>OW121750.1:18477266-19966433 GCA_933228765.1 Miltochrista miniata | reverse complement strand
ACTGCCTTTCTTCTTACCTACCAACGCTGTCATAGGTGCTATGATGGTGGAAAAATCCTTAACAAACCTACGATAGTATGAACATAGACCTATAAATCCTCGTAGCTGCTTGGCAGTTTTAGGCTGTGGGAAATTCTGAATGCTGCTCAGCTTCTCTGGGTCAGTGCGCAAACCTTGTGTATTGATGATGTATCCCAAGTATCTAAGCTCTCCTTTGCAAAATTCGCACTTTTTTAAGTTGATAGTGAGACCAGCGTCACTAAGCGACCTCTTTACAGCAGCAAGTATCTCCATATGTTCAGAAAATGACTCTGTGGCAATCAGAAGATCGTCCAGATAACAAAAAACTTTTCCGTCAAATTTGTGCAGAAATAGCGAATCAACTAGCCTTTGCATTTCCGCTCCCGCATTGGATAATCCGAATGGCATTCTTTTAAAATGAAAAAGACCTCTATTAGGGACTACGAAAGCTGTTTTCTCACAAGAAGTACCTTTGCCGTCTATTCCATCCTGACTTGACAAACTGACCTGCCAAAAACTCGATGATAAATCAATTGAACTAAGATAATGTGCTCCTCGCAGATTGTCCAAAATCGAATTTATATAAGGAAGCGGGTACGAGTCTTTAACCGTGACATCATTGAGCTTACGCGCGTCGAGGCAGAATCTCCATGATCCATCTTTCTTTGGGATCATGACAACCGGGTTGGACCATGGTGACCTCGACGGTTCGATGACATCGAGCCTCAACATCTCGTCCACCTCCCTATTCAATGCTGTCAACTTAGCAGGCGATAAAGGGTAATATCTTTGTTTAATAGGCTCTCCCTGTGTAATAATTTTATGTGTAACGATATGCGTTTTCCCTAAACCTTTTTTTTCTGATGAAATTGACTCAAAGTCATTCATTACTTTTTGTAGATGTTTGGCTTGTTGAGATGTTAGATCATCTCTGGGTATTAAAGCTTTCACCTCACACAACTCACTGCAAGCACTATAACTTGTGGAGTTGCCTCTCCTCACGACATCTCCAAACTTAAAAATGTCCACTAGACCAAATGCATCAGCGAAATCCATACCGCACAAGATTTCGTGATGTATGTCAGGGCAAACTAAAAAATTAAAGTGGGCAGTTATCCCATTACAAGTTATTGGCAAAGACATTATGCCAATGACTTTAATTTGAGATAAATCTGCTAAAAATACTGCTGGCACGACTGAAGCATCCCTAGCATGTAATGTCCATCCAAGTCTTTGAAAATATCGATGCTTATTCGCACCTAAAACTGATAAATGTGCCCCAGGATCGAGCAATGCTTCGAAATTACGGTCCTTTATTGTGAATTTAACAAACAACCGATTATCCCCTACGAATGACGATATTTCAGGCGAAGAGACTGTTTGTGTGTGTAACGACTTGCTCGGGGGCCCCATCAGTTTTTTTCATTAAGTGTCTGTGTAGTAGACTGCGAGCGCAAGCCTGTGTTACATTGGGTGCAGCTCCTAATCGTCACCCTCTTAGCTCCGCACTTGAAACATATTATGCCTGGTATTGACCTACACACCTTATAACTATGGCCGACTTTTTTACATTTAAGGCAAGTAATAGGTGAGCCGCGCCTGTCAGGTAATTTGCCGACGCTGACTGCATTGAGTTCGCGCTTGCCAACCGGTTTAGATTGACATAAAACACCAGAATAAGCCTCATAATTCTTGGACACGTTGACCAATTGGTCAAAGGTAGTAATATCATTGATGGCTAATAGTTGGGCGTATGTAGGTAGCAAATTGTGTTTTATAATTTCAAGTAGGTTGTCGCTTGTAATAGGATATGTTAGTCTATTGTTTAAATCCTGGATATCTAAAATAAAGAATGATACAGACTGACCTAGCTTCTGCTTTTTTTCACGAATCTGTCTCTCTATGTTGTAGTTGTAATCCTTTGATTGAAAGAATTTTCGAAATTCAACGCAAATATCAAACCAAGAGTTAATTTTATGTTGGATTGTTCTATGAAACTTGAGTGCGGTGTCAGATAACAGTTCTGAAAAACCTCTTACTAATGTTGTATCGTCAATCTGTCGTGCGATACGTGTTTCATTAACCCTAAGGAGGAAGTCGTCAATATCTGACTCTCCGTTATACTTGAGTTTAAGGGAAGCTAAATTCAATGATTTGTAGTACACATGCGCACTGGGGGGCGGTGCAACTACTTGTGTTATACCATTACCTTGGTTCATGTTGTCAAAAATTTCGCTAGTTTTAATGGGGAATGTCTTATGTGCGTGTGCTATCGGTTCTTGTGCCACGTATGTCTCTTGTGTGTTGCTGTGAGAGGCAGCATAATGGGTGGTCGTATTAGAGACTATGGATGTCGTAAACGTTTCGGGAGCCAAAGATGAAGTCCGGTTCACGTTGACTCGGGGACGTGTATTTACGGTATCCATAGGTATGTGTACCTCTAAAGGTCGTGTATACGGGCTAGAAGTTACCTGCATAACGTTCCGACTATGCACCGGTGAAGCAAATTCACTTGCATCAGTATCTGGAGTTTTTGACATTTTTTATAAATAAGTTCTTAATATCTAGTTTGTATTTAGCCTAAAATGCTCTAGTAGTAGTAGTAGTAATGGTATAATCATTGTAGCAATGCCACAGACACAATAACAACAAAGTTATGTTTCAAAATTATGTTCGTAAAAATTACTATGAAAAAATTCAATTTTGTTAATAAAAACAAAACCTGCAACTATTTAGTCCTGATCCTTGTGTATGTAAGCTCTAAAGGGTGTACAAGATCAGATAAAACTATAAAAACAACCAATATGTTGATATTTAAAAAGTTGATTTTTGTCGGGAGAACGATAAGACAAAAAAACTCAAATTTGCTCACAAAATCGAAAATTGACACAAGACTTTATCTGGTCCTAGTGTTTATCAATGCAGAATGGTGCACCGAATCAGATAGAAGTTTAAAAATCACCAATATGTTGATACTTAAAAAGTTGATTTTTGCCGGGATGAGAACGACAACTCATAAAACACAAATTTGTTCACAAAAACAAAATTTGCACATATTTTGGTTTGGTTTCTTACTGTTATTAACTCTAAGCAGTGTAAGCAATTATATTAAACACTTAAACCATCCAGATGTCAATATTTAAAAAATGTTGTTAGTTCTGGATGAAACTTTTGTTAAAGAAAAAAAACTTAAATTTGCATAAAAAAGTCAAAATTTACACATTTTGTGGTCTGGTCTTCACGGATATGAATTCTTAATAGGGTGAGTGACCAGATTCAATATCTATAAACCATCAATATGTCAATATTTAAAATTTTGACATATTCCTGAGGGAACGGTGAAGTATGAACTATTAATTTTCTTAAAGTAAAGCTACTGCTTTCAAGCCTAGATACAACAATAAAAATTGTATCCCTCAAAAGATAAACACAAAGGAAATTCCCCCCCGAAGCTCAATTGCAACAATGGTTACCAACTAATTTCAATTGAATTCAGGCGCTGTACATGCAGCACTTTAATAGGTAATCACAATAAAATAAAGTTCGGGCGCCATGTAACGTAACGGAGCGTCAAGGGTGTCGGTGTGGACTTCCCAAGTCCCGTGTTACAATAGTTTGATTTGTAAAAGAAGATTACCTGGATAACAGCAGCCGGAGATACAGTGGACCTTTTAGGTTAAGGGCCGTGTTGTCTGGCTAGTAAACCCCTGTTGCAGTGAGCTCGTGAAAGAAAAACCAGTGTATATTATTATCACCACGTTTAATGGTCTACAATACAAAAACCACAGGCCTTGTGGTATATCAAACGCACTACTTAGCCTATATATATGGCAGGATGCACCAGTATTACTCCAGTTAGAATACTTATATCTACACACACTTTACTTACTTGCTATAAACTTATATCAAATCTATTGACCTGGCCGGCTCTTGCGCCGATGCGATGAAATTATTTCATTTGACACAATTAACTAAACATCACCTTGTGACGTGGCTAACAAAATATACTTTAATCTAGCGACCTAGAGATGGATCCATTCTGGTTAACATTATTATAATCTATGATTTAAAGGCTAAATAAATCTAGTTACATTCTCGGATCGTTATGCAGCCTCCTGAAGGTGAACTACGTTGTTAAACTGTCGGTGGACTATCGCGTAGGCACCGCTAACCAACGAGATGCAGTAATCAACCTCGCGTATGGATGTATAAGAAGAATCCTGGTGGCCCTCCTTGGTGCCAAGTAGTGAAAAAGAAATGCACGTGGCGTAAAAAAGAGAATAAAAAATGCCGGTGCGAGAACCGGTTACCGCTACAAAGCCGGGCTCGTCAGCGGCGCGCAGTCCCGTCTGTGGATCACGCGTCCCACGCTGATGGGTTCACGGGGAAGAATTCCTCCGTGTTGGGAGTCCGCCAAGGGACGGGCAGGTATTCCCAGCAATAATAGGTAGGTACTCCAAAGACCCGCTACAACAAAAGTTACGCGTCATTAGCAATCAGCACGCACTTCACAGACCGCGATCATTACAAGGTCTATCTAGCTTATAAATACCTTTTTGCGGGTCCTGTGATGGTACGAATTGCTCTTGAAGAGACACCTTACGGGTCTTCTCGCTCGAGAGAAAAAAATGCCGACTGCCTCCATCTTTGCTTTTCGTCTCTTCCCCTTCCCACCAAGCCAAACCCGCTTGGTCAGTTACATCTACGGTCCGTTTCATTTCACTCATCCCTCACGTTCCGTTCGTGACTTTTATTCCTCCACTTCTCATACGCCATACACGATTAGGGCTTTATCGCATTAACGCCATGTCATTAACTGAAGCTAAAACTATCCTGTACATTAACCATCCTATCCTCTTAAGCGAATATTTTATCCACTATTTGACATAATGTTCTACGTTACGCGGAACGTGAATTCTGGTGTGACCACTCCGAAATTGATCCGCTCGTAAACTATATATAAATTATCATTAGTTCCAAATCTGTTTACTAATTTAATATACCTATTATTTATTCTAATCTAGATTTATTGTACACTAAATAAAACTATTTTTTTTATGTTCTTTTTTTTATTCCTAAACTATTTCGTTGACCAGGATCAGTCATTGTTACTGTCAAAATGACAATGTCAGATTCACGACGTCTAACCTATGTGTATGTGTAGTATTGTGACTGGATGTAAACACGGGATAAAACGACAGAAAGATATCGAGTTTAATATCTTTGTGTTAATGTGCTTAATGTATGAAATCCTCGTTATCACGAGACAAAAAGAGAGTATTATATTAGAACGTATGGATAATGTGTTGGTGAGTATTGCAGAGTGTTACAGTAAAGACAATTTTTTAGGACGGAAGAACTTCATCAGTAACAGTAAATTTTCCTAAGGTACCTACAGCCTCTTCTCCTGAACTATTTTTGTACTACGCTATTCATGTATGTCAGTTTCATAGGGCTTACTACTACAATAAAAATAGGTGCTATAATGCCTTGTTAAAAACAAATATCAATATTGCAAATTTTCAAGCTTTCGGAGCAATGTAACCATTTTTCTCAAACTCACTACAAATAAACTTCGCCAAATTGTGTAAAATAAAAATTACGTTGGCAAATAACTCACATAAAATTAACAGAGCGAGGTGCATCAAATACGAATTACCTTATCAGCAGTATATCTTTATTACAGGGTTCATGCAAACAGTTCAATCTATGTTAATTTATTCTACATACTTTCTATATTTGGTTAATGATCCCTTAGCAAATACGAATAAGAACTGAAAACTTTCAATGTTCACGATCACATACTAACAAGACCTCTTTGATATTATAAATATTTCAAACAGTTTTGTTATTTCACGCACGTCAAATAGATATAAGTACCTACTATTATCCGACTTTTATTGTTATTTATTATTTTTTGTTGTTTGTCGAGTTCTATGAACTGTGATCTATGCTGAAGATATGGGGGCCGAAATTTATGGAGCTCTAGCCAACGTCACCTGCTGACCAACGTACGGAAGAGGTCATTGCGAACAGAAAAAAAACTCGAAACAAAACCAAGTACCAGCGGAGCGTGGTACACAAACATATAAATACAGTATAGCCATCCAACATCAAAAGTTCACCCACCCAAAATAAAATTAGAAGAAGACAACGTGAATTGAGTCACGAAATTATGTTTATATATGTATGTAACTGATTTTGTGCATTATAAAACCAAACTGTCCATATACTTAAATGACAACGAATCGCAAAATTATCCATGTAATGCTGATTCAAGTGTTTTAGGCATAACGCGATGTAGATCAACTAAGATTTAGGTATTTCTCGAAATAGTCCAATGCGAAATAGACCAACAGCTCTATAGGTATACACCTACTTAGGCTAAAAACGAATTGTAAATGACATTTAGACGTAACGCGAGTTAGGTATACTGCGAAGTAGTCCTACTGAGCGCAAAGGGTCCAGCAGTGGACTATGATGGACTGATTTGATTCATTGATGCTGAAGAGAATCAATAACGTTTGAGTTATTTCTAGTCGGAAACGAACTATATCTATTGCATTTCTACGATTCTGAATCGTGTTGCTTTAATGTATCGATGAAATAATCCGTAAATCCGTTTTCCTGTGAATAAAAATAAATATATTCAATCACGTCTCCTTCCTTGCGGGTAGTGACTGTATCTTTAGATGTGCTTGCTACGATCATCGTTTATATTATGCTACCGCTAGATGGATTACATTTTTAAAAAGACTAATAATTCAAATAGCTGCAAAAATTGCAGTATGAAGCATTGGTACTTAATTTTGTTTCACATGACACCGATAAGAGAGTATGAATAAGATCCACAAATAAGTAAGATGTATCAGAAAAACGAGTTTAAATGCCAGTACCCATGTCTCTCGATTTGCGGACACCTGTGGCACCCCAGCATACCTATGAAATTTCTGAAATCCGACCTTCACATAACCGGAATGCAGGAAGCTGGCAACCCTGTTCAATGATCAAATTGACAAGCCAAAATCTATTTGTTACAGCACTGAAGTTTAATAGCAGTATATTTTTCTGCACTCTGAAGATTAAAGTTTTTTGTCAACGATCTTCTGTCTTGTGCACAATTTAATTAAAACTTGTGAACGAGTATAAGTTGACAAAAATAATGTTAAAGATAACTGTAAAAATATTCGAAATACAAATTAAAAAATGAAAGGCAATGAAGCAGATGAAAAAAGTTGCTTTTTTATTCGTAACTGTTCCCACGCGGTCCATTGCATATCTGACAGTGTTCACGCGTCATTAGCGCTGGAGCTACAGGCAGCACCCATTTCCGCCACGTGGATCTAACTGTATAATTTTATCTTGATTTGTTTCAAAGGAGTTTTTTAATATTGCTTATAGTAGGTAACCGGTAGCTTGCGTGCAATGGCTTTTTATTCTATAGCTATAGATTATGGCTTCCGTGATAGACGTAGAATGAAGCTGAAGAGAAGAATGATAAAGGACGAAAATAAAATAGCTTCAATTTACTCCTTGCAGACTATTAAGGAAAATATGATAAAATATCATAAACTTTAATAATATTAAAATATATTGAAGTCCATAACCTTCCGTGATGGACGTAGAATAAAGCTGAATAGAAGAATTATAAAAGACAAAAATAATAAAGTTTCACTTTACCCCTTGCAGACTATTAAGGCAAATATCATAAAGTATCATTAACTTTAATAAAATAAAAAAATTGATAGGTTTAGTTAATAAAGTTTAATGAACGAGGAAGCCCTAATACAATTATTGATTGACTCCATAGTACCTCCGTTATTATATTTAGTTCAGAATGTAAAAGTAGTTAATGTACCTACCAATTATGAAAAAAATATGAAAAAGAATCTAAGTAGTAAATATTGAGGACAAAATAAAAATAAGACTAGTTATAAACAGTTTACTGCTAAACATGGTGTGTTAAGCAAGTAAGTTTTATCAGATGAGGTTCTCATTTCATTACCTACAAATGATGGAGCCTGGAACGGTTATCCGAAACTCGTTTGTCCGAATAATCTATTGACAGAATCATTTTTGGATGAGTACTTATATGAGTGTCTTCCAGCCAATTACTAAAACATAAACAAAATAGGTAATAAATAGAACTTATTGGATCTACTAGATATAGGAAATGTTCCTACTCATTGTGCTCATAAAACATAATTATTGCGGATGATGGCTCAATAGTAATTTTGTGAATGGCCGGTTAGAGAGGGTCAAGCTATTGCGTGGGTTTCAATTGGGAACGTTGAAACGTCAAATTAACATAGAGTAGGGCTGTCACAATATTCAAAATAATCATTAATTTATGACTGCATTGTTCCGATGCTAATCATGCTTGCTTAAAGAATTAAAGGAAGAAATGTTGAAACATAAAAGTAGAACAATGAATCGTATTTTCATTTTATTTTAGTTTAATGGGTATAGGTTTTATTTTATTAAAAAATAGTGGTTCTTGTAACTTGCGCAATACCTACAACTAAGCAATCATCGTAGTCATGGTGCGTGGGAACATCTTCATTGCATATAAAACTTGCAAAAATGTGGCAACATCTGTTATTTATTACTTTTAATCATTTATACTAAACTACTAGTTTACGGCCCGTGAGAATTAGTTATCACGCTAACACGTTCTACCTTGGAGATAAGATAAGACTTTTCGGGATAAAAGAGGGCTATTGTTTTCTCAAAACCTACGACTATCACGTCATTATACTAGCGGATGCCACGCGGTTTTACCCGCGTAATTCCCGCGGGAATACGGGAATAAAATATAAACTATGTCCACCGCAAAGAGTGTAGCTTCCCAACAGCGAAAGAATTTTTCAAATCGGTCCAGTTATTTCGGAGCCTATTTGTGCAAACAAACAAACAATAAAATCTTTCCTCTTTATGATATTAGTATAGATGACGACGTAAAAGAAGGATAAACAAATACACTTTCCCTTTCACAATATTACTGTGAATGTATTTTTTTTAAATCGGTCGGTACTTTTATACACAAAATTGTTTACTTCATCTAATGTAAGTACTTTTGCGGACTTTCAGAGCAACCTATTTCTTTTATGAATGGGTACATCGTTAATGTACGTCTTTTGTTTTATTTTTCAAGTAAGTAACTCAAGCAGTTGTATCAAATTTTATTCATGGTTTACGTTTAATTCTAGTTTCTGCTTTTGCTAGATAGACTGCTGTGCAAATCAGTGTCAAGAAAGTCAAAAATCGATTGTGAAGCACAGGTTACTTTTCATACATCCCTGAGTATTATAGTACTGAGATATGAGAACATTGTCCATAATACGAGTGAAACTGCACCTACGCGTTTTGTGCTGATCATGTTATTGGTCCGTGGGTTTCTGTCATTTTTGTTTGCTTGTGAAATGTTATCACTGCAACATTTCATAATTTCTTCGTAATCGTCCCGAGAAGCTATTTACTATCTAGGATAAAATTACTGCTATAGATCTAAATTCATATTGCTGATCATTAGATAGGTATTTATAATCTATTATATAAAAATAAGTCGGGTTTTCCTTCCTGACGCTATAACTCCAGAACGCACGAACCGATTTCCACGGTTTTGCATTCGTTGGAAAGGTGTCGGGCTCCGTGAGGTTTATAGCAAAGAAAATTCAGGAAAAAATTCAACAGAAAAGCGGGAAAATCATTTTTCACATACAGCGCCATCGCGGGCGAAGCTGCGGGCATCAGCTAGTTATTGATGAAAACGCATTATCATCATGATTTCATTAAATTATAATTTTTAATTTAATCGTGATGTTTTTAAGTTCTTAAATTTCTTATTAAAACTTTTCTATTGTACGATTTTAACGGAGAATTCTTACTAAAGAATGGAGAAGTGCAGATCCATGATGAATAGCCAAAAGTTGCCAAAAGAATCTTCTCCCCTATTTGTTGGAAAAGACTGTATCATTGAATTTATAAAGAACCTTTTATGGACAAGAATAGAACCCGTTAGTCTTGAAAAAAAATATAAATATTATTGTACTATTCAACATTGATACTAACAAGAAAGTAATAATATACGACACAATAACGACTGATATTTTTATAAAATAATTTTATTTTTCTTACATTTAGTCATAACTTCCTTACTACATATTTTAAATTAGTTTGAAATAGAGCCATTGCCGCCATTGCCCATTCAAAATTCTGAAATTTTGAAATCAGAACAGAACATACCTAATACATAACCTTTGTGGTATTCCCCGCGATGCTGCTAGTCTGTATTAAAAATATTGAGTACCATTTAGAACAACACTTAAAACCACTTCAGATACCTACCTTAAAACTTTTATACTCGTATAATGAAGCAACTTTTTAAAATCTGAAATTCAAATTTGTCCATACATGTCAATATAAAAATATTCGAAAAATATTACTGTTAAAAACGTAGCTTACTCACAGAATATACTCGTACAAAGTGTTTTAATAAGAAATGGAAGAACTTAGTATCTATTATTTGCTTTGATTATGATTTTATATTATCAAGTGGGCATGAATACGATATCGATGGATTCTCAATTGCTCCAAGTAGCTTGAATAGTAAGTAGGTTATGTCATTAGTGTTAATTAAAAGAGCGCCTCGGGGTAAAGAAATATTGCACTTCACTAAAATTAAATGTCTGGTTATGTAATGATGACACATAGAGAGTCGGCGTACGGTCGAGCTCTAGTATACGTCTATGTTGGTACCATTTTAACAAGTAGAGCTGTACTATTGCATTGTTTTTACAAATTTCAAACGGAATGGTTCTGTTCACAGTTTTTATTCGCATATCAAATGAAAGGGATTGTAGGTCTATCGAATTTACTTTTTTTTAAACTACCTACTAAAGGTTTGGATTTATCTATACTAATATTATAAAAGGGGAAAGATTTGTTTTTTTTTTCGTTTGTTTGTAGCAAATAGGCTCCGGAACTACTGGACCGATTTGAAAAATTGTGACTGTTGGGAAGCTACACTCTTTGCGGAGAACATAGGCTATTTTTATTCCCGTATTCCCACGGAAACGGGAACAACGCGGGTGAAACCGCGTGACGTCCGCTAGTATTAATATAATTCGATAGGATACATAATAATTGTTACACAAAATTTTATACTGTAAAAAGTAAATCCATAATCAACGTAGCGGGGGCACTGCCGTGCCGCCAAATTGAGTTAGAGAGTTCTTCACCTACTACATTTTTGGTGTTATCAATACTTTTCTCTACGTTACGTATTTTTCTACTCCGTCACACTCTACACCTACGGTATCCCTATTCTCTAGCTGACTTAGTCTGCTCTAGGTCACTTTTATGTAGGTAAGGTATGAAATTTTAAATTTACCACGTTTCTCACCTTAAAAATTCGGACGGTATTGTCAAGACTTTACTGGTCAGTTATCTATTTAAAACTTCCATAGTGACAAACCACAAAGAAAACTATTACAATGACAGATACAGTCAATTGACTGTTTTGTATCAGTATTCTACTTACAGAGTAGGGTAACGGGTTTCGAGGCGACCGCAACTTGAATATTGCATTAGGCTAGAGACCATGAAAGCCAAAAATATATAGCTTTTAGTTCCGGTGTTGCATATTGTCCTATAGAATGTCAACAAGAATGAATGCAAAATGTTTTGCATTTGTAAACAGTACAACGTTCATCTTTCTTCATCTTAGTGTATTCCTAGTTGCTTCCGAAATCTGCAAGAATTGGGACCTACGAATTCGTCTGGGTCAAGTTGTTTTTTTTTTTATTTATATTAAAATATTATTAGAATCTTATGATTTGTTTTGATTGGTTGTTAGTGGCAGCTACGATTTGAATGTTTACTGTCGGTTTAGTTGGGAGTAACATATTTATTTTTCAAATAATAGTCTTCGGTGATATTTCAAATGCGTAAAATTGCAGCATAAACAGATATAAACTTCTTATAATTCGAAAATATCACCATACAAACTATTTCAGAGCGTACCAATATTACAACACATGCGTACTTTACAAAACGGTCACCCATCTCTTAACTGAAGTTCACTGACCAAGCGGGGTTACGAGCTTCAACTTCTTTTAATGAAGATCAATAATATGCCTTGCACAAACCATCTCAAGAGATTTTATATGTTTGTTCGACCCAAATTTTATGTAACCGAAGACTTCATCAAAGCGTTCACTATTTAAGTAAATATAGCATTATTCGAATCACGTATTGATGGATAAAGTAACACTCATTTCCTCTTCAGAGAAAAGTAAACAGATTACAACTCTTTTCGTCCATTGATAAATTTGTTTTGAGAAAATGTCTTATTTTAGAGATTCGATTTCTCTCGTTTGTATTGAACCTTAGATTTATTTAATTCAGCCTTAAATCTTGATAGTATGTGAGCTGCTTTCACATCACGAGAGACGATGCGCTGGGAACTGTCAAATCCATGGCAATCTCTGATTCATATTTGGTTTGATGTGAAGGTCGGGCGATATTCTGTAGATTCGACGAATACACGCGGCGCATCGTCTATCTAAAAGTAGCTTAGAGTGTTTACTTACATCAAACCATGTTGGCTATTTTTAAATGAGATATTTTTAAATGCACCTCAGTTTAATTTTTCTGCACACTAGGTACCTCCACAAATTTACTGAATGCAAACCAGAAAATTAAATGCTGTGCAAAAAAACTAATTGATTAACAAAACATGTCCTACTTAAAAAACTTAAATATTACTCTGAACGAGATGACCTTTTTAATCGAATTCACACCAAAAATGTGGTTTGTACATCGAATATATGATTTGTGAAACAAAAATACGAATTGCATATCAAAAATACTAACTTGCACTCTAAATAGTACTATCATATAACGGAATAGGTTAGGTTAGGTTAAACTTTTATTTTTTTGGATCAATAAAATTTAATTTTGTAGAGGTGACTGATTAAATTGAGGTTTTACTTAGAATAAACGATGTTCCTAAAAGTAAATTAGGCGATAGATTTCCTTAAAAAAGTTTTATTATTTTTGTTGAACAATGGAATTTTTAGATATACTATTCTGATAATAGTTATTCGTTCAGTAAAACAGTTCTGCAAATACCATTAAACAGTATAATGAATTTGGTTTATTTAGTGTGCATAATTAGTGTGCAAGTCAGTATTTTTGGTTTAACTTTGAAATATTTTGTTCGGAAAAAGGGAATAAACAGATATCGATTTAAATACATGCCTTTTTAAATTAAGACTTCTTTTGCAAATCTTTAGATCTATGACTATCTAGGTACCTACTTAACTCAGTTTTTGCCTTAAACAGGGTATTCATATGCATAGCAAAGAGGGAATTGGTTAAAATGGGAAAGGAAAAATTTACAGAAGCTAGATTATCAATTCATATTTTTTGTCAAGTCCCTTAAATGTGTCATGACGTCGTGTGTGTGGTACGAATATGAACTTAAACAATTTATAAACATATTCATAGATTTTAAATGTATGTAACTTATTGGTATAGAAAAGGTATCAACTCATTACCACAATTTAATGTAGAACACGAGAGCAAAAGAAACAAAATAAATTAGCTGCTTGCACAAGCCCGACGTTATTTTCAAATCAATGAATAGCTTTCATCCTAATAATCCGCGGCTGTTTACTTAAAACTTAGCACCCGTTTTACTAAACATCGTTTGTAAAGAGAAAGTGAAGACGAAAAGATTACTAACAATCAATGACTAACAGTTATAAATGTTCGTCTGAAGTATTAAGGATAATACTAAAGTAATATGTTTATTTGAATACTTTATATAATTTATTTTTTAGCAAACTACGTCTAATTTTCTTGGTGCTTATTCGCAATGACTGAGGACGAAAATTTATAAACCATTGCGTTCCATTCAGTTCAGCGAGCATGGTCTACGGTATAGTTCGAGACGGTAGACGTAGCTTAGTTCATACTCTCAAAATTGCGTAGTTTTACTTATTATCTTTGAGGCACAAAATCCGAAACTGGATTATTCATTTGTTCGCAAATTACATAATTGCTAATTTGATTACATATTTTATGTCATTATTTTAAAAATAGCAATTAAGTACAAACATAAAATTAATTAAGTGAAATATAAAATTATCGTAGAACAATGTCAATTCTTAGATATCTAGACAGGCTTTCAACAGTCTTGTACATTGTTCCCCCTCCAACCCCCATTTTCTTAATATTTCGTTTTAAGTTTGTTTATATAATTTTAATGTTTAGTTTAATTCACACACAACATAATTATATAATTAATGGTAATAGTAATAAAATGTATGTAATTAATGAAGTTTTATTTACTTAACTAAGATATGATACTATAATTTAATAGAAAATATACGATGTAGTTTGACGTTTTTTTTTCGATAGGTATACAAGGAAGATTCGATTATGTACACTTATTATAAATCATACTTGGCGGTTGATTTCCATGGGAACATTCAAGATACAGATCAATTTGATACTGAACTCGATAGCATCGACTATGTTTACCATACGTAGTCTGAACATGTGAATGTAATATATATTCTTCTTGGCGACACGTATCTACTTTGAATAGTGTGTCAGATGTTCAGGGTCATAATAGAAACTCCTGGCAAGATTAGGTGCTTCTAACTGTTGTAAACTCCATTGAGTGACTTCTAGCAAATTGATTTTTCGTTGGGTTTTAATACGACATGAGGTGTATCTACTTTTGAAGAACGTATTGTAGGTATTTTTCTCAATCTCTAGCGTATTCCTAGTGACTTCCATATTGGTAGAATTATTACATTGCCTACTTGCTTTCTAGATTCCATAGCACAAGCTTATATTAGCTTAATTTGGGCTAGATGATGTTGTTTGAGATTGTCTACAAATATTTATTTATGTATTTATTTTTTTAAAAAAGAAAGCAAATTGTGCGTCAGTTGTTCAAGTCCCAAGTATATAAATGATTATAAGTAGCTACCTAGTCACTGTAAATATCATTTTATATTTTTCTTCTAATAAAATATCTCTGCAAGAAAAACTTGATCTTTATAATACAAATATAACGCCAACAGGAAAATATCTTGTCTGGTAACCACATTTGCAACGATTTTTTTATACCACTAAAATATATTTGCAAATAGTAGGATGCTACATATTCATAAAAAATATACGTTGAATAGTGGTAATTTAAAAAGAAAGTTATAGTGGAGATATCAATATTTTCGTATCATATTAAAATTTTCATAAATCATCATGTTTCCGATATAACTGTTATAAAAATAACAAATCCATCAAAAACATAACTTTTTCCGTTTCTGTTTCAGTCCTGTAAAATTACTTCGTTCAAATACGTATAGCAGGAAGCACGTTCAGGCTCCATGGCGGAAGACCATAGAGTCGCATCGCTAAGATAAAAATGATCTGTTATTATCATTATTTGTATACAAAGTACAAAAGAAGGCTAATTGTTTGTGTTTGAATGACTTCCGTCAAACGGTTGGATGGTGAAATTTCTTAACTGTTTTGCGAACTGTGTTCACACGATTATTTTCTCAGCATAGAATGTTTAACATAATCTCTAAAGGGGAGTATCAAAAAAAGCTACCCGCAAAAATTTATAATACTATGTTATTGTATATGGAACTATCTAATATATAAAATTCTCGTGTCACAGTTTTCGTTGCCATATTCCTCCGAAACGGCTTGACCGATTTTGATGAAATTTTGTGAGCATATTGAGTAGGTCTGAGAATAGGCCAACATCTATTTTTCATACCCCTAAGTGACCGGGAATAACATTCCACGCGGGCGGAGCCGCGGGCATCAGCTAGTAATGTATATTATGATAGCGAAGATACTGGGTCTAGTTGACTGAATTTGTAAATACTTGACCGTAATTCCAGCCGAAAGCGGCTTCATTTACTAGATTTATATTTCAGTTTTAGTTTTCCTACATCTACTGAAATTTAAATAAAATAATCGATGAACACCGTCCACCGAATTTTAATATTTCCACATCTAGGGCTCAAAACACACCTGCTAAAGCACATTACAAGAACATCGAGCAACGCCTACGCTAACCGCTGAGATTTATTTCATATCACGTCACAGTAAACAAGAACTGGCATAAGTACGTAATGATCTTTCTTTTTGTTCCGGATAGCAACAAATCCGCTGGCATAGTTCATTTACACTGTTATTTTAACCGTACGTACTCTAATAATACTATAATACATTAGTTTGCGTCTAGTGTAGTGAGAGCATCACAAATCTAATTTTAGTTTGTTTGTATGTGTGTCAGGGTTCCGCGGCGCGTTGTCCGCCCGCCCTAGAAGGGTCATCTGTCTACGATAAACAGCGCAATGTGTCTTGACATTACGCAAAAGTCATTTTTAACATGGTCACTCAGATTTGTGATTTATAGATTTAAACCTGCAATGAAACCTTTTACGACTTATTTTAGTAAATGTATACGCGTAATCAGCATTTTCCAAGTCCATACTAAGTAATTATGGAAACGTCGAACTTAAGCCACCACCACTGTTTGAACTTGAACTGCTCGCGACCAAAATTAAACATTTCGGTTTTCAATGTCATATGAACTTTAAAGTGCTACGGAGCTTGTCGCTAGATTTCCGCATTTTCTATCACAGGGGGCCGGAGTAGTTCTGGGGTCATACTTCCGAGGGCTTACCCGGGGCTCCCAATCGTAGGCATTAGGTAGGAAACGGGTGGTTTTAAGTCGGTAGGAGTTCGTCATAGCATCCATGTAGAATTTTCCTCACGTGAAAAAAAGGGTGGCCGGAGCAAAGACGACAGCGATAACGCATTCAATCATGTATTATGGAGATTTTTAATATTCTCTAAATATTAAAAATCTCCATAATACATGAATATTTTCATATGTTAGTAAACAATTTAGATTATTTTTAATTCATTTGAAAATAATTAAAAAGACTATTAAAATCGGTATCAAATTAAGAAAGCCCGTTATCAGACTATTAGTATTTACTTAATTAATTAGTAAATTTAAAGTTAGGTAAATTTAATATTTAAAAAATAGGAAACAGGGTTTGTTTTAGAAACTTTGCCATGAATCTGTACCGTGCGACCTTCATTGTGATGATACAAAGATGATAATCTAAGTGAAATCGCAACTCGTCTGATATCATCTGAACACACTTTTAAGTCTTTTTTTCCAAATAAACGGTTGTTTTTTTTTATTTAGGATTCGTAAAATACATTTTTTTTTATTTAAAACTTAACTTTAAAAAATATTATAAGCAACCATTACAAACCACATTTTTATAGGTCACATTTCTCAAACGATTTTCATGAAATTTAATTTCCGTGTTCTTTAATGGAATTGATGATGATTGAGTGGAAAATTACTACTATGGCAGAGTCATTATAATACATACTTACCTGCAATAACAGGCCTAATCACTTCCTTTCAGAAACTTGCAATAAAATTGATGACATTAGGTATACAATGCAAGCAACTAATTTCAATAATTTTCAATTTCGCCAATCACCATAATGTGGAAGTTAATTGCAATTTAGCGAAGAGTGTGAATGTTTCATAATAAATAGGTAGTGTATTTTGCAGCAGTAATAAAGTAGGTACCTTCTAGTATATATTAGAAGGTACCTTTTAATAATAAGTACTTATACTCTAAGTAAAGTACCAATCCTAGTTTCGTGATTTGTAGTATTCTACATAATATCTCAAAAGTAACATCACTTCGTCATCTAGGTGTCATAACACAAGCTTATGTTAGCTTAATTTGAGCTAGAAATTGCTGTGTGAGAATGTCCACAAATATTAATTTTATTAATTTATTTGATACTGGAATGCATTAAAAATATAAAAAAATTGTGTGGTATTCTAACGTGTCGAAACAAGTGGCTTGCCAGTTTGTTGATGTAAATAAAATAGTGATATACGTCCACCCCAAGAAAGATCTGAGAACATCATTTCATAAATCACACACTACATCGACGTAGATTATCATTCTCTCTAGTATGTACCCTGTTCGATGCTTAAGATCTTAATGAATGGTTACTTCAATGAAGCTGCTTTAATTAATTTGCCTACCTACTACCTGGTTAGTAATCGGTATTTAGAAAAAAAATAACGGTCAAATTTAAAAAATGTGTTTTTCGAATACTTTACATTCCGTGTAAGTGAATATAACGAGGAGTTAATTGGAGTTAATGCGTTTTTAAAACGGTAAGGTCGTTTAGATTTAAACGACGACGGCTGGGGACTTGTTCTACGTTATCTACATAATCTTTGTCATTCATCCATCCCCTTTGACATAATTTATAATAGAAGTATAAAAACCATTGAGTAAGAAGTAAAATATTAACTAGTCAATCGAAGTACTAAAAGTTTCATGGTCACTAACGCATTAATATTAAAGTTTCTCCACTGCTTAGATATATGTATAAGAAGGTATCTTATTTTACCTTTGAATATAATATATGTATACTCTAAGCCCCAATGCAACAATGCCAAAATATCGTAAACAATTACACATGGGAAATATCCCATTAACTCTTAATACTAATAGCAAGTCAAGTACAAGATTAGAAAACTTTGATCTCGAAATATCCAATAATATCATACCGCGTGAGTACTAAGAACAGAGCAGGAAAACGTTTTTTTTTTAATATTTTCTAAATACTAAGTTTGAAGTGTTTGTAAATATCTCTTCTCAAAACAAAGCAGGTGTTATAAACTGATGATTAAGATCATACTTTTATTATTAGTAGTCTATTCCGTTTATTTTTTTATGTACTTTGCGCACCGCATTTATATCGTTTGTATCTGTTATCCATAGGTAAGTATATACCTACACTTATACGGAATATTTGAGTTTGGAAACAGTAACATAGTGAATCTATGTGATTCGAAAAAGAGTGACTTACAATACCTTATGCTAAACTATTTATTTCCACTACATACTCTCTCAGAGTGATTCACTTCGATTTGAATAGGACTTTCAGCACTGATGCTCATGCATTGTAGAGAAAAACTATCGCCAGAATGAAAATCATATGCCCGTTAAAATCATTTGTTCAACCTTCATTATTAACACATATAATAAAATCGTAACTAGACTGTTAAGACGTACAGACTAACAGACGTTTGTCTGTACGTTTGTGCACGCTAATCTCAACAACCGCTGAACCGATTGCAATGCGGGTTTCTTTATTGCATTGCGGTTTACTCCACTTAAAGTTTAGTGTTGGTTTCATATCAATCGGTTCATAAATAAATAAAAATATCGATCTAACGAATCACATATAAAATGCAGCGTACGAAGTCGCAGGCAACAGCTAGTATAAAATATATGCACCTTCTATCATTTTCCACAGACCTATTGATTATTTTTTTCAACATTCCAATGGTAAGTTTTAGGTTACACTAAGGTTAGTGAATCACATAAGTGAAGGAAAGAAATACCCCTTTTAGAATGTAATGCAATTCAAAGCTTTCACTGAAGGAGCAGGTGTCAACGGTGCGTCACTTTAGTTGCAAGAAAGCTGACCATAACTGACACAATCGCAATTCAAATGCCAAATCCGGGTCTGATAAATATCCTGTGTAACGGAGATACGACCGATATTTGCCTTATTACTATTTCACACGCATTGAGTACGCACATGACATTTGAAATGGTTACACATTTGGAGCTTATTTCAATGTTGGCAGCATAAAGTACCAGATGACATTGTTTACGCGGCGGACACGTTGGTTAATACTTTTCTTGCAACTCACACTAGTTTTTGAGAGATTTCTAAACTACTTTAGTTGTAATAATGTCAAAGATCATTTTTGATACTAATATTTTGTGAAAACTATAGCTGTATAAACTTGTAACTAATATAAATAAGAGACGATAAAAAGCTGTATTATGCTACGTCAAATTTGGACATTGAAAACGTCTTGATTGTATGTACTTATTTATAAAAATCTTCAATTGTATTCATACGTGCAAATTTAGTCAGCTTTCATGTAGAGACAGACACAAAACTTAATCACACATTTATGAAGGTGAATATACTTTAGGTTCATTGCCCGGGACTTCGTTCCAATGGTGATTTTAGATTTTATAACTAACTAGAGGACGTCACGCGGTTTCACCCGCGTAGTTCCCGTTCCCGTGGGAATACAATAATTTTTCTTCCATAAGAACCTTCTCCTGACAATACCTTACACAACAAAAAAAGAATTAGTGAAATTGGTCCACCCGTTCTAAAGTTATGCGCTTACCAACACATTTTGCGATTCATTTTTATATTAAAGATAACTAAACAACTTTGACCTGTCCAACACGCACAGGGATTTAAGTAAAACATAGGTCAAGCTGTATTATCAATTCTGCTGAACCGATTTCGAAGAAACATACAGAATATTTAAGTGGAAAAAATACATATAGAATCCTAATAGTACGATTATGATCAAGCCACAAAAAATGCTCCAATCCCGAACAAACAAACAGACAGAGATTTGGACTCAGAAGCCCTAAATTAGTCGATCAGTTATTTTTTAAATTTATCTTGAATGTACCATCACAGCTATTTTTACGATTTTATAATAATAAAGATATTGTACTATAACACTCTATTCTACCTTTACCTACATTGTAGACTCAAATATCAAATACCATCCTTTTTCCCGGTAGCGATGAAATGCGTGAGAAAACAGACAGACGATGTTTACATTAGTTATTTTCATCAAGATTAGAATATATCACTTAAGTAACGAGTTGTTTTGTCGTCGATTGAAATATAGAAGGAGAGAGATTATGAAAAATCTAACATCACAAACTCAGAGGGCTAGTTTTAATATTAATACAGACTTGCCATTTAAATAATAAAAACAGCAATGAAGCTATAAAAAAGAATATACAAAACCTAAAATTTGAAGTTAATGAAAATCAAAATGATGTTTTACGATAATTTATTCTGCCAAAATTATACATGTTAAGGTTGTAAAGATTTTTGTTACTCAATCACGCTCTAACACAACATTGAAATTTGGAACAGGGGTAGATTGTAGTCAGGAATAACATTTAGGCTACCTAGGGTTTGCTTGAAGTAATTATCGGTACCTATACCGTGGTAATCTGTTTTTTTTAAGTAGAAGTTGTTGTGACACAACCATTTTTTAAATTATTCCTTATAGAGTTTCTTAAACGAGAAACTCTAGTCTAGAAGGTTATGCAAGGTGCAGCTAGAATAAATTGTATTGGCTAAAAAATAATCATTCCTTAACATAGGCATTTACGACTAATTAAAGACGTTATTTTTTAAGTGTTCATCCGGTTCGTGAAATTACACAATTCGAAATTAATTTTGCATCGTAAAATCTTCAAAGATATACATATTATTATTACTTCAAAATAAGGTATGCAAATAAGCTATGCCGAACTTCTACCGACTAAAAAACCTCACGAATCCTGCCTAACAGACTACGGTTGGGAGCCCCAGGTAAGCCCTCAAAAGGATACCCCAGAACTCCTCGTTTACTTGCATAAAAGTAAATTATGATTGTGGAAGAAACATACATAAGTACACGTACCTATAGCATCTACCACTTCCAACTTTCCCGGTAAGCACAGCTAATAGCTTAGCTAATCTTTCAAGGATGCAATATCCGTCGTTCGTGATGCTTACAACATCACTAGCAAACATCTACAACGTGCTGACAGACAGGGTCAACATTATTTATGTGCGGCAAAGAACAAGTAAATACTCCGAACAGCACAAAATTCAAAGGCGATTACGTAAGTTAGACAAAGTAGAGGCATAACATACGCCTACAATTCACAAGGTGTATTTGATCACACGTTTTCATCAGTAGGTTTTTATTAGTTCTGCTATCAAACTTAGGTGTATGAAGACTTTTATGGTTTACAAACAATGTAAATTTCGCACTAGAGTACCAAAACCGTTACAGTCAAAAGCCGATATATTAAGGAATATCCTACTAATATTATAAATGTGAAAGTTTGTGAAGATGTTTGGATGTTTAGATGTTTGGATGTTTGTTACTCAATCACGCTCTAACGGCTGAATGGATCCAGCTGAAATTTGGTATAGGGATAGAGTATAGTCTGGAATAACGCATAGGCTACTTCTTATCCCAGAAAATTGTTTTCACGGGAAGCTGGAACGGGAACCAAAATTCACGCGGGCGAAGCCGCGCGCATCAGCTAGTAGAAATATATAATACTAGCTGATGCCCGCAGCTTCGCCCGCGTAAAATTTCTTACCGCGGGAAGTTATTCCCGGGATAAAAGGTAGCCTATGTGTTATTCCAGACTATAATGTATCTCCGTACCAAATTTCAGCCCGATCCGTTTAGCGGTTTGAGCGTGAAAGAGTAACAAACATCCACACTCACAAACTTTCGCATTTATAATATTAGTAAGAAGTAAGATAGTAATCATCTAGTTATCTATTAGTTGATCTCAGTTCAACAAAAAACGGAGCGCTCTGGTTATTTAAAGGTACCTAATCATTTGTACAATATCATTGACGAGACTGAAATAAGACACCAAATAACATTTTGACTTTAATAAAATTCCAAGACAAATAAGCAGGCTATTGCCTTGCTACTTTTCATTGAACATGAACAAATAATTTTCCGTGGGTACAATGACACTTAAAATCCTTGCCATAATAAATGTGTACGAAACCGCTGACGTGGTTCAATACTCAAACAATGGTTTGGCAAATATTCTGGCACGTAATGTAAATCAGTCATTATGCATTTTTTTAATTCTTGAGGCCTGCGCGTGCTACGTAAATAAAACTTATACATCGGTACCTTTGTTCATTTCGTTGAATTTCAAAAGGCATGTTAAGGGGAAGTTGACATTTAAAGCCTGTCAATTTCCTTAAATTTATGTCGCAATTTTGAACACGATTATATGATCGTTACATTAATGTTTACATAAAATTATTCAAATTAATTGACAGGAAACCATTTCATGGCGGATTTCAGTTATGTCACTTGGTTTAATATCAAATGTGTGAGAGCTATCTATTTAATACATAACATGTAGGTATTAGAAATAGATAGCTTAGCCCACACATTCAATTAAATAATATGTATTAAATATTTTACTTGAAAATGCTTAATTGTCAGTTAGTTCCAACCTATAAATATTATTTGAACATAGGTAAAATATTTAGCTAAAACGTCAATTAGTATCAACGTATTTTTTTTTCATTAATGGCAATTGTCACATACTAACGTCATTCATGCACAACTGAATATTCTATACCTAACAAACCCATCTTTCACTTCAATATACTAAGAAGAAATATAATATGTTACTAATATGCTGACAATAATTTTTTAACACAATTATTAGTCATTGCGCTAAATTTCCCCCACAACCGTCTATTAAATTTGTCGTCTGTCAAGTTATATTTACATCTGTTAGCGATGACAGAACAGACTTGTCATCAAACGGCCCTCCCTTTTGCCGACTTAAGGCTTGTATGTTCTAAAGAGACTCATCTTGGGGTGAACTTTATACTAGGAAATATTCTTCGATTTGATCTGATAAAACTATATTATTGTAATTTATTAGATACTCTTGCTTTTTTAACGTATCAAAACACGATTAGGAATACTTTGTTCCATCGAAATCGCTCTCGAAAAATGAGAAATATTGCAAAAATCTTAACAAGTAATGTCCTTTTTTTTCTAAATAAATGAGTTTAATTCTCATAAAAACTTGTCATAAAATAGATATAGATCTATTGAACAATATTTTACGTATAGATTTTTTCTTAAAAGCCCTCAGTTTTTATAACAGTAATATATTGTATTAGAATCGAATGAAATTCGGCAAAAGCGTACGCTGCAATCGTTCGAATTGTCTTAGGATTTGTCAACGTCGAACATTGCAACCTTAATATAATCCTACTTAAACATGAAATTTTAGTTGAATAGTTTGTTTTACGACAATGCCTGCGAAAGCTTCCTGTGTGAGCTCCCACTAGTTAACTTTTAATAGATGTTTTTACACGAGTGCTTTACTAATAGATGTTAGGGTTATCCACCTGTTAACAAACTCAATTGGTGATGTTAGACAGTAAGTTAGACCGGATATAAAAATATGGAATGCCACCATTTGTACTCTCTTCTTTAATGTCTATTCTGTAAACCTGACTTCTTTCGCCTCACAGCACTCTGAAGGAGTAACCTTTGAGAATGATGTGAGGCGAAACCGATTTAAATTTCAAAATAAATGTTGTGACGAGCAAGTGCTTTCATTCAATAAATTTGTAGTACTATTTCACGTTCCACCAAGTGGCATCTAAAAAAAGTATTATAAATAATTTGTCTATACTAATATTATAAAGAGGAAAGATTTGATTATTTGTTTGTTTGTATGTTGGTTTGTTGGTCTGTTTGCATTGAATAGGCTCCGAAACTACTGGACCGTTTTAAAAATTCTTTCACTGTTGGAAAGCTACACTCTTCCCGGTGAACATAGGGTATATTTTATTCCCGTATTCCCACGGGAACGAGAGCCACGCGGGTGAAACCGCGTGACGTCCTATGGCACTTATAAAAAATGTTATTTTTTTCAACATAGACTACTGTAGGCCATTATATAAATATATATCATCACGTTGTATAACATGTATTAATGGTGCACCGTCTGCATAAGCACGATAACATTTTTCGTAATATCCGTTGCACACAACAATAAATTTATGAAATCCTAAAACAATAGGCATGAAAGACTATTGTACATTCATATGTGAGCTTGTACACAGAGATAATTAAACACAGGTTGCTCGTCATTAATGTTAAGTCTTAACCTATGAAATAGCTGTTCTGCAATACTCAGCTATTGCAAAAAAATCTGCGTCTTGTATAACAAATTTTATTTTAAAAATATGATTCAATCGGTATTTAGACAATCATATTTGATTTTTTTATGTTAATACTGTTAGAATTCGGGTGCATTAGTCAAGTTTCTGAAAGAAAAATATGAAATTGCTCTAGAAGCCGTACAAATTGACATTTAAAATTTTGTTGCTTTCGGCTGATTGAAGAATATAAATATGGCTCTACGTCGTCGGTGCAACAATTTCATAAATGGTTACTTTAATCAATAAAACTTTTGAAATATCGGCGCTTTTATCAGTAAAGACGTATTACTTATAACAATTTGGCGAATCAGCTATAATTATAATCTCAGTAGATTCACAGAGCATAAACGAGCAGGCATGTGGGTTGACTAACAGTGCACTGAAACAATACCTGTACAACAGAATGGAAAGTATATGATTGACTGCCTCGGTGGTGTTTTCGGTAGTGTAACCGCTTGCCAAGCAGAGGTCTGAATCCCGGGTTGGTTCAAATATTTGCGTGATCTACAAATGTTTGTTTCGGAGTTTAGGTGTTTCCTATCAATCAATCAATACATATAATAAAATCGTAACAGGTCGCTGTCTGTACATAGAAGATAAATAAGAAAAAATATTATAGTGGGGCTTTATGAACGCAATAGAACCCATCACAATGACTTTTTGAATTTTTGTCTGTTTGTCTGTATGTCTGTTTGTCTGTACGGTTGTGCACGCTAATCTCAGTAACCGCTTAACCGATTGCAATGCGGTTTTTTTTATTGCGTTAAGATTTGCTCCACTTAACATTGATCGTTTATTTCATGTCGATCGGTTTATAAATAAAAAAGTTATAACACTTTTAAGAATCAGATATTCTGAAATTTTTAATTGTAGGGGTTTCTTTGAATGTGGGTGTAAATCTAAACTGGCGTGTTGGCTTAATCATAAAAGAGCTTAATGATTAAGACTTTTTTTAAATAGACTTAATCTTTAAGCTCTTTTATGATTAAGCAAACAGGGCAGTTTCACACGCTGCTTGATGAGTCTGATGAAGAAATACCTCTCCTATCATACACCTTATGTGACGTAAACGAAGTTGCGGGTTCAGCTAGTGTATAATATGTATGTATTTATAAATAAACATAAGTATATCTATCAGTCTCCAATATTCCATGGCACAAGATTATAGCTTGGTTTGGGCTAAATGATGTTGTGTGAGAATATCCAAATATATTTATTTATATCTATTAATAAATGGTATTTAATTTGCACTTTCTACAAATGAGTTTCAATAATGAGAAGCATTTTTTCACGTCATCATAGGATTTCACTCATTGATGTCCAATTCAATATGGAAAGCCTTATAAAATGACGTCAAAGACTGACCTTCTATTGCATTCTTCATGAGTGGCATGTCCATTTTATTCGACACGTCCCTGCAACTGGACAGTGGACACGTTGCATAGCTTCAGTGAGCTGCAGACGTATTTCAAACTAAGTATTAACCGTGGGTTTGTCCGCGTGGTCAAGAAGGAGTTTGAATTAGATGTTCTAGAAAGATATTTATTTAATAGGTATTTATTCATTATCTTCTGTTTGTTTAACCGATACTAGTACTATGTTAATAAGTTTTATACATTATCCCTACATTACAGTTATTCAAACTATAAGCACTAATTACATACTAAACTAATCTAAATGTAGATACTAATTATAGGTCCTGCATGTGCATTCATCCTCATTAGACCATCACTGATAGATAACCTACATAAAATACTTTCTTTATATATTTTTTTTTTGCATTGAAGTCGAACACATTGACAAACATCATAAACAAAATTATAATTATTATGAATAATGACGTACAAACATAATAGTCGAAACCACTGTGAAGTAATGGTAAAGTCCTTATGCTCCTACATTTCGACCACAAGAATTTGGTCCCACGTAATAAGTGGAAAGCTTGCATAGAAACAGACATAGGGAAGTGATAGTGACTATCTGCTGTTGAAATTTTTCAAACCGCCCATAAACTAGACTTTACGAGTATCACGTCACTAGCAGCCGGATCCAAAGGCTTAACGTGCACGAAAACGCTCTTAAATGAAAATGCCACAATTATTTTCTCATAATTTAATTATCTAATTAAATTATAAGAGATGATGTTCGTAAGATTTCACCAATAAATTATACCTTCTCCAGATGTTATGATCATCGATGTAAGGTATATTGAAACTAAAGATGTACGTATTTTCTGATAATATTTATGTTCAATTGGTGAAAGTTTCACAAACATTTTATGATATTTCAATTGACATAACATGATCATTAAATTTAATGAATTTTCTATGTGATTAGCGTATTGTTTAACTTTCATTAGCTATATTCTTATTTCATCTAATCCCACTTGCAACTCTACTTCGAAACACGGAGTTGTTTTTGGCATTGTTCAAAGCAATTTTGGGCAATTTTCTTGGAAAAAATAGTTATGCTATAAACGCAATAACATCGATAATCCTATAATACTTTTGCCAATCACGAATTCGTCATTTTAAGCCAACCTCGCAACCTGTGACGAAATCCAGGTACCTATTGTATATAATCTTGGCTTGCGTCCAATGTTAATGTAAAAACGTACAACGACAAACCGCCAAATAGTCTTTATGTTTTGAACGGCCTCTTGCTACAAAGGAGTTGAAACGACTGTAAAGTTTCGCAATAACAGAATACTCAATTCGCCGTGTCCGTCAAGTATACGTTCACAATAGATGTAGTAAACCAGCCATGACGGTTTAAAAGCTGGTTGGTAAACGGAACGCGAAAAGATGCAGAATCCTACAATATCACCGAGATGAAAAAATAACAATGTAATTTGATGTCCACACGAAAAACAGAATACCGTGCTAAGCCTCAAACCAATTGTAATAAAATTTGATCTAAATCTGAACATGGAATTTGTTTTGGATTGACATATAAGTTGAACATATCACTGAAGTTAATCAGTGATATTGTCAACATAAAAATTATAATCGTTTGGTCGGAAAAAGGCAAAGATAGTAATTATAAAAAAAATTTTTTCAATAAAAAATAAAACCGACTTCAAGTAAATCCTGAAAAATAAAATTTACTTACCACAAAGTAATATGTATTTTGATTTATAATATTTAATTCAATATCATATTGAAGTCGGCGCCAAGTAAACCAATAGTTTTATGTAGGTATTATATTGATGGCACCAACTTATTATATTGAATTAAATATGAAAAATCAAAATACAAATTAATTTGTGGTAAGTAAATTTTATTTTTCAGGATTTGCTTGAAGTCGATTTTATTTTTTATTGAAAAATTTTTTTTTCATCATTTTTAGTGACGGGTGAATCGAAAAATATATCTAGGATCTAGGTGAAAGTTCTCACCGATACAAATCAATCAAGCCCAAACACAAGGTAGCTGCTGTAAATCGTTAAGGAATTCCCTCGACTGTCTTTCGGTTCCATCATCAGATCGACTCCAGACATTCATTAAATTGTAGTACATTAAAGCACTGAATTAAAAAGTTAACAAACGCACTAGTTGTCCCTACAATTTTCGGTGGTTGCCCTCGATTTCTCCTGAATCCCATCATCAGATTCTGACCTGGTGAAATTGAGACCACCTCAGCAGTGAACTCTATCCAACAAAAAGCAGATTTGAAATTCGTCTATAATTGACGAAATATCGGTGAACATACATAAAACATTGAGAACTTCCTTTTTTTTTAAGTCGGATCTATCAATCTAAGTGTAAAGTTCTCATCAATACAAATCAATCAAGCCCAAACACAAGGTAGCTGCTGTAAATCGTTAAGGAATGCCCTCGACTGTCTTTCGGTTCCATCATCAGATCGACTCCAGACATTCATTAAATTGTAGTACATTAAAGCACTGAATTAAAAAGTTAACAAACGCACTAGTTGTCCCTACAATTTTCAGTGGTTGCCCTCGATTTCTCCTGAATCCCAGCATCAGATTCTGACCTGGTGAAATTGGGACCACCTCAGCAGTGAACTCTATCCAATAAAAAGCAGATTTGAAATTCGTCTCTAATTGACGAAATATCGGTGAACATACATAAAACATTGAGAACTTCCTTTTTTTTTTAAGTCGGATCTATCAATCTAAGTGTAAAGTTCTGATCAATACAAATCAATCAAGCCCAAACACAAGGTAACTGCTGTAAATTGTTAAGGAATGCCCTCGACTGTCTTTCGGTTCCATCATCAGATCGACTCCAGACATTCATTAAATTGTAGTACATTAAAGCACTAAATTAAAAAGTTAACAAACGCACTAGTTGTCTCTACAATTTTCGATGGTTGCCCTCGTTTTCTCCTGGATCCCATCATCACATCCTGACTTGGTGAAAATGGGACCACCTCAGAAGTAAACCCTATTCAACAAAAAAAGAAATTTTGAAATCCGTCTATAATTGACGGAAATATCGCTTAACATACATAAAAAAAAATACATACAGACGAATTGAGAACCTCCTCCTTTTTTTGAAGTCGGTTAGTTATGAATTACTAGATGATGCTCGCGGCTTCCCCGCGTGTTATTTGGTACCCGTACCCGCTTCCCGTGGGAACATTTTCCCGCGATGAAAAGTGGCCTATGTGTTATTCCAGACTATAAGCTATCTCTGTACCTAATTTCAGCACAATCCGTTCAACCGTTAGAGCGTGATGGAGTAACAAACATCCAAACATCTTCACAAACTTTCACATTTATAATATTAGTTGGATAGTAGGATACTGAGGTAACGGGAAGCCTGGCGCAACTTATAACTATAGCGTCTCTGGCTGCATCCTACCGAATCTATCACTGTGATTGTTCTGGAGAGCTCTTGGACGTAATTCTTCTTTCTCCTTTTCGAGCCAGAACTACGTGCCACTTTCATTTAGTGGAGAGAATCTTCGTCAGAATCAAATAATTGAAAAGTTAGTTTTACTTTTAACAATGTAACGGTTTCAAAAATTCGAGTGTAATCCACCTGTTATGCATTACAATAATTATTATTACGAATATCCTTGTTAATATCCAGGTATTGTTAGTTGTTCATGGAAGAATGCATTACAATAATTATTATTACGAATATCCTTGTTAATATCCAGGTATTGTTAGTTGTTCATGGAAGACCGGTTTCTTTCAGTTGCCTAATCTAGAGACTCAGGATTTTATCTATATAGCCCGGTAATACTAAGGTGTTCTCTGGTCAGTTTTGGTTCAATGCCAGTTTGGCCTGTTGATTAGAAATTTGTTTTGGATACAATAGGCCAAAAGTTAGCGTTATTTTTATTAATATTTTAATGCTCATTATTACCACATTAAATATTTTACCCAACAAATATTTTTTTTAACAATGAAGGTGACTTACTTTCGATTGCGGTCAAATATGTAATAGAATAAACTATGATTTTAGAATGAATTACTTAACTGTACGTAACGTAAACCAACAAAACTTGCACGGCAAAATATAGTAGTGACAATACCACAGTTTTTATATACTACTAAGGTGGCAGACAAGTTTACGGTCCACCTGAAATATATGTACAGGATAAATATACTTAACTGACTACTTATACTAGACTGCCAATTACAGATCCTGGAGCATCCTTATGAACGTCAAAATGATTGCTTCTACATTTACATTAATAGCTAGATTCGCAACGCGATAGGTAGAGTAGAAGAGAAATGAACCGGGGAATAAAACTCACGGCCACACTTTTTCTTTTTATTGTACTGCTTCTGTACGAATTACGGCAATATCTGTCATCCACATAAGAAGATTTTCTTAAAAGCTCAAATCTGACTGTGACCATAAATGCCATACCAACTATGGCTATCGTACAAGATGCAGAATAATCCATAAGTTTGTTTTGAAGTCAGGGGTTTTCTATGTATAAAATGGATGTTTAGAAATATACCCAAGCTTATGTGAGCTTTATTTGTGATAAATGGCACTGTCTGAAAATGTGTCAATATATATTTTGTATGGCTGACATCACTGAATTTTATAAGTGAGGGGTCAAAGGCTCTACATTTTGTTTTTATGATAACTTTACGCAATCCATGAAACAGACTCACATGTTTAACTGCTGAATCAATTTAGTAAAAAAATATGGTGACAACTTTGAAATACATTCTGTCAAACAAATTAAAAAGCTTCGACTATACATACAAGCGTCGAATATACACAAAAGTAGATATGAGCAATTTTGACCCATCAACTAATTGCCATAGAGTAATTTTTAAAGTAGTTGAGTTATGACCAGTTATGGCGCTGTCATTCGAGTTCAATGTCATTGAAGATATTTGTCATTTCGTTATTATGATGCTTACGATTCTATTTTATTTTTGTTTTCGTTCTCTACAAGTTCTTTAACTCTCGTCGACGACGCCATGACGATTCATTTTGGAAAACATAAATAACAAATATCTACAACCATGAGTTGCTAACCGCACATCCGCAAATTGAATCCATTCAGTAAACAATGGATGGCTGTATTGACGAGTGTGCAATGCGGTAAAAAGTATTCATGGAAAAGCGACCTTGTTGAGGACAAGGTTATACGGAACTTTCATGTTTCAAGCCCTCCGGTAGTTAAAGGCTCCGCCTTCTGCCGCCAAGGTCATCAAACATTGACCTTTTAAATTAGCATAGGGGAATTTGCAGTCGAGTTATTCTCTAGACTACTACAGTAGTGAATGACCTATCTTTTATTACCATTATCAACCTTATTTTAATAATTAACTGAATATGTGCATTGATCGCATCGCGAGTGTGGTTATTGCTAATATAAATTAATCTATTATGATATTTTCTTTGTAGGTATTGCCATTTACAATACTGTAATCTTAACCCTAAAATCTAAATATTTTTTTATTTTGATTCAAAAGTATAGCATTGAATTTTTGATCTGAAGTACTGCTATTTCTCATTGCTTTTTGATATCAATAAAAAATGTTCTATATTGATAATATTGAGTTGCGTTTACGTGTTTCTGTATAAAAACATTTTCAATCTCAAGTTCTACCTGTTCTCATTTTTATTATTCCGAAATAATTTACCGGTCACATTGAATTATAAACTTTCTGCTACGTCATAATCTTGTGTTAAATAATGCAGTGTGTAAAAACGTTTTAAAATTGTTTATGTATGACGTGCATTATCCTCACAAATGAACTTAGCAACCCACATTTCTACATATCATTAACACTTGCACACGCAACGATATAAGATTTTTTTACAAACGGTATGCATTAGGCGGAGAGCCGCTTAATGAGCATAAATTAAGTCTTAATCCTACTGTAAAGCGGCTAATTTGACTTCCAAGAGTAGTGTACTAACCTCGTCCGTCCACAAACATTTGCGAAGTTACACTTACAACTAACTCATAATGTATATAAACTTAAATCACTACACTTCCACACTTCACTGATATGTGCATCCATCCTGTGCAAATATTGGACCAAACATTCACCAAGGCGCGAACAACGTAAATAAACGTAACAAGGGCCTTTACGAACGTGCGTTCCGATTCACGCTATGTGTTGGACTGACGTTTCGAGTCCGTTGCTGTATACGCACGGTCTTCTTCATTAACTTGGATCAAGCAGTAGAAAACACGCCAATTGCGGAAATACTTATCTATATATATAAAAATCAATGCCACTTTTCGTTGTAATTTTATAACTCAAGAACGGGCTCACCTATCCAAACGAAATGTTTAGGCTTTGTTCGGACTATTTAGTAGATGGTTTATGTGAAGTTTGCACAAAATCGGTCGAGCGGTTCTTCATTTATCACGCAAACGAAGTTGCGCGGGTCAGCTAGTAGCTTATAAGACGAAATGTAGAAAAAATGTTAGTAAGCAACGGAAATCGTATTCTTATTACAGTAGGTACCGTTTTGATCACAGAAAAGTCTTGCGAATATACTTTTAGACAAATGTACGATCACTATGTCTAAAAAAATTAAAATCAAGAAATAAGGACAAAAAAAACTGTAAGTGCTGTATGAGGAACAGCAAAATATTTGATAATAGTAATACCTAAAGAATTATCAATCACTAACTACGTACCACTGAAAAAGTTTCGAGAAGATCTAGCAATATCTTAAACTAAGTACACATTACACGATTTGGTCGCGCTCATAATGTAATTTTCTTAAAAATAGGCCCTTGAATTAAACAACCATAGTATAATTAGATTACTTCTAAGCCAGGGTCAGCTGAGGAAGTTTAAAATTGTAGCACAATTTTACAGTTAAGTACGTTCTTTCTCAGTGCATTCATCGGTGCGGTGGTTTCGCAGCTTCTCGTAATAATCGGACAAACGCTCAAACTGAATAACACTTTATTTGTGACACGTATAATATTAATACTAGGAATAAGGAATGCTTCCCTGTAATAATAATACATTAGCGCTATAAGTTTAAACGGATATTCAAAAAAAAATTGTCAAAAATATTCAAACAAGGTTAAAAGTATACTCAGAGGAAAGAGGCTCTTGGAATTGATCTGATTGGTTTTTTTGGTAACTAACATCTTTAAGTAGAAATATGGGCTTGTTTAAAACAAGTGGCCGAAATATAAACGATCATATATGTATTATACCTAAAAATTTTGGCCAGTGCCTGATCTCGCGTATATTTACAGTATAATTATACATGGTGATACATACATACATACATATGGTCACGCCTTTATCCCCGAAGGGGTAGGCAGAGGCATATTATATGCCCACATTTCACCTTTGTATAATTTGTCCCACGTAATAGGTGGTGAGCCGTATTGCCGTGTTTAAATGGACAGGCGCAGGTTGTGACTGCCTGCTGTTGAAATAAAGCCTTCAACTTAGCTTAACGACTGCCATTTTACTGGCAACCGGGACCATCGGCTTAACGTGCCTTCCGAAGCACGGAAACGCTCAAATAAATGTCACAAAGTGATCACATGGATGGTCACCCATCCATGGACCGGCCATAGTGAAAGTTGCTTACTGCAGTGATCGTTTACAGAACACTGAGTCCGCGGGGCCACGAGCGCTTATATACATGGTGATATCTTCAAATAATATAAAGAAAGTTAAATTTAAATTTTAAATGTCTATAAAATCTTTATAGTAACCTCATTGCTTAGATTAATTATACATTACTGAAATTATAAGTAACACAACGAACCCTTAATACGACTATCAACCATTAACAACTTGTGGAACATTAAACGTTTAATTTTGATTCTAATCGCTTGTTAAACGGCGCTACAGTAAAGTTCACCTTATTTTGCCCCCAATTTCTTCGCAATCAAAAACATCAAGTAGAAAAAAATTTGATGAATCTAGTTAATTTGTCACTAAACTCGCTCATCATCATGATTGAAACCACTTCAGAACCATGTACAATGGAGTGGTGATTTGTACCGGTTCATTTGTGAAAGTGACGTACGATTACTTAGCATTTGATAACAATGTATAAGTACCTTTTGTCGCCCTCTGAGTCTCAATACTTTTTTTAATTATTTTATATTTATTTATAAAAGTTTTAAGACGATGATAATCCCATCGTAGTTATAATATATCTAATCGAGTTTAAATTCTCTTTCCTCCTAGACAAGACAACACATCAGTAAGAAATGCCACGGTTCATAATCCGCATTAACCAAAGATATTTTGAAGTGAACTATGCTAAGCTGGGTCTAAGTTCCTGCTGTCTTTCTAACGTAGGATAGACAAAGAATAATACAAGTAGAACACAGTAAATGCATTTAGAAGTCGGTACCATCATTATTTATACCGCGTTCGTGCATATGTGAAACTTTTCCTTTTGAAATGACAGTTCAACGCACCTGTCTCCGAGGAAAGTTGAGACACGAGATAAGCCTTGGATATTCGCACAGACATAAACTTGTTCATTTTATTATTAAAAGCTTTTTATGCAATTAATGATGACCAAGGTGTGTATTAATCAAATATCTGACATGATGTTTAATCAATTCTTAGTAATGTTATAAATTCGAAAGATTGAATTGGTAGATGGCAGAAGGGTTGAAAAACCTTGCATAAATGGTAATGCTTATGATCTGGATCAAGACATTGGCTATTTTTATTCCGGTCTTTGAATTGGGATACATGTAAAAAGTATAGGTACCTAATATTTCGTGCCGGCATAGCATAAGGTCAGGAAGGTCTACATCTTTATTTCTAAGTTTCCTTAAGTCGTAATAAGTCTAGAGCATTATTTAGCCAACACGGTATCATTAGTAGATACCACTACCTGCATAAAATAAGATGGGACATGAAAAGGGCCCACTATTAAAAATTTAAGATAGGACGACTAAAAACATACGAAGTTACGGAGTAAACCCTCGAACAATATAGCTGATCTAAATATACCTACGCCTACAGAGGTTTTTAAAATCAGACCCTGCTAATTGATGGTAACAAATCACACTTACGTTAATCAAGGTTTGCAGTAATATTGCTTTAGAGGACTACGCAAAGATCCAATCGTAAATGGTTTTGGAGTTGTCCTCATAGAACGCAGTTCGCGCGAACAAACATATTGATCGCCAAACGCGTTCGCGTAATGTGATCGCTTGTCTCTAATAGCAATTTAGAGCAAAACACCCTTTCAGCAGCAATATATTTATGAGTCGAGTCAGTCCAAATAAGATATCCAACATTTTTATCGTGCGTTTTCACAACTCCTGAGACCATTTAAGTTTCAAGTTCGCACGAGTAACATTCGTAGAAACTTGTAATAATCGTGCAGTCACGTTGAATTAGGATAACATAAAATAAAGCCGACAGTGAGTTAGTAACGTCACGGTCAATCTGCGATTTAGAGCAATCTGCAACTTTCTCAAGAAGATCCATTATGTGACCGAGTGACGGACAAAACAAACATTACAGGTATCATAGAGCAACGCGACCAGTACAAGGGGAGTAGACATTGTTTTTTTTTTATATTTAGCTCGCCAAAATGATGCCGCCACCGCCTGATGGAAAGCCACAGCGACATCTAGCGATTGGGGGCCACCGTCCCAGTCTGTAAGACTATAGAAAGCGGCCCTCAACTTGGCGGCCCTATGATGTGCCTCTTCACGCTCCGCTTGAAGAACCCGGGATTGGTAAGAGGAGGGAGACACGTGCGCTGGCAGGTCGTTTCAGATTTTTATGGTTCGACAGAGAAACGATCTGTTGAATCGTTCAGTTCTAGCAAAGATTCTCTCCACTGTGTGATAGTAGTACCTCTGTCCAGCACGCGTTGTTCGGGTTCGGAAATGAGAGGGTGGGATGAGGTTGAAGAGTTCTTCAGAACTTCAGACATAGCATGTTTGTTCTATGCATTTCTTTCCGTCATAAGTTGCGTGGGGAAATCGTATTCATATAGGTACATCACTGCAAAAGCAATCTGCTGTCATTATGGAACTTGTACAAAACTATTTAAACAATACTCGTACACTCTTTAGTCACATTTATAAAATGTGTTATACCATTTGGAGTATGTATTGACAGAGAGGAAAGTCTCTGTACGGCACCTCCCATCTCGATCAAAGTCATAGACTGTGTGCCCTATGATAGACATAGAATAACATTACAATAATCGCGTGTCACTAATATCCGTAGCTATATTTATGAAGAACAATTATACGTACACTAGGACATCGACAACTGTAGCGGAAATTATGTATGGCGCGTAATGAATGAATACTTTGAATTGTGCATCCGTTAGTTCCGTATATGCATGCATTCAATAGAGGAACGTTGCATTATCAACAGAAATAAAGAATGTAAAGCCTAGACGAATAGTAGCTTTCCACTTTAAAATACTTTGTGAGGATAATCTTAAGTTCTGGCTCATCTTCATTATCTATAGACCGACAGACTCCCACAGGGTAAATGTCTCCTCAAAGATTTCCACGTTTGGTCTTACGCAGCACGTAGCCCACATCATCCCTCGAACTTCGTTGTGTGTCGTGTGTTTATTTTTCGAACCCTACCCACTCTACGATTCCAGAACGAGGTCGTCATTCTAGAACTATTTGACCTCATCAGCCATTAAGTTCTACGAATAACATGGCCGGCCACTGCTACGGTGATGGAGACCAGGGTCTTCTTTTGGCTTTCCTCTTTTTTTAAGCACTTTTTACATTTCTAAACAAGAGAAGAAAAGGCATAGTCCATAATCTATAAAAGAACTATGTGTACAATTCTTACACCATTTTTGTTCATTTACCAAACTTTCTTAATTCGTTATTCACAGTCTTCCAGTAAGATATGTAGATGAATTCTATGAACAGTTACACAACTAAACGCACAGCGGATGGCCTTATCGCAATTAGCGTATGATTAAAACGTATATGCCGTTACTATGCAACACCAACGTTTGAGTAGTTAGCAAATAAACTTACTATACCACCGATTATACACCTTGAATACTCTTCGAAGAAGTGGATTAGCTCTGGTAAGCGGGACTCTACACCTCTGCAGTAAGCTGCCTGTGTCCCCATAGACTGATACGGAGTTTTAATAGATTTAATATATCCACAAAAACGGAAGATCTGCTCCATCTAACACAGCGAAGAAACGCAGTCATTAATGAATTAATTTATGAATAAAATAATGTCGAACTCACTTTTCATTTAGCAACGCTATTATTATTGTGTTTTCCTATTTCTTTTTAAATGTGAAGGTCTAATAACAATGACAAACGTTTTTATTATACCTTTTTACTATAGAAACCAGAAACTTTCTATAGTTAAAAACAATTGGAACGGTACTTAATTCTATAACACCCTAAGTAAAACTTTACAAATGTAGAGTTTCGGTCCGTTGCCCTCGCCTACGTCTACCATGCATATGTATGGTTTGAAAAACAGACTTTCTTTACACTCAGAATGTTTATTAGAATTTCGCAGATATGCAATCTCTTTATATATACGCACCCATGCGTGTTATGTATGCAATATATTGAAGTATCATTAACACATGAAATAGGTTCATTAAATAGTGAACGCAATAGACTGCAACGCGCTTTGAGAAAAAAGTTTGGTAATTTAAAAATGAAATTCTACATATTTCATTTATACTAGTATGCTTTGAAATCTAAGCAAAATATTGATGAGAATAAAATGGTATAAAGACATAATCAGCCTATGTCAGTCCACTGCTGAACGGGCTGAACATAGGTCTCTCCCAATTTACGCCACAATGCACGGTATGCGCCTTCTGCATCCAGTCCTTCCCAGCTACCTTATCCAAACTAGAAGAATAATTTGATAATGTTGATCGTATACATCTTTCCGGGGGATTACTCGTAGCTCCCGGCCCTTTGACGGCCACAGACTTGTAGACAGTAGTAGGGCCTTTTATATTCAGAGGAGTCCGGCATGGCATCCAGGAAGATTTTTCACACCTACAGTAATCTTATGGATGGGTGCAGTCGTGCAATACAGTCAACTTTATCAAGGTGTAGCAATACAATTAAAAAACTACCTTATTACCAGCCACGACGAGAATAACCTTGAAACCTGATGCATTTATAATTGGTATAAAATCTAAGTGTAAATTACCAAGTCATATTGTACTGTGGGACAACTTTCATTAAAATTTGTTCAGCCGTCTTTGCGTGATTGAGTAACAAACAATTATTCATGTAGGCAATAAATATTAGACTGTAATTGATCTTGTCAGATTCTATCGAAGTCATTTGCTTGAATGATTTTATGTGAACTTACGTTTCAGTAATAGATTCGGTAGTTCGAAGCCTAATAAAATACGTACTTGAACTATTCATCATTGCATTCAGATAAATTCTAACAACTAAAAATTGCAGGAAACGTTATAAAGACTCATATCTCTTCATACGTTGATAGAGTACATACTTAAAGCTGATTAGGCAACATTTTCGGCCTCGAGATGATCATCGATGCGTTATAAAACCTCTCGCTGCAGATTATGGTAGCTGAGTTTATATGCATAAAGCTTGTTTGATGTATTTTATGTAAATAATGGTTGATCTCCAAAGCAACAACATACAAGTTACATAAAGGAGTGTCCTACACTACAGCCTGCACTACACAGTTACACTTTTGCATTTTGATCTCATGTAATAGAAGCGCTCGTGGCCCCGCGGACTCGGTGTTCTGTAAACGATCACTGCAGTAAGCAACTTTCACTATGGCCAGTTCTTGGATGGGTGACCATCCATGTGACCACTATAAGACATTTGTTTGAGCGTTTCCGTGCTTCGGAAGGCACGTTAAGCCGTTGGTCCCGGTTGCCAGTAGAATGGTAGTCGTTGAGCCAAGTTGAAGGCCTTTTAAGGCGGCTTGAAAAATTTCAACAGCTGGCAGTCACAACCTGCACCTGTCCATCACAACACGGCAATACGGCTCACTACCTATTACGTGGGACAAATTCTAAAAAGGTGAAATGTGGGCATATAATATGGCCTCTGCCTACCCCTTCGGGGACAAAGGCGTGACCATTTGTATGTATTCTTGGATGGTGAGACGATTGTCATATTGATATTGACGTGCGCAGGTCGTGGTTGCTACTATTTCCTTCTCGCTGTTGAAATTTTTAAACCTCCATAATACATTCAAGTTTGGCCTAACGACTGCCTTGTCTGTCAACCGGGGCCAAAGGCCTAACATACATTCCGAAACATAAAAATGCTCGTAAAAGGAAATGCCATAACGCGGTCACCCATTTCGTCCTGGAATGGGTGACCGCTGTGTGGCATTTAGTGGCCATAGCGTGACTATGAGCACTTCAAAATTTGATAACATTTAGTTTTTATTCAAGTTTAACCCCCAACTTAACCGATAATATAAATATAATCGCTAGCTTAATATGAAAGTAAGTAGCTAGTAAGCAGGAAGGTGAACAAACTAATAATTAATAAACAGTCCTATTCGTGAGGAAAGCAACTCCTATTTAGGCATCTTAATATAGTTACGTAGTGTACGAACGAATGTACTACTACACGAGTCCGACTTTGTTCGTTATATGCAAATTGTTTAGAAACTAATCAAGCCAATGGGTCATTGTATGTTAAACACGGCTTCTGATAGTCGTTCCCATGCTTGATAAGATATACTATATAATATTTCTTGTTTGTTCTGCCATCATACTTTATCTAGGTTTTCACATACTACAAACAAAGGTTGCAGATATTTTTAACGAAGATAAGAATTGTGTACTTATAGGATTGTGTCGCTGTAAAGAGGCCCAGTACTCAGAGGCCCATCTTTATTTTTACGATATGAAAATGCGATATAAGAGAAGAGTTTGAAAACGTAGCACACAAGAAAGTGAACCGTCTAATGGTGAAACTTTTCGGGCTGCAATAAGGCTTACAGTTTATTTACAGAAACTTTATGCGTGAAAAGAACTCGTAATTTGTTGTAATCTATACTAATATCATAAAGAAGTAAAGTTTGTGTGTTTGTATATTTGTTAAATTGTAAGGGGTAATCTCGGGATCTACTGAACCGATTTTTAAAATTCTTTCACCAATAGAAAGCTACGTTATTGTGGAGTGTCATAGGCTATATAGCATCACGCTTCAACGAATAGGCTCCTATGGAGCAGTAATAGTAGATGTTTCAAAAACGGGGGAAAAGTTATTTATTTTGAGAGCTTCGTTGCGTGTGCTACGTAAATATTTATAGTTATGTAAAAAATATGTACTACAAAATTGATTCTCTTAAAAAAGTTCTAAAATAATTGCGCGATAGCATGTGTCTATCTTTGGGTTGGTGCACAATAACCATTTCAATGGCAATCAATTTTTTTTTTTACAATATTGCCACGGGATACCTCTTTCATAAACGAAATTGTTCTAAAAAATAATGCGACGGGAATACACGCGACGAGAAACCTTTCTCTCTCACGTAGTATTGAATATTAACGACGAGACGCCACGGGAGTAAACGCAACGCGACGGGAGTAAATGCGACGGGAACAGGTAATAGGTACTCTCTCTTATGTGGCGCAAACGAAGTTGCGCGGGTCAGCTAGTGTATTCATATTTATGCTTGCTGTAAACCAGATAATGCATTTAGTCATGTATTAGTTATAATTCTCTGACTGCAGATATATTCTTTTCGAGGATATGTACTATCTCTCTTGGTTCGGATTAGGTATTAAACGGCTACAGATATTTCGTGCATAGACTTGCCTCCTAATATGTGAGACCAACAATGCTACGGATACAGTGTGAGTCAGCAATTCATCTCTGCCTACCCTCTGGGGGAAATGGGATAATTTTATGTTATGGACTTATATGTTACAAAGATAAACAACGAAGCACTCTAAAAAGTTCTATATAGAGCTAGTGAATCACTATTATTTTTACAGACGTAATGGCTGTGTGCCATCATGACTCTCTCTACATGTACACTTTCCTATAAATCTTTTTGGCACTGATAACCTTTATAAAAATAACAACTAGTCCTTGTACTTGTTGCTCTAAAACGATAGTTCATACAAATTCAATATTTAATTCCATTTGCTGTATTATCTTTTCATTTTAGCCGATAAAACAAACATGGGGTACCTACTACGAATAATAGTCCGAATTCTATATTCTAATTTAAAAACAATCCTAATTAATAACAATCCTAATCCTAAGAATTGTTATTCGTAGGGTACCTATCAAAGAATGATGTCTTTCCAAATCTACTTTGTATTCTATATTTTCCTTTCAAATACTTACCTACTACTAAACCCTAAATTTTAGGATTATTCCCAGTAGTTCCGTTGAAGTAGTTCCGTGGCGGAACTAGTGAAACTTTTTTTCCCAGTAGTCCCGCGGAACAAAGCATAAATGATTCAGTTCTCATTAGTTCCGCGGAATAAAGTGGTAATATTCCTTCATTTTACATTATACTTAGTGTCATAGAGAATGACATCTGTAGATTCTATTTTAAAAGATCTCCGGAACTAGTCAGCACAACAAGCCCAAAGCGATATATTTTATACACTACAGCTTTCCTTACATCAAGTAAAACCTGAGTTTAGATCGAGTTTTACTACACGTTGACATGGCGCAAAAGTGTAGCAAGTACATTGAATAACTGCTTAATTACATCCCATTGACGGTTAGAGGCCTTTCTCACTAGCAACCGGACGGGCGGCGGAACTGATGTGGCGTAACCGTCCCGTTTTCTGCAACTGAACTTTGCAATTGCCGGCAATTTAATGCAAGCGTGTGAACGTGTAATCATATGCACAATGTTTTGTTTAAGTACATTATAAAGACTTTGTTACCTATCATTTTTTTTATACTACCAAGGTGGCAGACAAGCATACGGCCGACCAGGAGGACTAGTGGTTACCGTAGCCTATGGACGTTTGTAACACCAGAGGCGCCACACTCGCGCTACCAACCCTGTAAAAACCTTCTAAGTCACCTTTTGAAGAACCCCATACTGCAGGCGTTTGGGAAAACCGAGGCAGGGAAATCGTTCCACAACCTCAGCGTACGCGGAAGAACGCCTCTATTGGATCTCACCGTTATAATATAATAATACCTATTAACATACTCTTACTTTAAAGTATGTACGTACGCCGATATAATGAGTTACTTAAAATGTCTTTCTATGCTGGACCCTATCTTGTACACTGTCCACACTAATATTTTATTTACCTTTTTTACATCAGTATCTGATCAGGTGATGGTATAACTCTATTTCACTACCGCGTTTCATACTACAAGTTTTTTTATCCACATACTTGTGCAAAGACTTACAAGTTTATCTGGTTGAACAGTGGTGCGTGTGGGTGTGTGTGTGTGTGTGTGTGTGTGTGTATGTGTACGGGTCCAGGGGCATGGCTTCCTAAATCTCTAATATTACTTTGTCATCTATTATAACTAGTTTGCGAAGTTGACTCCTTCTAATATGTAGGTATTGCCAGGTCAGACTGTTAAGCAACACCTATATATACCTACCTAAGTAAGTATACATAAGTACTACAAACTATTAATCTTAATGAAATATGAAATACTTTCGTTTTACGTTTACAGGTTCACAGCGAAGGCATAACTAAAGATGAATTTCCATATTTTATGTAACTTTATTGCAGAGCTGAGGTTAAAGTTGTTTGCATTATATTTTGCTCAGCAAAATAGCTAAGGAAATAGTATAAGTATCTATACATATAATAAAATGATAGAAAAGTCAAAACTGTACATTGGAAATATTTAAAAAAAAATACTCTCTGGGTGTTCAAAATAAGATACCGAAGCCGAAAATATAGTTAGAATTTTTTTTGTCTGTTTGTCTGTTTGTCTGTTTGTCTGTTTGTCTGTTTGCTTTGCTTTGTCCGGAAGGATCTCGAAAAGTACTCAATGGATTTGATTCAAATTTTGTACAAATATTAGCTAGGGTTAGGGTCTTAAAATAGGCTATATATTATCACGCTACATATCCTAGGGGCTAAGCAGAGAGCAATCAAATTGGCATTATTACATAATTTTTAGGCGTACGAAGTCGCGGGCAACAGCTAGTTAATTATAATTCTGACAACCTTATACATGCATAGTGCCAAGAACATCTTATGAAATTACTATTCGAGATTAAAAAAACCATGCTGGAACGACTAGTTGATGGACTTTCATGAGACTGCATGCGGTATTTCCCACAGGAGCCATTTTACCAAAATAAAAAAATCATACGTCATCTTGAACAAAGATAAATCTGAAATTTCATTTCTTTCATCACGACAAACGTGTGTTTGTCGTGATGAAAGAAATGAAATTTCAGACCTTTGTGTTATTATTGAGTAAGGAGTGTTCCTTACTCAATAATAACACAAAGGAGTATCAAGAAATAAGAACACAAATGATTCTTTTTTTCAAATGCGTTTAAAAAATGAATCATTCTCACTCTACGTAGGAGTGGTTGAATATAGAGCTAGTATTTTCCGTCTCCCGGCTTACACCTGCGTATCTCAATAACATGTGCCGAGAATATATAATTTTAAAAATAACTAGAGTAAGAGCTTCGCAACTAGCGTGGGACTATCCCATAATAGCATCAGAAATTTAAATAGAACTTCATTTTTTCTCAGCTATCCTCGTCGCGATTTCCCACAGTTTATCATATTTTAATCAAGCGTCAGACAATGCAGATGACCTCGCTACCACAAGATACTGCAGCTGTTACTAATGACTACGACTACTTATCTGTCTATGACAATGAGAACGAAATATTTAGAGACTTGTCACAAAGCGCAGTAGGTCTGTAGTCAGAGTAGCAATTCCGCTCAAAGGAGGTGGCATAGGAGAAGTTTCATCCAAGCTCGTACCACCAAGCACATACAAAGAAGCAAACGGTTCTTTGGTTGTATGTGATTGGTGGTACGAGCTCGGGTTTAATTCCCGCCCGTAGGGACGTATCTCTCTTATGAAGCAATGCAGTTTTTGGAACTCCTCCATTAGACCCAAAGATCGGATGTCCCCTTACAAACGGAAGGCGTTTCGTCTTTGAAGGGTATGACGTTTAATTGTTTTTTCTACGTAAAAATGTGTACAATTGTATATGCTTTGATTATAAACACTAATCAAAGGGTATATGTACCTACCGTCTCATCTCATAATGTCCTTTTCTCGAAATTTCCTTTCTCATAATGTCCTTTTCTCGAAATGTCCATTCTCATAATGTCCTTTCGCAGATTGTCCTTTTCTCGAAATGTCCTTTTCTCGAAATGTTCTTTTCTCAAAATGTCCTTTTCTCAAAATGTTCTTTTCTCAAAATGTCCTTTTCTCGAAATGTTCTTTTCTCAAAATGTCCTTTTCTCGAAATGTCCTTTTCTTAAAATGTCCCTTTCTCAAAATATGTACACTACAGGATTAACCCCGCTCAATCCGACTTGGATAGGTTAGGTAAGAAGGCTAAGGCGGGAGCGGAGCGTAGCGGAGCTTCCGCATTAGCCTTCATGGTTATTTTTTTTTACAACCACCAAGTTACCAGCAGTCACTTGGTAAATTTGATGTTATTTTTTTACAACCACCTAAACAAAACTAAGGGTTATAAAAAAATTTTTACATTTCGAGAAAAGGACATTTAGAGAAAAGGACAATCTGCGAAAGGACATTATGAGAATGGACATTTCGAGAAAAGAACATTATGAGAAAGGACATTTCGAGAAAAGGACATTATGAGATGAGACCGTACCTACTAAGAGATATTATTAGGGAAATAGTCAAATAGTTAAATCGGTAAAACATAGAATCGAAAGGGGACATGTATTAATAGTGATATTCTACCGTTACTAAATCAAATTGCTAAGCTTGTTTATTACATACATCGATCGCTATTGGCATGATTCTGAGACAGGCTTCTTGGAACACAGGCGAATATGGGTCGATCACAATATAGTTTGAGGACAGTAACTGCTAATATAATAGAGTCAGATTTACAGAACAGAACAGAAAACGAGTTTTATTGATTGTTTGTAAGTAATGTTATTGTATCTCTGATTACTGTCTATTACCTGGGACGCCCGTCACCGAGGAGGAGCTTCAATAATAAATAGATAGATAGATAATTCTTTATTGTAGGTACACCATTATATACAGTATTTTTAAAAAAGACTTAAAAACTAAAAATGATAGTACAACGGGCGGTCTTATCGCTAATAGCGATCTCTTCCAGACAACCAAAATATATAAAAAGAAGAACAGGAAAGAAAAGAAAAAAAAAATTGTGAAACATTTTGGCGCTATCCAGCCCTTTAAACTTATGTCTTGGCAGCTTAAAAAATGATCAGAATGCCGATCGATAAAATTCAGCAACGGCAAAACATAAGACAGGTTATGTTTCGATCTAAAATAACAATTCAAATTATCAGTATCGAAGAATTCGAATCGACTGACAATAGCAGAAGCATGTACTACTCGTATCTATTTATATGATGAACATACACAAACATCCATACATATATGTTATATTTAGACTTCTATTTATATGAACTTCTAGATCAAATAAGAATCTATAAAATAGTGAATTATATAGTCAACACAATATAATTTAAGATCAACGCACGTTTCTCGACGGATGTATACGAATGCCTAACAGAATTGGCCTAACACGCACCATAACTCAGAGCCATTCTCACTGAAAACTGAATAAAGGAACTGGCAAGTCTAAACATCGCTCAAACTTTGATTTCTAACCAAAGACTTCAATATAAAATGAGGTTTATATAGAAGTCTTTGTTTATAACACACGTACAAAACTCAAGTACGACTCAAAAATAGTGTGAAATCTTCTGGAGTTATCAGAAAATTGTCACTTTGTTTAATTCATTAATTCGAAAGTCACCTTTTATATAATGAACGCTAATTAAAATACTAAGAGAAAGCTGAATATTAATTTGTCTAAAAACACATATTCAATGTCACTTGCAATAAGTATGAATGAAAATATTTTATTGATTGTTTACACTTAGCGATGTAACAAATAGTAGACGCCTTTGTCCAAAGCACTGTATACTGTAGTTTGACTCGGCCGCATTTTAGAAATAAATGCCTACAGCCGCGCGGTACGTAAGCATGCGATAGGGCTGCCCACCTACAGCATTTTAATAATATGTGCCTACTTTGACTTTCTATTTAGTATTGCGATTGTAAATATGTACATACATACATTCATATAGTCACGCCTTTATCCCTGAAGGTGTAGGCAGAGGCATAGTATACGCCCACATTTTTTCTTATAGTTTTACGTACGAATAAAAGATAGTGAGCCTAATGCAGTTGATTTTTTTTCAATCCGCCCACAAGGCCTTCAATTTGTATTAAGGATTGTTGTTTTACTGACAACCGGCTTTCATTTCGAGTAAATATGTACCTTTACGGTTGGGCAGCATTATGCTGAGATGGCGACCTTATTTGGGTTCGCACAGTGTTTATATTGTTATGTGATAAGTTTTTATTGTTTTTATTGTTTGTAATTTCATTGTGCGTGTCCTAAATAAAAATATTTTCTTTCTTTCTTTCTTTATTATTTAAACAAAAAAATACTTTGTGAGTAATAATATAATATCTCCGCAACGGCTGGCGGCGCGGGGTGGCGGCGCGGCGGCGCAGCGCCCGTTATCTACTAACAATTGAGTGAGACGGGTGTAGAAATTTGAAAACGAGTAAGCGGCGTAGACAATAATAATCGGCTCATCACATGTTTCGTCAGTGATAGAATCACGGAATTCCAGTCTTTATAATTATTGCGTTAAATTTTTGATTTACAAAATTAAACTATTTTTCGATTTGAAAGTACTAGTCAGTCTCTAGTACACTAGTACTTTTCGTACATTGTCAAGTTGTGTTAAACTTTGGAAGTTCATATTTGTCTCTATGCGTGTAATAAAAATCAAAGGTAACAAAAATGCTGTAAATTTTTTTTTATAAATAAATAAATATTCACGGACATTTCACACAACGCTATCTGATCCCAAAGTAAGCTAGGAATAACCTGCTTGTGTTATGGATATCAGACCACGGATATTAATACTAATATAATTTTTAAATACATACCTATTATACATAGAAACAACCAGACTCTTGAGACAAACATATATGGGTCAGGGCCTGTCCACATCACCACGGCACGACGTCGTTGCCGTGGTGATGTGGATAGGCCCTCACACAAATATTTGTCTCGGGTGGGAATCGAACCCACGACCTCCAGTGCCGCAGGCGGTATCAATACCGACCGCGCCACAGAGGCAGTCATACGGTGCTAAGTGTACTGTAACATCGGTCATCCACAAAGAAATGAATACTCTTGAAACATACCTAAATCATTGCTCTTAATTAAAGGGATATTTTTAAATGCACCTCTGTTTAATTTTTCTGCACACTAGGTAACTCCACTAATTTACTGAATGCAAACCAGAAAATAAATGCTGTGCAGAATAACCAATTGATTAACTAAACATGTCCTACTTAAAAAACTTAAATATTACTCAGAACGAGTTACCCTTTTTAATCGAATTCACACCAAAAATGTGGTTCGTACATCGAATATATGATTTGTGAAACAGAAATACGAATTGCATATCAAAAATACTAACTTGCACTCTTATAACGGAATAGGTTAGGTTAGGTTAGACTTTTATTTTTTTAATCAATAAAATTTAATTTCGTAGAGGTGACTGATTAAATTGAGGATTTATTTAGAATAAACGATGTTCCTAAAAGTAAATTAGGTGATAAATTTCTTTAAAAAAGTTTTAATATTTTTGTTGAACAATTGAATTTTTAGACATACTATTCTGATAATAGTTATTCGTTCAGTAAAACAGTTCTGCAAATATCATTAAACAGTATAATGAATTTGGTTTAATTAGTGTGCAAGTCAGTATTTTTGGTTTAACTTTGTAATATTTTGTTCGAAAAAAGGAAATAAACAGATATCGATTTAAATACATGCCTTAATTAAATAACTACGAACTGACAACGGAACTAAATGTACTACCTACACGTACTAGAGTTCTGAACTAGTTTTTTTTGGATATTGTACTATATTGGATCGCACCGTTCACTGACTGAGCAAGCACAAGTCGAGTTTTAAACACAAACATACCTACTTCTGGTAACTACCTAGTTCACTCGTTTCAATCACTTTCTTTAACTTTAGTCAACTAGTAGTATAGTACCAATTAGTACTTAAGTAAAATCAATTTATAGTCTTACCTTTCGGAGTTTCCAGGTAATCTAAAAAACATTATCTCTGGGTGCGTTATTGACGAATTCATGCAACCAAAACAAGCACAATAGACTCTAGTTGTATTTTTAGTAAATAAAACACGCGCGGTTACTATTCGCGCGACACACCGTCCATTCGTCTACTCGGCACAATCGCGACTGCGGACGCTGCTTGCGTGCTGAAAGGCCTGCCGAAAACGAGAATCGTAGGTATAGCTTGCGCTTCGTCCGTTTGTAGGGAGCTACAATACTGGTTAAACAACATATATTTATACTGTGTCCAAAGGTACGAGATCAAAAGAATACTTTGTTTACATTCTGGCTAAAGCAATATTAAAGCTTTGGGTGATACAGCTTTCATGCAACCACATCACAAAGACCAACAAGTTTTATGAATGGTTGTAAGGAATAGTTACAAAATCTCTTTCGTACTCTTTATTGACTCTATTTAAAACGTTAAACTTTAACTGTTTTGATCCAAGAATGTTTTAAACCAAACCATTTGTACGTTTTTAAGTCAAAACAAGATTTATTTTAGTAGCGACTTTAAGATGAGGTAAACAGTCACAATGTTACAGTTGTTCCTGAGTTCGATGACTGTTTGAGGAAATTTTAAGCGTCTTCGTGTTTATGTAGGACACGCTACGCTGATAGTCCCAGGAGCTAGTCACATAACAGTCGTGATGTCAAGTTGAAGGCATTATGAGGCTTATAAGAAGTCCCAGCTTGACCCTGTTCATTGCAACACGATAACGTGTACGCGTTGGCAGCACTAGTGCTGTAGACCCTCTACAGCACTAGTGCTGCCAACGCTCATAAGTTATGGTGACAACATTCGATCATGGGCTGTATGCTTGACTACCACTATAGTAAGTAGTATAAACCAGGGTAGAAAATACAAGTTAGTTCCAAGTAACGCACCGTTTAAGCGCCGGCGCCGTTTAAACACAAGCACCTTGACTCAAAGAAACAGGGCGTCTCGACATTTTTGTCTCTCACAGACATGAGAAACAAAAATGGCGACTTCCGATACAAAAAGCTCGTCACTTCCACACCGGTTTGCTTCTCGGAACTAATGAAAGGTACGTAAATAGTCCATCGGCGGGCGGAACCGCGCGTCGCCGCCCAAATGCAACTGATGGAGTAATGATTGATTGGGGTGACATTGAAAATGCCGATAGAGAGCGATAAAGGATATCCGTTTACTTCGAAATAAGAAATTCCTTTTAAAATAACTGCGTTTAGTATTTTTGACTACTCTACCTAAGAGTGAAATAATTAATTTTAGTTTAAAATTGATCTGTTAGTGCAGTCAATATAGATGTGACCCGACTGTTAGAATTGCTGTATATCTCAGATCTTACTCGTAATGTATACGATATAAGCATGATTTTTTAAATTTAGCAAAACTCTACTGCCGCCCACTCCATGGTTAGTCATGGTGACATCCAGCGATTGTGGGGTCACTTTAACACGTCACGAGGTGAACTTTCTATCGATGTCATTAGAATCACATTTCCTAGCAAATATATATTTTACTGATCCGGGTAAAATCAAATGCAACAAATCAATGATGATCAAAACTGGGCCCATCCGTTATCGAGTTAAAAATGGTGTTATTAAACTACTTTGTTTTATATATACAGATTACGAAAATAATGCACATGCTATACAAAAAACTACATCGGAAAGTTGACGTGGTACGTTGTAAGGAGGTTAGCAGTTGTATTAAATACTCGTTACACTTAGAGACATGCATTTTTTAATATTACGTTAGTAGTTTAGAATGGAGTAACCATGTTTGACACTATCAATCACCTTATGCAATAAGTTATGTACTTGATTTTTTTTACAACCGGCGTCACACATAACCTGTTATATATTTAAACCCCGCGCAATACGCTTTGAGCTTATTGCCGAATAAAAACGAACAGGGCCCGTTGTATCCATTAGACCATCAACTTAGCTTAACGAGTACTGATACTAGTTTAAAATCAACAAACTGTGACCAATCTCAAGTCTCACCATAGCAAAATATGCTTAACACAATAATTTACAAAACACTGAGTTACCGGGACTGTGAGTGCGACTTTTTATTATGATAATTTAACAAGAATCTAGATTTTGGTGTTACAATCGCTACACTTTTTTCCGCTTCAAATATCATAATGCATTTAATTTTGATTAAATTCGAAACAAACTATGAACAAAACGGTAAGATGTTTGACTTTGGTATACAATTAAGTTTAATTACGTCACCGACGACGACATTATCATCCATCTATGTCAATTAGTATTAGCACGATGCACGACTATTCGCGTTTAAATTAATGCATAATGCTCTAAGAAAGCTGAGAAAAACAAGGGACTGTAGTATTACTCAACCTCTGTTTACTTTAGCGTGATGAGTCAAATAAGCTAAAGTTAGGCTGGACGTGGACAGATTTAATACGAAGACGTATTTTGGTGAACACTAATACAATAATCTTTTGACTTAATTTATTGATAGCAGGTCACAATGACACAGGGACGGACCACCTGGGAAAGGTCGCACGCAGAGACTGGGTGTGGATGGAAGGCACAGAGCATGTGGCTTGCGTGTGGCGTAAATTTTGAGAGGCTTACGCCCAGCGATGGATTGTTATAGGCTTTTTTTTTAGTGAAAAGTGAGGGAAAATCCTCATGGATGCGTACTCCTACCAACTAAAAAACCTCACATTACGCCCAACAGCCGATGGTTGAAAGTCCCGGGTAAGCCCTCGGAAGGATGTCCCAGGGCTCAGGACTGCCATATGCTAATTTGATTGAGTGATGTCACAATAGACAAATGTAAAGAACTGACTGTTATGTAAAGAACTCCACAAAGAATGTGTTTTTTTAATCCACCTTTACAGACTAACATAGCGAATTTTAGCGCCTAATTCGAACCAAAGAGGTTCATAAAAATGCAAAATTAAAATCTTTGGTCTGAACGCTACATGTGTAATGGACTACATTTAAAAAAAAACGTATGTATTGGGTTCCTAACGAAAATTTTCAAGGACCAAGGGTTTTGACTTGGCATTCAAAGGTGAGGCATCCGCTAATTTTGTTATATAGGTATACTTGCAGGTAAAAACAAAGAATAATTAAAACTTGTAACTTGTTATTTCTTTATATTTTTATTGACCATAAAAAATAATGAGTTTTGCTTATGAGAATAAGTTTTAGTTGATCTACAATTTCTAATACTATTTCCTAATACAAATAATACCTAACTAAAAACAAAAATAGTTAAGCGTAAGTAGATAGTAGGTGAGTTCTAAATAATTGTTCTATTTGAACCTGTTTACCAATTCGACAGTAGCAAGTACCCATTGAAAATCAATTAACAACAACTCGGTTAATGTATGTTTCAATTACCACAGATAGCTGACTTCCAAAACAAGTTAGGTATAGATAAATGTCGGTTAAACAGGAACTTAACGTACCTAATAAACATTCTTGATACTTGGCATTATATAATAATTAATGAATAAAAAATATTACTCTTAATGTCACTTGAAATGGGTTGATTTTTTATACAACTATGGTTACTATGGTGTAAGACAAAATTTAGTTTCACAAGATCGAAAGATATCATCAGCCTATCGACGTTTGCTACATTATACCTATTGTCATGTTGAAACGGACAAGGGCAGACTGTGGGTACCCGTTGTTGAATTTTTTCCAGCCGCTCATAAAGCCTTTGACTTAGCTTATTAACTACATAGCTACTTATATTAATAGTAAACCCCGTGGTACACAGGATGAGAGGGTGCAGTTTATGATTTACAGAAAAGTTGGAACGAAAGGATAGTATTTAGTTTGGTTAGTATTTTGTTTGTAAACTCACACAAGGACATGGCCATGGAGTAAATTTAAGCACTGGTCAGAGTCACTAGCTTATCTGACTAAGTACTAAACCCAGCAAAAGTATGATACAACAGCGTTTATCTCAATCAAAATAAATTAGGTATACTTACTTAGTAAGGAACGATTTTAATAAGACGTGGACCAAAAAATGTAATTGATGAAGGAGAAAATTGGATTATGCAGAAAAAATCTTCCAAGTTTCAAGTAGGTAGGTATACATACATGCAACTTGTAAAGCAGTTTTAAATTTATATATCGCACCGTATACTTAAATGTAAATAACAATTACGACGCCAATTTCATAGTCCATTGTCCTCTGTAAACACTTTATCATTAAATTTCCAGTTCAAAACCTGTTTCTTTCCTTAAGAAACTTGAAGTTTTAATTTAAGATCGACAGGACAAACAGAGCAATCAATAATACTTTAAATATTTGCACGATTAAAATACAATAACAATATTAAGCCAAAACAACAATCTACAAAGCTACGTTATCTGGCGGTTATTCTCGTTACTAATATACCTCTAATGGGATTTCGGCACTTGAAAACTAGCCAGAAACGATAAAATGCGCATCTGGCTTCTTAACCGCGTCCATATTGATATATTGCCACACTTTAATGTTTAAATTTTGTGGCAAAATTTAACTGGTGCCTTCCGAGTTCTTTGAATACTTCGATATTATTTTATTGACTCGTAACGATACCGACAGTCACAAAGTTTTATATGAAATCAGTCAAATCAACCAATCCCTGTCCTCTGCAAAACGCACGTACAAATTTTGAAAATACCTATTTGGTTTTAGTTTGTATGATACAGTCTCGTTGATGTTCTAAAGATCTTACTAAAATCACTTTCATATTGACATCATTAAAACAGCCACGGCATGGCAGTATTTTACTCATCTTAAAACGAGTACCTACATCATATATCTTCAGTGCTTGTTGGATTTTGGCATTGTATGCAAACATTTTCAGTCAAATATGTACATTAGCGGACGTCACGCGGTTTCACCCGCGTAGTTCTCGTACCCGTGGAAATACGGGAATAAAATATAGCCTATTTTTACCGAAAAGAGTGTAGCTTCCCAACAGTGAAAGAATTTTTCAAATCAGTCCAGTAGTTCCGGAGCCTATTCGTTACAAACAAACAAACAAAAAAACAATAAAGCAAATCTTTCCTCTTTATAATATAAGTATAGAATATTAATTGACTTTCATATGGTGTGGGAGATATTATTCGCTCGTGGTATATCTTTTGCCTGATATGTCACCATCAACATTTATCTAAAAATAGTAGATACAAGTCATTCTGAAAAACGATCGAGTTATAAATAGATTCCTAAGTATGTTTATGATGTTCACATTATAATATCATTATTAAACTTTGATGAAATTCCAAAATATGTAATTAGTGTAATAATTTCAGCAAATTATTTAATTGCTAGTCAAGGCAGCGAACTCGTAATTTTTTAAGTTACTGTTACATTTAAGTCGCAAGCATCGCATTTATCTCAGTGTATTTGACTTTCAGAACATATTTACTACCGCATTTCATAATTTCAGAACGGATATTGCAATCGTTAATTTATATTTCTGTTCACGGTCATGACTATATGAATCAATGCTTTAAATACTCTTTTTCTTTTAGACATCGCTCGATTTTTTTACAAAATCATTCTATTGAAGATCTCAACACATAATTTCATTCGTTGAAAATACAGCTGACATCTACTGTAATTGTCTCCTTGAAACAATTACTTTTAGTAGTACTTTTTAAGGGTTTCTTTGCGGGCGTGTGGTACGAAAAGTAACCTTAGTATAGGCAGTACTAATTTATTCTGTAAATTTTCCATAATAATGTTTTTGTGGAAATATAATAAAATTATCCTACAACTACACCAAGTCGTTGTCCAATAATCGGGCAGTAAAATATACTGTCCTTTTACTGCCCGAAGATACACCAGTAAGACGGTAATTTGTACTTCCTCTTTCAAGCTTTTCGATCTATATTCAAATATTTTCTAAAAATAAACTAGTACCAGCAACATGTCCTATAATGTGACTTTGATCGGGATGGGAGGTGCCATACGAAAACTGTTGTCTCTACACAACTTCAAAATAAAATAAGAAATATAATGTGTGTCAGAAATTATGAGTGTATTGTTTTGTGTAAATTCCGTAATGACCGCCGATTTCTTTTGTAGTGGTGAATAAGTATGGGGTTTTCCAAAGGGGTTTTAGAGGCTTTTACAGGGTCGACAGTCGCGAGTGTGGTGCTTCTGATGTAGCAAACGTCTATAGGCTTCGGTGAAAATCAGTCCGTCTGGTGGGCCGTATGCTTGTGTATCATCTTGGTGGTATAAAAAAGTATACGATTCCCCCCTACCCCTCCCCCTCCCTCGCAAAATATGACAGACAGTTATGTTTCAGTTAGACTTATATAAGCGTCTCCCTTTAATGGAGGTTGTGTTGCCTATGTTCAAAACACATGACTCGATTTTCATTTCATTAGCAATGTGTTAAATTGCTGTACCAATGAATTTTAGCAACGACAAGAAAACAATGGTATATTAAAAGTTATTAAGCGTGTAGCAGTTTACAGCTTTCCAAACAATACTTCAGTTGTATAACATGTTGTGTAATCGAGCACATAGTATGAAGACCTATCCATACTTGACACGGTCGCGCCTCTTTAATAACAAATTTTTATTGCAGGAACTTAAATGAATTTTCTTGTTTCGTTCGTTCATTTTAATGAGCCAATAACGTTAATAGCATACATATATGATAAATGAATATAGTATCGGAAGAACGCCTAAGTTAACTAGCAATAAACTTCTTGCAAAGCCCATAAGGGCCTTTACGTAGAAGTAGGTATATATCAAAATACCGTGGATGTCGAAGTTGTCGTACATCCAATTCAATTTACTTATTTATTTTCATGAACATCGTTGGTTACAGGTCTTATACAACACAATAGGTACAGCATATTCCGCCACTCAGGGCGCATTGCCAAATAGTCCTTGAATTACATACTAACTTTTTATTACATTACTTCAAATAGGTGAATGCCATCACTCTTTTAAGTTAATTACAATTCATATTTCTGTAATGTACTACGTAATAAGTGAAAACACAAAAGGTACGTACTTTAAATTCCTTATTGTAATGTTCCACTAGTTAGATATAGAAATGCCTACAAAAACACGCAAGTACCATGTTAATGCATATTAAACAAGTACTAATAGAAAGTGAATTGTTAGGAATATGAAAAATGTAATTATGATGGACAGAAAAGTTGTTAGTGGCAATCGTGTATGTACTAGAAAACGCTAAGTGTTAAACATACCTACCTACTAATAAAGGTGGATGGAGTCTGAAAATCTATATTACCATTGATCTAAAATATTTATACTATATCTACCTATCATTTATCTGAACTTTTACCGACTGAAACCACTCGGGTAAGCGCTCGGAAGGACACTCACACACTCTCACCAGACTTTGACTTCTCCTACGGGACTAAAAATTTGACTTGAATTTACGATATACCTACCGAAGTATTACTGGTTTCCTGTGACCGAACCATGGGTACATTAACACAGAATTTTCTTAGTGAATGTCTCCAGGGTGTAACGAGGATTTTAATTTATCAAGAACGAGGCGTGGCTAGTTTAAGAATATTCTTATTATTGCTATTGCGCTTATTCTAGTGACAAATGATAGATTTTTGATAAAAGCTACCGGATTCTTGGCCCGCTAAAATTTGCTTAACACCAATATATTCACATGTCATCAACTGAAATTGCAGCAGAAATGTTAGATTAAAAAATTAGGCGGATCATAGCAGGTGTGGGCGTGATTAAATAACAAATAAACTTGCTCATTCATGACACTTAAAAAAAAGCAATTGATAGCACGCAATCGCTGAGAAACTTGTTTGTCATATAATTTGGATACGATAATATATTTCTCAGACACAGTTGCCATTAAATAAAAAAAAACACTTATACGTTTTCAGGTAACAATGGTAATACTAGAATACCAATGTCAGGGTCATTTGGGAATGATGGCCAAAAATATCTAAAATATACGAATTCACTTCCATTTTCTACATGACAGAATAAACTTGAGACAACTCACGATAAATAAAAAATATCAAACCTCATTAAAATGGGGCGGAACAAAGGAAGTATCTTAAAAAAAAATAATCAAAGCCCGTCTTAGTAAAAAATGCATTAATTGGTGACGCGTCTAAATTGAGAAGGCCCGAAATGGATGTAAACTTACACGAAGTTCAAAGCGAAACAGAAGTGCTAATGGGCGAACCCGAATATTTATGTACTTAAAAACTTCCAGCAATTAACTGACATTCACTTTATGTTCTCGACGATGTGATTGAAGTTCCACATTATTGGAATAAAATATCGATTTGTCTAATAAATTAACACATTGCACAACGATCTTGTCTATTATATAATAAGTAATAGTAGGCGGACAAATTACACACCACGATCCAACTGGAAAAAAGCCTGTAATGATAGTTTGTTACTGTGAATGAAGCTGACTAACGAGATGAAATTGGAAATGACGGCCAATTAGTAGCTGAATTTCAAAGAACAATATAAAGGTGAAGGAAGTGATAAAATATAAAGAAAGATCTTTAATGATGCGTTTCTAGGAGATATGTTTAAAGATAGTCTTAAACAGAAAGAAATTAAAGGGCGTGTTGACAACCAGTTCGCCTGGTTACCACCTACATATTTAAATATCAACTAAATCATGATTCCCAAAAATATGTTGGTAACTTATTAAATGTGCAAAATTAAAGCAAAAGGATTGCTTGTTCGAATTTTGACTTCAATTACATAATGAATGAAATAGCAAACATTTTGAAAGAGAAGAATTTCAGTTACCTAAGTATGATGAGGGGCGTTTACCATCTGGGGATTCTGGGATTTATTTGCCAGTAGGCCTCTATATAGTATGAAAAGTGTAGCATCGCTGTCCGTTGCAAATGACAAATAGGTACCTACATACGTGTGCGAAAACGAATCTAAAATTTGTGAATCTCATATTTTGTAACCCACGCGCTGGTGATAAAAAGCGAAGGATGCAAATTGGCCAATTTTAAGAACGCTCTCCCACACCCAAAGTACTTTCTTCCATTGAAAGAATGGGCCGCCTACACAGTGTATTGGCACAATTCATACCGGTTTCATAATGGTAGACGGAAACTTCGGTTTTTGATTTGTTATATCACGTTGCGAATGTATCCTAAATACATAATGTGTTCATGTTAATTACGTTACGTTACTTTTAATGCAATAAGGCCAAATAAAATATAAGGATGAATTTAAACTGTTAAGAACTGAAGTTTAACACTTGATCAACGATTTAACAAAGGGCGTACCATCCTTTCTTGATGCAGGAAAGTATGGTTATGAATGTGACATTAAATATACGTATTTATATCAAAGAGTGATAACTATTTCATTCCCATTCGATTACTATATGGTTTGATTGATTTGATTTTGATCGTATCGATTAAATGGCCCAAACTCGCATAATAAGTATTATGATAATGCTAGGCTCCAGAGCCACTTCTCTATTTCAAATAATTGTTAAAATCTTTTTTATTATAATTATTTAAAGATTACAAGTACCTAAATACCACACAGGTGAGGATGGAGGTCAGGTCAACCACCGCCGCCGGGTCATTAGTTAATTATTCACGTCATCATTGAATAATTATAGTAATTTTATTGCACAATCTGTATTCATCAAAATACGTAATTAAACATAGCATTATAAATGCTATGTTTAATTATGTATTGACCGATATGTTGGGCGACAACAAAGTAGAACTTACCTTGGGAATATGGACATAAAATATAGCCTATGTTACCCGGAGATAGTATATCTTCCCAACAGTAAAAGAATTTTTCAAATCGGTTCAGTAGTTTCGGAGCGTATTCGATGCAAACAATCAAATCTTTCCTCTTTATCATATTAGTATAGAAATTAGTAGTAGGTTAAATTATATACCCAGTTAAATTAAGTTCTTTGTTGTATTTATTGCCAAGATACTGCAGACTTCCCTTTATGTAGGATAACTGTGAAAATTGCCAGCTACAAGCATTGCATAGTACAATATGCTAACTACGAAAAGGGCTATTGTTTAGGGGGAAATGCACGGGGCTACTTGAGATGTAGATGAAGACAGATCTTTAGACTTATCATCTCTGATCAAAAACCTATGAAACCTTAAAATAACCTCATTTATTCCCACAAATAATAACTACAAACATAACGATATCAGTAAACAAAAACTGTATGTAAGTCAGTAAAATGTAATTGATCGTAATATGCTTTTATTACATAAAAAGGCGTCTGAATGTGATGATGATAATAATATATAATGAAACTGGTAGCCAACGTGTATTATTCTACGAATCTTAACTGCTATAGAAAGTTTCCGCAAAATAACTATCTACGGAGTCGGCGCTTTCACGATCATTGCTGTTTTGCCAAGTGACTCAATTACTACGTGTTACAGTTGCTCGTTACCGTTAAATCATAATGTTAGTTAAATGGTAGCGTTACTTTTAATGCCCTTCACATAAAGTTTCTTTACTTGAAAAATTACGCACTTATCTACTTACTTTAAAAAAACTATGCACCGATCTCCGAAAAATGTATTGCATTTGCAAACTTAACTAACTTTATGACACGCGGCTTTGTTTATGCCACACTTCGAACCAACATTTTGTTCCTTGTCTAGAAGGTTGCTAAAATCTTTTTATGTTTGCTCACGTCGTTGTTGTGATAAATATCTGTGTATTTGAATGTAGGTATACGTCGTAATTTGCTTTTTTCATGGAATTAGGTAAGCACGCGCGTAACAATTGTGTTTAATAAATAATAATAAAATTAGGAGAATGGAAGTATCCCTGCACCAAATTTTATTAAAAGTATTTTAAAAGTTGCAGCGTGGAAGAATAACAGTAGAGATTAACAGTATGGACAACAAAAAGATAATTATTCGACCGACTTACACAGAGCAAAAATGTGGAGTGTGCAAGCGCCATCTTCGGGACCCAAATTAACATCACTTGCACGTACTGCAGAGAAGAAAAGCTTCAGAAAATACTCATACCCATCTGGCCTGTTTGGTCTATAATATAGACCAAACAGGCCAGATGGGTATGGGTATTTTGTGGCTTTACTATATAGACTCTATATAGTAAAGCCATTCCTTTCTTACAAGTTGATTGAATTGATTGATTGGTCTAATCATCTAATGTATTACCCTAATAATGTTGAGACTACTTCTACTACAGTGGCATCTGTGCAGACATTCAATGTGCAGTTAATTGACCTAATGAATAAACATAATCAAATACAAAGAAGGAATAAAACGAATATAGTGAAAGAGGTGATGCCACCCACAGCGATGAGCTATCGTTTATAAATGGCAATGCGCGTCCGTTGTAAGTCAGACACTTTAATGCATTAATGTCTATAACACTTGCATTTCAATGTCTACCTGTCTAAGATTCCTTATATGATATGTTAGTAGTAAGCTTAAAATTCAAAATTCAAGAAACAATAGGATTTTCAGCTGTCTCTAAACTGTTTGAAGTACAGGGCAAATAAAATGACCAGATTTTAGAATGTTTGTATAATTAATAAGAAATTCCAATTCGCCAAACTGTCTTCTTTATGGGCAAGTTGATGATGTACCACATTTACTGGAGTGTGTCCGAAACAAGTGGAGGAAAAGACATTTCTAGATAAAATAGGTATTGATGGGAGGATAGTTTGTGTCATAGAGAATGCTTTGAATCCATCTGGAGCGCCCCCCATTCGTAATACAAGCATTTAAAAATTGATAGTCTAGATAAAAAATACAGATATATATATTGTACGTTAATCAATCAGGAAGTGTTAAAACAATCTATGCTGTTGTATCAAATGTTAGTTTTTAAGAATGCAAATAGTGCACTTTTGCTAATGTTTCCTGATATAATTACTCTTATTCCTGGCTACGTACTGGTGGTGTAGATACTGGAATTAGCAATTTTGAACTTTATTTCATGACTTAATTGATGAATATCTTTTGTTCAACAAAAAAATATTATATTACATTTTTTGGATATTTCAAGTAGTGTCGACGTAGCGATTTAATGAAGGTGTAGAGTTTACGAGCCCATAGTTTATTAACTGTGTATAATGACCAACAGTGAATTCTACCTAGAAGGCTGCTGCCATATAAGGAGGGCTCAAAAGATTCATATGCGAATGTTTGGAAAGTTTTTCTTTTAAAATTTAATTCGTTAATCTCAGTTTTTTTCTCAGGTAGAACAAGATAGTCAAGTCAGTCCTCAATAATATTGTTTTTGAAAGACACATCACGTTCTCAATAACATTAAGTTAATTTCAAGTCGTTTATCTTAAGGTGGTATAGAGTAATATTAGTATACAAATTAAGGAAATGACTAAAATACCTTTGAATTTCCGGTATCCATGATGTGTGGCCAATTGGTTCTTTTTGGAGAGTTGACTTCCACTGGAGATATTCAGTTCACTCAAAAATATCTTCTGATTTATCAAACTTTTGTTACTGTTCTTAGGTTCAGTTTGAAATAAAGACACGAATTTATGCAGAGGAGTCATTTTGAATTTGATTCAAGTTCATAACTAAGTCCTTTGAGGAGAAATTTTATAGTTATTATAGAACACCATGACAGTTTATACAGAAACAATACCACTGGCTAAAAAATGCTACTTTCTAAATTATAAAAATATTTATTAAGTTAGCACTAATTGCACGTAATGAGCACAGCACGGAAGAGCTCTGGTGTGGAACTGTGAGCTGAGCACAACTAAGTTTTTGTCGGCACTCTTCAGATGCGCATGCGACAGTGTCGCTGTCCGTTCTTTTACCTATTGCCACTTGCCACTGCTTCGCGCGCACTTTCGTCACAGGGACTTTCGTTGGGACTCGTTTAACCTCTATGAATCTAGACATTCTGTCATGCTTTGTGTTCTTTGTCTATATTGGATTTTTTTATTATTTGTTTGCATCGATTATGCTCCTAAACTACTGAACCGATTTGAAAAATTATTTTACTGTTGGGAAGTTACACTATCCCCGGGTGACAAAGGCTATATTTTATTCTCGTCTTCCCACGGGGACGGGAGCTACACGGGTGAAACCGAGTGACGTCTGCTAGTGTAATCTATATTTAATGCGAAAATAATATTTACTTACTTTAATTTTCCTAAAACACAGTCACCATAATAGAGTTTAGTACAAATCAAGTAGCGAAATATTAAATTTAAGTCATTAGTGCAAGAAATCCCACCAGTCAATTTAATATTTTCCCAATTTATGGAAAAGTAAATATTGGAAAACGATAAAAGATTTAGTAAAATTATCATTAAAAGCGCTTTAGTTCCGGATAATTTAAAAGTGTCCGAGATAGGATTTAATACAGATTTCGACTTATTAAATAGTAAAGATATGTTATACTTTTTGAAACACTTATGTGTAACAAAAATGTTCATATTTTCACAGTGAGAATAAAGAACATTGTTTTCCAAATGTCGTAACGCATATTTCACGTAGACATATGTGTCCATTGAAATATGTTTTTTATTTAAGTATCTAATGCTGCAATAGGGGACATTTTATAAACTATGCCGTGTGAATTTCAATCATTTTGACACACTGTTTCTAAACTACGATAGGCCTTATGTAAGATGTGGTAAATACTCAATGTGGAGCTTTCATTTTCAGATGCAATAGATTTTCTTTAACTTCAATAATAAAACTAACATTAGTATACTCAGTAAAATGACGTAGTTACCTTCATTTCTTATCCGTGCACTGTATAAGGTAGAATGCAATGTATTCTTATACGTTTTATTCAACGCAATTTTATTGCTATATTTTAACGCAGACATGAAGATGCCAAAAAGATATTCTCATTCTCTAGATAATTAATGTTACACAATTATAAAGTCCACAGTATAAATTGTAAAGTTGAATTCTAAGAAGATGATGTAATTGTGGCAATAATATATCACTGGCAGACTGTACGCATAATGTGTGTATTTATATATCAAAAGACTTCTTTTACTTTAGACAAATACTGGGATTCCTAGGGCTGTGCCAAATAGAGGGAAAGTATCTTAAGTAAACGTAAACGTACGTAAGTAGGAAAATTTACTGAATACATACTTAATTTACATTGGTTTTAAAACATTTAACTGCATTTAAAGACTACGAGGTAATCGTACCAGAAATCGAACACTCATAATTTACTCGTAAGGATTATTTTTCTTCGAAAATATGCCATCGGAAATAAAAGAAAGGCCATGGAGTTTTAGCATTTTATGAAGAGCATCTAAGCACGCAATTATATTTAGAGATCCCTACGGTGGACTATACCTACAACTGGAGATTTATAACTGGTTTCCATGAAAGTTTTCATAACTTCTACATGGTTGGTTTGCGTGGTTTATTTTTAAAATGGTAAGAAGAGAATTTTTCTTCTCTCTTCTCACCATCGCGTGATCCATCGAAATCATTGCATTAAGTAAAAGGGTAACACTGAAGAAAAACAAACAAATATAAAGTATACTCCATTTTTTTAACATGTGGAAGGTTCGTCATGGATGCTACGTCGGACTCTTACCGACTAAAACGTTTCCTTACCTAATGCCTAAGGTTGAGAGCCCCGGATAAGCCCAAGTATTCCCCAAAAAGTATACAACATAACATAATACTGTTTAGATTCGACAAAAACCACATAAATTTAGTACGTACGCAAATACGGCACTGAATGTATCACAGGTTTATAGATACACAAATGATTGACATTAAGTATCCCTGAACTCTAAACTAAAAAATAAACTCCTTTTTAGAGCATCTACAGTAAATTTTATAGGACCGTTATATCGAACGTAATTAAATACCGTTACCTACGTTTTATTACTGTACTCTGTCTACTCTGTATGTACATAGCTTTGTGAACTATTTTTGTACTTGCCTACTTGAATCCTGAAAACGTGCTTTATACTAAAGACTAAAGACGCGTTTTGAACTGATTTTAAAATATAGTGGAATAAAAATATGGCCCCGATAGCTAGCATAGACCAAAGTGAGAGTCGAGATTTCACTGTGATATAGTACTTATATATTATCTTTGATTTCACTACCGAGTAGGTATATGTCAAACAAGAGAACTCCTGTGCAGGGGATAACGACAACAATAGTGACATCGGCTATAAACGGTAAAAAAAAATCAGTTTCGAGCATAATAATTCTGGTCACATTCATAGATTACGTATGATTAGGCCTACGTCCAGCAGTGGACTGCCATAGGCTAATTTGATGACCTCACTTTCTTGTTTGGTAAGCGTTATCGGCCTTTAGTTCTAAAATCTGTGTGTGTACCAATAACTTTTGTGTGACCTGACGAGCGAACTAGATAGCACATAAATAAAAATAAGTATACAATATGATAACATTCTAAAAAGCGCCATCTTACAAAAGTTTTACAAATTATCAGATTGAATATCTTCAAAGAGCCACGATAAAAATGCTCAGATGCTCACATTACCTTAATATAGCAGTATGACCAAAGATGGCAGCACTAGGGCTACTTGTCGAAATATATAAAAATGATTTCTCTTCATCTCTTAAAATTTTGATTCTATTAAACACGTATGAACTCAGTTTTAAGGTTAATAATTTTTTTATAAAATAATATTTCATTTTATTTATTTAGATGGATAAAAACGACGAAATAACATGATATCGTAAAAGAGACATCTAGCGTGAACTTTACGAAGTACAAGATCCAAGCGCCATGTTTAAGAATCTCTGTCTAAACGCGCACCTTACTTATTTTATCAAAGTGATAACAGATGGCAGCACCAGGACTAATCGCACAAAACTGGTTCATTTGATAAAAAAATTACCTTTATCGATATGAAATGATAATACTAACTGACGAAGAAATTGACTGCCAAAGGGGCCCACGAAAAATTTTAAAATGAAAAATGTTTTGATCCACAAATACTTGCATTGCTTAAACACAACGAACTAAGTTGGTTTATAATATTATGTTGATTATTATGCGCCGACGCCGTTCGTTTTAGCTTACTATCTATGGAAGATTAATGATCAAACTGACCTTTATTAGTCGGCAGGGTGGTAGGCCTTGTTGCAGGCACGCGGTGGGGCGCCGGTTTCCTTGGCGAGGGCGGTGGAGCGAGTGACGTGCGTGCGCGCACCGCCACTGGCGATGATGACAGTTTCTGCACCACGCCATTCTTCTTGACTGTAAACAGAAAATTTTAATGTTAAGTGTGAATGCTCTGTAGCAACATAATCGCTAGTATTTAAACAAGTAATGTAGATGGATTGTGTGAGGTCGATATTTGATAGAGATTTATTCAGGAATAACGTCGGCAGAACACTTGATGCAAAATACAGAACGTGAAGTTTTTTTTTTCTTTAAAAAACTTCACGTTCTGTGTTTTGTATGGTTTTTTGGTAATTGAAATACATCATGGGGTGTAAGGATATATGGATACGTATGCCACCAACAGCGCACAGGTCAAGATACAATCAAGTATTGAAGGCATCGCACGTTATGCAACTACTGACTGAAAATGGTTAAAAACCAAATAAAGACCCTACTGACTTATGAACGTCAATATAATATTAGCGCCCGCATAGGGAGAGTGGCATTGAGATTGAGAGGTTAGTTTGCAGTCACTGAAAATAATGCTGAATATAAAAATAAATTAAAACAGTTTGGTTACAGACTGAAGAAGCCTGAAAAATAATTCAGAGTTTTTTTTTTTTTTTTTTTTTTTATACTACTTAGGTGGCAGACAAGCTTACGGCCCACCGGAAGGTTGGTAACCGTAGCCTATAGACGTTTGCAACACCAGAGGCGCTACACACGCGCTGCCGACCCGGGCGCAGGTTGGGACGACCCACAGTTGAAATTTTTCAAGCCGCCCGTAGGGCCTTCAACTTGGCTTAACGACTGCCATTTTACTGGCAACCGGGACCAACGGCTTAACGTGCCTTCCGAAGCACGGAAACGCTCGTAAATAATTGTCACAAAGTGGTCCACGTGGTGGTCACCCATCCATGTCTGGCCATAGTAAATGTTGCTTACTGCAGTGATCGTTTACAGAACACTGAGTCCGCGGGGCCACGAGCGCTTCAAAAGAGTATACACTCTGTTGAAGAAGATCGTACTATTTATTCTATTAGATAGCAATGTTCAGACCAGTTCATCTCTGACATAATACATTCGAAAAGACAGCTAGCTAATATAGAAGGCGCTATTGTTTATACTGAAACGGTGACTTGCGAAATGACGAAATATATGCTAAATAATTCTAATTGTTTTTAAAGCACTCTGAGCTAGGTTTTTGTTGAAACCTTGCTGTTCATCACATATAATTTTCAAGGCAAACGTAGTCAAATTGTGTTATATTTTGTCTATATCTATTTACAAGAAGTCGCATAAGTTAAGTCTAGGTGATCTGAAGTTGTATCTTCCTTTATGAATAATCCATAATTCTTTGAACCGACATTTATTTTTATTTCATCCCCTATTGTTCCTGAATCCTATGCGATATAAATTAGGGCTATTAAATGGTCTACTGTCTTTAGCCTTTCCGGCAGTTTTAATGAATAGTTAAACAGTAGGTACCGAGCAAATACAAATGGTTTTCGTAGTAAAAGTAACAAACATATTAACACCGTTCATCTATTGCACAATCGACGAGACGGTACTAGACGGCTATTTCCTGAAGTTGTTCTAATAGGCGACTTAATGACAGGATTTCGTTGTCTTTAAACTTACACGCTCCACTGAATTCGTACTTAAACTACGATATTAAGGCTTCCGACATCGACATATCCTAAGGCAATTCTAAGGATTGCAGCGATTCGACTTTAATACATTATATATGTTATACGTTCCTCACTATATGTGTTATAAAATCTGAGAGGTTTTAAGAAAGAACCTAGCCGTAAAATATTGTTATATAGACCTATATCTATTTACGACAAGTTTTTATGAGGATTAAACTAATTTATTTAGATTAAAAAAGAACATTACTTGTTAAGATTTTTGCAATATTTCTGATTTTTCGAGCGCGATTTCGATCGAACAAAGTTTTCCTATTCGTAAAAATCGTTTTAGCAGATTAAATCATAGAATATTTCCTAGTATAAAGTTCACACCAAGAAATACCCCTCTTACCAATATATAAGCCTTAAATGTCGTTTATATAACGTGAAATATATCAGCTTCCACTTTGTAACTCTATATGTATAAGTAAGTGTGAGGGGATCTTCAACGTCTGACAACACTAAACCAATTAAGCTCTGTGTACCTAATAAATTTCTCTTAATACGATTGGGGTAGGCTGTTGCGAAATATGTTCCAATAATCGGATTTTGTTAATTAGTGACATGCTTTTTATATAACGAAAGATTAGGAAGACTTTTGTATGGACATTTCTAAATTTTAGAGTAAGATAAAGCAAAAATTTATGAAAGTGTTTGTTTGATACATTCTAAGGCCAGAGTACTAAACTGATTTTCAATCAATAGATGGTTTATAACTGAAAATTAGTACAAACTTTAAGTTTGCCTTATTTTTCGCTATATTCAGTGTACCGCCGCGCCGCGTGCAGAGCCTTCTTGCACCGGTGCTCGGGCTCTGGTCTGGTTTTTTTATATTCAACCTTTTCAACAATATCCCAAATAAGTTAATTATTTGTGAACCTTACAAAGTGGTCACCATATTGAATTGTTTTTTTTTATATGTGGGCATACATAAAATATTACATACATATCAGTCAGCTAAAGTAACAACCTCATGTTTATACTGTCTGTTAAAAGTAAACTTCCTGTTTTCTTATTTTCCGTTACCATATTTAAATTTTCTAAGAATATTTCCTCGCCGTTTTAAAGTCAAGCCGTAATTTTACACCAACTGCCTGTTCTTTTGATTTATGTGAACGCGATTTGGGTTTCATATATTTTACAAAGTGTTTCAGCTCGACCAAGCCTCACCTTAACGCTTGAGCAAACATTTTCATGCTGATTGATTTCATTTCCGATTGCCAACATGACTTGCAAGTAACATTAACATGTCTTTAGTAGGCCGAATAAGAGTATATTCATTACATATTACTCGTACCATAACTATGTATGTCTTCTGAGTAAGGTATCATCAATCTTTTTCAACAGGCTAATATAAATATTTCTGTTTCTGTATCCTCATTAGAACGCAACGTGATATGCTTAAGTGAGCGGTAGTCCTAACGAGATGCGTCTGTCAACATTGGTGAGTGTTTTCTAAGTATTTAGATCATTGGTTTGATGAATTGGAGCAAGGTTTATATTTGAATGTCTTCATGATTTATTAGTGAACTCGGGCGAAGCGTTACGCATAATTCTATGCAAAATAAAATTTATTAATAGAGTGTACAGTTCAACTTCGTTCAAAATACTACTAAAATAAAATACAGAATAAAACATTATCTGAACGCCTCATTGGAAAAGTATAGAGCTTGCGTCACTCATACAAATGAGGCAAAACTAATGATACCTCACATGGTGAATTCTACGGTTTCAGCGTTTTCGGCTGCAGAGCGTCCCAGAGAATTAAATATGTTACGCCCTTTCAGTTGTTGGATGAACTCAACAGTTCGCGTTTCGTAGAACGATGAAGCTAAATAAAGTGTATGAAGTCTCTCTAAACTGAAGCATTCATTATAATACGATTTTTAGGGTCTTCTCTTTGGGAAATGCTCAGTCAATGAAGGAGTGTCCGTCGACTAATATTCATTGTATATCAATATGTATTGTATACAAAATGTATTGACTATTTTTTATTACATGAACTTCTATGCTATATTATGTCAGAATCTTGTAAATTTAAAATTGTATACACACCTTGAGCTGTATGTGGTGTGGGTGGCGTCGGTGGGGGTCGTGCGGGAGTCGTCGGTGTAGGAGCACTTTCCCTTTTCTTTCCGTTCCCTGAAAAAGATGACAAATAATGGTTTAGTATATGATTATAATATTAGTACCTATACATAGAAAGGGATAAAAGTGGAGCTGTTCTCAGCAAGATAATGTGCTCTTTGAAGTTCTTGTCAACTTCATCAATAAAATTAACTGGTACAGCTCAGCGACGAGTGAGTTTCTGGTGAAGATGCCCGAATCGTATTGAGAGATGTACGACAGTCCCAAAAGTCGGTGTCAAAAATGATATGTTTTGATCAAAATAGACAAATCAACCTACAATGACGTATATTATAGTCAAAATACAAGTTTTAGATGTTACAAGTAAAAGTAAGGACAGAAATTATTACAAAGGAGCTGCAGATACTGTGAACCTCTATGGCAGCAAGACTGTGGTCATTACACAGGCGTATGTATACCTATACATGACAATGTTTCACCCAGCGAATTCAAAATTTTAAAACGACTGCCTCTATAATTAAATTAAGACTTGTTTTATTATTTGTCATTGACTAGGTACCAAGTTTAAGTTGTAATATCTGATCATTGATTTCCAAATACCTAAGTAGAGTTCGAGAAACAGCAAAGTCATACTTTTTGGCTTTGAGCTTTCTCATATCATTCAGACCAAATCTATGATGATCGTAAGATATGACGTAGAGAGAAAAAGTAGTTAGTTACTTGTTTTTTTTTATCTTGGCAGGAAACCAACATGTGCTTCAAGCTTTCAATACCATGACGAGAAACTAAATCTACATGAGGCAATAGATCAAAATCTGTATACAATTACATAATTGTAATCTATGTAAGAAATCTTGAATATCTGGAAGATGCCGTGGGAAGAACAAAACCCAATAAAAACTAAGATAAAGTCAACGAGGTGAAATCTTTTATCAGCTTATCGTTAGACATGTAGTGCTTAAATTATGTCGACTGAATATTGTTATGATATAATTTCAACGAAAAAATAACTAAAACCTACAAAACCAAATCCAGTTCAGAACTTAATTATGATCATAATATTTACTATTATATCTACAAATATACAATCATTCTACGATGACTTGGAATGCACACTCTATTATACTCGTACAAGTACCAAGTCAAAACAAGTAATATTGTATTTACAATTTTTGTTTTATTATTTCATAACTTGGAATAGGAATTTATTTTTTGGTTCACATAGAATGAAAAATATATGAAACCTATTCAAGATACGTTTTATTACGCGTATAAATAGTATTAACTAAGTCGATGTCGACGAAGACCTGTTGGCGGCTGCATATTTATCAAATTTTCAAGCGATGTGAAGGATTTCAATATATTTTTAAAAATTTCGGTCCTAAAACAGCGACGGCTTTTTCCTAGTACATATATTATTATTAGCACTAACATAATATCGGCAAACTAGCCGACGCTGACTAGAATAGTATTCCCGATACGATTGACATTGTAGGCCATTTACAAATACAACCGTTATTAATTTACATAAATCATGTAGGTGTTTCTACGACAATAATAGTACGAGCACAGCTAACAACAATGCGACGGAAAAACAGGTATGACTGAAATACATATTTGGCAGTGCTGATGAAGCTGAAAGATCTACACAGCCTGTATGTGAAAACGAAATACTGCAAAGGATGTACGGATTTCAGAGGTTTTGCAGCCGCTCTTGTGTTCATGTCATTGCCGATAAAGTAGAGATTTTCGGTTTAGGAACGCTCTGCGGTGATAGCTGCTTGGAAAATAAATTGTTCATGTCGTTGCCGATGAAGTAGAGATTTTCGGTTTAGGAACGTTCTGCGGTAATAGCTGCTTGGAAAACAAATGTTTGGCAGTATAGAAGAGACTCATAATAAAAAATGCACGTCCTTGATAAGGTAAAATCGAGCAGTATAAATAAAATAGAGTGGAGAAGTATACCGCGATATTTGAATCAACAGAATGTAGTGCCCAGACTTAAATCGTGAACAGCTGTGATTATATATCAGTCAACTCCAATTTCAACACATGCTATGGATATCTGATAACTAATATATTCCTACATCTATATAATTAATTTCAACTCTGTATTAATGCTGTTTGAATGTAGCGCCATTTACGAATTATCATTGGTTGCAAATAAATTTCATTTGGCAATCTGAAGCTAACGTACCTTGACGGTTCCAAAAATTGCAGTCTATTCTATGGCATTGTTTGATATCATCCAAGTTAGTTTCTAGCTACGGTTATAGGTTATGCAACTAGAATTTGTATGTAGGTATAGCGTGGGCGATTGTTTGTACGCGCCCACACAACACAGGCTAAGAGCAAGGTAAGATGCTCTAAGTGTAGTAATACTTTTGGATAATCTTCTATGATTGACATTTAAAATCTGTACTACAAATGTGAAAGTTTATGTATGGCATACAAATAGTCAACCGTAATGGCGTAATATGTTTTTTTTTTATATTCAGCTCGCCAAATTGACGTCGCCACCAACCTGATGGTAAGCTGTGGCGCATCTAGCGATTGAGGGCCAGTCTCACAGTCCTTAAGACTTTCGACAGTGGCCCTCAAGTTGGCAGCCCTGTGATGTGCCTCTTCACGCTCCTCTTGAAGAACCCGGGAAAGTAAGATGAGGGAAAAGCGTGTGCGGGCAGGTCGTTCCATGTTTTAATTACAGTCGTATCAAAAAGCAACGTGGTCTATTCAAGTTGATTCCGATCAGTATTTAAACAGCGAACCATTTTCGTGTTTAAAAGTTATAAACCATTATCTGTTTCTAAAAACTGAATTCAATCGAACTTCAAGCACCTATTTAACTACTCACATTCAGAACACGCAAAGATTATTCTGCAGTTAGGTAGTAATTTTCAAGTTTCATGATTTGTTTTGACAAATAGAACATGACATTGTGTATAGAACAATGGGGCTTCTTCTATTCACAAGATCATTAGGGGCCATTAAACGAACAATTTATGTTGAATATTTTAATGGCCACGGATAAAATCTGTACAAGACAGGAAGTAATAGAAAGAGATAGGCATCAACATTTCTGGCACATAATTTGTATGATGTATTAATTACAGTATCTATTTCACTCACATGATACATACGTAAGAGTTGTCAAAGCGTCATAATTTAAATATCAATTTAAAAGTTTTAACTAATATCAAACTAAAATATTTAATTAGTAAGGAAACATAATAATAGTAAATAATGGAATGTTTTGAAGAAGAACTATATACGTGGGATATATGTTTCAGACACTGAATTCGAAAACTGACTGTCATGTAAGTATCATGCAAAAATCTGCCGTCTAACGTTGAAGATTAGCTAGAGCTGACCTTCAACATTAGACGGCAGATTTCTGAGATTCTATCATTATCTTCAACATCAGAAAATGGATTTTTTTTGACACATGACAGTCAGTGTTCTTTGGAATATTAGTTTCACTATAAAAATAAATAAATACCATATTAAAGAAATCTGTTACTAATAGATGCATAATATAATAGATAGTAGGTACTATTAGTATTGTGTAAGTGCACACGTGATAGGTAATAGGGATTATAAAATAAGGTTTCACTTGAGCTCACATGTAAACGCAACATACTTGATTTATTCGCGGATTTATCTTCAAATAAACTACAACATGCAAACACTTACATCAAATCTTGAAGAATTGTTGTTCTGTTGTTGGTTTGATTTGGACAAATCAACAAAGAATACGTAAGAACAAAAATGAATAGCGAAAATAGTTCATTCAAGCATTATTATTAATACCTACGTATTTTAAAATTCGCATATTAAACACAATATTGAAACTGACTGCAATATACTGGCAACTGGAATGAGGGCAATTATATTTCAGCAGCTTAATTAAGTAGGTATTAATTTTATGAACATTTACATAAACAGCGACATCTATTAGCGAATTCATACCAAATATTGAGTAAAGACGAGCTACCTTCTTGCCTAAAGCAATTTTGTCACCGAATGTGAGGTTTTTTTGCTAGTTACGTAGGTATCTGGCTCGTTAGTTTTTGTTAGTTAGTTTACATCATTACCTTCGCAAACGACCTAGCATGCATGAACTGTTTTAGGTGCAATTAAATCGTATTTGTGCTCTGTGCCTGTGCAAGCAGAATTTTATTGTGCTGGTGTGCTGCTTTATACACATCTAATGTCTTATTGTAGCTTTTATTGCATCTTATATATTGTATGCATTCAGTAAAGTAATTTTTCATTCAATGTGAATCTGATATAATAACAAGCCAAATTCTATGTTTAACCCGAGGTTGAGGTTAGCCGACACTCCTGTCTCGACAAGGTCAAAAATATTGGCAAATAACAAAAATCAATTCCTTTTCCGAATACTTACATTATTGTTGCCAATTTACAGTCTGCATAGGTGTTGTAAACAATACACTGCTCAAACTCTAAACGGGATCATGTCAAAGTTATTGTAACGAAGACATTCACTAAGATAATGAATTTAGAAAATCCTCTCCATACATGGCCGTAACGGAGAGTTTCTGCTCGTGTAGAAAAATCATTAAATATTTATTTCTACGAAAGCAAAACCGCGACAGCCGTAGCATTCAGCCAGAAAATTATACTTTATCAAGGTCGCCCTTACTTTGAAAATGCGTAGGTAAGTGATAGATAATAGTACCGCAAAGGGAAATCAGGATATTGGAGAATTCTAATATAGCATGTTTGTCAGTTGAACAGTTAGTTTTTAAAGTCTAAATAATAAAAATAGAAATTATAACAAATAAATAACTGCAACCCCAGCATTAAAGTTTTTAACCAGTAAAAACCGTATACGGCACTTACCACACCCACATTATATTATGTAGCATGGGAATGATAAAAAATTAAGTTCCTTCATAAAAAGGAAATTAATGGAAACGAGACATATATAATATAAAAAACGAGCACGATGAGAGGGAAAGGAAATGAAGCCGAATAAGAAGAGAAAAGGATAAAAGAAACTTGTGAGGATGAGCTGAGATATCAATCATGCTCGAATAGAAATATGTAGCTGATAAGGTTCTAGCAGTACAGTAAGCAAGAAAATTATCTAAAATGTTTATGTCGTCTATTTAGGTTAATAAAAGCGTAATTCGTCTTGTCTTTAATAGGACAACTCTAACAAAAAATCATCATGCTGAAAGTTTTGTGTTAGTGTTAAAATAACTAGACCACAAATATTAAGATACCCTGTTCAAATTCGTTAACCTAAGCGCCATCGCCAGTGACGTCAATGCGTTCGATACGCTGTGTAAACTCACAGCTGTCAGTAGGGCGAGGGGATATACATAATATATAATCTAAATAGTTTCAAAGATTTATACATTACTGATGGGAATAGCACTATGAGAATTCTCGCAATACGCGAGATAACCTTGCATTGCTAAAAACAGAACGCTGACCTACAAAGACTGCATAAGTGCAGAGATTAGTTTTACGGCCGTCTTCACTGAACTATCTATTCTTGTAGTTTTAAGCTAAAAGCTTATTCGCGTGTATTGACTTGCTACGCAATAACAGATAACTCAAAGCAAAAGTCATATATTTAACACTATTTTTAAATAATAGCGGCAAAATTAAACGAAATGATGTATACTTTTTTTTTCAATTGGCCATTCTGCTATTTAAGGAGCATTAGTGGTCATAGAAATTGCACCATTGTAAAAAAACATAACTTAAAATATAACTTTCAGACTAAATTTACTTTTATTAGATCTATGAAGTGCTGCTTTAGAAAATACCTTAATCATAATATTATTAACAGTTTCAACTTTCTAATCCCTAACAAACATTTATAAAAACAATTGAAGTCTTTTAGATCAATAGCTCAAACAAAAAATCCAACACTTAGGAATGAAACTTCTGAAAGAACCAAGGACATTGAACCACGTCATTGAACTCTTTTTACTTATGTGTTCACTACTATTAACTCAAGGTTAAAGGTATTTCACCTCTGTATCCGTAGTTGATGAAACACACTGCTTGGAACTCATAAATCATTAAGTACGATAAAACAGAACAAGTCAGGTATACAATCATTTCATCGAAATATGACTCATTTATGTTGTGCTTAGACTGTAATCAAAAATTTTGCTGTATAATGTTCTAGTTAAGTTCCAGATTTTAGTTCATGAACGTATGATAGAGAGAATTAAAATGTTGTTATCATTTTGTCTACCACTTCCACTTAGCTAGGTAGGTATATAATTTATACGGCGAAGAGAAAGTTAGCCAATTTCATTGGAAGCGACGAAGTTTCTTTAACTGTCTAATAACAATATAATAGATAAGTTATTTCCCATGAAATCTACTCACCTCTTGTTCCAAAAGATCCAAATCTCTCACGATTTACCGCTATCTTATACTTTTTGTCGTTCGGTACCGGCAATTTTGATGGATACTTCTCGGAGTTACTTCTGTACAACTTTTCTTTTGACCCGTGTGCCCCCATCTTCAAATTCTTCATTAATAGTCACAACATTTTATTATTTATTCATTTTATTAGCTAAGCCACTTTTAGGAACTTCGTCAGATTCTTATTATCACTTTTAAGTCACATTATACCTACTTAATTTATTTCTATAATGTTTATGTCGATTGCTTGTCACCTGTATTTAATTGCATTTCTAAAATAATATAAAATCAGATTAGCAACTTGGCTTTCAAGAAAAGTTACTCTGCAGTGTCACATTTTAAGCAAATACATAGTTGTTTTACTATAAATCTTAACATACTATGTTAAAACATGAAGAACAAATCCCTGTTATTTGTGTGTCATAAATAAAAGATCAAACCTATTTTAATACCACTCTACATAAGAAAGGTAAAGAGCACACACATGTTCGTCGTACGGTGGTCAACAAAGCCCATTCGCTGATATAATTATTGCATGCTTTAATCTATTTCTGTGGACGACTCACTACTTGCCCACCAATGTAAGTCGAGCCTTGCCTGATGTACGTACTTCTTTTATGGGCATCTAATGAGGTTATAATACGTAAAATCTGGGAGCTCTTTGTGAAATGGTAATTTCTCGTACCGTCTTAAAAGGATATTCTCTAAAGCGCAGGCTATTTGTCATTCTGCATTACATTATTGTAAGTTTATTGCGCAGAATGGTATGAAACGAGCAACAGTGTAAGTGAAAACTGTAATACGTTTAAGGATATTGCTCGAATGGTCAATTAAAGGCTCGTAACTGTAGAAAGTTATTTAAATATAATTTTCATAAAACCTAAGAAATCACACCTCCACTCTTTCTTATTAGTCAATATGAGCATATCCGATACAAAATACTATGTTTTTGAGTAAGATAAAGTAGCATAAACGCGATGACGGGAAAATAACGGTAGCAAACACCGTTCAGTTCCTGCGTCGCATCATATTGCTGTTTATTTTTGTACAAATAAAAATAAAAGCACCACAGTAAACATAAGTGTGCCTGATCTAAATGTAGCATCATCTAATAATAGTTAAATGCTTAAACTAATATTCTTAAATGAATCACTCAACACTTGCTAGTCCGATATAAGTCTTCTTTTCTTAACTTCAAATATTTTATAATTAACTCTCAGCTAATTGGTCCCAATTTAGTTGCTCGCGTTCGAACATAATTTATCAAATTAATAAAAACATTGTACTGAATTTAAATCGTGTTCAGCTGGAAAATATTATAATAGGTATCTTTTTTGTTCGCTGTGAAATCGTTTTGTGCTTAGGTTAAAAAATAAGGAGCTATAAAACCCTTTAATCCATTACAACATAATGCCCAATGTATGTCACACCAGTCATAATTTTAAATGGTAATAACTATATAAATACATTTATTTTACGACTTCATAAACTGATGAAGAATAGAATTGTATATATGTAGTTGTGAATAGCTGGCAATTTGTAGCAACAAGCTAACAGTAACATGCCTATCAACAGGACTTGCATGGCATCAAGGCCATAAGACTGCCACACCTATGATTAGGTATGATGGCAAATATCAAATTATTGATTTGTTAGCATATACCGCATTGTGCAAATCAATACGGTGGAAAAAGTAAAATTTGCTTTTAGTGTGTATGTAGGGTATCACCATAAGTCTCACGTTTACCATGATATACCTAAATTAAAGTTTTTAGTTTGGTAGGTATTTCCTATGAGTAGGTATCCATAATCGACATAGGTAATGGATTTATTTTCTATTCGTATAAATTCGATGTAATAAATTGTATCGCATAGGACTAGGTCATTCTCTCCATTATCTTACACAAAATAATAAACATAAACATACTTTATGTACAAATGGGTTAAGTTGAAACCTTGAATGTAGTTCAGTAAAATAAAAGTAAAGTATCTACGACTACGTAAAAATACCACAAGTATCTACAAGCGATGTCTTCAGGGTTAAATAACTTGAGAACGCACTTGCGCTTTTTCGCATTGAAGAAGATATTTTAAACAACATGCTTTGAGAATATATTTAGCTTCATAAATGTTTTATAAGTTTTTTTTTTGTATTCTGAAGTGTTTTATGTGGTTAGATAGAATAATAATGAAATAGCTAGCCTGTTCACGATAATTCTTGTTACGGACAATCAATTATCCAACCGTGGCAGTTTGCTGTCGGTATTTAATTGGTTTAATATATTAGTATACTTATTATGTGAAAATTACAGTCACGCATTTGCAAGCGTCAGAAGTTTTTGCAGGAACCGCATGCTATAAATATTAGGCCTCACATTATTATAGAATACTAGCTGATGCCCTCAGCTTCACTCGCGTAAAATTTGTTCCCGCGGGAAGTTATTCCCGGGATAAAAGGTAGCCTATGTGTTATTCCAGACTATAATGTATCTCTGTACCAAATTTCAGCCCGATCCGTTCAGCGGTTTGAGCGTGAAAGAGTAACAAACATCCACACTCACAAACTTTCGCATTTATAATATTAGTAAGATTACGCCTATTTTATTATTTAAAATGTAATCTTTTATCAATAGTTGGTTGTCAGTAGACTTCGATTTGACTAGATTTATTGATGTCGTTATTTCTACTGTTACTATTGAACTAATTAGAATTTTAAATTTAGGCTTACATTGAAAATGCTATTACAATAGTAATCAAATGTTTATAACGTGGATCAAGAAATCAAAGACAACAACGCAAAAACTAAAAAAGACAGCTGTAGCTCTTGCTTATAAATGAAGAAACTGCCGTAATCGTGACACACGCCTGCTCGACAACTGCCGTGATCACACAAAATAAACAGTGTCAACTAGTCGCACAATGTGCTAACTACATTGGTTTTCTATTGCCATACAAACTTCACGCATCCCACCTTATGCAATATGCATTTATTTATATACCTACTTATTATAAAATCTGACAATCATACAGAGTACTCTTTGCTGACTAAATTAGAGTTAACACTGCAATTCTATCTCAATTCTAAATGGACGTATCGTGCGGTAAGTCACTTTCCCTTTTCATATTTTTCAAATAAAATCAAAATAATAGCAAAATTTATTAGGACTCATTAAAATAATCGAATTTTACGCCTACCAAAAACAGAGCTGGCAAATAAGTATTTGAGGTTAAAGGTCACAGCCGGTTCGTAAAACCACAAATAAAGCAGTTGGTCAAACCCCTACTTTCGAAGCTGCTTTTATAACTTAATTATACAGTTGTGTGCCACTTAACTGTTTAAACTAAATAATAATAAGTAATACCGTGGTCATAAATAAAATTACATTCCAGGTAGCACAAGCTTATTTGTTGGCAAGAGTAATCAAAGTGGTTACTTACCTACATAAAATTTGCTTTTAATAAAATATCTATCTACAATCTTCTTTAATATGTAATCTAATAGTACTGTACGTAAATAAGCTGGTAGGTAGCGAAACAGTATAGCTAGGTCAAAACATTAGACTTAAAAGAGAAATAAAACAAAACTTAAAATGCACATCAAGGTTTTCTAATGTAAGACCCAACGTAATGGAACCACTTAGGCAAAACACGGTCTTTTCCGAGAAGTAGCCACATATTATTAAACTTAAACATTTGAATAGGAAACTATCAATTTCAGGATATGACTTTGCTTATGTAACTGATCAACTAAATACAATTGTATTATTGTTTTCATTACAGAATGCGTGCATGAATAGCTTATTTGTATGTCTGGAAGTATTTGTAGATTCAGGTCAAAGATTCTATTTGTACTATTTTATTTTAGATCAAACTACTACAAATTCAACATTAACATTGTTTATAATTCGAGTTCAACGAAATATATATTGTTGACGTGAACACGTAAGATTTATTTCACAACAGTCGATATTTTTTACAAAATATGCAAATCTCATAGATACATTTTGCTAACCAAGATCCTTGCTATCAGGTATCGAAATACTTAGAGAAATCGAATGATTTGTTTCTACAATTATCTGCATCTGATTAACCATAAACGTTATTAATAAAATCAAAAGCGTCGATTAACCATTCAAGATTAATAGCGTTGTATTTTAGTTAATTATTTAGAGACATAGCACTACCATTGCAACCTGTTTATGCATCACATTCCCATACTTTTATCCTCTTTGTAAAAAATCGATCTGATAAATGAATGTGAAAATTTCTTCTGTGATTATTCATCCAGATTTGCATCTTGATTCTCATAACTAGTTATGATTATATAAAGCTTCGTATTCCTGTGGGAGTATCACATGAAAGATATCAGATGAACAAAAGAAGAGGTAGGTGACATTTATATGTAAAAACATCAATACACGGTGCTACCATTATAAGCGATACCACAAGCAGAAGCTAGTCTGAAAGTAATTGTAGGTACTCAATGAAAACGTGATATGAAATCTTTAGTCACCTTGTCCGACAGTAATAACAACATCGACAAAAATAGCCTTCAGATGATGCCATTAAAACAACAAACACAGGTATGATTATTGACTAGGTGTGTTACAATGGCCACTTCGTGCCGATATTTGTCTCCTAAGAGCATATAATGAGCGCAGGTCGGTCTTTAAACATTTAATTACGTTTCAATTACATGTACGTATAATTTGCCGTCAGCTGAGCTAATTGCTGGTAACTACCATTTGCTCAAATGTTATGGGTTCATAAAGAAACAATCCTTGCGCTTCAATATCTTACCAATGTTGCCTTTTATTAACCTAAACATGTACATTTTTTCCCCTAAACGTTAAATAATATAGTTATCCGTAAATTATATTTGTTGAAACCTTTTACGAGTAGTATCTGCAAAACAATTTTTGAATGAAATCTATGGACCTGCAGACGCCTACGCGTGCACCGTATTTTCATTGAAAAAATTCTATAATACGCGATGCGACGTTAGTGTTAGGTTTGCGTGAAGTGTTTACTTTTTTATAAAGAATAGGCGTAGTAGTTTGAGATGATTCCATCTTTATTTTCCATAATGGTTAATATCTGCTCTAAAAAGCTCTAAAAAAATTAAATGATACGAACAGATAAAAATTAATAACTCAAACGTCACAATTCTATGCTATTATTATACTCTTGAGAAATAATGTAGGTGCCGTCACAATGGGTACTTTATTTCAATGGTCGTTTAAAAGGTCAAACGCTTCTAACAAATCGGTTACAATACTTTATTAATGCTAACAAAATAGCAAATAGATGGTGGTTGGCATACTGTGTAAAACTGGTATTTTCGCAAAACATCTTCTAAATATACATAGAACATGTTTGACAGGATTTTTGTAGACGCCCGTTTCTTTTTTAGCATACCTACAGAAAATAAAAAGTTCATTCCTTAGATAAGAATTTCAAGATTAGTACTGCTTGTTGTATTTATTAAAATTTCAAACATAATTTATTTTTATTATTACTTTTTCAGATTCAATTATGCCCTTCATAAACTGTACATTTGAACAACTTTTTGTGTTAATTCATTGCAGAAGAAGTGGCAGAGACTTTAAGTATAATAGGACATAAATCGACGTCCTCATAAATTTAAAATGAAATATTAAGCTAGCACAGTTAAAAGCCTGGAAATTATTAGGTAACTATTTGCTCAATATGTTATTCAAATGTCGACACAGACTAACTCGTGACCACTATTTAGACCAGTTAAGATATAGATAAGGTAATTCAGTTACGCACGACTCTTAAACCAGTTGTTCAATAACATTTAATATATATCTTACATTATTTAGCTGTCTCAAATTGAATTTGGAACTCAAATATGCCTTACAATAACAAAAATAAAAGAATTAGGTCCACATCTTCGATTATTTTTTAATAGCACAATAGCCAGTAAAATTTCCTAATAAGGTAGGCAATGGAATCGACGGCAACAACGTTCATCAAAACTGAGAATGTCTGACGTGAGTCTGTGTAATAAAATTACTATAGACTGTTCACTGGGCACACTAAGTGACTGACCTGGACGAAGACGTCTGAGGCAAGTTGCATAATATCACAATACAGTCACTTGAGCCTTGTTTATAATCCGAATACTGATTACACAACACACGATTCCGTCAGAAATGAAACAAACACGTAACCTGTCAAACACACATTCTCACATTCATCTACAATGCATGCTTTGATACATTTAAAAATAGATCTGCTCTATATAAAATCTGCTAGTGATGTGAACTCACCCATAAAAGAAATACGAGTGACTGATTTTGAAACGGATGCTATGTGTAACATTGCAGAGGAACCTAACAATAGTTCAGGTATAGTAGGTACCTACCAAGGAGCACAGTTGGTTATTAGATCAGAAAATCAAGTCATGCGAAACATCGAATATGTCTAGTAATATTACAGACAGATGAGCTAGGATTAAATGACAGACATCTTATTAATTGCAAAAATAACGTGCGAGTCACAAAAATCTTGGTTAAATCGAACTACGTAAAAAAAAATTGGTTAATACGAGTATATCGTTAAGTATGTTAAATATTTGGCTATAAAATGTTATATTTTATAAGCAAGTAATTTAGGTCATTGGCCGAGTATTACAGAAATAAATGTTAGGGCTACCACTGATGTCGTTTTAGTTAGGTTTGCTAGAGATTTCTATCTCGACACACACAAAGCATTTAATCAACAATTTACATAGGTATTTAGCTTTCTTCAAACTTTTCATTGAAGCAATGTCCTTTTAAAGACTCATTAGTTGCTTGCAACTTAGTATTGTTTTATTTGTCATACTTTCGTAATATTCTCAATTGGCCCAAAAATGAGTTTCAAACATTCAAACTTTCATAATGTTAATGATGAGAAAACGTGAAGAAGTAGCGTGCAATACTTGACTGGGTTTTACAAAATTAATCCAATGTAGGTATATTTTAATGAATCTGGTAATGTTATAAATTAACATACGAAGCTTAACCTCATCCATATCATAATAGCTTATGAAAATGGGGTCATCTCTGCTTACTGCAACAGTTTTGGCGAAATTTCGTAATACACAAAACACCGGCGCGACCATTCCTGGCAAACTGCCAGCTGCAGGCGACTCTAAAGGAACTTTACTGTGGATGGTTAAACGTCTTTGGGAACCGCGTTAAAATTTCTGCATTTAAAAACATAACTTTTCTACCAGAATAGAAATCTTACGTCAATGGTGCGTTTTCACTGATGTAGAAAGATTCTTGACAAAATATTTCAAATTTATCATTCACTGTACATACATACATATGGTCACGGCTTTATCCCGGAAGGGGTAAGCAGAGGCATATAACATCCTCACATTTGGCCTTTTTAGAATTCGACCCAAGTAGGTGGTGAACCGTATTGCCGTGTCGATATAGATAGACCATACTATAAAAAATACTGGCATAGGATAATATCTAAATGGCTTAAGCACACCTAAACATCACGCGGTTTTTAAGTTTAGTCAGTATAGATTCTGTAGCTTAAATAGAGACTTAGAATAAGTCAACCACTAAAATTGTATTATTTTTCAAATTGCAATGAAAAGATTCATTGAAGATGATGAAGATAGATAACTGGATGAAATCACCACATCCACGTCAATTCGTGACGCATCCCACTCTAGTAAAAATACACTGAACTCATAAAAAGAAATATCTGTATTCTGTTGCAGTTTTTCTTATTTTATAATATAGGTACGTCATATATCACCATGCTACAGAAAAACTTAATAACATTGAAATTATACTAATTATACTTTACAATATTATAGATGTTTTTGTAACGAACAACTATAATTACCCTTAATTTGTACAGAAAAATACTGATCAGCATCGTTTCAAACTCGGCAAAGAGTTAATATCGTACTAGACAAAAACCTTGTTGTTGCAATATTTTACACTTTTTCTTTTGTTAGATATTTTCTAATTTCTAAACAAATCCGATATTGAACACGAACATAACAAAACAATAAATAACATATAAATATCGAGTCCGTATCGCGTAGAATGGGATGATACAAGTTTTCATAGATTTGCTATTATCGACCAAATTCCACCCCGTATGGTAGAATACAATAAAGGGCATACCTACCAAACTAAAATTCAAATATAATAGGAAATTACTAAGCAAAATACTGAACTCAAAAGATAATTAAATTTAATCCTGTTAGTTACTTTAAATAATTATACTAGTCTTAGAACAGCAAAAAGTCATTTACTAGGAACATGTATAGCGTTTTAAATAGCAAATTGGTTGCTAACACCCAGCACGTATACGGTATCGTCGAGATTAAATCACTGCGCGAGGACGGCACATGCACAGATTAACATCCTGTGTGTGATTGAATTCGTTGACTGACGTGTTGCTTTATATTGACTATGACTGCTATGACAATTTTTGTGAAAATAAGTATTGCAATCGAAACAGATATGATTACATATTTAAAGAAGGCAATGGGAGGGCTCTTATATGGGCAATTACAGAAACTTCTGCATATTGATATAGTTTAATGTATATATTATTCTATGTTTAAATGAATGTTGCGACATTATTAAATGAACGTTACAAAGTCTATAATGCCAGGAAAAATAAGTTACACACTCATTTACCTCTATGGAAAGGCCGAATGACATATTCATTGTTATAACCATTTTACCTACTTACATAACACTATTATCAAAACTCATGGATGTAGCAGTTATGATAATAGAAATGAAATTAGTAAACTTAGTATACATATATATGTAACTACTTCAATTATTTTATTGAGACCGAATTTCCGACGGTTGATTCGTTACACCTACACATATTAATAACGCTATTATAAGCAAAACTTTCATCTCAATAAGGAAGAACACCGTTTTGGCCTTCCTATATGCTAATATGGGAAAGTTGGTGATAATTCACAAATAATGATATTTATTTTTGTCAGCGGTAAACTAAAACTAAACTCAAAAGAGTATATTTCATAGACAAGAGAAGAAGATTTTTTTAGAATACTAAAGTAGGCGAGGAACATTATGTCTCACATTAGTGGCAAAGGTCAGTGTAACTATTAGCACAACACTAGGAGTCAAACGAACAGGGACTGGCTATCAAATCTTCAAGCGTGAGGTCAAAAGATTTACTGAATACCGGACAAAATGTTTAACTTGGTTTCCGAAACACGGAAAGGCTCTTAAAAAGAAATGTCACATCCCGGAACTAGCTTTAGATGCTACATAATTTCCTCTAAATATCCACATTATTTTATGTTATATAACAAGGCTTAACTAACATAAATACTCGTATATTAGTGAACGTGTCGCTATTTGCATCGTACCTATAACTATCGATTTTCTTGTCCCATCCCATCACTCAGCCTGGAATCGATCGGACGAAACCAACATAACTATTAATGTCACGTAACATCCAATAATGGAGTCAGAGCGCGTTTTCATTAGTTACGCGATTGTTGCTGAGCTCAGGCAACAAGTAAGTTCAAGAGTGACAGACTGAATTTCATTAACTGTTATGCTACTCTATTGGCCTTAAACAATCTTCAAGGTACTCAGATTTCTATTTGGTACTAGTTCTCCCGGCGAACTTCGTAGTTCTTACCACCTCAGAATGCTAAGTCGTCGGTCTCACACAACTTTCGACGATCTTCGTATGTTTCTTGTGTTTTGATCCACGTCTGTGATACGGTCTTAAGATTATATACGTATCTCTGTAAGTAACTAGGCTCTTTTTCAACATCATTATAAAGAGGTTTGTCTGTAATATCTAAATTTGTTTATTTGGACTTAAAACCTACGGGAGGAATAGTGTGTGTATAATTAATTTAACCGCATTTTCTCTTTTCAAACTCATTGCAGAACGGTAAGAAATTTCATAATTTATTTTTAGCACATCGCTTTTCATATTACGCATCTTATTTAAGTATTTCATTTAATGAAGGTAGTTACCAGTTTAGTATGTAACCTTTTCCTTATTTTTATTAATATTTGCCTCGTGACATACATTTGTTAGTTAAGTTACACTAAATACATATTTTAACAATTTACTATTACTAAATTTTCCTTCGTTTAGTTATATTTCAACTTTCTATCCAATTCCTGTTTCTGGCCCACTATGCTCAAGATTCTATGAAACATATTTTTATATCCCAAGTGTTTCCTAGTTACTTAATCATATTAGGGATAAGTCAGTTTAATCCCAATCTAATTAGAAAGCAAGCAGTATGTCTTCAATAAATTTTACAATAGACTGTCTATGGCATAAATTGTATAATTCATTGACGTACAAGCCGATTCTATTCCAATTGTCGGTTTTCAAAAGTAGTTGGGTAGCTTACATGTTAAAAACACCGTTCGTTAACAAGCTTACATCTCAACTCACCTTCTTCACATTTCCTTTTAAACTACTTTGTATAGAACTCTTCGATAATTTGTTACGATTACATTCAATAATATCAAACTAATGGCCATACTTATTTCATCATTAAAATTATTCAAAAAATAATCTGTAATACCTTGTTAACAAGCATGAAATGACAGCTGTATAGTGACCAGTAGTAGTACATGTAATTTTGAGGTTTCTTTTGAAGCACATTTCTATAGAGAACAATTTTAAAGCACGTAGCAGTAGGTAGGTACTTAATACGTGTTCGCCAAGTTACCGCTGCTTTGTGACAGGTGTATCAATAGATGAGAATGTAAAGATATATTCAATAGACACCGCCAGGCATGTGAGGAGCAAAAACAACACGCAGGTAGCAATTAACTTGCTTTCAAGCTACGCCTATACTTTCAACCATGTTAAAGGAAAATATGACGTAGCATATAAATAATATTAATACTTCGAGACATTGTCACACAATGCTATTTAGTCCAAATTAAGCAAGCTAGGACAAACCATAGAATCAAGACAACTAATAAACATAATATTTATAAATACGTACATATTTTAAGAACACACCCAAACTCTGGATGCGAATGACATAAATATTTGTTTCGAACCAGAATTTGAACTCGAGTCCTAAGCAAGGCATTCGCATTCACTAACCACTGTATTTTCGAGGCAGTCAAAATTTATCTAGTCTCAGCCTACCAATTGTATAAAGATAATAACAAAATTTTCTACTCATTCAATTGGAGCACAGCGTGTTTCATCAATACTTAAAAAATGGTTGACCAACGAGTAAAAGTAGTCACACAACGAACATATTGGCTCGTACATAATATTGGCCGGTTCAATCACGGCACAAAGAAGTAGGTTTACAGAAAAACAACCAAAAGAACCTGTTCTAAAGAATCACCTGTAACACTATCTTGTGCATTAAGAACCGGTTTCACGTAGGACAGCCACAAAAATTGCGGTCGTTCTTTAACAAGCGTATTCGTGTGATAGGAATAAGAGTAGCGTTTGTATTCCCGCTTGTAAACGATCTCTGGATGAAGCATATTACAGTATTACTGTTCCTGAGATGGGTGACCAATGGTACTTAAACTTGGCTTCGAAAGGCACACTAAGCCGTTGGTCCCGGTTACTACTATCACATGGTAGTTGTTAAGCCGAGTTGAAGACATTATGGGTGGCTTGAAACATCAACATTAGATTGACACAACCTGCACTTGTCCATTTCAACTACACACAGGCAAGCCTACCATTACGTGGGTCAAAATAATGAAATGTGGGCCTCTGCACATACGCGTGACTTTGTAAGCAAAAGGTAGGTACATAAGTAAGTCTATATCGGGATGAATTCCTGTTTTATTTGTGCGTGCGTTCATTACGAAGGTAATAAATGCAGCTAAGGAATACTCATTTATTGGAGAACATAAAATGTTGATTGTCCAGAAACAGGGTGCTTACGTGCGAACACGTGCGATAACACATTAACTTCCAAATACGTAACCATTTAGAAACAGAACGAACAATTACATAGGTAGTGACTTTTTTGTTAGTATTGGAGTTACTACACTGTATACAAGCATAGTGCAAAATGTATGCAACACTAATAGACCTGTAAACCTAAGCTCGTGGTTTCCATATTATGACCATATATCTTCATAATAAGTATAATGGCGATCTAACCAAAAGAGATCACAGTAGCCTTGGACGTTTGCAAAACCAGTGTTAGACTCGGTTTGACGATCCTGTTTGATTTGTATCAGAGTTGTGAGCCTATCTGTATGATTATTCATTTGGAAATCTACAGCGATATCGTTGGTAAAGTTAGTAAACTATGATTATCTTAGACTAGTCAGTACTAAACAGGTCTAAGAATATTATGGATAATAATAGTTTACCTTTTAATAACATGAAAATATATTTCTGTTAGTGAATGGACATTATAAACAGAGCTCATATCTATTTTTGCTATGTTTCAAACATTCAAAAAAGCACTGATTGCGATATTAGCTTTATGTAGTAAGTTCCTATAGTATGCAGCAAGAATGTATCTTCATCATTAATCACCATCTTGATACCACCATAGATAATTTAGGGGTAATGTGCCTTGAAAAATTGAACGCAAGCAGTTTTCGAATTTATCAAGTTGCCTAGTTAAGTCTAGTCTTTTGTTTTATTGATCTTCACCTGTTTTGTCGATCTTCATTTCTTTTGTTTTGTTAAGGATCTCGTTACTGTAACACTTAATGGTGATGGTGAGGAATATTTTTTCCTATTAACCCTCACACCAGTGTGACTCTGTCACACTGGTGTGAGGGTTAATAGGAAAGTTAGGTTTTAGGTAGTATAGTAGTCTAGTAGTAGTAGTAGTTATAGGTGTAGTGGGAAGGAGAGTTGGCGGGGATACCATGACAAAACAAAAGATTAGTGTTCTACTGTCCGTTTCGCAATTGAGTTATCTAAAATCATATCACATAGAAAATAATAAGCCGACGTCTAGCAGTGGACTGCAATAGCCGTACTTATTTGATTGATTGATTGAAATCATATACATGTTGTATTCTATGTACCTACCTATTATATAATATGTACCTACATGTCATGTAATTAAGCAAGTTTATAAGTAGGTACTCGGACCCGTTTGCCGTTGAAGTTCTACAGTAAGTAATTATTTTATTGCATATGCTTATGCGCTTCTTAAACTTTAACTGTGTCAAATTTCACTTAAAAAGTTGTAGAATGTTTTTGTTTCACGCGTTATTATCTACTATATTTATATAGATTCTTTGTGTATAAAGTTTGATGGCATTGTGTTACTATGTACTTACCCTAAAATTATTGCCTTATTATTGTTCAAATTATTAATATTAAAAATATCAACAAAATTCTCTATAATTATTCGTTTGTGCAATTTGTACTTTTAAGTCCAATTATGTACGTTATATTTACTAACAACACTGCCGACTAATCAAAACAAAATAAAAAAAATTCTTCGTTGTTTTTTATAGACAAGCTACGGAACAATTTTTAATGAATGTTATTATTATTATAAAGTTACATAATCTTTTAAAATTAGTACCTAACTAGATTACATTTTGACTAAAATTCGCGATATTAACTTGATGACTTCTTAAACCTCACAAAAACATTAAATTTTCGTTATTCTCGCAATTAATTAAATATGTTACAAAAGCCACATTATAAAATTATTATGTCTGTTACTCTGTTACAAAATAACTATAAAAAAGAGACGTCCATCATACACACGATTGTAATGTAATTTCTAAGAAACTCGACAGTTTACAAACGAAACGAACGGCTCGTGGGAGGCTGGAGCACCAAACAATCAACGGAATACCTTACTGGGAACTGTAAAGTGGTAAATGGTAAGTATCAATACGGCTTACCATTTTGTATTTATAGTAAGCGCGTTATGTGACATCTATGTCAAGTGGTTTACCTTTGAGTTTCGATTGAGATATAAGCACAGGGCGAAAACTCCATACAAATGATTCGATTTCAATTGTGTCACCTACACTAAGAACACACTATGTTCGTACAGAGCTTGAATGTGTGTGTGACCAATAAGGCTAAGCAAATGTTCCCGCAAAATACCCGCCAATCTATAATGACAGCTGTGGCGGGACTGGCGGAGGTTGCGTGATCAGTGAAGGGCAGTGAGTTGCCTATCTGTATGTAATACTGCTATCATATTATGTCTGATATAAGCAGATACTTTTAAAAACTTTAAGGGTACCTCGGGTCCGGAAACTTTATTCCCGCGGAATAATCCAGGGATGTAATGGATTTGGAAGAGGGACAATATTATTATTAAGTTAGCTGACGGGGAAGCAGGAATGAAGACAAATGCTTAGCAGAAAAGCAGCAATGTTCTTATATTCTACGTTCATAAACATTGACTACTGAAATTGCGTGGTTTACTATTATAAATAATATAATCATTCACGAAAACCCACAGTATCTTCTAATTTCAAAAGAGATTTATCAAAATAACGATCTATGCTAATAAGTCGTCGTTTCTATTTTTTTATTTAATTAGTAGGTAGGTAGTATTTTATGAACCAAATGACCTCAGATTGAACAACATTGTTAAATATTTTTTTCGCAATATTATGGATCTCATTAAAAGCATGTAATAGAACTATCTACTAGATTTTTTTTTATACCACTAAGGTGGCAGACAAGCATACGGCCCACCAGAAGGACCGGTGGTCACCGCAGCATATGAAAAAACACCTATCGGATCTAACCGTGCTGGAACGCACCGGACGCAGAGTGTGAGGATGAACTCCCTGTCTGTGGCGAGCGGGATACACAGACATTGAAAATAAAAACCACAAAAGTATACAATTAAAGCATAAAATTGCAATAATTGCTGGATATGGTTAATTGATTAAGTAAGATACTATTATAGTACCATATCGAAACTTTTAATTGTCATTTCGTATAAATATCTCATAAATCGAAAAAGAGAAATCTGGCGGCATTAAGATAGCATTTTTTGGCTAGAGAGAAGAAATTATTATACTGTGGAAGGTGGTCCTTGGGCAAATAATGACCATTCTAATGTAAGTTCTAAGATTGTAAGTAATACTGACATAATATATGATTCGACAGTCGTCCAGTCTCCAGCAAAGGTTGGCTGCAGGAAATTATCAAAGGACGATAAGATGTTAATTGTAAAACAGTTATAAATAAAGAATAAGTGATGTAGTCTCGTAAGGAATTAAAATTTGTCTCATGGTGAAGCTAAGGCTTAATAGCCTTAGCTTCACCATGAGACATAAATATGATTACAACTTGAAAAATCTAGTATTATACTTGAACATCTCCTGTTTTACTGGAAATACGTATTCTTTATGGGCAAAGACGAACCAGACGTTTAGTTGCGTAATGTCATCTAGGGCTTTAGCTCACAGTTGAACGTGTTGAATCTAGGTCAGTCCTAACATAATACTGCCATGGAAACTAGGAAAAAAAATCAATTGCTACAAAAATTGGAACGACAGTAATTTTCATATTAAATGGACCATTGGATACGATCATTTGTTTGCATCAGACAGCTCGATTATATTTTCCAGTAAAACTAGGCTACCAACTATCACCTGCATTTAAAGAATTCTTTCTTCTTCATCTGAGCGTACAGTACCGGATGTTGTCAATATCTCAACCTTGTCTTTAAGGTTTACTTTCATTTGATTGAATTGAGTCTCATATTTTTGGGAACATCCTTATTCTTTTTTAAAATAATAATAGTCTACTTTTTGCAGTTACAATCTTTCAGGAAAATTGCGTCAAAACCAGTCTAGCCGTTTGGGAGATTACCCAGAGACAAAAACCTTAAGACTACTTTTTTGGTGTTTGTGTCTATGTACATTTTATCTATAGGGTTTTAGCTATCGATCTTACAACAAGAAGAAAAACAATGCCTCATTTTGGTAATGCAAATTCTAAGTATAAAATCAGGACCACCGCCAAATATGACCAGCAACTTTGACTCCGACACTAGGTGGAACAGTTCGCACTCAGTTTCGCCTTCACTGGCGGGGTCAACGATTCTCGACTCGTCAACAAATCCATCGACGAGAATAACCCGTTACACTGCATCGGCTTCCAGCGGATTTCACTCCCGAGTATCGCCTAGATCATTATTTAAACAGTGTCGCCACTTTTATACAATGCGTTTTAGGGTTAACCTTACAGAAACCTGTATCTGCTAACAAGTGTGAGGGTCGGATTAAGACCAGATGGGAAAGTTCATAGACAAACGGTCGCGTTACCGTTACTTGTGTATTTTAATAGAGTGGCCTATAATGTTAATTCCAAGTCGAGAATACCTATCACAGTCCACTATTAGACTTAGGTCTCTTCCAATTTCATTTTAGAAGTGTGATGGACTTTGTTGTACTACGCAGTCCATGCAGGTTAGTACAGGGTTCTAAGTTCTCCTTCTCGATAGTATCAGCCCCACATCACACACAAGTGGTACACGTGCGATAAGGCCATAGCGAAAAAAATTCAAGACATTGAAAATAATTTTAGAATTCCACGTTGTTAAGAAAATTGGCAAGTAAGCTTACTTTATTTTATAGCTAGAGATTAACATAAATACTTTTAAGTAATTCTTAGGTATTTCATAACATTACTGATTTAATAACATAGCTGAGTCATGAGAAAATATAATATAAAAAGTTAATGAAACATTAACCTCAAGTTTATCGCGTTAGGTACAATAATGTGAACTAAATTGTTACTTAGTTAATTTTGCGTATTTGTGATGAAACCGTGATAAAAGTGCTTTAAAAGTATCGTCATTGACTGTTTTATATTTATCCTGTTGCATAGTTGCCTTGAGCACAATACAATTGTGCTTTAGGGACCTACCCAAGTCTTAGAAGCCTGAACGAAGGAGGTGACAGTGAAGCGAATGCAATTGAAAAGTGAGTTTTATTGTCAGGTCCTTCCTCACAGGATCTACCTATTGCCTTACGAATCTGGCAGTAAATATAATGTAGAAGTAACAATCTTGACGGTCATAAGTGTTACTTTGTGACGAGATTTTAATTTTCAGAAGAAAACACCAAACAAATCTCTGTACTAACCCTTTTGGTCAGCGTGGTACAGTAAAACCAATCACTCTCCAAAATTGATTGGCAGATATCTACGTACAGCAGAGGATGGCGATACGGTGATTTGATTGAGGTTGATTGATAGATCTAACAGGTGAATGAATCAATCAATAATTAATGCTCTGAAAGAAAATTAAAACTGTTTTTATATGACCAGTATATTTAATGAATAGGTAGGAATTTTGACAAATACTAGCTCTCTGTATATGCTTCTAGTTTGTTTCTCGTGACTGTCAAACAAGATTGATTAGGTCGATTCTATCGACAGTAAGTTGTAAATAGCTACTATCAATAGAGAAGTGCGCAATAGCCGGCAAAGGCTTGATATAGGAATGAAATCTCTTAGACCTAAGTCAGTCCTTTCCAACAACCTTTGCACTATTATATTATACTCCCCTTGAGGGCAATTTATAGGAAGACAGCTGTTAATACATTCTATATGTAGTAACCAGTAGGTATACTAGTTTATTTGTCGGTCAAGTGTTCCACTAAATGCTTTTACTACACATAATATTTATAAAATCTGAGTATTGTTACGGCAGACTTACAAAAATGTGTTAATGGTGTGTTAAAATCTAATTGCATAAGGATCGTTGCGCGTTTTTATTATACGCTGGCAGATGCCCGCAATTTCATACGCATAAAGTTATCCGTCATTTAGTAAGTTTTATATTTTACGAAATACCCTATAAGTACTCCTTTGTCTACGTAAGTGGTCTATTTATTCTTTGAAACATAGCTTCAACGGCGTTTTACCAGTTACAACCCCATCAAAATCGTTCCAGGCGCGTTCAAGAATTTCACGTAACGGAAATATAATTATGTATAAAATTGCGTTTTTGGTCAAATGTATTCAGTAAAGAGTTATTTGAACATTATAAACAGACACTTAATCTTTATTATTTGTACCTTAGTAAAGATTTTTAACATAGTAAGGAAATAGTTACATTTGGTACATTTAAAAACTGGCATATTTTAAATTATACTTGTAAAGTTATATGAAACGATTTGCATTGCTCGCGTAACTGCTTGTAATGTTAAAAACTTAGAGTCCTTTCTTCTTCATCATCTTAGAATCTCATTGCGTTTCTTTGTAAACATAATTACAGCGAAAATTTTCAAAAAAAATATAGGCGCGTTTCGACTTTTGAACAAGAACCACTCACTAGGCAGATTTGAGAGTCCGTTTGGTGGCATATGCTCAAGTTCTAAGAAAAAAATCTCTCAAATATTCTAAGTTAAAAATTTTATGACCTTTCTGCCTTTGTCCCTAAGGACCCTAAATAAGATTCTGAAAACATCTCATAGGTTCCTGTTCACGTACTGTATCCTCTTTTGAGTCATTCCTTAATTAAACTAAATTGTCATTTCGCCCAAATTTCTTTCTAAACCGGTAACCGCTTATCTGAACGTACTTGTTTGCAGAGTTTATAGTAACAGTTGCTGTAATAAAAGTTGATATTCACACAAAACCTAACTTCCAAGATGTCAAGGAGATTAGATTAGGCCATATCATTAGAGTTTATCTGAGTATTATTTTATCTGACAAATACATATCTTGCATGGCGCCAGTTTCCAATTTGGACAGAGGTTTTACCATTCGCGGTAAAGTTATGCAAATCGTTGAATACTATTATTATATTGATGGTTTTGAAGAAATAACAGGTCGATTGCGAATTTTCTTTTTTTTAATATTCGTAATTCTATTTACACGGTTTATATTTTTGCTCAATAAGTATAAATGCTGCCTCATATTGAAGCACAAATTGCTAATATTCAAACAAGTCTAGTGAATAAACCACTACACCAGTAGACTTCAAAAGAAGATTTTGTATTTTGTACGTATTACCGACTAAACTCCTGATGGAGGAGGCATATTTTATCGTTAGAAATATTACGCACAATATAAGCACTGCCTCAAAACGAAGCAAAGATTTATAATGTTTAAACGTACCTGGTCAAAAATCACACTACACTGTAGACTAAAAAGGAGATTTACCTAGACAACCGTCCCAAGAGAGGAGTTTCAAAAATGAAAACGTTTACTTAAAATAATCTCCTGACAGAGGAGGCATTTATGACCCAGAAATCTCTATTTTCGTGTAAAGATAAGCCATGGCTGAAAGTCAGAATTGTCAGAACTGTATCCATTAGGTAACTTGTCTACAAAATTCAATAAGTACCTAACAATTAATTATCAAACAAACAATGTTTATTTATTAGAGGCTCAATGGCATCTTTGTTGCTGTACGTATACAATAGAATATTTTTATTACAACACGACATCGAATTGCCAAATATCATTATGAATCACGGTAAGACATAGAAGAATGAAATGATCAATGACGTAAATACGATGAAAATTATCCAAAAGAGAGGCTTCTCTACATCAATGTAAAGTGAAAAAAAAAATAAGATTATCTAGACGCCTATATATCATGATCATGGCGGGTTCTCCAATTTCATGCTTTCGAATCGAGTTAGTACTGTCAATTAAAGATTTCATACAATTACTTTTTGCATGTCGAATATAGATATCGCTAGGTATTGTCAGAAAATGACAATATAGTGAAAGGTAAAACAGATTATACATCGATTACGTAGGTAGGTACTATGTTTAACATTACTCAAGACACTCGGTTGAATGTTCTTTTCATTCAAGAATCCTACCTACTTATAAAAATTCAGTGTACTTATAAACTCATTCGTACTGAAACAGAAAAAAACATTACTGTTCCATAAAAAATAGTTTGACAGACCTAGAAAAGGCGTCACGGAAGAAATTATTTTATCTATGACACATGTAGTAGTGACATGAGAAAGATAATTCCCTAATGCTACTGGCAGTGTTAAACAAGTAGTGGCTTTACCAATAAAGCGTGATATAGCCTTGTCAATATCAAAAGTGAAAATGAAACGATTGATCTTTCTTCTCTGTTTGTCTCCATTAAATAATTACAAGAGAGAATGGACAAACAATACAATAGTCAAAATATTTCCAAATTTTAATACGTAGGTTTATATCAAGCACAATGGTGCATTAACAGTAAATACAGATTATCATAGGCATTTACTGTTGACCCCAGCAACCAGTACGTGATTGTAAAGTTTAAAAGCTGTGCAATTCGTGCAAAAGTCTCAGCAGCAGAGACAATTCAAGTTACTTATACCTATTTGCTTGCATAAATCACTTTTTGATTATATTGTTGGTGCTTCGCTGCATGTGAACCTAGCATGCGTTCAAGTACTTTCTATTTGTCCCATTATTTCTGCTGTGTCTGATGCCAACATTGTAGTAACAATGTTTTACGTAATACCTGCAATGTATTGTGATCGATTTCTAATTAGACATTTGTGAAGATCTCGTGATCTATCAATTTTATTGATCAGTAATATAAATTTTAACGAATTTGTCAGCTAAGCTTGTAATGAAATTGTCTCTTATAGTTTTATCAGTAGGACAAAACTTTATATTTAAGTTGTTAATGATATAGGTTTCAGTCAAACGCTTGAACAATTTGTCATTAGCTGATTGGCATTAAATGATTGACTTTCAACTGACATTCAATTGTTAATTGTTACTACTTAGAGTTACATTAACAATAACTAGAAACTACTTTATCTATTTCGATAATTTATTCAAATGAAGGAAAATGAAATAGATATTTTATTATTGTAACGTCGTAGATGTAAACTTGTTTACTTTATAATTAATGCTTTAGATTTAGTTGTTTAACCAGTTGGCGGCAGACATAAACTTGGTGAAGGACAGGCGAGTGATTTTAAGTGCTTTGCAAAATTCCTCTCACTTACACTTCGAGAAAACCCATTTGGATTTAAATAGTTTCATGTTGCAGATCCTCTATGCGTAAACAGGAATTCATTCAAGTTCTAAATGAAAATGCTTAAAGAAAACCACTATGGAATGGTGAACCAAAAGAAATGATAAAATAACATTTTAGGATGATTAAACAAATGTTAAAAGTTACAAAAAAATAATAACTTAAAATGTGACACCACACAAAACAAAACTTGAAAGTGAACCGTTCACGTGACGCGTTGCATTTAACATCGTTTTGTCTTTATCATTATCAATGAAAAACATTCCAGGTGAGAATATTGTCAACACTTCACTGACATATGACACATTTTCATTTAGAAAATGCGGTATGCGGGTAACCTTAGTGACAGAAGGGAATCCATTGATTTTTCGCGTTGCAAGTTGACGTCACGTTTACGACAAGCTAGCGGCGCGCGCCGGCTCGCGTCTCACCGGCGACTGGCGAACTAACTATTTGGAGAGGAAACGCTAGTTGCCATGCTGTCTCAACTTGACGAGTTTTGCTCCCTAGCGCCTTTACCAGTTCGGCAGCCAACAACTATGGTAAGTTGACCTTCCGCATCGATTGGTTCCTGTCTTACAGTCACAGCTGTCTTTTAATCAGGTGCAACTTCGCTTCAATTATATATAGTCTGAAGGTGAAACTTGAGAGAATGCACTTTTCGTTTAGCTACTTTGTTTTGCTGCCAGAAATACACACCAATTTGCAATTGCATTATTATTTATATTGAAAACTACTGATGACCACCTGATGATGACTTTTTTTAAATTTTAGAACAAACGAGAAATTAAAGAAATTGATGGACGGACACAAGAACTTAAAGAAATAAGTAGGAAAATTGAACCTAATGATATTAAAGAACATAATAACGCATCATAAAGGGAAGAAAACTATTTACTAAAATACTTGCATTCGTACTCTCAGAAATACAAACTATTAATGTAAAGTAGTCTAAAGACCATGAACAGCTAGATACAAAAAAAAGGAAACTGAATTACTTCAACACTTAGATGTTATCAGAATATGCATTCGCTACATAGTGCTTTGCAAAAAATTGTTGAATATAGTTTGAATACAAAATTTTGTTTTAAAATCGCTTTGATTGGCTGCCGTTAGAACGTGTCATAGACAAATGCCAATATTATTCCTTTCGCTTATTGTTATTTTTTATCTACATCAAAACAATACATAGGAGCTAGTAAGAAAGTTATTTACCGATCTTATCGACATTAAAAAGTAATTATCCATTTTTATGTACCAATGTCATATTTATTTATACAGAAATTATAGGTATTGATGTCACTTGCACATGATTTTTATAATCTCCATGTGATAGTCATATTAAAAATGCGATATTTATAGTGGGTGAAACCACAACAGCGCTGAGATTTGCAATTATGTACTTTAAATGTATACAATGAACACAGCGAAATTTATTACATTTATATGATTCGTATTAGAAGTATTTATTTTATTATTTTATTTACTTTTGCGTAATTAGCGTATCGTTAGCAAACTACGATAGTTCAGTATAGACAAGCCCTTATTTAACTTTGGGTTTTCCCTGCGACAGCGTTCTCTCCCGATGACTCATTGAATAAAAGAATAAAGAAGAAATTGTAAATCAAACATAAAAAAGTCTAATCATGTCTAGTTTAAAAGAAAATAATCAGGTGCTTACAGAGCAGTGTGATATAATATAGGTATACCTAAGCTTTTTAGATTTGAAAAAAATACGTCATCAAAATTTGTCTGTTAATCATAGCTAATAGACTAATATTTCTAATTAGTTAAGATTATGACGCCCTTTACCCAATTGGACCCAATGACCTACGAAGATCAAGGTAGCTCAAAGTTTTTTTTTTTTTATTTAACCGTGATGATAAGGAAAACAATTTACCTATTATTATATTGCCATTGGTTCTTAAGTTATTGATTATTGCAATGACGCTATCTATAATCAAATATAGCTGACTAAACTCCTGTGGTTTTTATAATAGCAATAATACTTCATAAGAGTAGCAGTGCTCATATTTTTGAAGTAAAACTTCTTTAGGCGCGACTAGGGAGTAACTCAGATTTTTTTTCTGACGGAATAAACGTAGTTTCCGCTATTCAAAAATCGAATGAATGATACCTATTAATATAACATTTGATGCCGTCAATGGCAAAGAAGTTTTACTTCAATCGCGCCTAAAGGTTACACGCACACACTTTCTTTTTTAGAAAAGTTATCTATGATGATCAGAACAGAAAAAAACGTATTAGGTGTACAGGTAGGTACCTACACCTACACGGGATAAATTAAAAAAAAGATGAAGGCTCTGGATGCGGAAGGCGCAAGACATTATTTTGTAGCGTGAATTGGGAGAGACGAGCAGTAAGACGGCCGTAGGGTAATTTGTTTGTTTGATTGAAAGTAATTTGAGACGCCCGCAAAAACATTTGTATCTATATATTTATGTATTCATTTATTTTTTCATATCGAAAATAATTTAAGTAATATATGAGAATAAATAGGTATTTAAAAAATAATTACGAGTCAAATTGCAAACACACAAACGTCACAATTTAAAATAAAATATAATACAGTTAGCTTAATAACCCACCCCGGGTCGTAGCCGGTGCAAAGGTGCTCAAAACGCTTTTCATTCTATCAAAAATCTATCCTTACAGGTTTCCCTAATTCGAAAGTGTTACAAAATGTTATTATTTCTGAAAAGTTAATCCAATACCTAAGTTTATCATTTTTTATAAATAAATCAATAGCTCACATTTCAATATTACACTACTCTAACTTTGAAAACAGTTTTTCAAATTGCTATATTTATCTATTTTAGTGAATTAGTGGCATTCATGTTTATCATCGAACACCAACCACTGAACTGAGATATGCGCCTTATAAAATTTCTTGAGCAACATCCTATTATGGCTGAAAACATTTCTAGTGCGTAGGCGCAATGACTGGTTTTCAAAAATATTTATTTGTTAACGACCAAACTTTTTGAAACAATGGATCTAATAATAATATAAATATTTATTTTATACTATTCTTTGCCCAAGAAACCTGATATTAGCTAAACATGTCTTCAATATTATAACTCCAGCAATGCAACTCGTTTGGAAGAATACAAAACTATTATTCGCATTCGTTTATAATTTAGGTAACAACAAACTTATCCTTAAACTCACTTAATATGCTGAATAGATGCTAAATTTTGGTGCTTAGCATAAATTAAATGAACTAAGTCAATTTACTAAAATTGGCATCAGACATCGTGAACATTCCACTACGTAAGCTGCATGCATTCATTATGATAATTGCTATGATGAATATTTAAGGCAAAAAATATGTACAACTGGTATAACCTCCTTTCAGGTGCATTTCAAACAAAGGGTTTTTGAATTATAAATAACAAACAAGAGTTTAAACACTTTTTTAATTGCATTTATGTATGCTACAACTGTCAAACAAAGATAAGTGACCACTTGTATCTAGCAGTTGCTGCTTATTAAACTAAAAAAAAAACTTATTCTCAAGTATAGAGTTTCAAAATTCATAAAAATAAGATAAAGAATTTCAAGAGAGAAAAAACAGGAACATCTAGTAAGTCTTTATTCTGTTAATAGGTGATAAAATTTTGTCTATCGACGCCGGCGGCGGCGCCGTGACGTCTCAACCATCTCACATATTTTTTTACCCCTCAGATAAAGAAGTAAATCATTCTATAACTGAGGGGTACGAATAGGTGACATTGATGAGTTAAGATTTTTTGAAATTACGAACCCACAAAAGTATAGAATGGAGTACACATTCTTGTGGGTTCATAATTCCAATTTATCTTCAAAAGTTTTACCTTACAACTCTTACACCCATACCGGAAGGAAGGTTCGTAGCTTAAACAACAATATTTAATTCGTAGGTACATACATACATACATACATAACATCACGCCTGTTTCCCAACGGGGCAGGCATAGACTATGGTTTTCCACTTGCCACGATCCTGACATATCACTTTCGCTTCTTCTACTTTCATAAGTGTTTTCATACATGCTCTCCGAATAAGGGTACTCTTGACCTGGCCTTTTTCCAAAAGGTGTCCAATTTGGTATACATAAGTGCGACGCGGTCGACCCCTACCAGATTGTCCATTCACTCTCGCCTTATAAATCTCTTTCGTCAGTCTGTTTTCATCCATTCTCTCCACATATCCGAACCATCTGAGCATCCCTTTCTCTATCTTAGTCACTACATCTTTTATCAAGCCGCAATGATCCCTAATCACACAATTTCTTTCTTTATCCATCAATGTCACTCCAGCTATACTTCGCAAACTTCTCATTTCCACTGCATTAATTTGATTTTCATGCGGCTCCTGCAACACCCAATCACTGCCATACATAATTATGTGTAGGCACAAGCATCCCTCTATGTACAGTCATCCTTGCCTTTTTAGACACATCCTGACTGCTCATTTCGTCTTTTCTACATTCACTTTCATACCTCTTCTTTTAAGCGCATCATGCATTATGTTAACCATCAACTGCAACTCCTCCTCCGATGAAGCTAATATCACCTTATCGTTCGCGTATAGGAGGCATTTGATGGTCAGCTCCTTCATTTTTAAACCATATGCACACTCTTGCAGTTCTTTCAAGCAGCTGTCCATATACAGATTAAACAGACACGGTGACGCTACACAACCTTGTCCCACACCTTTTTTAATGTGAAAAAAGTCTGTGCAAGCTCCGTTTATCCTAACACAAGCACTGGAGTCTTTATACAGAGTTTTCAGTGCCCTTATCAAGGTTCCGCTTACTCCATACCTGGACAGTGTTGTCCACATTTCATTCCTCACCACCCTATCATAGGCCTTTTCCAAGTCTACAAAGATGCAGTAGACTTTTTGACGTTTTGCACAAAACCTTTTCAGCTAGGCATCGTAAGGAAAAGACCTGATCCGTGCATCCCCTTCCTTTTTGAAATCCTGCTAGCACTGCTAGCAAGGAACGTTCGAGCACGGTTAGATCCGGTAGGGGTTTTCTTCCGCGCACGTTTAGGTTGCGGAATGATCTTCCTGCCTCGGTTTTCCCAAACGCCTACAGTATGGGGTTCTTCAAAAGGGGTCTAAGAAGGTTTTTACAGGGTCGGCAGCGCGAGTGTGGCGCCTCTGGTGTTGCAACTTTCATAGCCTGCGGTGACCACCAGTCGTTCTGGTGGGCAGTGTGCTTGTCTGCCACCTTAGTGGTATAAAAAAAAAGGACATCCCACATTTTTCCTTCCGTTTCATTCATCACTCTTTTTATCAGCACTTTTGCATACAGTTTGCCTACGACACTGAGCAAGCTTATGCCGCGGTAGTTCTTGCACTCTTGCTGCGACCCTTTCCCTTTGTACAGCGGCACTATGACAGATTTACACCATTCGATTCCTGTGGTACTCTGCTAATTCGTAGGTACCTATCATAATAATCTTCTAATTCACCTAATTTAGTACTGAGTGTTATTATAGATACCTACTAGGATTCCGCCCGTAGCTTTATTTTCTTCTCTATTCTATTCGAATTTTCTTTCGGTATCTTATTCGTCTCAACTATGTCACCTATTCATACACCTCAGTTACAGAATGATTTACTTCTATAACTGAGGGGTAAAAATAGATTATTAGGATACCTACGAATTAAATATTGTTATTTAAGCTACGAACCTTCCTTCCGGTATGGTTGTAAGAGTTGTAAGGTAAACTTGAAGATTAACTGGAATTATGAACCCACAAGGATGTGTACTCCATTCTTTACTTTTGTGGGTTCGTAATTCGAACTAATCTGACCACGACATTAATGCAAATTTTTTAAATTGATATTGGATAAGTACAAAAAGGCTTAAAACAATCGAAGGAACTATCAAAAGAACTACAGAAAGCAAATTATAATGGATAGTTGATCAATTAGTTGAAAACAGCATAAAGAGATGTGCCACAAAAATCCCTACTATCCCCACTAATATTATAAATGCGAAAGTAGCTCTGTCTGTCTGTCTGTCTGTTACGTTTTCACGCCTATACCGCTGAACCGATTTTGATGAAATTTGGTAAAGAGATATTTTGAGTCCAAGGGCCTTCCCTTGGACTCAAACTATCTCTTTCCTAAAAAGTGCGCAAAAGGAGGGTTATGATTTTAACCGATAATAACGACTTTTACGGACGAAGTCGCGGGAAACAGCTAGTGTACCATAACATACAAGGCCATGACGTCTGGAACTCCTACCATTTAATGTAGAATTACAGCATGATTGAACGTATGAAGGAACGTACAAGACTACTGTCACTATTAGCGACGGTGTCATCTACGAGATTCTATCTATACCTACGTCATTCTATAGAATCACATAAACTAACACTATGTAACCTTGGTTTAAAGTGGTTTCTCGAAATACCTACTAGAATTGCGTTATGTTATCGCCTTGTTCTAAGGTTTATGTGCGAGTTTTACAGTTTATTCTCGTCTACACCTAGATGTGTTTGATGTTGATAATACTTTGACGTCACGTCTACATTGATATAAAACATACGATTAGGTTTGAGGGAAATAGGTGCTACTTATTCTGGTTTGGGTGACACTATAAAACATTTCGGGAGAGCAAGAACGGGGGATAGGTCTTAAATGGTCTACGAAATTGTAGTCTCGTAACTGTCCGCTACGAAATCTTTGATTTATACCCTGTGTCGATGAAACCCTAAGTTTTCGATCAATTTTTTTTCACTTTAGATGGGTTTTTGTTCATCAAAGCATTATATATAATTATTAGTCTTTTATCCTATTTCTTGCAACTGCCTCCGGCCGGGAGTCCCGGATAAGCCCTCGGAAGGATGTCCCAGGGCATATTTTTTGGCTAAAACTTATGTATATCTGAGTGAGGGCTAGCATTTATTAAAAGAATCGATAGATCGAGATCTCTGATCTTTAGTGCGGTAATAATACAGATCAGGCATCGAGGTAAGTCAATATCTATAATTACGACTATCATTATTTCAAATTTTACCTGCAAGTTTCAAATGTCGAATTTTTCTAAGTTTTATTTTTCTAATCATTTTACGAGTACTAATGAATCCTTCTTTGATTATAAACTGGGACGTGTTGCTTCAAAGTTTTCAAAATAAACTATACATACTTACCTAACTGAATTACAAGTCTGAGGACACACAATGGCCAGAGTGTTTGTGTTTGTCATTTGATATGCGATGTTTAAGGTAGCAAAGTCAAAATACATTACCTAGGTACCTATGTTACTACAGGACTAATACACTGAAATTATTTATTTTGATTCTCAAAACCTACATTACCAAAACCAATATCATCAAAACTCTTGACGAACTCTGTTCACCAAGGATCAAGGCCCTCGCTTTTGGTACCAAGGCTTAAAAAGTTTTGAAAGTTTCGTTATTGCTGGCACTGTTAGTATTAATAATGTATTACCTACTATCATAATTTCTTTAGTAAGTAGGTAATGATTTAATTGAATACTCTGTCAATAGCATTCGCTTCATTATTTTACACTATCCTAATTAGATTTCTTAAGGCTTTCGCTATCATTAGCTAGATCCTGTGATTAAATACTTATCTTCTGCGCTCTTGTGTGATAGAAACAGAACCTAGAACAGATCCTGTGATTAAATACTTATCTTCTGCGCTCTTGTGTGATAGAAACAGAACCAGCGATGTAGTTTCTAAGTATATTCCCGAATTTCGCTAGCCAGCGATCATTTTCCAGACAGAAAGTGTTTATGATTCTGAAATTTGCAGTCGAAAGAAGAGTACTGCTATTTCTAGAGGTGAAAAGATAATAATGGGTACTTACTCAATAGCGGAAACCGGTTAGTGGCGTGCTTGCCGAGTGGTGTACTGCTAGCACTGATGTCGCTCTGGGAACTGTGCAGACTGCTCTTTCCGCTGCCAGCAGCTGAACCGAGGTCCATTCGCATACGCATGTGTCGACTAAGAAAAAATAAAATCTATTACACATAGCTAATAAGACATGCAATACGACTAAAACTTATGCCCAAAGAGATTTAGTCATGTATAAAAACTGACGAGAATATCGGGTCTGAAAATGTAAGTAAGACTATACCTATAATCCGAATAAAAAATTAAACTGTGAGGCAATGAGGTAATTTTTAAAAACTAACGGAATCTGGCGGAAATCCATAATAGCATGTCGTGCAATAATTTATATTTAGGGGTTGGTGGTTGGCATTTCGATCCGTCTCTCCACCAAAGAGATGGTGATATTGGAAAGTTCGAGTATTTTATGGATTCTACTCCTATCATTCTTATCACCATCATTGGAGATTTACTCTGGCTGTGCTTCTCAATCGTACTATTTAAAGTTGATATTAAACGGCTCTTGAATGCTTATATTTGTGTAAATAAAATACAAAAATAATTATTGCGTTTAATAAATGGCCTTGCAAATTTGATTACTACTAACTACATTCATTGCGGTAGTTTCTTTAAATTTATACCTACAGAACAATAAAATATTACGAAAGATGCATACCAATAGAAACTTAAAACAAAAATTAACAAACAACTTTGAACTCCATCTACCTAGGTATAGGTATCATATCTGTTTTAGTTAGGTTTACTTAATAAATTACCGTGAGTTACAAATTAGCGAACAAGGTCATTTAGCTAGATCCAATAAAGAACGTTTATACCTATATATCGGACGGCCTTGATTCATTAGATTTTCTTCACCACGCTAATAGTACGACGAGTCTACGACTATGCTTAGGTATGCTAATAATAATATTCAAACAGTAATTATACGAAGATTATGAAATGTACTCGTAATAAATTAAAATCACACTCACCTTTTAGGTTTTACATTGGTGTTGGTTGACTTTGAACTTAGCATTCTGCTGACGCTACATGATGTTTGAGATCGTTGTAAGGAAAATGAGCAGTCCACCTTTGATTTTATGTCCTTAAATGACTTTTTGTAATCATTCTTTGGATCCAGTAAGTTCTTTTTAGCAAGATTTTCTCTCCTATCAGTCTTCTTTAGGATCTTTGGGCTACTTTGTACACTATTGTCAACATCAGTTTTTCTGTTTGCTAACATACTCTTAAGCTTGCTAGGTACATCACGCTTAGGCATTTTGTACTTTTTCAATGTAAAGCTCCTTTTTTCTTCTTTGTTTTTATCCCCACTCTTAACATCCTTAACACTATTTAAAGAATTTCTTTTACTAGTATTTTTAGGTGTTTCTTCATCATCATTAATATGAGATGAATCTGGTTTGTGTTCTTCTGAAGGATCTTGCAATGGTGAAAAGTAGGTACTTAGATTTCCTGTGCTTGCATTTTTTTGACTACATTCTGAACGTGTTGAAGGTGTTGACCCATCGGGAGACATATCGTCAATAACGTTCAAGAATACAGGCGATGTTCGATGATTTTCAAAATCTGTATATACTCCACTAGATTCCATGCAAGAATCTTCGTTCCTATTCACAATGAGAGGAGGGTTACCACTTAAATTCTTTCCACCATAAAGAGCTCCATCAATAACTTGTGCCCTTCGATCACCCCTTTGCATGTGATCATCAAGACCATCAGCGTCACTTTCAGTGAAAAAGTCTGAATCCGTCATTGGATCGGCTCTCCTAGCCACAGGAACATTTTGCCAATCCATTTCTATTACATCTTCTCGGTGTTCAATCGAATGGTCTGCACCTCTGCTCACTGGCCTCGACATTTCACCATCACCTTGATAGCCGTCTAAACTAGTAATACTTGTGATACTTGTTATAAAACTGTTGGATACTTTAGACGTTTCCATTGATTTTGGATAATCATTCTTTGGATCTGAATAAGTCTGTGAGTCGTGCAATGTTGATGCAGAAAACTGAGAATACGTACTAATTTCACCGTTTATATCAGAACTATCCAGTGGTAGGTCTTCTGGAGAAGGCGTTTGTTCTATCCTGTTTGTTATCAATAGGTTGTCATGTTTACAATCTAGTGCTATTTCTAAGTTTCCTATGTGTTCTGCAATTGAGCTGACAGGTTCTAAAATACTGCTGTGAATAGACGGCATGAACTCTTCATCTATAAAATTTGATGATAGTTCATCTTTACCTATTGTATTATCATGCAAAGACATAGAGTCTAAAGTCCTTACAGCATTTGACAAAGGCTCGTCAGAACATAGCGTTTCACTGTATTTGTGAACGTACGAGTCAGAAAAAATTTGCGAGTGGTTTTCCTCGTTGTTTAAGATTGTTTCCACACTGACAATTGGGGCAAGCTTCTTATCCTCAAAATTACTCTTTTTATTATCTATGCACAGATGATCAAATCCATCGTTTTGTATGGTTGATGCTGCAGAATTACTTTCAGTCTTATCGGTTGATGGAGTATCACCACTATCCGGCGATATTTTACTTTCGTTATTATCACAAAAAATTGGCAGCCCTTCTACTGTAGGAGAAAATGCGTTTTCCAAATAGCATATGTCATCCATTTGATCTGGAGTCAAAATACCTAAACTATCATCCAGTGAATTTTCCTCGTTAGTCCTACTCAGTGAGTTTTCATTAGGACTTAAATTAGAATCAAATAAACGTGAGTGTACGTGATGAGATTTTAATTGTAGACATAGATCAGACCTGGAATGTGTATTAAATATCTTTTTAGTGGGGAAATTATATTCATTTTCACAAGAGTATTCGAATTCCCGCATAGGTTTCTCTTCAAAATTTATCACATTTGGTAATCGATCTGCACTTTTATTGGCAGATATATAGTTTTTCTTAAATTTTACTGAAGCTGTATCACCTATGATCTCAGATTTTGGTCTGCTCCAAATTTTAACATCTGAATTTTCGCTGTAAGATGTAGAGGCATCTGATTGCAAATCGAACAACAAACTATATGGTCCAGACTCATCTTCACATTTCTTCTCAACAAATTGTTGTGTAAAATCATTGAGTAGTCCCTTTGTCTCTTTATCAACATTACAATCTTGCTTTTTTGATATCTGATTCAGTTTTTCGCGTAAATCTAATATACGTGGGTTTTGCTCTATCACCTTTTCTAAATTTAAACTCATTTTGGGTATTAACGATGCGTAAGTTTTAGAAAATACTCCTTCATTAACTTCGTTTTTAGTTTTTGTCTCCGTATTTGGGATTTTGCCGGCGAGATCTAAAGGTCTTGATACCTCATAAGGGCTGATGGTATCCCCATTTTTCACTTTTGTGGCGGTGTATATTCCTCGCAGTTCTAATGTTCTTAACTTGGCATTCTTATCGACTGGAATCTGAAATAAAATAAAAATCAATTAAGATCACAATAATGCAATTGATTTCCAAACATACATTTTTATATCATCCTGGTATATTGCCTTTGATATTAAGTATGAATTGCAATATTCCTGGACATGTAACATACAGTTAACATTTAGTAGTTGGTTCGCTGTGGAGTTTGATGCATGCGCTCCCCACATTATTGTGTATGCGTATGCGCTCATCACGGTTCAGAGAACAGTCACGCATGATGCTTTCCAGTACAGATAGGGACACATGCATTAAATTGCGTTGCAGCAAATTGTGAGGTCATTTGGTATTATCATGACAAGTATTTTTATCCCGGTACATCCCAATTCTTGTTTTCCTTTTCTCTATGGTTTGCTCTTCGTTTCAGTAGCGAAAACATTGAATCACAAACAATTGTCATTTTTCTACTTAATCTAAGGGACTATCCAGTTCCTGTTAATCCCTACCAGTATTCGTAGCTTGGGGTCTGCTTTTAAGATTAAAAGTGCCAAATTATATGGCTCTCAGTTGCAATGGAGCTGAAGTATATTTTGTCATTTTATTTACGACATTACTAATATTAATACCTTGGCCCCAGGGTCCCCTATAACCCATAACCCACAACCCCATATTAATATAGCACTTTGACATTCTTCCGAGGGCTTATCCGGTACTCCCGGCCGTAGACAGTTGTAAGGCATCGTGTGGTTTTTTGATTTCCACAATTAAAAAAAAAAGGGGTCCTCTACCTACACTTGATGCTAACACCTAATTCGTATAACGAGCAATAAATAACAAGTCCCAAAATTAACAGTGCGTACGATACCAGATATTTATCATTAAATCAGGTTACCGCGGAACAGAACAAAGAGTTCTCTTTCTGCCATTCTGTGTAGGTTACTATAACTAGGTATAGCTTACACGTCATTATAAAGGTCGATCACAATAGCATGACTATGTGCCTTATAGAGCCATGTCTGTTCCAGTAGGAGAGATCTAGAACGCCGTCAAAGATTCTCAGAATCATTGTATTCATTCGTGACTTTGCGGTCTAATAATGTCTTGTGGAATCAGACGTTTTTGCTGTAGGCTGTGTGATGTCGATCGTTGATGTATTAGGTGGACGATCAGTCAACGAACTCTTTGATGTTTCTTATGATATCACATAAATAGTAAATAATACAGTTTGCTACGTGGGTAATAACTTTCTAGACAGGCTGTAAGTAAATCTAGTAAGAAATTCTCAAATTTTATATTACGTTTTAGGATTGGTTACCAAAAGGATAAGAACGGGACCCTAATTTCTGTCCGTCTGTCTGTCTGTCACTAGGCTGTACCTCATGAACCGTGACATCTAGTTATTTGATTTTTTTATAGATGAAGTATGTGTCACTATAACAAGAAACCCTATATTAAAAAAAAAGTATTTAAGAGGGCCTCCATAAAATAAACGTGATACGTATATTTGCCGTTTTAGTACAGAACCCTCCGAGAGCGAATCCGACTAGCACTTGGCCTTTATTGAACATACATTTTTTTTGTAGCTAACTCGAAAACTAAACATATAAACAAATTTATTGGAACAATTTGTCTAAGTAATAAAGCGGTTTAGTTTAACATTAATTTCACTCCTTAGCTCCATTTCGCAACATTTTATCGTTTACCCTTTTGTACTGAATCAACACAAACGCCTCAAAGATTAGATACAGATATCTGTCTGTTAAATATTCACCGTGTATTGCACAATTCAATGTATTCACGATTGTAACCAATTGATAGTGCTTGTCTTATAAATAAAACATAATTATGCGTATGATGACATCGATGTGCATTCGATGTAACAAATAATAGGTATGGGTGCTACGTATCTATTTAAATTCGCTATTTTCATTTTATTTATTTAGGAAGACAAGGAATTTATTTTTTTCTGACATCTGTTATGGGCAGAGCCTATCCTTATCAGTAGTAGTGAAATAAGCCCCGCTGGACTCATTTCACAACTGCAGGATATGGCGGCGGTCAGCGGCACCTTGAGCCGTAAAGTTTTCATCTGGACCACTACATGGCACTACATTCCACATCCGTCTCAAGCCTCGGGAACCCCGGGCCGCTGCCATCTCAAACCTAACTACGCTATAATGTTCTTTCACCCGAAATCGTTTTATCATTTCAGTTCTCGCATTTGTGCTCCTCGTACTTTCACGCTATCCCGACCTTTCATTCTCTTTATTAATCTATCTTAATACTATCATCTTTTATTATTATTCCTCTATTACCATACCCGTCGCGCTTTTACTACTGGAAGGAATTGCAGCCTCTGCTAAGTGCGGCGATTACTATGGAAGGCAATATTGATGGAGTTTATTGACCACTTGGTTTTCCCTATGCATGTATGTTTGCCAGCTTCTACAGCAATTACTGTTCTTACTTTCCAATTATAATCATAAAACGCGCGATATTTTCTGTGTCTGGTAATGAAACCACCTAAGCTTCTTGGATCTTTCGGAGAGGTACGCAACGTTATCGTCCCCAGGCGGTTATCGTATTAGGTGAATATATTTTTCATTGACACAGATAAATATACATTATTATGTTTATTTACTTATAATGGTGCCAAAACGACTTTACGAATGGTGATACTAAGATACAACTATTCTGAGACAGTATTGTTCAAAGAGACAATGCAACAATCAAGAGAAATCGAACTGTAATAGTTATAGTAAAGGGTCACCTCACCTTCACAATAAAGTATTATATTTTATTGTTTTGATTAGAGCAATACTATAATTTCGTATGATCCATTAGTGAGCTTGAGTGCTTGGCTTGACTAATCTAAATGGGTACTCAGGTGCGTAGTAACTATTATTTAATCTGTGAGGAATATTCATTTACAGAAGACTAGTGTCTAGTATACTCGGGGCCACAGATATTAGAAAATCTTCCACAGATATCAGAGATTCTGATTTCTGTGCTCGGGGCTCCCAACCGTAGGCTGTTTCCGTACCGTAGGACATGTGAGGTTTTTTCGTATTTCTGTGCTCGGGGTTCCTAGCCGTAGGCTGTTAGCAGGACACGTGAGGTTTTTTAGTCTCTCACGCAAAACAAAGAAAAAAAGTACTAGTTTACTTCTATAATTAATAACTATTTTAATTGAATGGTCCCCATTCGCCACCTTCTTGTACTCCGTGCGTAGTTCCGGAATCTTGTTACACACGTAGCTACTAAACAATTTGACCAATCTGGAAGATTTGTTGTGTTAAAACGTCACTTTCCTACACATTGTTATGTAATACAGGGATGCAGAATCTGGTACATAATTTGTCATTGTAGTATGTGAGATTGGTCACTTAAAACCACTACTAACCTGACAACTCAATTCTGATTTTATCAGAGTCTAATTTGTAACATTTACATAACTTCCTATAACCTTACAAAGATGATCTAATAACCAGCGGATGAAGCTAATGTATCTAATTACTCGTATCTAACAATTAAGCTAACGAGATGTAACAATTAAAATACTACAAATAGAACATCAGGCGAAGACATATCAAAATGTTCAAGTTTGGCAAAACACTTATGCAGAGACGTGCTATCCGAATAATTGGTTGTCCTGAGGTGACGGGAGGCCTCGAATCGTTGGCGCAGCGAAGAACCATAGCGTCCTTGGCTGTCTTCTATCGAATGTATCGCGGCGAATGTTCTGAAGAGCTCTTCAACCTGATCCCACCCTCTCCTTTCCGATCCCGAACAACGCGTGCCGGGCAAAGATGCCACTCACACACAGTGGAGAGAATCTTCGCCAGAACTGAGCGTTTCAAAAGATCGTTCTTCTGTCGAACAATCAAAACATGGAACGACCTGCCCGCACACGTGTTTCCCTCATCTTACAATTACGGGTTCTTCAAGAGGAGCGTGAAGAGGCACATCACAGGGCCGCCTACTTGAGGACCACTGTCAGAAGTGGCCCCCAATCGCTAGATGCGCCACGGCTTTCCATCAGGCTGGTGGCGACGTCAATTTGGCGAGCTAAATATAAAACACACTGAAAATTAATGTTTCGTCCTACAATTTTTTTGCCACTAAAGTGTTTTTTATACCACTTAGGTAGCAGAGAAAAGCACATGATGGAAAATGGTCACATATACCCATCTGTATACACATCGCATAGCCTATGACCGTTTGCAACACCAGAGGGGCTACATTTGCGCTGCTGATCCTGTGAAACCCTTCTTAGGCCCCTTTTGAAGATCCCGATACTGCATGTGGCAGACAAACAATGCAAAGGTTTTACCATTTTGACAATGTAGATAATGTAAAATTGTTCGCTCAGTTTCAACATTTTCCTACCAAACTGAGTCACATAGGAAGGATGGAATATAATTATATGTATAGCGGTCATTCTCACGAAATGGTGTTCTTCGTATAATTTCCGTCACGATTTTTATTTTTTATTAAATTCTATAAACTAGTAATTTAATTGAAATAACACGTCATTCTTTACGAATTGGTACATTGGGCACTGCATTTAAACACTTAGTTTTTTATTTATGGAGTAATGAATTTTTGAGGGTGACGGAAATTAGGTATGCGTTGACAGAAATTAGAAAATTAAACAATAAGTCATAATTTCTTTTATTTACGTAATAAATAATTTAAATACATATAATAAAATGATAGAAAAGTCAAAACTATACATTGGAAATATTAAATAAAAAATACTTGCTGGGTGTTGAATCTAAGATACCGTAGCCGAAATATAGTTAGATCTTTTTTTGTCTGTTTGTCTATTTGCTTTGCTTTGTCAGGAAGGATCTCGAAGAGTACTCAATAGATTTGATTCAAATTTTGCGCAAACATTAACTAGGGGTAAGGTCTTCAAATAGGCTATATATTATCACGCTACATATCCTAGGGACTAAGCAGAGGGCAATTAAATTGGCATTATAACATAATTTTCACGCGTACGAAGTCGCGTGCAACAGCTAGTCTGAAAATAATCGAATTTATTGTTCAAAAATATACATTTAGAATTATAATTTTGTTCGGCGGGTATGTACCTAGCTACCTACGAACAATTAAGAACTGATAGAAACATATTACAGGGAGTTTTATAATTTCGGTCACTTTTTGCGTGACGGAAATGTGTGATGGAAATTAGGGAAAATGGGTGTTTTTTAATTTAAAAAATAATTAGAACTTATTTTTGACATATATTTCTTTTCATACATAAAAGATATATATAATTACGTAATAATTGTTTGATTGATAGTTATTTCAAGCAAGAAGTCATTAATTAAATGAGCGAACAGAAATTAGAAGACTTGTTGACCATGCGAAGGGAAATTAGGTTCTTACCTCACTGACCCGCCCGGAGAACATATAGTACTCGTGAAAGTTTGCTAGATGTCTGTGGCACTACTAACGCTTGCCGTACATGCGATAGGGATGGGTACAATTTACGTAACTGGGGTTGTGTTCACGAATTTTTAGTGGGTGACAGAAATTAGGTATAACCAAAGGACAAACATATTTTACGTTGTAACTAAATAAATAGCCACGTTAACGTAATTATATTTTTAGTATAGCTAGTTTAATCTGCCTAATTTATAAATAAAGGATAATAAATGTATAAATCAAAGCTTGTCTTGCACTTTTTAGGCTCAGAAAGTATTATGCTGGGTTCAGGACAGTGAAAGGAAATTAGGAGAATCAATCAAAAACAATTATTCTGAGGTATTTTTGTACCAAAGCAGATGTATATAATATCATTCCTTATTAGATAATTGCTAAAACTAGCCCCCAGAAAAAGAATTAATCCCAAAATTTCATAAATTAAGTAGATAACTGAATGGACGTTCAAAAATCTCACTCCCTGAGAATGACCCATAGGTACTGTTTATTTTGTTACACCGATCTTCTCAAACAGAGGAAATGTATGAAAGTTTTGAAACTCAGTCCTAAAAAGATTACAAACACTACACAAGCAATTAAAAAATAAGGTTCAAGTGTCTAAAATAATTATCTTACATACATTCGGCAATTGATTTTTATTTACAAAGAAAAGATAATGAGTGGTTTAGAAATACACGTAGAACAAATGATCTACAATGAACAATCAATAATAACATTACTTGGTTACTGCATGATCATTTAATCAAACATTGCAATGAAAAGAATACCTACCTACGTACTTTGTTTTCAGATTAGTCACCAAACTAAATAGTAACCTAAATACATTAACCACAAAGTTCGATTTTGAGTTACAGAAAGTAATAATTGCTTTCGAAAATAAAGAAGTGAGTTGTGCTAAAGTCGATTTATTGAAAGTTTTCCGCATTGTGTGTTTTTCTATTTTTTTTTCTTTTTAAGTGATTTAGTATAGTATATCCTTCAATATTATTTATTATTTTATTAATATGTACTTATCTATAGCTCTGTTATTACAAAAATTCTGTTGCCTAATATTTTTGAAAACATTAAAACAAAAATGGAATTAAAAATGTATTTAATTCCATTAAAAATGATTTGTGACTTGTTGGCTTCTCGAATTAACACAGTCACTGTTTTATAATCTAGTAGGTAATTAATTAATGTGGATAACAATGTTATAATAGTGAAAGTCAACATTTTTGCAACATACGTTTTGTTTTCGGGTGCTAATTGCTCTCAAGATAATTCAACATCACACGATTTGCAGAAATTAGTTGTTTTGTCTTGAATAAGACAAGTTTGAGACAAACATAAAGTTAAATTCCTTAGAGGTTGTAGTGGGTCAACGAGTCAATTTGTTGATATTAATGTACAGTAGTGCGTAGATAGACTATGTATAATGAGAAACCATTTTCGAGATATCACGGATGGTGAAACCACTCAGTGCAGCTACCATCTAATGCAATAATAGAAATTGCATTGGTCATTGTCGTGTACAAAGTAGAAATTAAAAGTGAACTCTTTTATTTCTTGATGCGCATTTTTTGAGATTGTGTGCAGAAACTCACCAAAATACGTACGACTTTCGACTTTCACGTGCTAAGTGGTTATTTCTATTTTCAATTTCAGTTAACTGCTTGTTCTGTCTGAATGTTTAGAATTTTGAACATTATAAATTATGCCTTTCTACGTATACTTTTATAGCTATTACGTCGCTAAATAATTATTACATCAATTATCAAAAGACTAATAAATTTACTTAATACTTTGCTATACCTTCATTATTTAAATTTTGATACAACGGAATAGACAATCTCGTTTAGGACCATGGAGCAAATATAAGAAAGGAGGTGTTGTAATTAGATTTCTCTATACAATTAAATACTTACTGATTAGTGAAGTTGAACACCAAACCAAACACTTAGTGCCATTGACAAGCGTTAACGTCACCCATAGATTTAGAATTTTTCGCTAACGTCACCATTGTCACCAAACAAATGATCATGCCCAATGCGATACTATCTTACAACATAAACACAGAATGGATGGAGAAGGTGCAATTTGACTGATGGATGTTAAAAGTATAAACGGGATATGGTAGCTATAGCCACATACGGCATAAGTAGCTACGTAATTTAATTACGCGATTGTGGTTCTGGGTTCGAATGTCACGGTGTCAATAAAGATATTATCAAGGCCAGCATCTATAGGAAGATGTAAGAGTACATCTAATATATTGTATGCTGTTGCAATTCATAGATATGGAAAAGTCGTAAACGTTCAAATGAAAATAGAAATGATCACCTTACTTTAAAAGCAGTTTATTTAATTTTTTTTTTTTGTTGTCTCTTAGGAAACTCAAGATCCATATGTCCATCACCGTCGCTAAAACCGTTTATTGTATTATCAAATTTCCGATTTCTATGCTCAGGCCCATCCTGCGAATATTTAGTGTCGTGGTGGCACGGTACAACAATCTGTATATAGATTGTTATGTGGTGGTGGTTTAGCGAGTAGCGTGGTGCCTTTCAGCAACCACGCTAGGAGTTGCAGAGACATCAATCAAATCCACCTATGGCAGTCGAGTGCTGGACGTGGGCCTATCCCAATTTAAGCCATAACACACGGTCTTACGTCCTACTCCTTTCATTCCAGTCTCTGCCTGCGATCGTTTCCTAGTGGCTGGTCAAGAGACATACCACAAATTAGAGATAGTACAGATGGAAATCTCATGTATGTTCTTTTTTTTTACACCTACCCTCTGCAACACACACTCGCGCACATATCAGTATCGAAAACTAGGGTCAAACCACCTGGCCTCGTGTCTGTGAACTCAGTGAGGGTTGTCTATGTGTGCGTAGCCTCAGCGAATTTAGTAAATAGGTTTCCATCTGTACTATCTCTAATTTGTGGACATACTATGTAGTACCTATTCAAAAAATAAAACATACGGTGTCCTACAATCTGCCTACGCCGGAAGTCCCTGAAGAACTATTACACTTTAAAACCAAACCTCATATAACTTAAACTCGTATTAATGAATGTATATTGAACAACAATGATTATGTAGTAGGTAACATTACACATAGTACCTTCGCTTGTGATTGTACAATTAAAGCTATTAAAATAAACAAGTTAGGTCTAGACGCAAGCATCTAATAAAAATAGAAATTGTACAATCACTATTTAATGTGCATCTTTCGTGTGAACGTTCAATTAGTTTACGAACAACAAAACCTGTTACCCGTTAGTACTGGATAGAGGTATTTGGAATTTAGGATCGTACGAAAAATATTTTGCAATTGCAGAGTACACAATAGAAAGTTCGCAGGAAAATCCACACACGCGCACCTGAGATAAATCTATGTAGTATGTAGCTTTTCCACTTAACCCCACCCTTTTACTTCCCATTCAGAACGACATGTAGGTATAACCTAGGTTGGAAAATTTTAGCTCTGCAATATTGCAGAGCTAAAATTTTCCAACATCGCAAACGATTCCATCCACAATAATTGATGGTGATTCATAAAACACATAGTTATATATCTATTCTCATGCGGGCGACGCTAGTTGTTCAGTGTGACGGACGAAATAATTTAGTTCTACAAGTTTGAACGGTACCTTTGATCACCCATATCCAAATTTTGTTCAGGCTATACAAATACGAAAACCTTCACAATATATTTTTTTTGGTCAAAATGAAAATCTGGCTTGCTTATTGGTACCATACATGAAGTACTTACCTATAAATTCTTTTTTTTACCTGACATTTATAATAATATTTTAGTTACCTTTATTAATAGCCCATCCACGTTTGTTAAGCTCAAGAATGAGAAAAGTAGCCAGCTAAATTGATTTGATTGATTGATTCTAACCCCCATATTCATAATCGTTTATTAAACCTATTTTAGTTAAAACACATTTTAAGTCTATTGCTGTCTCTAACCATACTCTGTCATTGGTTAGAGACAGCAATAGACTTAAAGTGTGTTTTAACTAAAATAGGTTTAATAAACGATTATGAATAAGGGGGTAAATCAGTTATTTTCACTTTAGAATATGTTTGTGTTATTTATATTTATAGTACGAATAAAGTCTGTAGTTCTCTGTCTGTTTTGTTTATCTGTAAATTCGAGCGTGACAAAAAATTATTGTCTTCAAAAGAGCCTTTCAAAAGAGGTTTAACATAAAATCTGATATAGGTACATGTTTATCTTTAAACGTGATCTCGTGTAACTAGATATAGAGATAAATATACTACTTCAACTTAACATGACAACTGACTTTGACCTTGTTAGATATGGAATCATTTATGACTTCGTTGAACCGAATCTTTTAAATTATTCATAACACGTGTATCACGATATATTCTGCACCAAAACAAGATACACAAATAAACAACATAACATCCACACATTTTGGCCTCTTATACATATCGTCACTGGAAAGCCAATAATACTAAAGCGCCAAAAGGCCATTTTACAGGAGAGCGAATTAAAGTTTTTTTTTCAGAAAACTAGGCATAACTTTTTCTAATTTAGTAATTGACGTACACTAAAGGCAAATATATTTTTGTTACACTATTTCCTATGTTCTGGAATCAATATATTTTGCACAATTTGCTTGATTCAAGAGATAGCTGTCGCTTAAGTACAAATGCTCTGTACACTTGGTAATGAAAAAGTACTTATCTTATTCATTATTTTAAGGTATTGTGATCGAAAATTACTGACAACTCTTATTCTTTCAAAAGTATGCATGGAAAAAGTACTAACACGCATTACAGGTGGATATAGTCTCAGGATAATAATACTTAAACACTACAATATGTCAAAGGACTGCACGGTAAAGCGATGTATAGAGTTATTTGTTGGGATCATTGCTATGCCAAAAATACTTAATAATAAGATTGATCGTTCTAATTTGAATTAATTTTTCTTAACAGACATTATCAATAGAAAGTAAATCTTAATAATTGCACTAGTTGCAAACAAAATAATTGAGAATACTTACTAATTCATTATTTTGATTTTGACACAGCATCTTTTTTATTTAATTATTACTGTTTTTTATATATTAAGCTCGCCAAATTGACGTCGCCACTGATGAAAAGCCGTAGCGCATCTAGAGATGAGAGAAGAGGGCCTTTACAGTCCGTGAGACTCCTGACAGTGATCCTCAAGTTGGCGGGAACCCGGGATCGTAAGATGAGAGAAACACGTGTGGCGGGCAGGTCGTTTCAGGTTTTTATACTCGTAGTTAGACAGAGGAACGATCTTTTGAAACGCTCAGTTTTGGCGAAGATTCTCTCCACTGTGTATGAGTGGCACCTCTGCTCGGCACACGTTGTTCGGGGGGATCGGAAAGGAGAGGGTGGGATGAGGTTGAATAGCTCTTCAGAACATTCGCCGTGATACATTCGGTAGAAGGCAGCCAAAGACGCTATGGTTCTTCACTGCGCTAGCGGCTCGAGGCCTCCCGTCTCCTCAGGACAACCACATCTCTGCACAGCGTCAAGTGCGTCTAGTAAATACCTCGCGGAGTCAACCCAAAGGTGACAACATTATTCGAAGAAGGGGTGAATCTGCGTCTTACATACAAACATCTCTGGTGTGGCGTGAATTACCGCCTCGCCTTATTGAGGCCAGCCCAATATTATACAACTACGTCGTTTTTGTGATTGTGCTCACGCCGGACGTATATACCGAGGATCTCCAGGTTGTTTTTTAGTAGAACCGTAATGTTCTGAAAAGAGGGTAGGGGTAGGAATGGGGATTTAGCTGTAAACGCACACGCTTGTGTTTTTCTGGCATTGAACTCGACCAGGTTGTCTAAACCCATTGGGCAATGCGACCCAGGTTTCGGTCGAGATCCGCCACGAGTTGCCGTCTCTTTTCCTCCACGTCGCGTTGCCCATCCGCTGGAAGGCCGGAATAGCTCCCATGCAGAGTACACGTCCGCATAACGATGAATGCACCCAAGGGACAGCATGTCGTTGATATGCAGGAGAAAGAGAGTTGGAGATAATACCGATCCCTGTGGTACTCTGGTATTGACCTGCAAAAAGCAGGAAGCCTGGCCAACACAGAGAACCCGTATACGTTGCCCGTGCAGGAAGCTGGCCAACCAGCGTTATAACTGAGGTGATAGACCATAAGCCGGCAGCTTGGAAAGAAGCGGCGCAAGCCATACTCTATCATAGACTTTAGCGATGTCTGGGCTAATAGCCAGGGATTCGCTGTGTCTCTCCATAGCCTCACCACAAGTGTGTGTTATGTACGCCAGGAGATCACTCATTGATCGTTTTGGCCTAAAGCCACTAGTACTACTCGTAGGCTTGTATCCTAGCAGGGAAACACAAGTACGACTGATCGTCAAGGTGGCATATTTGCATCTCCGTTAGGAACATCACAGCTAGCTGTATCTGTATCGTCTTTAGATGGTGAAGGACGATGTCGAGGTTGGCCTGGAGTCCGCCGGTGTTTGCGAGCTCCACCTCGAACAGAGCGTTTCGGGGATTAGTCGCAGCGGCCACTGTGATACCTCTTTTTCTTTTTTGCGCTGCCATGATATTTGGGAAATGAAGGGAGACGTGAAGACGGTGCGATATTTGCTAAAGCAGTTAGTGACAAAGCGTATGGATTAGCTTCATCTATGGCTGTGTGGTGTGGTGAGACGGAAGCCGACCCGCGTTTCTACGGATCTCCCTGGCCGGCGGCGGCGGCGGGTCGACCGCCGTTCGACCACCGTCAGCTCCACTTAGCGCCTACTGTTCCCCCTCCCTGCTACATCATACTGTGCAACTGCTGAACCCCGAACGCAACCCAATCGGGGTTAGGTTACTTGGGGGCTTTTTACAGCTGCACGGTGGTTCCTAAATAAATACGCGGAGCCTCGTTAGTTGCAAACAGGTGCACCTCATGCAGGTAAGGTCGCTTCGTCGAACACCATCTGAGCTTATGATCCGAGGACGGTTCTAGGATACTTCTTTTGATCTCGATATTTTAAACGGGTTCCTGTGGGAGAGGGGATGAAAGAGAAAATTATTTTTCAATTTCTCAACGCGTGATCCGATTTCAAATAATTACTGCCATCTGACCTCCACAACCAAATTGGCGAAATCAAAGTTCTGTAGTTAGACTAAGGTCCGACCTTTGAGGGCTCCAACTACCCGTAACGACTGCCATAGGGGTTGTATGGCAACTCACCTGGATGGTATGCGGGCAATAGGGTAGAACCTGGACCGACAGCTTAACGTGCTCTCCGAGGCACTACCAGACCAATTCAAATACTCGTATTCATGCACATAATTATTTGCACTAAGCGGGTATCGAATCCGCGCCTCCTGCGTAGCGGCTGCGTTCACTATCGCTACGCCACAGAGGCTGTTAAATAAAAATATTATAGGGAATTAAATAAAGAAATGCTTGTCAGAATAAAATTCGAAATCTTAATATATAAAACAAAGACGGGTTTGTTACAACATTTATTACTCAAGAATGGCCGTACCGATTTGGCTGAAAATTGGTGGGGAGGTAGCTTAGAATCAGGAGACGGACATAGGATACTTTTTATCCCGTTTGACCTCGCTTTTTTTTTTCGCTTTTTTTGGTCGATTCACTATTCTGCTGGCCACGTACACCGGTAGTCCACGTCGTATGCATGAATATGCGCAATTTCTACAATAATGCGACGGAAAACATTTATCGTTAACGAAATTATTCTGACGGGAGTAAATGCGACGAGAACGGGTGATTTACTCTCTTATGTGACGCATACGAAGTTGCGCGGGTCAGCTAGTATAATAATTAATTATCATAAGTTTAGTGTGATCGCGTTTTATATTGTAGCGTACTGGTATAGTGTTCTAAAATGCATAAATAATAGATACCGATTAGTTATGCATTTTAGAACAAAATGCCAGTACGATATTTTCATGCATTTGTGCCAAAAAGTAGTAAGAAAACAATTAGTAAGTATTCTGGTAATTGCCCATAACAGTATTTATAGAATAGAATAGAATATGCAGGGTTTAAAATGTACAATGGGCGGCCTTATCGCTAAGTGCGATTTCCTCCAGGCAACCTTATAATTACTACACCAATTATAATAATTATCTGGGTAATAATATATTGTCTTTTACATCCGTATCTTACAGGGTGTCTTGGACATTTATGGCACAAGGAAATTTTTTGTAAGTATTCATAATGATAAATTTCAGGAACTATGTTAGATTTAGGTACAAAGTTTCGACGAATCATGGTATTTCTTTTTTGAAATGGGCAATCAAGTTTATATATTGGTTTAAGTTATAGATTTTTTTTTGTTATTTCTATTTCTTTAACTAGACTAGACCATATTTTGCCATTGTAAATTTTATTGCTATTTTCTGTGGGTCAGATTTCTTAAAAGTTGCAGTACGTACCGGCAAAGTAAAATAAGGTAATATTTATAAATAAGTTACAAGAAATTGTGGCTCTAATTTCATGCTCAAGAAAAAAACAACTATTTAAAATTAATACTTACTTACCTAGTCTTAAACTCTCGAATAATCTGAACAATTCACTCTGCGGCGGATAATCATAAGTACATATCGAATCGTAATCAAAACGAAATATAATTTGAAAAGACTTAACGGAATATTTTTTAAGTTTTTGACCTAACCAAATGCTAAACGAACCATTAATATTTTGTCTACTAGAATTGTCGATACTTAATAAAATAATTACTCAATTTTATTAAATGTAAAAAATTCTAAATAGATACTCAAATACTTATATATGTAAGGCAAAATCACTAAAACCGTTCCCCATCAAAACAGCACGTAGACAAAATATACTAAAGCTCCATGCTGATCAGCTTCTACGTAAAGCAAATTTACTTTGCTACGTTATCAACTACGGCCGGCAAAAAATACTAAAGCGACATCAATGATTCAACATCAGTATTTTAAGTTGCTAAACAAGGTTTAATTAGCTGGTGTCAGAGCATGAAAAAAACTGAAGTGACAACTACTAAAAATTAATCATAACTTGTACTACGTAAGTATTTGTCACAAATTCAAAATGATGAAAAATCAACTTATTTTGAAGTGCTAAAGCGCCAAAAAAGTGCTCAGATCAATACGAAACCTAGACCAATCGACGCAGAAAAAAAATCCTTTCCAACGATATATATAACTCATTTTGGCCAAAATGGCGCTTTAGTATTATTGGCTTTCCAGTGACGATATTATATCAATCTAATCTTAATACTATTTACATAACTACACAAAATTAAAACGTATCTATTGAATTGAAAGTTATGATTTAAATACTATCCGTCGTACGAGTATACGTGGAGAATAAGACCAGTTCCTCCGTGATAATGGTGCTTGTTACAGCGCCGAAATATCGGAAACTCTCAACAATACATGGTAAATATCCCGATAACTTTAATACTAATGTCAGTGACCATAAAGGTTTAAATACCTAAATGGAGAATAAAATTTTGCAATACCACTCTGTCTTTCAGGTCTCCACAGAAAAGGAGGAGAGATAGATTGAGAAAATCTGGCTTAATGACTAGGTACTAGGGGATACTGGAGACTTTACAAAGTGGAAGAAGAACCCAGTGAACGGAAAAGGGCAAACTCGCCTCACGCTCCAAAGGCACTGGATGCTATCAGATTTTCATTTTGAAGCTATGGTTACTTTTCCAACGGTTGTACTTATTTTGAAGAAATTTCCCGAGCAGATACTCACGCATACGAAATAAATGGCGTCCGCTACTTTACAATAAATTAACATAGGCGCCCTTGGAATTAATTCTGTTGAAATGTTTTAAAATTTATATTCAAACCAAACGCTACTTCAATATGTATTTATAAACGCCATCTACTAATCTGAACTACTTGCGCTTTCTGTAGAGAGAGATATGATTTCATTGACTTGTTGGTAGAAGTTCTCTGAAGATTAAAAGATGGTCGGCTATTTAAACACTATATGTATTAGAAACTGTACTCGACCTGGGCGTTTCGACGATAGGTTAGTCTTTTCATAATCATGTTACTTTACAATGCAAGGCTTTACAATACTACTTATTAAAGGACGTAGACATCTCACACCGTCTTCACTCCTGACATGCTATTTCTGATGGATTTGGTTCGCACATTTAAGATATTTGGCGATAGAGACAAATAAATCTAACATCAAATCTAGTGTACTGTCCATTTATAAAATGAACAGCAACTTAATACAGGCATTGAACTTAATACAGAAATCTCTCTATGAGGGCTTCAGTGCTTGTGTTAGGATCAAGGGTTTGCACGGACTTTTTCTCATCGAAAAAGGTTTGAGATACGGCTGTGTTGCGTTTCCGTGGTTGTTTAACCTATACATGGACAGTTGCTAGAAAGAACTGCAAGAGTGTGCATATGGATTGAAAAAATTTTTCAATAAAAAATACAACCGACTTCCAAGAAATCCTGAAAAATAAAATTTACTTAGCACAAAATAATATGTATTTTGATTTATCTGATTTTTTATTCAATATCATATTGAAGTCGGCGCCAAGTAAATTCATAGGTTTAGGGAGGTATTATTCATGGCACCAACTTCAATATTATATTGAATAAAATCTGATAAATCAACTACATTAATTTGTGCTAAGTAAATTTTATTTTTCAGGATTTCTTGGAAGTCGGTTGTATTTTTTATTGAAAAATTTTTTTTCATTATTTTAAGTGACGGGTGAACCGAAAAATATATCTATCTAGGTGAAAGTTCTCATCAATACAAATTAATCAAGCCCCAACACAAGATAGCTGCTGTAAATCGTTAAGGAATTCCCTCGAATCTCTTTTGGTTCCATCATCAGATCGACTCCAGACCTTTATTAATGGTAGTACATTAAAGCACTGAATTAAAAAGTTAACAAACGCACTAGTTGTGCCTATAATTTTCGGTGGTTGCCCTCGATTTCTTCAGGATCCCATCATCAGATCCTAACCTGGTTATAATGAGACCACCTCAGAAGTAAACCCTATTCAACAAAAAAAAATTGAAAGCCGTCTATAATTGACGTTGAACATACATAAAACATTGAGACCTTTCTTTTTTTTTTGAAGTTGGATCTATCAATCTAGGTGTAAAGTTCTCATCAATACAAATCAATCAAGCCCAAACACAAGATAACTGCTGTAAATTGTTTAGGAATGCCCTCGACTGTCTTTCGACTCTATCATCAGATTGACGCCATACCTTCATTAAAGTGTAGAACATTAAAGCACTTAATTAAAAAGTTAACAAGCACACTAGTTGTCCCTACAATTTTCGGTGGTTGCCCTCGTTTTCACCTGGATCCCTTCATCAGATCCTGACCTAGTGAAAATGGGACCACCTCAGAAGTAGCCCCTATTCAACAAAAAAAAAAATTTGAAATCCGTCTATAATTGACGGAATTATCGCTTGACATACATAAAAAAAAATACATACAGACGAATTGAAAACCTCCTCCTTTTTTTGAAGTCGGTTAAAAATCAGTGAGTTAACCGTCAAATATCTCCTATATGCTGATGATCAGAGGAGTTGCAGTTAATAGTTAATATTATGAACGATGCGCTTAAAAAGTAGAGAGATGAATCACAAATTTAATGTGAAAAAATTTTTGATCTCGAGCAGGATTTGAACCTGCGTCTTCTGGTTTGCCGGACCAGACGCCTAAACCAACTGGACCACCGAGACACTGCTCTCGACCGTCAAATTCTTTCACCTCATTACCCCAAGACGTAATGAGGTGAAAGAATTTGACGGTTCAAATCCTGCTCGAGATCAAAAATTTTTTCACATTAAATTTGTGATTAAGATCAAAGAGCCCTTCACACCTTTATGAGCAGTCAGAACGTGTCTAAAAAGGCGAGGATGGCTGTTCATAGAGGAGTACTTGTCCTTCACCTATGCATTGTAGTGAAAATTTGGTTTGGCAGAAGAAGCATGAAAGTAAAATTAATGCAGTGGAAATGAGAAGTTTGCGAAGTATAGCTGGAGTGACATTGATGGATAGAGAAAGGAATAGTGAGATAAGGGAACATTGCGGCCTGATAGAAGATGTGACTAAGATAAAGAAAGGGATGCTCAGATGGTTCCGCGATGTGGAGAGAATGGATGGAAATAGAATGACGAAACAGATTTATGATGCGAGAGTCAATGGGCAGGCTGGTAGGGGTCGACCTCGGCGGACTTATGTCGATCAAATCGATAATCATTTGAGAAAAGGTCAGGTCAAGATTACGCTTAACCGCAGAGCATGTATGAAGACACTTGTGAAAGTTAAAGCTGTTTGTCACGATCATAGCAAGTGAAAAGTCATAGTCTCTGCCTATCCCGTTGGGAAACAGGCGTGATCTTATGTATGTATGTATGTAAATCAAGAGTAATAAAAAGGTACAATCCTAAATACCTATGTTTTTTCACGTCACTGGTCGCTGATCATAAAACGTGACCAGTGTAGAAGACTCTCCAGAATTATAAAATATCTCACGCAGTTCATTCTCGTGACTTATCATTACTACCATGTCATGATCGCACTCTGAATAATTTATTATACTCTAGGTAGAGACACTGTCTTTGTCAGAGTCTTCTCTAACAGCATAAAAGGGTATGGCCAATGTTAAATCTGACCTGGTTATTTTATCATTAGTGGGTAAACTAAAATTTCCGGCTTCGTAGTGACCCTCCTTAATCTTTAAGATACCTGCTTACTTACATATCTGTGCTGTCGAAAGATTTGAAATTTTCTGTCAGATTCATAAATTGTAATATTTTTCTACATGCTCTTAAGGTACATAAATAAGTTTAGTTGCTCACAGATTTCGTAATAACGAGTGAGCTTTCAAAAACTACCTTTACAATTCGATTTGGTAATTTGCATACTTTAAGTAATCGCAGCACAGAGTTGAATTTCCAACGCGTCTGTTGCCAAGATCACAAGAAATGATTTCTATTTTCATTCGTCTTTAATTAAGATTCTATTATTATTACAGATACGTAAGTATTGAAGAAATTTGCATTTCTGCTGGGTGTGCGGTACGAATCGAATCTAAGTAACGCTACTAGAAGTTTTCAATCTAATAATTACATTTTATTTAATTTGGTAAAGCTACGAGTATAAAGGTTTCGTTATTGTAGAGAAACCTTATACTCGTACTTGGCTTTAATTTAATAAGTAACTAATTAAAATTTAAAATATTTTTTATTACCGCACACTTCTTTACTTTTGCATTTCTGAATCGTTAAATGTATTTTGTTTTAAATTTAGAAATCATCAAAATAATATTTTTTTATTTAACGATTCAATATTTAATTTATTTCATTAAAAACATTTCGCATTAATTCTTGTTAATATAATAAGGAAGTTAACATAAAAGTCACACAAAACCAAAACTACTACCACAGTACTTATCAAAATGTAAACGGGTTCCCTCGGAAGGGAAGGTACTCATGAATCAGACAGTATTCCCGCACTATTCTTATATAAACAAATATTTGTGGGCAATCTCACACAACATCATCTAGCCCAAATTAAGTTAATATAAGCTTGTGCTTTGGGATCTAGACGACTGATCCGTGATTTCTAAATACATTCATATTACATAAACATAGAAAACACCCAAACTCCGAAACAAATATTGGTACATCACACAAATATTTGGACCGACCCAGGACCTCCAGCGCGAAGCCTTTGCGTTAGAAAGCTACACATGCACGGGTATACCAATTATTTTGACGACACTATTATCTAAAACATTATGCATGTCGGTAAATGCGCAAAAGCAATCATTATCTAAAATAGTGTGTGTGTTAATAATAAATGAAATGTCCTCCGCCTTTAATTTGGTTCATCTTCCCGCTTCCCAGGGGAACTTATTCCCGGGTTAAAAAGTAGCCAATCGTGCTATTCCAGACTATAATGTATCCCTATGACAAATTTCAGCCGCACCCGTTAGCCGTTACAGCTTGAATGAGTAAATCATCCACATTCACAAACTTTCGCATTTGTAACATTAATAAGATTATATCTATGAAAGAACTGATATGTATGTTACGTAGTACTATAATACGAATATTATCTTTGGTTGTCTGGGATCTGTATTTTGTGAGCTAAGAGTGGATAATGCTATCAATTTTATTTATGGCTTTATCCAAGTCATTCACTGGTATCACGTTAATAAATATTTAGTTCACTTGCTAAGCTAACTTCTATTGTAACTGCATGTTGTGCTGATGTAATAAAACTTTACCTACCTCTCTTTTGCAATGTATGGATTTTTTCAAAATTTCTGAGATCTAACCTCTTATAACTTTTGCAGTCTACACGTTAGTTTCATTCTAAGCGGTAAGTACTTATATGACATACAAAGATCTATTCTCAAGAACCATGCCATCGATTTAAAAAAAAGGATATTTTGTTACCGAAATAACATAGCTAGACCGAAAAAGTAATGACATTGCTCAGCTTCATCGTAACTAGACGAAGGGCAAGGGTTCCTCTGGACAGATACATACAATCTTTGTGAGTTGTGTCTAAGGAATGGAGAAAAGTAATATGTAATGTGAATAATAGAAAGTTTGTCTACACGTGAAGAGATGACTAGGTTCATTATAATGCCAAACATTGTTATAACCGCGTTACTGCTAGTCATCATACGCAACTCCTCTTGCGTAACTTAGAAATTATTTGAATATGTAAGTTCTATTTGTTTATGTTGTTGTCACTTATATGTTTTTGTCTATCGATTAGAGACATTGTGATAAGTTTGGGTGACCTTTCAGCAAGTGCTTGTGCAGGTTTGACCTCGTAAAGTGACCGCTTGCTTTTACCTTAGTGGTATTCAAAAATTGGTTCAAAGATGCTATACAAATGATCAGCACCTTTAACAGAGAGTATGATTACCAAGCTCCCTTTTTGCGTAAGGTAGACCTGCGATGCGATGCGGGTGGTATAAAATCGAATACTATGCTTTGACAATGATACGATAGTTTGATACTCTCACTATTGCATTTTTGTAACGCGTAACTACATCAACAGTGATCGCCATGACACTTAATGCCCCTTTGTGTTCATGTTACATATTCATCAGTAACAATTCAATTCTTACAATGATTATGTAGGTAACTATATAGTAGTCGAAAGATATGTTTTTAACTTTACAGCATCTAAGTTTTCTGATATATTTACTGTGGGTTTGTACTGAAATGTTCTAAGTGAATTATATCTACCCACACCTTTTTATATCTTCAAATCAACGCTCTTTTTTTACGTGTACGTGTGTTTCCTATCTCCTAGATTCCGACAGACTTTGGCTGCCTTTAGGGTTCGGGTGTTATCCCGCTATGTGTGGCTATCGGCTAACTAATCTTATGCAGTCGACTACTGTGGAATACAAGGTATGGAGGTTTTGGCTTCGTACTCTTTATTGAGTTCACTGGGAGGTGGACAATCAAACACTTGCTGTATGATATTTACATCAGTTGTATTAACTTGATATACATGTTTTCACTTGTTGTGACTTATTGATTATGGTGCGGATAAACTTATATTAACTTATTTTAGAAGTAAGCAGAAAGTAGTACATAACATAACACTCTTGTGTCTTGTTCAGAATCTTTAGTCTTCTCTGTGAGAACGCCAGTCCTCAAGACAGATCATAGAGCTACTTCCGGGTGGCAGTGTTGCCATGCAATTTAAGTGGTGTTCGCTTCACGAACGCCACAAAGGTTTTTAACACAAAGTATTTTTAGTTATTTCTCCTACCTACCTAATGTGGCAAATTATTAAGAGTAATAAAATTGGCCCAAATATCTAACCTTGCGGAACACCCCAGTAACTACAAATCATACAGAACGTGTTTAAACTATTAGTAATTTGTTAAACTTATTAGAAATACAGCGGATGAATATGTATTTTTTTTAAGTTAACAAAATAAGTATCTTATTATTTTAGTGTAAGGAAGAAAGGTCGTAAGTCGTAACACTTCTGTTTAGTTATCATAGTGATGCACTCGTGTAAAAGCCTTGAATAGATGGATACCTCATGCATTCTCAATGGTTGATAATTCATGTAGACTGGTCGTAAACCATAATTGGTGCAGTCTGTTAACAAATAGAGAAAAATGCTCTTTCCTTCATCTAAGCTCACAAGCCACTAGGACGTTTTATCAGACCAAGTGAACACGTCAAAGTCAGTCAACTTGCAGTAATGAAATCAGTCTATAACCTCGTTATAGAAACATGTTCATTTAAACGCAGCATTTAGTCGATTACAAAGAATTCTTTATTCATTCTATGGTAATTACGTTACTGTTTTAAATTGTATACAGAATTTTATTGTTGAATCCCTTTGAACTTCATTTTATTAACAAATTCAATGCAACCAGGAAATCGTTCAAAGACTTCCTTCAAATCTCAACCATTAAATGCCAAGTCACACTTGAGAAAACATCTTAATTACATTAATATTCACTCTGTAAGCGATTTAATTCAGAATTCATACACATAATATTTGGTATAGTATTTCAATCATATAATCACGCACAAATTCCTGAGAGAATAGGCATAGGAGAATTTTGATCCTCCGTAGTCCGTAAGTAGGTACCTATGTATACTATGTATTAATAAAGTATGTACCCACAATTCGAAACGATTGAAAAATATATCAGGTAGGTGCCTATACATCGTGAAAGGAACTTTAAAACTTGAACCTATGGAATATAAAGAAATACAAAATTTTACATGCGTTAAGAAAATTGAAAGTTTTGGAAGGTCACTTTAAAGTTTTGTACCTACAAGCAACATAATTGTTTCCCTCTTTGTACCAATTACTACAAAAACTATAATAATTGTAAACCAATAACCATAACTTATTTTGGGCTCCTAAACCGAGAACGTTAACATGAGTAACTCATGGTTGAAACTAGCTCACCAATATTTGTATGATTTATGGGTAATTATTAGTAGTCCGTCCGTCGTTACTTTTACTAATAAGCGTCATAGGATCGTTGTCGATTACGCAATTGATGGACAGGTCCTGAGGAGATCCAATGTCATTAAAGATCTTGGGATTATTTTCGACGATAAACTTAGCTTTCGAGACCATTACCATCACGTAGTGATGAGATCTAATCAACTTGTTGGGTTTATTGCGAGGACTGCTAGGGATTTTAAGGGTGCTTGTTCTTTTCTCTACCTATACTACACACTCGTGAGAAGCATATTGGAATACGGCTGCCCAATATGGTCTCCACATTACAATGTTCACATTGAAAATATAGAAAGGGTGCAGAGAAGGTGTCTGCGGATATTATGTTACCGTCAGCACTTGGGGCGCAACATTATCGATTACGATGCGCGTCTGATTAGATTTAACGTGCAAAGGTTGGAAGTACGCAGGCGGTACTTTGATTTTATTTGCCTCTATAAAATAATTCACTCAATTCTTGATGTACCTAATTTGCTTGCTCAATTGACCTTTAATATCAGATACAGCGCTCGTAGATCCAACCAAACGGGACTTTTTGCCTTACAAGTCTATAAAAATAATACTTCTTTTTACAACCCTATAGTTCGTATGGCGCGTCAGTGTAACGAAATCGCCAGGGATAATCCAGCCTTCGATATCTTTGTACCTAAATTGAATTTGTTTGTTAGAGCGGTAAAGCAACTTCTAAATCAACTGTAGTTTTGAAGTCCATCCTGTCTAATGAGTCAAAATTGTAAACTATTTCTATATGTGTTATTGTGAGTAACTCCTTCATTTTTAATTCATTTGTACACGCGTTCTTGTGGAATGCAACCTAGGCTCTAATCCTACTGCTTTGTATTATTATATTTTTTATTGGTTGTAATCTGTTACGTGTGATAAATAAATAAAATAAAAAATAAAAATAAAAGTAGTATTAAAAACTGACTCCTTATTCTTAAGCAGCTATTGGAGTGTTTGGCTTATACTGTACACTCATGCGGCCATTACATATCATTAGTAACTAATTTTAGTATATATTTAATACAATTATCTGCAAATATATATGTATCTATTCCTAAATGTTTATCCATTGAAAAGAATGAACAATTCACTATTATAAGACTTACTAAGTGATACGAGGCAGATTAAAAGAAACTAAATTAGAAGCGAAACAGATCTGCAGCAATTTTTAGACATTCATACCTCTGTTATTTCTTGTAGGAATAACAGAGGTATGAATGTCTAAAAATTTGAGAAAAGATTTCTTTTGACTCCGGAACTTATCGGAAATTAAATAGGTTACAATAATTTTGAAAGAATTGCTTCATTTCGAAAACTGCATAAACTACAGATGCCTATTAGAAATAGCACAGTTCAAATTTTATTGCAGGACAGTGTTGGGAGAGTCCTGTGTCCAACATTGGGTCCAGTACCTACTATCTATTAGATAATCATGTTAACAAAAGGTAACAATTAGACTATCCTATAAAGAATCGAAGACTAAAAGCTGAAGCTGAAGCCGAAGCTGAAAAGTAAAGCTGCCAACAATAACTAAAGCATCAGCTACACGGTTGTAATCCAATGACCCAACAGCGGTGACCTTTGGTTGGTTCTACCAAGAACCTATGAAAGGTCACGTCAGCAAGTAAGGTTATTCTCATTGGGGCACAAGATTACAATCGTGTATTAGCCGCTTAGTTCAAAATCAAATTAAAACAATACCTATTAGATCTTATTATATTGTTGCTTATTAAACTTAATGCTGCAAGCATAATAAAGATAAAATGGCAGTTATTTTCTCACCTTAAACATAAAAATATAACACATTCAAGTTGCTGTTTGTAAATGTGTGTTTACATTAACATCAGTAAGTGGGCATTACTATTTCACATTCTCGTTATTTCTTCTTCACGACTACGTAACGATGACTTGAAATACTACTAGCTGTGAACGAAGTATCATTTTGCGCTTTATTTACTCATCATTATTCGCCAGTTTACCTACTTAAGGCTGCTTTCACATCACGGTGCGCTCGGCAATGTTAAATCTATAGAAAACCACTCGACTCGTCCTCATGCATGAGATGCACAACGCATCGTCTACTGATTTGAAAGCAGTTAAAGTAAGCACTATCAGTTCGTTACCTTCGTATATTAAAGTCTTTTGTCAGCCTTATAACACATGAATTACACAATCAAATTGACTGACAATAACTGGTATGCTTTTTTGCCCTTACTTTCCCGTTATTTTACCCGTCATAGTTCGGCCATCCGTCTGTATGACAAAACACTTCATGAACGACTAGAGGTATCGAATTCAAATTAAAATCATAGAAGCTGTTACACAATTAAACTTCTAAATTCGTGATTCAAGCTACAATAATGTAAGTATCTTAAATTGTGTAGTTGATGAATTTACTCTCAAATGTTTTAAGAGTTTTGAGAAACATTTATGTACCTATACGATTTAATAAAAATCCCTAAGATTGTTAACCATGAAAACAATGTTATTCTAAAAATACAGTACATTACATACATTAAATTAAAATATATCGTATATTCGTGATTCTAACTACTTAAAATGCACATAAAACCACATATCGCAATGAACGTGTTCGCCCTTCTGATAGGTCATTGTGTCACGAAATCCGCATCGTGAAGCTACGTGTGATTTCTATTGAATAATGTACACCTGAACTAGCAAACGATTAAAATTAATCACCTTTGTTATAGCGTGGCCTGTCACTGAATAATCACGAAAGCAAGCAAAAATTGCATCTCTTATGTCCTCGACTAGATTGTCAGAAAACTAGCAAGTGATTATAATTAATCACCACTGGGGTAGCATGACCTGTTACTGTATAATCACGAAAGCAAGAAAAAATTACTCTTCGTGCCAATTACAAGGCCTTGGGTCTACCTATGTCCTCGATCATGAGTACGCTTTGAGACCTTAGTGCAGTCTCCAGCCTTTCTGACTACGACTTTTTCTATCCTAACGCCCACTCGTTTTATTTTGTACTAGAGGACGTCATGCGGTTTCACCCGCATAGTTCCAGTTCCGGTGGAAATACGAGAATAAAATATAGCCTATGTTCACCGCAAAGAGTGTAGCTTCCCAACAGTGAAAGAATTTTTCAAATCAGTCCAGTAGTTCCGGAGCCTATTTGTTTCAAACAAACAAAAGAAAGATCAAAAAAAAACAAAAAAAACAAATCTTTCCTCTTTATAATATTAGTATAGATATCAATAGCCCGTTAACCCTTGGTAATATCACACTATAAAGAGAAAAATATGATCTGTCGGCTGTGGTAATATGGTGTATTTCAAATGGTGTACGATGACACGGTGGCACCGGCAATAAGCGGAAGCTAAAATCAATGTAAGAGTAAAGGTAATGTACACACACAACCTATGCAAGACATGTTGTTTGGAGACGGTTCAGATTAAAAGAGGTTTTTTATGAATATAAATTACTGAATGAAAGTATGCAATGCTATTTTATCAACCAATACGCAGTATTTGCGTTAATAATTAGGTAAATTGTAACAAAGTCAAGGCAAACTTTTATTATGCCTGCAAGCCTGCCTATTAGTATACTATATACTTTTTTTTATTTATAAATAAGTTAATTTATTATTTCAAGGGTTTCAAGGTACACCTTGAAATTATAAGTTACTACTTTTACATTACGGTGATGGATCTACCTCACGTTTCTCCGCGAATTAGGGAGAAATGGTAATTAGCCTTGGCAAGGTCAGCAACAGTCGCGATTATGAGAACAAGCGATGGACTATTCGGGCTTCGTCAAGTAAAACAGCTAATGATGGTGTTTTACTTGACAATGCTACATTATAGCGGGTATCACATTACAATTAAATAAATAAATAAAAAAAAAATAATCTCGACAGTCCAGAGGTACCTATACTGAGAGACTCTTTGGGATCAAACCAATTATTACGAGATCTTTGTCATTTGTTTGATGATTGGTTTGGTTGAGACTTGAGACCCATTCTAGCTGTCGCTCCAGTCTTTTTAAACTTGATAAGCTGATTTGTTTGATTGATTGACAATTAAACAAATCAGCTTACGGACGCCAGCCACTGCTGGACGTAGGCCTCTCTCAATTTATGGCACAATACACGGTCCTGCGCTTTGCGCCTCCAGTCAATCCCAAAAATCAACGATAAGTTTTTCTTAATAATTCCTAAAATGTTTCACATCCCTTTGAGGTTTTCATAAGGAGCATAATAATATACGTAAAATACTTAAAACAGTCATCCGAGTCATTCGTAAATAGGAGGGCGTGCATGAGTGTCCCAAGTAATTTATAGTGACATACAATTTTAATTAAACAAGCTGTTCTTGAATAAAAAATAAACCACAATTATAGATATCGAGTATGGTGCGATATTGCTAATCATGTCAATGACATAGGCCATTACCATTACAAGATCAGAGAATAATCATCACAGAATTACTAAGTAATTATTCGGTTTCACGATACCTTGAATTTGATACTATATTTGAGCCTAACACATTAATGGCCATTTTTTTTTCAATCTGTGTAGAGTATGTATTACCAGCCAAGTTCTTCCGTAACAATTTCCGTAGTTTTTTGATCACGGTTAAAAATGAGGTCAACCGTGCCTCATCAAGGACTTAGGCAATCTGAAACGTGATTAAGATTAGAGACTAGTGCTTAGACAAAGTATAATTTTAAATAAAGGCAGGGAGACAAGTTACAGAAATGAATAAGTCAGAAAAGTAGATTACTTACGAATGTGGACAGACAGACAAAGATTTTCATTAATTTGAAGATTGATGTAGTACTCAATCGTTGTACAGTATGTATTTCGAGTATCTAGTAGGGCTATGATAATAATGAATATTGTCTTCGGGCTTACGCTTAAACCAGCGAGTGACGAGTGAGTGTAAGGTTGGATTGAAAGCGGTGTTTATCAGCAAATATTTTCCTATTTGTAATAATAGTAAACCGGTCCTATAAGAAAATATTTACCTGTGTAATGGAACCGAAATTCTCCCTGCTAAAACTCTCTCTCTAAAATCTTATCTCCTAATATAAAATTTTGACTATAGATGGGTAGGTACTTTCGTTTTAATTTAATAAAGTTAAGATTTTAGATACTTTTGTTCTGATTTTGTAATATTTAGGACAAAAACGGCCTTACTGTCTTTAGCATATAATTTGTATGTAAATTACATCAAGGCCGTAGTATTTTTTTCGTCAACTAGTCCAATCACGTCCAATATAACCTGTAATTTTGACTTTATTATGTTACTTAAAAAATAAGCTTCAATTTACAAATCTTTTGACAAGTTCAAAATAGGAACCATGTCTATTTATTGCTAGGTTTTGTATACAAATATCTCAAAGTAATTTGTCCAAAAACTTCATTATTTTTCAATTCAGGCGATCTGTTACAAGTATGCTAATTTCACGTTTAAACTGGAACTCATCGTTACTTCTTACCCATTGAAGTTGTTGTACAAAATTCACACATTAGCAGAATTCATTATGTTTGGAATTTCAGTACCTACACTAAAACAAGCTAATGCAATTCGTAATTGCAAATTTAAAACTAGCACGTTGGCATAAGGTAATTACGATTATACTCGTAATTATTATTGTGTGTTTAGGTATCCTATGCTAAATTTCTATTTTGGCTCTCGTCTATCCATTAATTTAAAAATAAATCTCTACTTTCCTGGATCACGACATCAATCGTGAACTGGCGAATTAGTGGTTTTTGTTATTGTCACGAAAAGGTTTTAAAAGAAACACGTTGAAAAATTGTAGTGATAAGCATTATATCGGTCGTAATGGGTCAGGATTTTGGGGCGGTAGAAGTTCTACCAAGAGAGACTAGTAAGAATATAAAACTTTAAACAATAAGGTAGGTTCTTAACTATTTAAAATGTGAAACTAAAACGTAGTACTTGCACAATTTGTGGTCGCAATTCTGATATGTAATAAACTATAATTTTGACTTTTATAAAAACGTAGACACAGCAAGCAATACTCACTGAAGTTTCGGGCCGACATCAGTTAACGTTCAAGTCAATGCCACCGGATTTATACAAACCGCATGAAATTTCAACTTTAACTCCATTAACAATAAATTGCATCTTGGCAGTACAAATATTATCTTGATTGTGAGATAAACTCTCAATAACAGAATCGAATTATCAAAAAATGTACCTGCAACCTTGATCTAGAACAAAGATACAACTTCCATTATTGTTCTATACCTACTGCGATATTTCATTTTATAATTTCGGAATAGGAAAGTGCATAGTACTAATGCGGTAGTGTTACACTTTCTCTCGTATCACTGTTTACGAAGTTGGTAAAAACGTATAAATTATTGACGATTGCGCACATCGGACAACGCGATTGCTGAAACGTGCAATCCATGTCCGATATATTGCTTGACTAGAGCCCGACTCGGCCCGCGTGGTATGGAGGTATTACATCTGTACTCTGTATCCAATACCCCTTTTTTTTAACGTGAGTGACAATCCTTCATGGGCTCCTAGCGACTCGACGACTTTACGCGCGATTGAAGTAAAACTTCTTTGCCATTGACGGCATCATGTTATATTAATATCATTCACTCGAATTTTGAATGTATATGGTATTCCAAATTCAAATAGCGTTACTTCCGCCGGAAAGAAATCTGAGTTAGTCCGTAGGTCGCGCCTAAAGAAGTTTTACATCAAAACTCTCACGTAACGCCCAACAGCCTCGGGTAAGCCCTCGGAAGGATGTCCCAGGACTCCCAACAGACCTACGGCTACCTAGTACCCAATACCCCCTAGGCGAGGCCGCAGTTGTTGCCAAGGTCTGTTGAGAATCCTGGAGATTCCCGAGGGCTCATAATAATTATTCTTTATTTCAGACATTATTTACTCCTTACCCGGGGTTCCCAACCGTAGGTAGTAGGTAGTAGCATCCATGACGAATTTCTACAAAAAAAAACAATCTAAACGAGTTGTTTTGAGAACGTGGCGTTTTGAGATAGGGCTATATCGAAATCGTTTCGAGAACGGGTCATTTTGAGCATGCGGGCTTTTCACACATGGAATGGACGGTACCATCCGAATCGATATTCTCGTATTCATTGCCCGGAATAGTTTACGGGAACTTGTATGTTATATTTGATTCATGTTTTATTTACGAACCGATTGAAATATAACTAACATTAATGTTAAGTGGAGTGAACAGCAACGCAACTGTGAAAACTGCACTCAAATCGGTTAAGCTGTTACGTACCTACAGACAGACAAAAATTCTAAAAATAGTTGTTTTGGGTTCTATTGCGTCCATAAAGGAAAAAAAGTTAACATGGTAAGTACATACAGCGAGTAGTAACTATTTTAATAAATATATGGATAATAATTGGATACCTATGCGACACGTTGAATGTACAAACAAGAGAAAAATAATTATACCGGTTTAAAGGCCGGTTCTTGATTGTGCACATATTTATCTAAAGTATTTTTTTTTACCTGTTTGCGCATACGCACTCAACTGTTAAATGTGAGTTTAATTTTGTAAAACGATGAAACTGGGACTGTGTTGATGAGAAATTATCTTGTAGGAGACAAAAGAATTTTAATAGTACATAGTAGGTGCCCAAACTTATCGATTAAATGAGAGATAAAAATGTCTGCAGAAGTTTAATAAAATTATTAGATTTTTACATGAATTATTCAAACAGCAGCCAACTAATTATTTCCAATTAACACGACATGAAATACAAGGCCCATTGAAGATTGTAACTAAGTAATCGAAACTTTATTCCTAAATGGGATATGAAATTAGTTTAGTACCTAATTTTAATCAAGGTTATCGTTATGATATTCTACATTTCAACATTATATATTGTGTAATCAAAACGTTATCGATCGTGTTGCTTTAAGAGTCGAAATACTCCTTAAGTCATGATATATCATTGACTTCGTTCGCAGGAGGTTTTGAATTTTCGAAATGAAGATTTACTTTTTGCAGTTTTTCACCCTTCTCTGGTAAAATGTAAAAGTAATTTAATCGTAGTTTAGTTCCCTGCTTATACTTATGGCGCTTCAGTAGATGACCATTGTGGTATTTGGTTGGTTATATTGGAAGACAAACATATTTAGGCTGCGGTAATCACTTTTAATCAGGTGGACTGAATGGTAGTCTGCCTCCTCACGCGTATAAATAAATAACAGATAAGTTGATGTCAGTTTAAACAAAAAAGTGTATGCGTGTAACCTTTACGCGCGATTGAAGTTAAACTTCTTTGCCATTGACGGCATATATCAGTGAAATGATTTATGTTAATATCATCCATTCCAATTTTGAATAGCGGAAACGTAGTTCCCGCTATTCAAAATTCGAATAGTAAGCGTTACTTAAGTCAGAAAAAAATCTGAGTTACTCCCTATTTGCGCCTAAAGAAGTTTTACTTCAATAAATGTTAATAGTCTGATACTTAAAATGAATTTCCAGGTCACAGGAACTCAACACATTAGTTAGGGTATTTGATAGCGAAACGAATTTTCTAACACACTACCATTTATGTTTCCTGCAAGGAAGTTTACTGACTCGAGGTACATAAACTAGGTAATGCAATTACACTTAGTAAGTACCTGTAAACATTAGGTAACTCGTATTTTTGCAATAAATTGAAACGTCCTCCAAGAATCTTACGCATCACAATTTTATGTCGAAATTTCATACACGAGTACAGGCGCAAGTTGAATTTGATTGCCTCTATTGATTCAATGAGCACGTTTAATTGTACTAGGTACTTTATTTTTATGATATTAACAATGAGACGGTTGCTATCAATAATACCAACACTACGAGAGTAACATTACAATGTCCAACTGAATTGCTCACTAGTCAATTTATTTGTCTCTCTTTTCACTTTGAGACGAGAGTCCAATTTGATCTATACCCAAGAGTTGCCAAGTAAAAATGGGATTCAAGTTTTTTCGTTTGATAGTAAGTCACTTCTCCAATTCTCTTTGGCAATCACTACTAGGATTTAACTTCTAATAGATCAGTGTTAGACGTTTGGGTGTAACTGAAAGGGAGCAAACCCTTGTTCCTGACTCTACAAAACAGTTTCAAATGATTTGTTGAATATTTTAAGAATACTGTATTTTGTTAACACGCTAAATACTCTTGAACTTCATGCTGTGAGCTATCGGAGAGGGCAGCATGACGGTATCTTCTTTAAGCCTATAAGCTCAAAAACCCGGGAACTCCCATGAAGAATGTTTCCGAAAGCAAACTGCTGGACTATTCAGCTTATTGGGAGACGTTGTAGTCCACTTCAGTAAGGAGGCACGCGCAGAAACACTATACCTATGTCCGACGTGATCCCGAGGCCTGCTTCTGCTAGGGCAAGGTATTTGCTACTAATACTACGAGTACTGTCTGATTTTAAACGCGTATAACCTTCATGTTCGTATTGCGTACAAATAAAGGTGAGGTTCTTGGCAGGGTCATGTTTTGCAACAACCGATCGGCTGCAGAGGTGGCGCTGTGGTAAGTGTATGCGACTGCTGTGCTGAGGTCTAGAGGTCGAATCCCGGATCGGTTAAAATTTTTTTGTGTGATTCACAAAATATGTTTGTTTTAAAGTTTATTTTACACGTATGGTTTAGGTGTGTTATTAGTTGCCTGGGTTCCAATAAGCTTAATTTGGACTTGTTGGCATAGTTTGACAATATCTCAGAAATATTTTTATTGGAGAACGAACGTTTGGTATACTCGGCCCCGACAAAATCGGTAGAATCACGGTCAGTGGTCAGGTACACAGTACGGTCTATTTTATCTTCATACGAAATGATCGGAACACGAGTTATACCAAGAACAGAAAGTTAACCTATGACTACATAGTTCATGGCATAATTTAGATCATTATTGGCCCATGATATATAACTATTTAACATATTTAATGTTATATCACCACGCTACTACTCAAAGGAGCTGAAGTAAAATAAAAGTCAAAAAATCGGGTGAAAACTATAAAGAACATTTAAAAAATTTGTGGTTGAAAAGTGGCATCATTATCCGTACTTTCCTATCGATAAAGGTGTAAGGGAACAGAATTAGAGCCGCGCTCACCGTCAATGTAATTTTTACATAAATCAAAACTTTTCAAACTCATGCGCAGCAATTTATGCGTTCATCTCAATCGCAAAATACGCTAAGTACAGTCAACGACCTGAACTTTTTGCAATGACGTAACCCAATGTTGATATTAGGGTTATGTTACAGCGCTTTTACCATGAGATGGGTGCGTAAGACTCTTTCTCATCGGTGAGATTTTGTAGGTAGTATAACTCCTGAGTTTAAGTGAGGAAGTCAATAAAAATTAAGTTAAATATAGTTAAGTTTTAGTGAACAATGCGTTAGGTACAATTTTCTGTTTTTCATTACGATTGCAAAATATGAAATGATCAACAACCACAGAGCAACGTGTGCCTTTTACAGTATAAGTTTGTTAGTTATTAGCTACACAACAGAAAACAAAAAGTACCTACTTTTATAAGTTTTTATTGTTACAAGGCTAAGGATAATGCCGGATATGATAGCAACGACTTTATATTGAGTGGATGTGCGTTAGATAGGTACAGAGGATATTGAATGAAATCTTAAGTGATATGATAACATTGAAGTAAATAAATACGTGAAATAGAATTTTGTGAAAGAAAAAGAAGCAAGCATGGAAATATTAGGATGCAACCAGGTTTCCTTCTATCGGTTAGCTTGTATATTTACTTAGTAATTATGGATAGATTAGATAGATGTACCCTGTCACATAATTCATAGAGATTGTTTTTGAAAAGTTACTAATTTGTCATGAAAAAAAATAAAAAATGAAATAATAGCGCTAAGTTCATTAAGCTAAAAGCCAAGGAGTAGAAAGGTATATTTCTTTAGAAAATCATATTATTTTAAATATCATCCTCAATAATAACCAGACTAGACCGAAAAATGATTGCTGACGCCCCCGTCTGGCGCGCCGTAATTTCCGTATTAAGATAGTCCTCTACTACGCTAGATCTAACGTATAGCCTATCCAAGATTTCCTGACTAATAGGCTCCCGAGACGATCATGCCTTGCAATTGTCAATCACGTTAAAATATGAATGGAAGTTGCTTCAGTGTGCGTGATTGCTGTGCATGTGTGAGTGCATCGACGTATACGTACACATGAAATTCTACGTGCTTGACAATTGCCAATTGACCATGTCGGGACCCCTTAAGGGAATTTAAATTCTTTACTACATACATGTGACTGCGTGTTTACAGTGGAAGCCGTGAACCAAAAACACTGTGAATTATTCCGGAAGCAGTGTATGATATTGCAATTAATTTCAATTCCGGCACGCATTGCCAATCAAGTATCATTGTAGCCACTTTTTGCCGTCATAGAATAGCTAATTATAATTAGATATTAAGTTTAAGAGATAAAGAAATGCAATAAATTTTCAAGTCAGAGATAGATACGACTACCTAGGTACCTAGTTTGATTAAAAAATTAATTTATCAAGGCCTTGCCGAAGCGCTTACATCTAAGAAACTTGTTATTTTTTTTAGAATAAACTAGGTACCATTGAAATGTGCACCACTAAAAAAGAGTTCTATAAAACTCCACCCTTTAAATAAGGGGGCGTAATGCAAAATTCCACACGGGTGTATCTCATCGTCGCCGATTAGTATTTCATACTTTCAAGAATAATGTAAGGTTCAAAGTTTGACTAAAATATGTCCAAATGTTCTTACCAACTCGTCAATATAGTGTAGACTTTAGGCAATCACAGTTACCTGGTGAGTACATCGGCAGGTTATGGAATATCATTATTTATTCTGCGCTTTTAGTTATCAGTTTTTTGCATACCGAATATTATTATGGTAAGAGGATGTTACGATGGTCGATAAACGTGATAAATAGCAACTTGAAAAACCGGCTTCTTCGAGGACCAAAAATAAATTCGATTCAGGTTCGATGTACATTATAAGAACCACCAAATATAGTCAACTTCGTAGGTACACATCAACCTTAATTATTTCATTTTACAAGTATTTTAATGCCTACCTACCCACCATTTGAGGAGGTAGCTACGTTGATAGAATTTGATTTAGATATTATAATGGAGATACCTCCTGAAGTAGTAACATTAGATAATAATATCTACTTTTTACTAAAACCATATCACTGTATACTGGAAGAGCTCGAGTAGAAAAAAACCTCAAAACATAATACGTAATTGAGTAGATAGCTGCAATATATTGATCTGACCTCACAATGTACAATTTAAACTCATGGTTGTAACTCTTGTAGCATTGGTTCATATTAACATGGTCATCTGATACTAGTAAGTGTAAGACAACTATAGAGAAAACAGATTTGATTGTTTATTTGCATCGAATAGGCCTAGAAACTACTAAAGCGTTTGTGAAAAATTATTTCGCTGTTGGGAAGCTACACTATAGGTGATGCCAAAAACAAATTTGTAGATATTTACTATGTTAATTGACTTGCATATATAATATTAGTACGATTAGTAAGTACATTATTGCTACTGTTGATTGATGGCACTTGATGGAACTTGCTACACATATTGAAAACTTCACTTGTACCTACTGTTCCACAACATTTTTTAACCGACTCCAAAAAAGGCGCCTCCTCCCTTTTTAACCAACTTCCAAAAAAGGAGGAGGTTATCAATTCGTCTGTAATTTTTTTTATGTTTGTTACCGGCAAATCGCTTGAACGAGTTAACCGATTTTGATGATTCTTTTTTTATTTGAAAGCTGGTGCTTCCCATGTGGTCCCATATACAGAAAGTCAGAATCTGATTCTGGAATCCTGAAGAAATCGAAGAAATCCCTCGAATCGAGGGAATTCCTTAACGATTTACAGCAATTACCTTGTGTTTGGGCTTGAATAATTTGTATTGGGGAGAACATTACCCCTAGACTCTACTAGACTGATATAATTTCAGTCTACCTGTCACTAAAAATAATGAAAAAAAAAATTTTAACAAAAAAAACCGACTACAAACAAAAACTAAAAATTGAAAAATAAAATTAACTTAGCACAAAGTAATAGGTAGTAAATTTAGATTTATCAGATATTATTGCTGTAATACTGAAGTCGGTGCCAATATTTCTATGAGAGATTAATAATACCTACCTAAACCTATAGTTTTACTTGGCGCCGATTTCAGTATTACATGCAGTAATATAATATCTGATAAATGTAAATTTACTACCTATTACTTTGTGCTTTTTTATTTTTTTTTTGTTTAACGTGAGGGAAAATCCTCATAGGATGTTATGCCGGACTCTTACCGACTAAAAAACCTCACGCCACGCCTAACAGCCTATGGTTGAGAGCCCCGGGTAAGCCCTCAGGAAGGATGTCCCGTGACTCCCAACAGACCTACGGCCGCCAATGCGGCCTCGCCCAGGGGGTGGTTCGGGTGCAATCCCGCGTCTATGGGGGGTTTCGGGTGTGACCCCGCTTCTAAGGGGGGGCGTGCGTGAGTTGCTCACGTCACGCTGCCGTCATGGGCCTGCTTCTGTAAGGACGGTGAGCGGCCCTCTCACCGTCCTCAGACCCCCGGTCATGGAGGCCGATAGTCCTCGGCGAAGACACGTCGGCGGCGCCCAGGGCGCCGACTGCGGAACTCGGGTGGGAGAGTTCTCTCCCGCACCCGGCCCGCCGCCTCCTTCGCGAGCATGACCTGCTCGCAGAAAGAGGCGGCGCAGTCCCACTTACTCCCGCTGGAGAGCATGGCTCGCACCATGGCCTCGAGCGAGAGAGTGTCCACGCCCAGACCCACTACGAGGACCTGGCGCTGTTGTGCCCTCGCCGTGCACTCCACCAGAGTGTGGAGCGCCGTGTCATCGCTGCGGTCCTCGCAGTGCTGACACTCGGCCGTGGTTTCCCGGTGTTTTCGCCACAGATACCTACCGAAGCTACCGTGCCCGGCAAGTATCTGTGTCAACCGGTAGGAGAGAGCACCGTGTCTTCTCTCCAGCCACTCGTCCATGACCGGCCTGACGGCCGCGATTGTGGCGAATCCCCCCTTTGGTTGCTCAAGTCGCACCTTCCATGTCTCCATGGTTTCCTGGTGGAGCAGGGTCCGCTGGGCCTCGATTTCTCGAGACGCAGGCCTTTGGCCCCGCTCCAGCGCCTCCTTGCGCCATCTGAACAGTGACGCAAGGGCTCTCGCTTCCAGGTCCCATGGAGGGGTCCCGGCTAGGAGACATATTACTTTGTGCTAAATTAATTTTATTTTTCAATTTTTAGTTTTTGTTTGAAGTCGGTTTTTTTTGTTAATTTTTATTTTCATTTTTTAGTTTTTGTTTGAAGTCGGTATTTTTTTGTTACTTAATTTTTTTTTATTGTAATACATAAATGGTTTCGCCTTTCGGCATTCTCGTAGAAGCTAGTCAAAACATCATAATTGACAGCCCTGAAGATATTTAATTATCGTCATAGAAGTTCTGCAGTAATTGCTTTGTCTGCTTGCTTACTACTTAGCATACTTATTGTAAATGGTTTGAAATAGGTCACGACATATTTGTACATTAGAATGTTGGTCGAAACAACAAAAATATTTTGTATTGACTGTAATCTGACTCTTGATTTCTTTACTAAATTTTTAAGACAATCGGGATTCAATACCGTTCATCAGTTTGTCTAAATTTACTTGTAGTCTATTTAAAAGCATGCACTGTACATAGATATTCCTTCATTAATCTACATAATGTTTTATAATATTAGCATAACATTTATAATGTTCTAAAGTGGTTCTAATGTTTTGTTCTTAGAAATACGTACTGAAATTTTGAAAATTATCATCACGACTATTCTACCGAGCCAGCAACGCAACATAGATACAATCTTGAATGATTTGTTTTTTTTTTATAAAGTAAGCTAGATTAGGTACGCTCTCGAAATTTTGTTCCCGTACATGCTTCCCATGGGAACTTACTCCCTGGATAAAAAATAGGATACCTGATCATCCAGACTAATTCATTATCATACTAAATTTCAGCCAATCATATCAGTTCAGCCGTTAGAGCGTGAAAGAGTGTCAAATTTTAGGGATCTAGACATCCACACATCCACGTTCACAAACTTTCGCATTATTTTAGTAAAGATTTATTAATATTAGCGTCCGGAGATGACTAGATCTATACAGATACTTATATTGATAATTGACCATGATGTGAATACAGTTGGTTCAGTCATGATCATGACCATGACGACGTGACTGATGAACTCATCGAGTGATATTTAGTAAATTTCGTTGCAATTTTACTTTGCTGTTGCGATGCGGCACAAGGGCTTTTTTTTACGTGAGGGAAAATCCTCAGAGGATGTTATGCCTGACTCTTACCGACTAAAAAATCTCACGTAACGCCCAACAGCATGTGGTTTGGAGCCACGGGTAAGCCCTCGGTAGGATGTCCCGGGACTCACAACAGACCTACGGCCGCCACTGCGGCCTCGCCCAGGGGGTGGTTCGGGTGCGATCCCGCGTCTTTGGGGGGGTTTCGGTGTTATCCCGCTTCTAAGGGGGGGCATGCGTGAGTTGCTCACGTCACGCTGCCGTCATGGGCTTGCTTCTGTGAGGACGGTGAGCGACCCTCTCACCGTTCTCAGACCCCCGGTCATGGAGGCCGATAGTCCTCTTCGAAGACACGTCGGCGGCGTCCAGGCCGCCGACTACGGAACACGGGTGGGAGAGCTCTCTCCCGCACCCGGCCTGCCGCCTCCTTCACGAGCATGACCTGCTCGCAGAAAGAGACGGCGCCGTCTCACTTACTCCCGCTGGAGAGCATGGCTCGCACCATGGTCTCGAGCAAGAGAGTGTCCACGCCCAGACCCACTACGAGGACCTGGCGCTGTTGCGCCCACGCCGTGCACTCCACCAGCGTGTGGAGCGCCGTGTCATCGCTGCGGTCCTCGCAGTGCTGACACTCGGCCGTGGTTTCCCGGTGTTTTCGCCACAGATACCTACCGAAGCTACCTTGCCCGGCAAGCATCTGTGTCAACCGGTAGGAGAGAGCACCGTGTCTCCTCTCCAGCCACTCGTCCATGACCGATCTGACGGCCGCGATTGTGGCGAATCCTCCCTTTGGTTGCTCAAGTCGCACCTTCCATGTCTCCACGGTTTCCTGGTGGAGCAGGGACCGCTGGGCCTTGATTTCTCGAGCCGCAGGCCTTTGACCCCGCTCCAGCGCCTCCATGCGCCATCTGAACAGTGACGCAAGGGCTCTCGTTTCCAGGTCCCATAGAGGGATCCCGGCTAGGAGATATGCCGCCTCACCGGAGATCTGCGGTATCCTCTTATCACCCTGACGGCCATCACTCTCTGCGGGCTCAGCAGTCTAGCCACATTGCTGGCCGTCAGGGTCTCCGTGCGGCACAAGGGCTTTAAAAGATGGTGTCGTCACCAGACTTTAATGGATCAAAGTATACAAGGCCCTTTTGTAGTCAATAGGGTAGATAGCTGAACGATAATAACGACCACGACCATTGACATCACGCATATGCGTTGACAGATAAATATCCTCTCAGCTAATATCATCTGCAGAGTATTCTTCGTATTCTGTATTCGTAATGAGTTAATTATTATCAAACGTAAAAAGAAGCCCATGTCCGTAGCTAGCTTCGAAACTTAAGCTATTAATGTGGATAGAATGCGGATAGATTCAGATTGTATGTTATCTGTCCCCTGTCCCCAAAACCTTTGAACTGGAACGTCTAACTTGACATCAAGCGATAAATGATGAGTCGATAAGTTGATAATAGTGTAAAAGGATAAAGATTATGACCCAGTGATGAACTGTCTCTGACATCTATTTCTCCTACAGCCAAAAGACAAAGGCTGATAGGAGGGTACCTCACTTCCGTCTTTTTATTTCATAGGGTTATTACTACCATCCATGAATCTTCATCTATTCTGTACGAACCATAAATTGTATTTTTGTAACTTTAAATTATATTGTGTTTCATCCAAGGGCGTTTACCCAAGTTATAAATTATTATATTCATTGTAAATGACAAATAAAAATATGCGTATTATTGTACCTACATCAATTAATATTTACTTGACATGAATATTCATTGATGTACAATATAACGCATATTCTTATTCTATAAGTCCTAAAATATTGTCAAACTATTACGTAAAATAGGTAAAATTAATAAATAAAACACAATATAATTTATTATACGCACAGAAACAAGATTTCCAGCTGCGTATCGAATACAAAGGCTTGGTATTGCCACGGTAAGATAGGGCAACAGGGCAGTGCGGTTTCAGTGTTATATTTCAGCACTAGATATAGCGTCACATTGTCGTCAAAAAATTAGAATTCTGTCTAGCAGATATGAATGTGGGGATAATTTAAACATTATACTAGATAGAAGACACTGTACAGAAGACAACGACTGCGTAAATATTGTATAGGCGCATGCTAACATATTGATTGCGATAAATCCATCTGAGGAGCAAATCTTGGTCAAATACATTTATAGTGCTGAAGAAAAATATAAATACAATCCTTTGCCACACATATAAAGTGTATTCTTTTACCCAATATCCTTGGCAATGATTTTTGCAACTACCTGCTCGTCAGACTTAATCAAGTCTTACAACAGTATAATATTAGCGATAACGCTTACCTTGGACATTTCGTCAACAGTTGAGAAATTTTCACTAAACATATGTTTTCACTGTTTCATTTCCATTGTTTTCATGGTTTTGCCTTTTACAATTTTACTGGCATCGAACACTGGTTAAGCGCGGAAATGTACGTGTCGCATTTTCGAGACGCCGCCGTTTCGTAGCGGAGACCCGATCAATACTGTCGGGTCGGTCGGTTTGTCGTTCACTTTACCGGCGGATAAGGTAAAAAACACAATGTTGGTTACGCGTGCGCGCGCAATCTGTTGTTGACTGACATCGCGCATGTGTGTCGAATGCCCGACCCCCTGTCCAACTACAAGGCGACATGCTCCGATGGTAATGCAATAATTTCTAGAGATAGGTCATTATCAACAGACGTAATCACATATAGTAATCACGTACAGAGATAGCGGACTTCAAAAATTCACAAGTTGAGTGTTTCGTACTAGATAGCACGGACAGTAAATTTTTTGATGGCGACCCGCCTGTGGAATCGATATGGAAACCCTTGGTCGATCAAAAATGCTAATTCACTTCTCCTCTGATGTTCTAGTTTTAGAGAATATGCTGATGAGATCCGCTGAACCTCTTATCATAATACAACAACACAACAACTACCTATTGTGAGAAATGTAGTTAGATATCTACTTAATAGATAGGTACTAGGCAATGAGACCAACGTATCATTGTTCTAATAAGTAACGAGGGATGTTTATAGGAATCACGTATTATGTTCGTCGGGGTTAGGTTTATATTGACATGCTCCACATTTAGTTTCATGGGTACATTTTCTGTTTATCTACATCTATCAGTTCATCTAGTTCTTCTTAGCTTGTTTATAGTTTTAGGGTCATTTTGTGTTTACTAAGTACTTAGATTGGTGTTTCTTTCTAGAGTGGAGAATTGGGTCACTTTCCCCCTCTTTCCCCTTCCTTACCTTCGTGTACTTTAATAGTAAAATCTCAAACTCTACTCCCTCCTATACACAGGACAGTTTGGAAAATTCACGGACATTTTCACACAACGCTATCTGATCCCAAAGTAAGCTAAGAATAAACTGCTTGTGTTATGAGTATCAGACCACGAATATTAATACTTATACACTCTTAAATACATAGATACTTATGAATCATACATAGAAACGTCCAGACTTTCGAGACAATCAAGTTATAATATATATTATAATATATATAAATATTTATTTAGGTATTTATTTTGCACAAGCTTAAACAACAAAAGCGTGACATATAGGTAAAGTGCCGGACTGATAACTGCGCCGTAAGGGTTTCATATTAGACAATTTCAGGAGAACCAAAACATCGATGAAGTATACATTATACAGGGTGTGGCGTAAATAGTGGTCCAACCGTCAGGATGTGATAGAACAGGTGTCCCACTATAACATACTACAATTTTACCCACATTTACCCAAGGGTTACAGAAAAAAAGAACATTTTTGAAAAAATCGTCCCTTTTTTGTAAAGTTGGCTGTTGTTTAAAGGAAAATCGCCATTTTTATTTCTGTTTTCACTATCTTAAAGCTCAATACATAAGCTATCAAAAAATAATAAAGTTAATTAATTTCCATTACAAACGTTTCAAAGAAAAATAAGTTCATCTCAATTTTTTTTCAAATTTTTAGGTATTACTAAAATTGTACAGAGCTTTTTGTAAAAAATATCTACTACACTGTTGCTGCCCAAACGTTTAAAAATATGCCTATGTAAAAGTCATTTTAAAATAGCATCGAATTAGGATTTCCCATTAAAAGAAAAGATAAATTTTCACTGTTAAAGTTATAAATGGGTTAAGAAAAACGACCAAAATCAACTAACATACATCACACTTATAAGGTTTTGCTCCTAGTAGGTAGGTAGTACTTAGTTCTAATTGAACATTATTATTTATTTAAAATCTCAAATCTCAAACCTAAATAGCGCTTGCGGTTTCACCCGCGAGGATTTTTTTTTATTTATTTTTTTATTTCAACTTTCTGCACAAATACATGTACAAAGGCGGACTTAATGCCAACGGCATTCTCTACCAGTCAACCTTTGGGTGATGCAGAGATAAGATAGAGCAGGTGCTAAAAGTATAATGACGAAAATAAATAAATAAATAAATGGTACAAACTACAATTTTATACAAGGGAAAAAAAATAAGAACTTAGTTACTACTTACATACATAAATATAACATACTACGAAGATTATATAATGTAGATACTTAAATAAAATAAATAGGTATTGATAAATATTTATATGTAATATAATATCAACTATTTATAGATATTATAATATAATACATAATATGTATAAATAAATACAATTGTGAAAATCCTTACCAATAAAATAATGTTCTGCTTAGGGGACCTTATAAAGTTGACGTACCCTGTTTTTGAACGTGAGACGGTTCGTCAATGTCCTGACTTCGAGAGGAAGGGCGTTCCAGAGAAGAATGGATCGCACTAGAAAAAAGGAATGGACAAGATTTGAGGAGTGAGTTGGACAGTGCAGTAGAAGATTATTAGAGGAGCGTACTTAAATATTTGTCATGATTAGAGCCAAGTAGATGAAGATGAGATTTTAAATAAGTAGGGGTATTGGGAAATTTGAAGAGTGAAAAAAGTAAACAGACAGCTCGAAGACTGCGCCGCCGTCTAATAGGTAACCAACCCGTCCAAATCACGAAAAGCCGAAACGTGGTCATACTTCCTAAGATTGTAGACGAATCGAATGCAATTATTGAGAAGTCGGTCGAGTTTATTGAGCAGATCTGCATTCAGGTCGAGATAGCACACATCACCATAGTCGAAAATGGGAAAATTAATGTCTGCATAAGCATTGTCTTGGTTTTGACTGGTAGAAAATTTTTGAGTCGATAAAGAGCCCGCACTGTGCCAGTCACCATTTGGCTAACGTTAGTGACCTGAACCCGCCAACTCAAGGTTTCATCAATGTGTAGGCCCAGATTCTTAACACTGTCAGTCACAGGAATAATCTTTGTGTTAAAAGTTATCGGCGCCACGCCAGAGTCACATCTTTCAACTTATTGATCATGTGATTAGTGCCAATTATAATACTCTGGCATTTGTCAGGGTTAACAGCCAGCCCAAACCTACCACACCATCTACCTATCAGGTCCAAATCCGCATTTACACAATTTATCGCCTCAGCAATATTATCAACAGAGGCTTGACTATATAATTGCAGGTCATCAGCATACAGGTGGAAGGGTGGAAGTTCGGAGGTTAAGATGTTGATAAATATCGAAAAAAGAAGAGGAGATAGTATACCGCCTTGAGGGACCCCAGGGCCAAGATTGCACCAACTCGATGACATCTCGTCGACACAAACTGACTGCTGACGACCCTGCAGATATGAGGAAAACCAATCCAGCTCGTCAGAAGAGATCTTAATGTGGGCAAGGATGGACAAAAGTATGTCGTGGTCAATACAATTAAACGCATTCGAGAAATCAACTAAGACCATCACCGTAGCCTTACCTTTTTCCATCCCATCCCCAATGTCACCCGTTACTTTTAGGAGTGCGGTCGTCGTGCTATGACCTGGTCTGAATCCTGATTGTAAGGGACTAAGTATGGAATTTTACATGGATTTTACACGCCTCCAGAACTTTCGATAAAAAAGGGAGGATTGAAATTGGCCGGAAGTGTTTTGGAAGAGAGGGATTAGAAATTTTGGGAAGGGGACGAACGTAGGCTTTACGCCACAAGATTGGGAATTGACCAGAAGTAAGGGAAAAGTTAATAATGTGTGAGATAGCAGGAAGAAGTAGATCGAGGATAAACATGATCATACGACGGCTAATGTTGTCGCACCCCACTGCTTTTGATGTGATAGCCAAAATAGACCTTTTGATCTCAACTGGCGTGACTGGAGAAAACTGAAAGGGTGAATAACTAGGTATGGTTAATCCGGCTACGAAGTCAACCGTTTGACGCTTGGTTAGGCCATCAATTGCGAGAGAGGTGGAGAAATACTGATTAATAGCATCTAACTCAATCGTCTTAGGTAGCTCCATCTGCCTTGGTTTACCTATTCCCAGTGTCCCTAGGAACTTCCATACTTGAGCAGGTGATGAGTAAGTTATATTATCGAAGATGTGTCGGCGTTTAGCGTTCCGATTCCTGGCAGTTTTGTAAGAGCTCCAAAGCATGTCTGTGCGATGTTTTTTTATATTTATGAAAAGCCCGATCTCTCCGTTTCATTGCAATTCGGACTTCATTTGTTAGCCACGGCGCCGGGGGATCCTTTATATAAAACCCTCCTAACAGGAGCATGAGTGTCGTAGAGGCTATTTAATGTTTTGTTACCCGAAATTTTATTCCCGTTTCCCGTGGGATCATATTCCTGAGATAAATAGCTGCTTGTGATTTATTCCCAACTATAATCTATCTCACTACCTTTTGGTCAGATTCTTTAAGCCGTTAGAGCGTGAAAGAGTAATCATCCAGACATCCTGAAATTAATACATCACAAACTCACAAAATCCCTCATGAAACGGGAACTGAATTTCCGAAAGAAAATAAATAAAAGCGAGAATGGTTACAAAATCACACGTGGGTGAAGCCGCGGGTGCTATCTATGTTATAAGATTTTTAATAAATAATAATAATGTGGACAATAAACTACTAACTTTAAAAAAAAACTTTTTATGTGTGTTAGTTGATTTTGGTCATTTTATTTAACCCGTTTTTAACTTTAACAGTAAAAATTACTATTTTCTTTTTATAGGAAATCCTTTTATGATAGGTAGGTACCAGTCACATCGTCAAGACAAGAGCATGGTGACGAGTATGCCTGCCCACGCCGCGATGACAACTCAAAGTTCGTTGGCCATCGCTCTCCACCGAAGCACCGGAATCGCATCATGAGTTTCACAAACCCTACTGTTCAGGCATTACTCTGGGAGCAATTTGCAGTGATTATTTATTTTTTAATCTATGTAGATACTTTGTGAAGAAGAATAATGATAGAAAATCTTGCATTCTGGCTACATTTTCAAAATGGTGATAAAAAATTTGAGCGAGGATGCAAAACTATACTACCTAAGTATAAACTATTAATAGACTTGTCTAAATTTTCGAAAACCTAAGTTTATGGAAATAAATCTGGATACTAGTATGAATTTGTAGTGTTAAATTAATAAAAATGATGTCCTAAGAATTTATTGATTCTTGCTCCAGGTTAAACTTACATTAATTTTAACGCCAAAAGCCCCGTTCCTTAACTTCGAACATTATTTTAAAAAAACATTATTATCAGAGAGGGAATGGAGAATGGAGTGACATGACATGACGGTGTTCAGGGTTGCCATGGATACGGCAATTGCCGTGTTTTACGGTAATTGAGGCCAGTTGGCAACAAAACACGGCATAGCCGGCACGCGGTAGAACATCCATTGCCGTATCCTTAATAGGGTCCCGACACGATCAATTGGCAATGGTCATGCCTCGTCAATATCATGTGTACATATACGTCGATGCACCCACACATGCAAAGAAATCACTCACACTGAAACAACTTCCATTCATAAATAACAGACTTGACTCAATATTATGACCCGTGTCGGGAGCCCATAACACGGCAATCGAAAGAAATGTCCACTAAGTCGCATTTAACAGCTACAAAGGTACGCTATGAACTCAATATAATATTTTAATAAATGACCATAAATTCATAAAAATAGTTTGTCGAGATGAAGATAATTTTCATAAAATAAGTAGACGAAGTTATTTCGATGACGAAAGTATCTATTCTGGTCAGCAGTATTGAACCAGCTCAATCACAATGTGCGATAAATTTATTGTAAATATTTTTAGTAAGGACATCCTGAATGTCAATATAAATCCCTTAAGAGAGAGTCAAGAGAAGAAGCTGCTTTGGGCTGACGTTGTGGAAACAAGAATACCTAATAAATAAGATACTGGGATTCTTTACATCGCACCAGATATCAGCGATGTACATGACACAGATTGAGCAGTATAAGAAAAGCATCCGGCTAACAGGCCGAGCTCCTCAGCAAAGAACTCCTCTACTAATCTCTTTCTTCTATTCCCCTTAGTCGTGCCACTTGAATCGTTTGGTGCTGGAGAAGGTTCCCTCCACTTACTTCTCTGCCCAACCATAGAAAGTGGTAAGTAAGTTTGCAAAAACTTGAACGTGTGATTGGAATGAATTAGAAAAGTAACTCGCCATAAACACAACAATTTTTTAAATTTTACCCACAGGGCAGTAAATTTTTGTTTAAATAATGGTATCCCTGGAGGTGTCACTACCACAGAGTATGTCACTACTGTCATATTGTATATAAAAAAACAGAATTAATTTTTAAACAAACAACCTGTGCATTTGTTGAATATTTATTGAATGAATTGTGAAACATTCAAAAAGAATGTAATGACATTTATTAGCATAAACGAGTGAAAAGAAATATATCTGTGAACGAAATTTCCATTTTCACTATTGCATTACACATACCTACAAAAATGGGTAATTCTACATTGACACTTAACGATTTGCTAACGTATGGAAGTAAATCTAATTCCAAAAAAGTGGACATGGATGCAATTTTACCTTTCATTATACTACCCGGCTTATTATTATTAGCTACTGTTTCACAAACAGTCACTATTATTGTAATGGTAGTCATAGCCATGGGGGTGCTTTATGTATATTCCAGGCCAAGACAGAAAAACAGGTGAGTTTCTTTGTAACTTTTGAGCTAGAAATGTTTTTGAACATTTTTACACTGCAACATCAAGTCCAAAACATTGCGGTCAGTGCTGAAATTGGACACGAATTTTAGGACAGATCTTACCATTTTGCATCAATATTTTGTGGGTGATTCCATGCTTCAGAAGTCACAATATTTATACAATATGTAGTTGAACCTGGTTGTGGTTGCCACTACATAAGTCATTAAACCAAATTGAAAGACGTTATGGGCAATTTGAAATTTATTAATACCTTCATATTAAAAAAGGTGACTATGCACATGTTTGTATTCTGTAACCATTACACTCCAAGTACTTAGAAATAAATTAAAAGGTTCTCATAATACTGTTTTCATTCATTCCAGATCATCATTTTTCTATTCGTGGACAGTATCTTCTGGTGTCGTTATGTTCCTGGTGTTTGAGATCGGTGTGCTAGGATTTTTCCAAATAACACAAAGCGAGCACTTTATCTTCCTTCTGCTGCTAGTCTGCACATGTTATTTCTTTTATAAAATGAAGGCGGTGGCCGACTTTGAATTGGCAACTGGTTCTTCAAAAGGAAAGGAGTACAGGTAAATATACCGACATTGAATAAAAAAAAATTAAAACTAGAGAAAACGTAAATGTTGCTGCTTGCTGAAATACTAAAAAAAGCTTTATTTTATTATGCTGGTTAATGAGATCATCACCAATTTGAGTGAGCAAAAAAAGTATACTACCTGTTCGCTCTAAGTTTGCTGGTTGCTTTCCATACACTTACAGTGAACGTGATATATGTAGGTATATTTGCTCCCAGCAGTATTTACAATCAATGAAATTTTGTTTCAGTCCAGTCCTGACCTCCGATTCATATTATTGCCAGATATGTCAAATTGAAGTTAATGAAAGATTCTTTCATTCCATATGGTAAGTTTTACACATACCTACCTGATAAGAATTTCTTTTTTCTTTGTCATGTTGCATCGAGGCAATCTGTTAGGCAACAATAGGCCACTCATCTGTCTGATGTAATTCATCTGGCTATGTCATTTGAAGCGCTCGTGGCCCCGCGGACTCAGTATTCTGTAAACGATCACTGCAGTAAGCAACTTTCACTGTGGCCGGTCCATGGATGGGTGACCATCCATGTGATCACTTTGTGACATTTAGTTTGAGCGTTTCCATGCTTCGGAAGGCACGTTAAGCCATTAGTCCCGGTTGCCAGTAAAATGGCAGTTGTTAAGCTAAGTTGAAGGCTTTATTTCAACAGCAGGCAGTCACAACCTGCGCCTGTCCATTTAAACACGGCAATACGGCTCACCACCTATTACGTGGGACAAATTATACAAAGGTGAAATGTGGGCATATAATATGCCTCTGCCTACCCCTCCGGGGATAAAGGCGTGACCATATGTATGTTTGTATGTATGTCATTTGAGGTGTCACTACACAAATGGGTGCCTCGCACTGATACATCTGGTTCGCAGTGTTGGTACACTGTGTCTTCTTAATCTTCTGTGCCGTGAACTTCCATTGCCATTGCCACAAAGCTTCAGAGCCAGCATAGGATTAACCAGTTGCATAGTTATTTTCTCTTTCTTTTTTTTATGTGGAAATTCCTCACTGAAGCACAGAAATGCTTGTATAGAAATGCAATTAATGGTCTTCTTCTTATATTTATAACAAAAATTTCACCAACATCCAGGTGGAGAATAGAGTTAATGGTTTGAGGTTCTGTTACTAATTTCATGAATGTTAATCATTAATAATAATAATCTCCTCCGACCGATTTCGGTCATGGCGACCACTGTCGACTCCTACGTTACGTTTCGGTTCATGCGCTCTTATGTGGCTTACGTAGCCAATTTTTGCGGTGTATTTTCGCGCACAGTGCGGGCATGAAAGAACACCGTTGAAATAATTGTAAGTTATGGCCGCTGGTGGTCGGACTTTAAGTTCGTCACGCTTAGCGTCTAGCTCCAGTATGCGACGCTTCTCGAAATTGTCAGTTTTTGTTTTGACCATATGTCTCCATTCCTGTCGCTGTGCTGCTAGATCTTCCCATTTCGAGGGCTCTATCTCGCATCTTTTCAAATGTCTTTTCAGAACGTCTTTGTATCTGAGGAGTTGACCGCCCTGCTTTCGCTTGCCCTCCTTGAGCTCTGAGTAAAAGACGCGTTTCGCAACTCGATCCTCCGCCATCCGCGACACGTGTCCACACCACCGAAGTTGTCGCCGCATCAGGTAAGCTTCAATGCCACCAACATTGGCTCGTCGCAGCACTTCAGTGTTACGTACACGGTCAGACCAACTTATCTTCATAATACTTGTCAGACATTTCAGGTGGAATCGGTCTAGTGTACGAATATGGTGTCGGTACAAGCACCACGTCTCAGCGGAATAGAGTAGATTTGGCAGCACAATGGCCATGTATACGGACACTTTCGTGGTCAATTTCAGATCATGTGAGCAAAAGACCTTGGAGCTGAGTTTGCCGAAAGCTGCCGCGGCTGCACTTATCCTACTGCTTATCTCTGAGTCCAAGTCGCACTTAGCTGTTATAGTGCTCCCCAGGTATCTAAACCTGTCAACCTGCTTCAGCACGTCGTCACCAATCTTTACGGATAGCGTCTCACGACCATTAGTATCCAAGGATAGCACTTCCGTCTTTTTAACACTGATCTTAAGGCCGTACTTGCAATAAGATTGGTGCAGGTCAGACATCAGCCTTTGCAGGCCCTCCAGGGATTCTGCCAAGAAGCAAAGATCGTCAGCGTACACAATCTCACTGATCATGGCGTATGACACTTTGGTATTTGCCTTAAATCTAGCGAGATTAAACAGTTTGCCGTCTGTTCGAAAGCGGATGCGTACACCTTCAAGAGAATTCTGTAAAACCTCCCCGACCACAACAGCGAAGTATAAAGCAAAGAGTGTGGGTGCGAGTACACAGCCTTGTTTTACCCCACAGGTGACGGGAAAGAAACTAGACTGCTCTCCTTCCACTGTCACACAACACTCCATGTCATCATGCAGTAGTCTGAGAAGCCTTACAAATTTCTCTGTGCAACCCATTTTCTTAAGTACAAGCCATAGGGCTTCAAGGGGAACACTGTCAAAGGCCTTCTCGAGGTCAACGAAGCAAAGATACAACTTACGACCTTGTTCTCTACTTTTTTCCTGTAGTTGACGCACAGAAAATATGGCTTCACAGGTTCCCCGATCAGGTCGGAAGCCAAACTGGGTCTCCGGCAGTAGTTGTTCAGAAAGTGTCCTAAGGCGGTTTAAAAGTATTCTGGCAAAGACTTTTCCCTGGACAGATAGAAGCGAAATACCACGGTAGGAGCTGCAGTCCGAACGGTCACCCTTGTTCTTGTAAAGGGCGCTGATGCGTGAGACTTTGAAGTCATTTGGGACCCGTTCTTCATCCCACATGCGAACAAAATGTTCATATAAGGACGAGTACAACTCCTTCCCGCCGCACTTAAGTAGTTCTCCGGGTATTAAGTCAATGCCAACCGCACGCTTGTTTTGCTGCTGTTTGATGGCAACGACCACTTCGTCCAGCTTTAGTGGCTCGTCTAATTCATCAGCAAATGGGAGTTGAGGTATCAGGCTAATGTGTTGCAAATCAGCTGATCGATCTACATTGAGCAGATTGTTGAAGTGTTCTGCCCACCTTTTTAACACATTACCCTTAGTTTTAATAAGATGCTCACCATCAAAAGACTTAAGGGGCACCTTTGCTCGGATGTTACTTCCCAGCAGGTTTCTAACCTCACTATAAAACTCACCAAGCTGGTTCGTGTCTGCGAGAAACTGTATGGACTCAGCTTTTTTCTGCCACCAGTTGTCTTTTGTTTCCCGAGATAGTTTTCGTAGAGCTTGTTCACTTTGCCTGATGTCAACGGCAGCGTTTCTGCTAGCTCGCTTTCCATCGTTTTCGCGTAATAATTTGCGGTGATCCGATATAGCTTCTGTCAATACTCTGTCATTCTCATCGTACCAGTCTTCATTTCTCCGGACCTTTCGACCTAAGATCTTCGCAGCTGTATCCAAAACATGAGTAGACAGAGTCTTCCAGTCAGTGTAAATGTCCCCTGTTTGGTCACACGGTAGGGTACTTGCTAAGCCTGAAACATAATTATTTCGCACCTCTTCGTTTTTGAGCTTCTCCACGTCCAGGGACGCAGGTTTTATACGTTTCGATCTCCGAGGCGGGAACAAGCGAAGGCACAGCTTAATGAGAACAAGTCTATGATCTGTCCAACAGTGCGCACCGCGCATGACGCGCGTATCTTGGACTTGGGAAACGTTATTTTGCCGAACAATTGCATAGTCGATAAGATGCCAGTGTTTGGACCTTGGGTGCATCCATGTGGTTTTGTGCTTAGCGGGGTGTCTAAACATTGTGTTTGTGACAGTGGCGGATACAGAAAAAACACAAGGGGGGGGGCGCAAAATAAAATTTTGAGTCTCGACACCCCCCCACCCCCCGCAGGCCCCGGGCATGAATGCCGATATTCTTGTTTCCCCACCTTAGTTGCTCAAGTCTCACTTTCCAAGCCTCTATTTCCCTTGCGCCATTTAAGTATTGACGCAAGGGCCCTCACTTCCAGGTCCCGGCTAGGAGATATGCCACCTCAACGGAGATCTTGCGTTTACCTCAAATCACCCTGACGGCTGTCGCCATCTGTGGGCTATACAATCTTGCCGCATTGCGGGCATTCCGGAAATCCGTCCATATGGATTCCCCGTATGGGGCCATGCTTCGCATGATTCCAAGGTACAGTCTCTCTTGGTAAATGGTGTCTGAAATTTTATTGGTTATCGAGTAGGTAGGTATGTGATCCATTTTATTTTATACCACTAAGGTGACAGACAAGCATACAGCCCACCAGAAGGACTGGCGGTCACCGCAGCCTATGAACGTTTGCGACACCGGAGGTGCCACACTCGCGCTGCCAACCCTATAAAATTCTTCTAAGACCTAAGACCCCTTTTGAAGAACTCCATACCGTAGGCGCTTGGGAAAACCGAGGCAGGGTGATCATTCCACAACCTAAGCGTGCCCAGAAGAAAGCTCCTATCGGATCTATCTGTGCTCAAACGCTCCGGACGTAGAGTGTGAGGATGAACCCCCTGTCTGTGGCGAGCGGTGCGATGATATCCATGCTGAGCGGTAGTTTGCACTATCAGGGGTTTCGTATTAAGCATAAAGAAATGTGGGGAAAATGACGTATTATGCATGACATCGTATTCAACATACATAAATACAGTCTCGCCTCTTTCCTGGTGGGGTAGACAGAAACGGCTCCATATTGGCTCACCTAAAGTTCTTTATCCGAAATTGTTCTTCCTAATGATTTCTAAGCCGAATGATCACTCGTCCTAAAATTTTTCATTCTAAAGTTTTTCATTCATACTATTAGTAGGGCTACTGGCGATGTTCATAACACTAGTGTTTCCGAAAATTGTAATTAAACACTTATATCTGCAAATTTTTAAAAATCCTACTGTTTTTTATCATAACGCTTTTATTCCTGAACATAATTACTATAATATTGTCACTCATGCTCGGAAAGAAACATTTACCTAGTGTAATAAAAAATATATGTGGGTAGAAGAAGATATTTATAGTTTTAATTTGAACATACTTTAAAGCCACGGTACAAGCCACTTAACATTAAAGCCACGGTAAATGTTGAAAAAGGCATGTTATAAGTAGGCGCAATCGATTATTTAACGTTTGAACACGTACCTGAATTTGATTTATGTTTGTGTCTATGTTAATCGTCTAATTCGTATTTGGCGTGGTTTTGTTCAGGCGGTAATAAAAAAAATAACCACGAAGGCTAATGCGGGAGCTCCGCTCCGCTCCCGCCTTAGCCTTCTAACCTAACCTATTCTAATCGGATTGCGGGGTGTGATCACCAAAGCAAGTTTATTAAGATAATTTACTGGTTTTCAATTAGAATTAATCTTTGTTTTATTCCCAAAACCAACTTATACTAACTGTCAGTGTTAAAACCTAGCATTGACCAAATTAAAATAGTAAAAGCCCGACAAAATGTCTTAATAAAGGTTACACAAAATTAATGTATATAATACTGATTATTATGAATAAAAAGAATTCTAAACAAAAAAGATATGACTTTGAATAATAGTGTAAAAGATGGTTATGTTGGAAAAATATAGGAAAATCAATAGAAGTATAATAGATGTTTATTGCTTCTGACATTATGAAGTTGAATGCTTCGAAATTATGAACATTAGAGACAGAGTACTCGTAGTTAGGAATTGTGATTGTTAGGATGAAAAATGTTAGGAAGAAATATTCGGATTTCCAAAGGAGTTGAAAATTTAGGTGAACTTTGGTGCACCCGACAGAGACCACCTGCTGTATCCAATGCTACAGTAGGATGCCACCGTGGCAACTTCTTTGCTCCTTATCCTTTAATAATTGTTTTCATACATGCTCGCCGGTTTCGGGTACTGTTGCTTGACATGTCGTTTCTTTAGTATGTCTTCCGATTTGATTGCCATACGTATCTCTAGGTCGACATCTTCCGGGTTGTTTCACTCTCGCTTCATTAATCTGTTTCGTCAATCGTCTTTCGTTCATCCTCTGGCAGACACCTACAGACACCATATTATTTACTTATCGACTGATTCAGCATAGCATATAAATACCCCATAAATTTCTACTCGCGTAGTTGAACGAAGTTCGTCGGCGAAGTCGCCCGACTACTCTACACTATCGTATGCGTCCAACTTCGCGAGTAATGTAGAGGAAGCATTATAGTTAAAGACCAAAATTTTGGGTAGCCTCGCGCGGCGCAGACGAACGACGACGCGTGCGCCGTGTGTGAGCCAACCAAGGGGGGGGCGCGCGCCCCCCGCGCCCCTACCCTGTATCCGCCACTGGTTGTGATCGCTAGTTCATATTGCGCACATAGGCTGAGCAGCAGTTGGCCATTGCTGTTCATATTCCCAATCCCATGCTTACCCAAGACCCTGGGCCAAGCGTCATAATCTCGACCGACTCTGGCATTGAAGTCCCCCAGTAGAAGTATCTGTTCTTTGGGACGAATGCTATCGAGGCATTAACTGCCATCTTATCCAGAGAACTTTGTCGCTATAATGTAGATGTAGCTGCACTAAGCGAAACACATCTTGCTGATGAAGGTGAACTGGTAGAGCACGGCGGTGGATATACTTTCTTCTGGAAAGGCACCGCTGCCTCAGAGCCGAGACGGTCAGGTTAATCATTAAGCATATCTTGTAGGGATACTGACTTTTTTTTCTATTGAGAGCATCACTCACTTTAGTGAACCTTATGCTAAAAAGTCATGTAACATAATCTTGTATAATATACAGGTTGGAATTTTAAGACGGTAGTTGGAGGGAAAGTACCCTTAATATTGATAATGGCAAGTGAAAAATCATCAATGAAAGTTACAATGTTAAAACATCAATGAAAGTTACAACGAACTACAAGAAGTTTTATATTATGTTACTTGTTGCTACGGAACCCTTCATGGGCGAGTTCAACTCGTACTTGGCCGGTTTTTTTTTCTTCTGATAGTGAGTAAGCTTTACAATAAAAACATATTTTACTTGGTCTTCCTTTGATTTAAGATACTATGTTGTTTAGAAGAAATTGTTCCCTATTGACGACTCTTTCGGTTGGTATCATAAAAATACAGGATGTTTTTTTCATGCTCGATTCGTGCATTCCCATGTTCGATTCCCGGCTCAAGCAGGTGATTTTTCAAAAATCTTTAAATAATTACTAAATACTTTTGAAAATAAAGGAACTTATATATGTAATTATCAAAACTTGCCTTTATCAATATTAAGGGTACTTTACCTCCAACTACCGTCTTTAAATTCCACCCTGTATAAAAGCCAAAACTGACTGACTGAAGATGATGATAAACTCACAGCCGAGCCGAAGCCGCTAGAACCATGAAATGTTGCACAAATACCTACGCCATAGTTGACGTAGGTGTGCAGAACAAAAGGAAATTTTAAAATTCAGCCCCTAAGGGGATGAAAAGGGGTTGCAAAGTTTGTATGGAATAACGTGATTCATTGGCCCAATCTTCTTCTAATGAAAATACACTTTTAATAACAGTGATTCAACATGACTACAGCTCTCTTCTCCTCACAATCTAGACATTTTTCAGAAACATTTCATGCAACGTAATAGTACTTATGAAATTACAGCCCAGTTCAATGTTTCATTAAGTATTAGATAACACCATTGAGTTTATTACTACGTATAGAGAACGCATCCCGAAGTAAAATTTTGAACCAACCGTTATGGTCCACGGACCATAAGATAATTAGTCTCTTGCGAGCACCCGGCACAACGTGACGCCTTCATCAGTGAAAAGATTTGCGTAAAATGCCTTCGTGTGTTGTCCAATACTGTAAAAACCACTCAAAAATATAAAATAAAAGTCTTGGAAGTACTTTTCACTCGTAAGGATATAAGCTTTTCGATTTAACACGCATGATTTATTTAATTTATGTTTTTAATATCTAACCGCCATTTTTAGGGTTTCGTAGCCAAATGGCAAAAACGGAACCCTTATAGATTCGTCATGTCTGTCTGTCTGTCTGTCTGTCTGTCTGTCTGTCTGTCTGTCTGTCTGTCCGTCAGTCCGTGTGTCACAGCCACTTTTCTCCGAAACTATACGGCCTATGCTATTGAAACTTGGTAACTAGATGTATTCTGTGAACTGCATCAAGATTCTTATAAAACACTAGAAAAAAAGCAGCAAATTTTGGGGGTCCCCATACACAGAACTGAAACTCAAATTTTTTTTTTTTCATCAAAACCATACGTGTGGGGTATCTATAGATAGGTCCTCCAAAATGCTGTTGAGGTTTATAACATCATTTTTTTCTAAAGTGAATAGTTTGCGCAAGAGGGACTTCCAAAGTCGAAAAATGAGTGTCCCCCCCCCCCCCCTCTAACTTCTAAACTAAAAGAGTGATAAATCTAAAAAAAATATATGATGTACCTACATTGCCATAAAAACTACCAACGAAAATTAGTTTGAACGAGATAGAGCTGGTAGTTTTTTTTTAATACGTCATAAACCACAATTTTTGGTTAGAAAAATCACTACCACTGCGAACGTGTTAAAACATCAATCATGTTACTTGCTGCTACGAAACCCTTCATGGGCGAGTCCAACTCACACTTGGCCGGTTTTTTACACTCGTGTTTCCTTACAAGTTACATGTTCTTGGAATATGTTGAAGGAAACGCGTAAGCGCCATGGAATTCACGGCGCTTTAGACCTTTTGGTCGTGAAAAAACTATAACTAATCTCGCGCTTGAATATTTTTTAATTATGATTAGATGACTGATTTATTATTTAATCGCTGCAGCGAACTTTAGTTGTATCTCGTGGCCAAAGGCGTTCGCGTTTTTTGTTCGGGATGCTTTCTCTATACGTAGTAATAATAACTCCATGGATAACACTAAAGTTTTAATAGTTAATGAATTTATTTATTTATTTTACCACTTCCCAATAGATAAGTAACTCGACAGTGACAAATTTGTATCCATTGCAAATGATTCATGGGTAGACTATGTTATTATTACTTATCTTTGTTGCCTTCCGTTTATGATTATTTCATCTAAAACTGTATCATTGTATACTTGAACCAGTAAGAAATGTCCGTTCATATTTATTTACTTTTTACATTATTTATTAACCAGTCCAGGCTACCGTCAACGCAGCTTGCATCTTTGTGATGCCCTAAAATTCTTACTGAATACCCTGGAATTCCTGGAAAATGCAGCGAGACGCTAAGTAGGTACCTACTGTCTACGTTATTGAGCGTCTAGTGTTGAGATATTACTCTTTAACAGCACCGCCTGCTTCCCTGCTCATCAAATCTCGTATGCAATAAGCAAGACATTAACTATATCTCCCAAGACGTCAGGACAAAGGTTTTGCTTTATACCGACTAAACGGTGAGAAACACATTCGGCTAGTTAGCCTCAGGCAGACGATATCGCTTTAACGCACATTTATTTTTATATTTCAGGTGGGATTCCTGTATATTAAGGCCTAACTATCCCTACTTTCTAGTTGGCCAAATATTTGCATTCATTACAATTCTCTTTGGAACCAACTTATCTCTTACAACAGTTTGTCAACCAATGATGCTGTTTGGTATTGTCCTTGTGCCTGAAAATTGTGACTATGTGTATTATGATTATGAGTAAGTATAATTTGATGACATCTTTTATAAAAAAAATGTGCATTCGAGCTCTATAACTGAGCTATAGTCTGGTAATCAAATCAGCTTATGGTAGTCTACTGTTGGATGTCCTGGGACATCCTTCCGAAGGCTTACCTGGGGCTCCCAACCATAGGCTGTTGGGCGTTACGTGAGGTTTTTTAGTCGGTAGGAGTCCGGCATAGCATCCATGATGGATTTTCCCTCAAGTTAAAAAAAAAAATCTCAATAAAAAGCTGCTACTTTATACTAAAATGCTGTTTCGCTGTAGCTGCCAACCCATTATTTTCCCTACCCGTTTTTATTATTTTTTAAATCCTAAATAAGATTAGTTTGTCGCCGCGTTAAATACATGCCATAAAAATACTCGAGCGTCTCAGATATTCACGGTGTTTACCCGCTTTGTATTTCTAACAACCGAGAGATATTATTCTGACGAGTAATTAGGGGAGGATGGCTGTAGAAAAGGGTAGAAAAAAAACAAAAAGTCATTCGAGCGTGTCAGATATTCGAAGGGAATATTTAGAAAACTCAAAAAAGTGTCCTATTAAAATATCTGACGATTTGGACGTGATCAAAAGTCATGGTAGATTTTTGAAAATGTAAAAAAAAAGTGACCTCGAAATACTCGAGCGCATCAGATTTTTACACAAACGGTTTATCTTGATGTTCTAGTCGTCCCAAATGATAATCTGACAAATATATGGAGGAATATTCTTAATCTGAAAATATGAAAGAATTTTTTTTTAAATTTCTGAGTGGAATTAATTGTTACGCATATATGTAGGTGTAATTTTATTATTATTTATTAATACAAAAACAGATTAAAAAATATTAAAAAAAAAAAAAATCTTCATCCTCACTGGATTCATCTTCAAAATTGATTCCTCCTTGGTCAATTTCTTCTTCATTTTATGTTTCTGTAAAAAGAAAGGGTTATTAACTTTAAAATTTTCTATTTCTTTTGTATTATAGTATTCAAAAAATACGTACCTAAATCTAAAGTATCTCCTGATATGTCAGGTGTTATGACAATATCTTCGTATGCTTCAGGTACATCAGTATGCTTATTTTTTTTTGTTTTTTTTGTATCGGTATGCTTCAGGTATCTTCAGGTGGTTAAGCTACATCGCCCCATGAAAATCGACAAGATTATTTTTATTCTGTAATTCTTATTGGATTTCCTTCAAAATAAAAAAATAAATATTGCGCTCGAGTATTTCACAGTGACGTTATCTTTTTACAATTTTGCCACTCACCCATTTCCTTATGCCACGCTAAAATCATCAGATTATTGAAATTTCTGTTCTGTATGTATTTAACTTACCTGGCCTTAATCTGACACGCTCGAGTTTTTCTGAGGATTGATTTTTTTTTACTAATCTGACGGGCTGTCCTCGGAGCACGCCCGTATATGAAGGGTTTATATTGGGTGTAACGAAACGACCTGTTCAAATTTCGTCATGTGACGTGGCATCAGTCATGAAACATTACAAAATGAAGAAAAAAAAACACATGAATACCTATAATTTAACCGTAAATCCGTTTTAAAGGTCCTATAAATTTTCATTATCACCCTTTCTATCGCTACTGAGCGGCAGTAGAAAGCGACAACGACAGCCAGACGGGTGCTCCGTGTTTTTTTTGCCACGGCGACCATGTTACCTCGAATTGCCGCGGTAAAAAATGGATTCTTAATGTGCGACAATTTTTTTTTTAAAACAAAAAAATTAAGCCCCTTTTTTATTAAATATTTGTATTTGATTTCCGATGCCAAGTTATCTCATGAAATTTGGAGAGGTCATTTTGTTACACCCAGTATATGGTAGGAGTAAATTACAAGGAATAAGGTTTCTCATATAGTTTTCTGACGCGCTCGAGTAACTCTTCAAATCACCTCTTGGCAGGGCCTGATTTACCCATAAGCTAACTAAGCTGAAGCTTAGGGCGCCAGGATCAAGGGGGCGCCTGGCGTTGGGCTCGGCGCAGGGCTGTGACTTACGGTGCTCCCAAAAAGGAGCACACAAAACATCTAGCAATTTTAAACAGATTGTAACAACTCCTAACAACGTGTTTAAAATTGTTAGTTAACATTTTGTTACACCAAAGTACATAATAATATTTGGTAATTTAGTGAAAATACAAATACGTGCGTTAAAATTAAATTCCTGAGCCCATCTTCCTGGCAGCGTGGTAGTAAACACGACTCCACCCGTGTCGCGTTCAAGGCACCCAGGAACCAAAGTGAATGGGTGTCCAGCTTTTTGGCCGGTAGAAGCATAGGTTGTGGCCATAAACGCTGGAGTACGACAAGGCTCAGTGTTGTCCCCCACTCTGTTTCTGTTGTATATCAATGAGATGTTGTCTATTAACGGTATTCATTGTTATGCGGACGACAGTATGGGCGACACTTGTTACACGGGCCGCACCGGTATCTCTCGGGCTGCAGTGGAAGAAAGCTGTGAACAACTTGTGTTTGAAATCGAGACAACTCGCAATAGAGTGTCCAATTGGGAAAAACAAAATCTTGTTTAATTCAACCCTACTAAGACACAAGTTTGTGTATTCACCGCAACGAAAATCCAATTTACTGTAGCGCCATAATTTCAGGGCACAACTCTCCTACTCTGACAGTATAGGTATCCTTGGTGTTGACATCTCCAGTGACGTTCAGTTCCGAAGTGATTTTGAGAATAAGGCCAAGCTGGCGTCCAAGCCGCTCGGTGTACTCAACAGGGCGCGGCGATACTTACTGCGGCGCAAACACTGCTTCTGTTTAAGTGGCAAATGCGGCCGCATATGGAGTACAGCGGCCACTGCTGGGTGGGAGCACCAGATTATCAGAATGAATTGACTGAATTCTTCCGTTCGATTCGGTGCAAAGGCGAGCCATAAAGTGGTCAACGATCCCATGCTTGCAGGTGGTGTGGAACCTCTTCGCGACAGGAGAGACTGCCTCCTTGTGCGTGACCACCGGTACATCTCTATGGCCGTATGCTTGTCTGCCACTTTGGTGTAATAAAAAAATTGTGAGACGGTGCTGTTGAGACGGTGAAACCGGTCATCGTGTAGTGACTGGAAAGGCACCATCGCACCAATACTGACGATTTAAATAACCCCGCCGAAAAACAAGAAGTGTGTTAAGTTTGACCTGTGTATCTGTGTATGTCGGTGTCTGTCTGTGGCATTGTAGCAGTCGCAGCCCAACAGATGAGCCAATTTTGCGGTTTTCTATGCTCGAAAGCCAATTTGCCGGGGCCATCCCCAGCACATCGGCTTTCGAACCGTTCTTAGCTATACATTTTGCACTTCCTTAGTTATGAAGGGATTTCATTAAGATTCACTGGTTCGATTTATCGGAAACTGGATGTACCGAGGTACTGTTAGGTACTTTGATGGTATTTTTATCTCGCTTTTTACTGGCTGATGCATCAAGTTATAACTTCATAAAAAGTCTCAGAATAGGGTTTTATTTTATTTTCAAATTAACAAAAAATAACGATTAGGAACTTAGGATCAGCTTACGTAGTCTCTTTTGTAGGTAGGACTTAAATTAGTTGCAGCTGGGGGCGCATATTCATAGCTAGCTTAGGGCGCGCGGAATCCTAAATCAGGCCCTGCCTCTTGGGCTCCCCTACTATTAGTCCTTGTCGACATTCTACAAACGAATAGAGTTATGAGCAGGTTTTATGATAGCACTTTTTCCCATCCATTTCTCCATGACAGGTCTTACGGCCACATTGAACGTACAGAAATCTCAACTCTTAATAATTTACTTTTCAGAAGTACAATATGCTTTGTCGCCTGTGTCTATGCAGTGGGGTATTTATTTGTTATCGCCTTGGTTCTAATTCGACAAATTTTCATCTACATACCTAAATATAGTGGTAAGTAAAAGTACTATGTGTAAATAGTTATTGATTCCAAATTAAAAAAAAATAAGTTTCGTAGAAATCCTAGCTGTCCATTCTAACCTGCATTTGATTCTCGGCATTGCTAAAAACAATAATCGATTGGAAAAAATGTGAAACGAAATTAAACAACTGTAAAATTATGCAGTTGCTAGCTGATATTTTTGCTGTTATCAGTACCCACATATCTGAAAAAATGTTAACAAACTATTCGCCACAGTTTTCTATAATAACGGCATTTTTATCAATAACATAGGAAATATGTCAGTACCGATATCAGTATGTTTTTTTTCGTTCCAGAACCGCAATGGAGAAAATTGGTGAATGTATTAAATGTATGAAGAACACAATGGACTCGTAGTTCAGTTTGGAACATGTTTTATAATTTTAATGAAATAATTTATTGCAAATGAAAGAGGTTGGAAGTAGTATGGATATGCCTACTGTGAATTAATAATTCAATATGGCGTCCGGACTCGAAGTGTATAATGATCTATAGCTAACGTCAATATAAACGAAAAATACTAAGATTATGTGGCTCGTAAGTGTCACGAATACGAGATATTGTTGATATCCCGTATTCGTGACACTGATCTCAAATTTGGTCATGGGGTCATATGTTAGGTCAAAATGTCGCTGTTAAATGTTTACCATTAATGTCAACAATGTATATTTCAAGTTTGCCTGCTGCCGTAGTGCCGTACGATTAATATTTTGTTTCACGGTAGGTAGGTATGGCCACGCGCTTATCGCCAATTTTTACACCCCTTTCTCGAACACTGAACTAAAGTATTTTACTATACGTAGGCTCTAATGATTTCTACCGAATTTCTAGTCAGCTAGTACTTCACTGAAAACTTGTTACTACCAACTGGTATTCGTTATAATGTGAAAGCATTCGAACTAAGTTGTTTGCACCCGCATTGAAAATAATGAAATTTCTAAAATGTTGCCATTGCTCTCTAAGTAACGCATTAAACGTAAGTGGAATATTACTATTGCAATGTATACTAAACAAAGTTATTTTATAGTACTTAATACTGGACCCGCTACGAAACCATCACCATATCACAAATTAGAGATAGTACAGATGGAAAACTCATGTAGGTACTTTTTTCATACCTACCCTCTGTTACACACACTCGCGCACAAATCAGTATCGAAAATTCGGTTGAGACCGCCTGACCTCGTGTCTGTGAATGAGTTGTCTATGTGTGCGTAGCCTCTGTGAATGAGTTGTCGATGTTGCGTATCCTCAGCGAATTTAGTATGTAGGTTTCCATCTGTACTGTCTCTAATTTGTGACCATATTGTATACCTTATTATTTTTTATTGTATTCATTATTGTCAGAAGGGTTTTACAAAACTTACAAAAGACATTTTTAATCGTAGATACTGAATATTAAATAAGTCGCCCATACTAAGCCAGATCGGGCAGCTAATTTATATACGTACAGTCAGCCAAGAAAGTGCATTACCACCCTAAGGTTTAATATCATTACACATTGTATGTATAATACAAGTTTATTTTCGTATGCCTGTTTACAAGCTTCGTCACGCCAATGTGCAATATTTAATTTGAACAGAAGCCATAATATGAAGTATCAACCCGATCAATCATTGATTTTCTCGTTCAATATGACCCGACTCTTTCGTTGACACGGTGGCTGATATCTTCATTCATATCATCGACCTCATTTAGTTTACAAAAAAGAAAACAATGTTAAGATCAGGCGTCTCGGATTCCATATACGCGGAAATGTGCATCTATCATGAAACCCGGCCATAGCGTACTTTTATGAAAAAACCAGAATTGTTTAACTTCAGGCGCTAACAGCCAGTTTAATATACAACTAACAAAGTGTGGAAAATTGCCTCCCGTGGCCTAAACTTCATGGTAGTGGCCTTGAATTTCCTCGATGCGATGATCGCACCAAAAGATTTTCATTCGTTTCGTCGTATCTAAATTATTTTACCAAGGACACTTCGCGATCGATGTAAGAATTTCAGCTCTTTCTGCTAAACTATAGAGGAACTGATGACAAAAATAATTTTCTTTATTTCCAAGTAGTTGGCTACTCGAACCTTTTTGATAAGAAATACGAGTAGACTTTTATAGACATGGAAGTCATAGATTGAATCACTGATGACTGATTGAATCGTTGATGATTTTTAACCGACTTCTAAAAAGGAGGAGGTTACTCAATTCGACCGTATATATGTTTTTTTTTATTTTTTTTATGTTTGTTCGCGCAGAACTCCGTCGTTTATGGACCGATTTGAAAATTTTTTTTTTCGTTCGGAAATAGAAACTCCCAAGGTGGTCCCATTTTAAGGAAGTCAGGATCTGATGATGGCATCCTGGAGAAATCGAAGGTAACTTTTAAAAATTGTAGAGGCATCTAGGGCGTTTGTAATTTTTTTTGTTAAGGGCTCTAAAGTAGTACAACTTCATGAAGGTCTGGAGTCGATCTGATGATGGAGACGACAGACAGTAGAGAGAATTCCCTAACGATATACAGCAGTTACCTTGTGATTGGGCTTGATTAATTTGTACTGTCGAGAACTTTGCACCTAGGTAGATAGATTTTCAGTCTACACGTCACTAAAAACAGTGAAAAAAAATTTTTAACAAAAAAGAAACCGACTTCAAACAAAACTAAAAACTGAAAAATAAAATTTCCTTAGCACAAAGCTAGTATATTCTGATTTATCAGATATCTTTAAATATAATACTGAAGTCGGTGCCAATATTACTCCGAGAGAGCTTAATAATGCCTACCTAAGCCTACATAGTTTTACTGGGCAGTACTGGGCACCGATTTCTGTATTATATTTCATGATATCTGATAAATCAGAATATACTAACTTTGTGCTAAGGAAATTTTATTTTTCAGTTTTTAGTTTTGTTTGAAGTCGGTTTCTTTTTTGTTAAAATTTTTTTTTTTATACTTACTTACTGATCGTTGAAAGTTCACTTCTGATTAGGATTAGGCTATAGTCGACCAATCGTATCATTGTAATATATTAAGCTGTACCGAAATATTACTGTTATCACATTCTTGGCCGGCAGTACATTCATTTACACATTTTTATCCACCATCACACATTTTCAAAGAGTAAAATAGTAGTTTATGACACTGTTGCATAATAAGGGTTCTTATAACACGAGTGTGTTTTAAAAAAACGAGCCGTAGGCGAGTTTTTTTATAGTATCACACGAGTGTTATAAGACCAAGTTATGTACAGTGTCATACACTACTTTATCTACTCTCATACTATAATACCTGATTCAATACCTGATATCACATATCTGATATGTGATAATATAGTTGCTCCTTGATTTCGCCGGTAACAGGTTCATGGTCATGTTTGACGCAGTTTCCAGAATGTCTGGTGGTGTACAATTACCACCATTCTCGCTTTAAGACATGTTTTTACACAAAAACTAATTTATTTTACAAACAAAACCAAACTTTGTTTAATTTAAATGTAAAATGTTGGCGCCAAGGCGCAAACATCGATTGCGCATGCGTGTTTCTTTTTTTTTTCAGGCGGCGGAGCCGCATTTTTTTTTAAAGTAGAGGTTCAAACTTCTTTTTCTAGCTGGAGGTTGTTTATGGTGTATCGTAATGATTAAAAAGTTTTATTATGATACAGGTGTCCATACAAGACCTGTATCGTAATAAAACTTTTTTTTTGGCCTGTGCGTAATGTTTGTCATAAGAGTATTGATTTCAATTTTATAATCTTTGTATTATAGTATCAGAGTAGATAATAGTACTTTATGATACAGTTGCATAATAAGGGTTCTTATAACACGAGTGTGTTTTAAAAAAACGAGCCGTAGGAGAGTTTTTATAGTATCACACGAGTGTTATAAGACCAAGTTATGTACAGTGTCATACACTACTTTATCTACTCTCAACTATAATACGTAAAATAATATTGCAATAAAACGCTGAATATAACAACAAATTTTTCCAATCCATGAACTCGTGGTAACATTTATTATAGTTGCTCTTAGATTTCGCCGGTAACAGGTTCACGGTCATATTTGACGCAGCTTCAAGAATGTCTGGTGTACGATTATCACCTATCCTCGCGTTCAGACATGTTTTTACACAAAAACTAATTTATTTTACAAACAAAACTAAACTTTGTTTAATTTAAATGTAACACGCATGCGTGTTTCTTTTTTTTTTTCTTCCGAATCGATGGCCGGCGCCGGCTGCGGAGGCACTACCTTTTTTTAAAGTAGAGGTACAACCTTCTTGGTCCAACCGGAGGTTGTATAGGTGTATCGTTATGATTAGAAAGGTATTTAATGATATAGGTGTCCATACAAGACAGGTATCGTAATAAAACTTTTTTGGTCTGTGCGTAATGTTTGTCATAAGTCATAATACCACACATTTTTATAATCTTTGTATTATAGTATCAGAGTAGATAAAATAGATATTATTATACCTAACCTTATTATTTTTCATAGTGTGATGAATTGTTATGCCTGTATACCGCAGCAGTAATTTAAGTCTCGAAAATTGAGAATATCAATTTATTTATTTTTTTGTATTTAACATATGTTTTAGACTAAGTATTGTTATGCCTGTATACCGCAGCAGTAATTTAAGTCTCGAAAATTGAGAATATCAATTTATTTATTTTTTGTATGTAACATTGTTTAAGACTAAGTACCTACATATTTGTATACTTATGTTAAGTATATTGGTTCTATTTAAGTGTTCTGTTCGTTATTCAGATAGACCAAAATCCTAATTCATTCGTGGTGAGTTTACAGACACGTATATTATTGTTTTTTTTTAATTTATTACAGTAAGAATTGATTATAACACATGTAATAAGGCATCTAAAGTACAATTGCCGTTGAGCAAGTATTTTACATAGAAGAGATGTAAGCAACGACCCGCAATGTGAATTTCAGAACGCTATTAAACATAGGCGGCTATTATATTGTATTATATACCAACATACTTACCTAGGCAAAACTTAAGAAGCAACAGTAAATAATGTCTTTTTTATATCTGTGTAACCGTGTCTTAATTGGACGAATTTGTACGTGCGTCAGATTTCTATGAGATTTCCAGACAACGGAATTCCTTCCTACATCGAATTTGACGCTCACTAATAAATATACTTCGACTTCTCTCTTTTTCTATATATTGAGACAGTTTTACGCAGTGTCATCTAGCTTAAACCAAACATCTTATACTCCTAAATTCATACATTTAAACATCCAAACTTGAAACATACACATGATACATACATTTGGGTCTCACGCAAATACTTGGTCCTATTTTGATTCAAACCTGAAATCTCAGCACGGCAATCGCGTACACCGTGACACGTGAGCAGTCAAGTCAAAGTCATGACATTACATGAATCTAATACTTTCATTATTACTGATAGTAGAGTACTCAAGTCCGCTTATGGGTCAAATATGCTCGATGATGTTCCAATGAAGGCCACTACTGCGCTTTAATGAGCACTTTCAGGGTGTTTGAGCGCAAATTTTAAGCTTGCTCAGCAACAAATCACAAATTTTATACTTACAGCGTTCTGAAGTTGCAACATAGCACGCGATACGTGGATAAACTTCATTGTAACATCAATAATACTAACAGGCCCTCTGTCATCGTTCTTTTAACTTACTTTGGCTTAACTTGTCTTTGGCTGAATTATAAATTAACAGATATGCAGTTTTGCTTTTTGTTGCATCCTTTGTCGGATATTTTTGGATAACTGAAATTCTTTTAAATTTTTGCTTTTAGTAATCGAATATAATTTATTTTGAGGTTCCAAATCAGGTAATTTCGAAACTTGTATACCACACCACATATATGATTTTGAGCGTTAATGTCAATGAAATTTCCCATTCACTGCCTTTGTGATATCTGTGATTTTTATTACACGCATAGCTCCCAAACGGTTCGACTGATCCGGGAACTTGATAAGGCATGTTGTTCAGGTCGATTAGGAGAAGTGCAACGTCACTTAAGGTTGGTCATTGGTCACTTTTACAATAGTCAATGCTAAGCTAGATTTGAATCTATTTATGACAGTATTCAGGAATACGATAAGTCACCGCAACGATCCGGTAACTGAAGCTTTGGTATCATTTCGTCTCAAATAAAGCACAGGTTATATCGATAGAAGATAAAAATTTTTTATTAAGTACTGTAAATCTTTTGTTTCGTGCTGAAATTAATATTATTTACTTTCTAGAATAAGATGTTTTATAATTATTAATTTATGAAATATACAAAACATATCATTACATCTAGAATTTGTTGAATCATTTATTTTAGGTTTGAGGTGTGTACAAACGTAAAGCTGTGAAAAGTGATTCTCACTCAGTTATTACGTTTCAATGTAGCGCTCCATTTTTAGGAACCTAAACAATGATACATCATATGGGAACAAATTTTGGAATAACCAAGTACCCGAGTGGACTAAATAGAAATAACATATTTTATCAACATATTTTTAATCAAAATCAACCGAAATAATCTCAGTTTATTACGAACCCCTCGATTCGGAGCCCGGAGTCCGCTCAAAAGTGCATCTTTATAAGGCACCACATGCGGTGATCGTTATTCTTATTACATATTTGTTTCATGTAAGGAGTGATACCTAATGCCGTCACTGCGTGACGCGGGACGGGCAGTGAAGACTGATTATTGCCTTCACAGTGGCCGCACTTAAAAGTAATAAGTAGATACTTAAGTGTAAAGAGAGCTACAATATAATACAACAACCCGCTTTATTCCACAATAGTGGAAGGTAGGACGACTCGTTAAGTCAATTTGGCGGACTCTTGAAGTAAATTTTTGGCATATGTATTTTAATCCATGGTAAAATATATAGGTACGATACGCAACCACAATTACAAAAGGATTTTTTTTAATACTAGCGAGATTTACAACGGTTTACCACTGATGACCGAAATTCATTTTATCATTTGATCACCGATAAAACACTGCGCCATTCTACTTCTGATCGATTGAACAATTGACCAAAAGAGTTTTTATAGAACAAACATTTGGTATTTTTAGTACTGATCGAATGAACGTTTGGTCGAAAAACACTTTACTAAAGAATATTGCAACAGGGGCTGCTTCAAAAGCTTTTGTTGCTTATTTACACGCAACGATAATGTTCGTCTCAGAGGTCATCACTTGAAATTGAGCACAAGTTTCTCCAACAACAATCCACATCGGCATTTCTTAAGCAACAGGGTTGTCAGAGCATGGAACAGGCTGCCGGAATTTGTGGTGTCCGCCGAAAATACCATACAATTCAAGAACAGACTTGATAAACATTTAAAGAACAAGTAGCGATGAAACCAATGAAGGAAAAAAGGATACAGGCACTATCAGTTGTATACAACTGCCTGCCTGCTAAATAAATAATAATAATAATAATAACCTACCATAAAAATTACAATAGAAAAGATGTTTAAAGCAATAAATACGATGAAGAAATTTTCAGAAGAAAATGACAAGACAAATGTCATGTCAAACATGGTTAAAGTTCTTTGATTATGTAAAAATGTACTAAAATGCTCACAAGATCGAGAGCCAGGAGCACTGTTGCACAAAAAACATCACCGGACTCGTCGCACAGCTCCGCCTCGCAGCACAAGGAACAGATTGTTGCTGAGGCGTCGAGCTCCAGCAGCAGCGACGAGTATTTCTCTCCGCCGACGTCGCCAACACCTGCACGTCGGCAGGGGAGGACCCGGCCACCGACCTGCTTGGGACCCCGAGGCCCACCGGCCTCGAATAGGGCCCCCGCTACCGGTGGTAATGTGCACCGCATGCGATGGACTTCTTCTATGAATGAAAACGTCATGCGGGCATATTTTGCGGCTACAGAGGGAGGAACTAACCTCACTGCGTACCGTGTTCGTTTGCTGCCTTTGTTTCAGGCTCTTGAACCAACTATCAGCGTGTCGGCACAGCGGCTATCGGATCAGGTGCGGGTCATACAACGGAATCATCTGTTGGATGATGCCGTGCTTGAGAGGCTTCGCTCAGAGCTACAGTGTAGCATCGTCATCCCTACTTCGTCTCAAACAACTGAACTAGAAATTCATGCAACGCAACATGACGTACTTATTGATGAAGTAGTGGATGATAGTGCTACTACAGTAAGTACACAATACAATGATGAACTAAGGAGTGTTTTGGAGCGAACGATTCAAGAGTATAAGTTGTGTGATCCCAAGTGTCGCCCACGTATACCGCGTTTGCCTACGCATAAAAAAAACATGGCCCTAGTGAGTACCCTGGACTCGGTTCTACCAAGTTATTTTAATACTTGTGTAGATATTAGTGACGCACACTCAATTCTGTATTGCGCGGCTGTAGCAGTGTGTCGGGTAGCTGGTGTCAAATTTCCTAAATTTGAGCTAGCTCCTAGACAGGCTGTTCCAGTCTGGCAGTGCAGAATTGAGCGTCGTATCACCGAGACTAGGGTGCTCATTGGTAAGCTATGCTGCTTCAGGGCGGGTAATACTCGACCTAGAGTGATGCGTTTTGTGACTCGTGCATTTGCGGGGACTGATATTAGTCCTCGCGAATACTCTGTACGGGTCACAGAACGTATTGACTACCTGAAGCAGAAAATTTATGCGTGGGCAAACCGTATACGCAGATACAAGAAAAGAGTGGATAGGTATACTCAGAATCGTTCGTTCCAAAAAGATGAGAGGTGTATATATAGAAGATGGGAGCAAACCGATTCAAGTGTGACTAATATGTGCCTACCTGATGCCGAAACCACAATCACATTTTGGAAAGGTATTTGGTCGGCGCCTATTAGTCATACAGAGTGTGATTGGATGCGGGATGTCGGGCGATCATGCGAGTCTATTGAGACCATGGCACCTGTCACAATAACACCTGATGACATTGCCAGTGCAGTTCGTTCGTTGCCCAATTGGAAATCAACTGGGCCGGACGGGCTGCACAATTTTTGGTTAAAATGGTTTCGTAGCTCACATGATTGTCTGGCATCTTGCTTTCAATCATTACTTGAGTCTGGGTCGCTCCCATCTTTTATGACGTCAGGTATTACACACCTTCTCTATAAATCTGGTAGTACCACGGACCCGAAAAATTATAGACCGATAACTTGTTTGCCTACGGTCTATAAGCTTCTCACATCTGTTTTGAGAGTTAAATTATCGTCTCATTTAGAAAATAATTCCATAATGTCCAACTCTCAAAATGGATGTAGAAGCGGGTCACGTGGTACTAAAGAACTCCTTATTCTTGACATGGCCATTAATCAGCAGGTTCGTCGTAACCGGAGAAATCTGGCAACATGCTGGATTGATTACAAGAAAGCCTACGATTCCGTACCACATACATGGCTGCTGAGGGTGCTGGAGTTGTATAAAGTTGATACAACTCTTCGCACCTTCTTGCAGGCATGTATGGGGCAATGGAGAACGGCTCTTGTTTATCCAGGATGTCGTCAGATGCTTGGGAACGGTGAGCCTGTCAGGATTGAGAGGGGTATATTTCAGGGTGATAGTCTAAGTCCCTTATGGTTTTGTCTAGCACTGAATCCTCTCAGTACTTTACTGGAGAATTCAGGGCTAGGCTATCAGTTTCGGAGAGGAGGTCAAGTTGTTTCCCACCTTCTGTACATGGATGACTTGAAATTATTTGCCTGCACCAATTCCCACTTGATAGAGTTACTCAAGATCACTGAAACCTTTAGTAATTCTATCAAAATGGAATTTGGTGTAGATAAGTGTGCAGTCATGCATGTAAAGAAGGGACGGATTGTGGAACCTGAAAGAGTACAGCTTTCAGATTTCACAAAACTTAAATCCCTCTCCGCGACTGAAACCTACAAATATCTTGGTATGTCGCAGGCATTAGGTATTGCTGAGACAGGCATGAAACAAGCGTTGATGGATCGTTTCCTTGGCCGCCTGAAAAAAGTACTGAGAAGTCTTTTATCAGGAGGTAACAAGGTGCGCGCCATCAATGGTTGGGCCATGCCTGTCTTAGGATATTCCTTCGGCATACTGAGATGGACTCAGACAGAACTGGACACCCTGGATAGAAAAGTCCGCTCGTTGTTGACCGCAAACCGAATGCATCATCCGCGTTCGTCTGTAATGAGGTTGTATATCCCACGGAAATGTGGTGGTCGTGGATTTTTAAATATCAAGACGTTACACAACCGTGAGATATACAACCTTAGGGAATATTTCCTTCATGCGGACGTGGGTATGCATCGGGATGTGGTAACAATAGACAGCGGACTGACCCCTCTTTCTCTTGCCAAAGAGAACTGGCACAAACCAGCAATACTAACTACTAATGATCGCAAGGAGATATGGCAGGGCAAAGAGCTGCATGGACGATTCTATCGGGCCTTACATGGGTCCGATGTAGATTTATTAGCATCAGTATCCTGGCTACGTTTTGGTGATCTTTTTGGAGAAACCGAAGGTTTTGTCTGTGCAATTACTGACGAAGTTGTTATGACGAATAACTATCGGAAGTATATTTTGAGAGATGGTACGGTTGACATATGTCGGGCATGCCACCGACCGGGTGAATCTCTCAGACATATAATTTCTGGTTGTCCTCGTCTTGCCAATGGTGAGTATTTGCATAGACACAACCAAGTGGCCAGGATTGTCCATCAGCAACTTGCCCTAAAATATAAACTTGTGGATGCAGAGGTACCGTATTACAGGTATGTGCCCGACCCAGTTCTCGAAAATGGTCATGGCACATTGTATTGGGATCGGTCTATTATCACTGACAGGACTATTGTAGCCAATAAGCCTGATATAGTGGTAATAGATCGATCAGAGCGCCTCGCAATAATCGTTGATATTACCGTCCCACATGACGAAAATCTCGTGAAAGCAGAAAAAGAAAAACAAATAAAATATTTGGATTTGGCTCACGAGATTGTCGACATGTGGGATGTGGATTCAGCGGTTATTGTTCCGATAGTCCTATCAGCACATGGTCTAATTGCCAAGAGCCTCGATCAACACCTAAAGAGGCTCGGGTTAGGTAGTTGGGTCAAGGGCCAGATGCAAAAGGCAGTTCTCTTAGACACTGCACGTATTGTGAGGAGGTTCCTGTCTCTGCAGCCCTAACCACCGGTAGCTTGGTCCCTGTACCCGATGCTGGTGGGACACTATTTTTTTATATTTTTAAATATATTTTTTTTTTTTATATAATGTATTTAAAAATTTAAATTAATATGTTTTAAAATTGTAAATAAAGGAAATAATAATAATAATAATAATAAAATGGCTAGGTTAGGTTAGAACTGCGACCACAACGCACGAGCCGAGCGAGCGAAGCGAGCGTGCCGCGGCGGTGGCCGGCGAGTGCCAGAACCGATTTCTACTTATTTCGCTTTTGTTGGTTAAAATATTTTTTAGTCAACTGTTTTTCGACCAAACGTTCATTCGATCAGTAGTAAAAATACCAAATGTTTGTTCGATAAAAATTCTTTTGGTCAATTGTTCGTTCGATCAGAAGTAGAAAGGCCTAATGTTTTTTCGGTGACACGTCAAATGATCAAATGAATTTCGGTCACCAGTGGTAAACCCATTAATACTGATAGCTATATAATACTGTATTGGTCCCCAGCCAATCCTTGAAGTTTCTACTAATTAAATTTCTACTGGCTACTCATACAGCAGAGATTTTGGCATTAAATTTTTAGGTATTACTGTAAACTAATATAATACTTTTTTAACAGATTTCTTCAGAAGTACAGTTCAATTTGAAATCTGTCGCTTTGCCGAGTGTCCTCTCTTTCTCTCGTATAGCTTTGTATACAAAACTGACAGATGTCAAATTCAAACGAAGCCTTGATCACTGAATTGTGAGAACTGTAATTAGTAGTAGGTACAGTGCATAACATCTAACTTGGCAAGGTTTTGGAGGTAGCGGAGCACTTTTTGGAGTGAGTGGAGCACTTTTTTGTGCCTCTGTGTACGATGCGCGAACTTACCCCCACTACTCCAAAACCTTGCCAAGTTAGAAGCCGTGCACTGTAATATTTTAACGAAAACCGTCTTATTGTTTCTTCATCTAATCATCTGGCGGCGTGTAATCAGGAACAACTTGCAAAACCTTTTCCCTCCACCGCGCTTTTCTGGCTTCCTGTTCCCTTTTCAATGCGTTAAGAGCTGGCAATGTCCTCCAACATGTAAAAGCTTTAAAGAGTAGATTACTGTAAAAACAAAAATATAATCACAATTACATTATATTTGAGTAATCGTTATCTCTTTCTGTCTTATTTTTCAACAGAATTATGGTCAGTTTGTTGTGTGAGAGTATTATTAAACCAGAAGTTAGGATTTGTAAGGAGTTTAAGTTCAGGGATTTCAAGGGGTTAAGCAGGTATATTACTAACTAGATCAGTGTAAAGGCAAACAAAATATAGTCTTTGTGTCAGTAGATATATTAATTATGTACCTGCTGTGATAAAGAACTGATTTCTGCCATTTCGCTTCTTGTTCTTTCCTGGAGATGTTAAGACCTTCACGTAACATTCTAAATCCAAGCTGCGTAAGGTAAAGATCGTAGTAATCATCAGCTACTTGTTTTCTCACTATGACATTCTGATGAATCTGAATATAAAGAAAATAAAAATAAGTTTCAATAACTTGCCCGGTTCATGTAAAAATGTGTGTAGTTGGTCATTGGTCAACCGGTAATCACAGGGAGCCATTGCCATGATGTTGTGTCAATGCTTAGCTAGTATTGAATCTATTTAGGACAGTATTTAGGAGTTCAATAAGTCACCGCAACGTCCCGACTTACTACTCGACCAAGCGTTCTAGACCAACGTGTGGAATGTCCCTTACCGCCTGCACCCTACCTCAGGTACCGGAATAGCCTCAGTACCGCCCGCAAGGATGCAAGTCGAGCTCATGGATCCGTTTGCGGAAATTTAAGTTCAGGACAAAAAATATCAAATCGATACAAAGATTTATCGTCACCTTTAAGACGTCTACTTCGCTTGTGCGAGTAGTACCGCCAAATACACAGGGCTTGGTTATGGTGGATCCGTCTCTGAAACTTTTTGCCCGATATGCATGGCTGGTATTTTTATGCTTAGCGTTACATTTTGTTACTAGAGGATTTCTTTGTAATAATAGCCCAAGGAATTTACTTTTCTCTACACGTACAACCCTTTGAGCCATTGCAGATGAAACCGATACTTTAGGTACTTACCAATCTAAATGCTTTGAAGGTTTTTCTCAATAGTGTTTTCCGGTAAAAATCTTCCGCTTTGAAATTTCTTTCGAACCACATGTCTTCTGTATACCACATCCAATGTAAAAACACATTGTTCTTAAGCTGAAATATGTAATTCGCTCTTGCTTTTTCTGTATTATCTCTTTTAATTTTTATCAATTTACGCAACGGAGCTATACCATATTTGGACACCAAAGTCTTCTCGTAATGTAAGTCTGCCATTACAATAAGTCCTCGCAATCGTTCAGCCCACTGTTTCTTGCGTATATTTTCAATTCTTTCTCTTTTCCTCTTTTCTTTCAACTCTTTCATGCGTTTCACTTTTTCTTCTTTGTCCATTTCAGCTTTTGCTAATTCCACCTGAAATTCAATAACCAATTTCAGGTGCCTTGTTTCTAAAAAAAACTAGTTGTTTAGACAACAAACGTACTCACTTGTTGTTTTATTTTGATGCGCTCTTCTTCCATCTGTCGTCTTCTCTCGCGTATCATGGCATGCTTTTCTTCCCGCTCTCGAGCTCTCTTTTCCATCCTCTGTAGAAACTGTGGCATTTTGAGACAATGCAACACCAGCGAAGGCTCTATAAAAAATAAACATTTTATCTACCTATATTTATTATGTGAGTTCTTGTTATTTTTAGTAATTTACTTGCCTTCAATATCAGGAATTTTCAATTCTTTAGTTAACGTTTTTATCTTAGGTTTTAACTGACGATCTATTTCGTAGTACGTTTTCCTTACTTCTTCTCTCATATCATCGACAGACCGACGCGAGGCTTCTACAATCTTATTGTACTTTAATTCTTCTATTAGGCGGTTCTGTTCCTCAAGCTTTGCTTTTTGGAGGGCAATTATGTGTTTCTGTACTTTATATCTGAAATGTTTGGCAAACCATTGAATAACTGTAATTTCTTATTCATTGATTACATTATATTTTATCAATACATGTTAAAACCTTTGATTCGCTTTTCAATAGCTGTGGGCTTAAATAAGTGCCTATAGATGGCGCCTACATCGCACCAAGATGTAAGTTTTAACAAATCGACAATGGTTATCTTATGCGCTCAATTTTGTACAAAAGCATAATCTAATTACGATTCCTCGATATTATATACGCAGTCAGTGGTGGCCCCCAATCGCTCGATGCGCCACGGCTTTCCATCAGGCTGGTGGGGCGACGTCAATTTGGCGAGCTAAATATAAAAAAAAATAGATATCTTTCACACAAGAGTACCACGATCCACAAAAAAATCCTTCATTCCCAGTAGTTCCGCGGCAGTTGTTCCGCGACGGAACTAGTGAGACTTTTTGTCCCAATAGTTCCGTGGCGGAACTAGTGAGACTTTTTTTTCCCAGTAGTTCCGCACCAAGGAACTACTGGGACATTTTTATTCTCAGTAGTTCCGTGGCGGAACTAGTGAGACTTTTCTATTCTCAGTAGTTCCGTAGCGGAACTAGTGAGACTTTTCTATTCTCAGTAGTTCCGTAGCGGAACTAGTGAGACTTTTCTATTCCCAATAGTTCCGTAGCGGAACTATCATGGATCTTTATGGACATTATATTATGTTCACTTTAATATCTTAAAGCCTCAAAATATTTTATTTTTTATGAATATGGATCATTTAGGAAATGCGAGTGGAAAAAGATCCATTATACGAAGAACATCTAGTTTAAAAATATAAAGTAGTTAAGTAATTTTCAAAACAAATGAAGATCTACAAAAACAAATGAAGATCGACAAAAGCAAATGCAGATCGCCGAAACAAATGAAGATCAGCAAAACAAACGACAGTTGGAAAAACAAATAACGATCGAAAAAACATTTTGCAGATCAATAAAACAAAAGACTATAAGCAAGTTGATAAGGTCAAAACATACTTGCAGCCATGTTTTGTAATCAAAATGCGATTAGCATTAAAAAAAATAGGTGCAAGCAATTCTCGACCTTAATGGCACTTATTTAAAAATGTTGTTTTAGGCGTTTATAGACATCACAGATCACGAATATATAAAAAATAAATAGATATTATGCATGCTCATAAGGTCGAAATTGGCATGGACCCTTTTTTGTAATCTAGATGCGATAACCATTCAAAAAAATAGCTGCAAGCAATTCTCGACCTTAATGACACTTCCCTAAAAATGTGCTTTTAGGCGTTTATAGACATCACAGATCACGAATATATACAAAAATAAATAAATATTAAGCATATTCATAAGGTCGAGAATTGCTTGCACCTATTTTTTGAATGGTAATCGCATTTAGCTTACAAAATATGGCTGCAAGAAACTTTTGACCTTATCAACTTGCTTATAGTCTTTTGTTTTATTGATCTGCATAATGTTTATTCGATCGTCATTTGTTTTTCCAGCCGTGATTTATTTTTCCAACCGTGATTTGTTTTTCCAACCGTCATTTGTTTTGCTGATCTTCATTTGTTTCATTGATCTTCAATTGTTTCGTCGATCTTCGTTTGTTTCATCAATCTTCATTTGTTTTGTCGATCTTCATTTGTTTTGTCAGTCTTCATTTGTTGTACCGATCTTCATTTGTTTTGTCGATCTTCATTTTTTTTTAATTGTATGAGAAAATAGCCGTAAGACATCGTAGGGAACTAATGGGAACATAAAATATTCGTAAGAGATGCTTTCTCCTGCGGGACTACTGGGACTTGATTTATTAGTTTTTAATTTATGCTTTGTTCCGCGGAACTACTGGGACTTAAATAACACAGGCCTGCAAAATGAGGGTCATAACTTCCTCTCTGGAATTTGATAGCTGATTCTAGGGTATTTTGGTGCGCTGATTACGAATATGTACTTAGTTTTTCTGCATCACCTCCAGATTTTTCAAAAAAGGTACAGAAAGAAAGTAGAAAAAAAGACCCAAGTTTTCTCATAAAAAATATATATTTAAAAAAGTACATTACTTTTAACTTTAAAAACGACTAAAATATAATAACAACTTGTTACTAGTCTAAATTACATGTAAATTTTATTTGTTGAACCTGGTCCTTTTTTCCTGGAACCTTTGGTTGTGCGATTTTCGGTTTAAATTCCAGTTTGGATCGTCGCGCTTCAATAACCAACAATAGTCCGCCATCATGCTAGTATTCCATGTTCCTTGATACCAGACTTCAAGCTCTTTCAAATCTCGGTAAAATCCTTCGCATTGTTCTTGGCCAACGGCTCCTAGATTTTCTGAGAAGTAATCAATGTGCGAATTTAGGAGATGAAGTTTAGTGCTCGTTTATGTCCCTTTTATTATTAAAATTGTATCCAGTTATGTCACAACAACAACAGTAGCAATCTTTATCATGGTTGTTAGCCTCTCTTCGTAGCATAGGCGAAACGATTTTGAAGCTAGTTTTCTGTCCTTTTGACCACTGGCGAAGTTCTAATAAACAAGTCGTACAAAGTTTATGAGGTGTCCAAGTTTTGTCTTTGGTTAATTAAAACGTCTCCATAATAACTTTTGTAAATATTTTTCACAAAGTCAGTAATGCTGTTTCGTTGTTTTATCACCATAAAATTCCCGCAAATATTACAAAAACAATTTGGAGAATTTAAACATCTTCGCGATGACATTTTAAAGTTCATGTTGCAAGATGCGCACTTCAACTGTTAATTTTCTAAATAAGTGCGGGTACTTAATAAAAAAAAACCTTTTGGATTATCTTTATAACACCCTTTTTTAATAATATTTACAACAATTAGGTAATATTACTACTAGGTAATATTTTTTATTATTTTATTACTAAATTAAGTCAAAATTACCCGTTTTCAACATGTTTAATGCGGATTACTTTTACTTTTTATGTAGTAATCATCAAATTACTGATTTGCATTAATTTCTATGTCCCCTTATACGAATTAAATGCAATAAAAATTAAGCTGAAGTATTTTAATGACGTTTTATAAATTTCTAAAGGTAGACGCTCAGACATTTTGGGGCTAAATCTTAAATATTCAATATCAAAAAATCCTGACGTGATGGATTTTTTTTATTATTTTTCTCGTAATCAGCACATCAGAAACTATAGAAAATGTTACTCAGATTTCAAAGAGGAAAACCATTGCAGACCTGTGTAATTAGTCTTTAATTTATGCTTTGTTCCGCGGAACTACTGGGAATGAATTTATTAGTATTTCATTTCTACTTTGTTCCGCGGAACTAATGGGAACTGAATTATTGATGCTTTGTTCCGCGGGACAACTGGGAAAAAAAGTCTCACTAGTTCCGCCACGGAACTACTTCAACGGAACAACTGGGAATAATCGAAAAAAATCTACGTTAATAAACACCCATACAATGCGGCAAAAAATTTTAAGTTTTAATTGAACATATTAACCTTACCTGTGTTGATAAGTATTGTAATCACATAAGTTCTGCTTGGCTTTATTTTCAAGGTCTTGTGATTGATTCACGTCCATTTTTTTCTTAGCAATTTTATCAAAGAATCTATTTAGCGTAGCTTGCCTTTGTTCTTCTATGTATGTTTTCCTATTATTTACATAACTCCTCCATTTCTGTACATACTTTTCCATAATCCATTTTTCCTTATCTAAAATTTTTACTCTTAAAGGTGTAATATTTAAAATATTGTTCATTCCATCTTCATCCATATCATTTAACAAAATATTTTTCTTATCAATACTATCACAATAGTAGTCATTTCTAGGTGATTCGGTGTTATAATAATCGTCTTCGCCATGCTCATCACTGTTAGAACTTTTGTCACTGGGTTTAGAAGTAAGAGTCATCATTACCAATAGTTTCTGTAAATCACTTACCGGTTTAGGTGATACAGAAACAAGGGTTTGATCTTTGTGATCGCTGGTATCAGTCGCTTTTTTATATTCAGAACTCTCAGGCTTATGAAGACACGATACTCTGAACATATCTTCATTATTTTCATTTATATCTTTATTTAAGTCCAATAACTGACCTTTATCTAGATTACCTCTGCTGTGTTTGGAAGTTTCTTTATTAATTTTAGTTTGTTTCAAGGTTTTTATTTTCGTATTTAATTTGAAGTCATTATCATTCCTTATTTCCAGTTTATTTTCAACAGGTAATAGAATGTCATCATTTAAATCCTCAATTATGTTCTCGGCAAACAATACGTTCTCGTGGTGTATTTCAGATTTAATTTGTAATGTCTTGAGGCTTTTCAAAGCTAAACGATTCTTTAGATTGACATTATTAAACTCATGACGTAGTTTTACTATTTCCTTATTAATATTGTAACTGTCTTTAGTTTTCTTAATCGAATTCCTAAAATAAAAGAACATGCTTACTGTCATATTTTGTTATAAGCGGAAGAGGAGTAACGCATTGTAACACATCAACCCTGAAAGCTTCAATAGATTGTTTCTGTATCGAAATATAGAAATTTCAAATGATGTGTAGACCCTATCGGCCGACACCTGCAGAGTGTGCCTAGTCTCACCTAGATTTTTTGACTTTAAAAGAAGGTAATTTATTATTAGAAAGGACGTTATCACTTCATCAGGCAAGAAATCTATCATTATTGAAAACCCTTCATAAACAAGTTAGCTCTAGATTTCGAGGTGAGATATTTTTCAGTACTTAACAGTTTTTGCCGTACCTAAAATTATGTCTAAACTGATCAAAATGTATGTTTTAACTGGATTCCTACCCACATATTAAAAATGTTTACCTTGTCCATGTTGTACTTCTAACTTTGGAGTGGTTATGTGCATCTTTCACCTGGAACATTTTAGTCAAACATTTAAAATGGTTATGGTATCTACCTAAGGTGCAATTTTGTGTCTAAGGCCTGTCGCAGCCGCGCGGTTCCTGTTTCTCGCGTTGGGTGCTCGAAGTTAAATTATTATCTACTTATAGTAAAATAATACCAAAACTCCAAGTTAGTGTATTCACCTTGAAAAAATCCCTATTTACTGTGACGCTGCAGTTTCATTGGGCACATCTCGTTCCGTCTGGCCCATCTGCCATACCAAAAATCGGTTGTCTGTAAAGTCGGTTTACTGACGCTAGTTGAACGTTACAACTCAGCCTTAAATAATAATAATGTTTATTTCAAAATAATTGATTGTAGTTACAGATCAAAACATAACAGGGTAGATCTTACAACTATTTTGTTTACAATCTAGTGGGTGAAGTTCTGTTTCCCTTGATAGGTTAGATATTAACCTGTAGTAAGGGAAAAACAGTCCCTTTCCCGTGGTTTAAACTATATAAAATTGTTTAACAAAGTGTTTAGGAACGCCTCGGAGCGAGGTAACGCCGCATACGTCATGTTCTTTCGTGCGTGCAGCCGGCTCCATCGAATTATAAGACGTTGTCACGTCAAAAATTCGGAGAGTGCTCAACAAGACGTGGCGGTACCTACTGCACTGCGGTGCAAACACTGCTTCTTTATAAGTCGCAAGACTCACAAGTGCGGTCCCAGAAGCGGCACTTTTGTGCGCCTACATATAAACTTCACCCATTTGGCTCGGTGTAAAGACGTGTTATGAGAGTCATCAACGATCCTCTACTTAAAAGCGCTGTCGAGTCCCTTTGCGATAGAAATACTTCGCCTCCCTATTCGTTTTCTACCGACTGTACAATGTTATGAGCTCTGTTTGATAGAAGCCCACGGCCACTTTCTATCATTGCATCTCGTGAATGATAGGGTGTTCATTTCCACACTTTGCGTCCAGAGCGTCAAGCGCCCGAGTGAAAAAACAAAAACCTGTCTCAATTTTCCCGAACGTCATAGTCTAGTGTTCCTCAAAAAGGGTCTTAGAAGGGTTTTGCAGGGTCGGCAGTCCGAAACTCTGATGTTACAAACGTGCATAACTTTCCACGCGTCTGCCTCCTTAGTGTTCAAAAAAGGCTCCTTAAACTAAATAATAGGTATTTTGTCTGACGCCGTCTGTGCTAGCAACATATCCCTGTTGCGACGACCGAAGCGGGTGATTGCGCAGAGGGCGGTGCGGGTATACCATACTGCACCATCTCTTACGAGACGACGTGCCTTATTAGCGTTAGCCCTCCCTGGGATCTCGAGCGTATATTCCCAATGGACCCCGGGCATCTGTCCCCTCACGGGGTCCGTTGGTAATAAATCATCTCGAGGCTGTAGTTCTGAATCAGGTTTATAGGGAGAGCGCCCTGGTGCGTAGTGGTGGAGGTCGCCCGCTCCCGGAGAACATCAAGGTCAGCTCGCGACAATCAGGAGTGGGTTAAGTTGCAGGATCCCTCCTCGAGCGCGCGGCTCGTGGGGGCGATCCAGCCCATCCTTCGGAGTTGGGTGGAGAGGACACACGGTGCGCTGCGAACCACTTCTCACAGGATATAGCTATATCGCCAAGTAGGTACTTACCTGTGGGAGGTGCATGGTGGCCGCAGAGTCGGACCCTGTGTGCCGTCACTGCCCAAGTGGCGTCTCTGCGGAACTCACTCTCGCCTGCGGCGTGAAACGGGCCGCGTATCGCACGGGAAGTATCGGTAAGTCCTGTCGCTGCCGGCCGCGGTGCGAGACAAGACATGATCGGCAGCCAATCGTGCTGGGCTGCCATTTGCTAGTAAGGTGATGGCGGTCAAGCAGGAGTTGCGGTCGCGGAAGCGTGCTGGTCAAACACTTCCACCCCACCGCCCGTCTCGTGCAGGGGCGCGCATGGCGGCTTAGATGCGCACCCCTGACTAGTGATAGTACCTAGTGATTTACATCGTAGGTGGAGGTCGGGATACCCCGCCCACTGATGTCCGCACGGCGGCAGGCACCTCCCCGTGTACCGGGGCGGGTGCCCCGCGTTACGATGGCACCATCGTTTTAGCGCCTGTGGTCCTGTGGTAGATATGATGATTTTTTTTCACATAAGAAATAGCCTAGGTACTTGCATTTGCATTGCTTCGCAACTTTGTATCAAGCAAGCTCAATATCGAATAGCGGAACCTAAAGTATCTAATGGCGGGAGGCGATTAGCTACCTACATAAATATAATGTTCACACTTGTCGCTTTGCAGACGCGTCTGATGAAGTCTCCCGGAATCCATATAGGTATACCTACCTACTTACATCACGCTGAGGAGAAGATAATCATTTAATTAATCAGTCAACGTAATTCCGGGAAACCTCTGGGTGGAGTTGACGTAGAGTTAGAAGGTAGGTATGCAAACAGATGGTTTTTTTTTTTTTTTTTTTTTTTTTTTTTTTTTTTTTTTTTCATGTCATCTCTACCTTAGGCAGAGGCATATCTTCTACAATTTAGTACATGGATTTCTTTATAATCTAGCCTCTTGGGCTATGTCTGTCTCTACTTTTCGTTTCACATATATCCATGCACCCTTTCTCTTTATCTTTGCTCTTATTATGCTCCTTTCTTATTTACTATCTATTTTTATGTTCTATGCTTACATAATTAATCTTGCCACTTGGGCTAATTCGCTCTTCTATTTCAATTACTATATCCATTCATCCTTGCATTATATTAACATTTTAAACATTCTTTCCTTATCTTCCACTCTACAGTTTCTATCTGTCATTCTTCGTCTTGCACTTTATCTACTTTCTTTCACATTCGTTCTTTCTTTCACATTTTGCACTTACATACAGTGGGAGGAGGGATACCTATTTCTATTTCTCGTATCTTATCTTAGCTACCTTCTTAAACATACTGTATATTTACATATATAATACATACTTAACACGCTAATACATACATACTTATACTTTAATACAGAGACCATTATAATACTATTACCATTATTTCGCTACATTAATTTAGTTGACTATTGTTACATTTTCTTTTCTTCTACCAAATTTCAACCGGATTTTAATTTCCCAATTACAATTTACAATATATATATATACAGGGTGAATTTTTGAAAAGGGCTTGGATGGCCAAATCCGAAACTATAAGGAATAGCTAAAAATGCTCAAAGGAGTCACGAGCCCGATTTTGATAAAACTTAAAACCTCATCATTAGATTTTTGAAAAACCAATAATCCTAGCTGGGAATCGAACCAATTGATTTTGAAAAAAAAACACACCTTTATTATTACACCATACGATAGTGTCGCTGATTAGGATCAAGTTCTGCGAAGTAATGATATACGGCAAATTTAAGGAAAGTTTGGAATTTTAATTGAATTCATATTTCATGTACCTAAATTTGTATCATAATTTGTTTCGTTCGAAATCCCAGAATAGATCGTAACTATTCCCTGTTTTAAATCATGCTCAGAATGATTCTTTGGAGAATATTCTGAACGGAATTAATAATATTGAATGCAGTACGATCCTTGAGGTCTCGAATCCAGCTATGTATTGAAAACAATGGTCTACATTTTGAACAATTAATCAGTTAACGTAAGCAAAATAAATTGTATTTTGTTAAAGATGAGCACTTTCCTTTAGTTTGCCGTATGTCATTACTTCCCAGAATAAGATCCTTAATAGCAACACTATCGTATAGTGTAATAATATAGGGTGTGTTTTTTTTTTTCATAATCAATGGGTTCGATTCCCAGCAAGGATTATTGATTTTTCAAAAATCTAATGATGTGGTTTTAAGTTTCATCAAAATCGGGCTCGTGACTCCTTTGAGCATTTTTCGCTATTCCTTATAGTTTCGGATTTGCCCATCCAATCCCTTTTGAAAAATTCACCCTGTATATATACATTTATAAATACATAAACAACTATGATTTCCTATGTACTATGTCTGTCTACTGTCTACCCTAGGCATGCTGCAACTATATTAAATATCCTTTTTCTTTTAACACCATTCTATTGCTTGTAGCCAATATGCAATCATATTGCTTTAAACAATTCATTATCCTTTATTTCTTTCATTCACAATCTTTATTATCTTTGCAGCATACCTCAGGAAATGGTCTCGGTGTTTCTTCAATAATATAGGTAAGCCTAACTGGTCAATTTTCATTCCTGTTTGAATTTCCAGATCCGTTCTGTCCGCGAGGTGGATAGGGCAGTCGGTCAGGAGATGGACGACCGTCTCCTCCACTCCAGGCTCGCAGGCACACGATGGGTCCTCCTTACACTTGAAACGAACCAAGTATCCGGAGAACCCACCGTGCCCCGTTAATAGCTGGGTTGTGATGCCGGCGATCGTCATCTTGCGGACGATGCTGTACGCTTCCACTGCACATGGGAGAAAAAGTTTTGTTACGGAGGCCGTCTCGCCCTCTCTGTACCTCTTGTTCCATTCGTCAAGCGTCCCCTGACGTAGGAGACGCTTCACGAATGAGACCGGGTACAGACCGTAGTCCGGTGCCTTCTTCAACTTCAGAGCCGCTTCCTTTGCGAGTTCATCCGCTCGCTCGTTACCCTCCAATCCTGCGTGGGCCTTGACCCAGAATAAGGATATCTCCTTACCCTGGGCCCTGCCAAGATGGATTGGGGCTCTGGCTTGCACTGCCAGGGGATGGAGGGCATGACGGTTTGTAACCGTCAAGAGAGCGGCTCTGCTGTCGCTGAAGACTCCGAACGTGGACGCGCCTCGCCTGAGGATCTCACTGGTCGCTTTGCATAGCGCCAGGAGTTCGGCCTGGTATACGGTGCAATGGGGCGAGAGAGCAAGTTTGAGGGCCTTGGTTTCGGCCTCCCTATTCCAAAATGATAGGGCAGCGCCGACTCGGCCCTCAATCTTGCTCCCATCCGTGAAGATGCGCACCTCAAAGCGGTTTGCATCGTTCAACTGCCCCTCGTCTACCAGACTGGTGAACCCCAAAGACGCATGCTCCGCGGGGTGAGGTGCCTCTATCGCTGGGGACATTCGCTCGACCTCCCAGTCTCCCAGCCATGACTGGCCCACCCCTCTCTTGGCCTCATACAATGAGGCCACCTCACGAACTCTGAGGTCCAGAGGGAGTAGACCAGCCAAGACCAGCGCCGAGTTCAGGGAGACCGTGCGATATGCCTTGCACAGCTTTTGGGCGAAACCGCGCTGTACCACGTTCAGTTGTTTTTGGACACAAACCTTTCTCACCGATGTGTGCCAAGCACTGGCAGCGTACAACATCGTCGGCTCCACGGCCGCGGTGTAGATCGTCCGGATCACCTCGGGGTGAAGCCCCCAGCTGATCCGGGCCATCCGCGCCAGCTTCCTGTAGATGGCGATGGCCTTACTGCATATGTTGGAGACGTGTGTGTTAAATGTGAGTGCGTGATCTATGGTGAGCCCCAGGATTTTGATATGATCGGACATTCCAATGTCTATCCCGCCCATGCTGAGGCGTGGAACATCGTACTTCAGCCTCCGCGTAATCACCATCGCACAAGTTTTGTGCGGTGCGAAATTCAGCTTATTTCCGATGCCCCACTCCCGCACACGTTCGAGAGAGGCATTGGCCTGTCCCTCGATTTCTAGAGCCGTATCCCCATCGAAGACCAACACTACATCGTCCGCGAACGCCTGAACATACACTCCCTTTCGCTCAAGCTCTTTCAGAATCGGATCCAGAAGTAAGTTCCACAGTAAGGGACCGCCGATTGATCCCTGGACGCACCCTTTGCCCGTCGAGCGGCTGCACTCCTCGCCGGCATACCTAACCCTTACCTTTCTCTCGCTTAGGTAGCTGCTGATTACTCGCCTCAAGTTGACCGGACAATTTTCCTCCGCCAGTCGTACTTTAATGGCAGGCCACCAGGCGCTGTCGAAGGCCCCCTCTATGTCCAGGGACACCATAGTGACTATCCTCTTTTCACGGAGTTTAGCCACTATGCGTCCCATTAGGTCATAGAGGGCGTCTTCGGTGCTCCTCTGGGGCATAAAGCCGTACTGGCGAGTACTCATTCTCGGCAACAGATGGTATTTGAGGCGAGAAACCAGCATCCTCTCGTACACCTTCCCCAGGACAGGCAGCAGCCCAATCGGTCTGTACGACTTGGGAACGGTGTACGAGTCTTTACCTGGCTTTTTCAGCACCACCACCACGGCCTCCTTCCATATTTTAGGAAAGTAGCCGTGATGGAGGCACTGATTAAGCAGCTCCAGAAAGTGTAAGGGGTCGGCAGCGACGGCGTGGCTACAGATATCGGCTGTAAAGCCGTCCGCTCCAGGTGCTTTCTTCGGGTTGAATTTGTAAAGCGCATCGAACAGTTCGCCCACCGTAAAAGGTGGGTCATTGTTACAATGACCCTCTTTATCTTCTACCTTTTGCGCTTGTCTGCGTATCTGCTGATGCGCCTCAGTATCCTCCTCGACCAGGTCCTCCGGGTAGAAGGTCTGGGCGAGGAGTTGCACTGATCCCCTAGCGTCCAGATAGGTACCATTTTGGATTAGTAATCGGTCTTCTTCCCTTACTGTGGCCCTCCCAATCACACGATAAATCCCCTCCCAGATGCCCTCCCTGTCCTGTTTTCCGCAGAAGTTTTTCCAACTCTCGACCTGTGCCTTTTTTACTTCCGTTTCATACGTCTCCTTGCATTCCAGGTACCGCGAGATCACCAGGGCCCGCCGGTCGGGGGCTGCACACCTGATTCGACGCCTTTTGGTGTTGACCTCCTTCTTCAACAGGGCAAGCCTCTCCGACCACCACGGCATAGTGATTAATTCTTTATTTCGTTTCCTTGGGATGGCTTCATTGCAGGCCTCCCCTACGGAGTCCGAGTACTCGGCAACTGCGCTTTCCAGATCTTCTGTACTTGCCAGCTGCCGAGCACCCGGGCCCCGCCGGGACAACCGTTGAGTCAAACTGTTCTTGAAGCCATCCCAGTCCGCCTTTTTGGTGTTGAAGAGCCGGGTGGTGCGCAGGATGTGCGTACCCTTGGCTCGCTCTACGTTAATGTTAAACACTATGCCGTTGTGGTCGGAGCTGACGAGACCCTCGTCAACCCGCCAGCCGTCGATCAGGGGCAGCAAATCGCCCGTGCAGGCCGTGATGTCGACAAAACTGCAGTACCTCACACCCGCTCTCACAGTATCGAAGGTCGGAATACCTCCACTGTTCTGAGGGGCAAGTGCGAGTTTTTGCGTGAGCTTATCGACATTCACGGCGCGCTAATTCGTATGGAATCAAGACCCCGCCACCTAGCTGTAAACGCGGGAACTTGTCTCGATTCCATACAAATCGGTGATAACGCGCTCACCAGTGAATGTCGACAGGCGCTCGCTGAAACTCGCACTTGCCCCTCAGGACATGGAGGTTCATCTGTTCGAGAGCATCCCTTACCTGCTCGCCCTCCGAGTTTTCGGTTGAACTACCCCACCAAGGGCTCCAGGCGTTGGCATCACCTCCAAGAAGAAGACGACGAGACCCCGTCTCTCGCTCAATCCTCTGCAGCCGCTCCAAGCAGGGCCCGAGCGGGGAGGTTGGTTCGGAGTAGAAGGACACCAGCGTGATCTCCCAGGCGCTGGTTCGGATCCCCACCACCACGATGTTATCGGTGGTGAGTTGCGGGTATTGGATGACGTCCAACGCCGCGTCAAACACGACGATGGCCGCCTTCACATACCCTCCCCGTTGCGCAGCGTTCTGGAAGACCCTTACGCCCTGGTAAGCCTTCATCCTCTTCACGTCTCCTCCCCCCACATAGGGTTCCTGCAGTAGTGCGACTGAGGCTTTACGCTTTGAGGCTTCGAGCATGAGATCGTTCGTCGCTATTTTCTTCTTCTGGAGGTTTGCCTGGAACACCCTGTATGGGGCCACAACCCCCGGCCCGCCCTTAGCAGTATTGGGTTGATGCTCTCGCTATGTTATCCCACTTCTGTCGTACTGGGCACGCTTCGCTAAAGACGCCGTGCCTCGTGATGCTCAAACCCTCCCTTCGGCAGTTACAGCAGTCAGGCTCTGCACCAGCAGCATACTCCGGGCATTTGACCCGCATATGCAGCCCACCGCAATGACTGCAGATGGGCTCCGTCTTGGTGCAGAGCTTCCTACTGTGCCCGTACCCTAGGCACAGGGAGCATTGCACCAGAGGAGATTGATCTGCAACCCTAATTGGCTGCAGGTCGATGTGCAACCTCCCTCTGTCCAGCGCACGGGCCCATACCTCCGGGGAGACCCTGAGCACCACGTGGCACACGAGAGGGTTTCTCGCCGTCCTGCGGTACTGCACGGTCATCCTATCCTGATCCTGATTCAGGCCCTTGAACAACTCAGTGTTCCTTGACCTGATCAGTCTCAGGAGGTCTTCGTCCTTGTGGACTCTAAGGACGCCGTACAGCACCAACAGTGGGTCCCTATTCCTAATAATTTCAATGCGAAAGCTCTTCTCCCTCTCTTCGAGCCTTTGCAGTGCCCTCTTTCTTTCATCCTCACTCTTATAACCTACTATCACCTTTCTGTCTTTCGCTTTCTTACCTTTTCAACTTGTATCCATCCATCATCTTCACTCGCTGCCTTTCTCAATCGCTCAATCACTTCATCGCCCGTATCTTTTTCATTCGTCGACGTAATTACCACTGAGTGCAGCGCCGTTCTCTCCGGGCGTTGGGCGCTCGGCCGGTTTATCACTGCACTCGCGTACGTCGTGCATACATTCTTCACTCTTTCCTCTTCTCTTTCATCCTGTTTCAGTATTCTATCATTCATCTCTTTCAAAACCTTGCTGTTTTCTAACAGCAGGTTTTCACTCATACATCCCTTTTTCTCTTTCACTCTCTCTTCTTGCCTCTCGAAGTTCTCTTTCAGTTCTTTCATAGTTTTGCTATTCTCTAATAAAAGCCTTTCATTTTCTTTCGTCTGCCTAAATATTTCCTCATTTAAGGAAGGCTCTATATTTCTAATATCACCAACTGCCGTTACATCTGAGTTTCTAACCTTCCTTCTGTCTTCGTCAAAAGCCCTAATAATTTTATAGAGCATGTTCGCTTTTTCTTCGATCTCGAGTCTGATTTCCCGCTTCATATTCTTTGAGAGCCCCAGCTGTTCCTTAATGGTTTCCATGCATTCGATGGCTTTGGCGAGGCGATTTTGTGGTGTGGGTACAATTTGTGCCGGGTGCGCAGAAGGCGCCTCCCTAACTCTGGCCTTTTGCGATAATGCCCTGGGCTGTGGTGCGTCACGGGACTCCAAAGCGTCCACGCTCCGCCTCACAGGCACCAGCGGCCGCCTCTCCACTGGAGGACTAGTGTGGGCTGGTGGGGGTCTCTCACTGTCCGGGGAGGCAGTTTGCCGTTTTGCGGGTGTCCTATAGCCGAACATGCTTCTATATAGAGATGTGCGTCAGAATTATATTAAACCTAATTTGAATAAATTGTATAATTGACCTAACTCAAACCTATTTTAAATATTAAATATATTGTATAAAAATTGTATAAAAAAAATTTCGTTATTATTATGTACCTACCCAATTTAAATATCTTGTATAAATAACCCAACCCAACCCAGTCAAAATGAATCGATTAAAATTGTAAAAATAAATTTCAAATTAATAATTTAATTATATTTTAGGTCAGACGAAGAATGCGTCCACGCGCGATGCAGTGTCTACCCCTACGGAGGCGCGGCTCCAGACCCGAGTTGTGTGTGTGTCTGTTGTATATAGTGTAGTGTATGGATAGTGTTCTATGTATAGTATGTGAATGTGTGTTACCTGGCGTGTGTTCGTGTGAGTAGTAAGTGGTATGCAGTCACAACCCGCTGTCGAGCTTTAATAGTACCTATACGTCGCCCACACGGAGACCAGTCCTGTACCTAGGCTGAGAGGTTAAAAGTAACACTCTATAACGTCTAAAGGGCCAAAAGGGCCTCGTCAAAAAAGAGCTTAAATCTAACTTAAGTCTAGTCTTAATCTAATAGGCCAATAGAGCCTTGTCTTAGTCTAAACTTATACACTAAATTATAGACTAAAACAATAATAAGAACGTGGTTTTATAACCACATACGTGATCACAACAACCCGGTGGTAAAGTTCGGAGAAGAAAAAATTTTTTGGCCTAGTAGTATTGGCCGAGTCTATAAGGCTAAGCCGTAAAAAACGGGTGGGCGGGCGGGCCCGCAAAATGACAAAAACGCTAATAAGTCGAGAACCACTTGCCTCAGATAGGCGATTTATGTATCAATGGATAGGTGGCGCGACGGCGCACAAGCGTGGCCAAGAAAAAGCTGTAGTTCTATTTAGGAAACACAAAAATTTTGAGGGAAAAGCAAATTTGGATGATTTTTACTGCACTAATAGAGGTCTGGTGATATGGATTTGGGTTTTATCAGTACCAAATCGGCTCCGCCAGCTGCGTATAGCGACGGCACACGCCTTGATATATGATAAGCTATTACCTCTGATAGAAAATTTTGAAAAAGACTTGAATTTATATGTATTTTTAGCTGAAAATTACTATTTTTAACTGTATGACTGTCTGTTTTATAATGAAATTTTGTTTCAGAACCACAAATGCGGTACCGTACGACGCAGGAAGACCACTCTCACAATTGCAGATGAAAATATACGCAGGTTTTTAAAGTATGGCTGAGAAATAACAACCGACTGACTGCGAGACCCTTAAAAACGAAAAATCAACAAAAAAACGGTTAAAAAAACCAAAATTTGAACTAGAAATTCTCAAAACAACTATACTATCGTGTAGGGCTCGATTAGACGAAGCGATCGATGTATATAAACCGCTATAAGCAAGCAAGATTCACTAATAATAAAAACAACGAAATATCTCGTTTATCTCTCAAACAGATGGGTTGGCACTGGCCTTTATAAATTCGGCACGTCAGAGTAGCAGGTACATTGATGGTGTAAGTATATACAGGCAGCGCCGGACTGGCCATACATTCAGGGTGGCATTTGTCAGCCGGGCCCCAGCCTGCGCGGGCCCCCCACGGGCCTGGCTTGTGGCAACTGTAGGATAGGAAGCCTGCGCAGGCTAGGTTCCACATCTTTCAACCTAAATGTAAACTAGAGAATTGTTCATTCAGTTACAGAGAAATGAAAGAAAAAATCGAAAAATGGTTCAATATAACAAGTCACTCTTCCATCTTGGGCCTGTTTCTGTAAGGACGGCAATGAACAATCCCACCGTTAGTCTTGGGCGAAGACAGGTCTCGCCGCAGATTGCGAAGCTCGGGTGAGCGAGTCATCTACCCTTCCTGCCACCTCTTCTACGACAATGGGCTGCTCGCAGAAAGACGCGGTGGCGTCTCACAAACTCCCGCTGATGATCATGGCTTGCACCATGGTCACCAGCGGAGTGCATCTCCAGACTTGCCACGAGAATTTGGCTCTTCCCCAGACACTTGTCCATGACCTATGACGACTCGTCTGATCGCCCCAGTTGTGGTGTTCCCCTTCCTTAGTTGCTCAGGTAAAAAAACTTATGTCTCCACAACTCTCAATTTCTCGGGGCGCTGGCCTATGGCTCGGCTATAGCGCATCCTTGCGCCATTTGAACAATGGCGTGAGGGCCGTCGCTTTCAGGAGGCATACCGCCTCAACGAAGATCAGCTGATACGTGGTACATCATGCTGACGGCCATCGCTTTCTGCGGGCTATGTAATCTAGGGTCGTCTATCGTTAGGGCTTTCGCCTAAATGGGGGCGCCGAATAGTGCCATACTCCGCACGATCTCGAGGCGCAGTCTCCTGCAGGGAGTGTTAGGTTACGTATGTTGGGTAATAACCGCGAGAGTGCAACTATTTGACCTACCCCTTTGTGTTTTGGGTTCAAACTTCGGAAATGGTGTCCGAAGTTCCATCGGCTACCTATCGAGTGTGAGCCCTATAAAATTCATCGAGAGGCTCGATGCCAATGCTAACGCTCCCTACTTGTTTATTAGATTTTGTAGGCGACCCGTGCGCCTCGGATTTGTGAAGGGCAACCACCATCATCTAACCTAACCACCCTATTTAACCCGCGACTTAAGCTACACTACACCTGCAGAGGCCTTGCTTCTCGCACCGTAAAGAGGGGGTCATCAGTGTAGCACAATACACTCACCTCTGAACAACGGACCACGCAACACACAATCATGGGTCATGTGATGTTCAACAGATGCTGTTCTAGGACCGATCACTGCGGACCACACGACACCTTACGCCGATCCGGCCCTAGCTAGCTGGGGTAAGATATGGTCGACAAACCACGGAGGTAAAGAGGCACTTTATGTGGGCGCCTCCCTAACGGAACTCCAGGGCAAAGTGTTGAAGTCTTTGGCAATGTCAAAAGGCACCATCACCCACCACCACCACCTCGCCTTGCCTCCTTGTACCCCTCTTATAGCTCCACCTCTCGGGCCGTCACATTATCAGGGTGGGGATTCCTCCAGTGTCACCTGGTGTATCGACAGCCAGCGCGCGGCTATCCACGCTGCGCCCAGCTCTGCGATTTCCGGTGACCACCAATACACCTTGCCGATTAGGGTCTAACCTTGGGCATCCGCTGCCGAAATCCAGCCCTGAGCAGAGCTGATTATTATAATAATAATTTTCTAAATGACAAGGCCGTTGGGCAGTGACACGAATTGTTCCTTTCCACATAAAAAACTATGAAATTGTAAGATAAAGTTTTAAAAGCCGGTCTGATTTTCTTGAGGACTTCTTCTCAGTCCGCAGCATTTCCTAACACTCAGTAAAGTCACGGCAATTTTGACAAATCATTTTTTTTTTTAATTTGAAAGAGAAATTCAAATCAATTTTAAATTTCATGGCTCCGGAACATCAACGAGTAGAAGTATATTTGTACTTAGGTCAAAACTTACATTCGTCAAAATGTTCAATACAATGTGGTCATAATGTTATCGGGTCCTGGATGATCATATGACATAATACGACCATGTCAAAATGTACAATCAACCTTTAGTGTAATGGTCAGTTTGTCTCACGGCCGAAACGAACATAATAAATATAATATGTCAGAATACACCATGGCCAAATATTTGCACTGAGCGGAAATCCAACCCGCACCCTCTGACAAAGCATTCGAATACACTACCGCTACGCCACAGCGCCAGAAATTTCTGGAACCTTTTTTTTTTATGTGTCAGAAATTGTTCCAGTGCCATTTTGCACTATATCAGTACCTACCGCCGTAACATCAATGAGACGAAGTGTAATTGGACTTGGGTTAAAAGACGCCTGGGACAGAGCCACGCCATTGCTTCATGTCCCTTCAAACAACAACATGTCTGGAAATCTGCTAAAAACTTTTTAAACTTTATTCTTGAATTATCATAAACTAATAAAATATTGTCGATGCGTATGCCTATCAAAAACTTCTTACATTTAAACTAACCTAACCAATTGCACATTTTGTCGCATGTACATTATGTCTTAATATACGTTTCGCCCCTTTGGAATTTTGGCACATTTGTAGTATGCCGTATGTACTCCCTGACAATTACTCATTACTAAATTATTTGACCATTGTACATTTTGACGAATGTGAGTTTTGACCTAAGTACAATTAAACTTCTGCTCGTTGATGTTCCGGAGGGAATTTCATTTTATTTTATATAAATACTTTAGAGGAGGTACAAACATTTAGTCACGCCTTTATCCCCGAACGGTTAGGAAGAGGCTTAGAATACGCCCAGATTTCACCTTAGGTAGGTATAGCTTTATAATGTACCTACTAGCGGACGTCACGCGGTTTCACCCGCGTAGTTCCCGTTCCCGTGGGAATACGGGAGTAAAATATAGCCTATGTTCACCGCAAAGAGTGTAGCTTTCCAACAGTGAAAGAATTTTTCAAATCGGTCCAGTAGTTCCGGAGCCTATTCGTTACAAACAAACAAAAAAACAAATCTTTCCTCTTTATAATATTAGTATAGATTTGTGGTGAGCTTATTGCCGTGTTGAAATGGACCGAGTTTTTCTTAACTACACAATGGATCGTTTTGCGAAAGTGTTCCCTTAGTTCCACCTCTTACGACACCCTCAGGATGATTTGGGGTGGCGACATTTTGTATTCTTATCCGTCACCACACAAAAACATTGTTTATATCTTAGTATTTTTCGATAGTACCTATTCCATTTAGGTAAGTACCTACCTTCATCAGTCTCGGGGCGTGGGCTTGTAGTCTGCCACCCGGGCCCCTCCGGCCCAGTCCGACCCTGTATACAGGCATGGATGAACGCGACGGCTATAATATATATTTTAATATTCAATGGGATAATGCTACACCAATCGCTGTGATGACTGATGTGACAGATACCTACATTACTATTATAATATGGACGTCATGGCCTTAGTGAAAAAGTATTGATATGATAGAACGAATCTAAATAATAAATAGATAGGTAGGTACTTACCAATGTTCTCCTCATCTGCATCCGTAACACCAAATTATTTGGTGTATAATCGGGAGACAGTTTCTTAAGGTCACTATCAAGAAATATATTTTGTTTAAGAAGATTCTCCATACTTACGTAATGGCAATCAGCCAAATTTTATTATTTATTTCAGTCATTAAGGTATTGAAATCAATGGAACTAAAGTTGCTATGGATGAAATTATTGATAAAATAACGAAATAGGTACATACTCGTTTGAGAACGAAACGTATTTAACATTCCTTTCTATGCAATTTTCACGATTGCATTTTAACGCGCCGTTGGTTTATAAATCTTTTTCTATATATAATTTCTTCTTTAGCTCTCGAATTGAATCTCTTATTCAATAGATACCTACTTTAAATGTATATGTATTAAATGTAATACAACTTTTTAGAAAGACAACTAACGTTTCTTAAAGCAACGCGTAGGTAAAACGGAACGCTACTGTCAATTCAGTGACATATAACAAAACGTCGCTCTAGTTAAAAATTAGCCAAGAGCGTGTCGGGCTGAACGATATAGGTTTCCGTAGATGCTTATTTTTTTAAAACTTTCAATTTGAAATCCAATTTTTTTAGTTGTTTTAACTAATACTCGCAATCCTGTGAAGCCTTCAAAATCATGATAATTTTCATTTCAATATTACTTATATATAATAATATATCCATTGCAATTTTTCATTTCGCAGAAGCAACGTTTGAGTGTTCAGTGAACTTCTGTGCTTCTCTTCTATCTCAGTTGCACCTAGTGTTACATTGTCTCTGTCAGTCGCCTTTGTGAGTGAAAATCTATCAATAAATTACTGTTACAAATAAAAACAATTAATTGATTTGATTATACTACGTTGTGGTGTGTCGTTCAGTGCCCATCAAATACAGACGAATTGAGAACGTCCTCCTTTTTTGGAAGTCGGTTAAAAATCCAGATTAATAGACAGGGTCTTTGTGCCTGTGATCTCTGTCTGAACTTGACAGGACAGACAGGTCAAAAGGTTATTTGTTTACCATAGACACTGAACCCTAAAAACTGAATGGAATTAAATTTTATCATTATTCACATTACATTATTGTAGTGTCAGCTGAAAAATAAATTGAAATTTGAATTAAATATCAAAATAATAATTGTTTAATAAATAGTATAAATGTACCTGCCCCTTTACAATGTGCCGAAAAGGAAATATTACGTCAGAATACCCGCTAAACTATGTTTCTCGGCAGTTTCAATACCACTATTTGCTTTCGTAGCTTGTGTGATGATTACAATGTACAAAGATTTTGAAAGCGCCAACACAACACATTGTAAAGTTCCCAATGTCTTCCCATCAATTTCTGCATCTATAGGAAACTATGAACCACAAAGAACTATATGGAAAACCGCAATATACTTTCATTCGCCTATACGGTTCTACATGGTTTATCTAAGGTCGCTATACTATAGTAGTGTAATTCAAGAGAACTGTATTATTATTGTGAAAATAGCAGTATTCCTTAACGTGATAGAGAACATAAGTTTATTAGGACTGACTCATTGGACTTCCTCTCATAATTATAGTAAGTAGAGGAGAGCCTCGTTCAATGAATATGTGCTTCTACCATACCGTATGTTATTATTATGGGTGAAGTGGGCACAGAATGTCCATCTGGCAGTGCCAACAACCCCCACAGGAAAGTAATGAATATAATCTTTATTTTTTTCAGAGTATCATGAGCTATGTTTCAAAACATTCATTGGTACATCAGTATTCTATATGCTATTTGTATGCATATTGCTGTCTAAATACAGACGGAGACCTAATTTGACATACAGGGAGAAGCACTCTGTCAAATTAAAATGGAGAGCATTTATCACAAATGTGTCATCATTTGCTTTGGCCGCCTATTGCTTCCTAAGACATAATAGTCTGTGTGAACCTTATGGTAAGTATCTGGAATGTCTACAACATAATTACTCATGTCTCTCTGTCATCTCTTATTGCTTGAAGTGAATTTGCTGAGCATAGCAAGTTTCCTGAACTCTAGTTGAGTAAGTATTGTGATGTTGTTCTTTGAAGGTAAACATTATATCTGTGGAGGAAGGGTTGGGAATGTTCCTCCAACACACAAAGTGAGGATCCTCCGACCGGTGAACGTGCCTGGCGGGCCGAAGCCCAACGGTTGATGTTGGACTGTTGGTTATATCATTCATTGCCGTGAGAACTCTGATATCGTGATTCAGGATTTATCTTATCTTTGTTGTGAGAACTTTCATACCGCGATGCAGAACTTTAATGATCTTCGCTATGTAGCGGTCGCCACAATATCAAATACCTATTTTAGTTTGTTTTTCATAATAAATAGGTTTACGAACAAATGGGAATCAAAATTTCACTTTATTGAGGTACGTCATTGTTAAAGCCAGGGTATCCTTTTTATTCTTCGTTTACTTTGTTTGTTTTATGTAGGCTTAGCTGCCTGTTACCGAACAGGAAATGGTGTAATTGATCCCTGGTCCTAATTCTGTGCAGGAATGATGACAAGCTTAACAGAAGCCAGGACTGTTTAACTTAATCCCACCGTCTTCTTTGTCATGTTCTTGTCACCCTTACACCTTAAAGTATTATGTGTAAAATACCTGAAACACATGATTTTTTAAAATCATTTCTCTGCTATACCTGGAATGCTATATTCAGCACATTTAAACCCTGAGTTCTGCAAGTGGAATATGAAGAGGCATATCTTAGGGCCTCCAATTGATGGCCACTGCCAATAGACATAAAGACTTTTAAGAGGAAACAGGGACTGCGAGGATTTAGCAAAATAGGTATTAGAATGTTATCAAAATAGGTATTAGACTTCCCCATAGAGTGTGATAAGGGTTTTTACCACTCAGACCAGTTTTATCACAAATTTTTGGACAAAATCTACACGTCATATTCCCTTTTATTTTATTCGAAAACTGAGCTGAGCTGATTTAAATATTTCAGACACCGACACAGAAAGTATTTTAAGTTCCTGTTGTATTCATTTATGTTAACAGCTTTTTGAATTTGTCTGGTAGACCTCTAATATTTCATATTTCGCCTTTTTTAAAGCTAAAAATGTTTTTTGAACTTTTTTGCTGCATTGTCATAAAAGGAAGATATAATGTATGTTATATCTCTATTTTATGAAAGAGAAAAGCTTCTTCCAGAGGCATTATTCTAGACAAATATATTTATACCTAATATTAAGGAAGATTAGTAAGAAGTAAGATAGGTTTGTATGGAAAAATGAAAATCTTTAAATGTCGCCATGACTTTCCATCATTTTGGACCAACCAAAAAATTGTTTCAGTGTGTTTTGAAATGATACATGCAAGGTTCTAACTCAATTTTATTTTCAGTTTATTCACTGTTTGGTGTATCAGAGTACATAGTAGTCATCAGCAACATAGCGTTTCATTTAACTACGGCGTATGATCTCCAGTTTAAATACATGTGTTTAACTAGTAAAGGATTAATAGTGGAATAAAAAATATTCAGAAAACATTCTCTTTGGGTGGCAACCAAATGTTATTAATGTAACCTTTAATAAGGTCTGAAATAGGTACTTACACGAACAAGTCCCGCTATACATCTTTGATAATATTTTTTTATTTATCAGATAACATGCAGTTTCTTTATTGTTTTTCATCATTTTCTTAAGTAGGTATTATCAAAGCTATCAGCTAGCAATAGTTATAATCTATCCAACACATTTAGGAGTTGACGTTTTACATACAAAAAAATAAATTGCGTGTACTTAGTGTACACACGTAAGAAGTGAAACTTCTTCATAAACTTAATTTTCACCTCACCTTAAATTAAGTCAAAAAGTCCAAAAGTCCAAAAGTCCAAAAGTCCAAAAGTCCAAAAGTCCAAAAGTCCAAAAGTCCAAAAGTCCAAAAGTCCAAAAGTCCAAAGTCCAAAAGTCCAAAAGGCCAAAAGTCCAAAATTCCCAAAGTCCCAAAGTCCCAAAGTCCCAAAGTCGCAAAGTCGCAAATTCGCAAAGTCGCAAAGTCGCAAAGTCGCAAAGTCACAAAGTCGCAAAGTCCCAAAGTCCCAAAGTCCCAAAGTCCCAAAGTCCCAAAGTTCCAATGTCCCAAAGTCCCAAAGTCCCAAAGTTCCAAAGTCCCAAAGTCCCAAAGTCCCAAAGTCCCAAAGTCCCAAAGTCCATAAGTCTAAAAGTCTAAAAGTCCAAAAGTCCAAAAACCCTTAAATGACATGCTATCCCTGGATAAAGTACTCTTCATTCGAATCCACCGTGGTGGGGAACAGAACAAAGATGGCGCGTAACCAAAAATCGTGACGTGACGTGACGTGACGCAAATTTTTTTCCAACGCCGATAAAGAAGTTTCACTTCAATAATTATGCTTTACTAAAACATATTGTTTAAAAACAGCATCTCGGTTTTAAAAATTCACCTAGTGTTGTATTAAGAGTCAATAATGTAGGTATGTAAGCATGTTTCAAATAAATGGTTGGATAGACTATAAGTAGACATTGTTTATGAATACATTTTGATTGTATATTTATAAAATTAATTACAAAAATAGCAGAGTAGACAAATATTCTTAAAAGTATGTACATTAGAAATAGATATTTTTCATCAAGGCTTTTACAAATATGAATTGTTAATAAGTACTTCTATATAAGTAGGTATTTAGTATTGTTTTGTGTGTTTTAAATCCATACTGATCCACTGTATTTCGTTCAATTTGAATAGATTTTTGTGTGTACCTTTTTATCTAGTTATAACTTACATAATATACATGATATTTTATTCAAATCAGTAAAGTTAATAAACATTTGGTGCTATGAACACATATTTTTATTTCAATTAAATTTATACATTTTTCACAATTTTTGTACTTTTTTAAATAATTATAAGTAATTAAACCCCAAGTCGACCCAAGACGTATGAGGTGAAAGAATAAGTCTGTTGAGGGTAGTGTCTAGGTGGTCCAGTAGTTAGGGCGTGTGGCCCAATTACCCAGAAGACGCAGGTTTAATGCCCGCCTTCCACTGCGAGCGAGTCGGACCCATCACGGACTCCGCTATACTCGTACCGACGATTTTCATACATGTCCTTCCACCAAAGCGGACATGACATGTATCGAAAATCATCGTTACGAGTTTAACGGGGTCCGTAATGGGTCCGACTCGCTCGCAGTGGAAAGCGGGCATTACTCCTGCTCGAGACAGATAACATTTCACATTCACATTCAAATCAGTCTGTGGCAGTCTACTGCTGGACGTAGGCCTCTCCCAAACGCCATAGTGCACCGTCCTGCGCCATTCGCATCCAGTCGCAGCCTGCGACATTTACCAGGTCGTCGGTCCATCTGGCGGGTGGACGTCCTACCCCACGTTTGCCGAATTTCACATTGCATTTGTCAGAACATGTCAATATCTGGTATTGTACCTTTTTTTTAAGAGATTAGTAATGGCGATAGGTACATATAAATACAACTACAAGTGTACGAGATAGCGAACTATTCTGATAAAGTGAAATAAATAAGATGCCATAATACTCTTGATAAAAGAGATTTAAGTTCAATGTTTTATCTGTTATCTTATACTTAGGTATTTTGAAACATATATCTGCAAAATTCATGACAAACTGAAAAAAATATTTCAATCATTTTATTAAAACATTATCATTATAAGACCTATCATCATTTACACCATCACAGTACCTTTGTAAAATCTTTTTTCGATCAAGAAAACATTATCATAGTCAGTAATAGATATATTATTTTGTAAGTACCTGTTTCTGTAGGTACCTGAATGTCAGGCCCGTTTTCGGAAAATTGTTTCTAAAACAGTAACAAACTAACAACCTAATGTCTATAAATATTCGAATCTATTCAGAGGATCTATACAACTTATATAAAGTATATATTATAGTCATTTAAACTATCCCATACATTACAACAACATATCTATGTATATCACAAGTACATAGTTCTTCAAATTTCTTAAAGAAGTATTATCTTTCAGATAAACTTTTGCTCTAAGTATTTAGGAAGATAAAAATATTTGTAAACAATTACATAACGCTAGGAGCATAAAATCTTCAATGCATATTTGTCTTTAGATAACAATTTATATAAATAAAATCAATATACCTTTGCTTACAACAACTATATACAACAGAATTATTAGAAAGTATAATAATTATAGCCCGCTCGCTCTAAGTTTGCTGATGGCGATGGCGTAGAGGCGTAGTATGGGAGGCGACCGTCAAACTGCGTCACACTGCGAGCGAGTCGGACCCATTACGGACTCCGCTATACTCGTAACGATGATTTTCGATACATGTCATGTCCGCTTTGGTGGAAGGACATGTATGAAAATCGTCGTTACGAGTATAGCAGAGTCCGTGATGGGTCCGACTCGCTCGCAGTGGAAGGCGGGCATTAGACCGGGCCGTGACGGGAACGAGACCGAATATGTGAGCGTCGTATGTTAGTGGACGGGTTCAAATGGGGCATGGATTATGCGGGTAGGGTACTATGTTAATATAGAATGATTCATATAAAACAAGTTGATGCCCGCACATTCGCCCGCGTAAAATTTTGTTCCCGTTCCCATGTGAGCTTATTCCCAGTGTAAAAAGTAGCCTTTGAGTTATTTCAGTCTATAATCTATCCCTGTACAAAATTGCAGCCAGATCTCTTCAGCCGTTAGAGCGTGAAAGAGGAACGAACATCCACACATCTATACATCCACCACACTCAGTTCACAATCGCATTTATAATATTAATAAGATATTTGTAACTGTAACCTTTCAAACTCCTGTCCTATCCAGCGTACACGGTAGGTATACGCCCCATATACGTCCCGGTCCTATATTTTCCATAATAACAACATTAATAGGTATAGATGGGTTCTTTCCCACCGTCCACCTGCCCAGACCACCTGGGTGTACGGTGGTAATTTTTTTTTAACTACGGTTCACCTTTGTCCACCTAGCCCTAGGTGTACCATTGAAAATATTAAATTTCCACGGTACACCTTATTATAGAAACTATTATCAACTAAACAAATGAAGATCGACTAAACAAATGAAGATCGTCAAAACAAATGAAGATCGACAAAACAAATGAAAACCGACAAAACAAATGACGGTCGGGTAAACAAATGACGATCGAAAAAACAAATGACGGTCGGGTAAACAAATGAAGATCAAAAAACAAATGAAGGTCGGGTAAATAAATGACGATCGAAAAAACAAATGAACATATAAAACATATATTATGCAGATCAATAAAACAAAAAACGAGAAGTTAATAAGGTCAAAAATTACTTGCAGCTATATTTTGTAATCTAGATTCGATTACCATTCAAAAAAATAGGTGCAAGCAATTCTCGACCTTACTGACACTTTTATAAAAATGTGCTTTTAGGCGTTTATGGACATCACTGATCACGAATATGTAAAAAATAAATAAATATTATGCTTGTTCATAAGGTCGAGAATTGCTTGCACCTATTTTTTTGAATGGTTATGGCATCTAGATTACAAAAAATGGGTGCAAGCAAATTTCGACCTTATGAACATGCACAATATTCATTTTTTTGCATATTCGTGATCAGTGATGTCTATAAACGCCTAAAAGCACATTTTTATAAAAGTGTCAGTAAGGTCGAGAATTGCTTGCACCTATTTTTTTGAATGGCAATCGCATCTAGATTACAAAAAATAGCTGAGAGTATTTTTTGATCTTATCGAATTGCTTATAGTCTTTTGTTTTATTGACATGCATATGTCTTTTCGATCGTCAGTTGTTTTGCCGATCGTCATTTGTTTATCCGACCGTCATTTTTGTCGATTTTCATTTATTTTGTCGATCATTTGTTTTGTCGAATTTCATTTGTTTTGTCGATCTTCATTTGTTTTGCTGATCTACATTTATTTATCCGACCGTCATTTTTGTCGATTTTCATTTATTTTGTCGATCATTTGTTTTGTCGAATTTCATTTGTTTTGTCGATCTTCATTTGTTTCGCTGATCTACATTTGTTTATCCGACCGTCATTTGTTTTGTCGATCTTCATTAGTTTTGTCGATCGTCATTTGTTTTGTCGATCTTCATTAGTTTTGTCGATCGTCATTTGTTTTGCCATTCTTCATTTGTTTTGCCGATCTTCATTTGTTTTTGCTATATGATAATTAATTCACTACTTAACTGTACTTTTATTCGTGTAATGGAACTACTGGGACACGAAAAAACAAGATAACAGTTCCATGGAACTACTGGGATAAATATATTTTAATTAATTAACTGTACAATGAGTCTTAAATGCAATTGAAAAATTGTAACCCAGCCAGCATTAACTGAGGTGGACCGTCACCAATATCTATTAATTATATACCGGATAGGTGAACCGTAGTTAAAAAAAAATTACAACCATACACCCAGGTGGTCTGGGAAGGTGGACGGTGGGAAAGAACCGGTATAGATGTAGATATTACTGGTAGTATCAGAACTTTCACATCTATCTACTCGATTTTAATCTGTGTGAAAACTATAGACAGATTCTAGACATGTAAGGACCATCTCATCAAACTTGTACTGTATAGGGACTAAAACCATTATGATCGATATTTGCATCTATGTACAATAACGATCAGGATTACAGTACCCGGCAAACAACTTGAGCATCGCGTGAGGTGGTGGGAGAAAGTTTGCGCATGTACACTTACATGCAAAAATATTGTGTCATTGAAAAACGGTTTTTTTTTATTATTGGCATTTTATTGTGTTAGCTAATAACTTTTTAGTTGGTGGTATAGAGGGAAAAGAGATCACGAAGTTGCTCATGAAGTTTGCCGGTTACTGTACCTACTATAAAATAATGAACAAGTAATAAACTCTTATAAATATCACAAAACAGATAAAATATCTCTAAGCACCTTTCAACTTAAACTGATTCTCCATTTTATCTGCTATCATCATTGCGATAGCCAGTGATGACGTAGCGCCTGGAGAGGGTGCATTTCTAACGTGCAGAACTCTGCTCCCAACAACACCGGAGCCAGGTTGAGAGTCAAACACGAAGTCTTCTATCAGGGTTCCTAGAATACAGATAAAAAGTAAATTGAGAAATAAATCATTACTCTGTAGAGTCTGTAGATCAATATTTTCAAATAGGTAACATAATGCCCAGCTGCGATATACTCGTAGATAGTAAAAAAATCACTGGCAGGCTGGGAAAAATATCTTCCGAATATTATATAGGTGTTATTTTATTCTTAACCACAAAGAAAAAAAAGTTATCGTAACCAGGTGCAATAGAAGTTATTTTACTCCTTATTGGTCCAAATAGTACCTAGGCTTTTTCTTAGCTCGTAACTGAGTAGCGTACATGAAGTCCATGTACGCTACTCAGACGATTATTATACAGATACGTAAGGTCGATAGTCATTTCTTTAAAAAAAGTTACGGTTAAAGAAATACCATCTTAATCTTTAACAAAAAAAACCTTTTGGGCTGTTTGTCTCTGACCGTCTGGTTCCCCTTGATTGGGAACCCATAATATGGTTTTGAAATGGAAAACGGAATGAAAATTGTACGAGGCAAAAAACTAAATACATAAATTAGAACTTAAATAAATGTCATTTTAAAATAGAGTATCCATGCGTGTATGAAACCACTTATGAAAGTAGAAGAAGCAAAAGTTGCAGGTCAGGATTGTAGCGAGTGGAAAGCCATGGTCTCAGCCTACACCGTTCGGAGACAGGCGTGAGGTTCTGTATGTTAAATGTTACGCAATAAAATGGTGCAGATGACTGTACAAAGTAATGGAAAGGTTAATAAAGCATTAGTGGTTATTATGACAACATTGAGATTAGATAAAAACTATTCCACACCATTCAGTATCCACTTGAAATAGATCAAGTATGAAAATTGACAAATGGATAGGTGCATAATATTTACGTGAATGTTAGGAAGGAAAAAAATCTGGTCTGTTTCGTGTTTTGCCGTTTCTAAATATGAGATAAATCACGTTTCACCAGTATTCCGTTCACGGCTTTCACGTTGTATGATCGAGAAAATTGCCGCCCTGTACCGGCCCTGGTTGTGAATAACAGTTAATCATTGTTTAGACAAAAGTCATCCCTCGCAACCAGTTGCGTAGGGACAAGGAGCAAATTTCTCACTTTGTTGCAAATCACAGATGCATCTCTAAGGCTGTATTGGGCTGACCAGTTTCACGGAAACTAGGAGTTGGAGTTGAATAAGTTACATAACAGGCAAGCGACAAGACGCAGATTCGCCCTGCGTTGAATACTGCTTGCATTTTACGATTACTATGAAGTATCTGACCCCGCAAATGATTTACAGATGCATTGCATACCATTTTCTGAAACCTTGAGCTCCTACGGCAGAAAAGAACAATCGCTTCCTTGGATGCATTTTACCAAATCTACCAAGGCGGGTATTATGATGAGCATACATTGTGAATGTACTAAAATATACATCCCTTTTGAATCACTTATTCCTTTGGTCCAAACTGGGCGAAAATTCGATCGGTGGTTTTCCGACTTCACCACATCACACCACATTTTGGCAGATGCAGTGGGGGACTTTAAAAAAATGTAACAACAGAAAGAACATACCATCTTCCGCCATTGCTTGAGCCCGTACGCCTGCTGGTCCTTTTTCCACATCATTGTATTGAACATTTTTAATAAGTTTTTGTATGTCTCGAATTTGAAGAGGAGTAATGAGAGATTTCGCTACCTCTCGGAATCCAAAGAGCGAGTGCTTTGCAGCTAACTTTTGAAAACCTGAATATTTGAGTATCGCAAATAATTCTTTAAAGTTGATGTCCGTCCAGCTGTAAAATGAAAAAAAAGGTTATCAGATTCATCAAAAAATAGGTAGGTACCCCTTTTTAGGGCTCCGTACCCAAAGGTTAAAAACGCGACCCAATTCATGAGTCATCGCCACATTTCTGTCTGACCGTCACAAGTCACAATGCGGTATCTGAGGAACCGTGATAGCTAGAGATGATTTTTTTACAGACAATGTATTTTTGTAGCCACCATAGCAACAAAAGTCAGAAAAAAAAATTAAGGGAGGCACCCTTACGACAAATGAGATGTTTTGCCGTTTTTTGGTACGGGAACGCCCGTGCGCCAGCCTGACTTTCACTTGGCCGGTTTTCAAATATATCTTTACAATCTATATTCTATACTAATATTATAAAAAGGAAAGATTTGTTTTTTTGTTTGTTTGTTTGTTACAAATAGGCTCCGGAACTACTGGACCGATTTGAAAAATTCTTTCACTGTTGGAAAGCTACACTCTTTGCGGTGAACATAGGCTATATTTCATTCCCGTTTTACCACGGGAACGGGAACTACGCGGGTGAAACCGCGTGACGTCCACTAGTGTCTTATACATTTATAAGACACTAGCGGACGTCATCTGGTCAGTTGCTAACAGGCCATTGCCTATTAGCAACTGTAAGTCACATTGATAAATATTGTTTCTAGTAAATTAATAGTAGGTAAGACAAAAACAATATGAATATTATCATACCTATATCCTTCTCTACGTAATGCTAAAACAGCATTAGGTCCCAAAATAATTCTTCCATTAATTGTGGGTGTTACATGCACCCCCAAGAACGGAAATCTTGGATCTGGTACAGGGTATATATTGGTTTTGGAAAGACTACTTTTACTCTCTTTTAAATACAAGTACTCTCCTCTAAATGGTATTATCATGGGATAAGGAGAACATCCACTGAGTACAGCTACCGTGTCCGAATGTAATCCACAGCATGTAAGTACATATTTTGCATTAATACTATCATGTTTAGCATCTGATATTTGGACTGGATAGTCTGGATTATCAGACTCAGAAAACTTAGTAACTTCAAAGTTTAGACGTGCTGTTCCTCCGCGTGCTACAACATCTTTCACTAGGTGCTGTGTCACCTCTGCATAATCAATAATACCTGTATGAGGAGACCATATAGCTTTTATCCCCTTGGCATTTGGTTCAATTTCCTTCAACCCTTCACTGTCAAGTAATTTTAAATCCTTGGCACCGTTTTGTTGGCCACGATCATATAACTCAAGTAACATAGGTATTTGATGTTGAGTAGTAGCGACAATCAACTTTCCACTTTTCAGATAACGTATTTTCTTCTCATCACAAAATTTATACATAAGGTCCAAGCCTTTGACGCATAGTTTGGCTTTTAACGAACCAGGTTTGTAGTAGATGCCTGCGTGTATCACACCACTGTTATTTCCAGTTTGATGGCCAGCAAAGATACCTTCTTTTTCAACAATGGCTACTTTTAGTTTTGGATATCTGACAAGCAATTCTCTGGCTGACGCTGATCCTACTATACCACCGCCAATAACAGCTACATCATATGAACTGGGCAATGTTGTCTTGGACCTGAATGAAATCAAATGTCACAGAGAATTAGCAAATGGGGAATACAATACTCACTGAAATACTCATTGAAATGAGGGTTCTTTACTAAACAAATAACTTATTACTATACTACTGAGATAGTAAACAAGCATACATCCCACAATATCGAAAGATATTGCTAAAGCATATAGCTGTTGCAACACCAGATGTTATAAATACTCATGATTACCAACCTGATGTAAGGTTGAAACAAACAGTATATCTATCTACCTTCACGCGAAATCCCTTGCGGGGTAGGCAGAAAGAACTGAGCGCCACACAGCATGGTCCATACACACACACCTCACTTGCTTCTTCAACTTTCATTTTTCTTTTCATGCATGCACATCCGTTCCTTTGGCTCTTGACACCAACTTCAACTAACACACGATTAATTTGGTCGTAGTAGGTGTGTCGTGGCCTTCCCCGACTCCTATGTCCATCCACTTTCGCGATGTATATCTCTTTTGTCATTCTTACATCTCCCATTCGCTCCACATGCCCGAACCATGGTAGCAAGCCCTTGTTTACTTTAACACCGAACAAAAACTCACCAAATAAAAAACAGTAAATGCTATTAAAAATTAACACTCTGTCCTTAAGGCCTTCAACTTAGCACCGAAACGGTAGTAAATGGAAATGTCATATCTCTAGGTTTAAAGTAGTGCTCTTTTACAGAATAATGTGAAAGGGAGGCCACTATCCACTTTTATTATGTAAATTTAAAAAAAAAATTACGAACCTTTTCACACAACGCAATCATATAGGTCATAGTTTATCAATGTAATCTAAAAGTACCTAAATAATATCAATGCCTATCCAATAATAATGTTCAGGCATCTAAGTATCTAAAAGCTGTTACGTTACCTGTAATGAGTTAAAATTCCGTTGATTGCAACAGGTAGCAGTGGCTTAGCACGAACTGCGCTTGATAACTTAGTAATTTTCATTTTATTAGTGGTTTGTGTATTTTAGAACGGTTTGGATTTATGTATATTTTTTAAACTGCAGCGGCCACTTCTATACGCTTATTCTAGCACTTAAAACATTGTGTTATTATGCTAATGTGGAGTATAGAGTACTAGGTATTGTTTGTTTTATTTTACATGCTTCTCTACTTGTCTCAGTTTCTTTTCTAAATTAAGTTAAATAAAAATAAAAATATAGAGATAAAGAAAACTTTATCTGACTGTCAAAGTCAAGAGTGTGAAGGTCATCTGTCACTCACTGGACTGGACTGTCAAACCAAATAATTTTCATGTAGCATCTGTGGTAGCACTACAAGGTCGCCACACACGTTCAAGTATACTTGCGCAAGTCTAATGGGCTCCCGTCATGAATTGATCATGCCTTGCAATTGCCAATCACGTTAAATATGAATGGAAGTGGCTTCAGTCTGCATGATATCTTTGCATGTGTTTGTGCATCGACATATATGTACACATGATATTTAACGTGCTTGACAATTGCCAATTGATCGTGTCGGGACCCCTTAAGGGGCCGCTCACTACCACACAAGTGCAAAAAAATAAATCGCGTTGTTATAACTAATGGAATCAGGCGTTACAACTTACATGGTGAAAATCCATCCTAAAATGATAATAAAAGGAGGGGATGGGGGAAGAGGAACCCGCCTCACACCCTCGATTCGTCAATCCTAATTTTCAACCGTTAAGGATAACCCCAACTAATTGTATGGGAGGAATGACGAACCGAACTCCTCAGGAAAGGAATTTTGGATTTGGAACGGTTGTAAGTTAGGATTGACGAATATAATAGGTGGTGAGCCGTATTGCCGTGTTGAAATGGACAGGTGCAGGTTGTGACTGTTAAACTCTTTGACCTATCCAAAAAGGCTTAACTTAAAGGCTCGGCTTAACGACTGCCATTTTACTGGCAACCAGGACCAAGGACTTAACGTGCCTTCTGAATCACGGAAACACTAGCGAACAAAATGCCACAATGTGCTCAGATGGTGGTCACCCATCCAATGACCACCCATAGTAAACGTTGCTTACTGCAGTGACAGAAAACTGTGTCCGCGGGGCCACGTGCGCTTCAAATACGTTCAATTTGACAATAACATCGCCTTGGCTTGCGCAAGTGTGCTTGCATGTGTTGCCATCACTCGCTCCTGCCAAAACCTCTAGCCAAAAATTTTAAAAAGTTATCCCTTCAGTGTTCAGTCATTCAGTATTCAGTTCAGTCACAGTCAGTCACGTCAGATGTCACAGCTGTCTGTTGTATTGATTGATATTTTTGTTTTGATTGAGGTTTTCAGTCAGTCTTTCCTCTACCGGTTGTTTTGAATTTCATCAGACGATTTATATTTGGTAAAACAATGAATCAAACTCAGATCTGTGTTAATTGGGAGTCGTATTTGAGCAATGTATCTAAAGGACTCACTTCTTTACAAAAGGTTTTTTTTGGGTCTTTTTTATTTTATCGATAGGGTGCATAGATTTCATTGTTTTGCTTCATAATATGTAATTGTTAATTTCAGAATGCGGAGTTTGTTGATATGACTTTAGCTGCCGATGGTCATCTAGTGAAAGTACACCGAAATATAGTAGCAATTGCTAGCCCATATCTTAGAGCTATGTTACAATCAGCCCCTTGTCAGCATCCAGTTATATTTTTAAATGTAAGTTTTTATAAATTTTGAAATATCGAAATATGAAGTAGGTATTTGCATTTGTCATGTGCCTAATAAAGAGAATTACCATAATCGCTACCTTGTTAAATAAACAAATGCTTACCACTATAAATAAAGCAGAGGTACACCCTTTTCTCTCTGTTACCTCTATTCCATAACTTGGGCTATTGGACCTGAACACCAAATACTGAACATAGGAAACAGTCAAACTCAGAAACAAGCATGTGTAGATACATGTTCAAACCAGAGAATTTAAAACAAAGCCTCAGCAATGAAAGTAAATATCTGCTTTTTTTGTGCAAAATCTGTCCTCCATAACATGTGTAGATACATGTCATGTTCAAACCAGACAAAACAAAGCCTCAGCAATGAAAGTAAATACCTGCTTTTTTGTGCAAAATCTGTCCTCCATAACTTGAAACCAGCAGTCAGTCACACACATCAGTATTGAATAAAAGTCTTGTTCAACTATGGGTTGTACTAGAGAAATGGGCAGCAGAACAGGTTGTCGGATCATCTAGCCGTCGCCCCACGCAAGAAAATAAAAAAAACTATGGGTCGTACAATCCAATTAGACTTTTTCTAAGGCTAACTGTGATTTCTTGCATTTTTTTTATTCAACCATTCTGCCAATCATGAGTGAGTTTCTTGTTTGGCAGCCAGTGAGCAGGTGTATCACTTGTAGCTGGACTTTTATTAAACTCTGATGACCATACTCTGACTGCTGACCACTGCAGCTGTTACTATGCTTTGTAACACAATAATAAATTGTAAACCCTTCAGTTCTTAATTTACGTAATAGATACATTTGTTTTTACAGAATATTAGTCAGACTGTACTGAGTTACATATTGGAGTACATTTATACTGGTGAAGTAAGGGTGCCTCCAGATATAATAGATAAGTTTATAGAAGCCTGTAAATCATTATGCATAGCAGGAGTTGAAGGTATTATAGCACCTACGGTAAATATTTTTATGTGAAATTTTCCTTTTGAACCTCTGCATGCACACCATACCATAAACAAGAATATATGAAATATAATAAAGCCCCTGGTATGCCTATTTATTATATATTACTCACATGCTTAATTTAACTGCTTAAAATTGGAATAAATAAGTTATTAAATACTATTACAATTTGAAAATACAAACGAAACATTTTCTCTTTCAGATACCACCTGAACTAGATGTTGAAGGTCAAGTTGAGAGGTATGTACTTATTTCAGAATCTATTTGTGGTAAACAACTATTATAAACTAGCTGACCCGACGAATGTAATGTTTCCTGAGTTCTGAGTTTCCAGTCCCAAGTTCCTATTCCTGGTTTCCTGATCCCTGTTCGATTTCGAGTTCCCGACTCCTGGTTTTCATTTCCCAGTCAGTCTTTTTGTTCCCGGTTCCCATTTTGGTGATTCGAGTTCCAAGAACCGATCCAAAATCGCAATAGAAACCATTTCTTTGAACAGTTCGAGCCAGTTACAGTTATTGCAAATTTTCTAATTTTCCATGCAATTTTTTAAATATTTTCTTCCATTAGATCCTTCTCCTGACAATACCTAACTCAACAAAAAAAGACTTAGCAATATTGGTCCAGGCGTTGTTGAGTTATGTATTGCTTACCAGCACATTTTGTGATTCATTTTTATATTATGAGATTAAATGTTCAGCAGTAATGCCTCTATGACACAGGGCGAGTTTACAAGCTGCAAATTTTGTAAACAATTTGTAAACTCCTGTCATCAAGCATTTTTACAATCTGCATTTGACTATTCAACTGTAAAAATGCTGCTTTTAAAATAGGTATCTAGGCAAATATGTTCCATCCAAGGCTTGTTTTATGTGGTCCTTCTTTGGCATGGCAGGCATGATTTTTATAGCAATTGAGTGCGCCATTTAATAAGAAGGCTATGTAATAAGAAGGGAAAAGAAAGAAAATCATCAATTTTCTTCTTTAGTAATTAGGTGCTTTCTCTTGATTATGTTCAATCTCTGTACATAGTTATTTTATATTTGCATCACTAGATGGCGCTTGTCGGTATCCTGGATCGCACTAGTGTTGTTGGTGCTGTATTTATAAAGGTTAATTGTTTGTTGTTATTCAAAATAGGTAATACAGAATCTTACCACCGAACATTTGTCGTATTATTTCTAAACCAAGTGTTCTCAGGTGGTTACTTTTTGGACATCTGTTCATGGTCCTTCGAGCCGGATCAAGGCCAGAAAGTGACTGTAGACTAGTGTCTGTAGTCACGCTAGGCAAGGGTAGTGGATCGTTACTCAGCCAGCGTTTCCGTCTGTCATCAAGAGACAGGCTCGGAATTATCACCAAAGCGGAGGAAACTTCCTTGGGTGATTCAGGAAGACCATTGCACGGGTCAGCTTCGGAGTGAGGGGCGAAGTCCCTTAAATTTCCAGCAGACTGAGGGCAACTACGTCATCATCGAAAATATCATTTGACAGCTACTGTCACGTGACAACATAAGGGAAGGCATCGTTTGACAGCTCTTGTCAAGCAATATCGTCGGCCGCAGTGACAGCTAGTGACGTCTATCTGTCAGCATCAAATTGGAAGACATCATCGGTCAAAGTGACGGCTGGGATATGTCTATTGATAGCCGATGTCAATAGAGGATACCTCAAGTGTAACAGTGAGTGAAGTCAAAATTGTGAGTACATTTTCGACCTTATTTATTAGAGAACATTAACTTTGAAAAATTTAGTGTAAATTAAAGATAGTGCATTAACAGTGTTTAGAACTTGGAAAAAAAAATGTGTAGTTTTAACTTAGAATAGTTTCGCCAAAAACGTTCAGACGGGGAACCTATGCCCGATTCTTTACCGAAGTAAAGGTTCAAACACTTAGAAAAATTTCGGGCATTGAAGACTTAGAGAAATAACAGTGTATGTTTACATCGACTTTGAAAATTTTTGAACTAAATTTGTGATTTGTGAACTTTTAACTCTAGTGTTTAAGTACCTATAATGTTTCATGTGAAATAATTTGTGATGTTTTTACTGAATGTTTTTACCCTTTTTGTTTATATAATACTAGCTGACCCGCGCAACTTCGTTTGCGTGATAAATACAGAACCGCTCGACCGATTTTGTGCAAACTTCACATAAACCATCTACTAAATAGTCCCAACAAACCCTAAACATTTGGATTGGATAGGTGAGCCCGTTCTTGAGTTATAAAATTACAACGAAAAGTGGCATTGATTTTTATATATACTGGTTGAATTTATAGTCGTTTTGGAACGGAAAGGTTTAGGCCCAGTTTCGATAACAGAACCGATCGGCACTGTCAATTTGAAAATCAACAATAAAAAATTACGAAAATGTCAAAATCTACATCGTTTGCCAAAATCAAAACGAGAACACCTGGTTATTCCTTTAAATTTCACGAAATACGTTTACTACGATTTTCTACTACAATTTTTCATTCAATGTCTAACGTACCAATCAGTAAGAAGAGTCACCGCGCCGGGAAAATTCGACCAATCACAACGCATGAACGCATCGGTCCACGTGGACTCGTTGCCAAGTAACGTCGGTAGGTACTCGACTAGTTACGTCTTGTAGGTAGGTAAATACGCTCGACCGACCGCGCCGCCGACCGGCGACCGCGGCGCGCAGTTCGACTATAACTCGCGCGCAGTATTGTCGTCGCGATCGACTTTTATTTGTGGTCGGAAATAAAACGATTAGTTTACACTCGAGAGTACGAATCTCGTGATGAATTACGCAGTGCGATAGTGGACGCCTTTGAAATAGTGAAAAGTGACAGAGACACATTGAATAAACTAAAAGACAATAGCCTAAAACGTTCCCGTTTGTGTATCGAACGTTCTGGACTCCATTTTGAGCAGTTGCTAAGGTACAGGGAAGTGTAAATAAACTGTGAATAGGTAGGTCTAGGTATTTAAGTTGATTATTTTGTAAATAGCTCCAATTTTTTAAATACGCCGGAAATACTCCCTACTTGTTCGTGTTTATTTTCATTATTATTACATAAACCTTATTAATTCACCGTAAAATAGAACAATATTAAAGTATTTCCGACGACTAAGCCCGTGTAAAGTATGTAGGAGAAATTGGAGTCCTTTATTATTATCTAAGTACCTATTATTATCGAAACGATGCATTCGGTCAATGAACTGATCACATGGAGACACGCGCCGCGGCGTAGGTACCTACGGGTTTCGGAGTTTCATTCATTGAAAAGTTCAATGAATAATCGAAGCGCTACTAATGTTTCAACTTGAACGAGTGATAAAGATTACATAGAAGTCATTTTTTTATTATAACCTGCACAGCTGTTTTGACACTCCGAAATGGTTCCATTATTGATTCCGAGTAACCCCCTCTCGGGTCCAGAACGACTATAAATTCAACCAGTATAGATTATTGTGTGCCTACAGATTCTACTGAGTTATTTAATATGGCTGATAAGTATTTAAGGTCTTTATATGACCTTTCTGGAAGGATTACTAAAGCCATAATCAATTTTAAAAAATCCCTTAATGATAGTGTTACTTCATTATATGTCGAGACTAGGTTAGAAGTTTTAGAGGCCAATTGGGAACTTTTTTCAAGCACACATCACAAGCTAGTTTATGAAATAGAACAAAAAGATTTACAAAATTCTCCATATTATATTGATAAGGTATACGACAATACTGAAGAAGCTTACATTATCTGTAGGTCCTTACTTAAAGAAACTCAGATGAATTTGGAATCAAGTGTTTCTTACGAGGTGCCTGTCTGCCTGTCAGTGTCAGTGGAGTCAGTGCTTGCACAGCGACTCGAAACCGAGGCAGATGCCCCTGAGGTTGTAGCAGGACATTCTTTATCATCTTTGGTGAATGTGGGTGCACGGACTGAGTGCAATTCGGCTGGCACGTTGGAGTCTTTTTTGGATAGGGGATCTCAGGCGTCAGCCAACGTGGTATCTGCGGCTCAGTTGTTGAGTCTCGGAGGAGTCGAGGAGTCCGTACTGCTGTCTGAATTGGGAGGCGCGACATCGTCCGAATCCGAAGCATTAACAGGCGTACGCTTGGCATCGCATGTTGAGTTATCGTCTTCTTTGAGCATTAAGGTGCATTCCTTTGAGGAACGGGCCAATTCGTTGCTAAGTCCTAGCAAGGCCGCGTTCATCGACGATTCTCTGATGAGGGTTCATCCAATTATGCAATTGGGGAATCCATCTTATAAACGCCCTTGTATGATCGATTTACCTTTAGGTGTGGAAGTCTATTTGGGAATCACGGGATGGGACTTGGTTCGTAGCACTGGTGAGCATACTGTCGCTCACCATATGAGCACAAATTACCAAGTGAGATCCAATGGCATTGTTAGCAGCCAATTAGTAAGCATTACCAAAGCTGATGCTTTACTTATGCGGTTTTGGGAATCGGGGTCCAAAACCAGGACTATCACTTAAGATTATGAACCAAGAAGAGATAGTTGTGCCGTGCGAAAAATTATTCGCTTCCGCCCCCATCAGAGACAATTATCGCAAAAATAGAAAAAAAAATAAACTCACTCTAAAAATTTCGTTGCTCAAATAATGATGAAAATGCTTGTTTTATACCTACCTATGTCTATGTTTAATTTCGGGTTTTATTTTAATATTTTATTTTCAATTTATTATTTTGTAGTTTAAAGTGCATAACCGTTTTACCATCGTTAGTATTAGTAAATAGATATGTAAATCAGTATACATAGTTATAATACTTACAATTATTGTATGGTTAGTTAGTTATTATAGTATAGTTTCCGTTTGTAAAAATTATTCTTGATTATTTTAATTTAAGCTGTCGCTCATTAAGCCATCAGTTTTTATTATTTGATGGACTATTCGTCCATGGTGGGCGGCATGTTCAATCTCTGTACATAGTTATTTTATATTTGCATCACTAGATGGCGCTTGTCGGTATCCTGGATCGCACTAGTGTTGTTGGTGCTGTATTTATAAAGGTTAATTGTTTGTTGTTATTCAAAATAGGTAATACAGAATCTTACCACCGAACATTTGTCGTATTATTTTTAAACCAAGTGTTCTCAGGTGGTTACTTTTTGGACATCTGTTCATGTTTTTTTTATTTTGGTGTTAAGCCAAAATGCCAAAAATGCCGCCCGCCATGGACGAATAGTCCAGCAACCATAAAAATTTATGGGTTACTGAGCAACACGGCTTAGATACAAAAAAATAATAACTTGTACAAACAAATTCTAATACTACACTGAATACATTACTAAGGATATTAAAGACTTTTAAACTGTATAAAATAATAAACTATAAATAAAAGTTGCAATGTGCAAAAAAAATGAAATCAAACTAAGATATATATTACAAGCCATGATCATTATTACTTGGGTAACAATTGTTTTTACGGCGAGTTTTTTTTCTATATTTTCCATAATTGTCTCTGATGGGAGCGAAAGCGCATAATTTTTCGCAAGTCATCTTTATCCCTTCATGGTTCATAATTTTATTTGGCAGTTCTGGTTCCGACCCCGACTTCCGAAAACATTTAAGTAAGACGTCGCCAACACCTTTAGAAATACTTACTGTATGACAGCTAACATTGCAATTGTTTCGTATTTCTGAATTTGATACCGTATGTTGGGCGACAAACTGTTTCGCGCCCAAAGGTACATCGATCAATCTAGGGCGCTTAAAAGGTGGAACCGCCAATTGCATAATTGGAAGTTTCTTTATCTCAGAATATTCGACGAACACCCTGCTAGGACTTGGCAAAAAATTGACCAGTTCCTCCAATGCATGCAACCTGATGCCCAAAGAACACGATAGTTCAATACGCGACCCCAAGCGTACGCCTGCTGATGCCTCGGCCCCACTGACCTGTAATAGTATCTGGACAGGTGATCGGTTTCATAAAAGTGTGCCTAATTGAAAATCGCCATTTGGCGCTGACGGCAGCTAGCGAATGTACTTGGAACTAATACTAGTGATGTACAACACCTGTCTTGGTGTCGATAAAAACTTTACCAGATATCGACTACAATATTAATTTTATTTTTGTACCAATGATGTTTACATAATATGAATGACTACTTTAAAGTACCTAAGTAGGCTAACCATCAGGCTCGCGAATTCAGTTTGGCGAGCTTAATATAAAAAAAAAGTGTTTGCTTAAACAGTGGTCGCAGGTATGTTGCCAAAGTAGTGTTACTATTGTAAATCGGCTGAAAAATGACACCGGACACAGCCCACACAGTCATTGGTTGTCTTTAATCTTAATTGGGTCATGTTAGAACCAGCCCCGGATCTAGAGATTTTTTTAGGCGGGGCAAAATGTGAATATGCCGCCCCCATTACCCCCCCCCCCCCACTATTTTTTTAGGTTCCTTAGTTCAAACTTAAGAGTAGTACTAGCGAAGGTACAAATCTGTGTCTTGCACAGCAGACACGCCAGACACCTCTGTGATGACGTAATCCGCGTAATGAACCACCTCACCTTATTAAGAGCTCCAATTTTCCGCGAGAGATGAATTCGGAGTCTAGGTCGAGAATGTCTAGATAGTCCTTCAGTAGTATTATCGCATTCTAAAGATAGGGATCTTTTAGATCAGATAGGTACTAAGCGCTCGGAAGGATGTCCCAGGATTCCCAACGGACTTTGGCTACCATTAGAAATTTTGATTTATGTTCTGGACGTTTTACAAGAGCATCTGTATATGCCTATGTAAAATAAATTTCTTTTCTTTCTTTCTTTCTTCTTCTTACGACCTTACCTAGGAGGTTCGGGTCCTCTCACGCATCTTTGGGGGTCGTTCAGGTGTTATCCCGTTTGGGGCGTGTGGTGTGCGTGAAACGTTCACGTCACATTGTCTTCTTAAGCCTGCTTCGGTTAAGAAGATGGCCAGGCCCTAGCTGTCCTCAGGCCTCCGGTCATGGAGACCGGGAGTCTTGGGCAAAGACAAGTCTGCGGCGAGGGTGCCGCAGTTATCTCCGCTGTGTCCTGGCTGCGTTCTTCGCAGTGTGTCACTCAGCTGTAGTTTCCCGGTGTATTTATCACACAGAAGCTCCTGTGCCCAGTAATCATCTGCGACAACTAGTAGACAAGGTTGCCGTTGCTCCTCTTCTTCTGAAGAGAGGGTAGAGAAGAAAAGGGGATCTTTCAGCTGTAAACGCACATTCCTGTGTTTACTGGCATTTAAATCTACCACGTTTTCTAAATAAAATTGGGAAATGCGGTCAGGCCCGGTCGAGATCCGCCACGAGATGCCGCCTCTTTTCTTCTACGTCGGACCGCCCCCTCTGAACGGTCAGAGGATGTCTAGATAGTCCTTCAGTAATATTATTGTATTGTGAAGAGAGGGTAGAGGACGGAAAAGAGATCTTTCAGCTGTAACCGCACACGCCTTTATTTCCTGGCATTTAAATCTACCAGGTTTTCTAAATCCCATTGGTAAATGCGGTCAGACCCTGTCGAGATACGCTACGAGCTGCCGCCTCTTTTCCTCCAGGTCGGGCCGCCTCTCCGTTGGACGGCCAGATTAACTCTCCTGTAGAGTTCTGTCGTCTGCATAACAATGAGTGCACACAAGGAATAATATGCCGAGAAAAATGTGTTGGACAACACAGATCCTTGTGGTACTCAGGATACTCTTGAATTTAACTACAAAAAGCAGGGAATCTGACCAGCACAGAGGACTAGTAGATAAGCATCACCTGTGCAGAAAACTGGTCATCCAGCGGCACAATTGAGACGGTCAGCGCAAAAGTGTCTAATCGTCAATTTAATGATATCCAAAAATGGCCCAGCATTTTTTAATTTTTATGAGACAAAAAGAAAAGAATCAAAAGATTTAATCAACATCATTTCGTTAGCCGCCCTCACGACATGCTACAAGTTTGTAAAGAAGTGCACATGTTGGAATTGCCTTTCAAGCATCTAGCATATAGTATTTCTGATATAATTTGAGCAAATACCATAATTATTTCTTGTGGAAAGAGTTGAATAAGTTCGAGTGTTTATTATTAGGTAGGTAATCTACTATGGTCAAGGCTATTAACTGATGATTTATGCATTTGACTGCAAAGTTTGAATTTGTCGCCCTCTGATTTGCCGCCCCCCTGATTTTGCCGCCCGGGGCACGGGCCCCGGCTTGCCCCCCCCTAGATCCGGGGCTGGTTAGAACTTAAAGCTAGGCGTCCAATAGGCGGATGGGCCGGGCCGGGCCGCAACGCAACAATCCGCATGCCATACGTTTTTAATGAAACTGCGTTTCGTTGCGGCCCGCCTCTAGTAAAGGCAGATGCTACATAATTTCATATGAAACGTACGGCACGCGAATTTTTGCTCTGCGCTGCGGCCCGGTCCGCCTGGTGGACGCCTCGCTTAACGTGACCTCACGATCTCATGCTAAATATCTACTTAATTACACCATGAACTAAATTTATACATCAAAACACTTCAAATTTATACCAATCACAGTAATAACTTAAAAATATTCGAAATTTCACACATAAACTCCTTCTGAAATAAACAAACAACGGCCATTTGCAAACTAATTTAGTTCTCAGTGCACTCGACAGAGGCGCTTTGAATCGGCACAAAAAAGTAGCTGTCATTTTGTATGGAATAGCCAGTCCAGCGATTATTATTACAGGTCAGTGCTCGGCCCTAACTAGCTCCTTGACTCTTTTGCGACTCAACAATTGAGCCGCAGAATCCGCAATGATCGACACCTGAGAGTCCTGAGACCCCTGATCCAATAGAGATCCCATGGCGCGCGCGCTAGCCGCATTGCAGTCAGTGTGTGCAATTACATTTGTTAAAGCAGGAGCCAATAACAGAGTGCTGCGTTCTGGAGTATCTTTCCCGGTTTCGAGTCTCTGCGCAAGTTCTGACCCCACTGACACCAGCGTATCACACGTCGCCGCAGGCGCCTCATCAGAACCTCTCGACTCAAAATTTACCTGAGTTTCCTTGAGTAAAGTCCTACAGCTGATGTACGCTTTTTCCGTAATGTCGTACACGTTGTTAAAATAATATGGAGAATTTAATAAAACCTTTTCTTCCATCTCATGAACTAGCATGTAATGAGTATTAGAAAAAAGTTCCCAATTAGCTTCTAATACTTCTAACCTAGTCTCTATATAGAATATGGTAAGGTGCTCCTTAGGCGACTTTTTGAAATTGATTAGGCCTCTATCAATCCTTTCAGAAAGGTCATATAAAGACTTTAAATACTTATTAGCCATGTTAATTAAATCAGTAGTAACCAGTAGATACAAAATGATAAAACAAAAAGGTAAAAATATTCAGTACAAACAATAAACAACAACAATAGTTTCAAAAATACATCATTACAAATTCTTAAAAACTAGAAAATTTAAGTCCACAATTTCGCAAATATCGCAAACACTGTGATTTTTCTAAGTGTAGTCTTAAATGCCCGAAATTTTTCTAAGTGTTTTAACCTCTACTTCGGTAAAAAATCGGGCATAGGTTCCCCGTCTGAACGTTTTTGGCGAAACTATTCTAAGTTAATACTACACTTAATTCTTTTCAAAGTTCTAAACACTGTTAATGCAGAATCTTTAATTTATACTAAATTTCTTAAAGTTAATGTTCTCTAATAAATAAGGTCGAAAATGTACTCACAGTTTTAGCTTCACTCACTGTCACACTTTACGTTATCCTCTATTGACATCGGCTGTCAATCGACAGATCCCAGCCGTCACTTTGACCGATGCGATGATGTCTTCCAATTTGATACTGACAGATAGACGTCACTAGCTGTCACTGCGGCCGACGATATTGCTTGACAAGAGCTGTCAAACGATGCCTTCCCTTATGTTGTCACGTGACAGTAGCTGTCAAATGATATTTTCGATGATGACGTAGTTGCCCTCACGAAGTCTGCTGGAAATTTAAGGGACTTCGCCCCTCACTCCGAAGCTGACCCGTGCAATGGTCTTCCTGAATCACCCAAGGGAGATCCGGCTCGAAGGACCATGAACAGATGTCCAAAAAGTAACCACCTGAGAACACTTGGTTTAGAAATAATACGACAAATGTTCGGTGGTAAGATTCTGTATTACCTATATCGAATAACAAAACACAATAGACCTATATAAAAACAGTAATAAAAACACTAGTGCGATTTAGAATACCGACTAGCGCCATCTAGTGATACAAAAGTAAAATATTTATGTTCAGAGATTAAACAATTATGTTTATGCCCATTCAGAGTTATGCCTATCCCAATAGTATATAATCGTCACAGTGCTACTTTCAAGCCTCTTAAATTGAGAATAATCAAATTCTTTCTTTTTAGAATTGAAGAACCGCCAGACAATAATTTTGCAGCACGTATTTTAATTAATAGCAATGATCATGATTATAGTTATAACTTAGAAGTAATGCCTAACGAGGCAAACTTAATTCCTCATAATAGCCAAGACCTTAATAATAGTGAACTACTGAATATTGAAGAACCCATAAGTCAGTTTAATGATTTCTCTCAATTTAATGATCAATATTTGTGTGAAAATCCAGCTGATGTCAACAATATTGGTGAATTTATTATATTAAAACCAGAAACTGCTTGTAATAATGACAATAATACAGAGAAAGCTGTAAATATACTGAGGGATGAACTTTTAGTTGCTAAAAAGTGTGACACTTCACTTCCCGATTTAAATAGCATAGCAGAAACATTAAATAATATTTGTGAAATTAGCTTTGATGCTAGTGGCTTTCAAATTGATCCTGTTCCACAATCCTCAAATATTGAAGCTAGTGCTGATGCCGTTTCGGCTTCAAATGTTATGTTGATGAACTGTCCATCACAACTTGTTTCTAACCAATCTGAAGTAGAGAATGACGCAATAGTAACACATTCAAAGAATGAAAGAGTCGTAAGGGAAGAGAAAAGAGGAAAAAAGGATACAGTTAAACTGACAAAAAAGTTAAAAAGGATTGCTATGATCTCAAAGGAGATAAATCAGAGAGAAAACCTACCAAAAATGACATTAAATAAGATAAATAGAATTGAAATGGGTAAGTGATAATCATTTGTAGTCTTGTATTGTAAGGCAAATTGAATGGGGTATTTTTTTTTTACGTGAGGGTAAATCCTCAGAGGATGTTATGCCGGACTCTTACCGACTAAAAACCTCACGTAACGCCTAACAGCCCGTGGTTGGGAGTCCCGGGTAAGCCCTCGGAAGGATGTCCCGGGACTCATTGTATGGGGTATTAAATTTTGTTGAGGTCAAAAAGTGCTTATCAATACTTCCATGTTTGTAGCTAAGTCTTGACCTGAAGGTATACATGCATACCTACATGAAATAGTTACCTACTGTATATCCTGGTCAAGTAACATTTTAAACTCAGAGACATTTCTAATATTTATTTAGTGTATTTCTTTCTAAGGCGTTTATTACAGTAACCTAAAATTGTAATGAAGTGTTCTGTAAACGATATCTACAGTAAGCAACATTTACTGTGGCTGGTCTTTGGATGGGTGACCACCACGTGACTACTTTGTGACATTTATTCGCGAAATTTCCGTGTTTCGGAAGACACGTTAAGCCGTTGGTCCTGGTTGCCATTAAAATGGCAGTCGTTAAGCCAAAGTAAAGGCCTATAAGGACGACTTGAAAAGTTCAGCAGCGGGCAGTCACAACCCGACATCCATTTCAACACGGCAATACGACTCACCACTTTTCCATTTATAAAAAATAATTTATACATTTTCAGATAAAACTCCTCATTACTCAATATCGAGCAGAGGTTCACTACAAATGTTGCTGAATCGTTACCTATATAATTCACATCACCATGCGAAACAGGGCTGTAAACAACGATGGCGATGTATTGACTACCGTAAGGTGCATTGTCCAGCTTACGTTGACACACTTAATGACAACATTACGGCGATGTAAGTAGATATCTACTACACTAATATTATAAAGAGGAAAGATTTGATAGTTTGTTTGTTGGCATCGAATAGGCTCCGAAACTACTGGACCGATTCGAAAAATTCTTTCACAGTTGGAAGCTACACTATCCCCAGGTGACATAGGCTATATTTTATTCCCGTATTCCCATGGATTCCCACGGGAACGGGAGCTACGCCGGTGAAACCGCTGTGACGTTCGCTAGTGTAAGAATAGGTATAATACTGCTTAAAGCTTCTTGACTACTTGCTTGAGTAGGTACATTATAGTATAATGAACTCCCTGCCTCGGTTTTTCCAAAAGCCTACACTATGAGGTTCCTCAAAAAGGGTCTTAGAATGTTTTTGCAACGATTTTTTTAACGTGAGGGAAAATCCATCATGGATGCTATGCCGGACTCCTACCGACTAAAAAACCTCACGTAACGCCAAGCAGCCTATGGTTCTGAGCCCTGGGTAAGCCCTCGGAAGGATGTCCCAGGACTCCCAACAGACCTAGCCGTAGGTCTGTTGGGAGTCCTGGGACATCCTTCCCCTGCGGCCTCGCCTAGGGATTGGTTCGGGTGCTATCCTGCGTCTTTGGGGAGTTTCGGGTGTGATACCGCTTCTTAGGGAAGGCGTGCGTGAATCCCTCACGTAACGCTGCCGTCATGGGCCTGCTTCTGTAAGGACGACGAGCAGCCCACTCACCGTCCTCAGGCCCCCGGTCACGGAGGCCGATAGTCTTCGGCGAAAACACGTGCGCGGAACTCGGGTGGGAGAGTTCTCTCCCGCTCCCGCCTTGCCGCCTCTTTCACGAGCATGACCTGTTCGCAGAAAGAAGCGGCGCTGTCCCACTCACTCTCGCTGGAGATGATGGCTCGTACCATGGTCTCGAGCGAGAGGTATCCACGTCTAGACCCACCACGACCTAGCGTTGTTGCGCCCACGCCGTGCAGTCCACCAGATTCTGATTCTGATTCAGTCAACCAGCGCGTGGAGCTCTGTGTCATTGCTGCGGTCCTCGCAGTATGTTTTTGCAGGGAGCGCGAGTGTAGCACCTTTGGTGTTGCAAACGTCCCTAAGCTATGGCGACCATTTTCCATCTGGTGGGCAATATGCTTGTCTGTCGTCATAATAGAATAAAAAAGTAATATCTCTTGAATTTTATTACAGGGAGGTAAACCATTGTCATCCAAATCACGATATCCAAGTAAGGAAGAAGATAAGTAGTAGTTTAGTTTATACATCACAGTCCAGCGCCGCAAATACACTTGGTAAATACTTAAAAGAGGGAGGCAGCTGAATGAATGCACTAACAGCACAACACAGCTAAAAGAATTTGAATTTTGCAAGATTGTAATTTTGACAACATTTACTAATGGGAATTGTGGAGAAGCAGTTTAGAATCGTTTTGTTTGTACGATATGAATGACGTCATACCTACCACAGTGATACGAGTAGAAGTACTGTATACAGTGGTTCAACACAGAACAAGTAAATAAAATTTGTTTTTCATAGATCGTATTTTATATTTATTTCTTGTTAACCAAAAAAGATGCCATGACCCGTTTTCCCCGCCACGCCAGTAGTCTGAAGGAAAATTTTACTTTCCCGTGACACTACCGCTTTCAATGGCTGATTAAACGCTTAATGTACCTATAATATCCCCTGGCACTATACCCTACTACTAAATACCAAACATATCAAATCAAGAGCGATGATGTTTCTCGTGGTCCCATGATGAAGATCAATAAAAACAAACGAAGATCGAAATGAAGCTCTCGTCCCGTGAACTCTGTGTTAAAACTATCACTGCAGTAAGCCACTTTCTCTATAGACGGTCCTTGGATGGGTGACCACTTAGTAACATTTAATTCCGACCTTTTCCGTGCTTCGTAAGGCACGTTATAAAGCTGTCGGACCCGGTTGGCAGTAGGTAACACCCCCACACAAGTTTAAGGTCTTCGGATCGCTGAATTCGAGATCTGCCAGGGCGGCTGACGATCAATTGAAACCCAATAAATCTCCTGAAGAGGACGGAATTACGACTGAGCTCCTGAAAGTGGGTGGGACTCCGATCCTTAGAGAGCTTAAGAGCATGTTTAATTCCGTCCTCCAGCAGGTTCAGACATCCAAAGCGTGGAGTGCGGTGGCTCTGTTTTTCAAAAAGGGTGACAAATCCTTACTGAAAAACTACGGACCCATCTCACTCCTGCCTGAGCCATGTCTACAAGTTGTTCTCGAGAGTAGTCACAAACCGCCTCGCTGTGAAACTGCACTGAGCAAGCCAGGTTTAAAAAAGGCTTTAGTACCGTGGACTACATCCATACTGTTCGGCAGATTGTACCTACAGAAGACAAACGAGTAGGTAGGTATACAATCAGCCGCTGTGTATGGCAATCGAAACCTGGGCAGTCCTAGAAGCTCTACAGCGGTGTCGTATTGATTGGCGATATATCGAGGTGTTGAGGTGTTTGTATGATACCGCTAGCTACCATGACCGTCCGGTTGAACGATAAGAGGACCAATCCCATAGCGCTGCGCAAAGGTGTGAGACAAGGAGATGTTATATCACCTAAGCTCTTCACTAATGCGCTTGAGGACGTCTTCCAGTCGTTGGACTGGGATGGATGGGGCGTAGATATTAACGGTGAATGTATCTCTCACCTTCGGTTTGCCGACGACATCGTTTTAGTGGCGGAAACGCTGGAACAGTTGAGCGGGATGCTGCATAGTCTAAGGCTCTAAGCGAAGAGTCTCGACGTGTTGGACTCGGCATGAACTTGGACAAACCCAAGGTCATGTTCATTGAGCATGTCGTGCCCGGACCAAATATAGGTACTTTGAAGGATCGAGGCTTAAGGTTGTCCATGAGTACCTACACCTATCTTAGGCAGGTTATCACATTGGCAACGAATAACCTGGATAACGAAATAGCCAGAAGGATTCGCTTGGGCTGGGCAGCGTTCAGCAAACTGCGTCGGGTTTTCTACTCGCCGATACCGCAATGCCTCAAGACGAAAGTCTTCAACCAGTGCGTTCTACCTGCTATAACCTACGGTGCCGAGACGTGGACACTCCCGGTGGGGCTGATCCGTGTCCTTGGGGTTGCGCAACGAGCGATGTAACGAGCTATGCATCTCTGAGGAATAAGATCCGAAACGATGTTATCCGTCAGGGAACAAGAGTGGTCGACATAGCTCGCAGAGTATGCGTTTTAAAGTGGCAGTGGGCTGGCCACATTTGTAGAAGAACTGATGGCCGATGGAGCAAGCGAGTTCTGGAGTGGAGACCGCGTCTTGGTAAACGTGGGGTAGGGGTAGGACGACCCCCTGCCAAATGGAGCGACGACCTAAAGCAAGTTGCAGGGATTGACTGGATGCGCAAAGCGCAGGACCGAGTGTTGTGGCGAAATTTGGGAGAGGCTTATGTCCAGCAGTGGAATACTGTAGGCTAAATTGATTGATTGATTGACCGGGCGTTGACTGGTTGCTAGGACTGTTAGTGTTGTTCATACATAATGCGATCAGTCTTCCATTTAACAAGACAGCTGCCCGCAAAACGCAGCCAGTAGGTATGCCAAAGACTGTGGCATTGAATTAAAACTTCCGACTTCATCACTTCCTGGAAACATAAAAAATCCTCAGCGAAGGAAACTGAATTAGGATCTTGGGCTAGTGCAAAAAAGCAAAAAAAAAAATAACAATTAGTCGTGAAGGTGTAGAGATGAGTTCAGTCGTGAAGATAGAGGTGAACTTTGTGGGAGAGGGAGAGGTACAAGATCACGGTAGCCATGCCACATATAAACAAAAAAACGTGAGTGGTACTGCAACCTGAGGGTTTTTGGCGTGAAAGTGTTGACAAGCGGATGCTACTCTGTCATATCATTTTTCAAAATTGCTGTATACCGAGTGTTTTATAAGTAAAAGTGGTGGATTTTTAAACATAAAAGTTTGACAACATGCACATGTGTTGGAAGGTGATAATTATAACGCAGTGTAAAGTGACTCTTCATTTTTCGACAAACTCCAGAGAAACTTCTAGTAAAGACGCTTTATAAGAGAAGACGGATTTTGACTTAGGGCAGTCAAAGTCAAGTACAGCTACTTGACTTTGACTGGACTTAGAGGACGAGGACTGAGAATAATTACATAAACAGCTGAATAATACAAGAGTTGGAAGTGTGGTTTTAAATACCTTCGCCTGTTCTTTGGACGAACACAGCAACAACTTCAATCAAGTTCAATCTGACATGATTCTTTGGCGCGAATTGGAAGGAATCGTATCGCGTCATCTTGTAAATTCGCAAAATTAGTGTAATTTCGAGTGTTTTGTGTGTATTAATGGTGGATTCTTAAACATAAACGTTCGACAACGTGCACTAGTGTTGGGAAGTGATAAAACGCAGTGAATCGCAACTTTGCAGTTTCCGACAAAAAATCCAAAGGAACTTTCAGAAATGTATCCACCGCTTTTCTGAAGGAAGACTGACTTCGACTTAGGGCTGTACTTGACTTTGACTGGACTTAGAGGACGAGGACTGTGACTTATTAAAGCAAAATGAAGAGTTATTGAATATACAAGATTTGGCTGTATGGCTCAAATTGCCTTTGCCTATCCGAAAATGGATAAATAAAACTCTACTACTCAATCTGACATTGACAATTTGACATACGCTCATGTCGGTTTGCGTACTTTGCGTTTGGATTGTAAATTGTATTGAAAAATCTAAAAACAACATCGTTGTTTACAAGTTTTCACTTATTGCCCTTTTGGGTATCTGAATTTTCAGTTAAGTGATATATTACAGAAATTTGTGCTGTATAGATAGCAATATCTTTCATGCAAAATATATATTCATTAAAATGGTACAATCTCAATTTTCTTTATCGTGGGATTCATATAAATCCACTATATGCAGTGGTTTTTGCGGCCTACAACAGGTACATATAATATTTAATTTTATAACCAGTGACTGTGCTCATGCAACAAGTGTTACGGGAATAAGAATATTAAATACTATGGTATTGAGTTTTATAGACTTAACCCTACTGGATTTGATGAAAATCATCATCTTGCTTCATTGACCTGACTGAAATCCGTACACCCTTAAGATTTGCCGCATATTCGACGGTTACTTGTAACAGAATCTGTTCATCGTTGCCAAAGCGACAGCATACAAAAATCTCATAGGTATAACATTACTTGGATATGTTTTTCATGTACCAATGTTGTGTTATTATATGCCAAAATATTTTAAATCACATGTTAATGTATTTCGATAAGTTGGAAGTGTTTAATAGAGATCATAGCAGCAGCTGCCACATTCATCCCAAATGTTTTAGGCTCTGGAAATATAAAATAAGATTTATACTGTTAACAGTGCAGCTTCTGCTGTTCTTTTTATTACTTGTCTCTGTCTTTAAGCAATGAATATAATTATCCTGTTTAAGAAAAAATAATGTTTAGTCTTTAAAAACATACAACTTTTGTAAGTGTAAATAAATTATTAAATATTTGTGGAAATTCTCACGCAACATCATCTAACCCAAATTAAGATAATATAAGCTTGTGCTATGGGATCATACATACATTATACATAGAGAACACCCAAACTCCAAAACAAACATTTGTGGATAAAACAAATATTTGTGGATAAAACAAATATTTGGACTGACCCGTGAATTTAACCCAGGACCTCAGCGCGTTTATGTGATTTATTATTATCAATTATCTAAACATTGAGTCATAGTCTTTTAAACAGTTAAAATACTTTTTTTACAGAATGGGGAGTTCGTAGACATGACCATAGCTGCCGATGGCCATTTTGTTAAAGTTCATCAAATGATAATTGCTTTGGCAAGTCCTTACCTCAAGGATGTTATTACCTCTGCTGCATGTCAACATCCCATTATATTTTTGAATGTAAGTGTATATTGTAATTGTAAATTGGTTAAGAATAAGTTATATATTTTCAATTTTATTTTTTGTCCATTGTCACGTTTTGTTCCATTCATGCAAGTTGCCTAAATTGCATTGCCTGCACGGCTTGTAGGGATCAACAAAAACTTCTGAGGCCAATGTAATAATAATATTAAAGCCTTAATTCATTACACAAAGTAACATTTTTCATTACACGAATAACACTTTACATTAAAATTATTGTTTTTGTATTTACTGCCAGATTCACAAAAAGAACCTGGCAATAAAACCCAAGGCCTTTCTTTATTTAAAGATTGATATTGAGACTATTGATACTGTTGATTGATGGCACTTGATGGAACTTGCTACACATATTGAAAAACTTCACTTGTACTGTACCACAACATTTATTATTGTAATACCTTAATGGTTTTGCCGTTCCGCATTCTCAAAGGCTATTTACTTATTTAGATCATAATTATACTTCAAACACATAAAAAATGAACATTGAATGTTGTAGAACAGTACAAGTGAAGTTTTTCAAATTATGATACTGAGACAGTTTGAAATAGTACAAATACTTTTAAATATTGTGATACTGTGTTCTTCTAGCTGTTAAATAAATGCAGCAAGAACGAGACCAAATAAATATTCGTCTACTACCTAATTTCACTGAGTCAGAATGCTTTTCACATGTACCTAGTCGAAATTTCATTCTACTTGGTGGCCACTTGGTCAAAGTTTATGCAAAATTGCAAAATTTTCTATTTCCAGAATGTGTCCCACCGTGTCTTGTGTTTGTTGCTAGAGTACATATACACAGGAGAAGCCGTTGTATCTGAGGAATTTCTCTCATCCTTCGCAGAAGCAGCTAAATCTTTGCGCATAAGGGGCCTTGAAACTATCGTAAGTATTTAATATGATGATGACTTTAAACTTGAATGATTGACTTTAAACAATGTCCATATCTTCTTTGTATCTAATGGACTGTTTGAAAATATCGTTATTTGTTTAAACTATCGTATATTTTTACACTCATACTTATGGAATTCGGCACTTCACGGGAAATTTTAATTACTTATGTGCACCGAGCGACGTTAATGTGCAAAAACTCACGGAATCACACCATTAAAAAATGGAAACCCATCTTTAGTTGAAAAGATGGGTTTGTTTTTCTTGTTTTGCCATATATCTCCTTACAGATAATATATATGCGGCAATAGGCTCACCACCTATTATGTGGGACATAAAGCTATAAGGTGAAATGTTGGCGTATACTATGCCTACATGTATGTAGCGCGTGAGGCGTAAGGCGTGACTATATGTATGTAGATAATGCATACTTATAAGCTGTAAGAAATTGTCTAGAAAATATTTTTACCTAAGTATAATTTATTTTCAGGAAGATGCCAGTACTTTACCTGTTAAGGCGCAGGTTGGCATGCCAAATTTTGATGACAGTGACTTATGTCATATTACTGGTACTAGAAGGATAATGGTCGCCTCAGACAAACTCAATGACGTAAGTTATCCATACAGATATTTACAACAATTTTTATTTTAGGTACCGAGGTAGATACCTAGTAGAAATTTTATATCTAAAAGTAACATTAACACTTTCACAGGTTGGCCTGCCAGTAAATGCTACAAATATATTTGTGAAGCGAAGTTCTATGTAAGTATATCAAATTATTAATAGTTCTCACTGTCATTGCACTATTTGGTCGCGCTACTGTAACTCCCAAACGGCTTGGAGGATCCTTGCGATTATGATATGGTATTGATATTCGCTTACTTCGAATGGCCAACGAATTCAGAGGCACATAGTATGAAAGTTTTGTCACCAGTTAGCATAGTTTCTCCCACTTTTATGTTTAAAGGGTAATGGCGCATTCGACTAATGTAAACAATCGGCCGTTTAAAAACGACTGCTCGATACAAGTTGTACGCGCATCAATGCCATTTGAAACGACCACCACGCATTTTGTAGTGCTGACTGGAACCGACTAGTTTAAATGGTACCCGCATGCGGGTTACATTGGTTTTTTTTTGTTTAACGTGAGGGAAAATCCTGATGGATGTTATGCCGGACTCCTACCGACTAAAAAACCTCACGTCACGCCCAACAGCCTGTAGTTGGGAGCCCCGGGGAAGCCCTCGGAAGGATGTCCCAGAACTCCCAACAGACCCACGGCCGTCACTGCGGCCTCGCCCAGGGGGTGATTCGGGTGCTATCCCGCGGGGGGCGTGCGTGAATTGCTCACGTCACGCTGCCGTCACGGGCCTGCTTCTGTAAGGACGGTGAGCAGCCCTCTCACCGTCCTCAGGCCCCAGTCATGGTGGCCGATAGTCCTCGGCGAAGACACATCGGCGGCGCCCAAGACGCCGACTGCGGAACTCGGGTGGGAGAGTTCTCTCCCGTACCCGTCCCGCCGCCTCCTTCACGAGCATGACCTGCTCGCAGAAGGATGCGGCGCAGTCCCACTTACTCCCGCTGGAGAGCATGGCTCGCACCATGGTCTCGAGCGAGAGAGTGTCCACGTCCAGACCCACTACGGGGACCTGGCACTGTGCACTCCACCAGCGTGTGGAGCGCCGTGTCATAGCTGCGGTCCTCGCAGTGCTGACACTCGGCCGTGGTTTCCCGGTGTCTTCGCCACAGATACCTACCGAAGCTACCGTGCCCGGCAAGCATCTGTGTCAACCGGTAGGAGAGAGCACCGTGTCTCCTCTCCAGCCACTCGTCCATGACCGGTCTGACGGCCGCGATTGTGGCGAATCCCCCCTTTGGTTGCTCAAGTCGCACCTTCCATGTCTCCACGGTTTCCTGTTGGAGTAGGGACCGCTGGGCCTCGATTTCTCGATAAGCGGGCGGGTTGCATTGGTAACAGTACCAAAATCTATTGTCTCTCGCATGCTGGCTGAAATGACTAATGAAAATGCGCTATAAGGGAAAGATGACTGCCACCAAGGTTTAGTTTGAGTTGCAGAAATTTAGTTTTCATAGAGCTGAACTCAATTATGAACTGTCTTTCTATGTAAGTGCAAGGCCGCATCTGCGGTTTCTAAACTCAAAATGTCAAACCTTGACTTGATTTCATTGATTTTGACAGTTTGATGACATTTTGAGGTAAGAAACCACCGCGGTAAAACGCAAGTGCGGTCCCGGGCTAAGTTCGTCTGAATTCGATGTCTCTGGTAAATTAACAATATTTTTGATATAGGAACCAAAATGTAACAGACTTATCTGCAGTAAAGGACAGTATGCATGATGACCAGGATTTGATGGACGAATGGGCCCACGACTCGGACGATGGATTTAAACCAGACGACAGCACGCATAGAGTCAATACTTCTGGTGGCCTTGATAAACGTAAGTTTTGGCATCCTTTTTGTTAAATACTAGTTCTTATAATACTATGTGGTTATAGAATTGATGACTGACCTGTAATTGGCTCTCTGATATTTATTATATAAGGCTATTGTGTGCTATTATAAGCTGTTGGTCTCCCAAAAATAAATAAATAAATAAATGACTGGTTTAAAATTTTGTTTCTTTAGTATTTTTAATTGGGCGTTGTTTTCGTCATCAATTATTTCTCTTCGTCTAACAAATTTATTTCTGTATTATTATTACATGGGATATTAGACTGAAGGCCGTATTTCAGAACGTTTCTTGAGTACCGATTGAATATCATTTTGTAATGGTCGTGAGGGCCATTCTCAGAATAGAATTACTCTGCGAAATCACAGTATGAATACATGTACAAGCGGCTAATATATAATTTTTTTTGAGTAGCCTGCAAATTTTCTCCAAAGCAGGACCTGCCCAAATGCATTCAAACACGCCGAAAAACAAACCGGCCGTAAACCCGTATGTTCGCCCTGGTGAGATGATGTTCATTTGGACTCTTCACACACTCAAAACAGAAGGGGTTGTCTGTAAAGTCGGTTTACGAACGATATTTTTTACGCGATAACTTCACAAGCCGAACGCTTACACGATCGTGCCTCTCTGTCGCTTGTTCCGTGCTCTCGCTTGCACGCTCGGCTCAGGCGGAACGTGACACTTTTTCGTGCGTACTGCCAGCGTTCATCGATTTATAAGACGTTATCACATCATCAGTGTTTTTTTATTTTGTTACAGCGACAACTAAACTTCAGTTCACTGTATCAATCCGAGGTTCTCTTCAAGTAATTCTTAATCGATACATTTACGGGCTACACTCGACCAAACGGTCTGGACTGCGACGATGGCGGTGCGTGGATTACAGGAATAAAAAATGTTCAGCTTACGTCACTACTAAAGGCAATGTTGTACTCAATAGGTCAGTATACTTTTAACGGAGTTTATCTCAGATTTTTTAGGCTTCATGAGACTTCGCTGTGTGTCTGTGCGTCATGAGGCTATATCTCAGGAACTGTGATAGCAAGAGAGCTAAAATTTTTACAGATAATGTATTTCTGTAGCCGCTATAACAACAAATACTAAAATAAAATAAGGGAGGGATTAACGGGGGGCTCCCGTACAACAAACATGATCTTTTACCTTTTTTTGTACGGGAGCCTCTGTGCGTGAGTCCGACTTGCACTTGGCTATTTCTTTTTATACCACTAAGGTGACAGACAAGTATACGGCCCACTAGTTACTAGAAAGTGAGATAGAGTGTGAACAGTAAGACGCGCGCTTAGTTTAGTACTGCCGCGTCATAGTAAATACTCACTTTTGGGTTTAGTTTTTGCTTGGTCCCACTTTCTTGTTCGATTAGCGTCATCTGTCTTTAGTTCTTGAATCTAAGGAGTATTTATTATAATGGTGTGCCGTCATCAATATAAATTTATAGCACAGTACTCACTTTTGGATTTATTATTTGCTATCTTGGCTTTCCTTTATTGTTCGCTAAGCGCTTTTAGTTCTATAACCTGTATAAAATATTATCATGAATGAATAAAACTTACTTACAGGGCGAATCTCCACAACCACGCTTTCCACGATAAAAAGATTCTAGGCAAGATTGAAAAGAAGGCCATCTACTCAGCTATCGAGGAGGTCGAATGCTACAAAGAAAAAGAGAACAACCAACAAAATGACAACGACAAGAGCAATGAAGACCTTGATATGACCGAAGAAAAAGAAAGCTTTATGTCCCTTGACGACTTTGGTACTAATATTAAAATAGATTCTGAAACAGAAGCAAGGAACACTTAAAGACTCGATAGTAGTGTTTCTTTTGCGTAATATTGAATACAAACAGAAATAAAAACAGGTGAAGTGGTATGACGGTGCGTGTATGTGTCGATGCAACGCGCCAACGAATAAGTGATTGGTGCGCGTCAGGTGATCCGTGTTGTTTTGATCGCCACAGGGAAATAATTAAGTAAGACTCGCGCATGTAGGGTTCCGTACCAAAAAATGGCAAAAAATCACGTTTGTTGTATGGGGGCCCTCCCTTTTTTCTGATTTTAATATTTGTTGCTATAGCGGCAACAGAAATACATCATCTGTGAAAATTTCAGCTCTCTAGCTGTCATGGTTCCTAAGATACAGCCTCGTGACGGACAGACAGACAGACGGACAGCGAAGTCTCATGAATAGGGTCCCGTTTTTCACCCTTTGGGTACGGAACCCTAAAAATGCCGGATAGTTCCCTTCTTATCTGCAAAAACATAGTAATGTATCATTAAAAACTTGACAAGTCGTGGAGTTCATTTTGCGGTGGCGCCTCGTCATGCTTTTTTTTTGTTTACGTGAGGGAAAACCCTCATGGATGTTATGCCGGACTCCTACCGGCTAAAAAAACCTCACGTAACGCCCAACAGCCTGTGGTTGGGAGCCCCGGGGAGCTCTCGGAAGGATGTCCCAGGACTCCCAACAGACCTACGACCGCCACTGCGGCCTCGCCCAGGGGAGGCGCCTCGTCATGCTATTTCTCCTGTTTCGAATTTCTGTGGGTAGATACAAAATTCAAATGTACAGTTGTGTAGAAAATCTGCGGTACAGTTTTATGGTCTTTTCTTCATGAAATATGTAATCACGCGGTTTAAAATAATAAATGTATTGATTAAATGTTTGTTACAATAAGTTTAAAATAGTTGTCTATTTTATTCGAAATCGGCCAAGTGCGAGCCCGGCAACAGAAATACATAATCTGTGACAATTTCATCTGTCTAGCTATCACGGTTTATGAGATACAACCTCGTGACAGACAGACATCGAAGTCTCAGTAATAAGGTCCCGTTTTTACCCTAAGGATACGGAATCCTAAAAAAGATCTTATAGATTCATCACAAAAGTAAATTAAAGAGATAATGCACTTTTTGTATGTAAAAAAAGCTGTTTATTGTAACTAATTAAAATTAAAATATCACTTAAGAGATAAACTAGACGGGCCCGCGGTTCCGCCCGTGCGGAATTTTGTTCCCTTTCCCGCTTCCTATGGGAACTTAGTTCCGGGACAAAATTATTAGCCTATGTGCTATACCAGACTCCCTGTACCAATATAAGTAAGATGAAGAAAGACGTTTGATGCACAAATTAGATAGTACAGATACAGGTTAGAGATAGTACAGATGGAAACCTACATACTAAATTCGCACACTTAGACAACTCATTCACAGACACAACGCACACATAGACAACTCATTCACAGACACAACGCACACATAGACAACTCATTCACAGAGGCACGAGCCCTGTTCGCCCGTGGTCCACCTACATAGTTCACCTGGTTGTACCACGGGTAATTTTTTTCCCCGTGGTCCACCGCAGTTTAACTGGGTGTACTATGGGAATTAATGTTTTCCCATAGTCCACCTATGCTGTTATGAAGTATATGTTTTTAATTTATATTGGCCGTAGTTCACCTATATCGAAAAACAAAAGACATTCGTAAAATATTTATTTTTACTATTTTTTTACCTCCCTTTCTTTTAATGAATACTTACAACATCTTCTTCGGTACTCATTTTAACTAGTTACAATTAATTGTAAATTAATAAAACTACAAGGAAATATATTTAAACTTATAGGTACTATGACATTATAGATGACATTGTCATTATGAAAAAATGAGGTAAACAATTAGTTGGTATGAAGTTTGTATCCTATACAATATTATTCCTTCTACAAGTAGACCACGGGGAAAAACAATTACCCATGGTACAACCAGGTGAACTAAGGTGGACTACGGGAAAACAATAATTCCCATGGTACACCCAGTTAGACTGCGGTGGACCATGGGGAAAAAAAATTACCCGTGGTACAACCAGGTGAACTATGTAGGTGGATCACGGGCAAGAAGGAGGTCAGGCGGTCCTCAACTGAATTTTCGATACTGATTTGTGCGCGAGTGTGTGTAGCAGAGGGTAGGTGTGAAAAAAAGTACATACATGAGTTTTCCATTTGTACTATCTCTAATTTGTGGTACAGATGGAAACCTACATACCTTAAACCCGCTGAGGCTACGCACACAGACACCGCTCACAGAGTTTACAGACACGTGTTCAAGAGATTTTCATAGTAGATTTCGATACTGATTTGTGTGCGAGTGTGCGTAGCAGAGGGTAGTGTGAAAAAAGTACGTACTACCCGTTCGCTCTAACTTTGCCGCTGGCGTAGAGGCATATACCCGAATTTTTAATTACACGAAGTAAATTGACAGTGGCTAATGTCACTTCGTCATAGAAAATAAGCAACATTGTATGAAGAAGTGACATTAGTTGCTGTCAATTTACTTCGTCTAATTAAAAATTCGACTTTAGTATGGAGCCGAGCGGCAAAGTTAGAGCGAACGAGCAGTACATGAGATTTCCATCTGTACTATCTCTAATTTGTGTTTAATGTCGAGCTGATGTCCAAGGTTTATTTTATTTTTGAAGTAACACTGCTTTAGGTGCGACTAGGACTCCCTAGTCGCGCCTAAAGAAGATTTAGGTACTTCAAAAATAAAATTCCGTCAGAAAAAATCTGAGTTACTTAACTCAGATTTTTTTCTGACGGAAGTAACGCCACAGGACGCTTACTATTAGAATTTTGAATAGCGGTAGTTTCCGCTATTCAAAATTCGATTGAATAATATTATTAATATAACATTTGATGCCGTCAATGGCAAAGAAGTTTTACTTCAATCGCGCGTAAAGGTTACACGCACACACTTTTTTATTTTGAGGGCGTATAAAACGCTTCTCCCTACTCCTTCAGGGATACAGGCGGGACATTATATCGGTCCATCTATCTACATTCAACTATGTGTCTATAAATATGAAGTAGGTACAAAGTTTGAATAGTTTGTTATCTCATAGTATTATGATTTTGTATATAGAAATAAACCTTTTAAAATACGTATGTCATTATCACATAATCCGACACAGAGGTCACCGTTAAGTTAAGGATGACTCACGCTACACCGTGCCGGGCCCGAGCCGAGTGTCGGCCGTAGCTCGGACACGGCACGGTCAACTAATATCTTCTATAAATATAAAAATCAATGCCACTTTTCGTTGTAATTTTATAACTCGAGATCGGGCTCATCTATCCAAACCAAATGTTTAGGCTTTGTTCGGACTATTTAGTAGATGGTTTATGTGAAGTTTGCACAAAATCGGTCGAGCGGTTTTTGATTTATCACGCAAACAAAGTTGCGGAGGTCAGCTAGTTACATATATTTTGTATGAACACACTCATACTACACCGAGCGGCAACCGAGTGACGGCCGAACAACTGAGAACGGCAACGCTCGGAAATAACTCGGTCCCACCTCGGCTCGGACCCGGCACGGTCTAGCGTGAGTCATCCTTTAGCCTACAGATGCTTGCACGGTTTTACAGATGATGTATGATTTGATTATACGGATGAAGTATTGCACTTTCTGTCTCTGCGTCTTGTTAAATTATTAAAAAAGTACCTAATGTAGGCTACCAAACTTGGTTATCCATATTGTAAGTCTAGGTTATTATCGTCGCAATAAATTAGTTACAATATTATTTATTAGTGTTTACTTACTGACGAGTTAGATTTCTGTTGTTACATTGTTTCTGCGTAGTTTCTGGATCTGTCGGTCTGAGATCGCGGGTCAGACTAAATATTTATGTGACCCGCAATGTTTGTTTCGGAGTTTAGGTGTTCTCTATGAATGTTTTTTTTTATACCGCAGCCTATGGACGCTTGCAACACCAGAGGCGCCACAATCGCGCTGCCGACCCTGTAAAAACCTAAGTCCCCTTTTGAATAACCCCATACTGTAGGCGTTTGGGAAAACCGAAGCAGGGAGATCATTCCACAACGTAAGCCTACGCGGAAGAAAGCCTCTATCGGATCTCACCGTGCTCGAGCGCTCAGGACGCAACGTGTGATATGTATGGATTTTAAAATAAAGAATGTTTATCAGTTGTCTAAACCCCATATCACAAGTTTATATTAGCTTGGTTTGGGCCAGATGGCGATGTGTGTCAATGTTCCAAAAATATTTATTTAACACATACAAGAGGTACTTACCTCACCGAGATCTACGGGCCCAAGTCAACTTCATCAACAAACTAGTCGTTCACCTTAGGCGCGGGACATACACAAGAGGCGTGGAGGCGCGGGTGCGGAACGGACGCAGCGCCCTGTCAGTCACATTTCATACAAAATGTACAGAAGAGGTGTGGCGCCGCCCAATTAGAGATGGCGTGGCGCGGGTGCCGCTTCCTTACCCGCTGTTAGCAGTTTAGCAGCGGCATGATGTAGTGAACACAGAAACGAATTTAGATGCAAAATTGCGTGACGATATAGAAATGAATATAAAATTTTGTGAGTGATTGCCCAAGAACTAAATGAGTATGGTGAGTTATGTAGAAGTTCATTTACTTTGGACAGAATTGTATTAAAACACTGGAAACATCTTATAAACTTCGTGGAAACGATCTGGATAGCGTATTAGATTTTCCAGTTGATTTTTTTGAATTAAGTGAAAAATCTATGCGTCCTGTTTGCCATACAGGGACTACCGCATATCTTTTTATTCTTTGTACTCGTAAGATCTCTAAATGCATCAGAGCTGGCAGATACTATTCATCTGATGAAGAAGACGTCATCATTCGTAATGGAATGAAACACTAAGATGACAAATGCATCCCTGTGTTAGATCATGTGAGCGTTGGGGCGCCGCGCCTCCGCGCGTCTTGTGTATGTCCTGACTCCTCCTGCACCTTAGGGGTTAGGAGTAAAGAGGACAGTCGTACTCGAAAAAGTCAATCCGATCCAAACCATGGTTTGTCCTCTGGGGATAACCCCAGGGAGTACCAGGTACGTACGTCCTCGGAAGGGTAACCTTCCGAGGACGTACCTGGGACTCCCGACCGTAGGCTGATGGAAGGGCACCGTGTGGTTTTAGTCGGTATGAGTCCGACATAGCATCCATGAGGATTTTCACACGTAAAATTTAAAAAAAAACGGCCAAGTGCGAGTCGGACTCGCCCATAAAGGGTTCCGTAGCAGCAAGCAACATAATGATAAAAAATGTAGTTCGTTGTCACTTTGATTGATGTTTTAACACGTTCACTGTGGTAGTGATTTTTTTAGGCGAAAATTGCGATTTATGACATATTAAAACAAGAAAGACGTGAGATCGTTCTCACCAGACTGCCCCTCTGTTAGGGAGTTGAGAGAGAGAGTGAAAGTGAAAGTTCAATCCGATTGACGGTGTCATTTTTGTTTTATTTCAAACTTTGAACAGATGATCCACGTGACCCACTACCCGTTCGCTCTAACTTTGCCGCTGGCGTAGAGGCGTATACCCGAATTGTTAATTAGACGAAGTAAATTGACAGTAGCTTATGTCTATTCTATTCTATTCTATTTTTGGTTATGGCTTTCTGCCGGAGCCAATGCCGGCATCTCCGCCAAAATCAAACGTGTAATCGAGGTTGCGTGTGCTTGTGGTTATGCTAATAACCAATTTCGCAGTGATCTGAGTTGAGCTTGACGCGCTGGGATCTTGTTGAAGTTAGTGGGAACACTGCAACAAATATTACCAGACTATTTCCACATGGACACACACAGTTATATATTATTTATAAGTACCTACATAAATACATTGGGAGTTTTCTATTAATGAGTTAAAACATATGGGACAGTATATCCTGGGGCAATATCTAATTACAGTTTGACAGTGTTGCGGTTGATAAATGATATTAGGATCGAATATAGTTGACGGGAAGGATGTGTTAGTAGGGAGGCAAAGTTAATAGGAAGGGGAATCTTGAGTTTTGTTACTTGGGTATAGAAGTCGGGAGGGGAATTGCGTAAGGGACAATCAAAGAAGATATGGTGGACCATACATTGGAATGTACCCTCGTCCAGTCCACATTCACAAATTGAAGAATCCCTTATATGAATTTTGTGCAGAAACACAGGTGAGCAACAATGTCCAATAAGTAGTCTGCAGACAACTGAGATAGCTGGTTTGGGAGACTTTTTAAAATGGTAGAACCAGGGCTTCGGTGATATGTTGGGTTGTATGGAGTGGTAAAATTTGCCTTTCTCCCTGCTTGAATTCGACCAATAGACTTGCCATGTAGACTGAAGGGATTTCTGGGGCAGGCTCAGGAGATCGTATCCCTGACAGACAAAGTGTCTCAAGTCCGAGAAGGGTGCAGATACAGCATCTTTAGCGAGGGAGTCAGCGCATTCGTTGCCTCTGATACTGCAGTGGCTCGGAATCCAAACCAGTTGTACAGTTTTCTGATTCTGATGGCTTAAGAGCAGGCTTTTTTTAATGTTCAAAATAAGGGAGCTGTGGAGTTTAGATCTATAGGGGTTTTGTTCCAGAGCTTGAAGACTACTCAAGGAGTCTGTGAAGATAACTGCTTTGGAGATATTGTGGGACTCTATGAATGAGCAGGCCTCGAGTATGGCTACACATTCACCCGTAAACACTGAGGATTCTTTAGGACACCTGAACTGCATTGCTATCCGAGAGTTTTGGAAGAATACTGCAGCCCCAGTATAGCCCTCTCTGGAAAGCTTCGATGCATCAGTAAAAAAAAGCTGAAAATCTTTCCAATGTCTATCCACCAGCGCATTGAAAGTGGGACCTGCTGACACAGATGTCTTGTCTGTCGAGTCCGATGTTATGTAGTATCTGAGGTTTGAAGCATAGCACCTCATAAGTATGAGTGAAGAGTGGGAGCCTGTCAAATTTTGCAATAGGAGATTCTAGATTTTGTAAGGATCTAAAAGATTGAAGGATTAAGGGAACTTCCTTTTTTTTCCAATATATAGAATTTCTGTTACAGAGGAGATTTAGGGATTCCAGGTTTTGCAATAGTGGGTGGGATTTTTGGCAGCACAGACGGTTGACGAAGCGGTCTGCTAAGTACTTCCGTCTCAGCGCCAAAGGGGGTTCCGTACACAACACTTGCAATGCATTTATAGGGGATGACTTCATACATCCAGAGATTATCCGGAGACATGAGGCTTGGATCTTATCTAGCCCGGCCAGTGCCCCTTTATTGCATGGGATCAGTAGGAATGACCCGTAGTCCATTACACTACGAATGAGTGCATTGTAGACCAGTCTCATAGTAAATGGATGTGCACCCCACCAAACCCCCGCAAGGGCCTTTAGAATGGGGGTGATTCGCTCGCACTTCTGAACTTGGTGGCAATGATGTTGGCGGCCAGTCAGTTTTGAGTCCAAGTATACTCCAAGGAACTTCACTTTGGAGGATACAGGAATGCTATGCCCCTGGATATGTAGCTGAATACGAGGGATTGTTTTTTTACGGGAAAAAATTACCACTGAACTCTTGGGTGCAAAGAAAGAAAGAAAGAAAGAAAAATAAATTTATTTCACATAGGCATATACAGATGCTCTTGTAAAACGTCCAGAATATAAATCAAAATCTACCACCAGTTCACAACGCGACCCACCTGAGAAGAACTGGCAAGAAACTCAGCGGGTTATTCTTTTTAGAGCTCTATTTACAAAATGAATCTAAAAACTATGCATTTTTACAATTTTTTTGAGAATCCAGTAGAGCAGGTCATTTCCAGGCTTCTCCATCCAACAAATAATCACCAATTGTATAGTAGCCCCTGCAGTACAATTTACTTTTTACAACCTTTTTAAATTTATTAAGGGACATACTTTTAATTTCGTCTGGTAGCCTGTTGTAAAAGCGTATACAGTTACCCATGAAAGAATTGCTGATTTTGTGCAATCTGCTATGATAAACAGCAAGGTTACTTTTATTTCTAGTGTTGACATTGTGTCTATCACTTAACTTAGCGAAACTATGTAAATTTCTTTGTACGTAGGTACATCAGATTCTCAAAAATATATTGTGATGCTACTGTAAGAATTTTAACCTCTTTGAATTTTTCGCGCAGAGAGACCCTTGGACCTAATCTATATATAGCTCTTATGGCCCGCTTTTGTAAAATAAAAGTTTTATCTATATCTGCAGCATTGCCCCACAGTAGAATACCGTAAGACATTATGCTATGAAAGTAACTGAAATAGACTATTCTAGCCGTATCTACATCCGTCAAGTGCCTTATCTTTTGTACAGCAAATGCTGCTGAACTTAATCTATTTGCTAGTTTGACAATATGTGGACCCCATTGTAAACCAGCATCGACCGTTAACCCTAGGAACGTCGTTGATTCCACAAGTTCCAACACCCGACCATTAAGTTGAACATTGGTTTCTGACTGTGTTACATTAGGCAAGGTAAATTTTATGCATTTAGTTTTATTATCATTCAGTCTAAGATTGTTAGTGTTAAACCAATGAACCACTTTCAAGATTGCGTTGTTGACATCGTCATAGTTATTTATTTGTCTTTTAACTTTGAAAATCAAAGAAGTATCATCTGCAAACAAAACAATCCTGTTGTTGTCCCCCACGTAAAAGGGTAGGTCATTAAAATATATAAGGAATAAAAATGGTCCGAGTATTGAACCCTGTGGGACGCCCATAGTAACTACAGAGCCCTCTGAGCGTGTACCATTAACATCAACCCTCTGAATTCTATTGTTCAAATATGAAGTCAGAAGATCGAGAGCCTTGTTTCTTATGCCATAATGGTGTAATTTCCTGATTAATGTTTCATGTTGGACGCAATCAAATGCCTTAGACAAATCGCAAAACACACCAATTGCATCTCGTTTATTCTCCCAGGCCTCGTAAATACATTTCAATAACTCTACACCAGCATCGGTAGTCGAGCGTCCTTTAGTGAAGCCAAATTGTTTCTCATGAAACAATTTGTGACTATTAAAATAGATCAGCATCTGCTCTAGTATTAGTTTTTCAAATATCTTGCTCAAGGTCGGCAACACCGAGATAGGTCTGAAATTACCCGGATCTGAAGCACTGCCAGCCTTGAACAGTGGTATAACTTTACTGTGTTTCATCAAATCAGGAAATACACCACTTGAGACGCAATCGTTAAACACAGCTGCCAAGTGGGGTGCAATGACATCTATAATACTTGATACGGATTTTACTGATAGCCCATTAAGGTCAGCGGATTTTTTAACATTAATAGATCTAAATGCTTTTAAGATGTCGTTGCAGTTGACAACTGTAAATTCGAACGCGCCCTCACAGGCAGCTACAGATTCTGCTAATAAAAGCTCGGCGGAGGTGGAAGACGACCGGAGAGTGTTAGTAATCTCTATAGGTACATTACTGAAAAATTTTTCGAACTCGGTCGCCACATTCATATCCCCCGAAACGTGGCGATTGTCTATCTTTAAATGAAACTTTCTTTCATTCGCTGTACACCTACCACATTCCGCATTTATAATGTTCCAAGTAGTTTTAATGACATTCGCAGAATCTAAAATTTTATTTCTAATGAAATTAGACTTGGCTAAGGTACAGGCTTGCTTAAATATCTTTGAATATTTTTTAACATATTCCTGAAACTCTGGGTTGAAATTATGCGATTTTTCAGAATACAGTTCATATAGTTTATGGCGACTCTTATAAATTCCGGGTGTTGCCCAGTCACTGAAAGCAGAGCTGCCTCCGATTGATAAAGTCTTAGGGGTAAAGATTTTCCCAAACACAGCATGTATCAAATTAAATAAATCAGAGTAGGATTCTTCTACACTAGTGTAATTGGGCAATTCTGTTATTTTCTTGACTAAGTTTCTTCTGAATGTTTCCAAGCGATGTGTGTTAACTGGGACAAAACTAATTATTTTCTTATTTTCCCTACTATTTCTCAGATAAGAAACAAACTGACCGCGATGATCTGATTTTACAGGGTCCACTATACATTTTTTAATGGGATTTATATTAGTATAAATATTATCAATACAAGTAGCACTAGTGGCAGTTATACGAGTAGGTTCCAAAAATATATTATACAAACCAAATGACTTGAACAAATTTAACATTTTCTCTCTCTGTAAAGGTTCCCGTGCAGTTTCTAAAACATCTAACTGCAGACAGGTTCAGTCCGTGGTTTAGTAGCCACTCATTTAGCGAGTCCAGGGAGATGGAGAGTGAATCAGCAGCATCTGTAATGGAGGGGTTCGAGACATATAACGCCAAGTCGTCCGCGTATTGTAGAATATGACAGTTGCTGTTGAGGCATGATCCAATGTCTGCTGTATACAGATTATACAGCATGGGGCTTAAGACCGAGCCTTGTGGTAAACCTGTCCAAATTTTGCGGTACTCGAAATCCTCGCCCTGGACTCTCAAAACCAGAGAACGGGACATGAGCATCTCGCGTACGCACTGTATCAACCTCGCCGGTAGTCTCAACTGTTGCAATTTCTGCTTGAGAATAGGGAGGAGGACGCTGTCGTAGGCGGATGAAACGTCGAGGAATGTTGCCACGACTGACTGGTTGTGTGAGAAGGCAATTCTGACATCAGCTATTAGTGTACCCACGCTGTCCATAGTGCTCAGGCCCTTTCTGAATCCAAACTGAGATCCTGGAAGCATCCCGCGGGATTCAACAACAAATTCTAGCCGGGTTTTTATTAGGTGTTCCAAGATCTTAGTGAGGACTGAGTATAGGGCGATTGGCCTGTAACCGTTTGGATCGTCACTGGGTTTTCCTGGTTTCAGGATCGGGATAATAATCTGTGTCTTCCATGGGTCCGGGATCCAGCCATTGACGAAGCAGTGGTTGATAATGTTCAGGAAGTAGCTCCTCGTCATGGTGCCTGCATAAGTGAGGAATGAGTATGGGATTCCGTCTATGCCCGGTGCAGAATCCTTAACGTGCCTAAGTACCATGTCCAGCTCACCCATGGAGAATGGGAGGTCGAAGGGGTCCCGTGAGGAATTAACGGGAATCTGATGGCACTCAGCCCTTGTGGGGACATAGGAAGGGGCAATTTTGTTGAAAAATAGCTCGGCTGTCTCACGGGTCATTGGAGAGCGTAAGGAAGGGGAGCAGCCCGCTCTGAATTTATTGATATTTCTCCAGACAACAGAGGGAGTAGTTCTGGGAGCAAGCCCAGAGCAGAATTTGGCCCAGCCTGCACGCTTCTTACGGCGTAACAACCTTCTAGTCTTGGCTTGTACCCGTTTATAGTTTAGTAAGTTTTGCACATTCATAGCACGGTCATATTCTTTTTCGGCCTCCTTCCTCTCTCTAATGGCAATGGTGCACTCATGGTCCCACCACGGTGGAGATGGAATTTTACCTCTGGCAGCATTTTTAATGGGGAAGTTGGTTTCCGCACAGGAGGTGATAGCCTTGGTAAAGTGCTCTAGGCATTCCTGCACATGGCAGCGATTGTTATTTTCTGAATTTAGAGATTCTAAAAGAGGTAGGGTGGGAATTTTACTATCTAATTGGGCTGTGAATGTGTCCCAATCAGGATTAGATAAATTAAATTTAAGGAGAGGAGGGGAACTTTTTTCTAAATAGGTCTTATCTGTGAAGTAAACCTGGATTGGGTAGTGGTCGCTGCCATGTGTCAGGTCTGTAGTTACCCAGCAGGCAGAGGAGGCAATGTCAGTGGTGCAGAATGTAAGGTCCACACAGTTAGTATTTTGACCAGGCAGGTTTCTTCGGGTAGGGCTACCATCATTAAGGATGCACAGATTGAGATCATCCAGGATCTCAACCAAGCCCACTCCAAAGGCATCGCAGCGGTTTGAACCCCACCTGTAGTGATGGCCATTGAAGTCACCCATAACTAACATAGGTCCCTGAATGTTCTGGAAGGTATGCCTGAGGATAGAAAGAAAGTTTTGGTGTGGATGAGCGATATAAATAGAAATTATTGTAATGCCTTCCACCTTTGCAGCAACCATATTCACACCCTGGTCCGGTGAGGACAAGGATATAGGGAGTAGGGAAACTCTACTATTGATGGCTAGGGCTGTTCCTCCATAGCCATCAGATCTATCTGCCCTGAGGATGTTGTAGTGTGGGATAGTAAAACTAAGGTTTGAAGTTAACCATGTCTCTGCAATGGAGCATGCAATGGGATTATATTTATTGTTAGGATATATGAGGTCGTGTTTTTTATGATACACGCTCCTCACATTCCATTGTAGATAGCTTAGGCGTGGAGCCATTTTTAATTAAGTTTAAAAGAGTGTTAAGTGTATTGGCAACGTTGGACGGTGGGTTGTTCGAAGAAATGAAGGGGATTATAATTTGGATCAAGAATTCTAAAATGGGGATAATGGTCTCAGAGAGTTGTGGTTGAGGGTTATTAATGGCACAGCCATTGGGTTGTGAAGATTGGGGGGGAGAAATGATATTTAGATGAGCAGTTTTGTCATAAGATGGAGGGAGAGGGACATGTGTTCTCGGTTTTAGGAAAACAGTTTTGCGGTAGGACTGAGTGGTGGTATTTTTCACAGCGTTAGCATAGGAGCTTGTAGAGACTGGAGGTATCGCCTTACTAGCTTCTGCGTATGAGACTATTTTCTCAGCCATTGTCGTCTTAATAGCTCTCTGTCTGGTATACTCCGGGCACACTTTGCTATTAGCAAAATGGGTGCCAGAGCACAACACACAAAAGGCTTCCTCTTCAGTAATGAAGCAACCGAGGGCAGTATGGTCATGTCCACACTTGAAGCATCTGGGATTTGATCTGCATAATGATTCAACATGGCCATACCTACAACACTTACGGCACTGTATGGTTGGGAATATATATTGTTGAACTGGTAAGAAGGTATAACAACAGTATATCCTCTGAGGAAGGGTTTGTCCATCAAAAGTGACCACACAGGTTTCTGTGGGCCTCCATTCTGTGGTACCATCTCGGGTCACTTTACGGTTGATTCGTCTTATTTTTAGTACTTGTCCACAGCCCTGTGGAACCGACATGTATGACTTTGCCTCATCTTCAGACATGTCTGTAGGGACACCTTGAACAACACCCATGCGGGTGGTCTGGTAGGAAGGAATACGGGCATCAAGTTTGTTGGGTATCAACATGGAATGGTTGAGGAAGGTGTTAGCGTCTTGGAAGGAGGCGAACTCTACCGAGACTCGGTTCCGACCAACTTTCTTAACGCCATCTTTAACAATGTTGTTGACATTGAACTTGGACAGTAATAAACCAAAGCTAACAGGGTGGATAGAGGCACCGGAGTTTGCTTGGGATTCGATATGCGACACGTGGACTATAAAGGGGCCCTGGTCCCCGGATGTATATTGGGAACGACCTACTTGGTTCCTCTGCTGCTTGGGAGGACGATTAGAGAGAGTTTCGTCATCAACTCGGCGTTTCCGAGAGGATTCCGAAACACTGCAAGTTATATCTGCAAATTGGGAAAGTTGATTTGTAGGAGGTATAGTCATAGAGGGGAATAAGGGGGGCGAGGAAAAGGTGGGAGTCTCAGGGGTTGTTGGATGGGGAGGGTCGGGAGGCTTTTCTTTATCCATAGTAATTAAACACATAAGAAAACAACACAAAACAGAACAATACCTTAACCAGAACAACACACAAGCTTTTGGATGTTAGAAACAAGTCAAGATTTGTCACAATTCACACAGAAACACTTAATTTTCCAAAAACGATCAAGACACACGAGGTTACCAAACACACGCCGACTTGACAGTCAGTAGCTTATGTCACTTCGTCATACAAAATACGCAACATTGTATGAAGAACTGACATTAGTTGCTGTCAATTTACTTCGTCTAATTAAAAATTCGACTTTAGTATGGAGCCGAGCGGCAAAGTTAGAGCGAACGAGCAGTAGTGACGTAGTTTAATGCGACAGAGTCACAGACAAAGTCTCGCCATAATCCCCTCTGCACTCTATTTTATAGACAGGGCTAAAAGAACTACTTACTAGATCTCATTTTAACCAATTTTCGTTACCTAGAAGTTTTTATGGCAATGTAGATCATAATTATACCTATCCAACGGCCAACGGCGAACTAGCTTTCTCACACCAAGCACTTCAGGCAAGATCTTTTGAATGGTTGTCCCTGAGATGCTCAATAGAGCTCCTATCTTTCGATATGTCACATGATGATCTTCGATAACTAGTTGTCTCGCAGCAATGCTATCTTCAGTGAAGGCGGATTTTTAGCTTTCTCACACCAAGCACTTCAGGCAAGATCTTTTGAATGGTTGTCCCTGAGATGCCTAATAGAGCTTCTATCTTTCGATATGTCACATGATGATCTTCGATAACTAGTTGTCTCACAGCAATGCTATCTTCAGTGAAGGCGGATTTTTAGCTTTCTCACACCAAGCACTTCAGGCAAGATCTTTTGAATGGTTGTCCCTGAGATGCCTAATAGAGCTTCTATCTTTCGATATGTCACATGATGATCTTCGATAACTAGTTGTCTCACAGCAATGCTATCTTCAGTGAAGGCGGATTTTTAGCTTTCTCACACCAAGCACTTCAGGCAAGATCTTTTGAATGGTGGTCCCTGAGACGCCTAATAGAGCTTCTATCTTTCGATATGTCACATGATGATCTTCGATAACTAGTTGTCTCACAGCAATGCTATCTTCAGTGAAGGCGGATTTTTAGCTTTCTCACACCAAGCACTTCAGGTAAGATCTTTTGAATGGTTGTCCCTGAGATGCCTAATAGAGCTTCTATCTTTCGATATGTCACATGATGATCTTCGATAACTAGTTGTCTCACAGCAATGCTATTTCAGTGAAGGCGGATTTTTAGCTTTCTCACACCAAGCACTTCAGGCAAGATCTTTTGAATGGTGGTCCCTGAGATGCCTAATAGAGCTTCTATCTTTCGATATGTCACATGATGATCTTCGATAACTAGTTGTCTCACAGCAATGCTATCTTCAGTGAAGGCGGATTTTTAGCTTTCTCACACCAAGCACTTCAGGCGAGATCTTTTGAATGGTGGTCCCTGAGATGCCTAATAGAGCTTCTATCTTTCGATAATGTCACATGATGATCTTCGAAAATTAGTTTAGAATTGGAAGCCGAATATGTAATTTAAATTTTTCATGTCTGTCTGTCTGTATCCCGAATAAGTATCACGCCGAAACTACTGAATTGATTTGAATGAAACTTGGTACAATCAAAGCTTATAATCCGAGGAAGGTTTTAGGATACTTTTGATCCCGATATTTTGCGCGGTTCCTTTGGGAGAGGGGATGAAAGACAAAACGGTTTTTTAGTTGTAACTTCTCAATGCGTGGTCCGATTCAAAAATTTTTTAGTGTTAGAAAGGGAATAATTTAAGGAATGTTTCACACAAGTTTCTATGTTAGAAAGGGAATAATTTAAGGAATGTTCCACACAAGTTTCAATGTTGAAGGTTTTGTAGTTCAGGAATTAGAGACATCTCAACTTTCGCAAAACCTAGAATTCAAGGATCCCTTTGAATGGGAGGGTAAATCAAAACTGGCGTGCTGTCCATTCTAAAACAATTCAGCCCATGCTATCGGCGCGGACTGAATTATTTTACAATAGCCTTAATCATTAAGCTCTTTTATGATTAAGCAAACAGGGCTGTTTCACACGCTGCTTGATGAATCTGATAAAGAAGTACCCCTCCTTTCGTACACCTTATGTGACGTAAACGAAGTTGCGAGGGTCAGCTAGTTTAAAAAAAATGTTTGTCTGTCTGTCTGTATCCCGAATAAGTATCACGCCGAAACTACTGAATCGATTTGAATGAAACTTGGTACAATCTGAACTTATGATCCGAGGAAGGTTCTAGGATACTTTTGATCCCGATATTTTGCGCGGTTCCTTTAGGAGAAGGGATAAAAGAGAAAATGGTTTTTAGTTGTAACTACTTAATGCGTAGTCCGATTCCAAAAAAAAAATCAGTGTCTTAAAGAGAGTAGGTCCTAGGTATAAGGATTGTTTCACACAAGTTTCAATGTTGAGGGTTTCGTAGTTCAGGAATTAGAGACATCTCAACTTTCGCCAAACCTAGAATTGGTGCCGTTGAATGTGAGGGTAAATTTAAACTGGCGTGTTGGCTTAATCATAAAAGGGGTCGTCCATTAATCGCGCGAGGTTTTTTTGGGCATTTTTGGACCCCCCTCCCCCTTGGTGATATTTGGTGAGGTTTCAGATTACCCCTCCCCCCCTGGGCCGAATCACGTGTATTTTTAGTAACTACCTAGGTAGGTACTAAGTTTTTTTTTTAACTTTATACATAGAAGTCTCTATTGTTATAATCTATCCATACTTCTATACGAATACTAGCTAATCCGCGCAACTTCGTTTATGTCACATAATAGAGACAGATATAGTATTAATATTTAAATATATTTCCCGTTGCATTTACTCCCGTCGTGTTGCTATATAATATTGATTATTTTGGAGCTAATGAAGAAGGTATCAGTTTGTCAAGCTTAAAATTTTACGTTGGTTTGATCGCAGTTGGCTAAATAGAAGGGAAGTTATGAACAAAAGTACAATAATAAAGGTTGAATTTCCATGCGATCATTGTGCTTTTGGTCACGACTATCGATATCCACGTGGACTGAGCTGCGTTTTTTTGCTATTACGGGGGGAATGCGGTTTGGCACCATTATCCTAGCTGCGGGGGCAGCCGGGATGGTGTGTGGAGGAGCTCCCGGTTCCGAAAAGGGACCGTCCTACCCACTAAACGCCGCGGTGTCCCTCCTCATCCTACAGACGGCATGGATATCCAAAGATTGTTCACGTCGGCCCGGCCCGGCCGGGGGCTTCCAACACTTTCGGGGTTCTCGCCCGCATCGCACCGCTGTCGAACGCTTCTCTGGAAGCAGAGAGGGTAGTGAGCGGTGAGCGGGTAGGCTCTGAAGGCATTTCCGGAACAAGGAGAGGGGCCTTCCCCGAAACGATCATCGGTGGACAGGGTCATAGCTGCGTGCATCGACTAGTCTAATACATATATTTAACTTATAATATAGCTATAGAGAGTCGAAAATCTGTACGTCCAATATATTTGGTACCTAATTATTTTCCAAGATTTTTTTTACTGGCCATTCTATCCATGTTATAGTAAGTTCAACTCATCTGTGCGCGCGGCCCTATGTGTGGGTTTGGGTTTCCACCAGAGCTGTGCTGACCGAGGTGAGGTAAATGAAGCGATTCTATTGGTTCTTTACAAACACATCCCTCGCTACGCATCCTCGCACATCTCTGGTGGAAACGCAGCCTTAATTTCATTATTCCCACCACATTTTGTTCGATGTTATGCAAAGCATTTTTTTTTCAATCCCCCTACTATTTCGATTGGGTTTAGTTCAGGATGATACGGTGGTAACCGGAGAACTTTTAAGCCACATGGCTGAAGTATGTCATAAATCTTATAACAAACTAGCTGACCCTTGCATCTTCGTTTACGTCACATAAGGTGTACGAAAGGAGAGGTATTTTTTCATCAGACTCATCAAGCAGCGTGTAAAACTGCCCTGCCCTCTGACAAAGGAACCGCGCAAAATATCGGGATCAAAAGTATCCCAGAACCTTCTTCGGATCATAAGCTCAGATTGTACCAAGTTGCATTTAAATCAATTCAGTAGTTTCAGCGTGATACTTATTCGGAATATGGACAGACAAATATGAATTTTTTTATTACATTTTCTGCTTTAGTATCGATTAGAGAACGCCCTACAATAAAAATTTTCAAATTATCTTCCATGTACAAACTCTCGACCCTCAACAGTTTTTTGAAGTAAAACTTCGTTAGGCGCGACCTAGGGAGTAACTCAGATATTTTTTCTGACGGAAGTAACGCTATTTGAATTTTGAATAGCGGAAACATAGTTTTCATTTCTCATACTCGGAAAGTAGTGATTTCTTGGTCTGATTATTGGGTGGAAAATGCTGTTTCCCTCCCTAGAGAGGGAAAAACTCATACAAATTACTTTCCACCTAAGCGCCGGAATGAACTTTAAAAATAGAACTGCTGTCAGTTAAGAGATATTTGTAAAAAAAACTAATTAAAAAATCTTATTATATTATTACCTACTGATTTGAATAATATTACTTTTACTAGTTTTATTTTCCTCATATTCGAAATGAAAAGTAGAGTGTTTAACTCCGGTAAAAGAATCAATTCCGACTTGGACTATAGCCGCCCTCGCTGTGATACTTTCCACCCTCGGTTAACAATCTACTATTCCGCTATTCAAAATTTGAATGATTGATATTAATATAACATTTGATGCCATCAATGGCAAAGAAGTTTTACTTCAATCACGCGTAAAGGTTACACACACATACTTTTTTTAGATGTATAGAGTATGGTCTTTTTACTTTTTAAATCAAGTCATACAGTAAATTTTTTGTCATATTTGCTGTATAAGCCGTATAAGCAATGTTTTCTTCTGTCGACCATCTCTGCATTCCTATTTTTTTTTTGCATTAGAATTTGGGCTCTATCATTTTTTGACTATTCTGTAGGCCTTTATAAGTTACACAATTCTACCAAACATTATTTTGTTTATGCCTCAAAGGGTTTAGGCAGCGTTTTCGTTAAAAGCTACCAGACACCTTATTTTTTTCGACATCTCCAACTAATATCGTTATATTTTAGTCAATGTCAAACAAACTCAACAAATTATATACGCAAAACGTTCTCAAGAATCATTGGTGATCTCAGCATGAAAATCAATGCAGTATAGGGAATGCAATCCCGCAACAACATTGTGGTGTAGGTATTATATGCCCACATTTGACCTTTTAAGATTTCATACCACGTAATATGTGGTGAGCCGTATTGCCGTCTTGAAATGGACAGATGCAGGTGGCGACTACCTGCTGTTGAAATTTTTCAAGCCGGACCTTCAACTTGGCTTAACTGCCATTTTACCGGCAAACGGGACCTACGGCTTAACGTGCCTTCCGAAGCACTGCAATGCTCAAATAAATGTCACAAAGTAGTCACCCATCTAAGGACCGGCCATAGTTAAATGTAACTTACTGCAGTGATCTTTTACAGAACACCGAGTATGCTGGGCCACTAGGAAAAATAAATTATTCAATATTACTTATTATTGAGATTATTAAACGGATATACATATAAGTAATAAAATATCAACTGTAAATTATTAGAAGCAGATAAAATGGGTAGTTTTGGCATTACTTTAAAAGTGCGCAAAAACGTAGCATCTCAAAATTCTTGTCTGCCAAACGACTCCTAACTTTACATGTCAGATAGCCAGCAAACAATGTACGAGATAATTGAATACTTTTCTAACTGTTTATAGTACAAGAAAAGTCAAATCTTCCTGATCACTATCACACCCTGATCACTAAAAGCAAATAAGTACGTTATTAGGTTATATTATTACGTCACAATTACAAAAAACTTTCTCAAACCGAATCAGTTTGCGCGCTTCCGCTTACAGAAAACACATGGCGTTTACCTTTGCACAGTCCCGCAAATCCCGCGGGATCCCGCACGATTTACGTGCGGGACTGGTCCCGCAAAAATGCTGCGGGATCCCGGTATTTCGGGATCCCGGTATCCCGGTATTGCATTCCCTAATGCAGTAGTTTTAAAGTTTATCGTGAACAGACAGACGCGGCGGGGACTTTGTTTTATAATTATATTTATGTAGTGATAAAAAAAATTAATTCCATCGAATTGACACATCAAAAATATTTATCTGACTTCTTAAACATTTTCTCCGTGAAGAACAAGACATTTTCTTTAACGACTGTACCCATGGTATTATCACTTAGAACACTGTGTAATGAATTATAATGTAACCAACTTACACAGGATGTCAACGTTGCAGTTACATTGAGACTTGTCATGATATTTAATTTCGTTTCATTATAACGTAAGAGTTGCCTTCAAAACGTGGTAGATGACGCTGTATGCTTTTTGTTCATTATGATTTTTATTTCGCGGCCACGCAGAGAGTTTCCTGCAAAGACTGCTTGGCACCGCTGGTGTCGTCAATAAGTCGAGTTACGTCTCTATCTCATAATATACAAATGTACTCTGTGAAGCGGACCGCGTTACTGCCACACAAATTAAAGCTGTATAATTACTAGCGCACGCACACATAGCGCCGCGCGCACTGATGAGTTGAATTATCTATACTTCCATTACATCCGATACTGAAGCTTAAATAGTTTTTTTGTAGAGTAAGTTCGGGTAATATGGCACGCCATAAGCCTTTTTGGGAATAAATCAAGTTTTTTTCGAGATCGATCTGTTTTTATTTTACCATTCAGTCTTAGAACTAATCTATACTTATAATAAATCTGTAGAAGTGAAAATTCTGTACATTCAAAATATCAAAAAAATAAATAGCAGGGGGTGTTACTAGACCGACACCGAACCCAAAAATGTGATTAAAAATAATTTTTGTCTGTCTGTCTGTCTGTCTGTCTGTCTGTTTGTTCAGGCATCACGCAAAAACTACCGGTTCGATTACGATGAAACTTAGTATAATTATTCTTTAATAGCCTGGGCACCACACTGGGTACTTTTTATCCCGAAAAAGTATGTAGAATTTAAAGCAAACTTAATTTTGCGGTTCGATCCCTAGAGCCAAAGTTATTATCAATTATTTCTTAAACGCATAATGGTACGACGATGAAACTAAGCATGAGCGTTGTTTGTTACAATTTGAAAAAAGTAATTTTAACATTTTTGCTAATTTCACCTCCTAAGGTATAAAAAAGGAGGGTAAAGTTTGTATGGGACAACGTGATTCCTTGGTCCGATCTACTTAAGGCCATACCCAGGGCTAACGACCTTGAGCATATGGGCGATATGACTCGCCAACATAGAGTAGCGCAACTACAGAGACATCAGAGTAAAAGAACCACGGAAGAAGAAGAAAATAGTAGCGGAAATACGTTCCTCGCTTCACCAAATAAACAAGAAGCCGTGAGACGGTCTCACCCGACTGCCCCTCTCTAAAACGTTTATTGTGAAAGTTCAATCCGATTGCCGTTGTCATTTTTGTTTAATTTCAAACTTTGAACAGATGATCCACGTAACCTAACCTAGTGACGTAGTTTAATGCAACAGAGTCACAGACAAAGTCTTGTCACGAATTCACAAAGACGAATGTTCATTATATTCTTTGTTTTGTATTTAAATTATTACAAATCCAGACAAGAGGGGTCTTCCACTCGCTTGAAATTTGATTAATACAAACAAACAAAAATATGTACGTACCTACGTAAGCGTCGTAAACGCAGTTGCGAGGGTTAGCTAGTTATGTATAAATAAGAAGCGCTCGTGGCACTGCAGACAGACTCATTGTTCTGTAAACGGTCACTGTTGTAAGCAACTTTCTCTATGGCCAGTCCTTGGATGGGTGACCATCCATGTGACCACTTAGTGACAGTTATTTGAGCGTTACCGTGCTTCAAAAGGCCGTTTAATTATAAGTCGTTGGTCCCGGTAGCCAGTAAAATGACGACCTGCGCCTGTCCAACACGGCAATACGGCTCACCACCTATTACGTAGGACAAATTCTAAAAAGGTGAAATGTAGGAGCATAATAATATGCCTTTGCCTACCCCTTCGGAGATAAAAGCGTGACCATAATCCATACTAATATTATAAAGCTGAAGAGTTTGTTTGTTTGGTTGAACGCTAGGATCTAAGGAACTACCGGTTCGATTTAAAAAATAATTTCAGAGTTTTAAAGTACATTTATTGAGAATGGCTAATGGCTAATAACATTACGTTAAGACAAATAGGAGCGGAGCAGCCATGAATAATGTTTTCTGAACGGGGAAAATTTATTTCTTTTGAGAGCTTCCATTGAGTACGTGCGTAAATGGTTAAAGTTACGTAAAAATAGTGTACTACAATTTTTTTCCTTTTCAAAAAATTAAAAAAAAGACCTGCACAGCATATGCCTATCTTTTAAGGTTCACTTACAATATCCCTCTAAATTATTATTAAAACATGAGCGACGCAACTCGACGCGACGACGGAAGTAAACGTTTTCTGCAGTAGTAGCCAGTCAACTGATGAAAGATAATACCGGCCAAGTGCGAGTCGGACTCGCACACGATGTCAACTGATATAAGATAATACCGGCCAAGTGCGAGTCGGACTCGCACACGAGGAGTTCCGTACCAAAAAACGGACAAAAATAAATGCGACGGGAACATTATATCACTTCAACAAAGTTGTGGGGGTCAACTCTAATGGATGAATATAAGCGACGTGAGAAAAATTATATCACTTTAAATATTATTATCTACCTCTCTAATAAATATAAGACACGCGACGGGAGTAAGCGCGACGGGAATAAATGCGACGGGACTATATTACTTAAAGTGTTGATACAATAGGTACCACTCTCTTACTCACTCTCATGTGAGTTGTGACGCAAACGAAGTTGTGTGGGTCAGCTATTGTATGTATATATGTAACTATCTGACCTTCACAACTTCGTTTACGACGCTTAAGGTGTATGAAAGGGGAGGTATTTCTTCATCAGACTCATCAAGCGGCGGGTGAAACTGCCCCGTTTGCTTAATCATAGAAGAACTTAAAGATTAAGCATATTGTAAAATTATTCAGGCCGCGCCGAGGGCGTGGGTTGAATTGTTTTAGAATCTATTCTAAATAATTAATTTTAGTCCACGTCTTCGGCGCGGTTGAAATATTTAACACTAGCCTTAATCATTAAGCTCTTATATGATAAATTCTCTCTTAATTGCTCTTAAATGATTTTCATAGCAGATTGCACAAAACCAGCAATTCTTTCATGGGTAACTGTATACGCTTTTACAACAGGCTACCAGACGAAATTAAAAGTGCAGGGGCTACTATAAAATCAATGATTATCTTATTATCTAATTTTTTTTTAAATAGCTTCCATGTTCAGACTCTCGACCCTCAACAGTTTTATTATTATGTATAGACATAGACTAGCAAGAAACTCGGCTGGCTATTCTTTTTAGTGCTCTACTTACTATAATACCTATAGACTTAAAAAATAATAACACATTGTTTGAGAATCCAACTGAGCCAGCAGATCATTATATTTCCAGACTTCCTTGTCTAGGAAGTCTGGAAATATTCTTTGGCTGCTGGAAATTAATTGTATACAATTTTTGGTCCCAAGCAGGATTCGAACCAGCGTCTTCTGGTTTGCCGGACCAGACGCCCTTACCTTTGGACCACTTAGCACTGCTCTTGACCGTCAATTCTTTCACTTTATTACCTTAACCAAGTTGCCAGTAGATGGTGCCTACGTCGCCCCAAGACGTAATAAGTTGAAAGAATTGACGGTCGAGAGCAGTGTCTCAAAAAAGCAGTGTGTTAATAATAACTGTAATATAAGTAAGTAGGTATTTTCATCAGTTGTCTATATCCCTTAACACAAGGTTATAATAGCTTAAGTTGTGTGAGAATGTCCACAAATATTTCGTCATTTATTTATTTTGAAATGATTAAGTACCGCTTACAATATTAGCATGACTACCTTTCGAAGTAATTTAATAAAACAATACATAAAATAAGTTGAAATGCATTATATTTTCATGCAATGCAGTATGCATTGTGTAACTCGGGCTCTGTTACACGCATTACTCTGTAAATGAATGAAAATATAACATTTTACGAGAATATTTTGCAGACCAGAGCGACACACGTCCGTCTAGCAACACGACTCCCCCCGCACTAGATTTTCAGGTTAGCGCGGGGATGCAAGCAACTTGAAGTATTCGTTGAATGCATTATTAGTTATAATTAGTTTAAATTTACACTTATTCCAAATTGAAGAAAACCATTTTAGAGGTCTATGTTTTCTTTAGTCTTTGATATAAATTTTATTATCATTCATTAATAACTAGACGTCATAAAACGTCTTTATCTAAAAAATTCTAGGCGATTTCAATGATGTTTTACTAATTATTTATAATAAATACACAATTTCTGACAAAACCATCTTTTGACACACATCTTGTAGATTTTAAATCTACTTTTGGCTATCATTTTTCGTTTACTAATACCGACAACAATGTCTTCATTTGCACCTCTTTTTCGCAAACTTTGTCGACTAGTCCCCTTAAAGGAGAACGCCCAGGCTTAGTTTCTTTTTGAAAAACCTAAGTTAAAAGTGTATGGCCACCTAAGTAAATTGATAAATCATTTAGTATTTTTTTAACAATCTTTTCATTCACTCGAATAATATATTTTGTGGCGTTTAAACTTTGATATAATTCGTGGTGTAATCTTTTTACGCACCGCGGACTGACGTGACGAAGATGGCCGCCATTCGCAAATAGCAATGTGCGGCATAATACGAACTGTCAAAAATTGAAAACTTTTAAACAAAAAGTCTTTTCGGTGTCGAATGTGCGGTTTTGCAGTAGATTAGATAAAAATGCCACGGTGTGTGAATTGTTCACTATCTTTGGTACATGCTCTGCCTCGACATCGAGTCGTGGAGGCAACAGATGTCATGATTCGAATTTTACGATTCTGGATTGATCCAGAAGTGGTTAGTACCTATATCTTATTCAATTAAGTTTTGTATTGATAATATTACAGCACTGATAATATTACAGCATCCAAAAATTTGTATCCGGTATTTGTATTCTGTACTTGTAACATACTTGAAATGTATTTGTAATAGTAAATAAGGTATGTTCAAATGGTTAAGTAAATACATAATGAAGCATAACCAATTGTGCTAAAGGTTTTTACCTGATCTTGTGTTTTCCATATCGGTGATGTGTTACAATAAAGTAGATTTTTCCCATTCCCATCAATAAAGTATATAATTTTATTTTATTTATTTGCAGATATCGGTGGAGGATTTTCTTTGTTAAGAATGTTTTGTAATATTACAAAGAGCATCTCAAAGTTCATCTAGTGAATCAGCAGCCGTACGAGCTTATGGACATCAGCAAGTGTGCTTAGCCTGTGGGGTCTTCCATACTGAGAGCTAAGACGCATAAAGTGATAATTAATAGCCCTGAAGGAAATCTCATCATGTCATGTATACCTAATCAACAGGTAAATATACTTTTAATAATACTATGCCTCAAGGCATTCTTTCACAGCATTCTTCAAGTCTGTGACATATATAATCTTTAATAATATTATAAAGAGAAAAGATTTGATTGTTTGTCTGTTTCCATCGAATAGGCTCTAAAACTACCGATTTTAACACTTCTTTCACTGTTGGGAAGTTACACTCTTCCCGGCGAACATAGGTTATATTTTATTTCCGTATGGTCACGGAAACGGGAGCTACGTGGGTGAAACCGCGTGACGTCCTCTAGTTGCAGATAAAATGCAGTAAAATAACCTTAGTTGATATTAACGGAACACCTTTTCAGAGCCTTTTTTAAATGACATAAATTAAAGTCGGTTTTAACTTTATTTTCTTTGCTTACAGGTTTACAGACTTCAAAAAGTTTGCCAGTACGATCAGAGTAGGCAGCAGCAAACTGTTACACCACATGAGAATATGGAAGTCCTCACAACTTCAAGACAACAGTTAGACAGTGTTTCACAATCTGCTACTCCCTAAGGCCTATACCTACACCACCACCACAACCCACATATCAAGTGTACCATGTTCCAAATGTTGTACATATTCCTAATATATCGTCAAATATATACAAAAGGGCTGCTGCGACTTCCCGGATTTGTATTTTTCATCAATGTGAAAATGATAGAGCATCCCACCGTACGAAAGCTTACCAAACAATTATTGTTTGGTAGGCTGTCGTACGATGGGATGCTGTGCCCACATTCTGACTACATTGTGGTACCTAAGTTGGGCTCGATTTAGATACATTGAACCGCCAACTGCATTTTTGGACAACATATTTCATGAATATGAGGGTGATGATGGACATCATAGATGAATAAAACTTGCTTAAAAATATTCTAGCATTTTCATTTTCTTCTTCCTACACAAACCTGCATAACCTAATAAGTACTAGCTGAGCCACCCCGGCTTCACACGGCACAGTCCTATACCCAGATTGCAGTGCTACCTGCCGGGTTCAAATTATGTCTATGACTTTCACGCAAGTGCAAGCTATGGTGTTAGGTTAGGTAGGTTGACAAAGTTTTATCGCAACTAGATGAACCGGGCGCGACCATGCATTAAATAGAGATAACATATAAACATTGATGTATAGGTAACTAGGTAGGTATTACATTTTCAGGGTTATTTTTTTGTGTTCTTCTATCTTATTTGAATTAGATCCATGTTCATCCATGTAACTCTTAGCCCTTTCTGGACAAAATTGATTTGGCAGATTGATGGACATTTGCTTTGAAACTAACCTCTAATTGGAACAGCAAAACGAAGAATGAGAGAAAACCCCACAAAATAAGAGAATATTTTTTATTTCCTATGAAGGTACGATATCATTGGATTCCGAGTCTGGCAACACTATCGAACTGTCAAAAATTTTAGCTCTCTGAAAATATTTTTAAAATTAATTACTTAGTTATTTAGTATTTAAACAATTTTAAACCAATTAAAACCATTATCATCGCATTAATAGTGTCCTAAAATAGTCAGATTAATATAATAAAAGTGTTCTGTCCGTGTATTTTGGTGTAAGAAGTGACGAGTCAGGTACCCGTTTTTTTCGAATGTTAAATCTTTTCTTTTTCACGTAAATACATAATAAATCGACTGTTTCTCGTGAGTAGAATTATTATACTTGTATAAGCGTTTACTCGACGTTGACGACGGTTGGTGTATTTGCGTAAGTACATAACAATATTAAGTATAATTTATTGCCGGTACATAACCTTGTTACTTCTTACCATAAACTGTACAAGGAGCTCTATCATTTAATTCGCGTTTAATTGCACTTACTTATTAATAATATGAATACCCGTAGTCGCAGAGCTCTCGGCCGCCAGCAGGAAGAGCCCAAACTTCAGTTGGTGTTGCTGGAGCTTAAATCTAAAACGGAGCTCTGTGTACAGTTGGAAAAGGAAAGAGAGGAAAATGAAAATCTATTGATAAACGCTCTGAATGACACAAAAAAATTAAAATGCGAATTATCAAGACTTCATGTTAGTTATGATGACATTGTTGCGGAGCGGGACCACCTTCAGTCAATTGTAGATAGGTTCCAAGAGTGCAGTGACGAGTATGAGAAAACCTTGAGGAGGACTACCTTTCTGGAACAGGAGCTAAGGGATGCCCAGGGACAGATCTCACACCTGGAAGAAGCTGCTGAGAAAGTTACTGCCCAACAAACCGATAATCTTTTTAGTGAGTTAATGAGTGGTATCCCGCAGTTTATTCCTTCTGCAAATTCTCAAAACCTGGACTTGACTACTATAGATCTTACAGGTGACAGTCCATATCAACAGGACAAGTCGGTTTTGTTTTGCAGCAGAAATAAACTAAAAAAATATCTAAAAATTAAAAAGTTCATACAAAAATCAAAAAAGCAATTAAAATTCCATAAAATGTTAATCAAGAAGTGTAAAAATATAGGTTCTTGTTTAAAATTTAGAGAACAAGCTAAATTGTCAATGTTAGAACTAGAACAAAGCCATTTAAAATATTGCACTGACACACAAAAATTAGAGTCAAAAATACAAAGTTTGCAATTTGAGCTACAATATATGACTAAAAAATATGAATGGTCCCTTAAGGACTTTACTAAATGTTCTTTAACAATAGACAAGGTACTCAAAACATCAAATGATAACACTGAGCGCCTTAATTGTTTCCTAAATGACCACTTATGCAATATTAACTGCCCTAAAGCAATTGAGCCGGTGGAGGCCCAGGGCGAACCGGTTACCGCTGAGCCCCTAGCTCCCATTATCACATGCTCGCCCAGTACATCAGTGGATATATTGTGTGACAGTGTAAATAATAGTAATAGTTGTACTAAATTAATTGTATTTAGTGATGATATTGGTACCAATCTAAGTTCATTTTTAAAACAAAACTCAAATTCAAGTTATTACTCGGTTATTAATAATTGCTGTCCGGGTGCTTCATTAAGTGGTATTATGCAAAAGATATTAGAATATAAATTTGAAGCTAACAGTAAAATAATAATTTTCTGTGCAAACAGGGGGAAAATTAGCAATGATGATTTGTCCCTATACATGAATTACATCTTAAACTTAAATGTCATACAAGTTGTAATGTTCACACTTCCATTTATAAAAGGTGTGCCAGATTCGGAAAATTCATTTAGATATAAGATGAATTTACGTTTAAATTTAATAAGTCAGTATAATAATAAATTTAATATAATTGACTTTAATTCTGTATTTAACACAAATTTGTCACATAGCAAGTTTATAGTCTATAATAATCACAAGGGTAGGTATTGTCTACCCAAATATTATAAAAGACAAGTAGCAAGTTTGCTATTTAATTATTTTTATTCTGTAGCCAAAAACTTGGCTGACAAAACTGCTTTATTTGAGCAGAGTAGTTTTAGGACTTTGGAATCTGTTCCAAGTAATTTAAATTAACTGCTGGGACAACAGAGGAATTACCCTCTAGCCAAAATTGTAAATTAATAGAGTTAAATTTAATTGCAAACCGTAATTTTATCGGAAACTGTCCTCCGAACAAAACTAAATTAAAAAATGTAAATTACATCAGCCTGGTGCATTATAATATTGCAACATTAACACAGGTCAAAGAGTTTGAATTGGAGCTGTTCATGAGCTCAGATAATATTGAAATTGTTTGTCTTACAGAACATATGCGTAAGGAGTATGAGCTCATGTTCAGTTTCAGTAGTCACCGGGTTGGTAGTGCGTTCTGCAGGGTCAACACAACACGGGGGGGTTCGATGATTTTATTAAATAAGAAATTAAAATATAAGGAACGGAAAGATGTTGTGTCCCTCTCTGTAGAGTGTACAGTTGAAATATCGTGCGTAGAATTGGAGCAATTCATAGTAGTGTGCGTATATAAACCTGGAGTCTCACCCTTTTGTGAGTTTGAGGAAGTAATGGATAAAGTGCTATTTAAACTTGGAAAAACTAATAAACACCTAATAGTGTGCGGTGATTTTAATGTTAATATACTTATAAATACGCGTCAGACCAATGATATCTTAAATTTATTTAAATCACACAATCTCACTAACTTATTTTTAGAGCCTACTAGATATTGTGATACAACAGCTACTTGTCTGGACAATATATACAGTGATATGTTGCCAGAAAGTAAGAGTATTATAAATAAGATAAAATCAGATCATACTGGGCAAATAGCATCTTTCAAGATCACAAGAGAAAAAGTTAAAAGACGTAAAATATTATGTAGACCAGTAACTAGTGACCGCTTGGAACGTATGCGAGTTGGACTTTGCAATAAACTTCCATTTTTAGACACTGGCTTAGATCCAAATGTAATGTATAAGTTATTTTTTGATTCCTTTTACAATGAGTTCAACTCCGTATTCAAGTCTAAGGAAGTCACAATCGGTGATAGGCCAGCCTTCAGTGAATGGGCCACTGAGGATATACATAAAAGTAGACAAAAACTGTATGAACTATACTCAGAAAGACAGCTTAATAGAACAGATGAATTTCTAAATTATGTTAAAACTTATTCAAAAAAGTTTAAAGCAGACTGCTTAGCAGCCAAAAGAAAGTATATAAGTAATAAAATTCTCAATAGTGTAGACAAAGTTAAATCTACTTGGAAAATAATTAACGCAGAAAGAGGCCAAGCAAAATCGAATGATAATAATTTTAAACTTAAAGTAAATGGTAACATAATTACAACAGATGCCGAAGTCGCTAACGAATTTGAACAATTTTTTTCTCGAATTCCAGTAGATTTGACCAGAGCCCTAGGTTCTTCTACCCCAATAGCAGAATCCTTGTTAAAAGCAAATGTTCCTTGCTGTAATGAAATATTTAAATTCAGTAAAATTAGTATACACACTGTCATAAAAACTTTTAAATCTTTAAATATTAAGAAAACTGCTGACCTCTGGGGAATTTCTGTACATTTAGTTAATTCGTTAATTGAAATGGTTGCCCCTGAATTATCAATAATATTTAATAATTGTGTTGATAGTGGTGTGTTTCCTGACTTAATGAAGTTTAGTAAAATAACTCCTCTGTTTAAATCGGGTAGCACCTCAGATCCGTCCAATTTTCGTCCTATTTCTGTACTACCCACGTTTAGTAAAATCTTTGAAAAGGTAATGCTTAATCAAATGCAAAATCATTTTAATACAAATAAACTATTCCATACTAAACAATTCGGTTTCACGCGAGGTCGGTCTACCACGGATGCTGGCATCAAATTGTTAGAGTGTATATATGAGGCCTGGGAGGAGTCGTATGATGCTTATGGTGTATTCTGCGACTTATCTAAGGCCTTCGATTGTGTCCAGCATCAGACTTTAATTCAAAAACTTGATCATTATGGAATCCGGGGGACGGCCTTGGATTTAATTAGTTCTTACCTTAGAGATAGAGTACAGAGAGTAGTTATAAATGGTAAACAGTCAAATGGTTCTGCTGTAACAATGGGGGTGCCTCAGGGTTCAATTCTGGGACCTTTTCTATTTTTAGTGTACATAAATGATCTCCCTCACCTTATAAGAGACGATCACGAGGTAGTTTTGTTTGCTGATGACACATCTTTAATATTTAAAGTTGAACGTGGACAACGCGATCTTGACGAAGTAAACAATGCCCTCTCTAGGGTAGTCCACTGGTTTAACGCTAATAATTTATTGTTAAACGAAACTAAAACAAAATGTATAAGATTCACCTTGCCAAATGTTAGGCTCGTTAACACCAGTATTAGGATTAGGGATGATCAAGTAGAATTGGTCGATGAAACTGTCTTTCTGGGCATAAAGTTAGACTCCAACTTGCAGTGGGGGCCTCATATCGAGAAAGTCTCGGGCAGACTGAGCTCTGCAGCCTATGCCGTTAAAAAGATCCGACAACTGACAGACATTAGAACAGCGCGTCTTGTCTACTTTAGCTACTTCCACAGTGTCATGACCTATGGCATACTATTATGGGGTAACGCTGCCGACATCGAATGTATCTTTGTGTTGCAGAAAAGGGCTGTCCGGGCTATCTATGGTATGGGGTTTCGGGAGTCATTAAGAGAAAAGTTTAAGGATATCAACATCCTTACTGTGTATTCACAGTACATATATGAAAACTTATTATATACTCATAAAAATAACAGTAAATTTATTAAAAATAGTGATATCCATAACCTAAACTTAAGAAATAAGAATAAATTGGCTGTACCTAGATTTAGGCTTAATAAAATAAGCAATTCTTTTGCGGGTAATTGTATTCGAATGTACAATACATTGCCGACAGCCATAACAGGTTTGTCAGTTAATAAATTTAAAAAACTAGTAAAGCTTAAATTGTGCCAGAAAGCTTATTATAGCATTAAAGACTTTCTAGAAGACAAGACTGCCTGGCAGTGACACGAATTGCTCCTTTCTACATTTAAAAAAAAAACTGTATTAGATACTAAGATGAATAAGAGGGACCGGACTGAGTTTCTTGGGGTGTTCTTCTCAGTCTGTAGCATTTCCGAACCCCCGGTAGAGTCACAAAAATTTTGACAAACCTAAATAATTTTTTAAAAATTTCAAAGGGAATAAATTTTATTTTATTTTATTTATTTTATTTTATCAATCCAATTTAATATCAAATTTTTGCTGTCATACAAAATTATTTGTTACGAAACGGCGGCCCATTAAATAATGGGCAATCTCCTTTGGCATATAGCACTATTAACATAATTGATGAAAGACGTGTTTTGTATTTTATTGAAATTTAAACTATAACGAGCTAAAAAGGGAATGTAAATTATTTTGGGGCAGATTTTCTCCGGAGTTGGTATCAATACTCCTTAAATACTATTATTTTATACTTAAATTACTTTTTATTTTGACACATAATTTGTGAAAGCGTTGTCATTTATGTTATATGGTTTTACTTCAGACTTCAAAGAGATGATTTTACTACAAAGCCATAAAGTTAAATAAAAAACGCTATTTTGGTATAATATTAACCAAATATGCTGTACGGAAGTATTATTGCTAATTTATTAAAATTTTGTGTGACAAAAAAACATTTGTTAAAAGAAGAAGAAAATTCTAAGATGGCTAGCCAGAAAAAATGAAAGACCATGCTTCAGGTAGTATCCACTGGTCAATAAAATAACACCGCATGTTACCATCTACGCTCAATACTTACGACAAAGATTGTCGGCAGACTGATCATGGAAGGCATGAACTTTATTCTACATCACACTAAGTCTTTGTAAAATACGGGAATGGCCTCTACGAAGACTACATTCGACAGGACTGAAAAGTTTGAAAAGAATTTTTTTACGTTACCAGGTCTTGGTTGGACCATCTGCATTAGGAGGACAAAGCCTACAGTAGTTCGGTTTTTTCAAACGTCGTAGGCTGGGACTACCTGAAGAAGGAACTAAGTTACGATGTCAATTGCTTAGAAGAGACGTTGTGTCAAGTCGTAGTTTAGCCACTGAAATAAGAAATGTGTTTAATAAATAAATTTACTTGGCTCATATATTAAGCATTATGAATTTGTTAATCAGAAATCTATCTAACTAGGTATTATTATAAATGCGAATGTTTGTGAGTTTGGATGTTTGTTACTCTTTTACGCTGTAACGGCTGAACGAATCTGGCTGAAATTTGGTGCAGCCTAAAGAGATAATGTTATAGTCTAAATTTCACGCAGGCGAAGCTGCGGGCATCAGCTAGTTAAGAATAAATAATTTGAATTTCAAAACAATCAACATAAAGAAATAATTTACAAAAAACAAAATCTGAACCTTCAACAATTGTCAAAATTTAAAAATGGAAGGGCAATATGGCCTGGGCCATATTAGCCACAAATCAGGTGAGCCTAATTGCCCTCCAGAAATATAACAGTAACTAATAAATTTTGTGTTACTTTGCGGAGCAAATTTGTCATTTTGTTTGCGAATGTGGTTTCCGCGGAGTCATTATCTAAAAAAGAAAAACACAATAGAAACAATATAAAATTATGGGGACAACATGGCCTGGTGCCGTATAAGCCATTTATCTGGTGAGCCATATTGGCCGCGGGAACGTTTTTAATATGTAAAAGTTTAGCCTAAAAATGAGCAAGAAATATGTTTAAAATCTATCACGGCATCGGCCGCACTGGCGCGGCTGATGCCCAACATCAGAGGACCCAACGCTCCCTACAGGAGACTGTACCTGGGGATCGTGCGAAGCATGGCTCTATACGGAGCTCCTGTATGGGCGGATACCCTTACGGCCAGCAATGTGGCTAGATTGCTGAGCCCGCAGAGAGCGATGGCCATCAGGGTGATTAGGGGATACCGCACGATCTCCGGGGAGGCGGCATGTCTACTAGCTGGGACCCCTCCATGGGACCTGGAAGCGAGAGCCCTTACGTCACTGTTCAGATGGCGTAAGGAGGCGCAGGAGCGGGGCCAAAGGCCCGCTTATCGAGAAATCGAGGCCCAGCGGTCCCTACTCCACCAGGAAACCATGGAGACATGGAAGGTGCGACTTGAGCAACCAAAGGGGGGATTCGCCACAATCGCGGCCGTCAGACCGGTCATGGACGAGTGGCTGGACAGGAGACACGGTGCTCTCTCCTACCGGTTGACACAGATGCTTGCCGGGCACGGTAGCTTCGGTAGCTATCTGTGGCGAAACCACCGGGAAACCACGGCCGAGTGCCAGCACTGCGAGGACCGCAGCGATGACACGGCGCTCCACACGCTGGTGGTGTGCACGGCGTGGGCGCAACAGCGCCAGGTCCTCGTAGTGGGTCTGGACGTGGACACTCTCTCGCTGGAGACCATGGTGCGAGCCATGCTCTCCAGCGGGAGTAAGTGGGACTGCGCCGCCGCCTTCTGCGAGCAGGTCATGCTCGTGAAGAAGACGGCGGGACGGGTACGGAAGAGAACTCTCCCACCCGAGTTCCGCAGTCGGCGGCCTGGGCGCCGAGGACTATCGGCCACCATGACCGGGGGCCTGAGGACGGTGAGAGCGCGGCTCACCGTCCTTACAGAAGCAGGCCCATGACGGCAGCGTGTTCACGCACCCCCCCCCCCCCTTAGAAGCGGGATCACACCCGAAACCCCCCCAAAGACGCGGGATAGCACCCGAACCACCCCCTGGGCGAGGTCGCATCGGCGGCCGTAGGTCTGTTGTGAGTCCCGGGACATCCATCCGAGGGCTTACCCGGGGCTCCCAACCACAGGCTGTTGGGCGTTACGTGAGGTTTTTTTAGTCGGTAAGAGTCCGGCATAGCATCCTATGAGGATTTTCCCTCACGTAAAAAAAAAAAACAAAAAGATAGTACCATTTTAAACAATACTGACATAATTTGAGATTATTATTGATCGGATTGAAGTCGATATTCTGCGCGGTTTCTTTCGGAGACACGACAAAAAACAAAATAATTTTTGTGTTGTATGATCAACGCATAGGTATTTCGATTTCAATAATTTCTGATGTAAGAAAGAAATTAAGTGCTTTATGATTTTATGAATTATTCAAGTTTTAATATATTGTAGGTTTTGTTGTTCAGAAATTACAGTGATCTCAAATTCAGAGTTGTAAAGTTGCTGTTCAAAATAAATACACGTGATATCTCACTACACCCCCCACTCCCCCTGGTGATGTTTCGTGATTTTTGTCAGACCCCCTCCCCCCCCCCCCCTTTCGAGCCTCACGTGATTAATGGACGACCCCAAAGAGCTTAATGGTTAAGGCTAAGGCTTTTTAAATAATTCGCCTTCGGCGCGGACTGAATTGTTTTAGAGTTGCTGTTCAAAATAAATACACGTGATATCTCACTACACCCCCCACTCCCCCTGGTGATGTTTCGTGATTTTTGTCAGACCCCCTCCCCCCCCCCTTTCGAGCCTCACGTGATTAATGGACGACCCCAAAGAGCTTAATGGTTAAGGCTAAGGCTTTTTAAATAATTCGCCTTCGGCGCGGACTGAATTGTTTTAGAATAGACTAACATCTTTAAGCGCTTTTTTGATTAAGTAAATAGGGCAATTTTACACGCTGCTTGATGAGTCTGTTAAAGAAATGCCTCTCCTTTCATAGACTTTATGTGACGTAAATGAAGTTGCGAGGGTCAGCTAGTAGGTACCTACATATTATAATAAAACTGTAGCACTATTTATTAATCTGTGACTGTAGAGGGTCGAGAGTCTGAGTAGGTACCTACATGGCAGATATTAAAAAAAAATTGTAGGGTATATTCTAGAATCGATACTGAAGCCGAAAATCTGATTTGAACATTGTTGTCTGTCTGTCTTTCTGTCTGTCTGTCTGTCTGTTTCCCGAATAAGTATCACTCCGACGCCGAAACTACTGTATCGATTTGAATGTAACTTCGCACAATTTGAGCTTATGATCCGTGGAAGGATACGTCTAGGATACTTTTGATTCCGATATTATCCTTTGGAAGAGGGGATGAAAGAATAAATGGTTTTTCAGTAATAAGTTTATTCATTCATAAACAATAATAATAAAATCAATTAAAACTAATATCATCACACTATTAGGGTTATACAAAAAACATATAAAATTATAACTACTTAAAATAAAAACTAACTAACTATCTATCAATATACAAATTGGGTCCCTTCGGTAAGGTACCTATGACGCAGGCAGCATTCCCACGCTGAATAGCTATGGAAAGCCTTTGCGCTAAATAGCTACCTGCGTGGGGATCACGCGTTTCTTCCCTCAGACGCTTACTCAGTGCCGTGAAAAGACCATGTGCACCGCGACCCCATGGACTCAGTGTCTCGACACCAAATGGAACAAATTCATATTGGGCACCGAGACAACTGTACTTGCCGATCTTTAACCGCTCACGCGCATTAGCCGCCGCACCAGCTCTTTTGCTAGTAGCCGGGAGGTAGGACGCTGCAAGAGTGTCGGTGCAAGTGGCATCCCACACTAACGCACGTCCCATTCTCCAGGGTACTAAAGTCATCCCATCGGGTCGCTTACCATCATCCCGTATAATTTGGGGTTCTAAAACCGCGGGAATATGAACAGTGATAAGTGCCCGTCTCAGGATGTCATTCAGAGCGGCGTGACGGGAAAAACGGTCAGCGGAAAATGAACAAACAAGTCCATGGAGTCCTAGGCGGCACACATGAGCTCCACACGATACACACGAGTGTTCAACACACAGCTCTGCACCCAACCGGAGACCGACCGCTATGCGGAGTGTAGTGGGGTCAATAAAAGTACCGGTATTGGGAGAGGGATATGCATGCAGCCAGTATCCAGACTCGGGTCGAGAAAAGTCTGGCTCGATTGATGCCTGATGAGTTTTCAATGATTTCATTGAGAAGAACAGAAGAAGCCATAGAGTCCCAGGCCCTTTGCTTTTTGGGTGTGGAGGGTAAATTTAGACTTGGTCCAGCTAGCCACGCGTTCAAGGCTTCGTCCAGACTCGAAAGACTTTATCTGTGAGGTCACGAGTACTGAATATTGAAGACAAGAAAGCCGGTAAAGCTACACTAGAAAGTTTTCGGGTACCCAATCCACCGAACCTAATAGGTAAGGAAGCTTGAGTCCACGCTTGCTCATTCAGGTGAATGTTCAAAATATTTTCAACTTGTGATTTTAAAACATTTTCAATGGGTAACATAAGATTAGGAAATTTCCAAATGGGGCAGCAACGGAGTAGGTAAGTAAATTTAGGTAAAAATAAACAAAATTTTAGCATAAACAAAGCAGAGTGACTGCTAATTTTGAGAAAACGGTCTTTATATTTATTAAATTTTGATACCGATTAAGAGAGGAGGAATGGCATCGTCGAAAATTGGGGATCCCAGGAGATACAGACTGTCCTTGGTTAACATTTTAATATTAGGGCAAACCAAGTTAAAATTTTGATAAATTTGAGAAGCCAAAGAAGTGTCGACTTTATTTGAAATGCTTCACTTCACATTTCTCAAAATTTAAATTTAAACCAATGGTATTAAATTTGTCTATGATTACAGTTAAATCTGTGAGAACAGTCTGTGAATCACCACCTAAGGGCCCATCATCTATGTAGGTACCAAACGTTTAATTTTGAATTTAGATTATGGATAATAGAATTTATTACCAAACTAAACATAGCTGGACCAAGGGGATCACCTTGCTGACAACCTACGGTTGAAAGAATTTCGTTATTTTTGTGAATTAATTTAGAAGGGCAGTGATAACACTGAAGTACAAAATTATATATTTCAGGAACATGCATATTGATTTTGTTTAGCAAAGTGTCCCGATTAACCGTATTGAAGGCATTTTTGACATCTAACTTTAAAAGATCCTCACATTGTTCAGTCTGAGCAAAGGTGCGAACAGCATGAACCGCCGCTTCACAACCTCCACGGGTACCAAAGCCAAGCTGAACAGGTTCGAAAGTGGACTGCAACTTGGGGCGTGACAATTGGACACAAACTTTAGCAGCTAGTCGGCGAAAGGTAGAACCCACCGCTATGGGACGTACACCACCTCCTTTCTTTGTGATGGCTATCAGGTTGGCTCCATATAAAATGGGAGTTATATCTTGACAGACATCACCCAGCAGCATAAGGTTGACCAATCTCGTGAGGGCAGCAACCAGACGTTCGCCAGTAATTCCAGTGCCATGGCACGTAAGGTCTACAAGGTGCTGAGGGGAAATGCCATCTAAACCTGAAGCAGAACCTTTAGGAAAAGAGGCGAGAGCACTAACAATATCTCTTTGACTTGCTTGAATGCAAGTCAGAGGATCGGTAGGCGGATCGACGAATAGTGGAGTGGAAGGGCCTGGCGGGTGCTTGGACCGCAGAGCAGCTATGGTCTCCGGTGTATCAGGTGCCAATGAGTCATCGCAAAATAAAAGGCGCGTGGCACCTTTGAGATCGCCGTCGTTGATTTTTTGCTCTACTTTTTTAATTATATTAAATGGGCGACTATTAGTTTTGCGGGATGAAACGAAATTTGTAATGGGATAATTATTGGCCACATTATTTTTAATTTTTTGCGTTAATGAGATGTGGTTTGTGCTATCATTTTCTACGTGCAGATGTGAATATGAAAACGTAAGCAAATTATTCTAGGAAGTCTTATCATTATTTTGAACACATTTAGTTATACTGTGAGTTAAAGCCTCGGCCACTGAACATCTAGCCCCACGCGGTATCCTTTTTATTAAAGGGGTAGACTGTTTCAGCTGGCCGAGAAGAGTAGGTATGTAAGGGAATGGAAACGTTTGATGTGGATGAATTTTGTGATTTTAGTGGCATTCAGCCAGAATTTGTGGTAAAAGAAATGGACTCTAAAATACGTACCTGATGTGTGCGAGACTGGTGTTGTATATGCAAGCCTCGGAGGGAAGAAAAATTTCTATTGCACACTGTGCAGTTCATCGCTATTTACACTGGTTATAAATTAGTAAAAAATACAAATTACATAAAAATAAATCACAAAACTAAAACTAGGAAGACACATAAATGTCACTTGAATTTTTATTTTTATTTGTCGACAGGCTTCATGCATTGTAACTATGGCGATAAAATGTCATGCATTGGCGTCCTTTCAAATATCTCTCCAATAACAAAACTGATTGAGAATGGGCTAGTCGCCCAAAATTTCAAAGCCAAAACGGCAGACAACGACGTACAAAAATCTCATATGCAACAATGCAATATTGCTCGTGGTAAAATATATTTAAATAATGTTTTTCAGTTGTAATTTCTCAGCGCGCCCTCCGTATTCAAATATTATTTTAGTATTAGAAAATGAGTACCTACTTTAAGGATTGTTCCACACAAGTTTCAATATTGAGGGTTTTGTAGTTTAGAAATTGGAGACATCTCAACTTTCGCTAAACTTAGAATTCAAGGGTTCTTTTGAATATGTCATTCTAAACTGGCGTGTTTGCTTACTCATAAAATAGACTTAAAATTTCAGCTCTTTTATAGTTAAGCAAACAGCTCAGTTGCACATGCTCCTAGAAGTCTGATGAAAAAACCTCTTCTTTTATAGACCTATGTTACGTAAACGAAGTTGCGAGGGTCAGCTAGTACCATAATATGATAAAAAATTGTGAAGGTTTTCAAGACTAGATACTACTAAGTATTTCTGTCTATAGGTACTAGTCTAAATTTATGTAGGTAACGGTCTAATTTCTAGGTCACATACGCTCATTTCAAAGATATGTAAATTAATTCGCTGTGTTCTGTGTCTTGTGTAGTTCAGTTAGGACAACTTGTTTTGTCGTTTAGTTTGAATAATAATCACAAAATATTGTAAAATAAAATAAAACCAGTGTAAAGATGAAACGATCGATGTTTATATAAGGTCACATTAGCTCATAAAGTTAAGTGGTAATTAATTTACCAGCTATTTATTCTCTTAATTGCAGCAGTGTTGAGTGCAACTGCAGTTTGTGTTAGTCAGTCTACTGTCTACAAAGGTATGTTTATTGTATGTTTATTTATTTATGAAACGTTTCTTTTCTATTTTATGGTGTCTTAAAAACGTGTCTAATAAAGGTAACATGACACGTTCTACGGATTATAAACTACAAATTATAATTTTAGTTCCCAGTTTACTTTCGACATTCAGAATAAAATATTTCTTTTATGAAATGAATTTCTGATATAAAGTATAATAAATATTTAAAATAATTTTTGTGGACATTCTCACACAACATCATCTAGCCCAAAATAAGCTAATATATAAGCATGTGCTATGGGATCTAGACGACTGATAGACATAGATACATCCATAATTATACATAGTAACACCCAAACTCAAACTAACATTTGTGGATCACACAAAAATATTTGGACCAGCCCGGGAATCGAACCCAGGACCTCAAGCGCTGCAGGCGGTTACACTACCTGCTGCGCCACCGAGGCAGTATATAGGTAATCTAGGATAATTCGTAGATCGTTTAAACCTAAGACTTGGAATCTAACGATCGAGTTTGATAAGATCTAGTGTTAAACTAGTTTCTAAGATTTTTCAGCCTCCAAGATCGGTGTCTGAGGACAGCGGATAGGCAACTCTCTGCCCTTATAGAAGCAGGTCCAAGATAGGGGCGTAGCGCGAGTTACACGCATGACTGCCATAAAAAACGGGGTAACACCTGAACTACGACAAGGCCGTGGCGTAGCCAAAGTCTGTCGAGAATTCTAGGACATTCAACTTGGAAGATACCCAGGGCGTTCGGCGGATACATAAGTATGTAAGGACTGCGTGTTTTAACCGGTTCGAGTCCAGCAAGAAATTGGTGGAGATTTCACACAAATGTGTTGAACTATTACTACTGAACTTACTTAGTTCAACATATTTCTTAGCCAAAGTCTGTCGAGAATTCTAGGACATCCAACTTGGAAGTTACCCAGACCGTTCGGCAGATACATATGTAGCGACTGTGTGTTTTCGCCGGTTCGAGTCTGGCAAGAAATTGGTGGAGATTTCCAAACTAATGTGTTGAACTATTAATACTTACGTAGTTCAACATATTTCTTTGCCAAAGTCTGTCGAGAATTCTAGGACATCCTACTTGGAAGTTACCCAGGGCGTTCGGCAGATACATATGTAGCGACTGTGTGCTTTCGCCGGTTAGAGTTCGGCATGAAATTGGTAGAGATTTCCAAACTAATGTGTTGAACTATTAATACTTACGTAGTTCAACATATTTCTTAGCCAAAGTCTGTCGAGAATTCTAGGACATCCTACTTGGAAGTTACCCAGGGCGTTCGGCAGATACATATGTAGCGACTGTGTGCTTTCGCCGGTTAGAGTTCGGCATGAAATTGGTGGAGATTTCCAAACTAATGTGTTGAACTATTACTACTTACTTAGTTCAACATATTTCTTAGCCAAAGTCTGTCGAGAATTCGAAGGCATCCAACTTGGAAGTTACCTAGGGCGTTCGGCAGATACATATCTAGGGACTGTGTGTATTCGCCGGTTCGAGTCTGGCAAGAAATTGGCGGAGATTTCCACACAAATGTGTTGAACTGTTACTACTTACTTGGTTCAACATATATTTTTTTTTGTTACTGCTTCGGTGGTGCATTCGGTAGTGATACCGCCTGCTACGCTGAGGTCCCGGGTTCGATTCCTGGGTCGGTCCTAATATTTGTGTGATCCACAAATGTTTGTTTCGGAGTTTGGGTGTTTTCTATGTTTTATATGTATTTAGAAATATATAAGTAAGGTTATCAGTCGTCTAGATCTCATAACACAAGCTTATATATTAGCTTAATTTGTTCTAGATGATGTTGTGTGAGAATGTCCACAAATATTTATTTATTTACTTTTATTGTCTCCACATTTCTTCTGGAGACCTGGGTCGTCATATTGGGATTAGATTGGGCTGTGAGGGTGAAAACTGTACTTTTAACGAACCCATTTCCCAATAGAAATTGTTTCCGGGATAAAGGTAGCCCATGTCTGTCCCGATCCCGAACTCTATTCTTTTTCTACCATCTTTTGTCAGTGTGACGTAGTACATTAAAAGTAGTTAAGCTATCGCATTTTATTTATTGCACGCAATGCTTTGATGTGATCTACCTGAATGCACCTAAAAGTCTTAAAATAAGTACACAATTCATTTTCAGCTCAGCAAATTGCTAATTGGCAAACATGTGGACATCACTTGTGTTTTTGTATTTCGTCATTCAAATACATAACAGCATCTCCGGACCAATGTGGAACAAGTATCAGAAATATTCTGAACTACATTCAGTGCAACTGTTTCGAGAATATCTACGGATTGACACGAGCAAAGAGGAAAATTTAGGTTGGTATGGAAATCTCTTTATAATCGTTAAACATTTTATACCTTTAGATGGGTGACCGCTCTGTAGTTTCCATTATGAGCGTTTCCTATGGTTTCCGTGCTTCTGATGACACGTTAAGCTTTACCTTTAAGACCTTTAGGCGCAGTGGTCCCGGTTGCGAGTCACTGACAAGTTAAAAGTTGTATTTGCTTGAAAATTTCTAGCTAATTGTTAACGTAAGGAAGCATATCATGAACTTCGGACATCACTTCCGAAGTTTGGTCCCAAAACTGAGGGGAGCATCGGCCGCACTCGCGCGGTTGATGCCCAACATCAGGGGACCCAACGCTCCCTACAGGAGGCTGTACCTGGGGATCGTGCGAAGCATGGCTCTGTACGGGGCTCCCGTATGGGCGGAGACCCTGACGGCCAGCAATGAGGCTAGACTGCTGAGCCCGCAGAGAGTGATGGCCGTCAGAGTGATAAGAGGATACCGCACGATCTCCGGTGAGGCGGCATGTCTCCTAGCCGGGACCCCTCCATGGGACCTGGAAGCGAGAGCCCTTGCGTCACTGTTCAGATGGCGCAAGGAGGCGCTGGAGCGGGGCCAAAGGCCTGCGTCTCGAGAAATCGAGGCCCAGCGGACCCTGCTCCACCAGGAAACCGTGGAGACATGGAAGGTGCGACTTGAGCAACCAAAGGGGGGATTCGCCACAATCGCGGCCGTCAGACCGGTCATGGACGAGTGGCTGGAGAGAAGACACGGTGCTCTCTCCTACCGGTTGACACAGATGCTTGCCGGGCACGGTAGCTTCGGTAGGTATCTGTGGCGAAAACACCGGGAAACCACGGCCGAGTGTCAGCACTGCGAGGACCGCAGCGATGACACGGCGCTCCACACGCTGGTGGAGTGCACGGCGTGGGCACAACAGCGACAGGTCCTCGTAGTGGGTCTGGGCGTGGACACTCTCTCGCTTGAGGCCATGGTGCGAGCCATGCTCTCCAGCGGGAGTAAGTGGGACTGCGCCGCCTCTTTCTGCGAGCAGGTCATGCTCGCGAAGGAGGCGGCGGGCCGGGTGCGGGAGAGAACTCTCCCACCCTAGTTCCGCAGTCGGCGCCCTGGGCGCCGCCGACGTGTCTTCGCCGAGGACTATCGGCCTCCATGACCGGGGGTCTGAGGACGGTGAGAGGGCCGCTCACCGTCCTTACAGAAGCAGGCCCATGACGGCAGCGTGACGTGAGCACTCACGCACGCCCCCCCTTAGAAGCGAGGTCACACCCGAAACCCCCATAGACGCGGGATTGCACCCGAACCACCCCCTGGGCGAGGCCGCATTTGCGGCCGTAGGTCTGTTGGGAGCCACGGGACATCCTCCCTGAGGGCTTACCCGGGGCTCTCAACCATAGGCTGTTAGGCGTGGCGTGAGGTTTTTTAGTCGGTAAGAGTCCGGCATAGCATCCTACGAGGATTTTCCCTCACGTTAAAAAAAAAAAAAAAAAAAAAAAGGAAGCATATCATATACCATACGTATCGTTTTTACAGAAGTTGCAGTGGACTTCTGGATCCGTCAATTCTCAGAATTGGGCATACCATACGCTGTATACAAGCCAGCTAACAAACCGATATTCGTCGCCACTCTCAGAGGTTCCGATCCTACAGCGCCTAGTATCATGCTTAACTCACACATGGACGTCGTTAAAGTTGATCCGGTAAGAAGAAATAATATTATTTACTCCAGAAACGTCTTCTCCAGAAAATCATGGGAAATTGCGATTTTCTCAGAAGAATGTGATGGATCAGATGGATGGTAAATTTAATTTCACGGGCGACCATACATCTTGATCTCTTTCTATTTCATGGGGGAAATTATATAAAAAGGAATCAAAGATTCATGATCCATCCAAGGTAATAGCACAGATTATATAATATATTCTATGTTGTAGTCTACCCCGCAGCGCTACGATTGTAGTCTACTCATACATTCGTATCTCCACGTCCCCCTACAATATAATTTAGACCTAGTATTGAACGCAAGTCGGTACTTTAGGCGTAGTGGGCCTTAGGCAGGAGACATTTGCCTAACCCCAGACGACCCAACGTCACTTGCTGACGGCTGTCCACGGGTATTATTCGGTCGAATAGCACGTTACGCATCGGTGGTGGCACCCTCACGGGGTTATTGCAGTTAGGGTCATACGCGGACACGGCGTCGTATCAAAGGATAGCATGATCTGGTCATTGACATACCCTCATGGGTCTAAAAGGCGGTAGTGTCAGCGGATGTCAAAGTGTCGGGTGGGTAGTGGCCCACCTGAGAAAGTTCACGGGTGGCATGAATACTGGCATTTCTGTGGGCTGGTCTCCAGATTCGCAAAGCAATAGGTAGAGCTGGAGAAAAAAGAACCTGGCAATAAAACTCCGGCCACTCTTTTAACATCCAGTAGGTAATTACAAATCATTCAACAACTACAGAGGTGTAGTTGTTGAATGATTTGTGTGATGTGATTTTGCAAAACGGGACATTTTGTTTCCGGCTGGCAAACTTCTGCTTTTTAAAAGGCTCAAATACCTCTTGTCACTGACGGCATACTACCTTCTTTTTTTGTTTTCGAGTCATGAAGTAGACGTGAAAAATGTTGTTGCAATGCAATGCTAAATACTCTTCACATAGTTCCTGTCTCTTTAATCTGTTGCTAATGTTGTTTCTAGAAACAGAACGATTAATTTACCTCTCAATGTCAGTCAATTATCACGAACCGTGTAGACTTGAAAATATTTAAATGAGTTCAAAGCGATTGCATGCTGGAATTGTTCTGACAGTTTTCAAGGCTTCGACTAGTTGCTTCATTGGTTAAAAATTAACAAGAGGATAAATCATTGTTGAATTTTAACTACGAGTAGGTATATTGAATTTTAAGATTACTTTGTTAGGATTAGACAGAAGAATAAATAAATGACTATGTAATTACTTAATATGGATTGAATGTCTACCCGTACCTACACGTTTTCTGCAGCATCTGGTTTCCGGGGATTAAAACAGATAAAATTTTCTTCGGGTTTGTACCTATATTGTGTAAAAAATTTAACTCCATCGATTGAGAAGTGTTTGCGTTTTTGTACGTACACAAACAAACGTAACATTAACAATTTATTATGATGACGTCTGGTCTCTCTGGACCGTTATTATAGTTTTTGGGATATACAATTACTAGCTGATGTTTGGGGTGCGATATGGCCCTACCAACAACCCCAGGGTCCAAGCCTGCCTCACCTGTGAGTGGTGCACCTGCTGACTAACGGACGAGGTCATGGCGTAGAGAAGGAAAAACTACGAAAATGCTAGCGTAGGTGGCATTTCCCGTCTGATTCTCATAAGTTCGAGAGTTTCGAACACATCGAAAAAAACTTTCGGGACACATGCTGTAGCGTTTTGACCACTGTGTTGGTTTTATCGTAAACACAGTCAGTGGTTTCCAGCAAATTTAAATTTTATATTTCTGAAACTTTTCAGATCCCAATGCCATTTCGAGTACTGTAGGTAGGATGGCAGACTTCATCATTATGACCCTTTCGGCGCGGTAGTCTAAACCTAAAAATACGTACTACCTACTTAACATATCTCTGGTCTAAACTTAGAGATGCTCGGACACATTCGGTGGTCGCTACGGGTATTAAACCTGTTAATCACTTTACACTTCCTATATGTCATGAAGAAGTCTATCTCGTTCCTTGTGACCTTCGGGGCTTCGCCAAGTCCTCTTTCGGTGGAGCCTCTTCTTAAAAAAGGAGTACATCAAGAAGAGTCCCTGAGACTCAAGAAATTCGTTTCGCCGCGTTCTTATACTCCCGCTTTGGCGTTGAAGTTCCCCACAACGTCATAATGAGCCTTGGCAGTGCAGTGTAGTGCTTTGGCTATGTCCTCGTATACGGCCTCGACTACCTCGTCAGTGCTTTTCGAGGTCGGAGCATACACCTAAATCACTGGTAGGGAGTACCAGTCGGTGAGCTTGAGTATGAGGCATGCTACCCGAGCCGAGACACTATTGACTTCCACAACGCTGCTAACGAGGTAATTTTTCACCAGAAAAACCGACACCGCCATCGGAAGGGCTCCTTCCGTAACACTTTTGAAAGTAGAACAGGTTGCCTGATGCAAGGGTCAGTGTGTCTTCCCCCTGTCTTCGGACCCCGCACAGCCCCAGTATGGGCCATTTTATGCGACCTAGTTCTACCTCGAGTTCGGTGAGGTGTTCGTCCAGCCGTACACTACGTCCGTTATAGGTGGCCAGAGTCAGTCGTGAGTGGTAGCCATCCGTAGCCCGGAGTTTGTACGCACCCCTCCTCCCGCCGTCATTCACCCTGACTGCTACCGTGATCGGGAACCGCGGAATCGCCGGGAACTAGGGGCCATTTCCTGTTTTGTGCCACGCTGGCCAGACGGGTTGGTTGGTTTTGTTTCGGTTCTAGATCTCGATCAGGTATTTAAGTCAGTTTTTATTTTTATATCAATCAAATTGTACGCTCCTGGACGTAGGCCTCTCCTGATTTACGTCCTGCGCCTTCAGCATCCAGCTTGCGACCTCTTCTAGGTCCTCGGTCCACCTGGCGGGTGAACAAGTCGCGATGCCCGCTTTGGAACTCGTTTGCTCCATCTGCCGTCGTCTGTCGTCTTCTGTGGCCAGCCCGCCGCACTTTACAGTACTTACTGTTTTTATATGTATAGATATAATTCTGACTAAATAAATCAAAATACGTATACTTTGATTATTTATTTATTTATTATTTATTTGAGAGAAGTAAATCTATATTTTTGTAAAAATTGATACCTAATGTCTTTGTTAATTGGTTTAGAGAGCATTCTCTGCATTTGCTAAGGAATTGGCATCTGAACTTCTTTCTTTCTCGTATTGTGTAAGTCTTCAGACTTTCGAGGCAGAGGCAACCCGTACTAATACAGTTTCTCCTATTGTGACCAGAAATTTACTATAGATTTCATCTGCTAAATGTTCATCTATAATGCCTCTGATCGTTTGTATTATCCCTGTTTATAATATAAAAGTAAACGAAGATGGTAATAAATACTCTGTGATAATCGGAACCGTGTACACCTTACCTAGAACTTGTTCTTTCATAATTCCTAGCCAGCCATGTTAAGGTTTTCATCTCACAAATGTATTTTGACATAAAAAATAATATGAAGGCAATTTCGCTTATTGAAATAAATATACGCATAAATAAAATAAGTTACATAATACAATTTGAAATGTTTTGACGTTTATCAAAAATTAGACCATTTTTTTTAATAAATATTCAGCTGTTATGTGTTAAAAAAAAAGTTTAAAAAGTACCGACTAAGGAGTATCAATATGAACTATGAGGCAAATGCCCCCAAAATTTTTTTTCTAACCCATTTAAAACATATTAAATGATAAATTTCAATAATATAAAATACACGTCTCCCATCAATTCGGTTAAAGATGTTTTATGCCAAATTTGAAGAAGATCGGACCAGGGAATCACGTAGTCCCATACAAACTTTGCAACCCTTGTTTACCCCTTTCGGAGTTGAATTTTCAAAAATCGCTTCTTATTGCTCGCCTACGTCACTTAAGGAGCATTTGTGCAAAATTTCATGCTTTTAGACCCAGCGGTTTAGGCTGTGCGTTGATCGTCAGTCAGTCAGTTCTTGTTTTTATATATATAGATTAACGACAAGACTACGGGAGTAAACGCAACGCGACGGGAGTAAATGCGACGGGAACAGGTAATACTCTCTCTTATGTGGCGCAAACGAAGTTGCGCGGGTCAGCTAGTAATATAATAATAATAATAATAATAATAAGTTCTCGAGAGCTCTAGAGGCATAATCAAGAACTTAATAAAGAAAATGCAGTGTTATAAGAATATAGAAGTTATATTATTATAAGTATTTGTACATACGTTATTTTTCTACAAGAACTAAAAGATGACAACAACATTGCTAAGCGACCATGTCTATTGAATCCTTTTTTTCTTAACAAAATCAAACTAGAGACAAGAAGGTGAAGCTTTTGACTCCGTGCCGCATACATGGCTTTTGAGGGTACTGGAGTTGTACAAAATTGATACAACTCTATGTGCCTTCATTAAGGCATGTATGGGTCAATGGAAGACGGTCTTGTGCTATCCAGGATGTCGACAGGCTTGTGGGAATAGCGTGCCTATAAGGATTGAGCGGGGTATATTCCAGGGTGACAGTCTCAGTCCATTATGGTTTTGCCTAGCCCTGAATCCTCTGAGCACTATCTTAGAGAATTCAGGGTTAGGCTATCGGTTGCGAAAAGATGGCCAAGTTATATCCCACCTCCTTTACATGGATGACTTGAAGCTATTTGCATCCAGCAAGCTGCAACTGACGGAATTACTAAAGATAACAGAAGTTTTTAGTAATTCTATCAGGATGGAGTTTGGTGTTGACAAATGTGCGGTCATGCATGTACATAGAGGCGGGATAATAGAATCTGAAGGTGTAGAACTTTCAGATTCTACACGACTTGGATGTCTTTCCGCGACCGAAACATATAAATACCTGGGTATGTCGCAGGCGTTAGGCATCTGCGAAGTTGGTATGAAACAATCGTTGAAGGAGCGCTTCTTTGGCCGCTTGAAAAAAGTACTAAAAAGTCTTTTATCAGGTGGTAACAAGGTGCGCGCCTATAACGATTGGGTCATGCCAGTTTTGATGTACTCCTTTGGCATACTCAGGTGGACTCAGACGGAACTTGAAGCCCTGGATAGGAAAGTCCGTACGTTACTCACCACGTACCGAATGCATCATCCGCGTTCATCAGTGATGAGGTTGTACATACCGCGGAAGTGCGGGGGTCGTGGTTTACTTAATGCCAAGACCCTCCATAACCGTGAGGTGTGCAACCTCAGGGAATATTTCCTTCACGCTGACGCGGATGTGCATCGTGAAGTGGTTGCAGTTGACAACGGACTTACCCCGCTTGCTCTGGCTAAAGAGAATTGGCATAAACCTGTGATACAGAGTCTCAATGATCGTAAGGATATATGGATGAGAAAGGAGTTGCATGGTCGGTTTTATCGGGCCCTACATAGGCCAGATATAGATTTAATATCTTCTGTATCCTGGCTACGATTCGGTGACCTCTTCGGAGAAACCGAAGGTTTTGTTTTTGCAATTACTGATGAAGTGGTGATGACTAATAATTACCGAAAGTATATCCTAAAGGATGGTACGGTTGACATATGTCGGGCATGTCACCGTCCCGGAGAATCCCTTAGGCATATTATTTCCGGTTGTTCTAGTCTAGCCAATAGTGAGTATTTGCATAGACACAATCAAGTAGCTAGGATTATCCATCAACAACTTGCTTTAAAGTATAACCTTATAGAATCAGAGGTACCGTATTATAGATATGTGCCTGACCCACAGACGTATAAAGAGAAAAGCAGACTAATCACAACCCATGCAAATGCGTGGCAATTACACTACAAACAAATATTACTAACACAGACACAAAACACAGGGCCGAATTCAGCATTGTAAGATTGCAATTTAAATTAATTTTTTGATTACAAAATATGGCTGCGAGTAAAGTAAGTTTTTTAGATAAGTGATCCTTGATGGATCTTTTTAATGGATTTTAGTGGATAAAGCAAAATAGGTGGCCCAGCAAAATAGGCTTTACCGTGCCGATATCAGAAGAAAGCCCCTGCTTTCTTCTGATATGTTCTTTTTTCGATCTTTATTTGATTTAAATACTACTAAAGTGCCAGACAAGCATATCTGTGGCCCACCAGTTATACAGTACCGTAGCCTATGGACATTTGCAACATCAGAGCCGTTAATCTCGCGCTGCCAACCTTGTAAAAACCTACTAAGACCCATTTGAAAGTAAAATATGAGAACTACTTCGAATAGGCTTAATATCTCGTCCTTGTTGCTAGCTAGAAGTTCTTTTGTAGTTGCCCCTGGTTTCCAGAAGCAGAATACCTGATAACTAGATCCCAAAAATTTTTGCAACTTCTCACGCCGCGCGCCGTCCCCTGCCCTGTTGATCAACAACTATAACAACTTTCCTCTTTGTTTCATAGGCTTCAATCGCTATATTCTTTTGAATGCTCGTTTTTACTATTCCACTATTATTCAACATGAATTTTGTATAGCGCAAACCTGAAAACACTTTGATCAGAATCAGTAACATTATCCAATGGACCCGATTTCAACCTATATTAATTTTTTTCAAAACTTCACGAAAAAATTTAACACATTGAACACTCTAATAACGTAAAGTATGTATAAGTATGTATCATAAAATAACATCACTACGCGTGATCAAAAGCGATCCGCCACCAGCCGATCCCATGCCGTCGACCAGCCACCCCCGTCCGCGCACTGACTGGTGGCCACCCGGGCTGGCCACCAGTCAGTGACCGATAACACGAGCGCGACGGCATACGTGTCGCCGTTACGCATCCCGTGTCGCAGTGCAAAATACGAGATCGTGTAACAACAGGTCTTTTATTATACTTTTTTATACTACTAAGGTGGCAGAAAAGCTTACAGCATACTTGATCGTTGCTAACCTTAGTCTATGGACGTTTGGAACACCAGAGGCACGACACACGGGCTGCGATACCAATATCGAAAGGTAGAACGAATTACCGAAGGTGACAAAGTGCAACGGGTGAACTTTAGTGAGTGGTGGCTAAAAAAAATAACAGTGTAAGTGTTTTGTGTACTGATTACATGATACTGATAATACAGCCTATTGGCGCCATACTAATCCTCATTTACCCCGTCAGAACTCCTTCCGACACCGCTTGTCCATTAATGTGTGTGCAGGCATTATGAATAGTCACGTAATCGTATTGACTACTATTCGTAAATGCCAGTATGTACATACTTGCAGTTCTAGGGTTCCGTAATCAATTGGTGACAGCTAGAAAGAAAGATTTTTTTATTCAGCCCTTGAACACATAGGTACCTACTTTCATAGGCTCTACAGCTTGATCCTTTTACTAAGACTCTAATGCTAGTAAACCTTACCATCGGAGAGGGTAAAAGTGGGACCTTAATACTAAGACTCCACTGTCCCTCTGTCACCTAACTGTATCTCACTAACCATTATTATAGCTAGACATTTGAAAATTTCACAGAAAGTGTATTTCTGTTGCCGCTATAATAATAAATACCGGCCAAATGCGAAACGGACTCACGCACAGATGGTTCCGTACTAAAAAATCGCGTGTTTCGTATGGGAACCCCGTTTAATCGCCCCCTTTTATCTGATTTTAGTATCTGTAACTAGCTCTAACTATCGCGGTTCCGATAGTCTTGTTACGGACAGACAGACGGACAACGAAGTCTTATGAACAGGGTCCTGTTTTTACCCTTTGGTACAGAACCCTAAAAACAGATCAAAATAACATTTAAGTGGGCTCCTATACAATAAACGTGATTTTTGCCGTATTTTGGTACAGAACCCTACATGCGCGAGTCTGACTCGCACTTGGCCGGTTTCTGTCTTAAACACAGTTCCATAATTACCACTTATGAAAATGGTTTGTTAATGGTATTATCAATACCACACGAATAGTGACTAACTGCCTTGCGTATAATACCTACACCTACGCTGTTCGCGGAAAAAAATGTGCAATTGTAAACAAAGGCTTTATTTATTTATTTATTTATTTATTAAGGTCTTCCCACAGCTTGTGCGTACAATAATTTATAGCTAAACTAGACAATTTGTAACAGGCTTACACACTAGCCAATTACGGGATAACCAACATTTTTTAACATGCGCAACATTAAATTTCTATAAACACAAGGACAAATACATACAGACAGATCCGATACGTAAATCTCAAAGTGTAGGATTATAATTCCCTATCGTTCAACATGGGTACTGCTTAACAAATAAATAGGCATCTCGTTACTACATTGTACTAAAACTAGGTATACTTAAGGATACAAAGTTAAACTTCTTATTAGTCTAGTTACCTAGAGACTGTAGGATTTTGGATCTGAAGGAGCCCTGTGAATCGTGGTGTATGTCGGCGTCCGGTACAGTTCCAAGAAAAGTATTCATGCACCTACTCATTCTTATCAGTGGTGAATTTACTCCGATATTCGTTTTGCTGGACCCTACATGATAAAACTTAGTTATGGGGTGTCTCGGTAATTTGTAAGGCACATCAATATTTAAACGCGCAACAAGTTCATTACAGTCAAGTAGACTATTTGCTAATTTATAGAAGAACATCAGATCTTTGAATCTTCTTCGTTCGCGTAGTGAGTTCATTTTAAAACTTTTTATACGTTCCTGGTACGGACATCTTGGGGTTACTCCGTTTGTAGTATATGCAAGGTGTTTGGTGAAAGCTCTCTGTATTCTTTCGATTCTTTGCGAATGGACAGCATAATGTGGATTCCAGGCTGCGCTACAGAATTCGAGGTTACTACGCACCAGGGAGTTGTACAATGTTATTTTAGTTCGCTCCATTTTAAAACCTTTAGTGCTTCTTTTTAAAAATCCTAACATTTGTGCAGATTTGTTCACAATGCTACTAATGTGACTTCTGAAATTTAGTTCGCTATCCATTATTACACCCAGATCTCGCACCTCGCTAACAGTACTCAATTGGATACCATTCATGTTATATGATGCTAATTGAGATTGTTTTTTTCTCGTGAAACGTATATGACTGCATTTTTCAACGTTTAGTTTCATATGGTTCAGCGTGCACCAAGCCTCGATCCTCAAAAGGTCCTGTTGGATTAATTTGGAGTCATTGTCAGAGTTCACGGTTTTGTATATTTTTAGATCATCGGCAAACATCAAGTATTTACAGTTACGTATCTGGCTAGTTATGTCGTTGATAAAAAGTGAGAAGAGAACAGGTGCAAGATGGGAACCCTGGGGAACTCCTGAGATGGCATAATAAGGATACGATTCATATCCATTCAGGGCAACGAGTTGGGATCTACGAGATAGATATGACGTGAACCATTTGAACAGTGAACCATGCACTCCGTTATATTCCAGCTTTGACAACAATATTGAATGATTCACTTTATCGAAAGCGCTACTAAAGTCTGTATATATAGCGTCAACTTCTAATCTATTATCAAGAGCCAAAGATACATCTGACACATATTGCACGAGATTGGTTTCCACACTTCGGCCAGTCTTAAAGCCATGCTGAGATGTGGAGATAAACTTGTCAAAGTGATGTGTAACGACCGCACAAACCAATGACTCAAGAATTCTAGAAAAACATGACAGTATCGATATTGGCCGATAGTTCCTAATGTTTGCAGGGTCTCCTTTCTTGTAGACGGGCGTGATCCTGGCTTTTTTCCAGGCTTCAGGAAAGATGCCTTCGCTAAGAGAGGCATTGAAGATGATCTGCAATGGCGTACAAAGGCAACCGCCGCAGCGCTTAACGAATGAGGGAGGTATTGAATCAGGCCCTGGGCCCTTAGAAGAATTAATTTGCTTCAGTTTTTTTAAAATTTCCATTTTTGTGAATTGAACATTACCTATAGTATTATTAGTCATTAGAAAATTTTGTACATTTTGTATATTTGTAGAAGATTGATCACCGAACACCGATACAAACTGATCTGCAAATAAGTTGGCCATGTCACGACCATTATCAGCAATTTTGTCATTTAGGAACATTTTAGCCGGTATGGAAGACTCGCCCCTACGTTTGTCTTTGATATAGCGCCAGAATAATTTAGGGTTTTTCGTTATTTCATTTTCAAGTTTACGTTTATAATCAGCATGGCATTTGTTTATTAATTTATGGCATCTACTCCGCAGTAGTTCATAAGTAAGTTTGTCTCGTGGATTATGGTATTTGCGGTATTTTTGTCTATATTTTTCTTTTTCAGATAAAGTTCTAATAAGCGAATTTGTGAACCAGAAAGGGAACTTAGATTTAGTCTGCTTATATTTTGGGATAAATTTTTCAAATAATTCTTGTAATAGCTCGTAATATTTCTTCACCATTTCATTTACATCCCTGCATACGCCAAACAAATCATCCCAATCTACACCGCTCAAGTAACATATTATTGCCTCGTAGTCAGCTTTAAAGAAGTTATACCTAGTTTGATACTTTGGTCTTAAATACCTCATACTACTAAATGGAATTGTAATAAGCAAGCAAGGGTGACGGCGGTCAATCTTACTTAATGCATCCATGGCTTGTGTGACCGATATATTCGATATGTTACTTAACACGAGATCCAAAATCCTACATTCCACATTAAGAATTGTATTAAATTGATATAATCCATTCATAGAAATAAAGTCAATCAACGAGTTACCAAGTGAGTTCTCATAGTTTGACGGTGTTGCATATAAAACATCCTGGCCCTTTGTCCAAGCAATGAACCTAAGATTGAAGTCTCCAAGTAGGAGGACGTCATCTACGTTATTTAAAACATCATTAACCCTATTTAAAAAACCTGACAAGTAATCCAATTTTATCGGTGGAGGTAAGTAAACTACACATAGTGCAATTTTCTTTGTAGTGTTACCAACGTTTATTTCAATAGTGACCCATAAGTCTTCATATTCACTCTCCCAATTTTTAATTCTTACTGACTTAATTTCTCGCTTGACAGCTATTAAGACACCGCCACCGTCCTCTTTGGTCTCCCTAGAACACACCCTATCTCTTCTATACACTACATATCTTGGATCTATAAACTCCCCATTTGAAATTCTAGACTGTAACCACGTTTCAGTTATGACTATTACATTATAATTTGAAAGCAAAATGTTTTTATGTACATCATCAAGTTTCGTTTTTATTCCCCCCATATTTTGATAATAAATATCGAACATTTCTAAAACAACATCGCCCAGAGCATTGTTAAAAAAGATAGGCATAAGTTGTTTCCATCTTACTCACTATCAAAATTTTTCATACGTTTCAGACTTTCTGGATCCCTGATATATAACGATTTAGAATGTATGTCTTTTCGTACAAAAATTCGGCCATTACGGATCCACACAAACTGATATGACAAGTCTTTGGCTAGTTTACGCGTTAAGGCATGTAGCTGTTTACCAGAGGGACACAAATGCTCACTTACAAAGATAGGTACCTGACTTCCCTTTACACCTAACTGAACGGAATTCAACTTATCTCTAGGATGAGCCCTATTGAAGCCGGAAACTGACGCCAGCAGAGTGTCGCGTAGGCGAGGACTTTGAAGCTTCACTATTACGGATCGCGGCCGATTACTCTCTTTATTTAATTTGGCTACACGTGTTACCTGCAATATATCGCTGTCGCTAATTTTACTATCGGTTACACTTGCCATTTTCAGCACCATCTCAACCAGATTCTCCGTCTTATCCTCTGGCAAACCGTTGATCTCAACATTATTTTCACGGTTGTTTTGTTCAGCCATAGCCAAACGTGTTGAAAGCTCACTAATACTTTTTTTAAGATTCAAGTTTTCCTCTTTTAATTCGTTTATAATTGATTCTTTTTGGTCAAAACGTCTCCTGAGATCCTCAAAGCTATCGTTAAAAAATGCAAAAGAAGTCTTGAATTCAGCTATATCCACTTGAATAGGTTTTAGTTGACCCGCAATCAGCTCACCAAAGCCATTTTTCAGTGCCAGGGACAATTCCTGCTTTATGATATCCCTTAGAGTACCCTCTGAAACTGTATTTTGGTCGCTTTTCCAACCCTGTAAAATTCCATTTATTTCGTCCTTGAATTGGTTAAATTCATTTCGTGGCGAGCCACAAACCCGCTTGCGTTTACTGCGTTGACTTACTGGAATCAATTCCGAGCCTGAGGAGTCTTGAGGTGCTTGATCTTCACTACTAAGGGGTACCTGCGCTTGGGGGGGTGTGCGAGCTACTTTAGGCATTGTGCGTTAAATTATCAAAAATACTACAGCAACAAAGACCGCAACAGTTTATGAACGAAAAAATATTGCAAATCGCACACTAATAAAGTCCCTCCGTGCAGTGTTTTATTTGATTTCGCTGTACTGTCGGCCGGCAACGAAATAACCAACGAGTTGTTGATAGTTCGTGAGAAGAAGGTCATAAGCGCCGTGGAATACGCGGCGCTTACGCGTTTCACTGAGTCACGCCAGTCAATCAGCAATGTAGGTAGATAATTTTATTTCTAGGCAATGATTTAATTAACACTGGTATTTTAGAGACATTTAGCTTAAATTAAAACAGTACCTGCACAGTATAGTTGTTTGTCCGATTTTTTAGACACTTTTGATAGCACTTCAATAACATACAACTACTAAACTTAATATTTTTTGACGAGCGACGAGTATAACATGTTACGCACACAATAGCGGACGATGATTGGCTGGACTGACTGGACGATGGATGATGACTGGACGATGATTGAAGGCTTATAACTTGGTCAGTTTTCGTTAGATTAATTTAATTTTTTTTATACGGTATTTGAAGCGAAACTCTAGTTGGGGTGTCTGAAGTTTGCGCTATACAAAAGTTCACGTTGTTTATAAAAAATGTTCCAGTAGTTCTGCATTCCCAGTGCATATGCAGCAGATTTGCTGAATAATTGAGTCGCAAGACGCACCTACATTTTGTTTTGAAAAATATATAAGGTCTTTTCTTATTTTACCGCCTAAATGCACACCTGTTTCTGAACGAAGTTTTCCAACAAGGCCAAATACTCACAATTTACGTCAGCACGCCATTGTGTAGCTTATTTTGACAGATAAATAAGCTACAAATAGCACGACTTCCGATGTGTCAATTTGTCAGTTATTGTAGCCATACAGGAGAAAAAGAGATAAAGATATACAATATTAGGTTAGAGTGAAAGTAACAACGATATATTTTACATGGTTAATGTGTGCGTATAATTATGTTAAGTCTGCTTTTCTTTATACGTCTGTGGCCTGACCCAGTTCTCGAAAGTGACCATATCACTTTGTACTGGGACCGATCTATTATCACTGACAGGACTATTATTGCAAATAGACCTGACATAGTGATAATAGATCGGCTAGAGCGCCTTGCAATAATAATTGATATCACTATTCCACATGACGACAATCTCGTGAAGGCTGAGATAGATAAACAAGCTAAGTATTTGGACTTGGCCCACGAGATTGTGGACATGTGGAGTATTGACTCAGCTATTATTGTGCCGATAGTGATCTCTGTGCATGGACTAATAGCCAAAAGCCTCGACCAACACCTTAAGAGGCTTGCGGTGGGCAGTTGGGTCAAGGGCTTGATGCAGAAGGCGGTTCTTCTAAACACGGCACGTATTGTGAGGAGGTTCCTGTCTCTGAAGTCCTGACCACCGGTAGCTTGGTCCCTGTACCCGATGCCGGTGGGGTACTATTTTTTATATTTTTAAATGTATATTTTTATATGTATATTTAAAAATGTAATTTATATGTTGCATTTTAAAATAAAGAGAAATAATAATAATAATAATAATTTATAACTGGCAACACTAACTTGAGCTGTAATATATATATTTTTATGAACGTTTTAAAAATATTTTTGGCTGTATTTTTGTAAAATATTTAAATATAACACAATATATAACATCTGAAGAGTTGAAAAACCTTGAAAAATGGAAAATAAAACGAAAATTGGTACCAAAGTAAGATATAAAGAATTATAGAAGAATGACGTGACATTTAATGTGTCATGTCAATATCAAAAAATATGTGAGAAAAATATATAATATTATTAAATGCTTACACGAGCAAAAGCCAGAAATAAAAATGCACGACCAACATCTCCGGACTCGTCGCACAGCTCCGTCTCGCAACCCACGGAAACCTTAATAATGGAATCGACTGTTGCTGAGGCGTCGAGCTCATCAAGCGACGAGTATTTCTCCCCACCGACGTCGCCAACACCTGTACGTCGGCAGGGGAGAGGCCGGCCGCCGATCTGCTTAGGACCCCGAGACCCACCGGCCTCGAATAGGGCCCCCGCTACCGGTGGTAATGTGCACCGCATGCGATGGACTTCATCTATGAATGAAAACGTCATGCGGGCATATTTTGCGGCTACAGTGGGGGGAATTAACCTCACTGCGTACCGTGTTCGGTTGCTACCTTTGTTTCAGGCTCTTGAACCAACTGTCAACGTGTCGGCACAGCGACTATCGGATCAAGTGCGGGTCATACAGCGTAATCATATGTTGAATGATGCCGTGCTTGAGAGGCTTCGATCAGAAGTACAATGTAGCATCGTCATCCCTACTACATCTGCACCAAGTATATCTAATGAAACGATTAACAACGAAATACAATCTGTTGTGCCTATTGATATAGTAGTGAATGATGATGCTACAACAGTAAGTACACAATACAACGACGAAATAAGGAGTGTTTTGGAACGAGCGATTCAGGAATACAGATTTTGTGATCCCATTTGTCGTCCTCGTATACCGCGTTTGCCCACGCATAGAAAAAACATGGCGCTAGTGAGTGCCCTGGACTCGGCTCTATCAAGTTATTTTGACACTTGTGTAGATATTAGTGATGCACACTCAATTCTGTATTGCGCGGCTGTTACAGTGTGTCGAGTGGCTGGTGTTAAATTTTCTAAATTTGAGCCAGCTACCAGACCTAATTCTGTTCCAGTCTGGCAATGCAGAATTGAGCGTCGCATCGCCGAGACTAGGGTACTCATTAGTAAGTTATGCTGCTTCAGGACAGGTAATACCCGACCTAGGGTAATGCGTTTTGTGACTCGTGCATTCGCGGGGACCGATATTAGTCCTTGCTCAGGTCGTGGGTCGGATTCGGCGGCTGGGTCTTGAGGTCGCCCTTCACAAATCCGAGGCTCTGTGCTTCCACGGACCTCGGATGGGGCCACCTGCGGGATCCAGCCTACAGGTGGGGGGCGTCAGCATCGGCATCGAGCCCTCGATGAAGTATCTGGGGCTCGTACTCGATGGCCGGTGGAACTTCGGACATCATTTCCGAAGTTTGGTCCCAAAACTGAGGGGAGCATCGGCCGCACTTGCGCGGCTGATGCCCAACATCAGGGGACCCAACGCTCCCTACAGGAGGCTGTACCTTGGGATCGTGCGAAGCATGGCCCTGTACGGGGCTCCCGTATGGGCGGAGACCCTGACGGCCAGCAATGAGGCTAGACTGATGAGCCCGCAGAGAGTGATGGCCGTCAGGGTGATAAGAGGATACCGCACGATCTCCGGTGAGGCGGCATGTCTCCTAGCCGGGACCCCTCCATGGGACCTGGAAGCGAGAGCCCTTGCGTCACTGTTCAGATGGCGCAAGGAGGCGCTGGAGCGGGGCCAAAGGCCTGCGTCTCGAGAAATCGAGGCCCAGCGGACCCTGCTCCACCAGGAAACCCTGGAGACATGGAAGATGCGACTTGAGCAACCAAAGGGGGGATTCGCCACAATCGCGGCCGTCAGACCGGTCATGGACGAGTGGCTGGAGAGAAGACACGGTGCTCTCTCCTACCGGTTGACACAGATGCTTGCCGGGCACGGTAGCTTCGGTAGGTATCTGTGGCGAAAACACCGGGAAACCACGGCCGAATGTCAGCACTGCGAGGACCGCAGCGATGACACGGCGCTCCACACGCTGGTGGAGTGCGCGGCGTGGGCACAACAGCGACAGGTCCTCGTAGTGGGTCTGGGCGTGGACACTCTCTCGCTTGAGGCCATGGTGCGAGCCATGCTCTCCAGCGGGAGTAAGTGGGACTGCGCCGCCTCTTTCTGCGAGCAGGTCATGCTCGCGAAGGAGGCGGCGGGCCGGGTGCGGGAGAGAACTCTCCCACCCGAGTTCCGCAGTCGGCGCCCTGGGCGCCGCCGACGTGTCTTCGCCGAGGACTATCGGCCTCCATAACCGGGGGTCTGAGGACGGTGAGAGGGCCGCTCACCGTCCTTACAGAAGCAGGCCCATGACGGCAGCGTGACGTGAGCACTCACGCACGCCCCCCCTTAGAAGCGGGGTCACACCCGAAATCCCCCATAGACGCGGGATTGCACCCGAATCACCCCCTGGGCGAGGCCGCATTGGCGGCCGTAGGTCTGTTGGGAGTCACGGGACATCCTTCCTGAGGGCTTACCCGGGGCTCTCAACCATAGGCTGTTGGGCGTTACGTGAGGTTTTTTAGTCGGTAAGAGTCCGGCATAGCATCCTACGAGGATTTTCCCTCACGTTAAAAAAAAAAAAAAAAAAAAAAAAGTCCTCGCGAATACACAGTGCGGGTCACGGAACGCATTGACTACCTGAAGCAGAAAATTTATGCGTGGGCGAGCCGTATACGGCGGTACAAGAAGAGGGTGGATCGTTATACTCAGAATCGCTCGTTCCAAAAAGATGAAAGGTGGGTGTATAGAAGATGGGAGCAGCCCGATTCGAGTGTGACTGACAGGTGCCTACCGGATGTTGAAGCCACAAATACATTCTGGCGAGGCATTTGGTCTGCACCTGTTAGTCATACAGAGTGTGAGTGGATGCGGGATGTCAAGCTTTCATGTGAGTCTATAAAGACTATGGAACCAGTCCTAATAACATCTTGTGACATAGCCAGTGCGGTTCGTTCGTTGCCCAATTGGAAGTCAACTGGGCCGGACGGACTGCACAATTTTTGGCTGAAATGGTTCCATAGCTCACATGCTTGTTTGGCATCCTGCTTTCAATCATCACTTGAATCAGGGTCGCTTCCATCTTTTATGACTTCGGGAATAACCCACCTTCTCCACAAATCCGGTAGTACTACGGACCCTAAAAATTATAGACCCATAACTTGTTTACCAACGGTCTATAAGCTTCTTACATCTATTTTGAGAGTTAAATTAGCAACTCATATTGAAAATAATTCTATAATGTCTAACTCTCAAAATGGATGTAGAAGCGGGTCACGTGGTACTAAGGAACTCCTTATTATTGACATGGCCATTAACCAGCAGGTTCGCCGTAACCGAAAAAATCTGGCGACATGCTGGATTGATTACAAGAAAGCCTACGATTCAGTGCCACATACATGGCTGTTGAGGGTGCTGGAGTTGTATAAAGTTGATGCAACTCTAAGCACCTTCTTAAAGGCATGTATGGGGCAATGGACAACGGCTCTTGTATATCCAGGATGTCGTCAGGTTCTTGGGAATGGTGAGCCTGTCAGGATCAAGAGGGGTATATTTCAGGGTGACAGCCTGAGTCCCTTATGGTTTTGCCTGGCGCTGAATCCTCTCAGTACCTTACTGGAGGGTTCAAGGCTAGGCTATCAGTTCAGGAGAGGAGGCCAAGTTGTTTCCCACCTTCTTTACATGGATGACTTGAAATTATTTGCCTCCACCGATTCCCACTTGATAGAGTTACTAAAAGTCACAGAAGCTTTCAGTAATTCTATCAAAATGGAATTTGGTGTAGATAAGTGCGCTGTCATGCATGTAAAGAAGGGACGAATTGTGGAATCTGAAAGAGTACATCTTTCAGATTTTACAAAACTTAAATCCATCTCCGCGACTGAAACCTATAAGTATCTGGGTATGTCGCAGGCATTAGGTATTACAGAGATTGGCATGAAACAAACGTTGGTGGACCGTTTCTTTGGCCGCCTGAAAAAAGTACTGAAAAGTCTTTTATCGGGCGGTAACAAGGTGCGGGCTATCAACGGTTGGGCCATGCCAATCTTAATCTATTCCTTCGGCATACTTAGATGGACTCAGACTGAATTAGACGCCCTGGATAGGAAAGTCCGTTCACTATTGACCATAAACCGAATGCATCACCCACGTTCGTCTGTAATGAGGTTGTATATCCCACGAAAGTGTGGAGGTCGCGGCTTTTTAAATGCCAAGACCTTACACAATCGTGAGGTATACAACCTTAGGGAATATTTCCTTCATGCTGACGTGGGTATGCATCGGGATGTGGTAGCAATGGATAACGGACTGACCCCTCTTGCTCTTGCCAAAGAGAACTGGCACAAACCAGTAATACTATCAACTACGGATCGCAAGGAGATATGGCAGAGCAAAGAGCTGCATGGACGATTTTATCGGGCCTTACACGGGCCCGATGTAGATTTAACAGCATCTGTCTCCTGGCTACGTTTCGGTGATTTGTTCGGCGAAACAGAAGGTTTTGTCTGTGCAATTACAGACGAAGTTGTTATGACGAATAACTATCGGAAATATATTTTGAGAGATGGTACGGTTGACATATGTCGGGCATGCCACCTACCCGGTGAATCTCTCAGACATATTATTTCTGGTTGTTCTCGTCTTGCCAACGGCGACTATTTGCATAGACACAACCAAGTGGCCAGGATTGTCCATCAGCAACTTGCACTAAAATATAAACTTGTGGATTTGGAGGTACCGTATTACAGGTATGTGCCCGACCCAGTTCTTGAAAATGGTCGTGCCACGTTGTATTGGGATCGATCTATTATCACTGACAGGACTATTGTAGCCAATAAGCCTGATATAGTGGTAATAGATCGATCAGATCGCCTCGCAATAATCGTTGATATTACGGTTCCACATGACGAAAACCTCGTGAAAGCCGAAAAAGACAAACAATTAAAATATTTGGACTTGGCTCACGAGGTTGTCGACATGTGGGATGTAGATTCAGCGATTATTGTTCCGCTAGTCGTATCAGCACACGGTCTAATTGCCAAGAGCCTCGATCAACATCTCAAGAGGCTCGCGTTAGGTAGTTGGGTCAAGGGCCAGATGCAAAAGGCGGTACTTCTAGACACGGCACGTATCGTGAGGAGGTTCCTGTCTCTGCAGCCCTAACCACCGGTAGCTTGGTCCCTGTACCCGATGCCGGTGGGACGCTATTTTTTTATATTTTTAAATATATTTTTTTTTATTTTAGAATGTATTTAAAAATTTAAATTAATAAGTTTATAAATGTAAATAAAGGGAATAATAATAATAATAATAATATAATAATATTATAAATAAAGAGAAATAATAATATCAAATATTTTTGCTCTACATATTTTATTCCTATATTGTTAAAAAGTCACCTAAATAAACCAAATTATCAACACAAATACAGAAATAAAATTATTGGACTCAAAGAACTCAAAAATGTACAAATTCCGAAGAAAACTGTTTATATCACATTACAGAATTATTTTTTCCAGACTTTGACAAATGTCATTTGACACATAAACATTGCAAGATTTATGTGTAATTTAAATCACATTAAAAGCAGAATATATGTTGACCAGATCAAGATCCAGGACACAGCAAGCACAATCTACACCTCCGGACTCATCACTCAGCTCCGCCTCTCTCCTTCGTGAATGTACACCAATAGCAGAGGCGTTGAGCTCAACATCGAGTGATGAGTATTTCTCTCCGCCGACGTCGCCAACACCAGTGCGTCGGCCGGGGAGAGGCCGGCCACCGCTATGCTTGGGACCCCGACGCCCACCGGCTTCGAATAGGGCCCCCGCTACCGGTGGTGATGTGCACCGCATGCGATGGTCGAATTCATTGAATGAGAACGTCATGCGGGCATATTTCATGGCTACAGAGGGGGGAATTAACCTCACTGCGTATCGTGTGAGAATGCTACCTCTGTTTCAGGAACTTGAACCATCAGTCAACGTGTCAGCACAGCGTCTATCGGATCAAGTGCGGGCCATACAACGTTGTCATCTGTTGGATGCTACCGTACTTGAGAGGCTACGCTTGGACGTATGTAGCAGTCTTTGTCAGCCATCAACATCATCGCTACCTGAGACACAAACTGTAACTACAATTTTACCATTAAATCACAGTAGCGATGATGTGATGAATGCCAGTGCTACAAACGTAAGTATCCACTGCAACGAGCAATTAAGGAGTGCTTTGGAGTGTGCGATTCGAGAATTTCGGTCTATGCCGTCACAAATTAGACCACGTCTACCACGTTTGCCCACGCATAAGAAAAATATAGCTCTAGTGTGTGCCCTGGATTCGCTATTATCGGATTATTTTGATAATAGTGAAGATCTCGGTGATACACACTCAATTCTGTATTGCGGAGCCGTCGCAGCTTGTCGTATAGCAAATGTTAAGTTTTATAATGATAACGTTGCTATACGACCCAAACCAACAGTGCCGGCTTGGCAATGTAGAATTGAGCGACGTATCTCTGACACTAGGGCACTCATTGGAAAGCTAATTTGCTTCAGGTCAGGAAATACTCGCCCACGAGTGATGCGGTTCGTGACTCGGGCTTTCTCGGGGACTGATATCAGACCTCGGGAATTTTCAGCACGAGCCACGGAGCGGATAGACTACCTGAAGCAAAAAATTTATGCGTGGGCAAATCGTTTTCGTAGATACAAAAAAAGAGTAGACCGCTATTCTCAAAATCGCACTTTCCAAAGAGACGAAAGGTGGGTATACAGAAATTGGGAGCGTCCTGACTCTACTGGGGCCAACGTACGGCGACCAGATGATGATGTAACTATCTCATTCTGGCGCAACATTTGGTCGGTGCCCGTTGGTCACACTGAGGGTAATTGGATGCGAGATGTTGAACGTTTATGTGAGCCTATTAAAACCATGGAGCCAATAAGCATACTAACGGAAGACGTCTCCAGTGCGGTCCGTCTGCTGCCGAATTGGAAGTCGGCGGGACCAGACGGATTGCACAATTTTTGGATAAAATGGTTTAAGAGCTCACATGAACGTTTGGCATCTCAATTCGAATTATGCCTAAAGTCAGGATCGTTGCCAGATTTCGCCACTACTGGCATTACCCATCTTTTGTATAAGTCTGGTTGTGCCACAGATCCAAAAAATTATAGACCCATTACGTGTCTCCCTACCATCTATAAACTTTTAACATCTATTCTGAGAGGGAAAATATCGTCACACTTGATTGACAATTCCATCTTGTCCACCTCTCAGAATGGATGCAGAAGTGGGTCTCGTGGCACTAAAGAGCTCCTTATAATTGATATGGCCATTAGCCAACAGACACGCCGTAACCGCAAGAATCTGGCGACATGTTGGATAGACTACAAGAAAGCTTTCGATTCTGTGCCGCATACATGGCTTTTGAGGGTACTAGAGTTGTATAAAATTGATGCAACTCTACGTGCCTTCATGCAGACATGTATGGGGCAATGGAAAACAGTCTTGTGCTATCCAGGATGTCGACAGCTTTGCGGGAACAGTGTGCCTATAAGGATTGAGCGGGGTATATTCCAGGGTGATAGTCTCAGTCCATTATGGTTTTGCCTAGCACTGAATCCTCTGAGTACTATACTAGAGAATTCAGGGTTAGGCTATCGGTTGCGGAGGGACGGCCAAGTCATATCCCACCTCCTATACATGGATGACTTAAAGCTATTTGCATCCAACAAGCTGCAACTAATGGAATTACTAAAGATAACAGAAGTTTTTAGTAATTCTATCAGAATGGAGTTTGGTGTTGACAAATGTGCGGTCATGCATGTAAACAGAGGCAGGATAATAGAATCTGAAGGAGTTGAACTTTCAGATTCTATACAACTTGGATGTCTTTCCGCAAACGAATCATATAAATACCTGGGTATGTCGCAGGCGTTAGGCATTTGTGAAGTTGGCATGAAGCAATCGTTGAAGGAGCGCTTCTTTGGCCGCTTGAAAAAAGTCCTAAAAAGTCTTTTGTCAGGAGGTAATAAGGTGCGCGCCTATAACGGTTGGGTCATGCCAGTTTTAATGTACTCCTTTGGCATACTCAGGTGGACTCAGACGGAACTTGAAGCCCTGGATAGGAAAGTCCGTACGTTACTCACCACATACCGAATGCATCATCCGCGTTCATCAGTGATGAGGTTGTACATACCGCGGAAATGTGGGGGTCGTGGTTTGCTAAATGCCAAGACCCTTTATAATCGTGAGTTGTGCAACCTCAGGGAATATTTCCTACACGGTGGCACGGATGTGCATCGTGATGTGGTTGCCGTTGATAACGGACTTACCCCGCTTGCTCTGGCAAAAGAGAATTGGCATAAACCTATGATACTGAGTCTCAATAATCGTAAGGATACATGGATGAGCAAGGAGTTGCATGGACGTTTTTATCGGGCCCTGCATGGGTCAGATATAGATTTTTCATCTTCTTTCCTGGCTACGATTCGGGGACCTATTTGGGGAAACCGAAGGTTTTGTATTTGCAATTACTGATGAAGTTGTGATGACTAACAATTACCGAAAATATATCCTAAAGGATGGTACGATTGACATATGTCGGGCGTGTCACCGTCCCGGAGAATCTCTTAGGCATATTATTTCTGGTTGTTCTAGTCTGGCCAATAGTGAGTATTTGCATAGACATAACCAAGTAGCTAGGATTATCCATCAACAACTTGCTTTGAAGTATAACCTTGTTGAATTAGAGGTACCGTATTATAGATATGTGCCCGACCCAGTTCTCGAAAGTGACCATATCACGTTGTACTGGGACCGACCTATTATCACTGACAGGACTATTCTTGCCAATAGACCTGACATAGTGATAATAGATCGTTTAGAGCGCCTTGCAATAATAATTGATATCACTATTCCACATGACGACAATCTCGTGAAGGCAGAAGTAGACAAACAAGCCAAGTATTTGGACTTAGCCCACGAGATCGTGGACATGTGGAGTGTTGACTCAGCTATTATTGTACCGATAGTGATCTCTGTGCATGGACTAATAGCCAAAAGCCTCGACCAACACCTTAAGAGGCTTGCGGTGGGCAGTTGGGTCAAGGGCTTGATGCAGAAGGCGGTTCTTCTTAACACGGCACGTATTGTGAGGAGGTTCCTGTCTCTGAAGTCCTGACCACCGGTAGCTTGGTCCCTGTACCCGATACCGGTGGGGTACTATTTTTTATATTTTTAAATGTACTTTTTTTATATGGATGTATATTTAAAAATGTAATTTATAAGTAGTTTAAAGTAATAAAGAGGAATAATAATATAACTGGCAACTCTATTTGCTGACAGTCGCATTTGCATCTATAAAATTCCAAATATTATAAATTTATTAATTTTACATAATTATGATATATTGAGCAGCTACTACATACTAATACAACAAAATGGAAATATATAAATTGAAAAATTACAGGAGATTTAATATTTTTACAAGATTTATTTATGGATTTGACATGACATCCCACGTCATGTCAAAGAAAGCTGAAAAACACCAATTATAATGTAGAAAATGCAAAGAAACTGTGATGCTGACACGAGCCAGAAGCAGAAATGCACAAAATACACCTCCGGACTCGTCCCTTAGCTCCGCTTCGCAAGTCAAGGTACAGGATGTCGAAGCGTCGAGCTCAAGCACTAGTGACGAGTTCTTCTCCCCCCCGGCGTCGCCAATACCTGTACGTCGGCCGGGGAGAGGCCGGCCGCCGGCCTGCTTGGGACCCCGAGGCCCTCCGGCTTCGAATAGGGCCCCCGCTACCGGTGGTAATGTGCACCGCATGAAATGGACCACATCAATAAATGAGAATGTCATGCGGGCATATTTTGTGACTACAGAGGTTGAAACCAACCTCACTGCGTACCGTCATCGTATATTGCCTCTGTTTCAGGAGCTTGAACCAGCTATCAACGTATCGGCTCAACGACTATCGGACCAAGTACGTGTCATTCAACGTAATCGTATGTTGGATGATGTAGTGCTTGACCGTTTGCGCTCAGAGTGTTTACAGAATATGCGTGTTATCCCTCCGCAACAAACAGTAAGTACTAGTAATTATTTAAATGCCATAGTGCAAGAAAACAATACAACTGTAAATGAAAATATGGAAAATAATACTGTTGTGGATGACACGTTTATTCCTGTAGATACGCAGTACAATGAAGAGGCTAGGGTAACTTTGGAATGTGCGATTCGTGAATATAGGTTCATGCCTAATAATTTAAGACCACGTTTACCACGGTTGCTCATGCATAGAAAAAACTTTATGCTCGTGAGTGCTGTTGACTCATTGTTATCTACATATTTAGATAATAGTGGGTCTCTCGGTGATACCCATTCGATTCTGTATTGTGCAGCTATTACGGTTTGCCGTGTAGCAAGAGTTAAAATACCATCACCTGACCTTGTTACGCGGCCAAAGCCTATTGTTCCTGTCTGGCAATCCAGGATCGAACGACGTATCACTGAGGCAAGGGGTCTCATTGGCAAACTAACTTGTTTTAAATTAGGTAACACTCGGCCAAAAGTGATGCGCTTCGTGACGCGAGCGTTTTCTGGGACTGACATTAGTCCTCAGGAATATAGCGCTCGTGTCACGGAGCGCATTGATTTCTGGAAACAAAAAATCTATGCATGGGCACACCGTATTCGTCGATATAGGAAACGTGTGGACCGATATAACATCAATTGCTCATTCCAAAGAGACCAGAGGTGTGTTTATAGGAATTGGGAGCGACCAGATAAAGGTGTGAGTACTGGTAGCCTACCGGATGCTGACGTAACGAACATGTTTTGGCGCAGCATCTGGTCGGCACCGGTAAATCATACCGAAGGTGACTGGATGTGTGATGTCGAGAAAGCATGTGAAGGCATTGTAGATATGGAACCTGTAAAAATAGACCATTTAGATGTGAGTAATGCAGTCCGTTCGTTATCAAATTGGAAAGCTCCAGGAGCGGACGGACTGCAAAACTTTTGGATGAAATGGTTCCGTAGTTCACATGCTTTTTTGGCATCTCAGTTCCAGGCAGCTATTGACTCTGGCTCGCTGCCAATTTTTATGACAACAGGAGTTACTCACCTGCTTCATAAGACAGGAAGTACCTCGAACCCCAGCAATTATAGGCCGATCACTTGCTTACCATCAGTCTATAAGCTTCTCACATCCATTTTGAGAGACAAAATTGCCAAGCATATTAGCTTTAATACGGTAATAAGTGCCTCTCAGAATGGATGTAGAAGTGGTGGTCGAGGTACTAAAGAACTCCTCCTCATTGATATGGCCATCAGCCAACAGGTTCGCCGCAACCGTAAAGATCTTTCCGTATGTTGGATAGATTATAAGAAAGCGTTCGATTCCGTTCCTCATTCATGGCTTTTGAGGGTGTTGGAGTTGTATAAAGTCGATGCAACTCTATGCACCTTTTTAAAGTCATGCATGAGTCAATGGAGAACTTTTCTTAGCTATCCAGGATATCGAAGGACATGCGGTGATGGTGAACCTGTAAAAATCGAGCGGGGAATATTCCAAGGTGACGGTTTGAGTCCTCTTTGGTTTTGTCTAGCACTGAACCCTTTAAGTACTCTACTTGAGGGTTCAGGGCTAGGTTATAAGTTGCGAAGAGGAGGTCAGGTAATATCTCACCTACTTTATATGGATGATTTGAAGCTGTTTGCCACAACGAACTCACAATTGATAGATTTACTAAAGGTTACTGAAAACTTTAGTAATTCTATCAAAATGGAGTTTGGTGTGGACAAATGTGCAGTCATGCATATCAAGCGAGGGAAGATAGTGGAATCAGATGGTATTCAGCTCTCTGATTCTATTCATCTGACGTCACTCCTCGTAACTGATACCTATAAGTACTTGGGTATATCGCAGGCTTTATGCATCAATGAAGCTGACATGAAACATTCATTACGAGAGCGTTTCTTTGGTCGCCTGAAAAAAGTACTAAATAGTCTTTTGTCAGGTGGCAGCAAGGTGCGCGCTTATAATGGATGGGTCATGCCACTTCTGATGTACTCCTTTGGTATACTCAAGTGGACTCAAACCGAATTGGAAGCTTTGGACCGGAGAGTACGTACATTGTTAACGGCATACCGTATGCATCATCCACGTTCATCTCTGATGAGGCTGTACATCCCACGAAGATGTGGAGGACGAGGCTTTTTAAACGCTAAAACCCTTCATAACCGCGAGGTGTACAGCCTTAGACAGTATTTTCTTGATATGAATGTGGATATGCATCGTGATGTAGTTGCGGTGGACGCTGGTCTCACCCCACTTGGTTTGGCTAAAGAGAACTGGCGCAGGCATACAGTGCTTAGCCTCGGTGACCGTCAGAGGGTATGGCAGAGTAAAGAGCTTCACGGTAGGTTCTATCAGGCCTTACATGGGTCTGATGTGGACTTTATAGCTTCCGTGGCCTGGTTACGTTTCGGCGATCTCTTCGGAGAAACCGAAGGTTTTGTCTGTGCAATTGCAGATGAAGTTGTCAAGACGAACAACTATGGGAGGTATATTATGAGGGACGGCACGATCGATATTTGTCGAGCGTGTCACCAACCAGGTGAGTCCCTCAGACATATAGTTTCCGGTTGTCCTCGTCTTGCCAACAGCGAGTACTTGCACAGGCACAATCAAGTAGCCAGGATTATTCACCAACAGCTTGCTCTGAAATACCATCTGGTGGACGCAGAGATTCCGTACTATAAGTATGTTGCTGAGCCAGTTCTTGAAGATGGTCCTATCACATTGTACTGGGACCGGTCTATCATCACAGACAGGACTGTTGTTGCAAACAAACCTGATATAGTGGTGATAGACAGGTCCGAGCGCAAGGTAATGATTGTCGATATCACAATCCCTCATGATGGCAATCTCGTGAAAGCTGAAAAAGATAAGGAAATTAAATATTTGGACTTAGCTCGCGAGATTGTCGACATGTGGGAGGTGGACTCGGCAATCATTGTCCCGATAGTTGTCTCAGTAAACGGACTTATAGCCAAGAGCCTCGACCAACATCTTAAGAGGCTCTCGTTAGGTAGCTGGGTCAAGGGCCAGATGCAGAAAGCAGTACTCCTCGATACGGCACGTATTGTCAGGAGGTTTCTGTCTCTGGAGTCCTAACCACCGGTATCTTGGTCCCTGTATCCGGTGCCGGTGGGTTGCTGTTTTATATATTTTTAAATAGATTTTTATTTTGTATAAATTTATTTAAAAATGTATCAAATATGTGTATTAAATGTTAATAAAGGAAATAATAATATTATAAAGAAGTAAAGTTTGTGTGTTTGTTAAATTGTAAGGGGTAATCTCGGGATCTACTGAACCGATTTTAAAAATTCTTTCACCTATAGAAAGCTACATTATTGTGGAGTGTCATAGGCTATATAGCATCACGCTACAACGAATAGGAGCGGAGCAGTAATAGTAAATGTTTCAAAAACGGGGGAAAAGATATTCCTTTTGAGAGCTTCGTTGCGTGTGCTGCGTGAATATTTATAGTTATGTAAAAAATATGTACTCTCAAAAAGTTCTAAAAAAATTGCGCGATAGCATGTGTCTATCTTTGGGTTGGTGCACAATAACCATTTTAATGGCTATCAATTTTTTTCTACAATAATGCCACGGGATACCTCTTTCATAATCGAAATTGTTCTCAAAAATAATGCGACGGGAATACACGCGACGAGACGCTACGGGATTAAACGCAACGCGACGGGAACAGGTAATACTCTCTCTTATGTGGCGCAAACGAAGTTGCGCGGGTCAGCTAGTATATTATAAAGAAGTAAAGTTTGTGTTAGTATAGAAGTATAGATGTAGGTACTCTAGGACCTCGAAGATAAGATTCCATTTGTTAGTTACAGACGATTTTGCTTACAAGGTTGCTATGTAACATTTTTGATAAAGACATTTCCGGTAGTAGGTTTTCTTTTTTTTCAATTTTATTTGTTGTAATTTTGATAAAGAAGCGCTCGTGGCCCCGCGGACTCGGTGTTCTGTAAACGATCACTGCAGTAAGCAAATTTCACTATGGCCAGTCCTTGGATGGGTGACAGTCCATGTGACCACTTTTTGACATTTATTTGAGCACTTCCGTGCTTCGAAAGGCACGTTAAGCTGTTGGTCCCGGTTGTCAGTAAAATGACAGTCGTTAAGCCAAGTAGAAGGCCTTGTTAGGCGGCTTGAAAAATTTCAACAGCAGGCAGTCACAACCTGCGCCTGTCCATCTCAACACGGCAATACACCTCACCACCTAATACGTGGGACAAATTCTAAAAAAGGTGAAATGTGGGCATATAATATGCCTCTACCTACCCCTTCAGGGATAAAGGCGTGACCGTACGTATTTATGTAATTTTGTTAGTAATCAAACATGATTCACTTGGACATTTATTAAAGTATTTCGGTGATGACCCAAATTTTCTACTGAGTATTTCGAACTACTTATTGTATTTCTTGTCACTCACTTGACAATGAGGTGATCCCTAATTTACCTTCTAATTAATTATGATGTGGGTGCCAAGACATTTTATATTTTATTCATAAGTTTGAGCTCAGTATTACACTTACTATGTAAATCCTGATTAACAGGAGTCACAATGTTAGGAAAATCGTCGTAATAGTACCTAAATAGCTGTACCTAGTATCTAGCTTGTATTGCTGATGTTTCTGGTGATGTAATTTTCGTATTGTATAACTTTGTATAGGTACCGGGCATTGGACATTCAAGTGTAATCATTAAACAAAATTAATTATACATTTCAGAGTTTATGGAAATATCCACCGTTTGACGCGCATATGGATGAAAACGGCGACATATACGCTCGAGGCGCACAGGACGCCAAGGACGTAGCTATACAATATTTAGAAGCTATTAGAAAATTGAGGCAAGATAATATCACTTTGCTAAGAACTATACATATCACAATGATGCCGGGTAGGTATTAGCAAAGATAATATAATAGTATCACATACAGATAGGCAACTCCCTGCCCCTCACTGACCAAGCTTCCTCACCCCCGCCAGTCCCGCGCCACAGCAAATAGTTGGCGGGTGTTTTGATGGAACACAACTTAGCCTTATTGGTCACACACACATTCAAGAATTGAAAACGGATCATTTGTATGGAGTATCCGCCCTGTGGTATTAGCAAAGATAATATAATAGTATTACATACAGATCGGCAACTCCCTGTCGCGCCACAGCTGTCAGTAGAGTTGACGTGCGCGTTGACGGACAATTGCTTACATTTTATTGATCACACGCACACATTCAAGGTAGATTTTCCGCCCTGTGGTATTTGTCATCACTAATTTTGCTCGCCGTCGTTCCTTACAGAAGCAGGCCCATGAGAGATGTTGGATAAAAATACGGCGAGGCTGCCAAAGTCCTTAGGGAATCGTGTAATCGGTGTAATATCCTCACGAGGAGTTATCCGGGACGTCCGGTGCTAGGCAGTTATGTAGAGATTGTGAGTTTAGTCGGTTCTAGTCGGTATGACTTCCGTGGGGGCTATCACACGTTATAAAACTTCCTTTCATTTAGATACCTAGCTATTCATCCTGATCAGCGCTCATGTAAGGGCTCTGTCAGATGTCAATGAAGAATGTAGTATATTAGCACAGTATAAAGAGAAACAACCTAGTAGGCTGTGATAATAGTGCGCGATAAGTTGTGGCACGCTTGGGAACATTTTGTTCCCTAGCGTGCTCCAACTAATCGCGCACGCGTAGTAAATGCCAAATATTTAAATAAATAAAAACTCAATACTTTCTAAAATACTAAAGCAATTATATAGGAATGCTCTAAATTTATATTCACCATATTTTGCCAAGTAATGTGTTAAATTGTTCCAGACGAAGAAATTGGAAGTGATGATGGAATGAAAGCTTTTATACCGACGCAAGAATTTAAGTCATTGAATATTGGTTTTGCGCTTGATGAAGGCCTATCTTCTGACGACAACTTACTTTTAGCGGCCTATTTGGACAGAAGACCTTGGCGTAAGTAGATTTCACATTTATGCTTATACTTACTCCGGATTCAGGTATTAGGGCGAATTTAGACTTCAGGGTCCCAAGCCTTCCTCGCCTGCGACACAGAAAACATATCTGTGTATTGTGCCTGCGAGCTGGCTTTAGTGTTGAATAACAAATGACAGATCTGTGCTCATAAAGGAGATTCCGTTATAGGACAATAAATGCGATTATAGCTATGTGATTTTTCGCCGTCATAACATGGCTCTGTGCGCTTTCCTCGTGGACCATTATGCTGTAGCACCAGCATAATATTGCTTGAATTGAATGTCATTTCTGCTTAAACTTCAAAATCGAGATGGGTCCCTATATTCAACTTGTTCACTTCTTCTTCATTTTAACATCATCCCAATGCTTCCAAACCTCATGTACCGCGATTTGGAGACTCTATTTTAAGGGTTCCGTACCCAAAGAGTATAAACGGGACCATATTGCCGAGACTTTGCTGTCTGTCCGTCTGTTTGTCTCCAGGCTATATCTCATGGCCCGTGATAGCCAGACAGATAAAGTTTTCACGAATGATGGTATTTCTGTTGCCGCTTTAACAAAAAATAAGTAGGTAGGTACTTAGTAAACGGAAAAAATAAATTGGATATGAGCTCCCTTACTACAAACGATTTTTTTTCCGGTTTTAGGCATGGAACTCCCTTGGGCGCGAGTCCGACTCGTACTTGGCAGGTTTTTTATACCAGGAAGCTACCCGAATTTCTTTTCCCAATCCCATTATCTTCTGCGCCAATGCCTTATCCGTTGGTGCTCCACTTGTAGGTAAGGGACACATGGGCTTCTAAAAATTGGATGGGGCCCGATTGCAGGATTTCAAGTACACATTGTGATACTACTATTTATTCTTATACCATAGAAATGGAGTTTGTCATTCACGGAGACGGCGGTCATGGCGCTTGGATGCCAGATAACACAGCTATGGCCAAGGTAGTTTTTTTTTTTTCAAAATATGAAATTCTAAAAATGTGTTGCTGGTATAATTGATAAAGAATGTGGTTCCACTCACTGTAGAGCTTTAGTAGGAGGTTATATGAATTCGAAATCGATTTTTTGATTGAAAAATTATGATTGAGTTAGCATACTAATTGCTTTTCAAAATTATCTTGAAGACACAGTGGTAGATATCTACCTACCTTTAGGCGTTCTTGATGTCAAAATCTGTTGGAATGCTGCAGATGCTGCAGATATAGATAACATTTTTATTTTACAAAGCGGGCCATAAGAGCTATATATAGATTAGGTCCAAGAGTCTCTCTGCGCGAAAAATTCAAAGAGGTTAAAATTCTTACAGTAGCATGACAATACATTTTTGAGAATCTTATGTACCTACGCACAAAGAAATTTACATAGTTTCGCTAAGTTAAGTGATAGACACAATGTCAACACTAGAAATAAAACTAACCTTGCTGTTTATCATAGCAGATTGCACAAAATCAGCAATTCTTTCGTGGGTAACTGTATACGCTTTTACAACAGGCTACCAGACGAAATTAAAAGTACGAGTATGTCCCTGAATAAATTTAAAAAGGTTGTAAAAAGTAAATTGTACTGCAGGGGCTACTATACAATTGGTGATTATTTGTTGGATGGAGAAGCCTGGAAATGACCTGCTCTGCTGGATTCTCTAAAATTGTTAAAATGCATAGTTTTTAGATTCATTTTGTAAATAGGGCACTAAAAAGAATAACCCGCTGAGTTTCTTGCCAGTTCTTCTCAGATGGGTTGCGTTGTGAACTGGTGGTAGAAATTTTGATTTATATTCTGGACGTTTTACAAGAGCATCTGTATATGCCTATATGAAATAAATTTATTTTTCTTTCTTTCTTTCTTCTTTCAGATTTTGTGAGTTATAGATGAAGCTCTACAAAGTGGAAATCACCCGACTCTTTATACCCTACTAATAAGTTTGTGAAAATGTTTGTTAATCAATCACGCTCTATATAGCAACCTGCAACACGGTATTTACTAGCACAGGTGTGAGGGAAACCCGTATTGAGATTAACCTTGTTCATGTCAATAAAGAAAAAAAAATTAAGGATTGTACGAGTAGTACGTACGAGGTAGCGTCTATAATAAAATGCCTACATAATATCTAGGACTAGGTAGTAGGTACTTGCAGATTCAGGAGTAAATAATTGGGAATCGTTTTTCAGACCCAGAGGTTTATAAACACGGTGATGTCATACAAAGAGTCGCAAAAACGAATAATGAACATGCGAAATAAAACGGACTACGCGGCGTATAACAATTTAAACATCAACATTATTAATGTAAGTTTGCATACAGACATACCTACATTGTCCCCATCACACTTTTTTCTTTGTAGTTGTCAGAGGTATAATAAATGAATGCCCACATTTCATAATTAGTAGGTACAAAATGTACTTAGTTATCTGTATGTATGTATAATGCTTGCTATGCAAATACTTGGCTTAACGATCACCATATTAATCAATCAAATCAGTCTGTTACAGTCTATTGCTGGACGTTTCCATATCTTACCTTATCTTATCTTATCTTATTATCTTATCTAATCTTATCTTTGACTGCCTCTGTGGCGCGGTCGGTAGTGATACCGCCTGCGGCGCTGGAGGTCGTGGGTTCGATTCCCACCGGAGACAAATATTTGTGTGACCCATAAATGTTTGTCTCAAGAGTCTGGGTGTTTCTATGTATAATATGTATGTATTTAAAAGTATATAAGTATTAATATCCGTGGTCTGATATCCATAGCACAAGCAGGTTATTCCTAGCTTACTTTGGGATCAGGAAGCGTTGTGTGAAATGTCCGTGAATATTTATTTATTATATCTTCTCTTCCATGTTTTGTGATGACGATTCTCTCCACTTTATGACTGTGGACCCTCTGCCCGGCACTCGTTGTTCGGAGTCAAAAAGGAGAGAGTGGGAGAGAGAGTCGAAAAGGAGTTGAAGATCTCTTCTGAACTGCGTGACAGATTCTTGAAAACTTATTAATGTTATGGTTTTTTTATACTACTAAGGTGACAGATAAGCTTACAGCCCACCTGATGGTTGGTTACTGTAGTCAATGGATGTTTGGAACACCAGAGGAGGCGCTACACATGGCGCTTCCGACTCAGGCGCAGGTTGTTACGACTCACTGTTCAAAATTTTCAAACCGTACTGCCAGCAATAGTTAATGTTGCTTTTTTTTTAGCGTGAGGGAAAATCCTCATGGATGCTATGCCGGACTCCTACCGACTAAAAAACCTCACGTTACGCCCAACTGCCTATGGTTGGGAGCCCCGGGTCGGCCCTCGGAAGGATGTCCCAGGACTCCCTCCCAACAGATCCACGGCCGCCACTGTGGCCTCGCCTAGTGAATGTTGCTTAAATCAGTGATGGTTTACGTAACACTGAGTCCGCGGGGCCACGAGCGCTTCACCGCAGGGCTACAAAACCTTCCCTTAAAATTCTCATTACAATATTTCTTTACAGGGTGGACAACAAATTAATGTTATACCAATGAAAGTTACGCTTTCGATTGACATGCGAATTGCCACAGATGCTAATATTACAGAGCTGGATTCTGTTGTAAGTGACTTATTTTTATAATGAGAAAAAGTTTCAATGTATAAAACGAATCTTGATGAGAATGGGGTTGAAATTCTACATTTATAAGTAGAGCCTCATAACTGCTCATAAAGTTTAGCCCGCCGAGTTACACAGTTTATCCCGGCGAACTTTGTACCTACCACCCAAAAATCCTGTCACGTCCTGGTCTCGTATGGCTTTTCTTCTTAAGATCCTTTTCCTGACAGTAATAAACACAGCTAAAAAAATATACCTTTGCACACACACAAGATTAAATATTAAAAGTTAGTTCAAAGTAATAATTCAAGATTACACACATACAGAACGCAAATTATGAATCAGTCTAGATGTTTTATTCTAATTTTCAGGTGAATTCTTGGGTAACGGCAGCTGGCAACGGAACTGAATTCAAGTTCACCCGTAAAGAAGTGGAGTCGAGCGCGACTCCCGTCGATGACTCCAACCCCTACTGGGTTACTATGAAGAATACTATTACAGGAATGTAAGTTGTCTACTAAGGTGGGCTTCGCGTGTCTTCGCCCAAGACTATCGGCCTCGGTATTTTTAATTGGTTGTCCTGAGATGACGGGAGGCCTCGAACCGTTTGCGCAGCGAAGAACCATAGCGTCCTTGGCTGCCTTCTATCGAATGTATGCGATGGCCAGGGCCTGATTTAGGGTTCCGCGCGCCCTAAGCTAGCTTTGAATATGCGCCCCCAGCTGCAACTAATTAAACTACAAGTGCTACCTACAAAAGAGACTTTACGTAAGCTGATCCTACGTTCCTTATCGTTATTCGTTGTGTGAAATGTCTGTGAATATTTATTTATTTATTTATTTATTCTTTGCTAATTTGAAAATAAAATAAAACCCGATCCTGAGACTTCTTATGAAGTTATGACCCGTGGGGATTTACTCCCATTACTGAGGAGTTGGGTATTCCGCAGACTACTTGATGCATCAGCCAGTAAAAGCGAGATAAAAATACCATCAAAGTACCTAACAGTACCTCGGTACATCCAGTTTCCGATAAATCGAACCAGTGAATCTTAGTGAAATCCCTTCATAACTCAGGAAGAGAGCTGATGATATGCAAAATTTATAGCTAAGAACGGCTCGAAAGTCGATGTGCTGGAGATAGCCCCGGCACATTGGCTTTCGAGCATAGAAAACCGCAAGATTGGCTCATCTGTTGGGCTGCTACGATGCCACAGACAGACACACAGATACACTGGTCAAACTTATAACACTTCTCGTTTTTCATCGTGGTTAATTTAAATCGTCAGTAATTAAGTAATTAAGTAGACGAAATACAAAGGTACCAAATAAGGTACTAGAGCTAAGCTGAATCCTTGGTATTAGCTGAATGTAACGGCTCGATCCGAGTGATTACCATCCGGACATTTCGACATAAAATAAGAGATCTCTGTTTTTCCGGTAATTACACCTATTTCTTCTTCCAAAAACCTTTCCTGACTGTCACGAAATAAAAGAAAAATAACAAACAGTCCTAAAATTGCCCTTTAACCTTACGGTGTCCCCTATGATGGTACATTACTGACCACTTCCCGCAATTTGAACTAAACTGGACTAAACCCGAATCCCCCCAAGAAATCAGATAAAACCCAAACCCACGCGTGGGTTTTAGGTTTTATCTTTTATCGTTTTTATCGTGGCCACGAGAGAAACTGCGATGGCGGACAAAGTCTATGAAACAGACTTTGTACGCCATCGCAGTTCCTCCCGTGGGTTTGGGTTTTATCTGATTTCTTGGGGGGATTCGGGTCTATCGAGGAGGGGAAATAGGTAGTAACCTATTTCTTTGAGGAGTGAAGAGTCCTGATCTGCTACTGTAAGAATGGCAAGATGACAACTCGCCGTTCTCAGGCCCTCCATAATGGAGGCGGGTAGTCCTGAGCGTATTGCAGTATGCGACGAACCCGCCGTCGACTACGGAACTTGGGAGGGAGTTCCTCTCCCGCTGCCTCTTTCGCAAACATGACTTGCTCGCAAAAAGACTCAGTGGCGTCCTATTTTCTCCTCTTGTGAGAACATCTACGCCCAGGCCCGCAACGAGGTTGCAGTGCATAAGCTGAGCGTATCCTCGCTGCAGTCACCGTAGTGCTGACACTCGGATGTTAGCTTCCGCCGCAGATACTTGCTGATGCACTCGTGTCCAGTAAGTATCTGTGGCATTCGGTAGGTGAGGCTACGATGGTGCCTTTCCAGCCATTACCGGTTTAACCATCTCAAGAGTACCGTCTCATACTTTTCTTAATCCACCAACGTGGCAGACAAGCATACGGCCCACCAGATGTACCGGTGGTCACGCACAAGGAGGCAAGTCTCTCCTGTAGCGAAAAGGGTCCACACCACCTGCAAGCATGGGATCGATGACCACTCTCATGGCTCGCCTCTGCACGGAGTCGAACGGAAGAATTCAGTTAATTCATTCTGATATTCAGGTGCCCCCGCCCAGCAGTGGCAGCTGTACTCCATGTGCGGCCGCACTTGCGACTTAAACAGAAGCAGTGTTTGCGACGCAGTACAGTACCGCCGCGCCCTGTTGAGCACACCGAGCGGCTTTTACGCCAGCTTGGCCTTATTCTCCAAATCACTTCGGAACTGAACGTCACTGGAGATTTCAACACGGGGAGAGTTGTGCCCTGAAATTGTGGCGCTACAGTAAACTGGGTTTTCTTTGCGGTAATACACAAACTTGTGTCTTAGTAGGGTTGAATTGAACAAGATTTTGTTTTCCCCAATCGGACACTCTAGTGCGAGTAGTCTCGATTTCAGACACAAGTTGTTCACAGCTTTCTTCCACTGCAGCCCGAGAAATACCGGTGCGGCCCCGTGTAACAAGTGTCACCCGTACTGTCGTTCGCATAACAATGAATGCCGTCACTCTCTTCTGGTCTTCTCACAATTTCCCTAAGGAAATCGGGGGGTAACTGTCCCTAGGCAATGCCTATTACAGTGAGATCATCGCCGCCTGCGAATACAGGCGGGTCACTGAGTGGGTGGCCTGGTGGTCACCGTGGTTTCATTTCCGGTTGTCAAGTCCGGGAAGGTAATGGCGCCGCTAGCGAGACCTGCCCCCGCCGGGGGTATCCCCTCTGGAGGGGAAGGCCGGTGAGCGATCTGCGAGCCAGCGGTGACTTGGCAGGGGATGGCACTTGACATCAGCGAGGTCGAACCTGTCGAGAAGTTCTCGTCAGGTGCCCGTCAGCTGATGTCAGTGAGGGAGTGAGATTCGTGTAGCTGCTGCGGGAATTAAATCCCGCGGCAGTGGTCGGTCCGGTAGGCGAGCGACGGTGGTAGGGTGCAAGCTCCCGCAGATGGCGGAATGTGGACCCCTCAGTGCGGGTGAACAAGTTGGCACTCAGACGGCCGATGAAGCCGTCGAGGTTCTCAATGCGTAGGTCCCTGGAGATGGTCCTGTTCCTCACGTAGCGAGGGGCGTCTACAATGGTGCGTAAGGCCAGCGACTGCTGTGCACGCAACCTTTTGCGATAGCTTAACGCGACCAGCGCATACCAGCCTGGAGAGGCATATGTAATACGCGGTCGGATGTATGCTTTGTAGACGCCCAGCTTCGCACGTAAGGGAAGGCGGGACGACAGGACGCGACGCAAGAGAGCTCGTCAATAGACAACATGTCATTGATATACAGCAGAAACAGAGTGGGGGAAAATACTGAGCCTTGTGGTACTCCAGCGTTTATTGCCATGCATTCAGAACATCTTACAAAATGTTAACTAACAATTTTAAACATGTTCTTAGTTGTTACAATCTGTTAAAAATTGCTAAATGTTTTGTATGCTTCTTTTTGGGAGCATCGTAAATCACAGCCCAGCGCCGAGCCCAACGCCAGGCGCCCCCTTGATCCTGGCGCCCTAAGCTTCAGCTTAGTTAGCTTATGGGTAAATCAGGCCCTGGCGATGGCGAATGTTCTGAAGAGCTCTTCAACCTGATCCCACCCTCTCCTTTTCGATTCCGAACAACGCGTGCCGGGCAAAGATGCCACTCACACACAGTGGAGAGAAACTTCGCCAGAACTGAGCCTTTCAAAAGATCGTTCCTCTGTCGAACTATAAAAACATTGAACGACCTGCCCGCACACGTGTTTCCCTCATCTTACAATCCCGGGTTCTTCAAGAGGAGCGTGAAGAGGAACATAACAGGGCCGCCAACTTGTGGACCACTGTCAGAAGTGGCCCCCAATCGCTAGATGCGCCACGGCTTTTCATCAGGCTGATGGCGACGTCAATTTGAAACAGACAGAAAATGAATAATTAAAATTACATTTTCGGCTTCTGTATCGATTAGAGAACGCCCTACAATTAAATTTTTCAAAATAGCTTCCATGTACAGACTCTCGACCCTCTACAGTTTTATTACTTACTAGCTGACGCTCGCAACTTCGTTTACGTCACATAAGGTATATAAAAGGAAAGGTAGTTCTTCATCGGACTCATCAATCAGCGTGTCAAACTGCCCTGTTTGCTTAATCATAAAAGAGCTTAATGATTAAGGCTATTGTAAAATAATGCAGTCCGCGCCGAAGGCGATTAGGCCAACATGCCAGTTACGATTTAACCGCATATTCAAGGGCACCCTTGAATTCTAGGTTTTGCGAAAGTTGGGATGTCTCTAATTCCAGAACTACAAAACCCCCAACATTGAAATTTGTGTGACGTTTTGAGAAGTTACAACTAAAAAACCATTTTGTCTTTCATCCCCTCTCCTGAAGGAACCGCGCAAAATATCGCGATCAAAAGTATCCCAGAACCTTCCTAGGATCATAGGCTCAGATTGTACCAAATTTCAATCAAATCGATACAGTAGTTTCGGCGTGATACTTACTCGGTATACAGACAGAAAGACAGACAGACATGAAAATTTTAAATTACATATTCGGCTTCAGTATCGATTAGAGAACGCCCTATAATAAAAAAAATTCAAAATATTTTTCATGTAGGTACAGACTCTCGACCCTCAACAGTTTTATTATAAGTATAGATATAGACTAGCTGACCCTCGCAACTTAGTTTACGCCACATGAGATCTATTAAATTAGAGGTATTTCTTCAACAGACTACTAGGAGCGTGTGAAACTGCCCTGTTTGCTTAATCATAAAAGACTTTAAAGATTTAGTCTATTCTTAAACAATCCATTTCCGACTGAATAATTTTACAATATCCTTAATCTTTAAGTTCTTTTATGACTAAGCAACCTCGCCAGTTTAGAATGACCCTTATATTCACAGAAACCCTTGAATTTGTCTCTAATTTCTGAACTATAAAACCTTCAATATTGAAACTTGTGTGGAACAATCCTAAAAGCACTTCCTTTCTAACACTAAAAAAATATTTGAAATCGGAATGAACCACGCGTTGAGAAATTACAACTGAAAAACCATTTTGTCTTTCATCTCCTCTCCCACAGGAATTTGTATTGTTGATCTTTCGGCTTCATCAGCCATCAGTTCTCCGAGCAATAACTGAGTTTGTGTCTCATTCCAGGGGTTTTGAGATCAAGCCGGTAGTCTCTCCAGGTGCATCCGACAGCCTGTTTCTTCGCAGGCTGGGTATACCTTCCATTTGCTTCTCAGCTAAGAGACTAACAAGGCATAGATTTCACTACTACAATGAATATTTGAATGTAGAAATTTTTGTCAAAGGCATAGAAATATATACGGAAATTATAAAAAATTTAGCTAATTTACCATGTGATAAGACTGCTGTCAAATAGTAATATTCAATAGCTTTATTGATAATGCTAAGTACTAGTATATAAGTACTAATATAAATATATTGCAATAAGTGCTTGTCTTTTATAAACAAAATACCCAACTCTAAAAAGTAATTGATGACTGAGGCGGTGGCGCCGTGCCGTGCTAGTGCTACTGCTGTGCTGAGGTCTTGCTCGAGTGCAAATCTTAGGTTGAAACACATACTTGTGTGATCCTCCAAGTTTGTTTTGTATTGTGGCTGTTGTATTTATAGGTAATATAGATATGAAATGTTAGGTAAGTATGTACAATTACATATTTAGAAATAAGTAGATATAGATCTAACTTATGTTCACTGTATTTGGGCTACATGGCATACTTAGTGTGAGGATGTCAAAAAAAATTGTTACTTATTTCTGTTTTTTTTAATACCTTGTACTGTCTGTGACAAAAGTAGCTACGCAAAGTTACAAGGTATAAAACAAAGTCTTGATTCACTTGACCGGCAGCAAGCAGCACTGCAGCGGCAGCAGTCCTGCTTGCTGCCGAGTAGTACCGAGTTCGGAATTATACCTTTAGACGTATGTTTTCTTCATAAGAATGTTTTTGTTTTTATTATTTAACTTGCTGTTGCCTGCGACTTCGTACGCTGCATTTTATATGTGATTCTTTAGATTGATATAACTTTTTAATTTATAAACCGATTGATATGAAACAAACACTAAATGAAAAAACGCAACGCAATAAAGAAAATCGCATTGCAATCGGTTGAGCGGTTGCTGAGATTAGCATGCACAAACGTACAGACAAACAGACAGCTATGATTTTTTTATATGTATTGATTGATTATAGACGAGCAGCTACAAGCTGATGTAGATACATCAGCTCGTAGCTGCTCTTATCACAGTGTTGAAAAAGTCACTATACTAAATTGTTTTTTTTTAATTACACTGTTTATTGGTCCGTAACCACTAATCTAGTTTATTTTTGAACTTCACGTTCACTGAGGCTGCTGTTACAATGTCATCGGGTAGTCTGTTCCAGTTGTGAACTAACCGGTTGCTAAGGAAATGCTGTGCAGTATTTGTATTTGATGATGAGCGGGCTATTTGTAGGCTATGTCCTCTAGATGATTTTACAGGTACCTACTCTTATAAATGCTATGGATGTCTGGTAAGTTATACTTACGGGAAATGATCTTGTAAGTTCCAATAAGGTCACCTCGAAGGCAGTCTCTTCCAGGGTGGTAAGACGTAACGCTTGTAATCGCAATGGTCACATTGGTCACTTCTTACGGCACAGGCTTGCTGGTATCTTTGTGGCTCTCCTTTGCACACTTTCCAACAGATCAATATCCTTCTGGAAGTATGGGCTCGAAATTTGGAATATACAGGTGAATTTTTGAAAAGGGATTGGATGGCCAAATCTGAAACTATAAGGAATAGCGAAAAATGCGGAAAGGAGTCACGAGCCCGATTTTGATGAAACTTAAAACCTCATCATTAGATTTTTGAAAAACCCATAATTCTGGGAATCGAACTTGTTGATTTTGAAAAAAATACACACACCCTTTATTATTACACCAATCGATAGAGTCGCTGTTAAGGATCAAATTTTGCAAAGTAATGACATACGGCAAATTTAAGGAATATTTGGAATTTTAATAGAATTCATGTTTCATGGACCTAAATTTTGTATCATAATTTGTTTCGTTCAAATTCCCAGAAAAGATCGTAACTATTCCGTGTTTTAAATTATGCTCAGAATGTTTTTTGGAGAATATTTTAAACTGAATCAATAATATTGCAATATTGAATGCAGCACGATCCTTGAGGTCTCGAATCCAGCTATGTATTGCAGAGATTTTGAACAATTAATCAGTTAACATAAGAAAAATAAAATGTATTTTGTTAAAGATGAGCTCTTTCCTGTAGTTTGCCGTATATCATTACTTCCCAGAATATGATCCTTAATAGCAACACTATCGTATGGTGTAATAATAAATGGTGTTTTTTTTTTTACAAAATCAATGGATTCGATTCCCAGCTAGTATTATTGGTTTTTCAAAAATCTAATGATGAGGTTTTAAGTTTCATCAAAATCGGGCTCGTGACTACTTTGAGCATTTTTCGCTGTTTCTTATAGTTTCGGATTTGACCATCCAATCCCTTTTGAAAAATTCACCCTGTAGGTATACTCCAGCAGTGGTCGTATGTAAGTTTTGTAAATTTTCAGGAAAACATCTTCAGTCATAAAACGGAATGCCTTTTTATTACATAGGTACAAGAATTGGCCTTCTTTACAATTCTAACAATGTGTTCCTCTCATTTCAAATAAGTGTTAATTAGAACCCCCAACTCCTTTTGAACGTTGACCGAGTTAATAGGTGTGCCATCCAAAGTGTATGCAATTTGAGGGTTAGCTCTCCCAAGGTGTGGAACACTGCATTTTTATTTATTCAACTGGATAATACAATTATTAGTCCATTAAGGTCGTTTTGGAACTGACCAGAATGGATGAGAGGGTTAGCAATGAATTTTCCGTCGTCGCCGAAGAATGATGACTCAGATTCAAGACATTCAATCAAATCAGATATATACATATATGTTGAAAAAATGAGCTGAGAGAATAGATCCTCGAGGAACTCCACTCAAAACTAGTTTCTTTTTGGATAAGCTGTTTCCTACTCGTACTTGACATTATCTGTTTGATAGGTAGGTACATATCTATCCACTTTAGCAACTTTCCGCGAATTCCAGATTTATTTAATTTCATGAGCACAGTGTTTATGAGGAACTTAGTCAAAACCACGCTTAAAATCAAGGTAAATAATGTTTACTGATGCCTTTTTGGCTTAAGTCTTTTGTCCATAAATGCAGGCAGATTAGCAGGTACATGATAGTTGATCTCTTTTCCTTAAACCCATGTTGATTCGAAGATAATATGCATTAGAAGTTCCCCTCGTCTTCTGAACACCACAGGCTTCTTGATATCAGAGTCATGATGGCCCAAACGCTGCACCGTAACAATCTTCTTGGAGTATTCACTACCACCCTTGATATCACATATGAATTGCCTGACTATAGATTCCTCGTGCGATTTATGGTCCGTGCCTACACCAGAGTTACTCTATTTGACGCCTGCAAGGGTAACGTTACTGACCCTTCGTTCACGTTCTACATTTTTCTCAAACAGTGCATTAGTATCGCCAGATGCAAGTTGGAGCAGTTCCCACTGATTCTACGGCTGAAGTTTCAAAGGTTTACACTTACATAAATTTGAAATTTCTGAATATAATTTCTCAATAAGCTTACAAAAATTATCAATTAATTCGATTTGAGATATATCTTTAAACTGCCTTATTCTACTAATTTCATCCAAGTAACTTATGTACTGCTGGTATAAGATATTAGCTTCACTTAACTTTTTCTTACAAATGTTATTGTTATTTTCTTGCCGTCTACTCGGTCCAAGTTTTATTACATAAATTCTAATTTTAGTCAATTCATCACAAAGTTCTTTCAAAAACTCTGCCATTAAATATAAATAAGTTTTTTTTCTTTTTTTTTATCTTTCCATTAGTTAACAAGATTATACATACCACCAGCTTGCATCCTTAGTTACTTACAAACTTAGTGTCCACTAAACTTAGATACACATTATAAAACGTAGGTACTGTTGCTTTTATTCGCCACGCACTATTGACATAATCGGTGTTTTTCTTATTTTACGTACCGCGCACTTTATCACTAGCATTTCCGCGCACTTGATCGATATAGAAACCGCAATCTTCCAAATCTGCTTGTCTACGACGTCCACGGAGAACACTAGCATGTCTCCTCAAAACTAAATCATTCGTGTGTTTCTCTATCATTCTCTTGTGGCATCTCCGGTACACACGATACAGTACAAACAGTCCAGCCAGACCCAAAAATAGGACAATCGAAAGCAGAATAATATTGGTTGTGGTAGCTTGGTGCAGGAGCGGATCAGCAGAATTTCGACCTCCAGCCGAATTTTGAACAATCACTTGCTCATCCCGATTATTTAGCAAGTTGCACATTTTGTGGTTTAATAACTGACGTTATAATAACACAACGAAAATATCCGGCAATTTGCGCCATCATGTTGGATACTAAGTCACAGAGATTGTTTGAAGATTCTTTGCCTTATAAGGATATCGCGTCGCGGCGCGCGCATTCCTAAATCCGAGATGGCAGGGTCGCCATATGATATCGGGCGAATTGTAGGAATGAAAGGCACTAAGACTGATACAATACTGAGCGTTTATTATGAATAACATACAATATATAGCCTATATATTGTATGTTATTCATATAGGTTATCATATAGGTACAAGTTACACCACTACACTGATAGTTGCATTTTCACTTCATTAAGTTCCTCACGAAGACTATCATATGATTTAATGAGTTTTGGCACTTGAAACAATGCTTCCCTGCACGGCGAGCACTAGCATAGCAGCGTGCCTTTCAACGCGCGCCTCACTGCTTGTTAAATTGCTGCATTTTGCAGACATATATTCCGCTTACAATCATCACACTACAACATATTTTCGTCATATTGCATGATTTCACACACAAAGCACTTTATTTCAAATTATATTATAAACCGACACTGGTACGTAAACACGAACACTGCCCACCGTCGCCCCCACACTCGCCGCAAGAAGCGAGAAAATACCCGAACAACCCTCAAAGACTCGGGAAAGTATATGGGCTCACCCAGGGCTCCCAACCATAGGCAGTAGTAGGAAACGTGTGGTTTTAGTCGGTAAGAGTCCGGCAAAGTCCATGATCCATGAGGATTTCCACAGGAAAAGAAGCTCAAGACTGAAAATTTCTGAAGCGCCCTGTGTTTTTTCTGTATCCGCCACTGTATTACACGAATGTAAGTTGTCTACTAAGGTGGGCTCCATTGCTACAGCTGAGAGGCGTAAACACACGCTATAATTTTTTTACAAGTGAACATCCTCATGGTTGCTATGCCGAACTCCTTCCGGCTAAAGTCACACGGTGCCCTACCATCTGCCTATGGCCGGGAGACCAGGGTGCACCCTCGGAAGGATAATAATCCCAGGGCTTTCGACACAGACTTTGTTCGTCATCGCGGACTTTCCCGTAGGTTTGGGTTTTATCCCACTTCTTGAGGGGTTCGGGCGTTCCCGCTTCTTTGGAGGGTACTACCCCACTTTTTTGAAAGGCAGATGGTGAAGACACACCACTGACTTGGCCTGCCGCCGTCTCAAGAGTTGGATTTGTGATGTTGAGTTGGGCCATAAGTTCTCCGAACAATGTACTCCTAACAATAATAAACCATTATTTCTTAAATATTAGAATGTAAGTATCTGGCTAAATAACTGAGTTTCTGTCCACATTCCAGGGGTTTCGAGATCAAGCCGGTGGTCTCTCCAGCTGTATCCGATAGCATGGTTCTTCGCAGGCTGGGTATACCTGTCATTAGCTTCTCGGCTAAGAGACGAACAAGGCCGAGATTGCACAACTACGATGAATATTTGAATGTAGAAGTTTTTGTTAAAGGCATAGAAATATATACGGAAATTATAAAAAATTTAGCAAATTTACCTTGTGATGATACTGCTGTCAAAAGTAATTTGCAATAGATTTACTGATATTGCTACTATTAGATGCTAATATAATTAAATTTCAACAAGTGCTTGTCTTTTATTAACAAACTAGATTACCCTGTAATTTTATTTATATAGATATGTACCCAACTCTAAAAAGTAATTATGTGACGTCATGTCATGTCGGACTCCCACCACGCGCGTGCGGCGGGCGATGTGCGATTGTGCGCACCGCTACACCCTCGCCGCAGCCTCGACCCTTTATAAAGCGCTGCAAGCGGTCGACGCGCCGTCTTACTACTACGGCTGACCCACAGGTGATGTACCTCGTCTCCATCATCACCTCGTGGCTGGACATGGTGGTCTTGGGCCTGAATAACCCATCTCCCTCTGTAATCCCTCGTAACAACTGTAAATCAACTGTAATATTGTACCAACGATCAGTGTTCCTATTCATCACCTTATTAGATCTACCTAAATTTGGACTGATAAGGTGGCTGGACCCACCTATCACGTCACAATTGATGACTACCGCGGTGGCGCCGTCCTATTGCTACTGCAAGGTCTTGAGTGCAAATCTCAAGTTGGAACAAATATTTGTGTGATCCTCCAAGTTTGTTTCGCACCGTGGCTGTTGTGTGTTTTCTAGGTAGGTAGTTACGGTGTAGTATCGTACCTAGGTGAAACATACGTAACTACATTACATACATTTTTAATATTTAAAGCAATTAGTATGCTAACTTTTTCATAATATTTTATTATGAAGTGAAAAAAGACAACTTGGCCCAGACGGGACTTGAACCCGCAACCTTTGCCTAATCCAGGGCAATGCTCTAACCAATTGAGCTACGGGAGCCGTACTGATACAAGTTGAAATTCTTCATCTTATTGTAACCGCCATTTAAGAGTATGGCACAGAGCCGTCTATCGAGCTACTTAGCAACTCTGATATCAATGAACGATATTGCAATCATTTTTATACATTGATTTGATGTCTCCGACTCAATCTATAGATTTTTAATATTTAAAGCAATTAGTATGCTAACTTTTTCATAATATATGATTCATGATAGATGGCTCTGTGCCATACTCTTAAATGGCGGTTACAATAAGGTGAAGAATTTCAACTTGTATCAGTACGGCTCCCGTAGCTCAATTGGTTAGAGCATTGCCCTGGATTAGGCAAAGGTTGCGGGTTCAAGTCCCGTCTGGGCAAAGTTGTCTTTTTTCACTTTATAATAAAATATTACATTACATACATCATTGAGTCAAAAATACTTCTTCTGCCAAAGTTTGTGAGTATCGAAGTAGTCGGCCCCTACTCTCATACTTTACATCGAAATTATAGAAATTTAACACCAGGTAATTGGACTAAACTATCTTGATACTTTTTAATTAACCGACTTCAAAAAAGGAGGAGGTTCTCAATTCGTACGCTGTTTTTTTTTGTTTGTATGTTACGCGATAGCGGCGCCAAACATGGATGGAATTTGATTTTTTTTCGTTTGAAAGAGCTTACTTCTGAGGTGGTCCCATATCCAGGGTATCAGGATCTGATGCTGGAATCAAGGAGAAATCGAGGGCAACCACCGAAAATTGTAGGGACAACTAGTGCGTTTGTTAACTTTTTGATTAAGTGCTTTAATATAGGCACTACAATTTAATGAAGGTCTGGAGTCGATCTGATGATGTAACCGAAAGACAGTCAAGGGAATTCCCTAACGATTTACAGCAGCTACCTTGTGTTTCGGCTTGATTGTTTTGTGTTGATAAGAACTTTACACCTAGATAGATATACTTTTCGGTCCACCCGTCACTTATAATCTATCTATCTATACTTATAATAAATCTGTAGAGAGGTCAATTCTGTACATGAAATATATTTTCAAAATAACTATCAGGGGGTGATTAGTGATCGATACTGATGCCAAAAATGCAATCAGTAAAATTTTTGTCTGTCTGTCTGTATGTTCCTTATAGAAACAAAAACTACTCGACGGATTTTCACGAAAATAGATACAATTATTCTTCATACTCCTGGGCAGGTTATAGTATACTTTTCATCACGCTAAAACGAATAGGAGCGGAGCAGCAATCAAGAATGTTTTGAAAACGGGGAATATTTTTTCTGTCTGAGAGCTTCCGAGGCGTACGCTGCGTAAATGGTTACAGTTAGGTAAAAATCGTGTATTACGAAATTGTTTCTCTTAAAAAGTTCTAAAAAAAAGTCCGCGACAGCATATGACTATCTTTTAAGGTTCGCTCACAATAACCTAATTTGTCTATCTCTTAAGGTTTGCTCACGATATAATAAAACTGAAGAGTTTGTTTGTACTGGGATCTCAGAAACTACTGGTTGCATTTCAAAAATTATTTTACAGTTTAATAGTCCATTTATTTAGGCTGGCTAATGGCAATACAACATCACGCTAAGACGAATAGGAGCGGAGCAGCCATGAATAATGTTTCGAGAACGGGGATTATTTCTTTCTTTTGAGAGCTTCCATTGCTGACGCTGCATAAATAGTTAAAGTTACGTAAAAATTGTGTACTACAAAATTGTTTCTCTTAAAAAGTTATAAAAAAAGTCCTTGACAGCATATGCCTATCTTTTAAGGTTCACTTACAATAACCCTCTTATTAAGTTTTAAAGTATGAGCGACGTGACAGGAGTAAATTTGGTCTGCAGTGGCAGCCAGTCAACTGAACGATCAAAACCGGCCAAGTGCGAGTCGGACTCGCACGCCATGAGTTCCATACCGAAAAACGGATGGGTGGAAGTAAAAGCGACGGGAAACATTATATCACCTTAACGAGAGGTGTTAAAGTCACATCCTTCTCACTCTCATGTGATGCGCCATAATGAATGCAAGCGACGCGACGCGACTATAATAAGCGCGACGGGGGTAAATGCAACGGGAAACATTATAATACCTAGGTACTCGAAATATTAATACCATACCTCACTCTCATGTGACGCAAACGAAGTTGCGCGGGTCAGCTAGTAATAAATAAAATTAGGACCGACTTCATAAAAATCCTTAAAAATAAAATTTACCTAGCACATAGTATAATATGTATTTTGATTTATCAGATTTTATTCAATATAATATCGAAGTTGGTGCCATGAATAATACCTACCTAAACCTGTGGGCTTACTTGGCGCCGACTTCAATATGACATTGAATAAAATCTGGCAAATCAAAATACATATAACTTTGTGCTAAGTAATTTTTTTTTAAGGATTTGTATGAAGTCGGTTCTATTATTTATTGTTTTTTTTTATTCGTCAAAATTGTCTTGTCAGTCAGTAGTTAATATAAATTATTAAGTACTAGCGGACGTCACGTGGTTTCACCCGCGTAGTTCCCGTTCCCGTGGGAATACGGGAATAAAATATAGCCTATGTTCACCGCAAAGAGTGTAGCTTCCCAACAGTGAAAGAATTTTTCAAATCGAACCAGTAGTTCCGGAGCCTATTCGTTACAAACAAACAAACAAAAAACAAATCTTTCCTTTTTAAAATATTAGTATAGACTAGCTGAGCCCGCAACTTTGTATACGTCACATAAGGTGTATAAAAGGAGAGGTATTTCTTCATCAGACTCATCAAAACTGCCCTGTTTGCCTATCATAAAAGAGCTTAAAGATTAGGTTTGCCTATCATAAAATAACTAACTAACTATCTTCACGCCAAATCCCTTGCGGGGTAGGCAGAAAGAACCGAGCGCCACACGGCACGGTCCATACACACCTCACTTGCTTCTTCAACTTTCATTTTTCTTTTCATGCATGCACGTCGGTTCCTACGGCTCTTGACACCACCTTCAACTAACACACGATTAATTTGGTCGTGGTAGGTGTGTCGTGGCCTTGCCCGACTCCTACGTCCATCCACTTTCGCGTTGTATATCTGTTTTGTCATTCTTTCGTCTCCCATTCGTTCCACATGCCCGAACCATCGTAGCATGCCCTTCCTTACTTTAACACCGACACTCTCTTTCAGACCAACTCTCTTTCTTACATCTTCATTCCGAACGCGATCTGCGAGCGTTACTCCGCAGATTTTGCGTAGCGCGCGCATCTCGACCGCGTTTATTCTACTTTCATGCGTTTCCTGCCATACCCAACTCTCGCTTCCATACGTTAGCGTAGGTATCAGCACCGCATTGTGTACTGCGAGCTGGGCCTTTTGACTTAAGCCCTTGGTACCTAAAAGTTTGCCTAACGCTCCATTCACACTATTGCCCGCAGTTACCCTCTTTTCTACATCAGCGGTGTACCGTCCATCCCTGCTAAATGCACATCCAAGATATACAAACTCATCCACCTGTTCCAGCACTACATCATTTACAGTTATCCTGGCATTCGTTCTGTCCTCTTCTCTTTCGAATACCATCACTTTCGTTTTAGTCGCGTTCAAATGTAAGCCTCTCATTAGACAATCATCTTTCATCGTTGTGATTAGTGACTGTAGTTCTGATGGCGATTCGGCTATAAGCACGGCATCATCTGCATACAGCAAACAGTTCACAAGTAAGTCACCCATTCGCAATCCAACATTCATCGATCTTACTCTCTTAAGACAATCGTCCAGGTACAGGACAAACAGCAGAGCCGACAACACGCAGCCCTGTCTGACGCCAATGTTGACGTCAAACCAGGGAGACAGGCTGCCGCCCACCCGCATACATGCCGTACATCCCACATATGTAGACTGCACAGCACGAAGCAGCGCACCATCAATCCCGTATCCTGGCAATATATCCCAGAGATCCTTCCGTACAACTCTGTCAAATGCTTTCTCCATGTCCACAAAACCGCAGAAAACCTTCCGGCCTACAGCCAGCCGCTTCTCTACGATGTTGCGGAGAGAGAAAACTTGGTCCATACATCCCCTTTCATTTCGGAAACCACCCTGCGCCTCCCACAGTAATCCGTCAGATTCCACCCTCATTCTCCTTTCAATAATTTTGCCATACACTTTAGCTGCTATACTGATCAAACTGATGGCCCTATAGTTGGCGCACTCCATACGTGAGCCCTTGCCTTTATACAAGGGCACGATGATAGCACGCCTCCAGTCCATTGGGACCCTTCCAGTCTTCCAGCATAGATTGCTCAATGACCAGAAGGCGTCTCGGACGCAAGGACCACCTAATTTGATCATTTCAGCAGATATCCTATCAATTCCCGCAGACTTTCCATTTTTCAAGCTTCATATCGACCATTCAATCTCTTCCAAAGTAATATCTCCGCTTGATGCTTGCACCGCAAGATCAGTCATCGACTCCCTCGCAGTGCCCGCATCCGGGAGATATTCATACATTTCTCCAAAGTACTCATTCCACCGCTCTAACACCTCTAATGGGTCCGCAAGAATGTCCCCAGCTTTACTCTTTATCTTATCCATTCTGGAAACTGACGAACAGCTCCGAGACTTCTTGACCTCCCTCCAAAAGAGTTTGGTATTTGTCTCGAAGTTCCTCGTCAGCTTCTCTTCCGCAATCAAATTTATTCTTTCACGCTTCTCTTTCACTAAAGCTTTGGCTTCATTCTTGCAGAGGCGGTAAATTTCTTTCTTCGTGTCTTTCATACTGTCATTCAGTTGCAAAGATGAGACATAATCCAACCACGCTTTCTTCTTTCTTGCTACGCAGGATTGTACCTCTGCATCCCACCAGGCATCACCTTTCGAATGTTCATGTCTCTTTGCACTCCCACATGCTTCTTTTGCACTATCCACTATACTTTCTTTCATAATATTCCAGCATTCATCCACATCTAAGTCGGAAAGGCTCGCGTTTGCAAGCCTTTCACTGACTAAGCCTACATACATACTCCTTACGCTTTCATCTTCCAGTTTTTCACTCCTTATCCTTTCATAGTCTCCGAAGGGGACACGCACTCGCCAGTGCCTCCACTTCTTGAAAAGACCAACAAACCGGCTTACCACCAGGTAGTGGTCAGTTTCAAGAGTGGGGCCTCTGTAGGCTCTTGTATCCCTTATAGCCTCTCGGAGACGACTGTCTATCAAAATCAAATCAATTACACTTTTTTCTTCCTTCCGTCTCCAAGTATACGTGTGGATATCTTTGTGACGGAATAAACTGTTCGCCACCAGGAGGTCTCGTTCCTATCATAAAATAGCCTTAATTATTAAGCTCTTTTATGATTAAGCCAACACGCCAGTTTAGATTTACCCATTTTTAAATTCATAAGTAAATGTATGATTCTTTGAAGTGATATAACTGTTATTTATAAACCGATTGATATGAAATAAACACTTAAATGTTAAGCGGAGCAAACCTTAACACAATAAAGAAAACCGCATTGCAATCGGTTAAGTGGCTACTGAGATTAACGTTTGGACATGTGGAGAGAATGATGGAAATAGGCTGACGAAACAGATTTATGAGGCGAGAGTGAATGGGCAAACTGGTAGGGGTCGAGCTCGGCATACTCAAGTCGATAAAATCGATAATCTTCTAAGAAAAGGCCAGGTCAAGAGTACCCTTAACCGAAGAGCATGTATGAAGACACTTATGAAAGTTGAAGAAGCGAAAGTTGTTTGCCAGGATCGTAGCAAGTGGAAAGCCATAGTCTCTGGCTTTCCACTTGCTACGATCCTGGCAAACCTGGCCTACCCCGTTGGGAAACAGGCGTGATGTTATGTATGTATGTATGTATGTATGTGAGATTAACGGGCACAAAAGTACAGACAAACAGATATACAGACATACAGACAAACAGACAAAAATTCTAAAAATCATTGTTCCGGGTTCTATTGCGTTCATAATCCATTTACAGACAGCGACCTGCTACGATTTTATTATAAACTAGCTGATGCGCGCGTCTTCGCCCGCGTGAAATTTGGTTTCCGTTCACGCTTCCCGTGGGAACATTTTCCCGGGATAAAAAGTAGCCTATGTGTTATTCCGGACTATTATCTACTTCGGTTTTAAATTTCAGCCCGATCCGGTCAGCCGTTAGAGCGTGATTGAGTAACAAACATCCAAACATCCCAACATCTTCACAAACTTTCACATTTATAATATTAGTAGGATAAATAATAAATAAATAAATAAATATTCACGGACATTTCACACAACGCTATCTGATCCCAAAGTAAGCTAGGAATAACCTGCTTGTGTTATGGGTATCAGACCACGGATATTAATACTTATATACAACAAAACATTTATCGGTCACACAAATATTTATCTCCGGTGGGAATCGAACCCACGACCTCCAGCGCCGCAGGCGGTATCACTACTGACTACGCCACAGAGGCAGTCTAGTTATATGTATTGATGTTGTTTATTATTGCATGGAATTTTCCGAACCCGTGTTTTTTACAACTGATATGAAGGAGCCATGACCGCAACACAATAAACGAGTTAAATGTTTAAAAATATCAGCTCACGATAACAGACAGACGTCTATTGTTTTTTAAGTAGACCACGTGGAGTGGTCCCTGGTAGAGACCGCGATTGCGGACAAAGTCTGTGCCCTGGGCAGAGTCTGGTAGGAGTCCGGCATAACATCCATGAGAATTTCCACGCAAAAAAAGCGTTTAACGGTGGCGATAAACCATTTGCGTGACTTTAGCTATGAGATCAGATAAGATTAATCCTTAAACATGGGGTCGCTTTGATGATCAGTGTTTCAGGTTACTCGTTTTAAAGGAGGTACTATCTTGTATGGTCATAGAGAGTCACGAATATGCTCCGTTTGGTTTCAGTACTAATGCAAAGTGGATTTAGACCACCGCGGACTCGTATTAAATGAATTTACTTTAAATCTGTAGATACCTTATCCATGAGATTTGTATGGTAAAATTTAATTCTCTAAGCTAAAGCTACCTGTCAGTAAGGTTTGTCATACAAATGAACTTGCATGGTCAGTGATCTCGCTAGCGAGTAAACTTGAGCTTTATTACTAAAGGCCGGTTTCTACCGCGAGCTGAGCGGGCCGATTATCATTATAGAATCCGCTCACATCACTAAACTGTGGTGCAGTGGAGGGAAAGCAAGCCTATTGGTACCTATGTTTTGACATTGTACAGTTTACGATTGCGAGTTGTTGTTGGACATTCTCACACAACAACATCAAGCCCAAAAGCCATGTGCTTTTGCTATGGGATCTAGACGACTGATAGACATACTAATATATTTCTAAATACATACTGATACATTATTATACATGAAAAACACCCAAACTCTGAAACAAATATTAGTGGTCCACACAACTACTCGGACCAACCAGCGAATCGAATCCAGGTATGCCTCAGCGCGACAGGCGGTTATACTACCGAATGCGCCACCGAGGCAGTCAAAACAAATAACATAAAAAGACTAGTTAAGCCGACTCATTAATGAGCCCGCTCAGCTCGTGGTGGAAACTGGGCTTAAAGGTCTGACGTAGATTACTGATAATAGACATATTTATTAATATTGACCTTTTATCAATACTTACTAGCAGGTATATAACTATTGTTGGTAGGTATGATCAGAAGTAAACCTACCCATATATACGACTCACTAGTTGATTTATGTATCAATCTGAGTGCGGAGAAATCATAAATCCATAACCTTGGGCTTATCAAGACACTACTGTGATACCCAAATCTTATTTGTTGAGTAATGTAATATTACTGAATCACAATCAAGATCATCGAGGCAGGTCAGTTTTATTCCTTCGCAAATTTAACAACATTATAATAGTATCTTGAGTGCTTTTATTATATTATTTTTAATTATTCGACACAGGGAGTTATTCGTAGTAAAATAAATACATAGACAAGGTTCTATTCATCGTTAGTGGAACATCTTAAACAGGTTAGTAAACATACTGAACTTAAAGTTATAAAAAGGTATGTGAGACGTTTGTGTAATACCTTTTAGACTGCCTCTGTGGCGCAGTCGGTAGGGATACCGCCTGCGGCGCTGGAGGTCGTGGGTTCGATTCCCACCGGAGACAAATATTTGTGTGACCCATAAATGTTTGTCTCAAGAGTCTGAGTGTTTCTATGTATAATAAGTATGTATTTAAAAGTATATAAGTATTAATATCCGTGGTCTGATACCCATAACACAAGCAGGTTATTCCTAGCTTACTTTGGGATCAGATAGCGTTGTGTGAAATGTCCGTGAATATTTATTTAATATATTTATATTTATTTAGGTTGTCGTAAGTTAGGTAACTTCAACCAAAGATAATAAATAATTATAACAAAAATATAATAATAGAAAAATTAAGATTATGATTTTACTATACCTATTTTTTACGTTTTTAACATTAATTTAACCCTGAATTTAAATTCTATTTATATACCTAGTAACTAGAGAATCTGATGTCAGCCGATGTAGGTATACACATGATTCATGAGCAGATGACCCCAGGAAAGTTTATCAATAGTATTTTATGATGTCTCTCTATAATCATCATCAGTATCAGTCAAGTATTAGTTTTGATTGCTGTTAGCGTCATCACTGCAGAATACAATAAGCTATTTCCTTACTTTCTTTCTCCACTTTTTTCTTTCCTTTATGGCGATACTTTATTCCGCCAAAGACTCAGTGTGGATTTGGTAAGTGTTTATGCGCTCCACACGTATTAAGATCAAAGTTTTGTGAGTGTACAAGGAAAACAAGATCATCAACAACCCTAGTTATGTTATCTGTGCTAGTAGTGTCACTTATCCCACATATTATTGTTCTTCACGTCCATATAGTTAGCTTGTGGAACTGTACGGCTGTGAATAGTTGCGAAAGCTTATGCATCACGGTAAAGAACTGACTGTATGTAGAGATGTATTAGGAATACCTACCAGCTGCAGCAGAGTGAATCTTTAATGTTTGTGATATAAGGTGTCATGTCAATGCTGATACGCTCTTGGCTATAGCCGTTTTTTTTTAGAAATTTGGTAGACTTTTTAGCAATTTAGTTAATCAGTAATCGCGTAGCATTCGTAAATTTTCTATCCCGACCAACTATAAGTAATTCACGTGTGTTGATCTGGCATTCTTATAAATCGTTTTGTTAGTGTGTTTTGTACCGATTTGAAATATAATCATTCAGATTTTTTAAATTAGGTGTTTGGGATAATTTTTATCCGTCTAGTATACTAACTCTGTCTGTACAAATATATGTAGGTACCTCTGTGTCTATATCTTCCTGGATCACGAATATTAGTGTGTTTTATACAGTCTAATATCACTTTTATTGTGTTACTAGCTGTTGCCCACGACTTCGTACGCTGCATTTTATATGTGATTCTTTAGATTGATATAACTTTTTTATTTATGAAAAAATTGGCATGAAACAAACACTAAATGTTAAGTGGAGCAAACAGCAACGCAATACAAAACCGCATTGCAATCGGTTTAACGGTTGCTGAGATTAGCGTGCACAATCTTACAGAGAAACAGAGAGTTACGATTTTAATATATATGTAGGTATTGATTGATGATATTAATATTGATTGATTGATGATTGATGATATGTATGTAAGTATGTATGTATGTATGTATCTATGTATGTATTGATTTATGATTATTGAATTGATTTCAGGATTAACTTATTAAAGCAAAATGTGGAAGCTATTATTGATTGTGTGCTTAATAGCTCAAACACACGGTACTACCCGACCTTTAAAGAACAAGTATCAAGGATATGCGGAACTACATGCAGTCAAATTATTTCGAGAATATCTGCGGATAGATACGAGCAATGTGGAAAATATAGGTAAGTTTGTATTGAACATTGTCACATTATGTTTAGATTCGTCTTAGGACGGTTTCAGTAGTGCCAAAGACAGAAAAATAATAATATGTAATATATTTCTCCCCAAAATTGCATGGGCCCCTTAAGATCTATAATCCTATGCACATCTGTGTCCACATTCACAGAAACTGCACTAGATGGCGCAACTTTACTCTAAAATAATATTGCATAGACACCTTAGAATGACAAAAAATTAACTAAATGGCATATACCAAAAGACTAATGAGTTGCTATTTTGACAATAATCGCGTTTCTGCGTGAGCTATGAAAAAATCGGCCAAGTGCGAGTCGGACTTACTCACGGAGGGTTTCGTGCCAAAAAACGGCAAATACATCACGTTTGTTGAATGAGAGCCCCCCCCCCCCCCCCTACCTTAACAATTATTGTATTTCAGTTTTTAGTATTTGTTGTAATAGCGGTAACAAGAATAAATAATCTGTGAAAATTGCAGTTTTCTAGCTATCACCATTCTTGAGAAACAACCTCGTGACGGACACACAGATAGACACAGAAGGACAGCAAAGTCTCAGTAATAGCGTCCCGTTTTTTACCCTAAGGGTACGGAACTCTAATATATGTGTCCCAGGGTAGTATATCACTTACCTACGCCATCGGCTCACTGATATTTAAACCTTTAACATTGTTGGAAGCGCGATTATGACGCACTTCTAGTGTTACAAGCGTCCAGTAGACCACAGTGACCACCACTGATCAAATACACTGCATGCTTATCCGTCACCGCTGTTGTATAAAAAATAAGAATAAAGGCGAACAAAAATGAAACAATGGTTTAAAATTAAAGTGTTTAATTTGTTACATTAAGTTATATTTATGTCCTAGTTTTAAATACTCAGTAAATAATGGGAATTTAAAAACCTATATATACACATATTCTTGTTACATTCATTTTATCAATAAGTTAATAATTTTAGTACTTAAATATATTTTTTTATTGAGGTCAAAGCTTAATTACTCGTTTCCAAAATGAGAAAGAAGATTAAAGCTTCATAACCACTATAAAATAGAGTGAAAACTGAATCAACTTATTTGTAGGTTAGTTAATATTACCTAAATTGTATTATCAAAAAGGTTTAAGTAACAATTTTCATCATATCAGTAAAAATAGGAAATACTTACAGAACATTTAACATGGCTGCTCATGATGATTCAATTAAACAAAAAAGAATAAAGAATCCAGTTTTCACAAAATCTAAGTACCAAAATTATTAGTCACTAGTATGACCTGCGTTTTGATCGACAATAGGTTGAATATATCTTCGAATGGAACTATGGACTTCTGAGGCATCTGCAGTTCGTTCAATTTAATTACGCCACCTTTGAATTATGATACCCCATACGTTTTCAATGGAATTTAAATTCGATGATCTAACAGCCCAAGAAATAACGCGAACCATTTATGTTAGTTAAACCACTCCTGAACACTATGCAATCAATGTTTATAACAAAATCCTGATTGCCTTGCACACTACACATCACAACACCATAAACTAAAGGGTCCCATGTTCAATGAATTTGAAACATTTTTTATCCGTAAAAATTACATTACTCCAGTCGATATGTGAATGTTCTACAACAAATTGGAATCTTGCTCACAAGTAATTTTCCGTTAGCAAAGGTCACAGCATGGCTTCGATAGTGCAGACCTTTGCAATGAAGAATTGCTTTGCAAATAAGGCAGCGTAATATGCGTGTTGGTATAAATTCATTTTCTTCGTAATCCTTTACCATGCTTTGACGCTGCATTATATTTATGATAGTGACCGACCGAAGTTTCGGTTTCGGTTTCGGTTTCGGCCAGTTTCGGCCAAAAAATCGAGTTTCGGCCGCAGTTTCGGTTTCGGCCAAAATGGGCCGAAACTTTCGGCCGGGCCGAAACTCACGTGTTCGTGAATTTTGAGTGCCTCGCTCTGCTTAATTAGCTTGTGAAGTGGTTGTGGTCAGCCCAACCAGTTAATATGTTACTAACCTATGATTTAAACACACTTGATGATACTATGATACAAACGACTTTCAATAGTCACAATAATACAATTTTATTCAAACCACAAAGAATTAGGTACAATCATTGAGAAGTATTAGACAGTTACGCTTGTGTTATGTCATAGACCACCTTACTCTTTGTAATCACCTAAAACGGTGATTACAAAGGGGTATGTTCATCATATTTCTAACGCCATCTTCGATTCAACTGTTGCAGTGATAAGAGGGTATAGCATTGTCTTTTCAGGCGGCATATCTCGTTGTAGGGACGACTCAATGGGAAATCCATAGTATTACATTTAAAAAAATTGGAAGTGAGAGCCCTAGCGTCTTTATTTAAGGCATGTATTTAAATCGATATCTGTTTATTCCCTTTTTTCGAACAAAATATTACAAAGTTAAACCAAAAATACTGACTTGCACACTAATATGCACACTAAATAAGTCAAATTCAATTTACTGTTTAAAGGTGTTTGCAGAACTATTTTACTGAACAGATCACTATTATCAAAATCGTAAATCTAAAAATTCCTTAGCTCAACAAACTTATTAAAACTTTTTTTAAGAATACCAACGCCTAATTTACTTTTATGAACATCTTTTATTCTAATTAAAAACCCAATTTAATCAGTCATCTTTACAAAATTAAATTTTATTAATCAAAAAAATAAAAAACTAACCTAACCTAACCTATTCCGTTTTAAGATTGTAAAATTTTGAGTGCAAGTTAGTATTTTTGATAAGCAATTCGTATTTTTGTGTAGCAAATCTTATATCCGGTGTACGAACCAAATTTTTGGTTTAAATTCGTTAAAAAAGGTAATCTCGTTTTGTATAAAATTTTAGTTTTTTAAGTAGGACATGTTTAGTTTATCAATTGGTTTTTTTGCACAGCATTTGATTTTCTGGTTTGCGTTCAGTAAATTAGTGGAGTTACCTAGTGTGCAGAAAAATTTGTGCATTTAAAAATATCCCTTTATTTAATAGACGTTGGAGTGATGCCATAGGCCAGCGCCCCGCGAAATCGAGACTTACCGGTCCCCGCTCTACCAGGAAGTCATAGACACTTGACAATCTCATACCGGTAGTCATAGATAATATCGGGCACGGGTGCTTCGATAAATATGATGGCGATACACCGGGAGACCACAGCTGAGTGCCAGCACGGCGAGGAACGCAGCTAGGACACAGCATTCTACTTATTGATACAGTGCTCAGCGTGGGGCTGCAGCGCCAGATCCTCGTGGCAAGTCCTAAAGCGGATATTTTCTTGCTGAAGACCATAGTGCGAACCATAACTCCAGTAGGAGTAAATGGGACGCCGACACTGGTTTCTACGAGCAGGTCATGCTCGTGAGTGAGCTCACTCACTCATCTGATCTCACTTGATCTGCCACCTGGCAGGGTGGGAGAGGCAGAGAACTCTCGGGTTCCATAGTCTAGGGCGCTGGCGCCACATGACTCTCGCACAATACTAAAGTCGAATTTTAAATTACACGAAGTCAATTGACAGCAGCTATTGTCACTTCTTCATACAAAGTTGCTTAATTTGTATGACGAAGTGACATTAGCTGCTGTCAATTGACTTCGTTTGATTAAAAACTCGACTTTACAGGTCTTCATGACCGGGGTCAGAAGACTGCGGAAATGCTGCTTACTGTCCTTGCAGTAGCAAGCCCAAGACTTTGGTATGACGTAAGAGTTTCATGCACGCCTCACGCCCCAAGTAGCGGGATTTCACCGGAGCCAACCCTAAAGACGCGTGATAAAACCCCTATGCGAGACGGCAGTGGTAGCCAAGATCAGTCGGGATGCGATGCGATATGGTCACGCCTTTATCCCCGAAGGGGTAGGCAGAGGCATATTATATGCCCAAATTTCCCCTTTTTTAGAATTTATCCCACGTAATAGGTGGTGAGCCGTATTGCCGTGTTGAGACGGACAGGCGCAGGTTGTGACGGCCTGCTGTTGAAATTTTTCAAGCCGCCTAAAAGCCCTTCAACTTGGCTTAACGACTGCCATTTACTGGCAACCGAGACCAACGGCTTAACATGCCTTTCGAAGCACGGAAACGCTCAAATAAATGTCACAAAGCGGTCACATGGATTGTCACCCATCCAAAGACTGGCCATAGTAAAAGTTGTTTACTGCAGTGATCGTTTACAGAACACGCGGGGCCACGAGCGCCTCTAGTGCGTCTGTCGGAAATCCTGAGATATCCTTCCGAGGACTTAGCCGGGACACCCTTGGTAGGCAGTAACAGGCACAGTGTGGATTCAGTCAGTTGGAGTTCACAATAGTATCCATGTCTAATTTCACACGTAAAAAAGAGAGAATCCCATATTTAGGTGGAGAAATTTCTAAAATGAACACCTGAGCTTATAACTACCGCTGATTAATTGCATTTTGTGTAACTTGTTGCACATATTCCAAGAAAAAACCAGCCAAGTGCGAGTCGGACTCGCGCACGGAGGGGTAAAAGCGAGACTCTATGAAAGAGACATGACACTTAGCCATCCGTCTGCCTATAACTCACGAGTCTGTATCGCAGGAACCGTGATATTTACAGAGCAAAATTTTTCATTAGTGATGTACCTACCTACCTGTGTCTGCTGCCGCTATAATAAAAAATACCTACTAAAAGCAAATAAAAATCCCCACACAAAAAAACGTATTTTTTTTTGTAACGGAACCCTCTGTGCACAAATCCGACTCGTACTTGGCCGATATTTTTTTTTCATTATGAACACGTGAGTTTCGGTTTCGGTTTCGGTTTCGGCCGAAACTGACCCTGAGGCCGAAAGTTCGGTTTCGGTTTCGGTTTCGGCTGGAAAACCAGTTTCGGTCGGACACTAATTTATGAGTCGTGGTCGGCCATTTCTTTGACGATGTTCCAAACAACGCTTCTCTTTAAATCATTTGACCCATAAAATGACGGTTTTCTCTATAACAATAGAACATAATTCTTAGTTAATAGGAAGAGGCAAAATACAAGATCTTATTTTTAATTGTTTTAAATACTTCTGAAAATATTTACGTTAAAACTCAACTCTTAAAAGATTCTGACATAATTTGACTTAGACTATCTATACAAAGCTATAATGTGGACCCTGTAATAAGTATCTACTCAATGAAAGTAATTCCGTAAACGTTTGAAAACAACAAGGCTTCAATCCAATACCTTATTATTCTAAACTACCCGCAACTTTTTCAACTATTTCAACGTAAATTTGTTAATTGACCTTTCCAAGGTCTGAAATAAATTTATTGGTAATAAGTGGTATTTCAAAATTTTAAACATTTTCGTCATTGTCACTGTGGTTGAATGACATAAACGTGTGGAATAAACTACCTTCTGGAGAGAGATGATTAAGTTGACTTGAGTTCGATCCCGGGTCTGTGATCTTGTTTTTGCAAATTTACTTTTCTAAAATGGATTTAGAAAGGCAATTTAATTAAATCTTACTATAATCTACTAAATGTATAAATTATTTTATGTTAAATCATACTTCAAGATGTTTTTATAATTTTAAAGAAGTTTGCCCCAGCGCCATCTAGTAAGTGTGTAATGAATCTTTTAATAGGTATGCAGTGCGTAACTATGCATGCTAGACTAGATACTAGACTTCCAATGTTATCCGAGAGATGGCGTCAATTCTCAGTGCATAGGAATTTCATTTCGGATTGCCCGTGCATTTTTAAATACGGCTGTACCTAGACTATAAAGATCCAGAGAGATTTCATGACATAGGTATAGGCAGATTTGCTAAATAATGACGGGAGGATACCTAATAATAAAGTATAATGTCATATACCTATTGAGTAAAGACATTGTTTGATCCTCTATAGCTTCTTGGTGGAGTCAATTAAATGGACTGTATGATATATCTAAAAACGTAAAATAACGGTAAAAATCAATTACACACAAGTAACTAATAATGACCGTTCGCTATAAGGATTTGATGTGGAGTGAGGTAATATCGCGTTGCCGCGCGTCGCGGCGGGCAGTTCATGAATAACTTTATTTTAGTCAAGAAAATTAAACATAAAATATTTAGATTTCGTGAAGTTATGATACTTTACCCCTGTTGTAATCTAGTCTTGTGGGTTAGCTAATTTTTAACTAAGTAAACTTTATAAAATGTGTCACTTAACGGTTAGCTGACACTCTGTATCTCCGTGATAAATAATGATACAGGTATGGTTCTTACAGAGAAATGTAGAGAATTTTGCGCTGTGTCACTTTGGTCACTTTTGATTAACTCAAAAATGACAAAATGTGGGTTAACCCACATTTTGTCTTTGTTGTATAGACATAATATAAACTACTAGCTGACCCGCGCAACTTCGTTTGCGTAATAAATAAAGAACCGCTCGACCAATTTTGTGCAAACTTCACATAAACCATGTACTAAATAGTCCAAACAAACCCTAAACATTTGGTTTGGATAGGTAAGCCCGTTCTTGAGTTATAAAATTACAACGAAAAGTGGCATTGATTTTTATATATATAGATATCAAGTTACCCTTGAGATATGTACATTCAATAAATGTATACCTACTTACAGACTAACATAAAAATGATCTACTTACACAGCAGTATTAGATATTTAATAACATTTTACAGAGCACGCAGTAGACTTCTGGGTCCGTCAAATGACAAACTTGAGCATACCGTACTCAATATACAAGCCTGTTGGCCTGCCAATATTTGTGGCTACTATAGAAGGTGCCGATCCTTCTTTACCTAGTATTATGCTCAATTCACATATGGACGTGGTTAAAGTTGATGCGGTAAGATATTTGTTACGAATTATTGAAAGTAAAGTTCAAACAAAACCTTTTACCAACCTATTCGTCTGTCCGTCGTGGTGCGGTAAGACCAAATCCCCCCCAAAGACGCAGGATAGCACCCGCACGGTTGGTGTAGGCGAGGTCGCAGTGGTAGCCGTAGGTCTGTTGGGAGTCCTGGGACATCCTTCCGAGGGCTTACCCGGGGCTCTCAACCGTAGGCTGTTGGGCGTTACGTGAGGTTTTTTAGTCGGTAGGAGTCCGGCATAGCATCTATGAAGAATTTTTCCTCACGTTAAAAAAAAGGGCCAAATACTTCCTGATAACAACAAAATTAGAAGATGCCTTCGTCTTGCCGTGGATTGCAAGAGGCTGACTTGAATACTGATGATGAGTAGGTACTGGTGGATGTTGGGCTTGAGTGCATTATGTGGGAGTCTCACAGTCGGGGATGCTGCATACCGTGAGATTGAATTGGAAGTATGCTTTCTTGTGGAAGTAAACTTTTTTTTACAACGAGAGCTCTGATTATGGACTACCCATGCTGGCTAGGCATGAGCTCATATAAGGGTCGCCCAGCACCTGATCTTGTTAACACTGGAAATACTCACTTAAACTCCTTGGCACCTTTCTGCTCTAGCTGAGGTGCTTTACGACTTGTTAAATTCACCAAAACTGTAGAAGTTTACCTAATTGTTCGGATTTTGATTGGGATCTTCTCACACAGTCACGACTTACCTCTTATTTCAGAATGAATGGATATATCCACCGTTTGACGCGCATATGGATGAAAACGGCGACATATACGCTCGAGGCGCACAGGACGACAAGGACGTAGCTATACAATATTTGGAAGCTATTAGAAAATTGAAGCAAGACAATGTTACATTGTTACGAACTGTGCATATAACACTTATGCCAGGTAGATAATTGTCTTACGTAAGTGTACTATGGGGCCTACCGATCTTCAGGGGTCAAGCCAAGCTTAACTGCAAGTTGTGTATCTGTCATGTGTCATGGCGAAGAGAAGGAAATCTCGAGACAGAACCCTGTAGTGCCCTTTGCCGCTCCGCCTCCCCAGTAACGCCATACTTTTTTTCCGTGTGGAATTCCTCATGGATGTCATGTTGGACTCCTACCTACCAAAACCACGCGATGCCCTTCTATCTGCCTACGGCCCGGGGTCCCGAGTACGCCCTACGAAGGATAACCTAAAGGTGGGTCTACGCTAGACGAGCCGAGCACGAGCGGAGTACGAGCCTAGCCAAAATTCGTGTAATGTGGACCAACATACGAGCCTTAAGCGACACTTGTCATCGCGAGCAGAGCGACTCGACTCGTGCTTGGCTCGACTAGCGTAGACCCACCTTAAAGGCCTCCGCTCTTCAAGCAGCAATACAATCAAAAACTAATAATTTTCTTTGATATTTATTAGACAATATAACTTAAATAATCTCATGTTGTAGATGAAGAATATTCAGGTGAAGATGGAATGAAAGCCTTTGTAAAGATGCCTGAATTCAAAGCGATGAATGTGGGGTTTGCGCTGGATGAAGGGCTAACGAATGGGGGTGACTTTCTAACTGGCACCTACGTGGACCGACGACCTTGGCGTAAGTATCTTCTTTAAGATTGTTAATGAACTATATTGTTATAATTATATAGTTCTACATGACATCTATACTTCTATTCTATTCTAATATTATAAAGAAGTAAAGTTTATGTGTTTGTATATTTGTTAAATTGTAAGGGATAATCTCGGAATCTACTGAACCGATTTTAAAAATTCTTACACCAATAGAAAGCTACGTTATTGTGGAGTGTCATAGGCTATATAGCATCACGCTACTACGAATAGGAGCGTAGCAGTAATAGAAAATGTTTTCAAAAACGGGGAAAAAGTTATTCCTTTTGAGAGCTTCGTTGCGTGTGCTGCGTAAATATTTATAGTTATGAAAAAAAAATATAATTATACTACAAAATTGTTTCTTTTAAAAAAGTTCTAAAAAAATTGCGCGATAGCATGTGTCTATCTTTGGGTTGGTGCACAATAACCATGTAAATGGCAATCAATTTTTTTCTACAATAATGCCACGGGATACCTCTTTTATAAAACGTAATTGTTTTTAAAAATAATGCGACGGGAATACACGCGACGAGAAACTTTTCTCTCTCTCTCTCTCTCACGTAGTATTGAATATTAACGACGAGACGTTACGGGAGTAAACGTAACGCGACGGGAGTAAATGCGACGGGAACAGGTAATACTCTCTCATAAGTGGCGCAAAAGTTGCGCGGGTCATCTAGTAATATATAATTTTCATGAGCCTTATTAAATTACTTGTCTGGAATACAATTGTGAAAAGACAGGAAGGAAAGATTCTGGTCATTGCTGAAGGGCGTGTGTAAGAGATTATTTCCGTTTAAGACATTTGCTTAGAAATTATTAAACATAACATAATTCGCTCATTTAAAACTACAACGTGCCACAACGAAAAACTGGAATTTCGGGAAAACGACATTAAGTCTTTTTTATTCTTATATCTTTTCAAGTAAGATAGCTACATAAAAGATTTTTATGCCCATTTTAAATTTCACTAATAAACTATCGATCTCAGTGAAAATGTCATTGATTTATGCATATTTTTTTAATGAAATTACAGTTTTAAAGAAAAAGACCCAACATGTCACGTTCTTCCTATCAAAATAATGAACTTACTGTCTGACACAGTGGTATATCACGTTATAGGTAACAAAATAAAGATATTTTAGAATGTGGTACAGAATAATAACACTGTGTTGAAATTAGAGTATTTATTGAAAAAAAAACAATCACTTTAAGTGTAACTTACAAGTTTTATTATCAGTCTCAAACAAACAAATAATACAAAAATAAGTAAGTAGCGTCTTTTATACCTAAATTGAAAGCTTAATTAACAGTCTGAACAATCCTACGTCTAAAAACATAGTTTGAACTGGTATTACGAATTATAGAAAGATTAAGTATAGTGTCGTATATGACAAAATTTGTAACAGAACAAAGGTTTGAATGGAAGAGTACTGCTAAAGTATCACAATGTACTTAGGTATCGTTAACTATATTTATAATACTTACTTAATCATCATAAAATATGTTTATAAAGGCAGCTTCTGTACATAGTTTTTACTTATAATTAGGTAGGTACTTCTTTTACAATAACCATAATGACTTAGTTATTATTGACTATTTGAGAACCTATAACAGATCTAGGAAATATCACAATCAATCTTTGTTGAGGAACAGAACTAGGTACCTACTAATATTAATCTCACTTTAATTTATTACAGTATCAGTCTCAAAATTAACTTTAGAAGTAGATAGGTAATCTTAATTTAAAAATATGCATGATTTTGTCATGCATGAATTCCTATTTTAGGAAGTAGGTACTTATCATAAACATTCGATAAATCTCAAATTCTCAAACTCCAAAAAAAAACAACAAAATCAAAAATTTTATAAAAAAATTAAAGTGCTTCGTAAAATGCCCTATAATAGGACGGTATCATTTTCTTGTTAACTAAATCTATAAGGTCACTTTTTTTTCTGTCAGCCAATCCTGGCTTATTAGTGTAAAATCTCTTACCTTCTACGTCTATATCCTTCTTCCTTTTTATCACAGGCGCTTTCTGAAATTCTGTTTCTTCATAAGATGTTTTGAAATAAATAGCTCGTGGTTCAGACTTTTGAACCATGATAACTTTAAGACCTGCCAATTTAACAGATTTGTTGTTTTCATCTTTGTTGATAGCCAAATTCATTTGACTGCAGACATCCTTCCAATCATAAATATCTGAATAACACATTTCTGTAACGTGAATAGGAGAGCTTTTTTTTCTAGAAGCTTTTATTGCAGCTATAAAAGCATCGGGAGTGTACATGGGTCCACTTCTTAATTGTCTTTTCACCTGCCTTTCAATTTGAGAATGTGCAGAATCACCTTCATTCTGCGTATGTCCTTTTATGAGAAACTTATGTATGATTGATTTTAAGTTTGGAATTTTTTGTACCGCAAATAAGTACATAGCGACCATGAATTTATTTTTTTGCTGGCCAGGGCAATTATCAGAATAAAAAATGACGTCTAAATCCTTACCTGCTCCGCAAACCTTTTTCAGATAGTTAAAGACACAAGTTCCTATTTCATTCAATCCTCTATTTGCATTGGATTCATCCCAAACAAAGCTTTCAACTTGGTTTTGCTGTATGTCATAGATTGTTAGGTTTAGAACATTTAGTTTAGATTTATAATAAAATACGGATATTTCTCCTTTCGGGCATTGAAACACAGCTTGCAGATCATAGACAGCAACCACTGTACCAGTTTTCTTCTTGTCATTCTCCTTTTCGATTCGGGAAAGTTTTTTTTCTCGAATGTGCTTATCATAGGATTCCTTCATAAGTATTTTTTCTTCATCGGAGCTATTTTTGTAAGCTTCGCAGGTATCACAAAGGTCCTTTTTGGGGGCAAAGAACGATATATTAAAGTCCTGATTAAAATTGCGATAGAAAATGGCATAACTCGTGTAAGGAGCATTGTTAGATTTACATACTTCAACGTAATCTCTTTGCAGATCTGCTACAGATTTGCTGCCATCAATGTACTGTTTAGTCGTATTAGCTCGGGTGTAATGCGATTCTATTTTAGGTATAGCGTTAATAAAAGATTATACGCCAGCCTTTAAATCGTCATTAATTTTTGGTTGCTTCCCATGTGATCCACGCTTATCCTTCATTGTAGCAATGTTTGTGTTGTTATTTTTTTTCTTCAGAGCTGTCTCTATGGGGCGGTTGTTGATGGCCAATGTATTTTTAAAAAATAACTTACACACTCTAATTTTTTTACCTGATGACATAAAATAGTATGCATTGACATGTTCACGCTTAGATGGAATCTGGTTTCCGTCGGAGTCTATTTTCACATATCGAACTTTGTGAACAATAACTTCGGTAGAGTTGGCAACAAACGTCCATTGTTTTTCAATACTACCCAAATTCCAGTAATCTTCATTTAATTGTTTTCGCTGTTCTACGGTAAAATAAATTTGACATTTAAATGAACAGTTATCTTTGCAAGGCTCCTTCATTTGACGTTCTGGCACAACTTTCGTAGTCCTGATGGAAGTGTAGGATTTTCCGGTATTTCTTAGTTCTTTCGCAATATTTTTCTTCCACTTTTCTTCTCGTCTTTGTTTCTTCTTCCCCTTCTTTGTCGAAGAAATTTTATTTGTTTTATTTTCAGTATTCTTTGCCACGACATCTTCACGAGCCTCATCCTGTGGTCTGTTTGCATTTTCTTCCTGATCGCATATTAAATCCGCATCAATAGGATTTTCAGATATAGCTATGAATTGGTCTATAGAGCTGGAAACACAATTTTCTATGCCTGCACCATTTATTAAGTCGTGTGACAATTCGTTTAGAGGTACTGTAGTCAGTGTTGTCAAAGTGTAAGCTTCTTCGTCATCTGAACTTTCTTCAATAACTTTGTTGACGGTGAAATTCGGGTCTCTAACGGAATCGTCGCTATCTTCGATGAAGGATTTCTCACCTGAGCTTCCAGATGAGCTGGAGCTGCTAGAAGAATCACTACGCCGACGCTTTGCTGGAGTTTCCTCATCTTGATGATAACTATCTATCGCCATTTCTACTATTCTTCTTGATCGTGACCCCATCTTGAAAGAAAAAAAAGCTTTATTAGTAAAATATTATTATAAACAATGTGACAAAACGATGATTTTTTAAATTTAATAACAATATTTCAAAGGTGTACCGCGATATCCTGTTATAAACAAAGCGTGAATTTAAATAAGTATAAAAGTTTATTGCATACAACGTGACATGCTAACACAAGCCAATTTTATAATCGTAATTTTTAAAGAAACAACGTGTTATTAAAGTGATGACCAAGTACGATCAATTAATTTTTAATGCTAAAATGCGACATAACAAGTGTGACACATTAAAGAATAAAAGAAATAAGTTATAAAATAACTTACATTTACTCCAAAAAGGTGTCATGCAGGTCGTGACACGTTGTTGTCTTAAACCGCGAGCAAGTACTCTCACGCACTGCACTGTCACACTGAGCTGGCGCGATGTGGAAATAAGCTTAGCTGCCGAACGGGACAGCGCTGCATCGTGACATGCCCTCTCTTTTCCTCATACTTTTGTCAGTATTGGCTTAAATTATACCACGTTTTTGCATTAGATAGATTCGGGGATGGTGAATAAATGGTGGTAATACCTCAAAACCGAATTATGCCACTGTGACACGTTGTAGTTTTAAACGAGCGCTATATAGTCACGCCTTTATTCTTAAAGGGGTAGCCAGAGACACATTATACGTCCTCATTTCTCCATTAGCATTTTGTCTCGCGTAATGTCAGTGGTGATTCTTTTGCCGTGTTGGAGAAATAGGCAGACACATGTTGTTGCAACCTTTTTTGTGTTTTCGGCTGATTTTCGATATTTTTCTTTTATTTTCTAGAAATGCGGTTTGATATCCACGGAGAGGGTGGACATGGTTATGCGATGCCAGAAAACTCGGCTATGGCCAAGGTGAAATCCTCAATTTATATTGTTTCTATTTATCATGTCTAATCTAATTAATCTACAGTCTTACATAACTAATTTTGCCTTTTCACTTTGAGGCGTTCCAGTCACCAAGGGCGAAACACCGTGTTATGTTAGTGGATAGTCCGGTTTGGGAGACTCCAGTGAAGTGCTCAAAATGTACAAGAAAAAAGCCATTTCACTTGAATCACAAGTGAAACCTACGCTTAAAAACACTTTGTGTTAAAACTCATTATTTATTTTCAGACCCATAAATTCATGAACGCTGTCATGGCCTACAGAGAATCCCAAATTAGAAAATTAAAACAACAAAATAGCTTCTATCCGGATCATACCAGTGTGAATATCAACATTATTAATGTAAGTTTTATAATTTCCCAGATCATTGACATATTACCTATATTCTATCGCTACATATATGAGGCCGCAGTGGAAGCCATAGGTCTGTTGGGAGTCCTGGGGTATCCTTCCGAGGGCTTACCCGGCGCTCCCAACTCCCAACCATAGACTGTTAGGATTATTTTTGAAAAGCAATTAGTATGCTAACTGATCATAAACTTTAAAAATGGAAAAGGAATTGGTGTCGAGCAGGATTCGAACCCGTATGTTCTGCGAGTGGTTAAGGCGTCTGCACGGTTTGCAGAAGACGCAGGTTCGAATCCTGCTCGAAATCAATTCTTAATCCAAATTTAAAATTCATAGACTGTTAGGTAGGATACGTGTGGTTTATAGTCTGTAATAAAAAATCGCTAGTTATAGATCGATGGTAGGTAGTAATGTATATTCATTCTTCCAAAGTGAGGACAAAATTGGGAGAGGCCCAAGTTCAGCGGCAGCCTGCGATAGGTTAATTATGACATGACTATGATAATTTTGAAAGCAAAAAAATATTTTGGTCGCCTTGTCGCCTCAGGAAGTATGAGGTGAAAGAATTAGTCGGTTTTGGTGTAGTGTCGCAGTGGTCTAACGGTCGTCTGGCCCGGCAAGTTAGTAAAGTAGACGCAGGTTTGAGTCCTGTTCGGGACAGAGAAAAAATCATATTAAATTTGTAATTATGACTAGTTGATCGTTTTTACTGTGAATTCCACTAGAAGTTTGTATTCACTTCTTATAGTCTTAATCAAAAGATCAAACAGTAATACCGACCATAAGATATATTTATGCTCTACTTTTCAGGGTGGACTAGGCATAAATGTAATACCTTCGAAAGTGTCGCTCACTGTTGACATGCGTCTTGCTACAGACGCTGATGTTGAGGAGATGGACGCAGTGGTAAGTGTTTTCTTTTACAAAAATTCGCATGACCGAAAATGAGTAAATGGCGAATTTACGGTCCATCCCAAGGTGACCTGAAAGAAATTGCTTGATGTCAATGTGAAGTAAATACTTGTTTCACGTACCGTCGGTGCTGTTACTTACTTCTTCATTTACTACCTAATGGGGCTACTGATCGAAGGATAAAACTATTGGACACACTTAAAAGGGTGAATGTACGATAGAAAAGTAATCAAATCTAATGTAAACCCTGGCGTTCAGAGCCGAATATTCTCTCATCACTCATTTCACTAAGAAGGATTCTTTATAAGATTAGTAAATTCACCAACTTTTAATAATATGTAGGTATGTACTCTTTGTTGTCTTGACAAAGATAGTATAATAGTATTACATACAGATAGGCAACTACTGCCCCTCACTGACCAAGCTTTTCCAGCCCCGCTAGTTCCGCCACAGCTGTCATCATAGTTCGGCGGGGGTTTTGAGGGAACATTTGTTTAGCCTTATTGGTCACAAACACATTCAAGCTCTGTACGAACATAACGTGTTTTTAGGGTTCCGTAGCTGAATGGCATAAAACGGAACCCTTATAGATTCGTCATGTCTGTCTGTCTGTCTGTCCGTCCGTGTGTCACAGCCATTTTTCTCCGAAACTATAAGACCTATGCCATTGAAAGTTGGTTAGTAGATGTATTCTGTAAACCGCATTAAGATTTTTACATAAAACTAGAAAAAAAGCGGTAAATTTTAGGGGTCCCCATACTCAGAACTGAAACTGAAATTTTGTTTTCCTCAAAACCATTCTTGCCATCTATAGATAGGTCTTCAAAAATGCTATTGAGGTTTCTAACATCTTTTTTTTTCTAAACTGAATAGTTTGCGTAAGAGACACTTCCAAAGTGGAAAAATTTGTGTCCCCCCCCCCCCCTCTGTAACTTCTAAACTAAGAGAACGAAAAATCTAAAAAAAATATATAATGTACATTGCCATAAAAACTACCAACGAAAATTGGTTTGAACGAGATCGAGTTGGTAGTTTTTTTTAATACGTCATAAACCGCAATTTTCGCCTGTAAAAATCACTACCACTGCGAACGTGTTAAAACATCAATCAACTACAACTACAAAAACTTTTATACTATGCTACTTGCTGCTAAGGAACCCTTCATGGGTAAGTCCAACTCGCATTTGGCCGGTTTTTAGTATAGATGACAGAATTGAAAACGAATCATTTGTGTGGAGTTTCCGCCCTGTGGTGTAGGTGTAGGGCAACATTGCAGAGAGAAAATGTCAAGCAGCCAAACAAGCCCGTATTCTCTTAGTCCTCTTCCATAGTTCTCTAGTCTTTATTATAGCGTGCTATATTTATTAATATTCCAATTTACAGGTGAATTCTTGGCTAATGGCCACTGGCAACACCACCGATGTCACTTACATGCGTAAAGAAACTGTATCAATGAAAACTACAGTCGACGATTCGAACCCTTACTGGGTCACTTTGCGAAATACTCTAAATGAAATGTAAGATGTCAGCGTTTATTAAACAGAACTAGCGAAAAATTCTAAATCTATGAACAGAACACTCTTACTTAAGTTATATTTCTGGCAATTCCTATTGACGTCAGAAAATTCCCATTTCCTAATAAAAAAAATGTACCTTTTCTGCTTTCTGGATTCGATTTGAAACTATTTTTGATATCTATAGAAACTACTTTTGAAGAGGAAACTTCTTAGTGCTCTTGACGCATTTTTGTACTGAGTAAAATCGCTTCAAATCGCTATGCAATGTTACAAGTACCAAAAAGTTTCAAGGTGGCGAATTCAATTTCGAATAAAAGAAATAAAGATTTCGATTTAGAAAAATAGCGATTCAAAAACTACATGTTCGAGTTTTCTCGTCAATCGCACAGATGTTTTTTTTTATTTTGACTTAGGTACTCATGAAGGTGTTTTGCATCATTCCAGGGGAATCGAGATCAAGCCGATAGTACTGCCTGCAGTGTCCGACAGTCGTCATCTTCGTAGTCTGGGCATACCTACTATCGGCTTTGCAGCCAAGATTCGAACAATATCACGATTGCACGCCAAAAATGAGTTCCTGAATGTGGAAACTTTCCTTAATGGCATAGAAATTTATACTACATTGATAAAAAATTTAGCCAATTTGCCTGCTAGTGAGTCCATGCAATCAAAATACTAAAAAAGAGATATTATATTAAATTAAAATGTGTATGTTTTGGTGTATTTCGTATTTTTTTACCTGTGATAGAATCTGGCAGAATGCGAATGAAGACTGATGGCTTGTATCAACTTACTTTGTCGGAAATTTCTGATTACTTACCGATCTTCTTAAAGAACAATTGTCAAAGCAACATGGGGAATATGCCATCATATTCGGATGTAAGTCTAAAATGTTTTTAAGTCTCTTACAAAAGCTTTTTATACCACTACGGTAGCAGACAAGGAGATGCTAAAGAACGTTATTATCATCTACAAAATCCTCATCTGTTATCTATACAAATACTTCACTGTGATTAAGATTTCAATATTTTCTTTAAATGGAATTAAAAGAAAAACATTGCGTGAATGGCGCTCGGCTCGCTATTTCAATCTCTTAATGCGGCAGAGGCATTATGATAGGTCGCTACTGTGCAATTAGGTATAAAGGCGTGTCAAAGACCAAAATGCACTAGAAGAGCCAAATAGGGAAATAATTTTAAGGCATGAATATTGTCCATTGCTTGTTTCAAGCTCATCATAAGGGAGAATATTAGCATTCAATGTGGACGATTCTCTGCGACGTTACCCTGGGTAGTTAAATTTCAGTTACATTATCCTTTTTTGTACTGTTTGTGCAACAACTTATCATGAAAAATATGTGCTAACTATCTAGCTTGAATAATTTTACTCCTCCGAAACTCTCTTAGACAAAACCACACATTTGAAGTGTGAGGCTCTTCCACTTTAGAAGTCACTTTTATAACTGGTTTGGAAGAGGCTCTATTAAAACATTACTAATATTATAAACGTGAAAGGTTGTGTATATGGATGGAGGTTTACTACTCTTTCACGCTCTAGCCAGCCCCATAATATTGATCAATATTTTCATAATAGAAATATTTTCATTGTTTAATATTATTCAACACTCTCTTTTGAATCCACGCGTTCAATAATATTGACTCAACAACATTACATCAATATTGAGTTCCGTCCGAGAAACAGCACTGCGAGGACCGCAACGATGACACAGCGCTCCACACGCTGGTGGACTGCATTGCGTGGGCGCAACAGCGCCAGGTCCTCGTAGTGGGACCTGGACGTGGCCACTCTCTCACTCAAGACCATGGTGCAAGCCATGATCTCCAGCGGGAGTAAGTGGGACTGCGCCGCCTCTTTCTGCGAGCAGGTCATGCTCGTAAAAGAGGCGGCGGGGTGTGAACGAGAGAGAACTCTCCCACCCGAGTTCCGCAGTCCGCGGCCTGGGCGCCACCGACGTGTCTTCGCCGAAGACTATCGGCCTCCATGACCGGGGGCCTGAGGTCGGTGAGAGGGCTGCTCTCAGTCCTTACAGAAGCAGGCCCATGACGGCAGCGTGACGTGAGGAGTTCACGCACGCCCCCCCTTAGAAGCAGGATCACACCCGAAACCCCCTCAAAGACGCGGGTTAGCACCCGAACCGCCCCCTGGACGATACCGCAGTGGCGGCCGTAGGTCTGTTGGGAGTCCTAGGACATCCTTCCGAGGGCTTACCCAGGGCTCCGTAACATAGACTGTTGGGCGTTATGTAAGGTTTTTTAGTCGGTAGGAGTCCGGCATAGCATCCACGATGGATTCTCCCACATGTTAAAACAAAAGTCTGACACATAAAAGTAAATCGTCGGACTTCAAATCCAAATTTTGAAATCCTAAAATCCTCAATTCCAATTCAGAACTCCGAGTTTAGATAGGCCACGGCATAAATCAGTTTACCCCCCTCCCCAATAGATGTTTCACATCAAAAACTCTCTATAACTTTCAAAACCATATTTTCCCCATTTTGATAGATTTGAATCTATACCTCTATCTAGCTAATAATAATTCATTATTCAATTTGTTCACAGATCTAATCGTATTAATAGGTACTTAATACCATTTTTATTTACAAAAGACCCTTCAAGTGATCGTTCTTCCAGCGCACGCCTAGTTCCTTGTCCCCCAAACACCATTTTGTTTCCTCGTTTGGCGCTAAATCTTTAAACCAACAATAGCCACTTCACAGTAATGGGTGCCTTCCCACCCGTACGTGCCGCAACATTTTTAAAAGGACTTTTTCGCGAGCCGCCGACGTTTTCTGTTTGCGCAATGTCGTCGAGCCCACCACGGATTTCGCAATTGTCACGCTTTTAGCGAACAAATGAATTCCCACCAATGATCGGGATTGTCTGTGTAAACCGTTTAGCGTTCGATTGTTAAGTTTAAAAATATACGTTGCTTCTTTTTTTTTCGGTGTGACTTTTATAGCTTTCTTTTCTATTATGGTATGAATGGGAAATTTTATTGAATTATGCCTTTGCATATACCGCTTAATATTAAGCTGTTTATTAAAAAAACATCTATTACACCGAATTATAGATACAAATTCAAGTAATTCTCTTTCGAAAGAGAACTTACTTTGATTAAGCTGAGATAACAAGTTGCTAAATAAAACATGCATCTAAAATAGGCATAAGTGCTTCGCACTACTTTGAATATGCACTGTTTTGTTAGATCAAATATATAAGTCGCAATATAATCTTTTTAATTCTATGCCTGCAAGTATTTTATAAATATAATACTATACTTTATACTAATGTATCACGCCATGTGCTTTAAAACTTACATAACGCATTTTCCCCACAATTTATTTTCAAATAATAGAGGTGTACCATTTTAGAATATAATTATTAATTTTATATGACACCGCAGACTGCCGGGGGCTCTGCGAGCTTTAATTGAAATAAATTGTCACGACTGGGTGTAGCCGACACAGGGCACATAAATCAGAGCGCCTCGGGCGACCAGCTAAGTGCCTGCTACGAGTGTGCTACGCCGTAGCAATCTGTAGACAGGACAGTTCATATAATTATGTGTCATGAACATTATGAATGAAGAAGGTGTGTAATGAATAAATTTATATGTTTTTTTTTGTTAGTATAATCATCATCATCATCGTCAATTCCCTGTACCCGGAGTATTTCACGTATTATTTCTAAAATATATTATGCTGCAATAGTTCTATCAAGATCTCCTAGTTACAAACCAACCTCATCTATTATTCACAGTGGTTGATTTGGGCCCAGAAGCTTACAATCGTTCAATCAATTCAGTCTATCGTGTTATTCTATCGTGCTCTTCCAATTTTCTCGATAAAACTCGTTCCTGGTACTTACATGTAAACTTGCACACCTGATAAAAAGTATTTCGAACTATACAGAGCATTTGCCACGTCTACAGCGTACATTATCGTCATTAGATGTGACAGAGTAAGAGACATCGCGAAACGAATTAATTCAGCCAAACGCGACGGGAGAGGTGCGATTTTTAACAGTAGTGCTCATTTGTCACCCAACTTGTACAGGTGCGTATCATCACACCGCTAAAAGCACCACACGGAGGCAGAATGACACTTTAATTTGGATGTGGTATATTGGATTGGGCGCCCAATCTACGACACAGTTGTGACGTGTGAGCGATTTTTGTTACATACATGCTTATTTAGTTTCTGATATATTTAGGTAATTTTGATATATTGTAGAATTTTCCTATTAGTTTATTATACAGGACGAAAACTAAAGACCGTAGTTGAAGAAAAAGTAGCCTTAATATTGATGATGATATTGCTGAAAGGAAACATTCTTTTATTTTCAAAAGTAAGTAAAACTGCATTTAAATATTTTTGAAAATTCACCTTGGTACTTGAGCTGGGAAAAGTGAAAAAAAGCATCCTGTATTTTACTATACCTACAGCTTCGCCCACGTGGAATCCTGCTCTCATTCCCGCATTCCGTGGGAACTTATTCTAAGGATAGAAAGTAGCGGGTTATTCCGAAGTATAATCTATCTTTAGCCTGATTCGTTCAGCCGTATAAGCATATTAACCACGCTACATTCATCAATAAAAATCATCATCACAAAATTTCACATTTATAATAATATATTAGGAGGGTCAAAGGAGATTCTAAAATGATCTCTGTTGGTCAAGATCGAGGGTTTGGAGTTCACTCCGGTAGGAAAATACCGTAATTTTTTTTCCAAGTAATTCCAAGGAGAAAATCAATAGGAACTTATTTTATTTCGCTATTATTCTCCTTATTTTATTTGATCTAAATATATATAGTATTGATCGGCACTCATCCAGATCCAAAATCATTATTTTGCCTTTTTAAATTCCTCCAACACTCATACTCTAGTACATTAATATTATGAGTCACTGGCGCACTATTTTTGCATCTGAACTCATAAAGCACATCCAAAACCACGCTTCTTGTACCTCCATGTTCTCCTTAATGACGACTAGTGAAGTGTGAAACGCGTCTTGATATCGAATGAGTTGTCGTTCCACATCTGACAGGTCATCTGCAAAGAGTGTGATGATTCCCTAATGAAGCTTGAAGAGGTTTATATGACATATATATTCACGAATGTATTGTGATTATATCAACTACAATAAACGGCCAAGTGCGAGTTGAACTCGCCCATGAAGGGTTCCGTAGCAGCAAGTAACATAATATAAAAGTTCTTGTAGTTCGTTGTAACTTTCATTGATGTTTTAACACGTTCGCAGTGGTAGTGATTTTTCTCGGCGAAAATTGCGGTTTGTCACGTATTAAAAAAAAACTACCAACTCGATTTCGTTCAAACCAATTTTCGTTGGTAGATTTTATGACAATGTACATCTTCTATATATATAAAAATCAATGCCACTTTTCGTTGTAATTTTATAACTCAAGAACGGGCTCACCTATCCAAACCAAATGTTTAGGCTTTGTTCGGACTATTTAGTAGATGGTTTATGTGAAGTTTGCAGAAAATCGGTCGAGCGGATCTTTATCACGCAAACGAAGTTGCGCGGGTCAGCTAGTTATATATACACTCGAGAGCAATGAATCCGGGTCACTTAAAGAATGTTAAAAATCTCGGAAACTAAAAATGATAGGTTAATGCAATAAATTGTATTTAATAGACAATGTAATACTCCTTAAATGAAAGTCAAAAAAATATGAGTCACCATACATTTTATTAACACAAAATTACATAAAGAAAAAACTGCTGATCTCTCCTTAAAACAAAAATAGGAAACATGAAATTTTTGAACTTTATTACGATTTTCTTGAATTTTAATACTTCGTATTGCCTCCTCGTGCTTCCATTACTGCGTTTACGCGGTTTGGCATGCTGTACACCAAGTTCCTTATACGATTTTGGGGAATATTCTCCCATTCCTCTGTGAGAGCAATTTTGAGCTCACGAAGCGTGATTGGGGGAGGGTTTCGTTGTTTTACGCATCTGCCTAGCTCGTCCCAAGCATGCTCGATCGGGTTGATATCCGGGCTGCGCGCTGGCCACTCCATACGAGTAATGTTCATCTCTTGAAGGTAGTCATTCACAATCCTACCTGTATGAGGTCGGGCATTGTCATGCATAAATATAGCATCCTCACCTAAATTGACCATAAATGGACCAACGTGATCATTGAGGATTTCTTCCACATATCTTACGCTAGTTAAAGAGCCGTTTTCTATGATCACCAGCTCTGTGCGACTTTCAGAAGAAATTCCGGCCCACACAAGTACAGACCCACCACCGTAGGCTACTTTTTCTTCGATGCATGCTTGCTTGAATCTTTCCCCTGGTCTTCGATACACTCTGTGTCTTCCATCGTGCTTGTAGAGCATAAATTTTGATTCGTCGGAGAACATAACTTTTGACCAATCTTCAATACTCCAATTTACGTGGCTCTGGGCATACCTTAGTCTCGAAATACGATGCTCACGCTCCAGTTTAGGGCCGTTTGCAGGTCTAAGGGGTTTTAAGTTAGATTCAGCAAGCCGACGTCTTACTGTCTATGCACTTGGGTTACTTCCTCCGAGGCGTCGAAACTGATTGGTGAGTTCAGTTCCTGTGAGAAAGCGATTTCGAAGCATGGTGTTCACCAAGTATCGGTCTTCTCGTGCTGTGGTACACCTGGTTCTGCCCGTTCCTGGTCTGCGTAGGTTAGAACCAGTTTCTTCGTAACGTCGGAGAACTCTTTGTACTGTTGACAGCGACACACCGACAGTCCTGGCTGTATCGCGCTGACTCCGGCCGGTTTCCAGCATTGTAAGTATTCTGGTGCATTCTTCAGGCGTAAGCGACATAATTTTCAGCTTGATTAATGAATATAGAGCACTATCAACATGGTTTATGTACCCACATAAATGACAGATTACAAACAAAAGCAACACCAAATGCTGTAATTTCGTAGTTCCATCTTCGAAAGTGGCCCTTTTTCAAATTTGATTTTTTTATGATATAACTTTACAATAACTAAGAAGTTTTAATACCTTCATTTAAGGAGTATTACATTGTCTATTAAATACAATTTATTGCATTAACCTAGCATTTTTAGTTTCCGAGATTTTTAGGATTCTTTAAGTGACCCGGATTCATTGCTCTCGAGTTTATTTTTTAGATTTATCATTCTCTTAGTTTAGAAGTTAGAGGGGGGGGGGGGGCACTCATTTTTCCACTTTGAAAGTGTCTCTTGCGCAAACTATTCACTTTATAGATAACACACACTTATGGGTTTAATGAAAAAAAAATTTTTGAGTTTCAGTTCTGAGTATGGGGACCCCCAAAATTAACTGATTTTTTTTCTTGTTTTATATAAAAATCTTGATGCGGTTCACAGAATACATCTACTTACCAAGTTTCAACAGCATAGGCCTTATAGTTTCGGAGAAAAGTGGCTGTGACAGACAGACATGACGAATCTATAAGGGTTCCGTTTTTGCCATTTGGATACAGAACCCTAAAAAGGGCGAAAAAAGGGTAATCATGATGATAGGTATGTGCAGGGGCGCTATGCCGGACTCCTAGTGACTAAAAACCACACGTATCCTACCTAACAGCCAACGGTTGCGAGCCCCGGGTAAATCCTCGGAAGTATACCCCAGGAACCTGATGGTTAGGTACCGTAGCCTATGCACGTTTGCAACAACAGAGGCTATAACGACCAACTGTTGAAAATTTTCAAGCCGCCCTTCAATTTGGCTTAACGATTGTCATGTGACGGTTTTTTACGGCTTTTTATTCAAACACTAGGTACCTTGTTAGTTGTGAGCACGTCTTTTCATTTATACATATTACAAAACTGTCATTGAATAACTTTATACCTTTACACAAAGAATCGATAAACTTTTTTCTTTCCTAATCTGGGGGTGTATCAGGATTGAGTTTTATTTTAAAATACAGAGGTTGTAAAGTTACTTTCAATTGGAAAAGAAAAATTTCTAAATCTGAATATTTTTTTAGTAAGTAATTTTTTTATTTTTTTATTTTTTTTTTTGTTGACGCGTGGAACGCCTTTACGCGCCTTCATCCCAACTGCGGGGGCAGCTGGGATGGTGTGTGGGACTCCCGGCCCGGTCCGGAATGGACCGTCCTACCCACTAAACCCCGCTGTGTTCCTCCTCACCCTTTAGCCGGGCCGAGGGATATCAAAAGATTATTCACGTCGACCCGGCTAGGGGCGCCCCGTTTATTCGGGGCTCTCCTCGGGGGAGCCAGATGGGCGGCTCCCCAAAGCTCCCTAAGGAGTTGAAGTCCACGCCTGCACCGCTCTCGAGCGCCACTCTGTAATAGAGGAGACAGAGAGCGGCTGGCGCAGGCGTGCGCTAATGGGCACCCCCGGAACACGGAAAAGGTGCCCACCGCCATGTGACCGTTGGTGGGCGGGGTCCCCCGACCTTACGCCCACGGTCAAGAAACATTCGGGGGCGCGCAGTGACTCCTCACCGCGGCGCCCCCGAACTGCACGGTAGAGCGGGAGCATTATCGGTTACTCCCGCTCCCCCGCACAGTGCACCTCCCGCTTTGCCGCCATCACCTCGTCAACTGGCGAGGTGACAGCGGCCCAGCACTGTGGCCGCCGGTCGCGCCGTTATTCACGGCCGGCAGCCCGAACTGCATGGCAGGGCGGGAGCATCTACCCAAACTCCCGCCCCCACGCAGTGCCTCTCCCACTTTGCCGCCATCGTCTCGCCAGCAAAGGAGGCGAAGCGACGGCGACCCATCATTGCTGCTGCCGGCCGTGAATAACGGCACGGCCGGCAGCAACACACACCACCGAGCAACCCACAGGTGGGTTACTCCCGCCTCGGCCGGAATTAGCCAGAGTAGCACAACTCCCCCACAGAGGAAGGGGAGTGGTCGCTACTCCGTTGCCCAGGATGCACCACGAGGAGGATCCGACCCATTGGGGTCCTTAAGATGTTAGTAGGACCCCGCATCCATTTTAGTAAGTTATTATGACAGATACCCGTGTTATTATTACACTTAAATTATTCAAGTAACGGAATAGGATCACCTTGAAGACTAATTGCATTTTTTCACTTAAGGCCGTTGGTAGGGCTAACGACCTTGACCATACAGAACACGCGTCCTTTAAGCTAGGAAATGTGGTATTTTATAGCTTATTTTAGTTGTAACAAGTTAGATTTTGAATAAGTATAAGTATTAGCTCATACTTATTCAAAATCGAAGAAAACCAAATTATCCTTACTAATATTATAAATGCGAAAGTAACTCTGTCTGTCTGTCTGTCTGTCTGTCTGTCTGTCTGTCTGTTACGCTTTCACGCCTAAACGGCTGGAGCGATTGAGATGAAATTTGGTATGGGGATAGTTCGAGGCCCTGAGAAGGACATAGGCTACTTTTTAACCGACTGCGCAAAAGGAGTGTTATGATTTTATACGATAACGACTTTCACGCGATAACAACTTTCACGCCTAAACGGCTGGAGCGATTGAGATGAAATTTGGTATGGGGATAGTTCGAGGCCCTGAGAAGGACATGGGCTACTATTTAACCGACTGCGCAAAAGGAGTGTTATGATTTTATACGATAACGACTTTCACGCGATAACAACTTTCACGCCTAAACGGCTGGAGCGATTGAGATGAAATTTGGTATGTGGATAGTTCGAGGCCCTAAGAAGGACATAGGCTACTTTTAAACCAACTGCGCAAAAGGAGTGTTATGATTTTATACGATAACGACTTTCACGCGATAACAAACTTTCACGCCTAAACGGCTGGAGCGATTGAGATGAAATTTGGTATGTGGATAGTTCGAGGCCCTGAGAAGGACATAGGCTACTTTTAAACCAACTGCGCAAAAGTAGTGTTATGATTTTATGCGATAACGACTTTCACGCGATAACGACTTCTACTCGGCTGAAGTCGCGTGAACAGCTATTTAATGTAAATAAGCTTAAAGATTTTAGTCTATTGTAAATATTCAATCACGCTACTTAGCCTAGAGGCTTGGCAGAGAACGATTAAAATCTATAGGTATACTATATTATGGGCAAAAGACATGCTTACGAAATAGGTTTAGTTCAATTTTTACATGCGGATAGTTTTACATAAGCTTCATAATTATAATTATCACGCTACTACTAAGTCTAGGGGTTTGGCAGAGAACAATTGAATTCTGTATGTATGTGGGAGTAAAAACTCAAAAGCGTCTAGATCTTATTCAGTAGCATACATATTATAGTCACGCCGTTTTCCCCAAAGGGGTAGGCAGAGGCATAGTATACGCCCACATTTGACCTTATAGTTTTACGTGTCACGTAATAGGTGCTGAGCCTAATGCCGTGTTGAAATTAATTTATTTTTTTCAAGTCGCCCATGAGGCCCACTTGACTTTTAACGATTGTCATTTTACTGACAACCGGGTTTCATTTCGCGATTTCGCTGCCATTATATTCAGTATTGTTTAAAAATCAAATAATTGTCTCACTGTTTCCTGGTGGCAAGGCGACCCTCTCTTCTGCTAGCTTTTTTTTTTCTTGCACGGATGCTATGCCGGATCCTACCAACTCAAAAATCTCACGTATTATGCCTAACAGCCTACGGTTGGGAGAGCTAAGTAAGCTATCGGAAGGCTACCCCAGGACTCCCATCAGATTTACGACTACCCACTTAGGGGGTGGGGGGGGGGGGCGTGAACCCCTCACGTCACGCTGTCGTCTAGGGCCTGCTTCTGTAAGGACGGTGAGCGACCTCCTCATCGACCTCAGGCCCCCGGTCATGTAGGCCGATAGTCTTAGGCGAAGACCGATAGTCTTAGGAAATCGGGTGGGAGAGTTCTCTCCCGCCACCTCCCCGGCGCCGCCTCTTTCACGAGCATGTCCTGCTCGCAGAAAGAGGCAGCGCAGTCCCACTTACTCCCGCTGGAGATCATGGTCTCCAGCGAGAGAGTGTCCACGTCCAGAACTGCCACGAAGGCCTGGCGCTATTGCGCCCACGCCTTGCACTCCACCAACGTGTGGAGCGCTGTGTCCTCACCCACTTACTCCCGCTGGAGATCATGGTCTCCAGCGAGAGAGTGTCCACGTCCAGAACTGCCACGAAGGCCTGGCGCTATTGCGCCCACGCCTTGCACTCCACCAACGTGTGGAGCGCTGTGTCCTCACTGCGCTACTCGCAGTGCTGGCACTCGGCCGTCTTTTGCTAACTTTAATACCAATGAAAGGCAATCTCGACATCTCTGTTTGTTTTTTTAGTAATTCATCAACAATTTTGATCATATATGAATTCAATAACAAAATAATACTTTTACTTTTACATGCAGCGATGTGGTATTCACAATAAATCAGTATTTATTGTGAATACCACATCGCTGCATAATATACACGCTGACAGAGGGTTTCAAATTGCTATAATTCGAAATAGAAACGATTTTTGCATTGCTAGGTTCTGGCGAAGACTTTTCACTGCATGCGAGTGGCACCTGGGCCCGTGTTATTTAAGATCGAAAGGAGAGGGTGGAGTTAAGTTGAAGAACTCTTTACCTCACCTTGGTAGATTCGGTTTATTAAATGAATTTAAGTCTTACGGACAGTGAAAGTGGCCCCCAATCGCTAGATGGGCCACGGCTTTCCATCAGTGGCGACATCAATATGGCAAGCTTAATATATTTAAAAAAAATCATTTTTCTACACTGCACCAGTGATTCAAGGCTTTCAGTTACCTCAGGACAGTTCCTAAACCGAATCTACCAAGGTGAGGTAAAGAGTTCTTCAACTTAACTCCACCCTCTCCTTTCGATCTTAAATAACACGGGCCCAGGTGCCACTCGCATGCAGTGAAAAGACTCTTCGCCAGAACCTAGCAATGCAAAAATCGTTTCTATTTCGAATTACAGCAATTTGAAACCCTCTGTCAGCGTGTATCTTCTCTTAAATCGCCAGGTTTTTAAGCAAAGCATGAAAATATCACAACACCTAATGTTGTATTGTGCCTACAACATTATGTACGACTTTCCTCACGTTAAAAAAATCCATCTAGCGCATAGCTCCCCGGGTAAGTTGGAGGATGTCCTAAATTTGTCCCCACATTTTGGAAAGAAAGAAAGAAAGAAAAATAAATTTATTTCACATAGGCATTTACAGATGCTCTTGTAAAACGTCCAGAATATAAATCAAAAACTACCACCAGTTCACAACGCGACCCACCTGAGAAGAACTGGCAAGAAACTCAGCGGGTTATTCTTTTTAGAGCTCTATTTACAAAATGAATCTAAAAACTATGCATTTGACAATTTTTTGAGAATCCAGTAGAGCAGGTCATTTCCAGGCTTCTCCATCCAACAAATACGGTTACGAAAACGATGGTTACGACTTATCCTAGAGGCTCGATAGAATACAGTTCAAACTTTGCTTATAACATAATTTCCACGCGAACGAAGTCGCGGGTAACAGCTAGTAGGTGTATATTTTCTTCCTATGTGGCCTATTTAATTCTTTCGCGTCGATCAAAATTGATGTCAAAAAATGCATTCTTCTAAAAATTTGGGGCTGATTCTATGATGTTTTACACATTATGTATAATTAGTATACAATTTACAACAAAAACAACTTTTGACACACACCTTTTCGATTAAAAAATATTTGTGTCTATAATTTTCCATAGACAAAAAACGCTTTTTCTCTTTTTCGCCATTTTCTAAACGAGTCCCCTTAACCAAGAGGAATTTACCCACTATCGTACAGCATTGACGTCCAACAACTGTTACTCCCGATATTTTTATTAACTTCTATTTTCATTATGTTTTAGGATTGGATTCATCAGAATAATGGTTAGGAGCAAATTCAAGCCGCGTGAATGCAAGTCACCATAACTAGTGTCCCTCTTTCTTCATCTTATTTAACGTTATTATACGATTGCTTTTAAACCCCCAATATATGAGTCTATTATAGACAGTGAGTATGTGTCATTGGTTTATTTATTTATTAGTTTATGTACACACAAATTACAATAAAAGAGAAAACATAATAAAGAAAACAGCATTGTACAAGGTGATGTCAACTTCCTAACTCCAAAAGAGGGAGGGAAACGAACTCAGTCTTGTAAGTCAGTATACCACCAGGTATCAGTTTGTAGGAATTTGATTTTCTTGGGATCTGTTTTGTGCCCTTAAGTTGTTCCTATTTGTCTCCCTTTTCGTTTTGAAAAGAAATCTATGTTCAAATCAACAAATATTTGACCAACAATTTGATTGAATTTTAAAAGGGGTAATTCATAACAATGGAAGGTCACGTGCATATAAATCAGATCTGAATTTTTCAAGTACTTTTTTTTAATGGCGCCGTCACCCTTTTATGTTTTTAACCACTAACGCATATGTTTTCTATTCTAAAATGAACAATAGTTACAATAAAGAAATTAAATAGTTTCAAATTTGAAGTGTTTTGAGAATGAAATTTATTTAGTACTAGTTGATGCTCGCGGCTTCGCCCGCGTGAAATTCGGTACCCGTTCCTGCTTCCCGTGGGAACATTTTCTCGGAATGAAAAGTAGCCTATGTGTTATTCCAGACTATAAGCTATCTCTGTACCAAATTTCAGCCCAACCCTTTAGCCGTTAGAGCGTGATTCAGTAACAAACATCCAAACATCTAAACATCCAAACATCTTCACAAACTTTCACATTTATAATATTAGTAGGAAGTAGGATAGTAGGAAGTAGGATATTAGTAGGATTCTGTGAGAAAGTTTTATTGCAGCTACTTGGATGTAACGTGTTAAATGATAAAAAAATATATAATATAGTCTCACTAGCCTCTGCTGAAATACTGTTAATCGTAAATTAATTTCTACGTACTCATATTAGGGGCTGGTTACCTAATTTAAGGTTTTTTTTATAAGACTTGCCCTTTGGTTTATTAACGGATATTTTTGCAAACGGAGGCCCTCACATTGAAATTAGATAGGCATACCTTTTTCCCTGAATGGGTAGGTAGAGGCATACCTATAATGTACGAGTATGTCTATCTTTCACCAGTGGTATTATGTCTCATGTTATAAGTGGAGAACTGGAGAGTCTACTGGCGAGTTGCACCTGCTGTTGTAAATCTCCAAACGAATAACACCTTACCTATCTACTTGCAGCCGACACCAATGGCTTCTGTATCCTCCGAAGCACAGACACGTTCGTAAACGCAAACACCACAATAGCAATCTCAAACCTAGCCGTTTCAAAAGATGCATAACATAACGCATTAATCATTTACAGAAAAACGAGAAACAAATCTTTATCTACTTAAATAACACTTAAACATCTCTCAACAGACATCATAATACAAAATATTCAGAGAATTAAAATGACAATGGTCCTTAAAATAATAAAAATAGCATCATAAAAGCCGGTGTGAACGCAGGGCGTGTGTAGGTCGCGTGCACAGAACGGGGGATTACCTCCGACGGACGCGCAAAAACAACATGCTTGTGATAATCGGCCGGATTTACGCAAGATACGGGATACGGGGGTGGCCCGGTCGGCTGGACGAACTATAGGTCAATCTATAGGTAATATAGCAAGGTGTCTGAATAATAGTTGGTGTGATTTAACATATTGTACTAACAATTTTATTATGTGGAAATGGGACGCGTAGCGATTAGCTGAAAGAATAACCAAGTTTCTTCAAATTTAATACTATATTATAGATACTATAGTAGGTAATCGTAGATAAAACAGTCGTTTGTCCGCAGTAAACTCCTCTATTTGTACCCACTAAACCATGCAGCAACCCGTGATCCTGATCATACCAGTGAAGGTAGGTCTTATGCAGCTTTTCAGCAAAGTCACGAACACGAAGGGCACTTTGTTTGCAGATAGTTATTTACACGGGCGTCCAGCACGTTATCACACTAATATTATAAATGTAAAGTTTGTAAAATGTTTGTTATTCAATCACGCTTTACCGGCTGTGACAGATCAGGCTGAAATTTGGTACAGGAATAGAGATTACCTATGGTCTACAGACTATAATATTATTAAACTGCCCGTTTGGAGGCACTGCTATCTTATCATAAAATAATCACATGAACGTTTTAGCAGTCCTTTATTCAAAACAGCAGTTTTATTCAAAACCTTGCTTCGGACTTCGGGGTCCACTTTCTACCTGTAACATTTCCAGATCTCGCGAATTTCTGGACCCCTGTTCGTGAAATCATTTGCTAGTTTGTCATCCTCTAAGATTTCAAGTCACAATTTCACACAACATATTTTAGGGAATAAATAATTGTACCTATGGGATTCTTCGTAGCCTGACGTTTCGACGTAGAATTTCTAAACATGGGTTTTTATATTAAGAACAGATAATTTCTAAGCAAATTAAAAGAAGTTTTATTTTGTAGTGTATTTATTTTGTGATCAAAATATGCAAATTAATAATATTACAAGATTTAAAAGTAGTGTAGAAAGAGAGCCTTAACAGATTTAAAGATAGTTTATGATCGAGTTTATGTTGAACAAAAAAAGTATATGCGACATAATCAGTTTTAATCCCTGTATACGTGTAAGTACGTCTATGTTACCTAGAGTCTACAAACTACACATCTACATACAGATAAAATGATTTGATCTGTGTACATCTTTAGATTAGTAAAAGATCGCTAAGTAAAGTAGGTGGTCTTCGCTACAATTTCTAAGTACCGAAGCGAACCGAAGCAAAGTCTTTCCTAGCCGTTCATTAGACAACAGTGTTCTATTCAAACGGTTAAGGTGACGATTTCGCTTCGTAGCTCGGTTTCAATATCAAAAGCTGTACGCGCCGCCCTCCAAGCCAAGGAACGCTGCGATTGGCTGACGATGCCGCCCAGCCAATTAAGCTGCCACACTCACCCCTCGAACTAACTTGACATTTTAATGTTTACTGTGACCATAGTTGAAAAGAATACTATTTTGTATTTGTCAACTTATCTTTTCCATACTTCAAATTCTTCGATTTATGAGAAGTACAAGTTATAAAGTCTAAGAATGTATTAGATTTGTAGTTATGTTCTAAAACTAAGTAACTTTAACATATATTCCTAAAATAATTTCTAACTTAATTGATTGGATTAGCCTTCAAATAGAACAATAATATTTCAAAGTAACTATGCATGAGTAAACATCCCTTTATCACGTAATACATCCATTATGTTCACACGTAATCTAGTCAGATACACCGCCACCGATGCCCTGACAATGTAGCCTGTGGACCGGGACACAAGATGGGATCACCACTGTCTCTTTCACTCGCGTTGATTTGTTGCATTGCCCTCTCGCTCAGGGGGTGGGTCTCGATGTAATCAGGGGATGATGTGACTCGCGATCTCCGCAGCGGCTTCAAAGATCACAATTATCGGAGCAGTCTGTCGAAAGCCGCGACTGGGTGGTGAAGTCACCTACATAAGTCAGAAAAAGTTTCGTATTGTATTTTTTTGCTATTAGATTCAAAAGCGGTATAATACGTAAAATTACCCGCGATATCCTATTTGGAAAGTTGTACAGTGAAGTTTATGAAGTATGACTGTAGATAAAAATGGTCTAAGGTAGATTTTGTTTTGAGTTCGTGAATCAACAGTCGAGCTGTCTTCCTTCTGGGAGAGACATCGGACGCCGGCCGTGGCAGTCCGGAGAATGGGGACAGGTCAGCTGATCATAATATGTTTTTATTCTATTTTACACTGCAACACATAACACAACAACCAAATAATGTACATATTTGGTAGATGTAGATTAAAAACATACATGTACCTACATAATATAATATTGTAGAATAGATATCTCGAACTGCAAAGATTGTGTATCGGGATAGGTGACATCTATCCCGATTTTAGAATTTTGGTTCAGATTACAGAAGGGGTACGTAGTGTACGTACTATAGGGGTATTCTAATAGTGGGACATTTCCTACCTACAGAAGTCAAGCAAGGCCATTATAAAAATATATGTATTGAATTTAATTACTAGATAAGTATGACCTGCTTTTTTATGAGATACTTTAAAATATTTTAGAAATTTTTCTCTGACAAACGTTTTAAATGTTTAAACATGATTTAAGAACCGCAGAATTTTTTACAAACAGTTTTTAAGAGCCTGGTCTGTTAGCTCTGTATATAGTTTAGTTTTTGGGGTAATTTCTTTTGTAAACTCGTTATACTGGTGTACTATAAAGTTTTACTTAGTACTTACTTACGGGCAAAGAATGGAAATTAAAGACTGTGGTTGGAGGAAAAGTACCCTTATTTTTGACGATGACAAATTTTGCTGAAATGAAACATTCGTTTATTTTCAAAAGTAAGTACAATTATTGTAAAACTTACTCAATATCTAAAAACACTGTTGAATGGAGACACTCCTCCTTTCTTTTTGAAGTCGGTTAAAATAATTATAATTAATCGTTCCTGTGAATGGGTAGGTACATTCGTATGTACTTGCCACTTATGAAATCAATGTCATTGCAATCCTACGAAACAATTTGATTTTTTTCGTAGGTTTTTATAGTTTTACAGTTTATTCGTATTGCAGTAAAGTTGCATTGTTAAGATCCTACGAGTTAGTAGAGGAATATCCGAAGTTTAAATATTATTTTCACTTCTTATGCTCGTAAAGTTCTTGTTTATGCTGGGTGTATGCGGACTAAAACAACATTTTATGCTCTAGTGCATAAAGTTCTTTTTCTTCTTCTAAAACAATATGGCCATACTAGACCGTAGAGACGGTACCATGAAGATCGTGTTACTCTATGAACCAAACATAATAAAACGCTATTAAATAACTTGTTTTTTTTAAAGACTTTTATTTACAATATCACTGTTTCATTTCCTTGCAATCGAAGTGAAAAGCAGAGTGTATAACTCGATCATAAAACCCATTTTATCCTCGACTTAATATCCACCCTCGCCTTTGGCTCGGGCGGATAAACGTCTCGTATAAAATGGCTTCTTTTATGCACTTGTAGTACAATCTACTATTTATGTATTCACCATAATATCCACACAAAACGTGTCATAGCGAATTCACTTAAACGAAAAACACATCTTTTCATACATGAAAATGGGTTTAAATTTAATCAATTCCTAAGTGAACTATTTTCATTTGATAGTGAGTAAACTTTACAATAAAAAAATTACTTAGTCTTGCTGTAATTAAAAATAATGACTTTCGGTTAGTATCATAAAATGTTTTTTTTTTAAATCCCACGGGTTCTATTCCCGGTTCAAGCAAACAGACAAACACAGAGATTTTTTAATATTCTGTAATTGCATGTTTACTTACTTTTGAAAATAAAGGAATGTTCCGTTTCAGCAAAACTTGCCATTATCAATATTAAGTAAGGGTACTTTTCTTCCAACAACGGTCTATAGTAATAAATAAAAATAATACTACATAGTATGTAGCTAGCAGTAGAGACATTTCTAATATACGTAGGTACTTATCATGGCAGATGTTCAGAAAATTTTGCATTTTGTTAGAATTTGACTGTATCTACACTATCAATTACATTTGTTCCACAATAGTCGATTTTAATCTACTAACGAATAACGATTTTAATATGAAGCTCATTAATCCTCACACTCTACGTCCGGAGCGTTCCAGCACGGTTAGATCCGATAGGGGTTTTCTTCCGCGTACGCTTAGGTTGTGGAATGATCTCCCTGCCTTGGTTTTCCCAAATGCCTACAGTATGGAGTTCTTCAAAAGGGGTCTTAGAAGGTTTTTACAGGGTGGGCAGCGCGAGTGTGGCACCTCTGGTGTTGCAAACGTTAATAGGCTGCGGTGACCACCGGTCCTTCAGGTGGGCCGTATGCTTGTATGCCACCTAATTGGTATAAAAAAAAAGTTTGACTTCGATTCCTGGGATATTGAACAAACCCTCACTACTTATAACATCATTCTTGTCACGCTATAGGTAATATAACGCCTCAGAAGGATGGCTCAGGATTCCTAGCAGATATTGTTTAGCATCGCGGCCTCGCCTATGGGTTAGGGTATTAGCTCGCGACTCTGATGGTTGGTTTGGGTTTAACAATAAGCAAGCACACACCAAGTATTCAGCCGACGGGCTGATAGTCTTGGACGAAGACAAACCGGTGCTACACTCTCGCCCGACATACCTAGGTTATTACCAAGCTTTATGATTATAATTTAAAAACAAGTAATCCCCAACCTGCCCAAATCAGATTTTGTAGGACACGATATTCGATATTTAATAAATAAAATATGGGCAATTATAGCTTAGCTCTACCTATCCATTCGGGAAATAAAGTGTGACTTTATCCATTTATAATTGGTTTACCTCCCTTTCTTTTACATGTGGAAATCCTACATGGATGCTATTCCCGAACTCCTACCGACTAAAAACACACAATGCCTTACAAATGTCTACGGCCGTCAGTCCCGGATAAACCCTCGGATTCGTCTGCATCCTTAAATTCATTTCAAATACCTAGCTAATAAGCTTACAACACTGTACTGTTAATAGTTTAGTTCGTCTATTGTTCGTAGTACACACAAGATCTCTCAACAAGAGACCCACTCGTCCCTTACATCTGTAACTTAGGGACAAGGGCCCAAAACTTGTTGTCAGTAACACGCCCCACTCAGATTCTTGGCACAAAGGGTGCGTTTAACTTAATCTAATTACTTAACGCGTAACTTATTACCGTTGTTTGAGTTCATTAAGTATGTATTCTGTTTACTGTCTTCTAAGAAGGTTAGGAGGCTTTCTATCGTAAAAGGAAACTGCGTTCGTAGCATGGAGGTTGACTACGGTGCTGATTGAATGTAGTAGCTGTACCACTATAGATATCTATCTATAGTTTATTCATGTGTCATCTGACACATGAAGGCGCTGTCGTGTGTGGTGAGATCTGAGACTTGTATAGTTAAAAAATCCTAGTTCAAACTGGGGGTACTAAAAGCACAAGATGCGCTGGCCCCTTACAGCAAACTTATTACGTGTAAAAGCCTATGAATAATAGATATTATGAAAACCGCTCTTTCTATAAGGCATCATCAAACATCGCTCTTTCTATAGAAAGAAAAATTGTAAGAGCAAGTATCTAACATTGTATTCTTGTTCTGTTTTTTTGTACCTATCACTTTTTATCAGGTTGGCAGTATGCTTGTCTGTTAACTTAAAGATATAAAAATATTATAACAATACTTTGTTCCTGAATTATTTTATCAGAAATTGTTGCAAATGCTGCATAGAAGCTGACATGAACACATAGGTAGTTCAGCCATATATTTTATTATATCCCTTGTGTAAAGCGGCACTTACGGTAAAATTTCAGGGCAAGTTCGCGGATATTTTTTGTACCTATCACTTTTTATCAGGTTGGCAGTATGCTTGTCTGTTAACTTAAAGATATAAAAATATTATAACAATACTTTGTTCCTGAATTATTTTATCAGAAATTGTTGCAAATGCTGCATAGAAGCTGACATGAACACATAGGTAGTTCAGCCATATATTTTATTATATCCCTTGTGTAAAGCGGCACTTACGGTAAAATTTCAGGGCAAGTCCGCGGATATTTCCTAGTTTATTTAATTAAGACAGGGAATAGTTCTAACCGTTGTCAATACTTACTAAACGTGTCAACCGACCCTTATACTCGTAAAATTTGTTGGTTGCCATTCATTATTCAAGGAAGCTTCATACGAGAAAAGGTTAATCAATATAAATTTCAAAGTTATAATTATCGGATATACCTACCTACGTATGGAATTATAAATTATGACCCGACGGCAGTTTCGTCCAAATAGCCGCAGCCAAGGAGAAAGCCTAGCTTTTTGTATTTGTATTAGTAACATACAAATTGTATGCCAAGAATCTAATTTTTCGAACGAGAGATTCGACGGAAACCTCCGTCCATTGACGTTTATAAATTCAGTAGCCTTCATCTTCTTTCAAAGATCAAACAATTAATCACTCCACGCAGTTCACAACTGAACATGGCCTTTCCCAATCGTGGATTTTTTACCCGCTATCCGGTCAACTGAACTAGCCAACTGTACCACGGGCTATAAGGGCTTCCTACGCGTTCCTCAACCGATCCTCCCTGCAAACTTTTCCATGTAGTCCGTTCATCGGGCAAGCGCGTCTAACCCTACATTTGCTGAGTTAGGCTGGTTTTAGAGTCGCGCTGACCGTCGGTGACAGCCAGAGTGAAGTGTATGAACTTCTAGGAAGCATTTTAGAAAAACCGTAGCTATCACGCGTGCGTGGGTCAGCGCTGACGAGTCAGCGTCCGTACGCGACGCGCGTCGGCGCCGCGTAGCTGTCGGCGCTGACCAACACACGCACTGATAGCTACGCGTTATTTACAAATGCTTGCTACAAGTTTATACATTTCGGCTGTCAGCGCCGACGGTCAGCGCGTGCGGTCAGCGCGACACTAAATCCAGCCCTCTTCACTGCAGAAATCGGCATACGTGATATTGGCGATCACATTGGTTTATTGACTTTAGGAGACTTCAAGAATGGTTCGTTTCTAGCTCACTAAGCTACTTCAAGGGTACTTATTACTACATAACATAACAGGCGGTCGGTAGTGTACCCGGCTGCCGCGTTGAAATCCTGGGTTCGATTCCGTAAATGTTTGTTTCATAGTTTGGGTGTATCTATGTATAAAATGTAGGTTTGTATTTAGAAATATATAGGTATAAGTTTGTTTATCAGTTGTCTAGATCCCACACCCTAAGTTTATATTAGCTTAGTTTGGGAAAATGGCAAAAAGTTAAAAAAATAAATCCCAAAAATGTCCCGAAATATTAGTTTTGCCGTCAATTCCGTTAGGGCAATCATAACTGGTAGAAGGCTAGGGTGGAACATCAATAGCGAAAACACAACGCAGTCTCAAACATGTTAGAGAGAAGTTAATATACAGCTCTTAGTACCTTGAATAACTCCACCATAACTTCTTTGTTACTCCAGACCTACACCATCGCCATTGAAAATCAAAGAGCAAAGAGTTTAGAACGTCAAGAAAAATATATAAGGACGTTATGTATGCTAAATCCTTTACTAAGATGTCAATCTATGGTAGTATTTTTCCTGCATGTAACATGCAATATGCACATCACAAACTTATGCAAATGTTTAATGAATAAAATCAAGCTTTGCAGTCTTTTATTAAGGACTAGCTGAGCACGCAACTTCGTTTACGTCACATAAGGTGTATGAAAGGAAAGGTATTTCTTCATCAGAGTCATCAAGCAGCGTCTGAAACTGCCCTGTTAGCTTAATCATAAAAGAGCTTAATGATTAAGTCTATTTTAAAACAATTCAGTCCACGCCTTCGGCGCGGACTGAATTGTTTAAAAATAGTCTTAATCATTAACCTCTTTTATGATTAAGCCAACACGCCAGTTTAGGTTCACTCACATTCAAAGAAACCCCTACAATTAAAATTTTCAAAATATCTGATTCTTCAAAGTGTTATAACTCTTTTATTTCTAAACCGATTTACATAAAACAAACGCTAAATGTTAACTGGAGCAAACCTCAACACAATAAAAAAAACCGCATTGCAATCGGTTGAGCGGTTACTGAGATTAGCGTGCACAACCGTACAGACAAACAGATATACAGACATACAGACATACAGACAAACAGACAAAAATTCTAAAAATCATTGTTTTGGGTTCTATTGCGTTCATAAAGCCCCCCTATAATATTTTTTCTTATTTATCTTCCATGTACAGACAGCGGCCTGTTACGATTTTATTATATGTATTGATATTGATATAACTGTCTCTTCTCGTGAAGTACAGAATAAGATTATCTCTGCACATTTTGTAATCGTCCGTTATATAGATCGTTTCTGCTCAGTATCAACCGAACGGTGCTTTATTAAAGTCAAACTGTACCTCCTATGCCGCATTAACTTGGCCGTGTAATGTAAATAACATTTTATTACATACTTTTTTACATTTTTATTACTTTCAAACTAAACTAAATTATAGGAAGCATGTCAAAGATGTCTACTTGGTCTTATTTTACTTTCACATTTCAATACATTTTTCTCCCCACTCAGCTCAATACTATTGTTTTCTTTGGTTTGTTTTGTCTCCGGCCAAATAAATACAGTATAAGTACCTATACAGTATCATTGCTTTATAGCTTTCTACGCTTTACATGCTAGAACTGTCATTTTTAAGCTACAAATCCCTCAACCCAAATGAAGCGCATTATCGCTAGCTTCCCTCACACACAGCACGAGGGCAAGCATTAAGTATATTCATTTGATCGGCATTAGCAAGTGTGTCGATTCACACGACTATCGCAATTTGTCGCGCGTTACAGAGTTCAGTGCGCGACGGGCGCGACCGCATGCATCAGTACACATACGCAGCTTTGCATTACCTACATCTAGCTTATAAATATAATTATTTATAGAGAGATGTAGAACACTAGGTATAGTTTTTTTTAGAATTCCGTACCCAGAGGTGGAAAACGGGACCCTATTCATGAGACTTCGTCGTACGTCTGTCTGTCTGTATGTCGGTCACGAGGCTGTGTCTCAGGGACCGCGATAGCTAGATAGCAGGTATTTTCACAGATGATGAATTTTTTGTTGCCATCAAACAAGAGTTGTATGACAGATACAATTTCTCGACAAGGTCGCCACAACGAACGTGGGTTTCGAACCTCAAACGAACAAAAATTGGATCCTAATAGGATCCCGTACTAAGTATACCTTACCTTACCTTACCTTAAAGAATCATACTCACTCACAGTCAATTATCTCCGAATCTATAGAACATAGGTTCTATAGATTCGGAGACAATTGACTCAATAGTGAATTGACGTTTGATACCTACACATTTAATTTTTGTGCACCTACAGACAATTGCCTTAAATTATGAAATTTGAATGGAAACTTAATTGTTGAGAAGCCTGTTGTGAAATCAAAAATATCGAATCTAATTTGTAACATAATATGATAATTGAACTAATAACAAACCTCAAACGAACAAAAATAGGATCCTAATAGAATTTATATCTTATACTAATTATTATACCTTACCTTACCTTACCTTAAAGTATCACACTCATGCACAGTCAATTTTCTCCGAATCTATAGAACATGGGTTCTATAGATTCGGAGAAAATTGACTCAATAGTAAGTTGACGTTTGATACCTACACATTTCATTTTTGTGCACCTACAGACAATTGTCTTAAATTATGAAATTTGAATGGAAACTTTATTTTTGAGGAGCCTGTTGCAAAATCAAAAATATCTAATCTAATTTGTAACATATGATAATTGAATTAATAATCTTACTAATATTATAAATGCGAAAGTTTATGACTGTGGATGTTTGTTACTCTTTCACGCTATAACGGCTGAACGGATCTAGCTGAAATTTGTAGAGGGATAGATTATGGTCTGGAACAACACATAGGCCACTTTTTTATCCCGGGAATAAGTTCCCACGGGAAACGGGAACGGGAATAAATTATACGCGGCCGAAGCGGCGGGCATCAGCTAGTATTACTATATTATCTTAATGTATTTGACATGTCAAATAAAAGGAATGGTTTTTTATTTACAGTTATAAAGTAAGTTATACCGAGGAAAGGAGCAATAATGGGTAGGTACTCGGAAAACATGGGGTCCACCCGCCACATGGACCAACGACCTGGAAAAGGTCGCAGACTAGGACTGTATGTGGAAGGCGCAGGACCGTGTATTGTGGCGTAAAAAATGGCAGAGTAAGGTAAACGCAGCTATTAACGACCCATCGAAAATTCGCAGGTATTACCGATCCATTCCATTAACCTGCAATTTTGACGTTACTGGAACCTTTTATGCTAGAGACATTTGACGAAATGCGCACATTTGTTCATTGAGTATCGTAAAAACATACGTTAGTGTGCGTGAAATCCCGGGAAAGAGACGAAATTTGTTTGTTTCTGTGACGATAGTAAACTCGCTGATCGTGTGGTACAAATCCTTGTTCTTACACGTAAGCACATAAAAATTATTTATAGACTTTTTATAGAAATGTACGAAACCTAGGTTTGTTCTGTATTATTGAATGAGTTAATTTAGGTCTGAAGTCTTAATTAATTAATTTAATATTATAAATCTTTACATTTAAATAGAGCGGTAATGCGATGCATATTAAATTTAGTTTTACCTCTTTCTCGTCGATATGTGACAATAAAGCAAGTATTTTAATATGACATCTTAATCTAATACAATCAGCCTTTTTAACACACCATTACCGATATGTATCTACTATATGGTCTAGTTTACTTATTTTATCGTTTTATGTTTCTACGAATTACAACTTTAATCATTCATTGTTATTATAAAGGAGCATTATAAAATTACTTTTTATTCCATAACAATGTCTGCATTAATTAACATTATTTGCAAAATTATTTAGTTAAAATCTCTGCTATGGCTACAAAAATCAAACAAATACATAAAATCTACTTTTTATGAGTCGGCCATACAATTTCGTAATGGTGTATTATATCGACTATTACCGATCTATATGAGTCGGTGATAGCAAGTACGGGAAGTGATAACTGATTCTATACAAAGTTTTCTCGCCTCAGTCAAACAGCCTGGACCAGAGTAACCAAGCGACTTTTCCTATCTTGTATAATATGAAAGGTAGCATGAAAGGACTTAGAGCAAACCTACGTGATTTTCTGCAAAAGCAACATAATGTATTTCTTCTTATTTAAACAAAATACCTGCCTACACATTCTTCTTGTCTTTTCACACTCGGTAATAGGTTCATAAAAATCGGTAAATAGCTTCATAGCCTTTCGTATGGGTCGGTAATACAAACAATGGACTTGTCCACTAAATTATTTTTTTATTTTAAGAATAATGTGTAATAAGGACAATTAAGGGTTTTAAAAATAAACTAGACAAACTAGAGTTTCATATAAAAACAAAAAATTGGGTGTAAAGTCAATCATCATTCTTAATAGTTATCATCGAATTTAAAATTGTCTTAACAGGGTCGGTAATACCTGCGTTTACCTTAATACTATTTTTTAAACTATCGCGGTTTTTAACACTTGTAACGCCACGCCTCAAATCACAATAACAGTTGACATAAGGAGTTACGCAATTTCCGAGTGTACATCTATATAAGACAATGCGAGCATTTTTGTCGGTCATTCTGTACTGTATACTGAAACTAGTCGAAGCTCTGCCCAAATTATTGTGTATCTATACGGAGAATAAAGTAATTAGCTGAGTCCTGAAGTGTTTGATTGCCCCTTCTGTTACACACTCATACCTACTTATAGAATTCGGGATTTCACGCAAAATACTTACATTCACCTATGACTGAAAAATTTTGGTGTTATAAAAGTCCTAAGTCTTGATATTTCGAATACTTTTCAACAAACGGGTAAATAATAGATACGTTCAGCAGTGGACTGCTGGAAGTGTGCACATAAGCTGATTTGATTGATATCAGTCTTGTGCCATCTAAAGCACATTTGAGGTTTTCTCAGTTACATCCCTGTTGCCCATGTAGGTACTCGAACTTAGATATAATTATTTTAACTCAAGAAGACAAAAACATTATAGTTAAGTAGATTATTTCACAGGTAAGTATCTTTTTTCGCAGTAAAATCCTTTTTAAGTCCGAAAAGGAGATAATTGCGGCACTTCGCGGCTTCCTTCGAGGCCGGAAGATGAACAGCAAAGTCGTCTAAATCCATTTTCAGAAAAAATAAAATATTCTTTGTTGAAAAGGATTTGAAGTATCAAGACTTAGACCTTTTATAACACCGAAACAGATCACAGATGCAAACAGAAAACGAATGTTGCATTTAAATGATTAAAGTTTGATTATATTTTATGGCAAAAGTTTTTGATAAAATATTTTTTGAATATTAATACCAAATAATTCAGACTAAAGCTGAAAGTTTTTCCCACTTTTCATCTGCATTCAGTCCCTCTCTGCGGCCCTTTATTTCTTTTGAATATTTGTATAAATCAGATACAATTAAATTGCCTTCATATTGTTCAGTATACTTATGGACATTGCTCGTCCCCTGAATGTGTACATGGAAAATTATTATTTCTATACATTTCTGTCTTTTATTAGTTCTAGAGAATGCGATGAAACATATGGTAACAACGTGTAACAAGAAAGGTATTGGCATTGTTTGTTGTTAACTATTAAAACAGGACATCTTTTGATAAATGTTTATCTTCATTTCCCAGGCCAAGCAACTTGGTGAGATCCATTAAAATTCTTGCAAACTTACAAACTATTAGTTTTTTCTTCTTATTTTATTTTTTTCAGTTATTTTTTCTAACTTCAAACCTTTTTAATTAAAATGAAACAGGGTAGTTCACAATAGTAAAATCGAATTTCTAGCTCTAACTTCATAGAATACAATTAAAATTAAATTTGTATAAGAAATCCCAGTCAACAACACGTCATTAGAACATTAATGAGAGTTTCAAGAGCATTGCTGAAAGAAAAGATTCGTGTTCGGTGTAACAGAAGGCTTCAGTATCGTGAAGGAAAAGGGGCTAAGGGGAAAGCTTCGGTAAACGGAACAAAAACACCAACGTTATTAGCGAGATTGGTGTAATCTGACTAATCTATTTTGGGAAGGGGAAGCTCTGTACTGTTGAGAAGAGTCACTTGATAAATAAAGTTTTGGCAAACAAAATTTGTTATGCAACGATTTTAATGAAAACAAAAACACCTAGGTGGCTTCTATTAGGTCAGGTGCAGAAGGTGTAGATAATACTATTGTGAGTTTAATGGCGTCTTTTATCGTCCAATCCCGACAAATTTTAAATATAAAATTTTATATTAAAATTATGTCAATTCCTACCAAGTTCTAATCTTTCATATCTTTGCCCCGTGAAAATCCTTACATCAGATATTGTATACATCAAATAGTAGAATACCTCTTGCCTATTGGTGTAATTCAATGTCTATGAATCGAAATCTAATACAAATAAAATACTGGTAGTACAATCTTTGATTATATAATCAAAGGGTTGTATACTCAAATAATACAATAAGTTCTTCTTGAATGCAAATAGACAGAAGTAATAACTGCTAACATAGTGCGAAGGCATAAATAATAACTTTTGTAAGTTGTGGAGTGAGACAAAAACTACCATTTTTAATTTTCTTTGTTTTGTTACAGGTGATCGTCTACTGGACATCCCGTGCAATGTGTGTGGCGACAGAAGCTCCGGCAAACATTATGGCATTTATAGCTGTGATGGTAAGTATTACCAACTTACGGTGACACACACAATCATACTATCTACCTCATGATTTAAAATGACCACTTAATAATTTGAATCCTTGAAAGTCAAACAAAAATTACAAAGCTGATTTTATTAAAAATTATTTTTCGCACTGGAAAAGTAATGAGGTCTATGTAGTTAAAATAGTACAAAAATTAAAACTATCTAATTGAAAATTACCCAAGTAAAGAAAGTATTCAACAGTTTGACAAGAAAACGGCTTGGATCCGATGATATCGGGAAGATTTTCCCCCTTATTAAGTGAAATAAGACTAAGACTATTTAGTACTATGTATTCTTACAGGTTGTTCGGGTTTCTTCAAGCGCTCGATTCACAGGAATCGAGTATACACTTGCAAGGCAGGCGGTGAGATGAAAGGGCGGTGTCCTGTAGACAAGACCCACAGAAACCAATGTCGAGCTTGCCGCCTCGCCAAGTGTTTCCAGGCGAATATGAACAAAGATGGTGAGTTTTTGGAAACTAAATTTGACATAGCGAGTTTGAAACCGTGGTAATCTTAAGTTATTTGTTGAATCCGAATTGAAAATTGAAAAAAAAATCGAATTGAATCTGGAATTCCACTACCAAGTCAACTTTATGGTCAAACGCTTAAAGAATATCGTGTAAACTAATATATGACCGTTATTATTGATCATGATAGAAATGATCATGATTCTTTTCATTTAAGATCCGTTTATTGGGGAATTTGTTCAAACTCAAATTTATTTTGAATCCACCCACATCGATTGTATTTTTTTTTATCTAAGGCTAAAATCAACCAAAATATCTTCTTGAGCTTAAAGTATATATTAGAAGGTATTACCTTCTAATGGTATTACCTATAAGCTCTTGAGTATTGAGTATCATTTTGTAAAATGGCTCTAAGATTATAAACACAAACCTTTATACCTATGTAACATCAAACATTCATAACACAATGTTACGACGTAGCCTATGTAGAACAACAATAGACCAGCTATTTTCGAACAATATCGTTCGTTTCCACACTATGATGCGGCATAACGTCCATCAGGCTCACAGCAGGTTGTTTTGTCCAGTGCCGAGTGTCCATTCGTTCAAATATTGAGTGAAATATAGCGCTTGGTGGCGACGAGTTCAATTTCCACCGTAGTTGCCGATCCTATCCGTCATTATGTCATTTCTGCCTCCCTTTCAATATTAGAAGAGCGTTCCAATGTTATGCTTTGTGTTTCTAACATAAAGCATTTATGTAAACTGACTGTTGACGACTAAGATACACGTGTATAAGAATATACTTAGATCTGTTTGGAGTGGTAGAGTTTTCTACATACTATGCAGTAGGTACTATTAACACTTATAACTATAGTTTGACCGCAACCGCTGCAGCGCTGTACCGCTCCTTGCGTACAAAATCATACGCAAGGAGCGGTACAGCGGTTGCGGTCAAACTATAATACATATCAGAGCTAAAAGTTGCACCTAAAGAGACCTGATGATTTGGAGAATTTGTGAAAACTCCCACCAAAAAAGTGTTAAGGAGTAATTTGTACGTACGTGGACGATTCTACGTGGTATTTATTATCATGTCAAAAGACTTGATTTGTTAGCTCACAACCAACAATAGTAAATCAAAATTTATATTATAAACAAAATGTCGTGTGATCGAAATCAAAATTCTCTCTTCGCGAAATCTTGTGAATAATTGCATATTCATAGAGACCCATGTCGGCCGCAAGTCGGGATCTAACTCTGCATGTGACGAGCCTTTTAGCATGGAAAGTAGATGTGGATAGATATGTCTCACCTTGTCTAGGGTTGTCAATCACTAATTCTGTTAATTCTTACTTCTTAAACTGTGAAGAAATCCATATTTAAAATATTCCTGGATGATAAATTAAATGTCAAAGTCCTATTTGTTTAGTTTAGCAAGCTGTGTAGAGTAAAAATGTAATTTCCAGTTAAAAATCGCAAATATACAGCCCAAGGCCATTTTTTTAATTATTGGGTAAACAAAAAATATCACAATGTGTACATAAATAGTAGTAACAATGCGTTTGAATGATTGTGACATCAACAGCGTTTAGGTACCACAATTGATGTTTCTAAAGTCTGACTATAGTTGCAACCCGATCTGCTACCGGCCAACCTAACTAGACCTATATAAACTCATATCCCATGGGAAGAGCATGATAATTTACCTAACCCAGACAAACTATTATGCTCTACCTATGGGAGCAATAGCATTTACATAGCTACATTATTATAAATACAGGCACGTGTGGGTTAAATTATTGGACACTACGGACTCTACGGAGTTCGTAGTATGTCACAGGCGAAGCTATTGAGCATAATTAGTACCCATGAAGTAACTTTTCAGCTTTCTCATGGAAAATTTAAACAACAGTTTAGAAGCCCGTTCACTTACCTAAAGGAAATGATCATCAACCACTATGGTTTCATAAAGGACATCTTTAGGTAGATACATAGATCTGCAACGTAGTAACCCTACGGGTGGTGCGAGGCTGCGGTCCCCCGCAGGTGCTCAGCGCTAATTTATTCACGAGCATCACTTTGTGCCGCGGCCCGGATTACCTTTATATGTTTACTCGCTCGCGTAATTATACGCCCTCACGAAACTTACCCACCGCTACGCGCTACGCTGTAGAGGCACACTGTGTAGATACCTAGGTGTGTCTGTTTTGTAAATGGCAATGGGATTAAAGCTGGCTGATGTGCAGGATTTCGAAGTTTATAAAATTCTGCAAATTGCATAGCAATTGCAATGAAATTTTTGGTTGTCTTTGGGTAAAGTCTTTATATGTAACTTTCCCTTTCTTTTATTGCAAGACGTAATAATGTCTCAAACGTCTCGAATGGACAGATTTGTAACTAGGACAAAATATTGTTTTACAACCGAAATTACCTCAAAAAGCTACTTTAAAAATACAGTAGGGCCGGTTGCTTCTTCTGTCTCCTGTCTTCTGTCTTTTTGAGAGCGACTTATGCTTGCGAAAGGGCGGTGGGAACAGAGAGTCATAGAAATCTCCCTCGGAGTTTCGCAGTCAGCCTCGTCGCAGGCTGCTGTATGCCCAGGACTTACGGCCTCTACGAACGAGGGCGTGAGAACGGCAGGGTTTAATTCCACTACTTTGGGCAAGAAGAGAGAAGTGGAATTAAAACCCAAACGTACGGAAGAGGCTGCGATGGCGGATGACGTCTGTCCGGGAGTTATCCTCCCGAAGGGGTAGGGCGTGGGACTCCCGGCCCTAAGCAGATGGAAGGTCACATTGTGGTTTTAGCCGGTAGGAGTCCGGCATAGCATCCATGAAGATTTCACACGCAAAAAATGCACCTAGCGCTCAAAAATACTTCCTAAATATTTTTCAAACCAGCTTATTGTATTTATTTTCAAAAGCGAAACTCCCGATACACATTACGGGCCGTATCGACTTGGAATGAAACATACTCTCGGAAGGCAGACAGCGTTATAAACAATTCAACAGCACTGAGTTCGACTGCCTCGCTTACCGGCCGCAACCGCAGAATAATGAATTAATTCCATTACTCAGTCACGAACACCCTGTCGATACTCAGCTCCATTCCATCTCCTATTTATTCTGCTACATGTTTCGATTTCAAGTAGATTTGGAAGCTGTTATTGACAAACAGAATGTTATAGAGTCGACTCTATCTTTTTAAAGCTCGTTCTCATTTGTTGAAAGATTTGTTTTGGGTACCATTATTTTCTCAAACGAGTTTTTACCTGGACTTTTCCATTTGTTTACATAGTGTCTATAGATACAGTGTTTTTCAAAAGGAGCTTATAAAGTTTGATCAGGGCATGTAACACGCATCTGCGATAATGCAATAGTCCGCTTTTTGCTGCGGCTTGCCGACTTTGTGTTAATAAAAGTGTAAAGGTGGAAAGGAAACCTACTTACAGCCACAAATCAGTTTCATCAAAATTCAGATTTTTTTCTCAGGAAGTCCAGTACTTACACAGAAACATTTTATTTCGAACCTGAAGTAACGTGTCTTCTTTTATAAAAAATGCTATAGTATGAAATTCGTTTCTTATCTTATTCCTCAATTAAATATCTACTATTGACATTCTGGATATCAATGGTAAAGGTGCCAAGATCTTGGAAGATTGGTTTTAACGTTAGATTTGGCATCCGAGCAGTTCATATTAATTACCTACCTTGACAAAACCATAGATCAAATTCTGACAGAATATTTGCATAGTCAAATTTCTGTGTCCGTCGAAAAGGTCACGTTCCTGCGGAAGTAAATCATTAAGTTTGCCAAGTCCCACAGCAAGAGAGCCAATCAGCTAACTTCAATATCGTTAGCAAACACACAGAATCGATGTTAGCCAATGCGTCAACACACCCGGCTACCTCTGCCCTAACTAGATACTCAAACATACGTACATTTGTGTATAAAGATAGGTAGATTTTATTTATTGTTTGTAACAGAGTAATATTTTTAAACCTGTGATGGTAAAAAGTAGTTTTATTATTGTAGATTTCTAAAAGAAAAAAATATGTTTGAAACCAATTTTATGGTTGTGATGGAATATTTATTTTGATTAAGTATATAAGAGTGATTTGGTGACCCATAGATAGCACCTGGACGGAAGCCCGTGTTCCTCTGTACATGGAGGAATATTTAAGCCCTTTATAACAATCAGCAGTCGCTAGGTTTTGCGACTGGGGCTGATCGGGATCCCAGGGTTTATAGTTTGAAGGTACGCTCAATTCCTTGACAACATACTGTCATGAAAAAGCAAAATTATATCATTCTGCCACACTCTCTTACAGTTTTTATAGATAACCCTTTAACTTAAGACTTAAAAGTCGTCCCACTAAAATCTTTCACTTTAAATCCGGTCTGGTCGTAGACCGATACATAATCCAATTAATACAGAGGGTATAAGAAAAGATTACCCAATGAAAATACTTCTATTAACGGACAAAAATATTTTTTTTAAAGTGAGGAAAATCCTACAGAAATGCCAAAAACTCACGTATCCTACCTAAACCTAACAGCCTACGGTTGGGAGCCCCAGGTTAGCCCTCAGAAGGATGTCCCCAGGACGGAAAAATTGTAAACTTTAGACAACGTTAAAATAAACTAACAAAAGTTTATTTTAGTATAAACGGTAACGAACGTAGGTACCTAAGTATGTAACTAAAAATTAAAATGAAAGTTCCTGTTGTTTAAGATTAAAACGAATATCGGCATCCAACGGACCGCCTCCCTTTCACGCGATCAAATAAATATAATCCCCAATTTAACTTTATAAAATTAATTTGAAATCGATCAGGGTGCGAGCAAGCCAGGCGTTTGTTCCAAAGTTACAAATACTCTTTAATATTCGTGAAAAAGTTAAAGGGTTGATTGGTAAAATCTTTTTACTAAATGGAACTTTGGTAACTTTTTTATTTTAATCAGTCTGCCAAATTGGTATTATTCAATCACAAAGATAAAATAATTAAGGCAAGGTGAGTTTGTTGGTGTGTTATGACTTCCCATGTTTTCCCCTAAAATAGTAATATTGCTACATAGGTACAGTCAGCTGCAGAGAAAAGTAAACAGGGCTGCCCTTTAAGGATTGAATTTTCTCGGAAAATCTTAAATATATTTTTATGTGACTTTATATAGTTATAGAATTACACAAATTTAATAACCATAATAAATTTCATAAAAATTTATAAAAGAGTTTTTGAAAAAATCATACAGGGTGGCCCTGTATGATTTTCTCTGCAGCTGACTGTACCAGTGACACTACTGAAAGTGACATTCTGTTAGGACACCTATTCTGTTACGAACATATAATCAGTTCACGCGTAATGCATAGTTTTAGGCAGGTATAAGTATGGATACCCGGAGCTCTCCATCATAGACAGTAGGTCAGGAACGTGTTGTTTTTAGTCGGTAAGAATCCGGCATAGTATCCATGACGGATTATCCTAATGTTAAAAAACCAGCCAAGTGCGAGTTGGAATCGCATGAAGGGTTTCGCAGCAGCAAGTAACAATATATAAAAGTTCTTATAGTTCGTTGTAACTTTGATTGATGTTTTAACACGTTCGCAGTGGTAGTGATTATTCTAACCGAAAATTGCGGTTTATGACGTATTAAAAAAAACTACCAGCTCTATCTCGTTCAAACCAATTTTCGTTGGTACTTTTTATGGCAATGTACATCATATATTTTTTGAAGATTTATCACTCTCTTAGTTTAGAAGTTAGAGGGGGGGGGGACACACTCATTTTTCCACTTTGGAAGCAAACTATTCACTTTAGAAAATAAAAATGTTAGAAACCTCAACAGTATTTTGGAAGACCTATCTATAGATACCCAGTATGGGTTTGATGAAAAAAAAATTGAGTTTCAGTTCTGAGTATGGGGACCCCCAAAATTTACTGCTTTTTTCTAGTGTTATATAAGAATCTTAATGCGGTTCACAGAATACATCTAGTTACCAAGTTTCAATAGCATAGGCCGTATAGTTTCGGAGAAAAGTGGCTGTGACACACGGACGGACAGACAGACGGACAGACAGACAGACATGACGAATCTATAAGGGTTCCGTTTTTGCCATTTGGCTACGAAACCCTAAAAAAAGTATAATCATAATTTTTAACCGACTTCAAAAAAAGGAGGAGGTTCTCAATTCGTCTGTATGTATTTTTTTTTATGTATGTCAAGCGATATTTCCGTCGATTATAGACGGATTTCAAAATTTATTTTTTTGTTGAATAGGGTTTACTTCTGAGGTGGTCCCATTTTCACCAAGTCAGGATGTGATGATGGGATCCAGGAGAAAACGAGGGCAACCACCGAAAATTGTAGGGACAACTAGTGCGCTTGTTAACTTTATAATTAAGTGCTTTAATGTTCTACATTTTAATGAAGGTCTGGAGTCGATCTGATGATAGAGTCGAAAGACAGCCGAGGGCATTCCATAGCAATTTACAGCAGTTACCTTGTGTTTGGGCTTGATTGATTTGTATTGATGAGAACTTTACACTTAGATTGATAGATCCGACTTTAAAAAAAAAGGAAGTTCTCAATGTTTTATGTATGTTCACCGATATTTCGTCAATTATATACGAATTTCAAATCTGCTTTTTTTTGGATAGAGTTCACTGCTGAAGTGGTCCCAATTTCACCAGGTCAGAATCTGATGATGGGATTCAGGAGAAATCGACGGCAACCACCGAAAATTGTAGGGACACTAGTGCGTTTGTTAACTTTTTAATTCAGTGCTTAAAGGTACTACAATTTAATGAATGTCTGGAGTCGATCTGATGATGGAATCGATAGACAGTCGAGGGAATTCCTTAACGATTTACAGCAGCTACCTTGTGTTTGGGCTTGATTGATTTGTATCGATGAGAAATTTCACCTAGATAGATAAATTTTTCGATTCACCCGTCACTTAAAATTATGAAAAAAAATTTTTCAATAAAAAATAAAACCGACTTCAAGCGAATCCTGAAAAATAAAATTTACTTAGCACAAAGTAATATGTATTTTGATTTATCATATTTAATTCAATATAATATTGAAGTTGGCGCCATCAATATAATACCTACATAAAACTATGGGTTTACTTGGCGCCGACTTCAATATGATATTGAATAAAATCTGATAAATCAAAATACAATATTACTTTGTGCTAAGTAAATTTTATTTTTCAGGATTCGCTTGAAGTCGGTTTTATTTTTTATTGAAATTTTTTTTTAATGGCAATTACCATAAAAGGCTGTCACGAAACGCGAATGTCGCCAAGACGCGTCGCCGTCGGCATCAGTTCCGACAAGGGGGCAAACTTTTCAATTACCGCCATGTCGTGTTACCCCGCAGCGGGTTAAATTAATTCTCTCCACTTCACAAAAAGATTCACCTTACCCCACACCACCCCTGTGAACCGACATCGGCCATCCTAACGTTATTCGATTTTTCCCTGGATATATTCCAGAACCCAACCCGTAACATTCTGACGTTTCGCAATATTTATTTTTAATTTAACGGTTCGCGCGCTAGATTTTGATTCTCGAACGAGCTTACCTTTTTGAAGTCCTTTTGTGTTTAAAAGAGAATTTAAACGGTAACGAATGGAAATGATTTTACAATTCTACAGCGCCACAGGTATTTTTCCTTATATCCTGTTATTATAGCAATCTCTCCTGAAATATTAACTGATTGTCTAATAAGTAGGCAGATATTTTTACAATTACGTAAATGTTTGAATAACCGATAATAAAAACCAAGTTACTAATATTTTTGTAAAGTAACTATATTACTACCTTAACCATAAATTTAATGTAAAAAAATGTTTTATCAGTCTCAAACCGGACTCGAATTCACAACTTTTGTTTGGGACACACCAAGTTGATAAAATTTGTAGGTATCTACGTAATAGTCCGGCCAATTCAGACATTCGAAAATACATAAATTCCCATCAAGCTGAAAATCAGTAAGATTGTTTAAACTATGATTAACATAATAAAATTTGAAAGTTCCCCATCTTTCACCTGTATGGAAAAAATATAACGGTTCAAGTTGTAATCGTTATAGTAAGCACACGTTTCCACGCCACCTGTGTACTTAGCTTAGCTTAGCGACTTTTTTAATCATTATATCTCAAAAATGGTGGCTCGGAGGAAAAAAGTATTCAAACATTTTTTGTATCTACAATTTTTGTCTGAAGTATTATATTCTATACTAATATTATAAAGAGGAAAGATTTGATTGTTTGTTTGTTAGTTTGCATCGAATAGGCTCCGGAACTACGGAACAGATTTGAAAAATTCTTTCACTGTTGGAAAGTCACACTCTTTGCGGTGAGCATAGGCTTTATTTTATTCCCTTATTCCCACGGGAACGGGAACTACGCGGATGAAACCGCGTGGCGTCTGATAGTTTATGATAAAACTATAGTTTTGGTGAAAATCGCGAAAAACTATTTTTTTTTTTACATTTGACCTTCAATACTTTTTTTCCATACAGGGGAAAGATGGGCAACTTTCAAATTTTATTTTTAATCATATTTCTTTATCATTCTCACATTACACACATCACATTAACACATAATCTTACTGATTTTCAGCTTGGTGGGAATTTATGTAGCTTTACACTTATTTTTGGTCTAATTTGACCGGACTAGTAGGTAATGGTTTGCTCTAAAATAGTATATTATTGCTCTAAAAATATCCATAGTTTTATTAACTAACAATAAATTCTACAACTTGTACGTAATTTTTCAGCCTGTAAAATATAAGATTTTATTTGTGTTAAGTTTGGTACTTGAAAATCTACTAAGTACTTAGTATAAATATTGTACATTACACACATCACATTAACACATAATCTTACTGATTTTCAGCTTGGTGGGAATTTATGTAGCTTTACACTTATTTTTGGTCTAATTTGACCGGGCTACATTCTCAATAGTTTCGTTCTACACTTAATATTCCACTCATAATGAATTTTTTTGACGTATTAACCCTCTGTTGCATCGAGAGCGTATCCAATCGAATAGATCGGTGCTTTTCGAGCAGTGTTACGGATCAGAACACGTGTTCACGCTCAACACCTACTGCACCGCGACCACACCCGGACTAGGGGTCCAGGGGCAAAGGGGGACGAACAAAGAGATGCCAATTGTGTTGTAATCGTCGCTTCTGTTATATTTGGGGATGTTTATTACCTTTAATTATATTTTAGTGGAGTAATGTTATCCTTCCTCATACGGCTTTATGGTCTTGATTGTTTTGAGGGTTAGACATAAGTATTCACTACTTTAACTTGTGTGTATCGACCAATTTTATACTGCATTTATAATGATGATGAAAATAGTAGCGTTATAAATTAGAGTGCTTTAATATTAATAACAGCACCATGAACGACAGGGAAAATATACCTGTACAATACAGATAAAAATTTTAAGTTTGAATGTTCGACTTAATCTCAAATCTTAATCTAAATCCGATTTAATCGTAAATGTCACCAATAGCCTTCCGTACATTGCTTAAGTAATTATTCAAGAACTTGAGGCATGGATGTGGGCTGCAACGGTAGTTCGAAGTAAGTGCCGGGCGAAATCAAGGGCACAGCTAGTTTGAATATTAGATTTACTTATATCACGAATAAAACGCATATAACTTTTAAAACAATAAGAAAAGAGTCCCTAATAACATAATTTCTATAAACAACAAAAAGATCAGGGCAACTGTCGATCCGATTACGTGATTTAATCACTGCTTCCATGTTTGCCCACTGTCCTCCCGACAAACTAAAATATTATCTATATTTTGACAGAGCAATTCAACCCTCCATCCATCGACGGGGGTAAATCTCGCCCGTCTAATTTCATTTTAATGTTGTGCGTGAACAAATTATTGCACTGTCATATTGAATGAAACTAAAATGTTTAATGGGATAATCTGTTCCATCTGGTTTTAGGGGTTATTTTTTTGTTAATGTTTACGTGATTCTTAATTAATTTTCGCATTGTACAGTGGGAGGGTTAATTGCATTGGCCAACGAATAGATTAGTCGAGGTTTATAGATAATTGATTTTGTAATAAAATTAAGTTTCGGTCATCTAAAATTTGTTCGATTTTAATGAGTATTATTTTATTGTGTGCTGTAGGGTGTGAATGGTAGCGATAGGGATATCAATAACTAACATCACCTGCAAGTTACTACGTAATGAAACTGGTGCAAACCCATGGTAGATTTGGTTTATCAGATGGTAATAGACGAGTAGGCTAATCGCTTCTAATAACAATGCTCGTAGACCCTTTAACTCTAAGTTCTAAGAACGACAAATTGTGCTAAACATCTTTCATACACGTATACTACCCGTTCGCTCTAACTTTGCCGCTGGCGTAGAGGCGTATACCCGAATTGTTAATTAGACGAAGAAAATTGACAGTAGTTAATGTCACTTCGTCATAGAAAATACGCAACATTGTATGAAGAAGTGACATTAGTTGCTGTCAATTTACTTCGTCTAATTAGAAATTCGACTTTAGTATGGAACCAAGCGGCAAAGTTAGAGCGAACGAGCAGTACGTCGGTCGCAGGTGCCCGTGCCAGTAATGTTAATGTGGTACCAAACTCAAACTCAAAAAAACATTTATTTCGCATAATCCTAATACATAGGCACTTGCGACACGTCAATGAATACAATGCAAATAGTACCACCAGTTCGGAACGCGGCCCGCTTGACCACTATCATAATACCCGTGTAATATCTGATGTAGCGAAGGTCCGCTACGGTGACCACTTTCAATAAGGCGGACTCTATGCTCTTTACCACCTACAAAAGCATTAATAATGGCTGTTGTTTATAGCAGTGATAATATCAGGTGGAAAGGGCTGAGTCAAGAATGTAAGAGGCATTGATATAAAGTCTTAGTCTTAGATTATTTATTTTTTTTTAATTTAAAAGATTACAAACGTTTTGAGAGTCTTAGTTGAAATCTATGCGAAATCTAAGGTAGGAGGCAAGTGGCAACCAGTAGGCACGTATGCTCTTTTTTTTTGTTTAACGTGGGGGAAAATCCTCATGGATGTTATGCCGGACTCCTACCGACTAAAAAACCTCACGTAACGCCCAACAGCCTATGGTTAGGAGCCCCGGGTAAGCCCTCGGAAGGATGTCCCAGGACTCCCAACAGACCTACGGCCGCCACTGCGGCCTCGCCCAGGGGGTGGTTCGGGTGCTATCCCGCGTCTTTGGGGGATTTCGGGTGTGATCCCGCTTCTAAGGGGGGGGGGGGGGGGGGCGTGCGTGAGTTGCTCACGTCACGCTGCCGTCATGGGCCTGCTTCTGTCAGGACGGTGAGCCGCGCTCGCACCGTCCTCAGACCTATTATTCTTTATGATGTGTGACATTCATTGTGTCTCCAGAACAATGTTTACTAGAACTTCTTACTTTAATACATACATACATAACATCACGCCTGTCTCCCAACGGGGTAGGCAGAGACTATGACTTTCCACTTGCTACGATTCTGGCAAACAACTTTCGCTTCTTCAACTTTCATAAGTGTCTTCATACATGCTCTTCGGTTAAGGGTACTCTTGACCTGGCCTTTTCTCAGAAGATTATTGATTTGATAGACATGAGTATGCCGAGGTCGACCCCTACCAGTTTGCTCATTCACTCTCGCTTCATAAATCTGTTTCGTTAGCCTATTTCCATTCATTCTCTCCACATGTCCAAACCATCTGAGCATCCCTTTCTCTATCTTAGTCACTACATCTTCTGTCATACCGCAATGTTCCCTTATCACACTATTCTTTACTTTATCCCTCAATGTCACTCCAACTATACTTCGCAAACTTCTCATTTCCACTGCATTAATTTTACTTTCATGCTTCTCCTGCCACACCCAACTTTCACTACCATGCATAAGTGTAGGGACAAGCACTCCTCCATGTACAGCCATCCTTGCCTTTTTAGACACGTTCTGACTGCTCATAAAGGTGTGAATGGCTCCATTCACTTGGTTTCCTGCCAAAACTCTTCTTTCAATATCATTGTCACACTTTCCATCTCTTGCAAATTTTGAACCCAAATATACAAACTCTTTCACCTGTTCCACGCTCTTTCCTTCGATCGATATCGAGCAATCAGTCATACATTTCTCTCTTTCAAAAACCATTACTTTTGTCTTGCTTACATTAACATTCATTCCTCTACTTTTAAGCGCATCGTTCATTATATTAACCATCAATTGCAACTCCTCCGCCGATGATGCCAGTATTACCTGATCATCAGCATAAAGGAGGCATTTGACGGTTAGCTCATTCATTTTTAATCCATACGCGCACTCTTGTAGTTCTTTCAAGCAACTGTCCATGTATAGGTTGAACAGCCATGGTGACGCTACACAGCCTTGTCTCACACCTTTTTCGATGGGAAAAAAATCTGTGCAAGCTCCATTGATCCTGACACAAACACTGGAGCCCTCGTATAGAGATTTCAAGGCTCGTATCAAGTTGCTGTTCACTCCATACATGGAAAGTGTTGACCACAGTTCATTCCTCACCACTCTGTCATAGGTCTTTTCTAAGTCCACGAAGTTGCAATAGACTTTTTGACGTTTTAGATAACCTGTTATGAAAGTCATCCTCATCATTCTCTTTCTTACTTTTTATGACTTCTTTCACAACACGCTTATACCTTTTATACTCATCCTTTGCCATTTTTACATCCTCATCCGTTGCCTTCTGCATTCTTTGGTTGGCCATTGTAGCCAACCAGTTCAACCATGCTTGCTTCTTATCAGACAAAACTTTTAAAACTTCAGCACACATACTCTTTACCTGACATCCTCGTCTCCTTTTGCTTATCCCACATACTTCCACTGCAACTTTTACAAGACCTTCCTTAATCGGCTTCCATAATTCTTCAATCTCACATATTTCCTCTAAATTTACAAATTTCTCGCTCAATTTACTTACAAATTCCTCTTTCACGCGCATATCTGTCAAATTTTCGACTTTAATGCGCTCCAATACACCAATGGGTTTATGCACACGATGCCGCCACAGCTGAAACAGACCTCTTACTCGGCTAATTACCAAGAAGTGATCTGTGTCAACTCCGGCACCGCGGTATGCCCGCGTGTCCAGAACATTCTTTCTCATTCTTGCATCTACTATCACAAAATCAATCATGCTTCTCTGGCTTTCTTGTTTCCTTGTATATAAGTGGATATCTTTGTGGTTAAATATGGTGTTGGTTACCACAAGATTCCTCTCCAAACATACTTCTAGCAAACTTTCGCCATTTTCATTCACTCGCTCATCCCCAAACTTACCCAATACACTTTCATATCCATCACGCTTCACTCCAACCCATCCATTAAAATCACCTAACATTACAATCCTTTCGTTTCGTTTGCATTTACCCAGAATATCATTCACACTCTCCCAGAATGCCTGCCTCTCACTTTGGTCTTTTGAGGACCGACGCCACCGCGCATCCTGTGGAGCATACACTCCTAACACAAAGATGCGGGTGAGTCCAACCTTTAACCTCAACCAAACGAGTCTTGGGCTCACACATTCATAATCTGTCACACATTCATTCATTCTCGCGGAAAGTATTACACCTACACCCTGACAAGCCGCACGGGTCGTGGCTACGCCTGACCAGTAGGCCGTATAGGCTCCATGCGTCGTGGTGTCGCATCCTTTCCGCTTTGTCTCATTCACACACAAAATATCCAGTCGCCTCTCTCGCGTTATCTTGCATACCTCCTCAATTTTATCATCCATACCTCCTCTTACATTCAACGTAGCAAAGCGGCTATCATTAGCCCACTTTTCGCCCCGATGGGAGACGAGACGTGACGGGTTGCGAACCACATCGCCGTCATTCTGGATGTTTAAATTCAACTCCATTGCGTTCCCACGAGTAGCAAGGGAGTCTTACTTTAATAGGTAAAGTAAGTGTGCTTATAAAATTATTTATATGCCTAGAGTTGAAAGTTACAAAATCTTTAATAAAACGGCATGAAATAAATAAACTTTAGCGGTCCATCTGTAAACTTCATGGTATACAGAACAAAGTTATTTGAGGCGGTGAAATAAAGCGTTGCTCTGCACTCCCAACTTGTTCAGTTTTGTAACAGAACCGACGTTCCAAACCACAGTACCTTGTAACTTTGCAACAACTTTATAAAAGAGGATATAATTTTGATGTTCTCTTCGCCGTCTATCTATAGAAAAAAGAAAAACAGTTTTTGTTTTTATTGTTGACTAGCGGACATCACGCGGTTCACACGCGTAGTTCCCGTTCCCGCGGGAAGACGAGAATAAAATATAGCCTATGTTTACCGCAAAGAGTGTAGCTTTCCAACAGTGAAAGAATTTTTTAAATCGGTTGAGTAGTTCCGGAGTTTATTCGATGCAAACAAACAATTAAATCTTACCTCTTTATAATATTAGTATAGATATAGACTAGCTGATACTCGCGTAGGTAACCATTTTTCACAGAACTTGTTATCCCGGATAAAAAGTTCATGTAAACCTAGGGTGTCTTATATCTGCCTGACCAGTTTAGACAAATTGGTTCAAGAGTAAGAGTATCATTGATTTTCCAAACATCTTCACAAACTTTTAAAAGTGTAAATATGTATTGGTTGATAGGTTCAAATAGCAGTCAACAAGCGATACCTAGGCCCTGACCATCGATCTATATGTACTACGTACGTACTCGGTAGAATATATGTCAATGGCACTAACTTGATTTTATCATTAACCAAAGCAAAGCCAGTGAGGTTTTGAACTTCCTGAAATTTATGTACGGTACAATGACCGCACATATAAACTCGGCAGCATATTTTAGGAAGTCTTTTAGCAGGTTATGACTCACTTATAATACCACAGCCTACAGGTAGGTTTTCCCTTTATACTGTGCTTATACACGCAACAGTAGTCATTTAACAGTAGGTACTGTAGCTGTTATCATTTATACTGGGTGTAACAAAATTACCTCTCCAAATTTCATGAGATGACTTTGCATCGGAAATCAAATACAAATATTTAATAAATATTTTTTAAGGGGGGTAAATTTTTTAATTTTTTTTTAAATATTTTTGTCGCACATTAAGAATTTATTTTTTACCGCGGCAATTCGAGGTAACATGGTCGCCGTGGCAAAACAAACACAGAGCACCCGTCTGGCTGTCGTTGTCGCTTTCTACTGCCGCTCAGTAGCGATAGAAAGGGTGAAAATGAAAATTTATAGGACCTTTAAAACGGCTTTACGGTTAAAGTATTCATGTGATTTTTTTTTCTTCATTTTTGTAATGTTTCTTGACTGATGCCATGTCACGTGACGAAATTTGGAGAGGTAATTTTGTTACACCCAGTATACCTCTGACCACAGGGCGGAAGCTCCAGCTTGAATGTGTGCGTGTGACCAATAATTCTAAGCACATGTTCCGTCAACACGTACATCAACTCTTATTGACAGCTGTGGTGCGGCAGGGAGTTGCCGATCTGTATGTAATACTATAGGTATATTATCTTTGCTCTAACAAGAATGACGTACTTTCAGCTGCATCATGGATTTGCGCTACCACTCTAGTATGCAAATTCCCCAAACTCTTTTCTATTACGAGTACCTAGGTACTTTCCAGTCGGAAAAATTCTCAACGAAGCCGAATCTAAGCCGCTCCGGAATGTTCACATAGGTACGTACTATCCTCTGCTACTTTCGGAACAGTAGATAATCCCTTCATGTATGTAAAAGAGTCCCTAGATTGCAAAAAAAAAATATTAATCAACAGTTTCAAGTTCCTACTTACTGGACCTACTTTAAACTTATTGACAGTCTCACTGTCATTTAAAAACAAAGGTGAAACTAAGCGTGCGTGAGAAAACCGTTGTCGCCCCGACATTGTTGGACATCTATTACACGAGATGTTTGTCCAGGCGCGAACGGACCCCGCGGGGTGGAAGGTGAATAAAAACCTGGATATTTCTCATATTTATGTCGGTGCACTCGAAAATATTCCCTGAGGTCGGTCGGGAGCGCGGTCGCTTTACACGGATAAGTTCCCTGAGGTGGTTGCGGTAAGGAACAATTTCGCGCGCAGGTGGGAAGGACCGTGGGACACGGCCCACCTGACGCACCCCTCTGCCTCTTCGCTGCCCTCCGCCCTCTCTGGCTCGTTAATGATGATGTGCTCAGCCAGCAGACTATTTCACTTCTGAATACATCTTTCTCACTTTTGATACTCTGTCCCTGTCCGACTGCTCGGCGGGATATCGCTGTCCTGTTCGTGCGCCGTTCGCCTGGTCGCATCCACCTAGTCAATTCGGCAAACGCGTATCTACTTTGTGTCGGAAATGTAATGGAACAAATGCGGCTGGAATTAACGTCGGAACGAATGTCGGGCCACGGGGTCGTTCTCTCCTCGGATATTTTCCACACGATGATTTTGATGCTCAACTATGGAGCGCTAATAACATTTTGTGGCAAAAACAAACGTACCTACCTATAACGTATCTAAGTACAAAGAATATTAGTTAGTTCTGATTTTTCGTCCAATTAGGTAGGTACTTACCTACTTTGATAAATTAAATGCAAGCTTCATGCTTATGTCAACTTACATATTAACCTACTTTGGTAATTTTCACGAAAGAAATCGAATTAAGTATAGATAACTGGCTTGGGGACCGTTGCTGTGACCTACCTACTTCAATAGAAGTGACTCTGCTGGTTCATTTTCTGGTTGCGTGTTTTCGTGGAGTCCGTGAAACGCCCCCGCCTCGTGTATTCTGTGAGCCCAGTTTTCGTGTAGGTACCGAGTCAATCAGGTGGAGTCAACGATCCCTATATTTAACCTGAAAATTTAGATAGAACTGACTTTATTGGCAAATAAAGTAATCGTTATCGTAATGTTTTTTTTGCTGACCAGTGATCTCATATCTGGTATGGTCTTTACCGTGAAAAGTCCAAACGGCAATGACATTTTTGATGAAATCGGGATTGATTCCCAGACGATCTTACCTTCGCAATCAAAATCTATTTTGTAAAGCTTACAATGCAAAAAGCGGGCTGTTTAACATCTTGATCCGGGTTAATATCATCGGTGAAGCGGCGGAGTTGCCTCCTGACGCCAACAATTGGCAAGTCATGATGCTTAGATGAAGCTCCCTCGCCTCCCTTCGAAATTAAGACTACACTTGTTGTCAAGATGTGTTATGATCACTTTATACTACTAAAATGGATAACAAGATACATATGTAATGGTAGTAAAGTCGTCACAGAATCCTATGGGCGCTTCAACCAAAAAAGTGACCTACAGATCTGTTGTCCACTCTTATACAATAGGACCTTCTTATTAAGGACTTCAAATTTAGTAATTCAAGACCACGGCAGTTGTTTGTTCTACAATCCTCCACTTGCAGTGATGGAACGAAGCAAGCCCTACCGAACTTCACCATACAAGACCATCATAAATGTGATTGAACACTCATATATATATGTTGGAGTGAAAAGTAATCGGTCATCGGTAGCTCTCAAAAATAAATCTGGATTGATAATCTCCAATCAAATTAGTTCATTGTACTTCATTGCTGACTGGACTACAGTCTAACAGACTACAAACAAACCCTATGAAAGTCTTTTACACTTTGACATACACAATGTAGTCTCTACCTATACGTTTGTCCATACTGATATGTAATTACAATTAGCTTAGCTTGTAAGCCCGGTCTTTAAGCACATTGTCTATACTATGTATGGTATGGTTCCAATAGAATAAGAAACTATTGTGTCTGTAATGCCATTCTAAATTACTAGGTAGGTATACCGAAGGGATAACCGAACATCGTTAAGTAAGATGACTTATTTAACGCACTCGTTAGTAATGTAAGCGCGTCTTGGTTATGCCAGTTCAGTCAATAAACCTTTTGACCGTTCACCAATTCAGCTTCGTGAAGCTTTCATAGAGCAGGCGGTGAGCGCCGGGATTATTGGGTCATTAATCACGCCCCACACCCTCCAGCCGCCAGCCGCCATCGCCCACACTCCTCGGTACGTGGTGTCTACACTATACTGGGAGCAGTGCCCGAGTATCGATAAATAATATCTATCTGGGCTAGTTTTCCACTGTAACGAAGCTACATTGTAAGAGTGCTTGAAAAAAGTCGATTGATTAAAAGATCTGGTCTTTAGGTGAGCACACCTACTTGCATTGGTGGTTCATAGTTAAAAATCAACCTGATTCGCGATTATCGGAAATAGAAAACGCTTAAGAAACGTTTTGGTTACAAGCAGCGAGGAATACACATCGTGTTGTTCAGACTCTCCATCACAAAACAAACGTCAAGTACAGAATAAGTATAGTAGTACAAGTACCTTTTCCAGACTAACTTACTTATAGTAGATACAGGTGTAGATACCATTAAAGTATTTATTTTTCCTGTTATTTTTTGATTTATATATTTTTGATTTATTCCTGTTATTCAAGTCAAGATATAATCTTGACCACTACAACACCTAGGTAAAGAGAAAACGTCTATACAAATTGGTTTTTACACAAACGACTTTTAAAAGACATTGACGCGTGATTGTCGGAACGTTTTGGATTTAGGAAGAAACAGTATCTCCTTATGTGTTAATGGACATTGTTCAGAGAGCAAGTCACCTCAACAGACAACAGCTCGATCTCAGAAGCACCATAGCTATAATCGGTGCTGGGATCTGACTCAAAGAACTCCTTAATCCCAAATAGATTTTTAGTGTAAATCTGCGTTATTTGACTTACCTTCAGGATACTGTTCAAATCTACTACATTGTCGTCCTCAGCCTAATTGACACAGAACCTATAACAAGCAGATTCAAAGTTAATTACCACAGGCTATTTTAAAAACACAATATTAAAATGTAGTGAAAATAACTGGCATTCAACCGCTATTGCCTTGCGGGTAATAAATAACAAATACATACTTTTTGTATCAACTACCTTTTTGAAAAACATGTTATGTTTGCTTTCAATTCGGCCGAACGAGGGGCGATAGATGTTTGAAGTTAAATCTCCCTTTTAAACGTTTACAAATGTGATTCACTGAACGCCTTTTATGCGAGCTTAAGCGACGTAAGACTTAACTTCTTTTGAGTTTAATGTGTGTTCAACTTTGTCGGCATAAATACGCTTAGGATATTTAGCAATAAATGATTTTTGTTGCAAAATGGTTACGTGTATTAGCTAAAAATACGAAAATAACTACGATTTGACGTTACAAAGAAATAGGTCGGACAGCTAGAGGAAAATATCAAGATTACAAGTATCTACCTACAAGCTAAACTTTTGGTAACAATACCTTGGTGGTGACGATCAGTCGTATGGGAACCTAGGTATATTTTGTATTAAATTATGAGAATTCTTTGTGATGCAATTAAAAGTATCAATATAAACTCACAAACCTATAGAGCTTTAAGGTAGTACCCAGGGCCTGATTTACCCATAAGCTAACTAAGCTGAAGCTTAGGGCGCCAGGACCGAGGGGGCGCCTGGCGTCGGGCTAGGCGCTGGGCTGTGAGTTACGGTACTATCACAATTTTTCTTCAGAATCTTAAATAACATTACCTGGTGAAAATTTGATCACCAATGTTAACTAACATTAGCGAACATTAATTTTGATCGCAACGTTATAATAAATTTTCATGTTAGGTAATGTTTTATAACTAATTTTAAACCAAACTTCATCAATGTTAGGAGCACACTAAACTTCTGACAATTCTAAACAGATTGTAACAACTCCTAACAACATATTGTGTAACATTTTGTAACAGCCAGTTTGGGAACACCATTATACTGAAGTACATACATAATAATATTTGGTAATTTAGTGAAAATAAAAAAAACGTGTGTTAAAATTAAATTCCTGCGCTCCGGAACAAAAGTGTGAGACTGCACTGTTGAGGCGGTGAAAACGCGCATGGAGGGGAAGAGTGGCTGGAAATACACCATGGCAGCCTCACCTACCGAATGCAGATACTTACCGGCTTACTACCTTGTTTTGTTTTAAACAGGAGTGCATCAGTAAGCATCTGCAACGCACACAGCATAAGTTAACACCCGAGTACTAGCACTGCGGTGACTGCAGCGATAATACGGCGCTACATGAACAGGCGGAGTGCTCAGCATTTGAACTGCAACATCGTTGCGGACCTGGGCGTAGATGTTCTCACGCTGGAGACTATGGTCTTCAATGGGAGAAAATATGAAACCGCTGAGTCTTTTGTGAGCAAGTTGTGTTTGCGAAAGAAGCAGCGGGAGGGGAAACTCCCTCCCAAGCTCCGTAGTCGACGGCAGAGTCGTCGCACACTGCAATACGCTTAGTACTACTACTACTACTTAGTCTTACAGAAACAGATCAGGGCGATGGCGTGTCTCATCACTCATCAAAGAAATAGAATAGTACCCTATTCCCATCCCGATACACCCGAAATGAGATAAAACCCAAACCCACGGGAGGAATTGCGATGGCGGACAAAGTCTGTTTCGTAGCCCTTTAAACCTGCCCGCATTTTGAAGCAATGATCAGTTTAGTGCAAACTGCCGGAAGTGATCAGTAATGTCACATCGGGGACACCGCAAGTTTTTAAATATTTATTTTACGACTGTTTGTTACTTTTCTTTCATTTCGTGACAGTCAAGAAAGTTTTTTTTCAAAAAAGAAATAGATGCCATTACTAGAAAAACAACAGATCTCTTGTTTTACGCCGAAATGTCCGGATGGTTGGTGCTTAACTACCGGGATCGAGCCGTTCCATTCAGCTTACACCGAGGTTTCAGCTTAGCTCTACCACCTTATTTGGTACCTTTCGTATTTCGTCTACCTAATTACTGACAGTTTAATTAACCCCGCCGAAAAACGAGAAGTGTTATAAATAAGTTTGACCTATGGATCTTTGCATGTGTGTGGCATTGTAGGCTAGCAGCTCAACAGATAGGCCAATTTTCTATGCTCGAAAGCCGAAGTGCCGGGGATGGTTCACAGCTATAAATTTTGCAGATCATCAGCTCACTTCCTGAGGGATGAAGGGATCTCACTAAAATTTGGTGGTCCGATTTATCGGAAACTGGATGTACCTAGGTACTGTTAGGTAATTTGATGTTATTTTCACTACATGATAACCTGTTACTGGCTAATGCATCAATTAGTCTGTGTGATACCTAACTCCTCAGTAAATTACAGGTAAGTTGCACCTGGGGGCGCTTATTTATAGCTAGCCTAGGGCGCGCGAAACCCTAAATCAGGCCCTGGTAGTACCTAGTAACCTACCTAGTTATAAGAATTAATTATGATTCTGTGGTAGTACTACACTACAAACTACCCCTAAATAAAAATAGTGCATCTACTGATTCAAGAAAAGGCTATGTGGTTGGGGACAAAGGGGCTGTGTCGTCAGATAATACTTGCTTCCAGCAAGGCAGAAAAAAATGAAATTATAATAACTGCTCCTAACGACCAAGTCACCTACGGAGGCACGGACTGTAAGCACAGATTAATAAATAGTTACAGCTGTATGCACAGATTAATAAATAGTTACTACTGCTGTAAGGTTGAGATGACGGATACAACCAGTACTTTACGCTGAGATGAAGTATATTGCGTCCGAAGTCATCAGATCGTATCCATTTTGTTACACATTTCGCCTTCGTTTAATTAAAATCGCGCTTATCCGCGTCACGCTAGAAATTGAGCCCTTGGCTTAAAGAACCCCTATTGCTATTGACCTATAAATATATACTTTATGTCTGTAAGCATAAAGTCGCTTTTGGAAATTAGAGGGGAGTGGATGACGTCGAGAGAAAAAAAGCACGTGTTCTAAGGGATTACATGTGCACCATAAACAAAAGGTTAACTTTGCATCAGTTGCTCTCAGAGCTCTAGCTGATACACAAATGTAGATAGGTTTAGATATATAAATACCTACTAGTACTAGTAGATCGAAATTTATTGCACAATAGATGGCACTAACCATATCTATACATGGTTTTTTAATAGAGTCATGTATTTCAGTATTTGAACATCCGAATTCGAAAATAATAGATACAAGATTTTTTTATTTATTTATTAACATCTATCATCACAAGTGCCCCTAATTCGGTAGTGAAAGATATGTGCATACCTACCTATCTTCGCTTTTTTAATAGATACTTAAGCAATGTTTTATTCGACTACCTCTACCTAGACTGACTCTACTATAGTACACAGACTGGCTGTGGTCATAATCCTGAATTGGAACTAATATTATTTCAGAGTTTTGGGTGTATTATATTTATAACTAGCTGACCCGCGCAACTTCGTTTGCGTCTCATAAGAGAGTAAATCACCCGTTCCCGTCGCAGTTACTCCCGTCAGAATAATTTCGTTAATGATAGATGTTTCCCGTCGCATTATTGTAGAAATTGCGCATATTCATGCATAGGACGTGGACTACCGGTGTACGTCGCCAGCAGAATAGTGAATCGACCAAAAAAAGCGAGGTCAAACGGGATAAAAAGTATCCTATGTCCGTCTCCTGGTTCTAAGCTACCTCCCCACCAATTTTCAGCCAAATGGTACGGCCGTTCTTGAGTTATAAATGTTGTAACAAACCCGTCTTTGTTTTATACAGGGTGTGGCGTAAATAGTGGTCCAACCGTCAGGGTGTGATAGAACAGGTGCCCCACTATAACATACTACAATATCATCCAAATTTACCCAAGGGTCTCAAAAAAAAATAACTTTTTCTGAAAAATCGTCCCTTTTTTGTAAAGTTGCCTGTAGATTATAGGAAAACAGCTATTTCTGATTTCTGTTTTTTCTCTCTTAAAGCTAAATACATAAGCTATCAAAAAATAATATTGTTAATAAAATTCCACAACAAACGTTTGAAATAAATATAAGTTCATCTCAATTTTCTCTCTAATTTTCAGGTATCATGAAAATTGTTCAACGTTTTTTATAAAAAATATGTACTACACTGATGCTATCCAAACGTTTAAAAATATGCTTATGTAATATTGATTTCAAAATGATACCATGAAAGGATTTCGCATAAACAGAAACTAGTAATTTTTACTGTTAAAGTTCAAAACGGGTTAAGAAAAATGACCAAAATCAACTTACATACATCACACTTATAACGTTTTTTTCATAGTAATAGTTCATAGTCGACATTATTATTATTTATTTAAAATCTTATAACCTAGATAGCGCCCGCGGCTCCACCCGCGTGGGATTTTGTAACTATTCTCGCTTTTATGATCCCACCGGAAGTGGGAATAGTAACAAAATTCATCGCGGGTGAAACCGCAGGCAACATCAAGGTCGCGGTTGAACGCCCGAAACGTCGGTGAATGTAAGTAAATAGTATTTTGCGTGAAGTGTTAAAAACTGCGATAGTTTAAAAAATCATAACCGTGATGGCGCCCGCAGTTCCACGCGCTAGGAATTTGTCATGGAATGGGAACAGAATTTCAGATAGAAAATAAATAAAAGCGAGAATAGTTACAAAATCCCACGCGGGTGGAGCCGCGGGCGCTATCTAGGTTATAAGATTTTAAATAAATAATAATAATGTCGACTATGAACTATTACTATGAAAAAAACATTATAAGTGTGATGTATGTAAGTTGATTTTGGTAATTTTTCTTAACCCGTTTTGAACTTTAACAGTAAAAATTACTAGTTTCTGTTTATGCGAAATCCTTACATGGTATCATTTTGAAATCAGTATTACATAAGCATATTTTTAAACGTTTGGGTAGCATCAGTGTAGTACATATTTTTTATAAAAAACGTTGAATAATTTTCATGATACCTGAAAATTAGAGAGAAAATTGAGATGAACTTATATTTATTTCAAACATTTGTTGTGGAATTCTATTAACAATATTATTTTTTGATAGCTTATGTATTTAGCTTTAAGAGAGAAAAAACAGAAATCAGAAATAGCGGTTTTCCTATAATCTACAGGCAACTTTACAAAAAAGGGACGATTTTTCAAAAAAAGTTATTTTTTTCTGAGACCCTTGGGTAAATTTGGATGATATTGTAGTATGTTATAGTGGGGCACCTGGTCTATCACACCCTGACGGTTGGACCACTATTTACGCCACACCCTGTATATTAAGATATATGTATATAGGCATTATTTACAACAGTTTTCCACTGTTATTCTAATATTTAGGTACCTACATGGAATAATACTCTTTAGCAAAACTCTTTCTCTGTACGCAAAATAGAATTCAATCATCCCTTCTTCACAAAATGAAGCGTCAAAATCGAAACTAAACCACTTTAAAGTCATTAATATTTCAGCTCCTTACACCCGTCAGAATATCGAATAGTGAACGAAACAATACACGTATAATCCGTATGCCGTAGACATTCGTAGCAAAGTCGGTCGTAGCCACCGAACGCCAGCGTATGCGTTTCGCCGACATGTGCGGACACAATGGCCGCATTCTCATGGACTCAGCCTCGGTAAGCTGATTGCGTGACGTCATCCCTACGTAGGCCACATGCACAATGGAAATGCAATTAATACCAGAAATATTTTGGAGTACACTTTTAAATTGATAGTTTTTAACAAACTTGAATACGAATTAAGTACATTACTTTGCGTGTATTTCATGTAAAGAATTTATTTTCCAATTTTTGAGTTCAGAGAAGTCCACTACAATCATGGAGCAAAATGCGGCAGAACGAGTAGTACCTACTCGTTAAGTTACCTAAGCAACCTCTACCGACATTTTAGAAAAGCATAGTTGCAAGTTAATACTTGTAAATATTTTAGTTCAAAGTGAACTTGCAAATTATTTGTGAGCTTTGTACGAGTATTGTTTATAAACTATTAGTTTATAATTAGATTCCCAAACTCGAGAACATCCGTGATACAGGATTCCTTGCTATTTTATCTTCATCTTGATAGTTACAATAGTGAGACATAGATTTCTTATTGCTCCACGGTTCTTAGCATCATAATTCTTAGGGCGATTGTTCTTTCTACGCTACGTGATGTGAGCGAGACTACTAAACACAGTTAGCTCCTTTTATTCGTCTTTTTGCTATAAATAGCCGTACTATTAGATCCACCATTCACGAAATTCTAGATTTGTAATGTTTTCGATGAAGGAGGTAGGTAAACATTTAAACGTGTGTAGTTATAATGAAATAGGAAACCACGGTTAAATGCCAAGGTTAAATAAACAGAACTCACGACTCACAACTTACATTTGCAATAGAACACTACATTTGAAGTGATAAATAAAAATGTAGGTAAATGATATAATGACAAACTCATCATGGGATAGCACATAGCACCATTATGATGCGACCCTCAACACAAAGGTAGTCACGAACGATCCCGGCTTACCGAGGGATCGCCAGCTAATAAGCGGTTCATGGCTCCGCTTATAATCCTTCGTGTAAAACAACTATCTATTTACAACAGATTTACAAACATACATAATATATAGGTAAATTAAAATAGATATTAAACAGCACATTTGTCGGTCATTCTGTACTGTATACTAAGACTAGCCGAAGCTCTGCCCAATTTATTGTGTGCCTATATATATGGAGAATAAGTATTTGGCCGAGTCCTGAAGTGTTTAATTGCGGTTTACCACTGTTGACTGAAATTCATTTGATCATTTAACGTGTGACCAAAAAAACATTAGGTCATTCTACTACTGATCGAATGAACAATTGACTAAAAGAGTTTTTATCGAACAAACATTTAGTATTTCTACTACTGATCGAATGAACGTTTGACCGAAAAACAGTTGGCTAAATAATATTTTAACAGGGGCTGAATCAAAATGGCTAGGTTAGGTTAGGTTAGAACTGCGACCACAACGCACGAGCCGAGCGAGCGAAGCGAGCGTGCCGCGGCAGCGGCCGGCGAGTGCCAGAACCGAATTCTACTTATTTCGCTTTTATTTATTAAAATATTCATTCGATCAGTAGTAAAAGTACCAAATGTTTGTTAGATAAAAACTCTTTTGGTCAATTGTTCATTCGATCAGAAGTAGAATGCCTTAATGTTTTTTCGGTCACACGTCAAATGATCGAATGAATTTCGGTCAACAGTGGTAAACCCGTTTAATTGCCCCTTCTGTTACATATTCGAAGGACTGTAACTTTAAGTTATGTTTTAGCTACACAGTTCTGTATCGGGCCTATGTCGCTTTACCCGGTGACAGGGTGAAAGTGTATTTAAAATTCCACTTTCTTACTTCCTGATCAGTTCGCGTGGTAAAGATTTTTCATTACTCGTTCCCCACAGAAAAAGAAAAGTAGCCTATGTGCTAATCCAGGGTGTCCGCTATCAGTATACCAAATTGGTTAAGCGGATACAGCATTATCTATACTTATAATAAATCTGTAGAAGTGAAAATTCTGTACATTCAAAATATCAAGAAAAAAATAGCAGGGGGTGTTACTAAACCGACACCGAACCCAAAAATGTGATTAAAAAAATTTTTGTCTGTCTGTCTGTCTGTCTGTTTGTTCAGGCATCACGCAATTACGATGAAACTTGGTATAATTATTCTTTAATAGCCTGGGCACCACACTGGGTACTTTTTATCCCGGAAAAGAATATAGAATTCAAACCAAACTTAATTTTTCGGTTCGATCCCTAGACCCAAAGTTATTATCAATTATTGCTTAAACGGTTAATGGTACGATGATGAAACTAAGCATGAGCGTTGTTTGTTACAATTTGAAAAAAGTCATTTTAACATTTTTGCAAATTCCACCTCCAAAGGTATAAAAAAGGAGGGTAAAGTTTGTATGGGACAACGTGATTCCATGGTCCGATCTACTTAAAATTTCGCATATAGCATTATTAACGTAATTGATGGAAGACGTATTTCATATTTTTTTGAAATTTATACTTTAACGAGCTAAAAAGGGAATGTAAATTATTTTGGGCTCGATTTTCTCCGGAGTTGATATCAATACTCTTTAAATACTCTCATTTTATACTTATACTAGCTGACCCGCGCAACTTCGTTTGCGTGATAAATGAAGAACCGCTCGACGGATTTTGTGCAAACTTTACATAAACCGTCTACTAAATAGTCCAAACAAAGCCTCAACATTTGGTTTGGATAGCTGAACCCGTTCTTGAGTTATAAAATTACAACGAAAAGTGGCATTGATTTTTATATATATAGATAAATTACTTTTTATTTTGACACATAATTTGTGAAAGTTCAATAAAATTGACGTTTTTATTTATGTTTTATTTCAAACTTCAAACAGATGATTTTACTACATAGCCATAAAGTTAAAAAGAAGCGCTTTTTTGGTATAATATTAAACAAATATGCTATACGGAAGTATTATTGCTAATTTATTCAAATTTTGTGTGACAAAAATACAATTGTGAAAAGAAAAAGAAAATTCTAAGTTGTAAGTCTGAAAAAATGAAAGACCACGCTTCAGGTAGTATCCACTGGTCAAGTTACCATCTACGCTCAATCCTTACGACAAAGGTTGTCAGCTGCCCTAAGCAACTGGTCATGGAAGGCATGAACTATATTCTACATTATAGTGCCGACTGCATTCTGTCAGGAAACAGACTCACTAAGTCTTTGTAAAATATGGGAATGGCCTCTACGTAAACTACATTCGACAGGACTGAAAAGAGCCATTAAGTATTGTGTATTGTTATTACGTTACCAGGTCTTGGTTGGACCATCTTTATTAGGAGGACAAAGCCTGTAGGCTTCTTACTTAGACTTACTTAGACTGTAGTAGTTCTTAGTACCTGAAGAAGGAACTACGATGTCAATTGCTTAGAAGGGAAGTTGTGTCAAGTAAGTAGCTGTTTAGCCATTGAATTAAGAAATGTATTTAATAAATAAATTTACTTAGCTCATATTATTATGCATTATGAATTTGTTAATTAGAAATCTTTCTAACTAGGTATTATAAATGCGAATGTTTGTGAGTGTGGATGTTTGTTACTCTTTCACGATGTAACGGCTGAACGGATATGGCTGAAATTTGGTCTTACAGAGATTTAATGGATTTTAGTGGACATAGGGGATATGTTATAGTCTAGGAACAAAATTTCACGCAGGTGAAGCTGCGGGCATCAGCTAGTCTATACTAAAATTATAAATAGGAAAGATTTGATTGTTTGTTTGTTTGCATCGAATAGGCTTCGGAACTACTGGACCGATATGAAAAATTCTTTTACTGTTGGAAAGCTACACTATTTGCGGTGAACATAGGCTATATTTTATTCCCGTATTCCCACGGGAACGGGAAACCGCGTGACGTCGGCAAGTTGAGTAATAAACACCGTTACAAACTTTTAAGTTTAATATTAGCGGGATTCTGTTGTGGTGTATGCTAAAGAGTCATCTTTCTACACTCTAACACCTCAGTTCTCCTCGCAGCGGTGCAGCATGAGCGCGGTCCTCGCAAGCCGAAGCTGCAGGCGGGTGCCATGGTGCTGGCGCCGCCACAGCTCACCCACGCACACAAGCCTCACCCCCTCAAACTGTCCCCGCCGTCGCCGTATACACCACTGCCACAGCCATTCAATTTTCAGGTGAGTGCCTTACCTAGAGCAGTAATAGGTAGAGTTTGTTTGTTTTCACGTTCTTATCTCATAAGGAGTACCTATCTGATTCGGTTTGATGGAATCTGTTTTAGTAGATAGAAGTTCGTACAAGAAGAAGGCTCCACATAGCGCAAGGGAGTGTAATAGTACCTAATCATAAATTTATGGGTAAGTAGGTGTGAGTAAAGGGATAAAATACAGAATCGAATTAGGTATGTTAAAGGCTTAGCATGAGCTTACTAGCTCTATGTGGATGATAAACAGATACTACCAAAGCACCTGTATCTAAGGTAAAGTCACCAGTCATGGACAGTATAAGCGAAGATTTTTTATTTTTGCTTTATAATTTCTTCATTTTTCTATTTACATTCTTTGGGATTTGGCAGTTCTTTTCTTAGTCAATATGCAATGTTTAAATTCAGTTTAGTACTCCGTGTAATAAAATATTATAAAAAAAATACACTACTACTTAGACACCAGTCATGGACTGCAATAGTCCAGTGAAAGACACCCAATTATGGACATCATCTAATTATGAACATCCACCTATGGACAGTAATATCCCAGCTAGTTATGGAAATGTAAATAATCAAGTAAAGAACAAAATATTAATTATTAACGAAATGCTTATCTTTAAGTCAACCAGCCGGCCATGTTATTTGAATAAAAACAAACAATCATCTTATTTATCAATACCGATCAGTCTTATATGTCAAGACAGTGCGGGCGGTGCTGCGGTCACTCGACACGCGGAGAGCCAGTGGTCTTATCGGCATTCCGGCGGTGGTGCTGAAAAAAAGTGCGGCCGAAGTGTCACCAGCGTCAGCCCTCCTGTATCGCCACTCCTACTCTTCAGGGGAAGTGCCCGAGGCTCGGAAGGTGGCGGACGTACAACCGGTCCCCAAGAAAGGGGATCGGTTGGATTCTGCCAACTATCGCCCCATAGCCGTCACCTCAATTATCTGTAAAATATTTGAGCTGATCATCAACAAAAAGCTCATGAGTTACCTCGAGGATCACTGGCTACTCAATGATCGACAATACGGCTTTAGGCCACAACGGTCTACTGGTGACCTCCTGGCGTACCTACGTGACGCAGGTTTGGGGTGAGGCTATGGAGAGGCACGGCGAATCGTGTTCTATAAGCCTCAATATCGCGAAAGCCTTCGATAGTGTGGCACGCGTCGCTGTTTTCCAAGCTTCCGGCGTATGGACTACCACACCAATTGTGTAGTTGGATGGCCAGCTTATACTAATATGGATCCTCTGTAACAGCCAGGCTTCCTTTTCTATGCAGGTTAATGCCGGGGTACCACAGGGATCTGTGTTGTCACCAACTCTCTTTCTTCTGCATATCAATGACATGCTGTTGCTCGGGAGGATTCATTGCTATGCAGACGATAGCACTCTGCACGGTAGTTACTCGGCGCGCCCAGCGGCAGGGAGAGCCGACGTTGAGGAGAGGAGATGGCAACTTGTAGCTGATCTTGACGGGGACCTGGACGGCATTTCGCAATGGGGATCGAAAAGCCTGGTTGAGTTCAATGCCCGTAGAGCACAGGCGTGTGCGTTTACAGCAAAAAGATCTCCTTTCCTACCCTTACCCTCTCTTCAGAATATGACGATTTCACTTGGGGACAATCTGGAGCTCAATCACAAATATCATATTGAGCGATGTATTGGGCTAGTCTCGAAAAAACTAGGAGTCCTAAACAAGGTGAAACGGGTCTTTACGTCACACCAGAGTGTCTGCTGTACAAGACGCAGATCGTCCTTGCTGCTCACACCTTTGGGACAACTCCGCGAGGTGCTTGCTTGACGCGCTGAACTCTATGCAGCCTGCGGCGTTCGGCGATTTTCAACTGCCAGAAGGTCCCAGAGAGTCTGGAGCCGTTGGCGCAGCGAAGAACTATTGCGTCTACCGTATCTATCATGGAGAGTTTTCTGAAGAACTCTTCAATCTAATCCCGCCCTCTCCTTTCCGATCCCGAACAACGCGTGCTGGACAGAGGTGCCACTCTCACACAGTGGAGAGAATCTTTGCTAAAACTGAACGATTCAAAAGATCGTTTCTCGCTAGATATCACTGTGACTTTCCATCAGACGGCGGCATTATTTTGGTGAGCTAAATATAAAAAGTAACTGCTGGACCAAGATTGCAATCAATGGGACTTTTTCCAGTGATTTTTTTGTGTAAAGTTATTCTTGGGACTCCGTATTTCGTAGCGGCAACAGATATTTTCTCACCTTTCCTGACATCTTCGATGGCCTTGGCCATTTTTCTTTTCTGTAGGCTGTTCTTGGGGCCATTTTTAGGATGAAAATAAATTTTGTTTGTATTAGAAATAAGTTGAACCTATTATGGACATCCTGCCATGGACAGAATGTCCATGATTGGATAGACTAATAATTTATTGCAGATTATTAAAGAAACATGAAGATATACTAAACCAGATGTATGATACATAAAAATATAAAAAAGTAAGCAAATTCTTTGTATGGACACTCTGTCCATGATTGGGTGTACGTGCTTGAATAATATCCTATTATGGACACCGGTAAATTTTATTATTAGAACGCCATTAAAATTTTGGGTATATTGTAAAATTAATGTATTACTATCGTTAAATCAATGAATAATATTAATTATATCGACGACGATAGACCTGACTCATAATCAGATGTTTAGTGTACTTACTTGCACCGGGATTCTTATAGGAAATTACGATTTCCGACACCAAATGACACCGCGTTACTAACAACCCCTGTGATCGCTATCAAAATGACTGTTGGTTGTCTAAAACAGTTGGTGTGACATCTAAAATATTGGCACAACTGATCTGTGTTTTCATTTGAAAATAAATACTTCGGGTTTGCTTAATAAAGGAGGTTAATTCAAAAAATGTCCATGACTGGTCCGCGTCCATCATTGGTGCCGTTACCTTAGTATTAATACCTACTCTAAAAGATGAAAATTTAAGTAGGTGTTTTCAATAAGGAAGTTTATCAGTTAGTAGCTTATTATGGAAAATGGTTGTCCAAATTTGCGTCTCTCAATCTAGAAGTCTCCATTGGTACCTACCTAAACCCCCGTTTCTGATTAAACAGTTCAGCATAACTGGTTTGAGTGAATCGGCCCCGCTCAGCACAGCCTCTTCAGCTGGTTCAAGCGGCGCGGGTGGCGCAGGGGCCTCAAGTCCCATACCATTAATGCCAGAACCATTCTTAGCGCCACCACCGCCCGGCTTTCTGCATATACTCATGTCTACTGATAAATGCCAGGTTAGATCATTGAATAGATACCTACCTATATCTAATTTACTGAAACATCTGTAAGCTGATGCCAGTGTTTTCCGATGAATCTTAGGCATGTCGACTATAAGCGAAATGACGAAAACGAGACAAAACTGCCTACAATAAGCATCACTGCCCTTCTTTTTGTTCCCCTTTTTTATAACTGGTTTAGAGTTATAAAAAAAGGAGAACTTTAAGTTGTAAATATATTAATTCTCGTTAAAGAAATCTGAGTACCTACTACCTATATAGAAATGTATGTACTGTTCTTGAAGTACAGCGTGAAAAGGCACATCATAAGACCACTAACTTGAGTAACACCTTTGATCAACAATTGTTGATCGAAGAGTAACACTGTCAAATCTTGTGGAGTGTGAGATTTTTCTATACTACATTCTGAAATACGAAATACCTACCTACTTTAAAGATTTTGTAATTTAACACAGGAACTGATGTGGAGCGCTAAACAGCTACAGTTGCAAGGTGACCCCACATTATTGCGTCCGCCACCTAGTGCGTTCGGGGCACCCCTGGCACCCACGTGGGAACTATTGCAAGTGAGTGTTTCCTTTTTAAACAACAGGCATCTACTTTACAATAGTATGCCAGATGCATGTGTGATGCAAGAAAATCGTAGGTAAAATTGAAATCGTTGGTTTTGTAGGTATTTAAAGCAGAAATCATCTTGAAGGGGTGTCAACATTGACATTTGATAGGTGGCTTTTTGACTAGGGGCGGGCGCGAGCTTGTGATTGGCGGTAGCGGGGTGACTTATCGCCAACTTGACTTACCCGCCCATCGCCCTTTCGCGGTATTTTTTGCCACATACCATACCTACTATAATACTTTCAGTAAAGCGTTACAGAATTTGTGCGACATTGTTCTATTTGCTGATGATACATCAATTATTCTTGAAGTTGATCACAAACTAAGAATTTTTGACGATGTAAATAGTGCACTCGCCCCAATTGGAGACGGGTTCACGAACTTTGATCAAATACACTCGAAAGTAGGTATATCAAAATCGGTTTGGTCGAAGTTTACGACCAATAATTTGCTATGAAACGCAAAGAAGAATAAGATGTCTACATCTCTGACGCTGGACATGCTGAATCTAATAAGTATCTATACTTATTAGATTCAGCATGTCCAGCGTCAGAGATTAGGTAGGTATACGGAAAAAGAATTTTCTAGTAGATACCTACTGTCAGTATAGACAATACTGACAGTAGGTACCTACTAGAAAATTCTGGACATGCTGAATCTAATAAGTATCTATCTATACTTATTAGATTCAGCATGTCCAGCGTCAGAGATTAGGTAGGTATACGGAAAAAGAATTTTCTAGTAGGTACCTACTGTCAGTATTGTCTATCAAGCATCTATATAGAATCTAGGCAGATATCTAGATGCTAGCTAGACAAAGTTTTATAATGATGATACAAAATAATAAAATGTTTAACTTTGTATGTAGGATTAGATACAGTTGCGTAATTGACTGCCTCTGTGGCGCAGTCGGTAGTGATGCCGCCTGCGGCGCTGAAGGTCGTGGGTTCGATTCCCACCGGAGACAAATATTTGTGTGGTCACACAAATATTTGTCTCCGGTGGGAATCGAACATTAATGTTTGTCTCAAGAGTCTGGGTGTTTCTATGTATAATATGTAGGTATGTATTTAAAAGTATATAAGTATTAATATCCGTGGTTTGATACCCATAACACAAGCAGGTTATTCCTAGCTTACTTTGGAATCAGATAGCGTTGTGTGAAGTGTCCGGGAATATTTATTTATTTATAATTTTATATCCACAGGAAACCAGTGCTCGCCTGCTGTTTATGGCAGTACGCTGGGTGCGGTGCTTAGCGCCGTTCCAAGCACTTTCCACTTCCGACCAGTTAGTTCTTCTACGAGCTGCGTGGAAAGACCTGTTCTTACTGCACTTGGCGCAGTGGTCTGCTCCTTGGGATCTAGCGCCACTACTCGCTGCACCTGCTGCAAGGGCGCGTCTGCCGCTTGACCCTTTGGCCGATTTAGAACTAAATACATTACAGGTAAGTAAATTACCTCGTTATAGATTCAGCTAAGCAGATTTTAATTAAATATAAAGGGAAGCACATTATATGTACCAAGACATCTACCTAAATATTATATAGGTCGGTAATACACTAACATCCCATCTGATTGTAGCCTATGGTCATGGTAGCCTATGGACATTTGCAGCTCCAGAGGTGTTAAAATCGCTCTGTTGCAAACAACCTATCCTATTTGAATATACATAGGTACTTGAAAAAGGGGCAAACGACGTAAGCTACATACGAGTACCCAAGCCGCGTAGCGTGTTACGAAATTATGAATCAGTTGATATTATAATTTTATAATACCCCCGCGTAGGTAGTCTACGAAATTATGTGTTAGTTAATTATCCCCCACGATGTAATTATACCTAGGTACTGCGTAGCCAAGCCGCGTAGCTTGTCTATGGAATTATGAGTCAGTTGATATTATAATTTTATTATACCCCCACGTGAAGGGCTCGTGGTTCTGTGGACTCAGTGTTCTGTAAACGATCACTGCAGTAACCAACTTTCACTATGATCAGTCCTTGAATCGGTGACCATCTATGTGACCACTTTGAGACATTTGTTTGAGCGTTTCCGTGCTTTTGAAGGCACGCTAAGCCGTTGGTCCCGGTTGCCAGTAAAATGGCAGTCGTTAAACCAAGTTGAAGGCCTCTTTAGGGGGCCTAAAAAATTTTCAGGCAGTCACAACAGGCGCCTGTCCATCTCAACACGGCTCGCCGCCTTAGACCATATAACACGGGACTAGCCTTTGCGAACCACCGCATACAAAAATATTCTGCCAGTTTTCATACAAGTGAAGGGGGAAACACAAAGACATATAAAATTTCATTGCATTTAAAAATGTTTAATCGACAAACGCGTAATGGCTGTTGTGTGTTAATTGTTATTGTACAGTCAACTACAATGTAATGTACTAGTTTAATCATATAAAATGATGTACTGATGTACAGGCTTTTCATAAAGCCAAAAGACCAAATGGTCATGTGCAATGGCAGAAAACAATGCTTAAGTAAGGCGCATCCTGTGGTTAGATGATCTAAGCTCGCCGCCTATTACGTGGGACAAATTCTAAAAAGGTGAAATGTGCGCATATATTATGCTTCAGCCTACCCATTCGGGGATAAAGGCGTGACCATATGTATGTATGTATACCCCCGCGTAGGCAGTCTACGAAATTATGTTAGTTGAATATTCCCCACGATATAATTGTACCTAAGTACTGCGTAGCCAAGCCGCGTAGCTTGTCTACGGAATTATGAGTCACTTGAAATAATAATTTTATTATAGGTACTCCCGCGTAGGTAGTCTACGAAATGATGTGTTAGTTGATTATACCCCACGATGTAATTGCACCTAGGTACTGCGTAGCCAAGCCGCGAAGCTGGTTTACGGAATTACGAGTCAGTTGATATTATTATATTATTATAACCCCGCGTAGGTAGTCTACGAAATGATGTGTTAGTTGATTATCCCCCACGATGTAATTGCACCTAGGTTCGACGTAGCCAAGCCGCGTAGCTTGTCTACGGAATTACGAGTCAGTTCATATACTATTTATAAACCCATTTTTCGTTTTGACTACACATTTACCTTAATGCGAATTCGCTCTTTTGATATGTTGCCTTTATGAGAATCCCCCTACACACACATAGATTGTCTACGATATTAATCCTCCATGATATAATAGTAGGTGATACATCAATAAATAAAATTTGACTAAAGACACGTAGCTCGTCTACAACTTAAGAGTCAGTGGATTTATCCCTCACGATACCTATTGACGCAAGCTACCCCTCGGGGTCTCGACTTGGTTTAACTTTAATATTTAGACGGACTGTCACGTGTATCTTTTAGTCAGCTTGCAGGGTCTGCTCAAAAAGTTAAAGCAATTCTCACTTCTCAATCACTACGGGGTTTATGCCGTACCTACTTAGACAAAGACATTGAAATATTACAATCGCTACTAATGTCTCGAACTTCAATGTTAGTTTTCAAGGGTTCCCTACCCAAAGGGTAAAAACGTGACCCTATTCATTCGCTGTCCGTCTGTCTGTCTGTCCGTCTGTCTGTCTGTGTATCTCAAGAACCGTGATAGCTGTAGAGCAAAATTATCACAGCTTATGCATTTCTGTGCCGAATAAAATAAGAAAAAAAAGAAAGGGACTAAGGGGGGCTTCCATACAACAAACGTGATTCTTTGCAGTTTTTTGGTACGGAACCCTCTGTGCGGGAGTCAGACTCGCTCTTAACCGATTTTTATATCTATCAAGAAGACCCTTTTAAGCCTATGTTCTCTGATCATTAGTCACCTACATACATACATGCCAAGAGGGTAGGCAAAAGTGCACATCCACATTTTGCGAGTAGTTTGATTGGTCCCACCCACGAGATACCTAATAAGGAACAAGCCTATTGGTGTCACGGTGCACTTAGCTACCTATAAGTGCAGAGGAAAAATTTGCATATACTCAGAGCATCACCGACCATTTCGTAACCTCACCAGATGTAGGTACCTAGGGGGATCAACAGTAAGCTGCTTAATAATTTGATGTATTCCTGCATTATAACATCTCATGGTGATGAGCTACAACTACCTATGTCCCTACTCCACGTTTGGAACTCCATGGTAAAGCAGTCTTACTGAAATTCTTAGTACTATGTACCTACCTACACCGTACACGTTTACCTATCTATAGCAGAATGGTAGGTAAGTAAGTACCTATTCACAATAGCGATGATACAGGCTCTTCATCCTCACACCCTGCATGCATCCTTCGTGCACATCCGGAGCACATTAAGGTCCGTTAGGGGCTTTCTTCCGCAAACGCTTAGATTGTGGAATGAGCTCCAAGCCTTGGTTTTCCCAAATGCGTACAGTACCTATAGGGTTCTTCAAAAGCGCGAGTGTAGCGTCTTTGGTGTTGCAAACATCCATGGGCTACGGTGACCACCAGTCCCTCTGGTGAGCCTTTTGCTTGTCTGCTAGCTTATTGGTGCAAAAAAAAAGAAAAACGTAACAAAATGTTTTGTTTCAGGAAATTTTATGCCGATTTCGCCAAATATCGCCTGACGGCAGTGAATGTGGTTGCATGAAAGCGATCGTATTATTTTCACCAGGTTAGTGGACTGCTCTTTTATTATCTTTACTTTATTTTATTATGTATAGGTACCTAGTCAGAAGATACATCCTAGGACCAATAAACAAACAAAGGGCCAGTTTATTTTCATCATCATCATTCAATCTTCTAGCGTTTGTCGTGAGTGACCCTAATCTCAGCATATCGCCATGGTAAGCCGTGAAGTACCTAAATATGTATAGGTACCTACCTATAAAATTAGCTATAAATTAATAGGAATCTCGAAATCTTACTTACCTTTGATAGGTACCTACCCACAATGCTTCAAAGTATTTTTTCTTGTGCAGATACTCCGGGCCTGAGTGAAACACAGCCAGTAGAGATGTTGCAAGACCAAGCTCAGTGTATTCTAGCTGATTACGTGCGCACTAGATATACCAGGCAACCTACCAGGTATGGCAGGTTTATTTATTTTGTCCCGAGTTAAAATCGTAGATAGGTCCGATTATGAAAACTTCGTTCGAAGCCGATGTCATTATAACAGATGATCAGTATATCCAGAATCACCGTATTGCGCCCCATTGAAACTGTTAGATGGGAAAGCCGGACCTTAAAAGTTAAAACTGACTGGAACTAACCAATATGGTAGGTACCTACCTACTTCAGTTCAGCTGCATAAGGCTAAAGAACTGAGGTTAGGTGCCTAATTTAAGAACTTAGAATTTTTTTACTGCTCAGGGCAAGTAAACCCAGTTCTTCGCTAACTTTAAGTAGTCACTTATACTCACTACGAGGAGACCGGTACATTTATTTTTACTGCCGATTAGTTACACCATGTTGCAGCGGCCGTCACCGATTTCAAAACACAACACTAACCGATCTTTCTTTCCAGATTCGGTCGCCTCTTGCTATTACTGCCATCACTCCGCGCAGTTCGCTCTCGCTCAATAGAACTGCTACTATTTCGCGACACCGTCGGCGATGTATCGGTAGCTACTCTACTTCACGATATGTATCGCATGCAACCAGCCCCTACTCCGGCTTTCCATGCGCATTCCGTGACTTCGAGTAATCACACTACAGAACAATGTTCGTCGCCATAGAGGCAGACCCATGCGAGTTTTGTAAAAAGGTTTATTAAATCGTAGGCGGTTGCGGTCCTTATACCTGCAGTTATGGTTTGTCAATTCAATAGGAAGATACATCTAGATATTTCATTAATACGTTTGTACTTAAGTAGGCAGTAGTATGTCCATCGATAAGTTGTTTTCTGTACCTAAGTAAAATATTATAGACCCAACCTGGAGACACAGTGAAATAACTTTTGCATGAAGTAACCTTTGCACGTGGAAGAACTTTAAAATGTGAAAGATTTTTTGTATAAGAAGTAACTTTTGCATGTGGAAGAACTTTAAGATGTGAAAGAACTTTTGTAAGTTCAAAATATAGTCAATCAATGGCAAGAAATAGGATCATAGTACCGTTACCAGAGCGAAATTGACACTCGTGTGTGTATTATATTTTTATGGGGTCCTTGTCTGTCCTTCGTGTAACTAGTAACCTACTGTACAGTGATTAAGTATTTATTTGGGTAAAAATATTCTTACAAAGTAAAATACTAAAATGTAATTTATTTGGATTAACTGTAGGTACTTCTTCCTTGCTTGACATGATGTGGTAATCTCCTACCTCTTGGGTGCGTAGGATAAAACACAAGTGGTGAAATGTGGGTGTATACTATGCGTCTGTCTGCCCCCTCGGTAAAAAGGCGTGAGTTATATGTCAACGGTACGCCTTGTACGGTAGTTTCATTGTAGTGATCTCATAAATTTTACATTTTTGTATAATATAATAATAAAACAACACAGATTAGCCAATTACTTATTTTACAAGATGTCCCATAATACATTATGTGCCGACGAAGTTGTATTTTTTTGTGTATTCATACAAATTCTCGTTAATAATATTCCAAGGTATGTAGAAATTTTTCCAGTGTGTAGTTAATCAATTCACCTCTCAATATGGTAAATATACCATAAATAATATCGAAAATATAAAAATTACCCTTATATTTAACAAAATCCAATTTATAACAAACAAATCTAGTCATTGTATAAATTTGTAAATGTTGTTATATTTCTTATTCGATAGTTCTTAATATTATGTAGAATAAATAATATAATGTGTTTATATAAGAATTTATTTATGAAAAAATATAACTTAAAATGTATACTAAAACATGGAATATTTCTCCTATTGTATATAAATGTTTTGATTTAATCAAGGTTTTTGTAGTTTCATTGCAAAAGACCTTTCGGTTAGAAATAAAATGTCGTGTGGTCCAGTAAAAGTACATTTTATTTAAAAATAATTGCATTTGTACCATTATTACCACACAATTTCTTGATGACAAAGGCACTAAGCCATCATCACACAGGACGAGTGAGCTGATTGTGGCACCCATTGTATTGTATCGTAAGTATAGCTTAACCATTGTATTGTAAGTATAGCTTAACCATTGTGTTGTAAGTATAGCTTAACCTAACATAAAATAATGTAAGGTAGAATGTGCAAGTTAGGATGTGTAAGGTAGGATGTCCACCAGCCAGATGGACCGACGACCTTAAAAAGGCAGCAGGCAGGGACTGGATACAGAAGGTGCAAAACCTAGTGGCGTGGCGTGAATTTGGAGACGCCATGTCATCGGCTGATTTCATAGATTGGGATGTACGACCTCAAGTAACCTGTCACATAGTAAAGTGGCTGAGGTATTATGACACACAATTTCACTCATACTCATCACACGCGTCCTGTGTGACAAAAGCAGACACAAATAAATACTATCTGCTACACAAGTAGCTATCAACTATCAACCTGACACATGAACTTTGCCAATAGCTTCTACAGTTGATAAGTCTTCATAGTCATCGTCCCCTGGTACAGTCTCTTCTTGTTTGGGCTCATCTTTCTTTTCAACTGTACGAGGGAAGTCTAGTTTACTCCACGATCCAGCTTCAGCCTTTTTAAGCTTAATTTCTATTTTTGTAGACAACATTGATGCACTACTTCTCTCAATATTCACTACCTGTAATTAAGGCAGGATGTTTTAAAAATAGAAATGTAGTTACTAACTACTTTACAATTTCGATGAAAATTTAAAAACAAATTTTGTTGCTAATAAATAAAATAAAAAAACGGACTCAAGGGCACATGTTTTGTTGAATCTATGTGAAATACTCATCACGCCATTTCGATTTAAAATAAGTTATGGTTACGAAAATCTAATTTCAAAGTATCCATCCGCCACAACCCCAATTCTTCATGTGATTCTCAATGACTGTCATGTGATATGAAGGGCTTGGGTAACAATGCCCAGAATAAGTAAAGAGAAAGGAACGCCGTTTGACACAATGCAGATTATAGCTCTCACAGCTCCTTTTGAAGGCAAATTAAAGGAAAGAAGGAACATTTGTACTTCTTTTACGTGAATTAGCAAGTCCCCAAAATTTCACACGGTATATTTAAAGATATATATTTTAATCGTTTTACTTACACCTCTAAGTTCTAAGTCTAATTCGAATGCAGCGTCGCCCTGTTCTCTAAATACCAGTTTTGTGTTTAACCGTATAGGGTTTAACTTAACAAAACTCTTCGTAGGGTCATACTTTTTCGCATAAACGCTAACAATGACGTACTCGGATGTTTGATGCCAGTCCCAGCGACATTTTACAGTGCCAGCAGGAGCACTCTGCAATGAAAGTGTTTAGTGTATTAGTCAGTGATCTTCAGCAGTAAACATGACCTTTATGACCTGAGATTTCAAACTTTTCGAAGAGTTGGCCTACTCAAGGTTACATTAAGGGTCACTTGGCTCTACTTAGACAACTATAAAAAAATATATAAGGCTGTGATAGTACTAGGTAGTTTTTAAAACCTATTCTTATTAATGCAACAAACTTTGGTGGAAGTCACAACTTGTTCAAACTTTGACGCATGTATCCCTTTCTGTTGCTAGAGAAACGAGAAAAATCTCTCTTATTAAAATCTGAATAGAAAAGGATAGGACAGGACTATCTTTCTTATTAAAATCTGAATAGAAAGGGATAGGACAGGACTATCTTTCTCATTAAAATCTGAATAGAAAGGGATAGGACAGGACTATCTTTCTTATTAAAATATGAACAGAAAGGGATAGGATAGGACTATCTTTCTTATTAAAATCTGAATATAAAGGGATAGGGCAGGACTATCTTTCTTATTAAAATCTGAATAGAAAGGGATAGGACAGGACTATCTTTCTTATTAAAATCTGAATAGAAAGGGATAGGACAGGACTATCTTTCTTATTAAAATCTGAATAGAAAGGGATAGGACAGGACTATCTTTCTTATTAAAATCTGAATAGAAGGGGATAGGACAGGACTATCTTTCTTATTAAAATCTGAATAGAAAGGGATAGGACAGGACTATCTTTCTTATTAAAATCTGAATAGAAAGGGATAGGACAGGACTATCTTTCTTATTAAAATCTGAATAGAAAGGGATAGGACAGGACTATCTTTCTTATTAAAATCTGAATAGAAAGGGATAGGACAGGACTATCTTTCTTATTAAAATCTGAATAGAAAGGGATAGGACAGGACTATCTTTCTTATTAAAATCTGAATAGAAAGGGATAGGACAGGACTATCTTTCTTATTAAAATCTGAATAGAAAGGGATAGGACAGGACTATCTTTCTTATTAAAATATGAATAGAAAGGGATAGGACAGGACTAGGGAATGCAATCCCGCAACAAGATTGTAATCCCGGTATTTGCGGGACTGAGCAATCTCAGTCCCGCGGGATCCCGGTATTTGCGGGATCCCGCATATTTCTGAAAGTCATTGAGAAAAGAATAGAATTCTGTATCATACATCCATCTAGAACTGAAAAATAGTCACCCCCTTAATTCCCGAAGGGGTAGGTAGGACGAGGCATATTATGGTCTCATCTCATACCTAATGTCCTTTTCTCAAAATTTCCCATTCTCAAAATATGTGCACTACAGGATTAACCCCGCTCAATCCGACTTGGATGGGTTAGGTTAGAAGGCTAAGGCTGGAGCGGAGCGCAGCGAAGCTTCCGCATTAGCCTTCGTGGTTATTTTTTTTATAACCTAACCTAACCTATCAAATCGGATTAAGCGGGGTTCCTGTAGTGCACATATTTGGAGAAAGGGACATTTTGAAACAAGGACATTTCGCGAAAAGGACATTTTGAGAAAAGGACATTTCGCGAAAAGGACATTTCGCGAAAAGGACATTTCGCGAAAAGGACACTGAGAAAAAGACATTTCGAGAAAAGGACATTATGAGAAAGGACATTTCGAGAAAAGGACATAATGAGAAAGGACATTTCGAGAAAAGGACATTATGAGATGAGGCGAGCCGGGCCTTTAACTTGACTTAGCTGCCATTTTACCGGCAAACGGGACCAACGGCTTAACGTGCCATCCGAAGCACGGCAACGCTCAAATAAATGTCACAAAGTGGTCACCCATCTAAGGACCGGCCATAGTAAATGTATGTAACTTACTGCAGTGATCTTTTACAGAACACTGAGTCCGCGGGGCACAAGGAAAAATAAATTATTTAATATTACTTTTGTATTGAGATTATTAAACCGATATACAAATAAGTAACTAGCTGACCCGCGAAACTTCGTTTGCGCCACATAGGAGAGAGTATTACCTGTTCCCGTCGCATTTACTTCCGTCGCGTTGCGTTTACTTCCGTAGTGTCTCGTCGTTAATATTCAATAGTAGTGAGAGAGAGAGAGAGAGAGAGAAAGGTTTCTCGTCGCGTGTATTCCCGTTGCATTATTTTTAAGAACAATTTCGTTTATGAAAGAGGGATTCCGTGGCATTATAGTAGAAAAAAATTGATTGCCATTAAAATGGCTATTGTGCACCAACCCAAAGATAGACACATGCTATCGCGCAATTTTTTTAGAACTTTTTTAAGAGAAACAATTTTGTAGTACATATTTTTTACATAACTATAAATTTTACGCAGCACACGCAACGAAGCTCTCAAAAGGAATAACTTATCGCCCGTTTTTGAAACATTTACTATTACTGCTCCGCTCCTATTCGCTGTAGCGTGATGTTATATAGCCTATGACACTCCACAATAACGTAGCTTTCAATTGGAGAAAGAATTTTTAAAATCGGTTCTGTAGATCCCGAGATTACCCCTTACAATTTAACAAACACACAAAATTTACTTCTTTATAATACATAATAAATAATAAAATAATAAATAAATAATAAATAATAATAATATTATTAGTATATTAGTATTAGTATAGATAATATAGCTACTGCAAATTATTAGAAGCGCAGAAAACATAGCATGTCAAAAATTTTGTCTGCTAAACGACTCCTAACTTTACATGTCAGATAGCCTGCAAGCAATGTAAGTGATAATTGAATACTTTTATAGTCCAAGAAAAGTCAAATCTCCCTGATTAAATCACTAAAATGAAATAAGTACGTTATTAGGTTATATATTACGTCAAAATTACAAAAAAACTTTCTCAAACCGAATCAGTTTGTGCGCTTCCGCTTACAGAATAACACATGGCGTTTACCTTTGCACAATCCCGCTAATCCCGCGGGATCCCGCACGATTTACGTGCGGGACTGGTCCCGCAAAAATACTGCGGGATCCCGGTATTTCGGGATCCCGGTATCCCGGTATTGCATTCCCTAGACAGGACTATCTTTCTTATTAAAATATGAATAGAAAGGGATAGGACAGGACTTAAGGTAAAAATGTGAACACCTTTGATGCGGACAAAGAGTATGGTGACCACCACCAGTTATTGTGTTAAATGATATTGTGCTTACCTCTTTCTTCCATTTATGTGTGCCAGTGGTACATCCTGGTTGTCCTAAGAAAGTATTGAAGTCAGTTGTTTTCTTCTGACAACAAGACCAGAATTTAAGTCCTTCATGGAATATCGGGCAGCCAGGATGATATGTGCAAATATCATCATTTGAATGAGGACCTTCATATGTACCACTACATCCTCCATTTTTGCAAGAAGTTCCAATGGCAATTTGACTGAAATTAACATTACAATTGGATGAGTTTTTATTCCATTGTGTGGAATACAACATCACTGTTAAAACAGAATACTTTTAATGTACACCAAAATTACAGTCTCCCATGAGAAATATATATATATACAGGGTGGATTTTTCAAAAGGGATTGGATGGCCAAGTCCGAAACTATAAGGAATAGCGAAAAATGCTCGAAGGAGTCACGAGCCCGATTTTGACAAAACTTAAAACCTCATCATTAGATTTTTGAAAAACCAATAATCCTAGCCGGGAATTGAACCCATTGATTTTAAAAAAAAAAGCTCATCCTATATTATTACACCATACGATAGTGTTGCTATTAAGGACTTTATTCTGGGAAGTAATGACATACGGATAACTAAAGGAAAGTGCTCATCTTTAACAAAATACAATTTATTTTTCTTACGTTAACTGATTAATTGTTCATTGTTTTCAATACTTAGCTGGATTCGAGACCTAAAGGATCGTACTGCATTCAAAATTATTGATTTCGTTTAGAATATTCTCCAAAGAATCATTCTGAGCATGATTTAAAACTTGGAATAGTTACGATCTATTCTGGGATTTTGAAAGAAACAAATTTTGATACAAAATTTAGGTACATGAAATATGAATTCTATTAAAATTTCAAACTTTCCTTAAATTTGCCGTATATCATTACTTCGCAGAATTTTATCCTTATCAGCGACACTATCGTATGGTGTAATAATAAAGGGTGTGTTTTTTTTTTCAAAATCAATGGGTTCGATTCCCAGCTAAGATTATTGGTTTTTCAAAAATCTAATGATGAGGTTTTAAGTTTTATCAAAATCGGGCTCGTGACTCCTTTCAGCATTTTTAGCTATTCCTTATAGTTTCGGATTTGGCCATCCAAGCCCTTTTCAAAAATTCACCCTGTATATATAGCTTCCTGTGAATCTTAAAGAAGTCTTTTGAAGGACAAATATTGATACAGAAGTAACAGGTAACATGTTTTATTGTATAACTAAAGTGGAGTCATTTTTAATAGGTAACATTTGACAGTTCATCAAAATTCAACAACGCAACCTTGTAACAGCAGGCATTAAATAACATATTTTTTTGTTTTGTTAGAACTGCACAAATGCTTAAGAGTCCATATGACGCCAAATAGACTATTATTTTGATGTAGATCTCAGGACTCGTGAAGTCTGATGAATTAAAATCTGAACACAGACAACTTCAGTTCATGAACTAAAAACGCTCTAGGCTCGAAACACGATTACTGATAGAATCCTCGATAGATTTTTGTGTTGAAAATATCTCGATTTCAGCTAATTTTAAGCTAGATCTCGTATGTTATAAGTTGTTTATATAGTATAAAATATTTTTAAGAAAGACAATAGTAAAATCTTCATTTGCACTAGAGCATTTTTTTCATATTGGTTATAGTTTTTTTATAATTATTATTTTTCGTTAAAAGCGCACAAAAACCGATCGCATCTCTCACTTTCTTGCACGCTAAAATTGATATCTTCTATCTTCTTTTAACAATTTGGCGTCTGGTAGGCTCTTAATTTTTTCTATATTTTTTTATATTTGTAATAATGACAGAATGTATGAACTGACATATTTCAAATGTTACTGATTAAAATGACGCTTTGACGATGGCGGAATCGTTGGTAAACGATGGGGCCTTTCATATAAGTAAAGAAGAAAATGACGCCACTTTAGATATCAAATAAACAAGCTTGGGCCATTAAAGAATAAAGTTGCAGTCTTCTTAAAATTCAGGTATCTCAGAACAAGTTACTTCATCTTGCAATTTCAAATTCAGAATAAATTGTGCCTATTGATCTGCACAACTTCATTAAACACTATTATAGATGACAAATAGTAATTACATCAAATTGTATCAGCCTATGGAATGTATGAAGTCCACAGCTGGATGTAGACCTCTCCCATTTCATCACAACATATGTCCTGCACCTTCCACATTCAATCAAAAATAATTGCATAATTAATAACACAAATACATACAAAGGTTAAATTAAAATGCATTAAAAATTAAAAGTTCTATACCTGTCGTCACTAGCAACAGCTTGTTGAGGTAAATTTTGCAAAGACTGTTTGAGAGATTCAGCAATTGTTGGCTGGAGCGATACCAGAGGGGTATCCAATGGTGGCCGGGTCAACTGAGGTCCTACCACTGGTGCTTTAACTACAATCACTTCTTTGCTCTCCAACTCTTTGTCCAATCCTTTCTTCTCAGGTTCAGGAGGTTTCTGATTGTAATTTAAATTAGGTACTATGAAAATCACAATAATAACAATTTCATAGAAAATAATGTAAAGAAACTCACCTCATTAGAGTGTTTCGAAAGAGTACAGCCCTTGATATTCAAAAATTCAGTGAAGTCCACACTCTTCTTGTTACAGCATGACCATCCTTTGTAAGCGTCATGAAATATAGGCGCTCCTGGGTGGTGACGGCATTCGTCTAGGGAACAAATAGTCTCACTTAAGTAAATATTCAGAAAATTGTAAGCTCATACAAAGAAAACTATGGTCCATGTGATAGGTTATAGAAACCACTGGAAATCGCTGACATACCTTTCGAATTATTATTAAGATCAAATAGTTGCCCACATCCACGATTATAACACTGTACTAGATCCTTATTTTCGGGCATTTTAATTCAATAAACACAAATCACAATACCAAAACGCAAAAACCAATATCGAGTTGCTGTTTGCTGTTGCTGCTGGATGAGTGTTGAGTGACACTGCACTGACAGACAGACAAAGTGACAAAGACAAAACAGACACTGAAGACTGGGAGTGGGACAGAGACAAGATAGACATACAACAGCACAAAACATAGAAGCACGCCAAAGCACGCCGACTGACATAGACTAATTAATGCCAGCCACACACATTCAAGTATACTTGCGCAAGTTTAACGGCCATCCACAAGAGCTACAAAATAGCGGCGATATAATCGTCGTGCCCCGTATTTCTGATCCACATCCACAATACAGCATGCGGCAATATTATTGTGACGAGAAATTGTATGGAAATACGTTATACGACGATAATATTTGACATTGACCCCATGTCATCTCGTCAATGACGCTCGTCAGCAAATCAATGTAAATGTTTCTGCACATTTCAACTCGTAAAAATATGCAAATACAAAAAAAATAAACAAAAAGGCAACAAAATTCGAATAATAGGTATATCGTATAGCTTCAATAAAAAAGCGAAGTGACTCATTTATGCGAGGCCCCTTTGCGTTAGAGTTTATGACCTTGTTGTATTGTGAATTTTCAAGATAATGTTCTAAACGATCATCAAATAGAACATAATCACTACGTTTACGATCACTGCAGTGAGCAAGGCTCGGATGAATGTTGAAAATGAAAATAAATGAAGAATCTTTATGACATGTGACAAAGTAACACTTAAATATGAACGTTAAAATGATTGTTTCAACATTAACTACCAGATTTGCAACGCAATAGATAAAGCTGGAGAAATAAGGAGTTGGCAATAAAACTCACTTTTATACCTGAGTTTTCATTGAACAACATCCTTTTTAAACCAAATTTCGTCTATTAGCTACATTATTTTCTATTTTTGTGTGTTGACCTGTAGTGACCTAATCCCACGCCATTTACGCAAAATTTCACCTTATAGCTTTTGGCACACGTAATGGTGGTACGCCTATTGCATTGTTGAAATGGATAGGCGTAGTTTGTAATTATTGTAACCCACTCTTGAAATTTTTAAAACTGCCCATGAGCCCTTCAAGTTGACTCGACTGCCATTTGCTAACAAATGAAACCAGCAGCTTATGGCTGAAATGTCACAAAGTAGTCACGCGGCCTGCGGTGTTCACCCATGCAAGGACTGGCCATAGTGAAAGTTGCTTACTATTGTGATCGTAATCGTCCAAAGCACTGACTCAGCGGGGCTACAAAGAGCGCGATGTCCAAAAAGTGATGTGTGGAACTCGGAGACTGCCACAGTAAAGCTGTTTGCATAGCATTTTTTATCAACTTATGCTATTACTAGCTGTTCCCCGCGGCTTCGACCGCGTAGAAGTCGTTATCGCGAGAAATCATGACCCTTCTTTTGCGCAGTCGTTTAAAAAATAGTCTATGTCCTTCCCAGGGCCTCGAAATATCCCTATACCAAAGGTGATGTCCGAAAACGGTTTTTTATTCTCGAAAAAATCCAGAATCGTTGAACCAAATATTTTTGAATAGTGTTACATGAAACTAATATTTTAATTTAACAAATAGAATTTTAAGTGCCCGCAATTTTGAGAAAAAAATATTTTTATTTTAAGATATTTTAGGCTGAATACTAACAAAACTTTTGATGCCTGTGCCTAGTAAAAACAAAATAATGAGTTTGGCATATGTCACGCGTGACAAACGGTTGACAGTTCTGTTTGCTTTTTGCAACTATTTTATTTTTTGTTCACTTTGTATGATATGAGGGATGAGGGTGAGATTACTGCAAATATAAAAAGAAATTGATTTATTACGTCATGTTCAGACAAAAAGCGTTACCTGCTGTTGATTTATGAATAGAGTGCAATATTTAAAACTAAGTAACGAGATTGTTCACATGCAGTGTTTTGAAACTATGAGGCTTAAACTGTATCATTGTCAGAGAAAGCCGTTGGTGAAATAAAATTGTAATATTCCGACTGGTTGCCACATGTCATAGATTCGCCCCTGCGTCGAATACTGTTCTGACCTTTGGGATGACTCCTCGAGGTACTTACTAGACTCGCTTGACGCTATGCAGAATCCGAATAATTTGTTGTCTAGGTAACGGGAGGTCTCGAGCCGTTAGCGCAGCGAAGAACCATAGCGTTCTTGACTGCCTTCTACCGAATGTATTACGGCCAGTGTTTCAGAAGAGCTCTTCTACCTTATCCCACCCTCTCTATTCCGATCCCGAAAATGCGTGCCGGGCAGAGGTGCCACTCATACCTACCTAGAGGAGAGAATCTAAACTGAGTGTTTCTAAAGATCATTCCTTTGTCGAACTATAAAAACTTGCAACAACCAGAGGAGAGAATCTAAACTGAGTGTTTCTAAAGATCATTCCTTTGTCGAACTATAAAAACTTGCAACAACCTGCTCGCACACGTGTTTCCCTCAATTTACAACCCTGGGTTCTTCAAGAGGAGCGTGAAGCGGCACATCATAGGGCCGCCTACTTGAGGACCACTGTCAGAAGTCTTACGGACTGTGAGAGTGGGCCCAAATCGCTAGATGTGCCACGGCTTTCTATCAGTGGTGCTGTCAAAATGGCGAGCTTAATATTATTAAAATCATGTGTAATAGTATACCTAGATTGATGGTAAGTCTACTATAATGAAATAAATTGTTTGAGGTTAATATATTATTTATTCAGCACCTTCATTCTCAATATCTTCTCTGATAAATATTTTGTCTAAAAAATGTGCAGGTGGAGAAATGTCGTTTTGATACCGAGCCTATACAAGATACCAGACAATAGTCATCACATGAGCACAGCTTCCAACAGTCCTTTACCCTTTCAAGCCAGTGCAGTAATATCCACAAATCCTGTCTTGCCTCTGGTGACCTGACTTTATTTCTTGTCCTCTGATCAAGGCTGTAAAGTAAATATTGTATTAGTAACTTTTTTTCTTGATAAATCTAACAATACAACAATATGTGACTGACTGAATTGTTCTGTGAACTCATATTCATCTAATAACTCCCAATTTAACACTGGCATGTTCCTCACAAACCCTAGCATTCAGTGTTATGTACAATTTATAATCCATAATAAGTGTTTTCAGAGATATAAAGGTATCCTTAACCACTCTTGATTTACACAATCAGAAACAATTCGGTGTTCTGTTGTAGCCATTTCATTAAAAGCGGCATTGATAGGATCTTACCAAATATGGTTAGGCAGAGGGGGGAACATTGTGAATGGTGGAAGGTGAGCGCTGATGCATCTTAAGGGCACCCTGAATCTAACGAAATGGGCCGCACGTCCCAGACACCCTCACAGTGTTGCCCTCTGGCCGTACCACGATAGGGACCCAGTGTCTGAACGGTGAATTCGTGGAATGCTGAGATTTTCTCTCAATGTGTTGATTGTTGTTTGATGTATTGGGCGTTTGGTTATAACCATTTAATTCAATTAATGTATGCCACTATGTTGAACATTTGGAACAACAAAATCTGAGCTAGGAACACTTACAGGTTCAACAATAGAGTTAGGCCCACTTTCAAAATTAACATTATCTTGAATGTGGACTTGGACATCTCTCAGTGGTTCCATCACATTTTGAACATTAGAACAAGCTCTTTGCCAGCAGGCACCACAGGCAGGCTAATATTGGTCACTATATAGAGCATATGCAGGCATCTGAAATAAAAGTTATATTAATAAAAAGAAAAGAAACTCATATTTAATATTAGATAAATGATTAATAAACATGTTGTCAGTAAAATAATAATTGTTAAGTCAAGTTTGCCTTACGGGCTGCTATTACGTGGAACATAAATCTATAAGGTGAAATGTGGGTATATACCATGCCTTTGCCTACCCCATTGAGGATAAAGGCGTGCTATATCTTTGTATGTAAGTAATAAACATAAAATTACCTGACGAGGTTTGATGATGGTAGCAATGTAATTTCTCTCAAGATGGCCATCAAGTAAAGAAGAGAATGCCAGCCGGTCTGTCTTAGAACAGACATGTCACAACACACACACTGATTGATGATCAAGTTGTTCATTAATACTATTACCTTCATTTCTGTTACTGAGTTCTATCAGTAGTAAGTTAATACATTCTTGACAGATGATAATCAGATTAGAGTTAGAATTCTGTATAGCGATTACTGCAGTTTCTTTTTAAGTGTTGCCTTTTACCTGAAAGAGTGACAGAGGTATAATGTACTTACACCAAATATTTCATTGGTTATGTTAAGTCTCATGTAAGAGGGGGTGAGCCTTACTTCAGGTAGGTATTACTATTGTGAATTTAATAATTATCATAAATGCGAAAAAATTACCGACATCAACGCGGGTAGAGCCCCGGGCATCAGCTTATTCTATTGTACTAATATTATAAATGTGTAAGTTTGTGAAGATGTTTGGATGTTTGTTACTCAATCACACTCTAACGGCTGAATGGATTTCGCTGAGATTTGGTAGAGGGATAGAGCATAGTCCGGAATAACACATAGGCTTTCCTATAAGTTCCCACGGGAAGCAGAAACGGGAACAATACTCTACGCGGGCGTCAGCTAGTTTATTATTATATTTCCCTTCCTAAGTAATCAACTCTTTTAGTATTGAGATAAACTCCGGACTCGTACTAATAGCTTCGTAGCTACTGAAACTGTTGCCTGGTATATGATTAATACAAGTAAGAATATAAAATACTTAACAAAGTAATAATATACTTACAGTCAGTGTTTTAAAATCGAAATTCCAAGTCCGAATCGCTGGTGGAAACAAATAACAGTTGTAATAGCCAACTGCCAAGTTGTATGAGTTAATTAAGTTTGAGTCCAAATACTATTATCATTCAATTAATGTGCACAGTCAAAGTATCCGTTAATAACAAACCAAACCAGAAATACCAAAGCGAAACAGCCAACGAGCAGCGAGATGCGATATTGACATAATTGACATTGACTTTTTGTGACAGTTCACATTGATGACAGCCATAATTGCTATTACAAAAAATTATGTTTGTATTGCCATCCATTTAATTAACATATCTACTAACATAAAATAACTTTTGGGTTTTCTCTTAAAGGCAGGTTTCAAAAATTATTTTTTATCTAATTCGTGATTCCTAATTTTGGTCACTATATATCAGTGTATTTTCAGCCATTATGGATTTTACTTCGAATAAAAAACCAACGTCCATACAAAAAGTGGATATCACCTTTCATCTCAATCGCTCCAGCCGTTTAGGCGTGAAAGCGTAACAGACAGACAAACAGATAGACAGACAAACAGGCAGCCAGACAGACAGGCAGACAGAGTTACTTTCGCATTTATAATATTAGTTGGGAGTAGGGATAGTAGGGATAGGGAAGTAGGGATGATTGTTGCAACAAAGGCATATTTTTAGGCCTTATGTTCATCAAAGTAAAGTAAGTATAGGTACTTACTTTACTTTGTTGAACATAAGGCTTTACTTTACTCATCTCACCCCACCCCAAGAAAACCCATCCCACCTCAACCCACCTCACTTCACCCCGTTCCACCCCTCACAAACCACATCCCACCCCACCGTACCTCACCCCACCCCACCTCACTTCATTTAACTTCATATACATACGCGAACGTGCTCCGAGCCCAGAACGGCCAAACTGGAGCGTGGCCGAGGTGCTAGGTTTTGTTTTCGTTACGAAATTTCCTGATTCGGTCGCTACCACATTCGCCGCGCTCAAAACCCGAGATAAAAGCAATGCAATATCTTAAAAAATATTGTATATATTAAACTATGTATGCGTGCAAAGTCTAAAAATACATAAATACATATATTCTCATTATAAATTCAGCGTGACCGGGCTGGCTAACAGCACTTACAGGTCAAAGAAGTTAGAGGCCCCATACACGGACATTATTATTGATCAATATAAATAATTGTTCAATAAATTGACCGTGTAGGGCTAATATTGAGGTTTGAACAGTCACTAAACAAAAGTTTGACGGAGCTTAAATTTTATTGACCAATATTTTGTTTTCGCTCCGTGTAGGCTTAATATTTATCAATATTTTTCAGATCAGTGTAGTCAGATATCGAAATTTCGAATTTACTTCATAGTCAGACATATACTCAGACAGAAATAAGAATATTGATGCAATGTTATTTTTAATTATATTATATTAATTTTTCAAGAATTTGAAAAAGCGCCTTGTGGAGTCAACTGGTGACCCAAGGGCTGGCAGTTTTCTCGCTCAACGAATAGGTATTGCTATTCAAAGGGGGAATGCTGCTAGTCTTTTGGGCACAATGCCACGGGGGCCTTATTTAGGTTTAGTTTAGATAGTAATAATGTAAATATAGATATGTAATAATTATGTTTCTCTGTAATTTTTAACAATAAATGTATATAGGCAATGTTATTGAGTCAATATTATTGCAGGTGTGTAGTGTGTATTCAAAAGATGGTGTTTTATAATATTAAACACTAAAAATATTGATCAATATTTAACGAATGAAACGTGTATGGGGCCTCTAATGCAAAACTTTTCCCAATTTTTTTTTCAAATTACACTTTTTTAATACCAAAAGCCAATGTGGGCGTAAGGAAGTGTCAAACTGAGAAAATAATCAATCAAAATACCAAATCCAAAGAAAAAATCAAGAAAATATTTAATTTAGTCATTCGATAACGATATCTCTCGTTTACTTGCTATAAATTACAAGTGGTTCTGTAAATATATACATTCAAAATATTTAACAATGTAAAAATAGTGTTAAATTATGCTCCGTAATTCAGTGTTTATTTTTTTTTGACATGTTTATTTATTTAATTAATGTTAAATAAAAATGTATCATTTAAGTGTAGTAGGACGGTGGTAGATACGTGCTTTTAAAATGAATCTGATGCGTAAATTGCGTGGGACGACTACCTCGGCTTCTGCCGAGTCGGCTGAGGCTTCCAGTTCGTCGTCCCACGTCCAGCTCGGCCTTATGCATCTCAAGAAACTCTTCGCCGAGTATACACATCCACCTCAACCCCTTACTGATTCTGAAAAAGATGATAAACTTTACAATATGCTACCACTATTTTGTAAGGTAAGAGCAATATAAAAGTATTGACTGTAATTCATTCCTGAATGTTCTCATAAATCTAATTGTTATGTAATGGACTAGCTGATGCTGGTGACTTTGCCCACGTGGAATATTCTTCCCGTGCCCGCTTCTAATGGGAACATATTCCCGGGATAAAGCCTATGTGGTGTACCAGACTATATTCTATCCCTGTACCAAATTTCAGCCCCCTCCGTTCAGCCGTTAGAGTGAAATTGAGTATCAAACTTTCAGATTTATAATATTAGTAGGATTAGTTAGTTGGACAATATATCTAGAAAATTGTCAATCACTCCCTAGTCAAAAAGTACATTGGCACCTTCAACTCCCAATTTACTGCAATATAGTAATTAATTTATTTATGACAATACTACAGTGATATTAGAATTAGGCGGGTTTGTCAATCATTGATATAGTGCCACCTTTTGATAATGGTAGTTAACAATTTGACCAATAAATAACATTGTAAACTGAAACAGAGAGCTTATTCCACAATCTAAGCGCTCATTATAGGATGCCCCTATAAGTTCTCACAGTATACAAGTATGTAGGTACTATGTACGCAATGGTGTGTTTGTAGCATTGGATGCTACTTATATATCACTTGTCATAGATATGACAAGAGGGAAACCATTGAGCCGAAGTACTCTCTCTTAACATGCAACTTATTTGTTCCAATTAAAATGTAGTACTTATACAAAATAACATCATAAGTTTAGTAATTTGCACACACATAATATTTATTTTTTAAACTTTATGCACAAAATACAGTCATATATGGCTGTAGCGTTAAGGGATAACGTAGCTTTATATTAGAGACAAGAATTTACTAATGAACCAGTTTTCTTTTTTATATTTACCCATTAATTCAAGCTCACAAACACACGAAAAAACATTTCCTCTATATAATATTAATATAGATTTATTGATGCTTTTGATACTTACACTTCCTTTTCCTTTGAGTTAAATATTGATCATTGTGGCATACCCATGATACTTAACTACAGATACAAGTTAATGTTTGTATCAATTCTCTGAAGTTGATAATTGAAATATAAAACCAGAAGGTGGATAAGTATGTGCTCAATATTATGGAATATTTTACTCATCATAAAGGCACAGTCAATATCCGTAATTTCAGACTGTACCAAACTTACTACACCGCCATTAAATACCATTTTTTTTTGTAACATGGGGGAAAATCCTTCATGGATGCTACACCGGACTCCTACTGAATAAAAAAACTCACTTAACGGCCAACAGCCTACAGTCGGGAGCCCCGGGTAAGCCCTCGGAAGGATGTCCTAGGACTCCCAACAGACCATTCAATACCATTGCTATTATTGCATGTTTAACATGGTCAGAGATTGCCTTGTGCAATAAGGACACCAATTGATATACCGATAAGTCTTATAACAATTTGCTCAAATGTGTTATTCCTGGTGTACAACAAAGAGTTTTTCACTTCATACTGTACTTAAATACAATTGCTAAGAGAGTAATGCAGTTATAAGTAGTAGCTAGAACTAGTCCAAATAAATAAATAAAATTCCCATAATCTGCAGATTATACATATTGTATGTGATGGCAAAATTCATGTGATTTTTATTATTTTTTTTAAGGTGTTCGGCACAAGTCCTTCGAGCGAGATGAATGAAAAATTCTGGGATATTTTATCCTTCTGCCAGCAAGTGTCGAAACTTATGGTGTCAGAAATAAGGAAAAGAGCTAGTAATCAAAGCACTGAAGCAGCCAGTTGTGCTATTGCTAAGTTCCTTGAAATAGAGAATTCTGAAGAATCCAGCAATGGGTGGATGTTATTGTCTACGTTGAATCTGCTGGCTGCTGGCGACCAATCTTTAATTCAAGTATGTATTTTTTATTAATTTAAACTGGTAAAATATGCATGAACTAGCTTTATAATACTGTTAAGTCGTGAAGTCTGAACCCCTCGCTTTCGAGCCTAGAACTACTTTCTCACTCTTCAGAGTCTAAATTTGCATGTTCTTCAGTATGTCTTGTAGAGAGGCAGACAATATGGATGTCATTCATATGCCACCCATCACACAGGACTGGGATCCAGCTGAACCAGAGATCCCTTTTCAAGCATATTATTTGCATGTGCAACCAGCAGTTATAAAAATTGTACCTATATAGGTATAATTTTTATAACAACTGTATTGCTGGTTGCTAGCTGGCTGTCTGCATAGCAAAATGAAATTGAAAAGACAATTAACGGGCCTTAAGATTTTACTTGTTTTCAATAGTTTTTCTGATAAATCTTTATTCAATTCAGTTCAAGGTTCCTTGTTCAACTGTATTAAGCTAAGTACACAAATGTTTTTTTTGTAGGTCATGACCACAGCAGCAATACCTTCAACACTAGTGAAGTGTTTGTACCTCTTTTTTGATCTACCCGAAATACCAGAATCTGAGGCAGATGTGCAAGATGGAAATAGTGATTTTACACCAAGGGAAAGGCGAATATTACTACAAAAAATATTTGTTCAGGTATATTTTGCTTTGAATATTGGAGGTGGTATTTTATGGTATGCATATCATCATCATTACCACAGTTAGCCACAATTAATTAGTTGTAAACAAGCTAGTAAATCCCTCTGCATGGTGATAGCAGAATTGCCATTTTTGAAAAACATAATATTTAAAAATACTAACAGCAGGGGCACACTATTACACCTACACTTCAGTTGTATTTGAGCCTTAGACCATCTAACTCAGGACCCGCCTTACTGAAGCATTCCCCTCTGCCAAGGCAATAGACCATTCGGACTAAGAGGTTTATAAAAAAGCACTTGAGAATCGATTGATTCACTATCATAATCGACATACATCGGCCTTAATCTGCGGACGCCATGCGTTCCCACACAGCTATAACGATTATGATAGTGAATCAATCGATTCTCAAGTGCTTTTTATAAACCTCTTAGTCCGAATGGTCTATTGCCTTGGCAGAATGGTCTAGTGCCTTGGCAGAGGGGAATGCTTCAGGGAATGCTAAATAGTCAAAGATTTGAGCCCTTTGTAGTATAGAAGTAGTACAGGGACAGATTGCGGTTAGCTGTTTTAGAAATATTATTGTACCCACTCATAAGACCTAAAGGCGAATTCACTTGGTTGTTAACCCGTATTCGGCTGCATGATAGATGTTACTCGATTTCGGGCATCCAATGTATTCATTACATTGTCTGTTACTGGATCACGGGCAAACGACCCTTTTTGGCGCCCGCGTTCGAGTTAGAACATTAACACTTAAAACGAAAACGGCATCAGGTTAGCGAAACGAAGTTCTTATAATACATTTATTATTATTTCCTTGTGGGGAACGCCGCTATCTCCGAGCGGTCAATCGGACCGCCTGTTCTGCTGCTCATTTCAGTCATTTACACTTAGTCGTTTATCCGAATTCCATAGACGATCGAATACAAGCTAACGAACTTTGAAATGTTACTGGCTGCCGTAACCAAGTATCAAAATATGTAATACGTAATTTTTTTTATAGGTGCTCGTAAGGTTGTGTAGCCATCCATTTCCTTGTGAAGAATTGGCTCGAAAAGACGATCTTGGTTTATTGTTTTCGGCTATCACGTCGTGGTGCGCTCCCCACAATATTATGTGGAGGAAATCAGCAGCTGAAGTACTGATGACGCTATCTAGGCACGGATTAACACAATCTGTAGTTCAGTACATACACAGTGAGTAAATATTATGATACTTAAGTAGCTACTATGTGTGTTCATGATCTGTTTATGTATACTTACTATAATGTTATGATAAGGTCAAACTAGTGTTATTTATTATACTTATTATAAGCTTTATTTACAGATAAAGGATGTGTAGCACTATGTATTGAAAATATGCAAAGGATACCAGAATTAACTCCTCTTGAGGTAAATGTGACGTAAAGGGTCAGACACACGCCTTAGTGACAATACAGCGGCCGGTAGTTTCACTTCTATATATTGGTTGGAAAACTTCAAGCGATAATACACTTTACGTAATGGGAATATAACTTAAAATGCTTTAAAAATTAACAACCGGTCGTTGCGCTGCCAATTCGGTGTGAGTTGGTTATAGTGCATTTGGTTAATATAATTGATATTTTTGATGTCTGGTTAACAGGTAGTAGAAATGTTTGTAGCGGTATTCTGTTTTCTAAAGGACTCGAGCGAAGTTAGTCAATTATTACTGGATGATTTTCGATCGTGTCAAGGCTACATATTTTTATCCGAATTTCTTCTGAAGTAAGTCTCACATAATATACTACATTATTAAGATCTTCAGCACTTGCCTGTTTAGTGAAATTTATGTTTTTTTGTTCTGCATGATATCAAATGATATGTGAACACTTTTGTTTATTTATGTTTTTTATTTTGTTGACCGCAGACATGAAAAACAAGGTGCACCCGATTATTTAACATCCGGGTAAGCGGTGTTTGTTTTAGTTATTTATTTTAAATATTTTTAACACAGTGATGTTGACTATTTTATAATTTATTTGGATCACGCTTGTTATAATTTAATGAAACACACTCATTTTATGCATATTAAATTGCCATGCCAGGTAAGTATTTCAATATCATTATTCGAAGTTTAATAAATATTAATAACAGACTGTTTCTCGAGAAGATCAGTCCTTTAAGGCGCTTAGACAGACAACGGGGCGGGCCGGTCTTTTTGTCCGCGACGTAATAAAGACCGTGTCTGCCCGTCGTCGATGTCCGCGACTGCCCTCACCCAAAAAAATGTGTGCCCGGCGGGCACCAGCGACGCGGTCTTTTTGCACTTTATGTGCGTTTGTAGTATAGGATTAAGCGCTATCGTTCGCAGTGAAATTGACTGGCCCGGCCCGACTCATCGTTTGCAAAGCGCCTAAAAGACCTGTTTCGGAATTTAACCGGGTTCATAATGTATTAATGAATACGTTTTATTCAAGGTTGGAAGAAGAACGTGTGAGCGGCACAGAAGCGCGCGCAGCCCTTCGCAATCTAGTCCTAATGATCTCATCTCTATGCGCGTGTGGGTTTTCTGAACTGAGGCCAACTCGCGCCAATACTGAGCTCTTCCAACTACAAGGCTTTGTACTACCACAGCCGTCCACTCCGGGACAGGCTGTTAGGAATGTTCAAGCTTTTCAGGTAGGTAAATTTATGGTGTAATAGGTCCACCAAGACCATAGCAATTTGCTGGTCGGTATAGTACCTGTTGACCTATAGACGATACTCCTTCGTGGGTTTAGTTTTATACTGAATTTGCTGCAAGATGTACAAACTAAATTTAGAATAGAGGTAAAATCATAAGTATTTAGAATGCTTGTCTGATACCAAATCTTCATTTTGGAGCCCTTAGCTTCTTTGGTATATGTCATTAGGGCATTTTATATTAGCAACTTCAATAAAAAATTGCTAATCTCAAGAAATCTTCTTACAGTTTACAGTTACTCCTATAGTAAGTCTTGGTGGGACTGCTTAAAATCATGCATCTGTTAGCACAGCAGAATACACTAAAAGTTATTTCATTGTTCAGGTTCTACAATCCGTCTTCATGAAATCAAACTCTGCTGCATTATGTTGTACTATACTTGACGCAATATCAAGCGTATATCATGCGGACAACGCCAATTACTTTATACTTGAAAACCAAAACACACTGAGTCAATTCTCAGAAAGGATATACACGAAGAACTCGGAGATTCAAGAAAAGTTCTTTGAATTACTGGAGTTCATTGTTTTCCAGCTAAATTTTGTGCCGTGCAAAGAATTGATCTCATTATCGCTCTTGTTGAAGGCGAATAGATCTAGAACATGTAGCATACTGTGTATAAAGACACTCTTAAATGTTTTGAAGTAAGTAGTTTTTATTCAATGTTACATAACTGTATTATAGAATAAGAATAAGAATAAACTTTATTGCACACCAATGTTTAAATTTCATAAGCAGAAATTACATTACTTAAATGTACAGAGGGTGGCCTTATCAATGTAACGTAAACAAAAATAGACTTTATTTCAACGGCATAAAGCTTTAGTGGTTGAAATGCAGAGAGTGAGAACGCAGGGGGTCAAACTATAAATAATTGCCTTTGAAATAAAAAAATATTTTTTTTACGTTATTGTTTACGTTAGTCACTACTGTCACATAGATCAAGCTATATTTTACAGACTAGTCTTCACTAAGGGTAAGTATGTACGGTATATAAATATCTGTTCTTCTTTCAGACATAACCCAATTTTCAAAGACGTCTATCGGGAAGTGGGTATGTTGGAAGTATTTGTAACGTGCCTATCTCGTTACGCTGTGTACTTAAAAGACAAACAAATACTCGAAGATGAGAAAGGCAAACGGGAATCTACTGTTGATAAAGGAGCGAATGAATCACCTAAAGCACCCGAAAGGGAAAAAAGACAATCTTCTAGAACAGATTCGTTAATAACGGATCCTAATACTGACACGGAAGAAGAAGAATTAGGTGCTTTAGTAATGGATGGGTTGACCGCTTTGCTGAATTCGAACACGAATAATTGCAATGTGTTTCGGGATTGTGGCGGTGCGAAATGCGTGCATGGAATGGTTGTATATGAATCGTGTAGAAGTAAGGCTTTAGGTAAGTACAACATGAAAATTTTGTTGTATAAGTCAGTATGGCAGGGTCCGGAAAATTTTGTGATATACATAGCGATGCGTGCTTTGCTTTAACACAAGTGGAATTATATATAATACAGTGCACGCTTATCTTTTGTTGTTGACATGTAGTCATGCCTTTATCACAGAAGGGCAGAGGCATAGTATACGCCTTTCATCTCATAGTTTTTTTTATAATATAAACTGTTCTGAAATAGCCATTCATTTATTAAGGTGCGGTTCCACTGAGGCGGAGCGGAGAGGAGCGATGACGAGCTGTGCCGCGATTGACCAATCATATGGCTTAAAATCCAAACATCTCTTCTGCACTCCGCACCGTGATTGGTGAATCGCGGCACAGCTCCTCTCCGCTCCGCCTCAGTAGAACCGCACCTTAATAATGCTTTAAAAAGTCCTCTTCTGGGTTTTTGCTCCCCTCCTTTATTATCGTTTAACGTATAACATGCGACTTACCGTCTGGGCCTCCACCGTATGATATGGTATTATTATACTTTATATAAAACTAGCGGACGTCACGTTTCACCCGCGTGGTTCCCGTTCCCGTGGGAATACGGGAATAAAATATAGCCTATGTTCATCGCAAAGAGTGTAGCTTCCCAACAGTGAAAGAATTTTTCAAATCGGTCCAGTAGTTCCGAAGCCTATTCGTTACAAACAAACAAACAAAAAAACAAAAGAAAACAAATCTTTAGTGACCGACCGAAGTTTCGGTTTCGGTTTCGGCCAGTTTCGGCCAAAAAATCGAGTTTCGGCCGCAGTTTCGGTTTCGGCCAAAATGGGCCGAAACTTTCGGCCTGGCCGAAACTCACGTGTTCATGAATTTTGAGCGACTAGCTCTGCTTGTGACGTGGTTAGGGTCTGCCCAACCAGTTAATATGTTACTAACCGAAGATTTACAGACTTCCAATCAATAGTTATTATAATACAATTTTTACGGAATCCTAAAAAGGTGATCTAGGACATTACATAACCCTACCCCTTTGTTGTCGGTTCCGTTGACTTCGTTGGTCGTCTGTCTGTCTGTCAGCAGACTCATGCACCGTGATAGTTAGACAGTTCAAATTTTTACAGATGATGTATTTCTGTTGCAGCTATAGCTACAAATAATAAAAATAGACAAATTAATAATATTATAGGGTGCCTCCCAAACAACATACGTGATTTTTTTGCTGATTTTCTGGTACGGAACCCTACGCGCGCTATTCCGGCTCACTGTTGTACTGTTTTAGTTATATACTTCTAGAATGTAACCAAAACCAAGAGCTAGTAGCAGGACACCGTGTGGTTTTAGTCGGTAGGAGATCGCAATAGCATCTATGAGTAATTCCACACGTAAAAGTAAGCAACTTATCTTTAGGTGGAGATATTTCTAAAACGAACACTTTAGAAGACTTATACCGTTGATTGATGGCAATTTTTGGAACTTGCTGCACCTTTTGAAAAAATAAACGGCCAAGTGCGAGTTTAACTCACACACGGAGGGGTTAAAGCCTATTAACGAGACATGAGGCCTAGCCGTCCGTCTGTCTATTAGTCATGAGGTTGTATCGCTGGAACCGTGCCAGATATAGGCCTAAAATTTTCACTGTACAGTAGTCCTACCGACTAAAAACCACGCGTATCCTACCTAACAGCCTACGGTTGGGAGCCCCGAGTATGCCCTCGTAATGATGCATAGGTACTGCGGCCGCATCTTTGGGGGAGTTGTTCAGTTTTTATCCCGCTTCTTGAGCGGTGCGTGGATGCATCTCTCACCTCATGCTATCGTCTAAGACCTGCTTCTGCAAAGACGGTAAGCAGCTCTGTCACCGTCCTCAGGCCCCCGGTCATGGAGGTTGATAGTATGGGGTGCCGCCGCAGACTGTGGAACTCGGGTGGCAGAGTTCTCTCCTGCTTCCTCCCCGCCGTCTCTTTTACGAGCATGACCTGCTCACAGGAAGAGGCCTATGGCCCCACTCCAGCGCCTCCTTGCGCCATTTTAAACAATGATGCAGGGGCCCTTGCTTTCAGGACCCATAGAGGGGTCCCGGATAGAAGACATGCCGCCTCAACTGAGATCGTGCGGTATCTCCTTATCACCTTTACAGCCGTCGCCTTCTGCGGGCTAAGCAATTTAGCCGCATTGCTGGCCATTAGGATCTCCGCCCATACGGGGACCCCGTATAGGGCCATGCTCCGCACGATCCCAAGGTACAGTCTCCTGGAGGGAGCGTTGGGTCTCCTGACATTGCTAACAACCGCGAGAGTGCGGCTGATGCCCCCTCCCTCAGCTATGGGACCCAACTTCGGAAGTGGTATCCGAAGTTCCACCGACTATCGAGTACGAGCCCCAGATTCCTTGACGACGATGACAGCTCGATTGAGAGCTCGATGCCTATGCTGACGCCCCCTATAAGTAAGCTGGATTTCTCAAGGCTGCGTCTCGGTGCGTTGCTCCTCGCGCTGTAATGAGGGTGTCGTCGTAACACGTTACGCCGACACCTCTGAGCAACGGACCACGCAGCACCCAATCGTAACCGATGTTCCACAGAAGCGGTCCTAAGACCGATCCCTATGGAACACCGAACGACGCATCTGGCGGACTCAGCCCTTGCCAGCTCGGGTAAGTTATGGTCCTCTCGGAAAGATAGGCCTCGACAATTCGACGGAGGTATGGAGGCATTCCATGGTACATAAGCGCCTCCCAAACGTAGCTTCAGGGCAAGGTGCTGAAAGCGTTGGCGATATCAAGAGACACTGCCACCACCACCTCACCCTGTTCTGATGCCGATAACAAGAAATACCTACTAAAATCAGAAAAAAGCATCGACACAACAAATGTAATTTTTGTGCCCAATTTTTGTAACGGAACCCTCTGTGCGGAATCCGACTCGCACTTGGCAGTTTTTTTTTTTTCAATATTAACACGTGAGTTTCGGTTTCGGTTTCGGCCGAAACTGACCCTGGGGCCGAAAGTTCGGTTTCGGTTTCGGCCGGAAAACCAGTTTCGGTCGGACACTACAAATCTTTCCTCTTTATAGTATTAGTATAGATAAATAATTCTTTCACAGGTGTTATAAGAGAACTGATAGTGAGTGGATCAGGCGAAGAGGATATGTCAGCATTGCTGTGTGGAATGCATGCAGCTCCCAATGATGCTCTGCTTTTGAAACTGCACATACTAAAAGCACTATTAGCTTGCTTACGGGACTCGCATCGTACTAGAACTATATTTAGAAAGGTAGGTAAAATACCAATTGTAATGATGAATGATGTTAAAATTATAACCTGAATATGAACAGCATAAACATGTTAAATCTTTGATCAGTGTTTATCTACTTCTCCTGATAACTGTGCCTCAAAAAATGTTTACTGCGCAGAGTTTGCGTTTTTTTTTATAAGAATCTGACCTGTTCTATGACAAATTCGCATATTTCTAAACAATTGCTAAGGTACCTTCCAATCTGGGCCCCGAATTTTCGTATCAAATACTATACATAATTATTTAAAAATATGTTTCCGCTTTAGGTAAATGATCACTAGACAAGCGACTCCTTCAAAACACAGATTTTGTAAGACCAACTGCTATTCATAATTTTTCTTCCAATAGGTCAGCGGCTTCGTGTACGTAACTAGTGTACTGGCGTCGCTAGAAGGTAAACTAACAGGGAATGAACCGATGGACAAGGACATGTTACAGCTAATACACATTGTGTTCTATACAATTAGCACGGCGATGAGGTTCGAACCTGCTAATGCCAAATTTTTTCATCATGAGGTAAGTGTTTTATTTTGTAAAATGAGTTCTAAACCATATCATCATCTGAGTCGATTGAAGTCCATTTTTGTACATACACCTGCCCTAAAGATGAACCATCCGTAAAGCCAAAAGTCCCCATAAATGGGTAGGTTAATCCATTTTTACTTTTGGCCTTACTGCTGGTTTTGGCATCCCACCAGGCCCATGCTGGCCAGATGGATGGTTTTGCATGGCTACTTTTGTGAAAATGTTCCTTACTCGCCTTAACGACACTCACGGGATAACTTATATTGGTGACATTTGCACTTTATCACGTCACCACACAATTATTTAATCATAAATTTAAAAAACTCCCAACAAAACTACTGCACATCGCAAAGAATAGTCGAATAAACAATTCATACATTTCCGTTATATAACGTTAATATAATTGTTAACATAATTATAATAGCTCTATGTTATCTAATTAAATTATATCAACATATCATTACCAGCCCCTTTCTTACGGGGGTCACAGTTCTTAATAATTTCTCATCATTTAGATAATGTTATGTCAATTCCGTTATTTGTTGTAATGATTACCAAAGATTTGTTATTCTATTAGTATATTTGCCATGAATATATTGCTTTAGTCGTACATAAGTGTTATTGTAATCTTAAGTAAATTCTAACAATTTAAAAATTATTTACCACTGGATGACGGTACCCGTTCCCGCTTCCCGTGGGAACATATTCCCGGCATGAAAAGTAGCCTGTGTTATTCCAGACTATAAGCTATCTCTGTACCAAATTTCAGCCTAATCCGTTCTGCCGTTACAGCGTGATTGAGTAACAAACATCCAAACATCTAAACATCCAAACATTTTTACAAACTTACACATTTATAATATTAATAGTAAATAGTATAGATCATTCCTATCAGGGTAGGCAGAGACTATGACTTACTCGTAACTAGATCTTTCCGGAAATAATTTTCGATTTGACTGATGTACGTACGCTGAAGTCGATTCCTACAAGTTAACCAATTCAATCTACCAAAGCTAAAAAACCTAGGTTTTGCTGAAAAACTTAAACACAAAGTTTATTTTGTTACAGATATGCATGACAACTCTATGTAAGACTATACGCTTACTGGGCTGTTTCGTTGAAGATGTAGAACTTCAGAATGATACCGAACCTGGAGACTCGGAGCTGTATGAGGTGTATCATGAAATATTTACTGGAAATATATTAGAAATGCCGTAAGTTGCCCTACATTGTACATAGTTGTTTGAAAACGAATTCCTTATAATTGTAGTTTTATGTCACTCTCTCTCATATTTCAGCTTAGCGTTTAAATCTAGTTGAAATTAAAATTTAGAGGTTTTGTGAAACCTCTAGACCATCATTTGGTTATAATTAGGTGTACTTAGTACTTATGTACTGCTTCTGTTATATTTTTCAGTCAATCAATCAATCTTTATAAGCGAAAATGGGTACAATGGTGTTACCTAATATACACATTCCGCCACATTTCACCTTACGGCATGCAAAGTTGTAGGTATTTTTATAAAAAAATTACAATTAGGTACACAGATAATGGCATTTTTATTGTTCTTTCCAGGTTTCCTGACAAAGTGCCTGTAGTGTTCGTCCATGCTTGTATAATCTTACGACTATTGTATGACGTTGCATTGGATTCGTTCGACAAGCCCACTTTTTGTGGATCTCTCAACGTCAAATCGCCTAGTTTGACGAGACAAAGTTCTGCTATCAATGAGGTAAGATTATCAACTTACATGGTTTCCCATAGTGGTAGGCAGAGACAAACTATAAGCCCACATTTTACTAGTTCTATTTTGATCCCACGTAAAAGGTGGGAAACCTTTTTCCGTGTTGAAACGGACAGGCGCAGATTGTAGCTACTTGCTGTTGAATTTTCAAAGCCTACCATAAAGGTCCTCAACCGGGATCAATGGCTTAACATACCTTCCAAACCACGGAAACGCTCGTAAAATGAAAGTCGACCTCCCACTTCAGAATCTGCTGATTATAAAATACTGAGGTAGCGGGATCAGGCTTCCAAGATTTTTACACTATAATTTATCATACTGCGTACTTATGACGAGCTAGAAAAGGTCACAGGCTGGGACTGGATGCAGAAGACGCAGGGCCCTGTGTTGTAGCGTTAAGTGGGAGAGGGCTACGTCCAGCAGTGACCTGCCATAGCATGATTTGATTGACTAATGTATTGGCCTCTGGAGATGATCAATGCAACTTGACAAGTCTGTTGAAATGTGAATAAAAGTAGCTTTAAGTGTGCGTGCTTTGTTTGCGAGACTTGTCTAATCACATTGATGGTCTTCGGAGCAAATTAAAAGAGTTATTTGCTTTGTATAGTCAAAACCTGCGGGTCGAACGGCCCCTCTCAACCTTTCCGTGGGAAGCAATAATGGAGAAGCATGGGTGATCCATTCTGGCGTCGTGATGGTTCTAGCGAAGTTGCTACCGGCTTTGCCCAGACCTTCGGAGCATGAAGACCATGCTAGGGCTATACGTGACTACTTGGCTCACGTGCTGAAGAGTTTAGTTCGAAGGTAGGATTATTAAATTGCTCTGTTTGAAATATAATTAGAAATATGTGTGAGTAACTGTCCGCCCGACGTGTGTTCATTTCCTCTGAAAACCGACGTTGTAAAAATTGATTGCGGGCTTGAGAACGTAAATTAAAAGTGAGAGAGAGAGTAATAGAGATAAGATTTAATCGTGAATTGAGGGTGAGGTGCTAAACTTATAACTCAACTTACAACCCCGAGTTCTTCAGGCGAAACATGAAGAAGCACGTCAATTGGTCACTAACTTGAGGTCAATAGCGGACTATGAGAGTAGCACTTGATAGAAATGTCGCCATAGCTTTCCATCATGTGGGTGTCATCATTTTTGTGAGCTCAATATTTAAAACAAACTGTATGAAATCAATTCAAAATCTGTGTACATATGTATTAAAACCTGTTATATGATTACAGCGAACGTAACCAGCAAGTGATGTGCCACGCGGGGCTAGCAGGAGTGTTACTGCGTGTATGTGGGGCCGCACTCAGGGCCGAAAGGCACCCTTTGCATGCGCCAAATATGTACATGCTGGAAAGACTTGCTGCACATGCTTTGAGGCCCTCAGAACTCAGGTCAGTGTAATGTCCACAATGGAATATGAAATCTCACTGTGATTATCTGAAATAAGAGCTAGGTATGTTTGATCCTTATTCTTTGATTCTTCGATTATATTATGTATGCGGCCTCGTACTCGTATTATCGAATCGTATTAAACAGTCTAGGTGGCAAAGTCGTACGTGTATACGACATCCATAAATCCATCCACATCAATGAATATTTTTTTTTTTGTGTTGTCCACAAATGTATAGTGTCGAAGACCCTATAATCATCGTTTCTAGTGGTCTGTGCTGCATCCTTATATAATACTGCTTTTATTGATATTAGACTGGCACAATGCCAATGAATTCAGTCGTCCAAATCATCAATGATTACGTACAAAGTATAAAACTTAACAATGTATTACCTATATCAAGAATAAAGGCCTGACAATTACATATTTCTATTTAGAATGAACATACAAAATATTTGTCGTACATTATCATTCACTTATAACTCTTCTGCTAATTGAAAGATGTAGGTATATTATAAACGCGATACACGATTCACATTCCTAAGTACAAGATGTATGCTTAGATGATTATAGTACTAAACCCCGTGGTACACGGATTGCCTTAACAAAGTCAGGCAGCAGTCGAAGTTATAAAATGTAAAAAATCTGATGACAGGTATATTTTAGGAACACTTTAACCTCTGGACACGAAACAATTCATTTAGTTAATGAAAATATTTGTTGAAAATTTTGCATAGATAACAATTTTTATCTAATGCACTAATCAAGCATCTGATACAACATAGTGTCGCGCTAGGACGAGGATGATTTCGCGATAGATATATACTTTCAGATTCTTTATAATAATAAAGAACTGGCAGTCATGAGCTCTTCGTCCAATGGAATTATAAATGCTTTAATCATTGTACTTGAACCACTGTGTAACTAAAACTATTTACACAGGGAATTCCTTCGAATGGGCAACCCTTTAAACTGTGTGGCTCCTGAAGCCGGTCAAGTTTGCAAGCCTGGTGGTCCAGTACCACTTACGAGGATCAAGACTTTAGTCTCCATGACTACGCCGCGTGACTACAGGTAAACGACACTTCGTATTTTATGACTATTAAAAGTTATGTTTTATTTTACTTTAAGATTAAATATTGTGAAAATGGTCATGATTATGAAGAGCGGCGGTTCTTTATTCAATAATATTATGACCCATTCAATCATTCTACCGCTGCAGGTGATAAAAATGAATTTTGATTTCTTCCGGTCGGGTAAACCATAAAATACTGTCATTAAAACAAACAGTTACGCTTTCACCGTAGACGAGCGATTGACTTCGTTACACAGGCCTTAAGAAGTCAAGTCCCTACGGATTTCTTAATCAAGTCCAATACTCACAAATCTGACAAGCTACAGATTTCTTGTGTATGATTTCGTTAATTTGAGTTTTTGACATTTCTCAGATCCCAAAATTCCTGCACTCTACCGCCGTTTGTGGAATTCGATATGTCAGCTGAAGGCTTTGGTTGTCTGTATCTGCCGAGCATTGCACCACAGTCTGCCAACTTGAATGCTTTGGGGACTCAAGACACTGCTACACTCGGTGGGATTGGCTCAGGTACAATTCCAATTATTTATCTATACCTACTGTTATCTATGTGTACATCAGTGCAAATGTCTGTACAAATTTTAAAAAAATTGAGTTGACTAGGCATGCCACGGATTATGGATAGAACCTGATACAACTGTCGTTTTTATCTAATTCACGTAACAGGTGGTGATAGTAAATCTTATTACAAAATACTAACGCAGAAATGTGGGTGTATATTATCCCTCTGCATACCTTCGTAAATAATAGGCGTGACAGTATGTATGCACGTTTATAACTTTCAATTTGACGTTTCTTACAGCATAAAACTATAGTATTGTCTATTGTTTACCTACTGATATAATTTATATAGTTTCTTACTGCATTTTTCATCTTTTACAGGAGACCGCGTATTCCCCCCACAAACCGGTCTAACATATTCAACCTGGATATGCGTTGAGAAGTACTCAGACCCACGTTCAGACCCGCACTGTGTACGTCTGCTTACCCTTGTGAGGAATATCAACAATAGTCGTGATGAACACCTTGTATGTCTGACTATGGTACTGTCGGCGAGGGATAAAGCTATCATTGTGTCGACACAGGAAACGCTCGTGCCGCATAGTAAGTTGAAATGTTTAAATAGCCTCTGAGAAACTATTTAGCTTGATTTGGTGGCCCATACTTGCTCGGAAATAATTTGATAACCATCATATTAGAAATTTTCAATTTAATTGTTGATGTGGAAAATGATTTTCATAATCCGAATTTAGTTTTTACTGAAAATGTGATACTTTCGTGTCGATGCACCGACGTAATATTTCTTGTCAGCACGATGACTAAATAAAAGCAAAACTTTGTTTCAATTGACAGCAATTAGCAAAGAGAAAGATCAGCCTATGTATTATTCCAGATTGTAATTTATCTCTGTATCAAATTACTGCCAGATCCAGTTGTAAGAGTGTGAGAAGAGTGACAAACCTTCATATATTCAACCATACTTTTTCGCATTTATAATATTAGTAATAGTATAAGATCCCGTTAAGAACGATCTTCACCGAGCTGGGTAATGGATGAAAAATATTTTATTTTCAATGAAATATGTCAATAAATTGATTGCAGATGGGTTGCCTAAATAAATCCAAAATATGAATAATCAAAAATTTTAACAAAAATGTAACATATTTGTTTATATGTTGCATGTTAAAACACGTTTGTTTGTTTGTTTGCATCGAACTGACTCCGGAACTACTGGACCGATTTGAAAAATTCTTTCACTGCTGGGTAGCTACACTCTTTGCGGTGAACATAGGCTATATTTTATTCTCGTACTAGCTGACCCGCGCAACTTCGTTTGCGGCACATGAGAGTTAGAAAAAGAGAGGTATGGTATTAATATTTTGAGTAAATAATGTTTCCCGTCGCATTTACTCTCGTCGCGCTTAGTCTCGTCGCGTCGCTTATATACATCAGAGCTGACCCGCACAATTTCGTTTGCGTCACGTGAGCGAGAAAGAGAGAGGTGTAGTATTAAAATTTAAGGTGATATAATGTTTCCCTTCGCATTTACTCCCGTCGCGTCGCGTAGATTCATTAGAGCCGACCCGCACACCTTCGTTTGTATCACATGAGATTGAGAAGGAGAGAGGTGTGGTAATAATATGTAAAGTGATATAATGTTTCCCGTTGCATTTACTTCCACCCGTCCTTTTTTTTGGTACGGAACTCATGTGTGTCCGGTCCGACTCGCACTTGGCCGGTTTTTATCGTTCAGTTGATTGGCTACCACTGCAGACCACGTTTACCTACTCCCGTCGCGTCGCTCATACTTCAAAACTTATTTAAAGGGGTTATTGTAAGTGAATCTTAAAAGATAGGCATTGCTGTTGGCAACATTTTTTTGTAACTTTTAAAGGGGAACATTTTTGTAGTACAAAATTTTCACGTAACTTTAACCATTTACGCAACGTACGCAGTGGAAGCGTTCAAAAGAAAGAAATTTTCCCCGTTCTCGAAACATTATTTATGGCTGCTCCGCTCCCATTCACATTAGCGTGATTTTATATCGCCATTAGCCATCCTCAATAAATGGATTATTTAACTGTAAAATAACTTTCGAAATGCAACCAGTAGTTTCTGAGATCTTAGGACAAACAAACTCTTCAGTTTTATAATATTGTGATAATCATAATCATAATCATAAATGCCGGGTCGACGTTGTTGCCGGGTCGACGTTGTAATGAATTCTTCATATCCCTCGGCCCGGCTACAGGGTGAGTAGGAACACCGCGGGGTTTAGTGGGTATTACGGTCCTGTTTCTTCGGGACCGTTGAGCCCCGCACACCGTCCCAGCTGCCCCCGTAGCTGGGATGCGGTGCCCAAACGCATTCCCCGCGTCAAAAAAAAAAATCATAATCATAAACATTTATTCAATTTAGGCCCCAAAGAGGCTCTTATGAACGTCACACCGATTTGCAGACATCAGCAGAGAAGAATCGGCAAGCAACTCCGCCGGTTAAAATAATAATAAGATTAAGCATTACATTAGGTACATAATAAAAAAAAATTAAAAAATTACATTTTCTTCAGCAAGTGAGTTGAGATGCAGGTGCAGGAATTTGTTTCCAGACATCTTTGTCTTGAATGTAATCATTAATGCCATAATATGCCATATTACTCATCAACGTGCTCTTAATGTATGTCTTAAATCTCCCTTCACAGAGCTTAGTCACCGCCTCAGGAAGTTTATTATAAAATTCGACACAACGACACATAAACGATTTCCTGGTTCGCGCCAACCTTGACTTAATAACTGCAAGCTTATGACGATTTCGCGTATTAAAACCATAGCGATCTCCGCGCACAATGAACCCGCGCGCAACCCCACAATAGTATACCATATGATAGTATACTATGGAAATATGCAAAGTAAACAATTTTCGCAGTTTCCTCGTCAGTCAACTGTCTTAATCCTTCGAACTGCAAAGGCAGCAGAGCTTAACCATCCAGAGAATGCCGATATGTGAGGACCCCATTGCAATTTGGAATCGATGACTAGTCCTAGAAATTTTGTATTTGTGGCAAGTTTTAGTTGGGTACCGTCATACATTTAAATAGAGGATTCGACCGGGCGAACGTTTGGTAACGAGAATTTTATACATTTTGTTTTTGACGCGTTTAAGAGTAGGTTATTTGCCGAAAACCAGTCCGTAATAACATCTAGTGTGTTATTGATTTAAATAGAGGATTCGACCGGGCGAACGTTTGGTAACGAGAATTTTATACATTTTGTTTTTGACGCGTTTAAGAGTAGGTTATTTGCCGAAAACCAGTCCGTAATAACATCTAGTGTGTTATTGACATTTATTAACTCTTTATCTTTTCTATCGACTTTGAACACCAACGATGTGTCATCAGCAAATAACACAATGTCGCACAGACCCTCTATTATGTACGGGAGGTCATTTATATACGCGAGAAACAAAAACGGGCCTAAAATCGAACCCTGCGGCACACCCATTTCTACATTAGACCCGCTGAATACAACGTCATTCACCTTTACTTTTTGATGTCGACCTCTGTGAGCGAACCTTAAGAAACAGACAAATTAGGTTATTGTGAGCGAACCTTAAGAGATAGACATATGCTGCCGCGGACTTTTTTTTAAACTTTGTAAGAGAAACAATATTGTAATACATAAATTTTATGTATCTTTAACTATTTACGCAGCGTAAGCCTCGGAAGCTCTCAGACAGTAAAAAATATTCCCCGTTTTCGAAACATTATTGATTGCTGCTTCGCTCCTATTCGTCTTAGCGTGATGTTATATAGCCTATAGCCATCCTCAATAAATGGACTATCAAACTGTAAAATTTTTTTTGAAATCCAACCAGTAGTTCCTGAGATCCTAGCGTTCAACCATACAAACAAACAAACAAACAAACTCTTCAGCTTTATAATATTAGTATAGATTCCCACGGAAACGGGAACTACGTGGGTGAAACCGCGTGACGTCCGCTAGTTGAATATAAAATAATTTTCATCCATTAACCAGCTTGGTGAAGATCATTCTTAACGGAATCTTAGTAGTCCATTGAAATGTTACAATTTAAGGACCGAATATTGCATTTCTTAGAGGACGCAATTTTATTTTTGGGACATGTGTGGGGGGTCAATAGAAGCTTAACCTCAAGTTTGTGGGGTCGCCACCCTTGTCCCCCAGCCGCAATCTTAAAAAGGGGTGAAATTCACTTTTTCCCAATATCTCGGAAACTATGAGTCTTACAAAAAAATTGTGGAATCATAATTTGTAGCAAATTGTTTTGCCTACAAATATGTCAAACAAATTTTTGCCCTAAATTAAAAATTAAAGAAGTTATAAACAAAAAATTGAAAATAAAATTATAAAAATTTTCTTTTTTGCTCTGTGGGTTTTTTTTTTAATTTCTCTTAAAAGATCATCTACAAGATTAGTCTGAGGTATTTTTTTTGTAAAATGTATAAAAAAAAGTTATAGAGCAAAAAAGAAAATTTTTATAAAAAAATTCTAAAAATTTTGTAAAATTTTTTGTTAAGTTATATACACATTTGTAGGCAAAACAATGTGCTACAAATTATGTCTCTACCATTTTTTTGTAAGACTCATAGTTTCCGAAATATTGCGAAAAAAGTGTTTTTTTCCCCCCTCTTTTCAAGATGGCGGCCGTGGGACAAGGGTGGCGACCCCACAAACTTGAGGTTAAGCTTCTATTGACCCCCCACATATGTCCCGAAAATAAAATTGCGTCCTCTAATAAATGCAAAGCTCATGTAACATTTTAATGGACGGATTTAAACAAGTTTTTGTGGCACCTAGTATTTTCCTCGCTGTAATTCTCTTTACGCATCGTTCAATCATGAGCAAACGAAATTATGTCCTCGTGCTATCAATCTAATCAGCCTGTGGCTGTCACTGTTGTGTGTGTGTCACAGCTGGACGTAGGCCTCTTCTAATTTACGCCACAACACGGTCCTGCGGCATTCCCTGTCTGTGACCTTTTCCAGGTCGTCGGTCCATCGGGCTCGTCCTACTTACTTTTACCGAGCCGTGGTATCCACTTCAGAACTTGCTTGCGCCATCGGCCATCGGTTCTTCTGCAACTATGGCCAGCCCACTGCCACTTTAAAAGCAATTATTTCTCGACCACTCTGGTCCTCTACCGGATAACGACGTTCCGGATTTAGTCTCGCAAGGAGAGCCCTAGCTTAACTCATTCCATAGTTCATTGCGCAACTTTGAGGGCATTGACTACCCTACCATTCTCAGTCCACCGTCTTAAGGCAGGAAAACCCGATGCAGTTTGTTGAAAGCTGACCAGCCTAATCGTATCCTTCTAGCGATTTCCCTTTTCTGTTTCTTTTCACGTTAATATTGCCCTTTTATTTTAAACATTATCCGTTGTAAAGTTCGCAAAGTATGTGTCTATAGGTTATATTTCCCCAGACGTAGGTGAGTGGGAGCCGGAAGGTTCGGGCGAGAGCGGCGCCCGCGTGTGGTGCCCCGACTTGCAACACGAGGGGCAGTGGCATCACTTGGTGTTGGTCCTCAATCGCGCTGTCTTGAAGAATTCGTCTTTCTCGCTTTATTTGGATGGTATGTTCTTAATATGTAATAGTTCTAAGTAATATATTTTTTTGATATTATTCTAACTTATCTGTATACAAATTTGTGAACCCACGGTACCGTCTCCTATTCCTAATAGCATCCAAAATTTTCAATTCTTGGAGGTCGGAATTCGGAGTCTATTGTACGTCAGCCAGGACCTGGTTCGTTAGCCAGTAGAATAGAAATATGTTTTATCGTACTCCAGTGAATATTTACAATGAATAAGGAATACGGGTTCTGTAAAATCCTTATACTAAGTGCATAAGCCTTATCGAGATGCTATTTCTCCCACGAAATCTTTAACCCTTTTTATTCCTTGTAGATGTATAAGTAATTTCAATAACCATGAACATAATGTCTGTGTACAGGTCAACACATGCATTCAGGCAAGTTACACTACGTAAGTGCCAACCCTGGCGGAGGTGCGGCAACCCTATCGGGAGCTTCTAGCGTATATTGCGTACTCGGCACCCCGCCGCATTGGAGGCGGTACTCTAGGCTTGTGTGGCGACAGGGACCCGCCTTGTTACTGGAAGATGTAAGTACTGACATTGCTGAGCTGAGCTATTGAGAGAGTATAAGCCGTAGTGTGTTTAGCACGCGAAGAGCAAGTGAAGGGTACAGGCAACGAACAGGGAATGTCACATTTTTTTTATTTTTTCTATTGAAATCGAATCTTTGTCTATGGTAGTTTAGTTCCCAACCCTTACTTTACATATAAGTAAACAGATGGCGCCAAAAGGCGTTTTTGTTTATGACCGAAGCGAAAAGAACCAGGAATGTCCATGACATACCAGTAAAAGAAGAAGGATTGTCCAATTCAAAGTGAGTGATGATCTCAATAAAAAATATAATACTTCTAAACTTTTAATTGCGTTTTCTCAAAATCTATTTATTAGGATATTTCCTGTTCTTTGCCTGTACCCTTCAAGTTGTTAATGTCCGATTTTTGGTCCCTTGGGCACTACCTTCTGTACAAGCGTGTGTGTTGTGTACAACCGTCCCCACTTGTACACCTCTATTACCAGACTTGGACCCCGTTGACGCCTAATATCCGTCTCATCGAAGCAATAAGTGCGCCGGTTTATGTTGGACCACATTTACACGGAGAAGAATATCCTTGCCTTGTGCTCTTCGATCAGAATATTAAGGAGATCCTTCCTCAATTGGGATCTCCGTCACCAGAACCAGTCTTACCGCAAAGTGCTCATGGCGAGCCTATGTCAGGCATTCACCTCTCCCCTGTCTCTTAAATAGTAAACATAATTTATGTGACCTTGAGTTTTTACTACCGGTTTCTTTAGTCACAGACTCTACCCATTGTCTTACAAATTTTGCAGTAATATATAAAAATGTAAATCTTACTTCGTTTTTTTTTTTTTTTTTTATTCTTTATTGCACATCAGAATATAATAGAAATATAAACACAAAATACAGTACAAATATTACGCTGTACAAAGGCGAGCTTAACTCATAATTGAGTTTTCTTCCAGCAAACCTTGGGGTTACTTAAGTAAATGCGCAACGAAGGGGTTAAAAAGTGCACAATATTTTTTTTTTTAAAGGAATAATAAACCTTATAATCATATAAATAACTATATACATACATACATACATACAAACACAAATACATAAACATACATACACACATATACATAAACATACATATAAAAATAAATACATATAGGCACATACAAGTAGATAAGATATATAACAGTATCTACTATACATAATAGTAGCTTATGTAATTTGGGAAAGATATAGTTCCTTTACTCTACTCTTGAAAACGTTCAATGAGGAGCTATCGCGTACAGTATGAGGCAGCGAATTCCATAAACGCACTGCACGAATAGTGAAAGATTTGTCATATACACCAGAACTATGCACAGGAGTACGAAGAAGAAGTGACCGGGAAGTGCGACATGTTTTGCCCCGTGGAACAAGAAACTCAAAGCGTTCTTTAAGATAAGGAGGAGAATTTACATTATGTAGAATAGAGAATAGAAGCGAAACAATATGAAAGTTTCGGCGCTGCCGGATAGGTAACCACCTCAACCTTGCCCGGAATTCGGAAACATGGTCGTATTTACGCAGACCAAAAATGAAGCGAATACCCAGATTTTGCAGGCGTTCTAGTTTATTTAAGTGTTCCTCCTTTGCATCAAGGTAACAGACGTCAGCATAGTCTAAAATCGGGAGTAAGAGGGATTGTGCAAGAGTAACTTTAGTTTCGAAAGGCAGGAATTTCTGGAGACGTTTGATCGATTGAAACGAGTAGAACACTTTTTTGCTTACCTCTGCGACCTGTACGTCCCAGTCGAGACGTGAATCTATATGAACCCCAAGATTTTTAGCGTGTTGAGAAAATGCAATGGGAACCGAGTCAAACGATATTTGTGGGAGAGAATGCTTACCCAACTGATTTAACATGTATCTGCTACCAACAATGACTGCCTGCGATTTCGTAGGGTTAACAAGAAGTCCGTGTGCTTTTGCCCATATATTAATGTTATTTAAATCATTGTTGATAGCAGTTACAGCCTCATCAATTTCATCAACTCGAAAGTGACGATACAGCTGCAGGTCGTCTGCGTAAAGATGACAATGAGAAGATATTACTTTTGTGATTGCGTTGTAACGTAACGGGCGTCAAGGGTGTCGGTGTGGACTTCCCAAGTCCCGTGTTACAATAGTTTGATTTGTAAAAGAAGATTACCTGGATAACAGCAGCCGGAGATACAGTGGACCTTTTAGGTTAAGGGCCGTGTTGTCTGGCTAGTAAACCCCTGTTGCAGTGAGTTCGTGAAAGAAAAACCAGTGTATATTATTATCACCACGTTTAATGGTCTACAATACAAAAACCACAGGCCTTGTGGTATATCAAACGCACTACTTAGCCTATATATATATGGCAGGATGTACCAGTATTACTCCAGTTCGAATACTTATATCTACACACACTTTACTTACTTGCTATAAACTTATATCAGATCTATTGACCTGGCCGGCTCTTGCGCCGATGCGATGAAATTATTTCATTTGACACAATTAATTAAACATCACCTTGTGACGTGGCTAACAAAATATACTTTAATCTAGCGACCTAGAGATGGATCCATTCTGGTTAACATTATTATAATCTATGATTTAAAGGCTAAATAAATCTAGTTACATTCTCGGATCGTTATGCAGCCTCCTGAAGGTGAACTACGTTGTTAAACTGTCGGTGGACTATCGCGTAGGCACCGCTAACCAACGAGATGCAGTAATCAACCTCGCGTATGGATGTATAAGAAGAATCCTGGTGGCCCTCCTTGGTGCCCAGTAGTGAAAAAGAAATGCACGTGGCGTAAAAAAGAGAATAAAAAATGCCGGTGCGAGAACCGGTTACCGCTACAAAGCCGGGCTCGTCAGCGGCGCGCAGTCCCGTCTGTGGATCACGCGTCCCACGCTGATGGGTTCACGGGGAAGAATTCCTCCGTGTTGGGAGTCCGCCAAGGGACGGGCAGGTATTCCCAGCAATAATAGGTAGGTACTCCAAAGACCCGCTACAACAAAAGTTACGCGTCATTAGCAATCAGCACGCACTTCACAGACCGCGATTATTACAAGGTCTATCTAGCTTATAAATACCTTTTTGCGGGTCCTGTGATGGTACGAATTGCTCTTGAAGAGACACCTTACGAGTCTTCTCGCTCGAGAGAAAAAAATGCCGACTGCCTCCATCTTTGCTTTTCGTCTCTTCCCCTTCCCACCAAGCCAAACCCGCTTGGTCAGTTACATCTACGGTCCGCTTCATTTCACTCATCCCTCACGTTCCGTTCGCGACTTTTATTCCTCCACTTCTCATACGCCATACACGATTAGGGCTTTATCGCATTAACGCCATGTCATTAACTGAAGCTAAAACTATCCTGTACATTAACCATCCTATCCTCTTAAGCGAATATTTTATCCACTATTTGACATAATGTTCTACGTTACGCGGAACGTGAATTCTGGTGTGACCACTCCGAAATTGATCCGCTCGTAAACTATATATAAATTATCATTAGTTCCAAATCTGTTTACTAATTTAATATACCTATTATTTATTCTAATCTAGATTTATTGTACACTAAATAAAACTATTTTTTTTATGTTCTTTTTTTTATTCCTAAACTATTTCGTTGACCAGGATCAGTCATTGTTACTGTCAAAATGACAATGTCAGATTCACGACGTCTAACCTATGTGTATGTGTAGTATTGTGACTGGATGTAAACACGGAATAAAACGACAGAAAGATATCGAGTTTAATATCTTTGTGTTAATGTGCTTAATGTATGAAATCCTCGTTATCACGAGACAAAAAGAGAGTATTATATTAGAACGTATGGATAATGTGTTGGTGAGTATTGCAGAGTGTTACAATACCCCCTTTCTCGGGAAAAGAGGTAAACCGACAGGTTTACCGAAAGAAACAGCCGGGGTAACCGGGAAAAAGTGGTTACTTAACCGACTACAAAAAGGATTAAAAAAAATACCGAGAAATAAAAGAATAAAACTGCAGAACGCTGCTAGCAATAGTTATTCTTCTGACTGCCCTTTAGAATGATCACAGCTGGATAGGTATTCCTTTCAAAACGCGTACTTCACTCTTCCATACCTCACACAGTATTTCATATCTATCTATGTACATTCATTCGTCATCCTTTCCATATTAATAATAATTATAATAATACATATAATAATATTTAAAGCTTATTTTCCACCTATCATTCAGTCATGCACTTATCCTTCCCTTTCTTATTTGCTCCTATCATTCCATAATTATTTACATGCTGTCATTCATCAGTCTTATATTCTGTAAGAGTTTTTCATACTTTGGCCAATCGTACTGTCGGTCAATCATTTGACTGTCAAGAAAAACAACTTTTTTGCTCATGCGTTGTTAAGTATCATATCATATAAACATTAACTGTAAGAATAAGAACACAATGTAAAAACTCAAACGGCAAAGCAATTATTAATTGCATACATTAGTTTCGATAAATGCTTGCCTAGCCCTACGATCAAAAAAAAAATCTTGGGTTCGGAGTAAATACCACTAGACAAGCAACAATATCGGACAGGGTGTGTAAATAATTTAATCTACACGCAAGATGTCCTTTACATGAAATTTACCAACAGATCCTGACGATAACTCGCGTAGCTCATACACTACATCTGACAACCTCCTTTCAACCGTGCACTTCACAAATTTCGGCGCCAGCTTGGCGGAGAAATACTTCGCTGCGTTAGATTGTACGAAGTTCCTTCGCCAGACCACATCGCCTATTTTCGCTGTGAAGTGTCGTCGTCTTAGGTTATAATGTTGTGAATTTTTCTGGTACGCCTGAGTTAATGCATCTACTACCTTGTCAAAAATTTTTCCCAATTCCAACAACGATGATGCCGCTGCGCTTCTATCGCCTATGGTCAGATCATCAGCTGATGTTGGTAAATCCCTAAGAATTGAATGGAATTGACCGTCAGTGACTATTTCACGACCGGTGGCTAAGAAGTACGGTGTGTATCCCGTTGCTAGGTTCACCGTGCTATTCAGTGATAGCTGAATTTGCTGAAGGTATTTGGACCAATTACGTTGATCTTGTTCAACTAGTATGGATAAACAGACTTCAGCGGTTTTGTTATACCGTTCGACTGTATTCGCTTGCGGTGCATAATGCGCCGTATAGAAAATTCGAGGGATAGAATATCCATCGCAAAATGATTTAAACGATTTGCTTTTAAATATGGTAGCGTTGTCACAAATAAGAATCGCGGGGGTTCCCCATTTCAAGATCAATTCCTTTTCCAAAAATGAAGTGACCGTTTGAGTGGTTGCAGTACGGAGGGGGTGAAGCCATACAAATTTTGAGAAAACGTCTACAACTGACAGAATGTATATATGACCCGAATATGCTTTAGGTAATGGGCCTATAATATCTATTGACAACGTGTGCATCGGAACGTCCACCTCCTTTTGATTTGTCATGAGTCCGTGAGGTGGTGAATTTGAGTGTTTATATGCTTTACACTTGTCACACCGTGTGACAAATTCCTTAACATTTTCAAACATATTTGGCCAATAATAATGTTCCCTAATTTTCAAATACGTTTTTTGAACTCCTGGGTGTACACTACAGAAGGAGTCATGGTTTTCCTTGATGCATTCATCGACCAGCTCTTTAGGAATTACTAACCTCCAATTGTTTTTTGAAGTACAAGAGCCACCTTTGCAAAATCTAAACAAATTGTTGCCTAGGATCTGAAAATTTTTGAAACGAGTAGGCATAGTTTTACAGCCGTTATACATCTTCTTATACCACTCATCAGAAGTTGAAGAAAGTTCTTGATTGAAAGTAATAGCATCGACCGAAATTCGGGATAGTGCATCTGGTACGACATTAAGCTTACCTGCCTTATGGCAAATGTCAAAATTAAAAGTGGATATCTGCATTGCCCATCTGGCCAACCTGCCTGAGGGGTTATTTAAAGACTTAAGCCACTTTAAACTCATATGGTCAGTGATGACCGTGAACTTAGTACCTTCTATGTAAGCACGAAAATGATTTATGGAATCCACTACCGCGAGCAGTTCACGCTCTGTTGTACTGTAATTTCTCTCAGGTTTTGCCAGTAAACGTGAAAAGAAAGCCACAGGACGCTCGATTCCATCTATGTCCTGCGTCAAAACACTACCAATGCCTACGGATGATGCGTCGCAATGAAGCACGAAAGGTTTCGAAAATTCTGGCGACGCCAAAACTGGAGCTGTTATTAAAGCATTTTTAAGGGTATTGAAAGAATCCTCAGCTGCTTCGGACCAATGGATGCCGTCACTGCCTTTCTTCTTACCTACCAACGCTGTCATAGGTGCTATGATGGTGGAAAAATCCTTAACAAACCTACGATAGTATGAACATAGACCTATAAATCCTCGTAGCTGCTTGGCAGTTTTAGGCTGTGGGAAATTCTGAATGCTGCTCAGCTTCTCTGGGTCAGTGCGCAAACCTTGTGTATTGATGATGTATCCCAAGTATCTAAGCTCTCCTTTGCAAAATTCGCACTTTTTTAAGTTGATAGTGAGACCAGCGTCACTAAGCGACTTCTTTACAGCAGCAAGTATCTCCATATGTTCAGAAAATGACTCTGTGGCAATCAGAAGATCGTCCAGATAACAAAAAACTTTTCCGTCAAATTTGTGCAGAAATAGCGAATCAACTAGCCTTTGCATTTCAGCTCCCGCATTGGATAATCCGAATGGCATTCTTTTAAAATGAAAAAGACCTCTATTAGGGACTACGAAAGCTGTTTTCTCACAAGAAGTACCTTTGCCGTCTATTCCATCCTGACTTGACAAACTGACCTGCCAAAAACTCGATGATAAATCAATTGAACTAAGATAATGTGCTCCTCGCAGATTGTCCAAAATCGAATTTATATAAGGAAGTGGGTACGAGTCTTTAACCGTGACATCATTGAGCTTACGCGCGTCGAGGCAGAATCTCCATGATCCATCTTTCTTTGGGATCATGACAACCGGGTTGGACCATGGTGACCTCGACGGTTCGATGACATCGAGCCTCAACATCTCGTCCACCTCCCTATTCAATGCTGTCAACTTAGCAGGCGATAAAGGGTAATATCTTTGTTTAATAGGCTCTCCCTGTGTAATAATTTTATGTGTAACGATATGCGTTTTCCCTAAACCTTTTTTTTCTGATGAAATTGACTCAAAGTCATTCATTACTTTTTGTAGATGTTTGGCTTGTTGAGATGTTAGATCATCTCTGGGTATTAAAGCTTTCACCTCACACAACGCACTGCAAGCACTATAACTTGTGGAGTTGCCTCTCCTCACGACATCTCCAAACTTAAAAATGTCCACTAGACCAAATGCATCAGCGAAATCCATACCGCACAAGATTTCGTGATGTATGTCAGGGCAAACTAAAAAATTAAAGTGGGCAGTTATCCCATTACAAGTTATTGGCAAAGACATTATGCCAATGACTTTAATTTGTGATAAATCCGCTAAAAATACTGCTGGCACGACTGAAGCATCCCTAGCATGTAATGTCCATCCAAGTCTTTGAAAATATCGATGCTTATTCGCACCTAAAACTGATAAATGTGCCCCAGGATCGAGCAATGCTTCGAAATTACGGTCCTTTATTGTGAATTTAACAAACAACCGATTATCCCCTACGAATGACGATATTTCAGGCGAAGAGACTGTTTGTGTGTGTAACGACTTGCTCGGGGGCCCCATCAGTTTTTTTTATTAAGTGTCTGTGTAGTAGACTGCGAGCGCAAGCCTGTGTTACATTGGGTGCAGTTCCTAATCGTCACCCTCTTAGCACCGCACTTGAAACATATTATGCCTGGTATTGACCTACACACCTTATAACTATGGCCGACTTTTTTACATTTAAGGCAAGTAATAGGTGAGCCGCGCCTGTCAGGTAATTTGCCGACGCTGACTGCATTGAGTTCGCGCTTGCCAACCGGTTTAGATTGACATAAAACACCAGAATAAGCCTCATAATTCTTGGACACGTTGACCAATTGGTCAAAGGTAGTAATATCATTGATGGCTAATAGTTGGGCGTATGTAGGTAGCAAATTGTGTTTTATAATTTCAAGTAGGTTGTCGCTTGCAATAGGATATGTTAGTCTATTGTTTAAATCCTGGATATCTAAAATAAAGAATGATACAGACTGACCTAGCTTCTGCTTTTTTTCACGAATTTGTCTCTCTATGTTGTAGTTGTAATCCTTTGATTGAAAGAATTTTCGAAATTCAACGCAAATATCAAACCAAGAGTTAATTTTATGTTGGATTGTTCTATGAAACTTGAGTGCGGTGTCAGATAACAGTTCTGAAAAACCTCTTACTAATGTTGTATCGTCAATCTGTCGTGCGATACGTGTTTCATTAACCCTAAGGAGGAAGTCGTCAATATCTGACTCTCCGTTATACTTGAGTTTAAGGGAAGCTAAATTCAATGATTTGTAGTACACATGCGCACTGGGGGGCGGTGCAACTACTTGTGTTATACCATTACCTTGGTTCATGTTGTCAAAAATTTCGCTAGTTTTAATGGGGAATGTCTTATGTGCGTGTGCTATCGGTTCTTGTGCCACGTATGTCTCTTGTGTGTTGCTGTGAGAGGCAGCATAATGGGTGGTCGTATTAGAGACTATGGATGTCGTAAACGTTTCGGGAGCCAAAGATGAAGTCCGGTTCACGTTGACTCGGGGACGTGTATTTACGGTATCCATAGGTATGTGTACCTCTAAAGGTCGTGTATACGGGCTAGAAGTTACCTGCATAACGTTCCGACTATGCACCGGTGAAGCAAATTCACTTGCATCAGTATCTGGAGTTTTTGACATTTTTTATAAATAAGTTCTTAATATCTAGTTTGTATTTAGCCTAAAATGCTCTAGTAGTAGTAGTAGTAATGGTATAATCACTGTAGCAATGCCACAGACACAATAACAACAAAGTTATGTTTCAAAAGTATGTTCGTAAAAATTACTATGAAAAAATTCAATTTTGTTAATAAAAACAAAACCTGCAACTATTTAGTCCTGATCCTTGTGTATTTAAGCTCTAAAGGGTGTACAAGATCAGATAAAACTATAAAAACAACCAATATGTTGATATTTAAAAAGTTGATTTTTGTCGGGAGAACGATAAGACAAAAAAACTCAAATTTGCTCACAAAACCGAAAATTGACACAAGACTTTATCTGGTCCTAGTGTTTATCAATGCAGAATGGTGCACCGAATCAGATAGAAGTTTAAAAATCACCAATCTGTTAATACTTAAAAAGTTGATTTTTGCCGGGATGAGAACGACAACTCATAAAACACAAATTTGTTCACAAAAACAAAATTTGCACATATTTTGGTTTGGTTTCTTACTGTCATTAACTCTAAGCAGTGTAAGCAATTATATTAAACACTTAAACCATCCAGATGTCAATATTTAAAAAATGTTGTTAGTTCTGGATGAAACTTTTGTTAAAGAAAAAAAACTTAAATTTGCATAAAAAAGTCAAAATTTACACATTTTGTGGTCTGGTCTTCACGGATATGAATTCTTAATAGGGTGAGTGACCAGATTCAATATCTATAAACCATCAATATGTCAATATTTAAAATTTTGACATATTCCTGAGGGAACGGTGAAGTATGAACTATTAATTTTCTTAAAGTAAAGCTACTGCTTTCAAGCCTAGATACAACAATAAAAATTGTATCCCTCAAAAGATAAACACAAAGGAAATTCCCCCCCGAAGCTCAATTGCAACAATGGTTACCAACTAATTTCAATTGAATTCAGGCGCTGTACATGCAGCACTTTAATAGGTAATCACAATAAAATAAAGTTCGGGCGCCATGTAACGTAACGGGCGTCAAGGGTGTCGGTGTGGACTTCCCAAGTCCCGTGTTACAATAGTTTGATTTGTAAAAGAAGATTACCTGGATAACAGCAGCCGGAGATACAGTGGACCTTTTAGGTTAAGGGCCGTGTTGTCTGGCTAGTAAACCCCTGTTGCAGTGAGTTCGTGAAAGAAAAACCAGTGTATATTATTATCACCACGTTTAATGGTCTACAATACAAAAACCACAGGCCTTGTGGTATATCAAACGCACTACTTAGCCTATATATATATGGCAGGATGTACCAGTATTACTCCAGTTAGAATACTTATATCTACACACACTTTACTTACTTGCTATAAACTTATATCAGATCTATTGACCTGGCCGGCTCTTGCGCCGATGCGATGAAATTATTTCATTTGACACAATTAATTAAACATCACCTTGTGACGTGGCTAACAAAATATACTTTAATCTAGCGACCTAGAGATGGATCCATTCTGGTTAACATTATTATAATCTATGATTTAAAGGCTAAATAAATCTAGTTACATTCTCGGATCGTTATGCAGCCTCCTGAAGGTGAACTACGTTGTTAAACTGTCGGTGGACTATCGCGTAGGCACCGCTAACCAACGAGATGCAGTAATCAACCTCGCGTATGGATGTATAAGAAGAATCCTGGTGGCCCTCCTTGGTGCCCAGTAGTGAAAAAGAAATGCACGTGGCGTAAAAAAGAGAATAAAAAATGCCGGTGCGAGAACCGGTTACCGCTACAAAGCCGGGCTCGTCAGCGGCGCGCAGTCCCGTCTGTGGATCACGCGTCCCACGCTGATGGGTTCACGGGGAAGAATTCCTCCGTGTTGGGAGTCCGCCAAGGGACGGGCAGGTATTCCCAGCAATAATAGGTAGGTACTCCAAAGACCCGCTACAACAAAAGTTACGCGTCATTAGCAATCAGCACGCACTTCACAGACCGCGATTATTACAAGGTCTATCTAGCTTATAAATACCTTTTTGCGGGTCCTGTGATGGTACGAATTGCTCTTGAAGAGACACCTTACGAGTCTTCTCGCTCGAGAGAAAAAAATGCCGACTGCCTCCATCTTTGCTTTTCGTCTCTTCCCCTTCCCACCAAGCCAAACCCGCTTGGTCAGTTACATCTACGGTCCGCTTCATTTCACTCATCCCTCACGTTCCGTTCGCGACTTTTATTCCTCCACTTCTCATACGCCATACACGATTAGGGCTTTATCGCATTAACGCCATGTCATTAACTGAAGCTAAAACTATCCTGTACATTAACCATCCTATCCTCTTAAGCGAATATTTTATCCACTATTTGACATAATGTTCTACGTTACGCGGAACGTGAATTCTGGTGTGACCACTCCGAAATTGATCCGCTCGTAAACTATATATAAATTATCATTAGTTCCAAATCTGTTTACTAATTTAATATACCTATTATTTATTCTAATCTAGATTTATTGTACACTAAATAAAACTATTTTTTTTATGTTCTTTTTTTTATTCCTAAACTATTTCGTTGACCAGGATCAGTCATTGTTACTGTCAAAATGACAATGTCAGATTCACGACGTCTAACCTATGTGTATGTGTAGTATTGTGACTGGATGTAAACACGGAATAAAACGACAGAAAGATATCGAGTTTAATATCTTTGTGTTAATGTGCTTAATGTATGAAATCCTCGTTATCACGAGACAAAAAGAGAGTATTATATTAGAACGTATGGATAATGTGTTGGTGAGTATTGCAGAGTGTTACAGCGTTAATAAAAACGGAGAAGAGAAGAGGAGACAGAACGCCACCTTGAGGTACACCCGCAGCTAAATCACACCATTCCGAGGAGGAATCATCATAGCGAACAGACTGCGAGCGACCCTGAAGATATGACTTGAACCACCCAATAACAGGAGACGAAATATTAAGAGAGGTTAACATTCCCAGGAGGATATCAAAATCAACAGAATTAAAGGCACTGCTAAAGTCCAATAAAACCAGAATTGTTGATTGTTTCTTTTCCATAGTCAGCCGCATGTCATCTGTAATTTTGGTTAACGCAGTGACAGTACTGTGCCCCCTACGAAATCCAGACTGGTGTGGACTTAGCAGGTCATTGGAGGAGAGATAAGAAGATAATTGACTTTGAACTATACTTTCAAGGATCTTGGACAGTAATGGAAGGATAGATATGGGACGATAGTGGGATAAGATAGAAGGATTAGATACTTTGGGTAAAGGTATAACGTAGGCTTTTTTCCAGGATGAAGGAAACGTATGGCTTTGGAGGGAAAAATTAATAAGGTGAGTAATTACAGGGATTAAATGATTAAGGATGGGAAGGAGCATTTGTAATTGAAGACCATCATACCCAACAGCCTTTGTTGATATTGATTGGAAGCACCTCCTAATATCCGCCTCAGCAACAGGGTGAAATGAGAAAGAAGTATTCAATGGCAAAGAAAGTTTAGAAAGAAAATCTAATGTGGAAAATTTTGTATCTCTAGGGATAGTGACAGGAGACCTCGAGAAATGACGATTAAGTTCATTGAGATCAATTTGAAAGTCACTGCTTTGTGAGGATTTACCGATTCCCAGAGATCGTAGGAATTGCCATACTTTTGATGAGTTGAGGTTTTCAAGGGAATTATGAATGTGGCGTCTTTTGGCATTCCTACACATACGCCCGCAGCGGTTCCGTAAAGTTTTGTATCTGTCACAGTTTTCAGTTGTGGGTGATTTATTATAAATACGTTTGGCCTTGTCTCGCTTAGCCATAAGTTTTTTAATTTCTATGGTAAGCCATGGAGCCGGCAAATGCTTTACCTTTACCCTTTTAAGTGGAGCATGCACATCAAACAATCCTAGAACTATACTAGTAAACGCAGTAACTTTGTCATCCAGATCATTACTGTCAAATACTGACGACCAATCTACGCGACTCGCATCCTCGCTCAAACGTTCCAGATTAATGTTTTTAAAACTACGAAGATAAAGAAATTTGCTCTTGCGCTTAGGAGGACGAACTTAATAGGACAGATAGATAAGGTCATGATATGAAAAAGAAGCAGGAAGCTGACCATGAGTGGCCACTTTGTGAGAGTCTGACACAAGAATTAAGTCTATAAGGGAAGGCTTACAACCAGGTTGTCTGTGAGTAACATCAAGGGGAAGGATGTGCATGTTGACAGAACGGACAAGAGACTGAAGTTTATGACTATGAGAATCATCCTTCAGCAGACACGTGTTAAGGTCTCCAAGTAAGAGGACGTGGTCATACACTGAATTAAGGTATTCCAATTTACTCTCCAGCGATGAATAATAATCAATTTGACTAGAGGGATTATAGTAGACGCCTAAGAGAACTTTGTTATTATTTAAATTCAGTTCAATAAAAAGATGTTCTGCGAAGGAGCAATATTCACTTGGAGATTGCTCAACCACTCTGTGCGGAATGTCTCCACGAAGATATATGGCCACCCCTCCATATCCCTTGCCCGTTCTGTCATTGCGAACAAGTTTATAACCCGGTAGAGGAAATTGAATCGAAGGTAATTCAGGTTTGAAAACGCTTTCAGACACTAGTACAGCATGTACCTGGTCAGCGTCGAAAGATGAAAGAAAATCGGAATAATGGGCCGGAACGCTTTGAGCATTGACATGAACCATGTTAAAAAATTTTGGAAAGCAAGAAAACACAGAACTAAGTTTATCACGTAAATGTATGGAGCGATCATCACCACCCACACGAACGCAGCTTCCACTGGTCGCACATGAAGATGAGCATGAAACAAATCTGTTATTACTACCATCAGACATAATTATAATGTAGTTATAAACCAAAATATAAATATGTATGCTATAGATATATAATATATAAGAATATCTATGACAAAATATAAATACTTAAATAAATAAATAAAAGTTAATAGTTATTAATATTGATACTTAATAGATTAGAAGCACAGTTTACCTATTTCACCTGCCAGTTGCGTGCTAATCGGTTAAAGCATTGGATATAAAAAAAAAATAACTAAAACAACTGAATTGTAAGTGAAGACAAAAAAAAAACTGGAATAGGTACATGCATTAAATAATAAATACTTCATTTACTTCACTTTCTGTCCGGGTTAGGTATACACTATCAACAACATTATATCATAAACAATTACATGACATACAGATTCCATTACCAAACTATATACCTAGATCATGTATATTATCAGCATTACCTACATTACAATCGGCATTCTAAAAGAAATAACGTTAAAGTTCAATACTATGCTGGCGTTATTAGGTATACAGATGCATGGCTGGTATAGTTTAAAACGTTTCTACTGACAATATAATATCAATTTACCTACAATTGGTATTGAGCAGTACAAAACGCAAAATAAATCAAAAATCAGTACCAAGCAGGCAATATAGTTCTAAACACGTTCGCCCGATTTGTGCATAGGTACTTATACTTGAAAACACCTTCGCCCGACCCTCGGTTCATCAAAAAACGAATACTTTCACTTTCTATACTCTTGTCTGTGATTCTTGTAAACAACAAAATGAGTGACTTAGAAGTTGAAAAAATTACATCAATATTGAAAGAATGCGTTACATACTATCAATACAGCACAATTCAGTATAATATTTTGTTAGCTAAATAGAATCTGTTGTAGTTGCGAGTTTGTATTTTAATAGAAAATACTTACATGCTTTGGTCATAACCCAGAAAATAATTACCTACTCAGTTCATCACTTCTTACTAATATTATAAATGCGAAAGTTTGTGAGTGTGGATGTTTGTTACTCTTTCACGCTCAAACGGCTGAACGGATGGGGCTGAAATTTGGTACAGAGATACACTATAGTCTGGAATAACACATAGGCTACTTTTTATCCCGGGAGTACGTTCCCATGGGAAGCGGGAACAAAATTATACGCTGACGTAGCCGCGAGCGCCATCTATCCCATACCTATGTACTTTAAACACAATAATACAGATCAGTGACTTTAAACGTGTCATAAAAGTCACAACAATACCATAAATGCACATTTCAAAGAATGTCTATTATTACCATAAAATTTTTAAAAATAGTTTTTAAGTAGATAAGAAGAAACCTATTGTTTTATCTTTTAACTAGCTGACCCTCGCAACTTTGTTTACGTCACACAATGTCTATGAAATTAGAGGTATTTATTAATCATACTCATCAAGTAGCGTGTGAATCTGCCCTGTTTGCTAAATCAAAATTCCGGATTCTCTTCCTGAGGTCATAAATAAGCGCAAAAACATTCTTTTGAATGCTCAGGAACGTCTTGACGGTCTGTCGGCGCATGTCGCGTTAACATTGCAACGCATGTGTTTTGCGTTGCCTAAGATGACATATTTGTTGAGAACAAGTCCTACCTACCTACCTACCGACGGAAATCTCGTCGTTTGACGATGCACTGAAATCGGTTGTGGAATCCGTGCTAAACGTCTCTTTTACAGAGTCTCAGTGGGACTTAGCGTCACAGCCCATCAGGTACGGGGGTCTTGGGATCCGGCGCGCGCGAGATGTCGGGTTGCCGGCATTTCTTGCGTCGGCGAATGGTGTTGCGAGCCTTGTTACTACTATACTGCAATCCGAGGGTAACGGGGCTGGCATACCATTTGCGTCCGGGGCATTGGACGCTTGGTCGGTGATCAGCAGTGGTGCGCGGATCCCGGTCACTCCTCATATCCAGAAGTCTTGGGATGAGGTGGGAGCTAAGCTGGCCCATGAACGGCGGTTGGAAGGAGCATCTGGGGCGGATCGGGCGAGATTGCTTGCTGTGTCACAGCCGGAGGCGGGGGCATGGCTGCACGCGTTACCATCACCACAGTTGGGAACATTATTGGACGATGACTCATTGCGTGTGGCAGTGGCACTTCGCCTGGGCTGCAAGGTGTGTGAACCCCACATATGCACCTGCGGTTCCAAGGTGGAGGCTGACGGCCATCACGCGTTGAGTTGTCGTCGCAGTGCGGGTAGGTTCCCTCGTCACCATGCCCTCAACGATTTGATCCGAAGGGCTTTTATTTCGGCGGACGTGCCCTGTGCTCTCGAGCCGCCTGGCCTATCGAGATCGGATGGCAGGAGACCAGATGGGCTGACACTTGTACCTTGGAAGCGGGGTAGGTGCTTGGTTTGAGACGCGACATGCGTTAGCACTGTGGCAGCGAGTCACTTGGGCCGAACGGCTCTTGCCCCTGCAGCTGCGGCAGAAGACGCGGCTAGCAGGAAGCACCTAAAGTACGCAGACTTGGCGTCTCGTTACATGGTGACACCAGTGGCGTTTGAAACAATGAGCAGTTGGGGCATGGAGGCCAAGCAATTGGTCGCAGACATGGGACGAAAAATTGCGGAGAAAACCGGTGACTCTCGCTCCGGCTCGTACCTGATACAAAGGTTAGCCATTGCCATCCAGCGCGGAAATGCGGCGAGCGTTTTGGGCACCTTTGCACCGGGTACGACCCGGAGTGGGTTATTGAGCTAACAATTTGTGTTAGTTTTACTTTAGTTTTAATTGTGACATTTATGAAATATGTAATAAATTGAATAAATTTCAATCAAAATAGAGCTTAATGGTTAAAGCTATTCCTCAGTATATAATTTTCCTCAGTATAAACAATTTACATACAAACACCGGCGTGTTAGAATTTTATTACATGTATCAATGTAGTAGACGTAACGTGTATAAAATGACATCAATCAAATGTCATCAATATTCTAAAAAAATAAAATAAAAATAGAGTTCACAAACTCTTTTGAAAATCATACTGTACCTACCTTAGAGGATCGTTATGAAGATAACAGGATAATTAACAACCATCCTTAGAAAATAGATGGTATAATGCTGAATACCGCAAAGAACAATCGGCGCGGCATAGAATGGGGCCTATACTGATATCCTGGAGGATTTAAATGATGCCGATGTCCTGTGCCTGCTGAGGCACACACACGCCGTCATGCATGTCTGCAGGACAACGTGCAGGACAACGAACAGGATGAGGCAGCGAATGGCTGGACTGAAATTAAAACCGACAGACGCAAGAGATGTGGTGGAGGCACTAATTCACGTACCTCGGGAGTGTCGTGTCAGAAACTGATGAGATAGAAGAGTACCCTACATCATTTCGAGTCTCGCCAAGGCCAGAGCAACCTTTACACAGCTGCGCCCCGTAGGCAGTCGCAAAAATTGACACGAAGAGTGAAACTCAAAACAAAGTAAACGTTAAAACTGTACTGCTAACTGCTATACGGATGCGAGACATGGAAGGTCACTAAAGACATTTCGCACCAGCTACCAGCTATAAGTCTTCGTCAAACGCTGCCTCCAATGGATCCTCGGTATATACAGGCCCGAGAACATCACGAACGTAAGACTATTGGAACGCTGCAGTGAGACCCCTTTCCACCAACAGATCAAACGTCGGAAGTGTAGCTGCTGCGCTGGATTGGACACACGCTGCAAAGGGACCATGATCACATCATATCAAGGCAAGGCCTTACTGAAACTACTGGTAGGGTTTCAAAAACTGTTCGATAGTAACTAGGTACATTTATTGAGAATGGCTATAGGCTACATAACATAATGCTAAGATTAATAGGAGCGGTGCAGCAATGAGAAATGTTTCGAAAACGGAAAACATTTAATCGTTATAAGAGTATCCGTTGCGCCTCTGCGTAAATGGTTGAAGTTACATAAAAATAATTTATTACAAAATAATTGTTACTCTTGAAAAGTTCTAAAACAAAATACCTATTTATTTATTTATCCTTTAAGGTTCGGTCACAGTTACATTTTTTTAGAGTGAGGAAATTTCTACATAAATGCTATGCCGGACTCTTAAAGACTAAAAACCACACGTATCTTGCTTAACAGCCTACGGTTGGGAGCCCCGGGTAAGCTCTCGGTAGTCAACCCAGAACTTCCAACAGACCTACGGCTACCACTATGGCCTCACCTAAGTGGGTTTGGGTGCTATCTCGCGTTTTTGGGAGGTTTTCGATCACAGTAACGTTAATTATTTCTTAAATAATGAATAGTAGCGATGCGACGGAAGTAAACGCAACGGGGGTAAATGACGAGAAACATGATATCAAAATAATAGCGCTCTTTCTGTCTGTCTCTCTCTTTCTTATGAACGCAAACGAAGTTGCGCGGGTCAGCTAGTGTAGTACATAAGTGTAACATTGTGACCTGCAAACATATTTTCACTTCATTCTTCATTTCAAGGTATTGCCAGCACAAACAGTACAAGTTATGTACCAACTTGGTCCCCACTACGTTGGTACACTACAAGCTCCTTTACCGCCTGGACAATACCCGGAGCCTCTAGCTCCTTTAGTGGCTGAAGAAAAAGTTGTATTTGGCATCAATGCCCGTGCCATGTCACAATTGACGCTCGCCAAGATACGGAAGGTGTATAGTAAGAATGATAATAAGGCGATTGCAAAAATGCTTGGAATGTCGTCTCACGAAAATGCGACACCGATAAGAATATTACATAACTCTGCCGGGCACCTGATTGGACCGGCGCGATGTTTGGGCGGGACTGTCGTTGGATATTTGGGTGTCAGAGTGTTTTGTCCTAAACCTGCTGCAATCATGGTGAGTATGCATTAAGTATGTCATTAATATTTGTATGTATAATACAATTGTGACATAAAAGTATGTCACAATTGTATTATTTAGAAAAAAAACCGTATAATGATCACGCCTTTATCCCCGAAGGGGTAGGCAGAGGCATATTATATGCCCACATTGCACCTTTTTTAAATTTGTCCCACGTAATAGGTGGTGAGCCGCATTGTCGTGTTGAGATGGACAGGCGCAGTTTGTAACTGCCTGCTGTTGACATTTTTCAAGCCACCTAATAAGGCCTTAAACTTGGCTTAACGATTGCCATTTTACTGGCAACCAGGACCAACGGCTTAACGTGTCTTCCGAAGCACGGAAACACTCAAATAACTGTCACAAAGTGGTCACATGAATGGTCATCCATCCAAGGACTGGCCATAATGAAAGTTGCTTACCACAGTGATCGTTGACAGAACACCGAGTCCGCGGGGCCACGAGCGTTTCCCGCAAAAAAAAAACCGACTGCGTGTAAAATACATCGAAATGGAAAAGCTACCTTATATAGGAACCATTTAAGACTATTTTTGACTACATACTTTTATTCTCATTTTCCAGATTGACACAGTCGGCGGATGTTCAGTATTATTAGGCTTAATAGCAATGGCTCAAGACGTAGAATGCTTATACGCTAGCGTAAAAGCTTTAGTATGTGTAGTGCGATGCAACAAAGCGGCTCAAGCAGAAATGGACCGCAGGAAGGGATACCAGACGTTAGCTATGTTGTTGAAGAGGAAGAAACAGTTGCTCAATTCTCACATACTTCATCTCATATTTGGGCTGGTTGGAACAGTTGATAGTCAGAAGGAAACTTCTTCTATTCCTAATTTGACTGCTTTTCAGGTAAGCGTGTTTTGTGTAGTCTTATAGCCTGAGCGGTGATGAAGTGGTACTACCAAAGTTAGTGGTGTCCAAGCCAAAAATGACTACTTCATTTGCACATATTTACTTGCTACCTATTTGCAATGGTCACGGGACATCCTTCCTGAGGGCTTACCCGGGGCTCCCAACCATAGGCTGTTAGGCGTGGCGTGAGGTTTTTTAGTCGGTAAGAGTCCGGCATGACATCCTATGAGGATTTTCCCTCACGTTAAACAAAAAAAAAAAAAAAAACCTATTTGCAATGACAACCTATTTCATATTCATGTATCTTTTCTAGGATTTAATTTGCGAACTAGAAGTATGGCTTGGCGCCCCAGGTGGTTTGATAAAATCACTTCTCGAACATTTACTAGAACTGGCGACCGAGACGGCACATAGAACGCACAACTTACGCACAATGAGAGAATTGCAACTTGTCTCTAAACTCCTCTATATTATAAATGACGTTAAAGTCGTTTGTACTAGAAATGTCCTTATACAGTTACTGGCTGCTTTACTTGGTGGTCAGCCACGACCTAGTGACTTGCTATGTCTAGGACAATTCATGGCGTTTACTTTACCGCTGCCATCACAAACCGAGAAAGGAGTGTCTCTCAAAGAAAGTGACTGCGAGAAAGAGAGCGAAGGAGAACAAATCATTCTACGAAACAAGTGCTTCAATGTATTACATGGACTGCTTTTCACGGCAAGGAATTTAGTGAATACTATTGTGTGTGAAGAAATATCGAGGGTGTTGGGAATGGATTGGTTGCTGAGCTTTATGCTGGAGAATGTGCACCCTTCGACAGTTCTATGGGCTCTGAGGATCTTGGTTATATTGTGTTCTGGACAAGGTCAACAGTCTGCTATTATGCAAAGGTATGTACCACTTTCCTTAGTTTATATTAGAGAGCATAAGAATTTAATATTCCGAAAGCCGCTAGCTATTATTTTCTTACGTGGTTTTACGAAACAATTATCAATTTCTTTTCATGGTTCCTTTAAACTCGTAAGTATTAGAGTCCTCCTCTTTATAAGTACTCGAAATGCTATTGTTTTTTTCCAAGGTTTCGTGAAGGGACTGGCAATGGCGGCTGGTTGAGGCACACAGAAATAATAGCACAAGCGCAGCAAACAGGAGTGGTGCTTTCTACTACAGTGCATTCTAATTCACACCTACACACTTCCCTGTTGCACACACCTGGATTCACGCTGATGGCATGGTAAGACAAACTTGAATTAGAAAATATTTGATAGATAAGCTTTTTGTTAGTTGCTTAGTTTCATTTGCAGCTGGCGTCGGAAAGGGAGGAATTTGTCAATTAATAGACTATGAAGTCATTCACGAATCTGTCATTCGTAGACTAAAGGATTTTTTATGTTAGCTTCGAAATTTCATTTATTAGTTAATTAGACCATTACCACAACTATAATTCGTATTTTTGTGAAAAATATAACTATTCTCAATAGATGCTTTTGCAGACTGAAAATTAACCACCACCTCATTATGACCCAGAATTATACCCTGAGATAAGCAAAGTTTACGCATACCCGCCTCCCTAGGCTATCGCAGGCAACCTATACCCATACCTAAATAGATCTTTTTTCCAGAATAAGTACAATACTACCGGAAACATCTCTAGCAATAACCTAAACAAACTATTTCCAGGTTAACCCCAGCCCACCTTCAAATACCAGAGCTATACTACTTACTATTCGGCCTAGCTCTCGGTCAACCAATGAGGGTATCATGTAGCGACCGTATAGTATCCGTCGAAAGAGTATGGGGAGCTGCATGGGGCGCGGCAGCTCCCGCTCGTCAGTCCCCTGCCGCATTATCTGCAAGGATCACTCTGTGTCCTGATGCAGTAGTGGTATTACTTGCGGCGGTTCGTGTGTTGGTACATACAGAGAAGTCTGCTATGCCCGATTGGCTTGTTGATCATCCTGTGGCCATCATACAGGTTTGTTGTTTGATATTCTGATTGATTTACGAATAAGTTGTGTTTGCATGACTTAGGGCATTACTTAAAATACGAATTCATAAATGCATTACCCGTTTGACGCCTAGTGTTTGAAATCTGTCCACTGTTTCTTTTAGTATTTCGGGAACTTGTTAGAGCAAGCAATATTATGTCATTCACAGGTTTTGTTCTCATTGTACAACACGCTGCCTGATTTCGTACCTATCATGATGACTGCAGAAGTTTTGACATCGTTAGCTGCTGTGCTTTTCCCGCCCAATTCAACGGATGATATTCACATGCGTAAGTACCTCGAACTCTACGTCGCTTATAAATGATGGTTTCGTGGCATAGCCAAAATTTAATTTTCTTTCTTGAAGTAAAAGAATCGCCTAGACGGCGTCATCTGCTTCTTCTTCATAGGTAAATTGTATAAGATGACTTAGAAATATATGGGGTCTCGTCGGGAACTATCGTCTGCCTTCTCTCACTACAAAATCACATTGCTGGGTCATGCAGCAGGACTTACGGGGCTGGGTCATGCAGCAGGACCTACGGGCACTTGCTAATCTCGCCAAATAGCGTGCCTACTCTTACTACATCCACTGGAATATTCGAGTGATGTTGGAGATCCGGCTCGAAGGACCATTTATGGTGTATCGAAAGCCTTTTGCAAATTATTGATCTTTATTCATACTGGAAAACAGTATACAGAAAACACTCATCGAATAATAAGTGTCTTTTTCTTCTAACAGCAATTTGTGAATCGGGTGAGAGCTCAGGCGCGTCCACACCAGGGTCAGAAAAGGACATTGTGATTGGCCCGAATGTGTCTTTCTCACTCACACAACATGCAGTGCGTCAGGGTGTCATGGACTTTCTGCGGGTTATCGTACTAGACTCATTGCCTCTCAGCGTTACGGGCAAAACGGCACCGGTAAGTTTTGTACTAAATCTGTCTTCTGTACCTATACGTGTTTAATGCTTTTGTAATAAGTCACAGTTCAGAAAATTGGTGATAACGAAATCGGGGAATACGACTGTTGCAATATAAATCAAATCAGCCTATGACAGTCCACTGCTGGACGTAGGCCTCTCCACCGTACACGGTCCTGCGCCTTCCGCATCCAGTCAATCCCTGCGACCTTTTTCAGGTCGTCGGTCCATCGGGCGAGGGACTTATGACTGTTGCAGTACCTACGGAGTGGTGTGTGTGTGTGGTGATTATCTATCTGGGGGCACTATTTTTTTGGCCCCCAGATAGATAATTACACTACTCCATACCGTATACTTACTGTCTTGCTAGCGTGCGAAATAAGACCAATCACCCTTCCAATATGGAGAATATTTAAAGAGATCAACATCCAGCAGTGGTGATCTGATTGATTGACTGAGTCTATACCTAAAGCACAAATTAGATAGTACGGATGGAAACCTACATACTAAATTCGCTGAGGCTACGCACACATAGACACCGCTCACAGAGTTCACAGACACGAGGTCAAGAGATTTTATAGTAGTTTTCGATACTGATTTGTGCGTGAGTGTGCGTAGCAGAGGGTAGGTGTGAAAAAAAATTACATACATGAGATTTCCATCTGTACTATCTCTAATTTGTGCCTAAAGATACCTAACATTAATATCAAAATTAAGCAGCAAAGCCATATTGATGATGTTCAAGTTTTGTACAATTATTTGCTTGAAACTTTGGAACTAAAATTTATTTTAATACAAAACAGGGAACCTAAAATTTATGGTGTCTTTCGTCTAAAAATGTAGGGCCCCTGGTAGGCCTAAATTTTGTGAGCTATATTTCTCCTGACCCTTTTATTTAATTAGTGCCGTACGTTTTGGATGCAACAATTCGACGTCTTTTTTTATAAAAGCGTGATAATTTGAATTCTACCTATGCATTAGCACGCTAAAGACTACCCCCATATTCATAATCGTTTATTAAACCTATTTTAGTTAAAACACATTTTAAGTCTATTGCTGTCTCTAACCATACTCTGTCATTGGTTAGAGACAGCAATAGACTTAAAGTGTGTTTTAACTAAAATAGGTTTAATAAACGATTATGAATAAGGGGGTTAGTTTATAATATCACTTGTCTATAGCACATTTAAATGATTCATAATGCAGTTGACCGCATCTGCAAGAGATCCTTTGAAACCCCATTCAATATTGTTTTGGTGAATCCACATAACTTATTTATGATTTGTCTTGTATATTCTACACACAGTATTGCATGTTTTTGTTGTGAACACAATCAACTTAATATTTATAACGATCCCAGAAGACTAACTTACTAAGTATTAGCTTAAATGTTGTTTCTAGAACGTGGAATGCGCATCTGATACAGTGCCATCGTCAATGTTTTGTGCTCCATGTAGCCCTTGCTCCGCTCCAGGGAAATCCTACTTTTACTGCGTAAATATGGGGATTTTTTACTATTGAGATTGACTAATCGACTAATAAAAGTAACTAAAGCCGCTGTATTAACATTTCTGAACTTCCTAATGTGTGCACTTAAAAGTTCTAAAATAATAGCATATTCTTTTGATCGGTCCGGTTCTATCGTTTACCAACATTTTACTATAGTACGAAAAATAGCTAAAAAGGTACCGCCTGGTAGCGTTCCTTGTTAATTATTTATTCGAAATTATATGAGCCTATGTAACTTTCGGGATTATTTCGATACTTTTCAAATTAAGTAGCTTGCCCTCAAATTATATTTATTTATTAAGCATCGTCACTGTATCCCTGCATCACTACGACGCTGGCGCACGCCACGACGAGAAGTATAAATTATTATCACAACGCATTCGGTAGAGCTTTGCTTAGCCTGTATAATGTTATATCCGCCGATTATTGCATTATGCGTTCTTCACCAGCATTGTTTAACAAACACGCATTAGCTACATAAGCCATACATATATTATTAAGAGCTTACTATGTACTATCCGTTGGAAATCCCTCTTCTCTACGTTTTACTTACTTCACAGCCATATTTTATGTATAGTTAGTTATATCTCGCTGTGACTGTATGTTTGCTGTGATGTATAGTTAGTTATATCTCGCTCACAACTGAAAAATAAGCACTTTTTGAAGAATAAATAGGCACAAAATCAACAAAGGAAAAATCCTTTGTCGATTTTTACTGAGACTATATTCATGGGTATTTTCTTCGGACAGTATTATATATTCCATACAGCAATGTGGGCCAACCATCTCTCATAGTAGTCTTATTAAAGTCCTGAAACATTGAAAAAAAAAGTGACAAAGCGATCTATATAGCACTGTCTTGATCTAACTTATTTAAGACTGTAATAATACTACTATAGAAACAAGTGAACCTGTAACCGCCATCACTGTATTTTATTGTTATACATTACAACTGCAAAATCACTATTACAGGTTATCGACCTAGTCTTAGATGCATCGCCTCAGAATTCAACGAGTCAACAACAGATAGAGTACCAAACAGAAGTGCTCACAACACTCATGGAAAATTTACTGAATACCGAGCTCTTTGGATCGGAGCCTAATATATCCAATGTTTGTTACTTAGCTGCCAGATTGGTAGACAAATTGTGGCAGGGGCAACTGTCACGAGATCCTCATGAGGTATGACCACTTCTTTATGTTGTAACTAGGATTGTATTATACCTTGAAAGTTCTATGCACTCATTGTGACTTGAATGTAGGGTAGGATAAAAAGATGATATTGTACGAGCCTCATATAGCTGCTAGTATCGTACATCACGTTGCGCATAGTCAGCAGATTACGCCGATCAACGCCAATTCATGTGTACATCGAACCAGTGCATCGTCGACAACCATTCCGTTCGGTGTATTCACAACCTTTTGCAATTTTGGCATAAGCATTATACAATTTTGTCCCTAACTTATATTTTAATATTAGTACTAACAAAATTTCTACACGGTTACCATTGCCCCGTACATCGTGGTCCTTTGAGCCGGATGTACACCAATGTTATAATTATACTGTAAGATGATTATGTATATACTGTTGGTGTGTTGTTTAACTTGTGTATTTTATTCCAGGTGTTTGACTTCATAGTAAAGCTAGTAACACAAGCAAAGAAGAAATCGTCTGTGATCTCTTTAGAAGGGTTGCACCATTGTCTCAACCGGACGATACTGTTCCTTCTATCGCGTTCTACAGAGTCTATTGCCGATCAAATGTCTGTTTTAGAAGCCTTACATAAACTGACTACAAATAGGTAAGGGAAACTGGGGACACTTGATCCCCCCTTTTGTTTTTTATTCCTAATTTCTATATTGAGTATCCGTTTAAAAAACCGTTGGTACTAAAATACGTGAAATTTATTTGCTTATAATTGCTGTAAGAGCCAAAAATATGAATATCTAAATTTAGTAGTTATTTGACTGAAATCAATAATAAGGATTCGTACCATGTGTCCCGTATATACGTAAGACTTGATCCCCCCGGTCTGGGTGACTAGATCCTGGGGGATCAAGTCTCCCATATTTAGGGTCACATGATACCATTACTACGGAGTTAAATAAAAAATGTCATTATTCATTTTCGAAATCACATATTTCTTCACAAATCTATATCACGGTTTATTGGTAACGCTCGTGGCCGCGCGGTTTCAGTATTCTGTAAACGATAAGCGACTTTCACTAAGAGCCAGTCTTTGGATGGGTGGCCATCCATGAGATCACTTTGTGACATTTATTTGAGCGTTTCAGTGCTTCGGAAGGCACGTTAAGCCGTTAATCTCGGTTGCCAGTGAAATGGCAGTCGTTAAGCCAAGTTGAAAGACTTTTTAGGCGGCTTGAAAAATTTTAACAGCAGGCCACTCCACAACTCGTTTGCTCCACCGACCATCGGCATCGGTTCTCCTACAGAGATGTGGCCAGCCCACTACCATTTATAAGACGCATGCTTCTGCGAGCTATGTCGACCACTCTGGTTCTCTAACGGAGAACATCGTTTCAGATTTTATCCCTCAGAGACATCCATAGCATAGCTCGTTCAATTGCTCGCTGTGCGACTTTGGGCATGGACTAGCTTTATTTTCGTTCCCTGACACCATTTATCGGGCACCTCCTCTAGTTTTGTAGGCTCTTGGCATATTGTTCTGCAATGAATTGAAAAAAAAAAGGTAGGGGACACTTGAGCCAGGTGGATCAAATCTCCCATAATAAAGTGTACCAAGTATACCCTGAGCTATTTGAGGTTATAAACAAAAATATTTTCAAATGTTTATAGTATTACCACTTTATTACGCAAAGAATGGCTAATAATATAGATAATGGCTCGTATTAAATGCATACACACTTAAAAGTCCTATTTTAAATAAATGTTTAGTCACAATAAAAACTCACCTAAATTTTCTTTCCGCCGCAATAATTACTTACTCGCTCGGCATTTGCCAAAGTGTTAAATATGATAGGTTTATCATCGTTAAAAAGTTATCGTGTACCATATACAATCGATATTGCCACTATATAACTAAATAAGACTTATACAGGTTCTGTAAATCTTGTGTACCTAGTCTCCCGTAGGGATCAAGTATCCCCAGTTTCCCCTATGTATAGTCGTACGAAAAAGTTGAGATACAGCCTAATGCACATAAATCATCTATTTGTAGTGTATGAAGTGTGTGAGTGAATGTGACACCTGAATGCGATATATTTGGCTGACTCTATTTCGACCGATACGAATTGAATGTACTTTACATTATCTAGAATTTCCACTAGTTAAATAGTTCTATGTTGCCGAGTTTTCTTTCATGCTTCCATTTCTTTAGAAGAAATTATTTCATAACCAGTAAAATAAATACCAGCCATATTTTTTTTTGTTGATACTTTTTCTGTAGCACCTGCTATTAATGTTGAAACAAATTGTGTGAGAGCCATGATAATAGAATTATAGATAATTCAACTCAACAGTGCGCGCGGCGCTATGTGTGCGTGCGCTAGTAATTATACAGCTTTAATTTGTGTGGCAGTGATGCGGCCGTCTTCACAGAGTACATTTTTATATTATGAGGTAGAGAAGTAACTTGACTTATTGACGACACCAGCGGTGCCAAGCAGTCTTTGCAGGAAACGCTCTGCGTGGCCGCGATATAAACATCATATTTATACAAAAAGCATACAGCGCCATCTACCACGTTTGCAGGCAACTTAAGAGTTGCCTGCAAACGTGGTAGATGGCGCTATAATGAAACGAAATCAAATATCATGACAAGTCTCAATGTAACTGCAACGTTGAGATCCTGTGTAACTTGGTCACATTATAGTTCATTACATAGTGTTCTTAGTGATAATACCATGGGTACAGTCGTTAAAGAAAATGTCTAATTCTTCGCGGAGAAAATGTTTAATAAGTCAGGTAAATATTTTTTATGTGTCAATTCGATGGAATTAATATTTGTTATCACTACATGTAATAAAACAAAGTCCCCGCCGCGTCTGTCTGTTCACGATAAACTTAAAAAAACTGCATGTATTTTCATGCTGAGATCACCAATGATTCTTGAGAAAGGTTAACGTATATAATTTGTTGAGTTTTTGTATACATTGACTAAAATATAATGATATTAGTTGGAGATGTCGGAAAAAAATAAGGTGTCTGGGAGCTTTTAACGAAAACGCTGCCTAAACCCTTCGAGGCATAACAAAATAATGTATGGTAGAATTGTGTAACTTATAAAAAATCCTACAGAAAAGTCATAAATGATAGAGCTCCAAATTCTAATGCAAAAAAATAGAAATGCAGATATGGTCGACGGAAAAAAACATTGCTTACTTAGGTATACTGCAAATATCACAAAAATTGAACTGTATGACTTGATTTAAAAAAAAGCCATATCTATAATCTAAAAAAACTGTTGAGGGTCGAGAGTCTGTACATGGAAGATAATTTGAAAATTTTAATTGTAGGGCGTTCTCTATTCGATACTGAAGCTGAAAATGTAATTAGAAATTTTCATGTCTGTCTGTCTGTATCCTGATTATGAATTGATTTAAATGAAACTTGGTACAATCTGAGCTTATGATCCGAGGAAGGTTCTAGGATACTTTTGTTCCCGATATATTGCGCGGTTCCTTTGGGAGAGGGCAGGGCAGTTTCACACGCTTTTCGCGCACCTTATGTGTCAGCTAGTTTGTTATAAGATTAATGACATACTTCAGCCAAATGGCTTAAAAGTTCTTTGTCTACCACCGTATCATGCTGAACTAAACCCAATATAAAATGTATGGGGAATTTAAACAAATTATAATGCTTCGCATAAAATCAAAACAGAGATGAAAATAATGAAATTAATAACTGAACGTTTAAGTAAATTGGTGAAGAGATGTGGCGTTATACTTTACGACACGCTTAAGAAGAAGAATACTATCGAGATTTTGATTGAATTTATAATTAACCTTGGAGAGAGCAGCGAATCCTAAAATTCCTCAATTTTATTCTTCAAACAGCGATACATATTAATATGTATAACATACATTTCACCCATTGAGTTTTTATTTTAGTTAAACAAGTGATTTTGTATTTTGTACTTCACTGTACCTCATGTCACGCAGACGAAGTCACTGTGTTTAGACGAGGCTTACCCACACATAGTGCCACGCGCACAGATGAGTTGAACTTACTATACGCACTTTTGTTCTAGGCTTCTGATATTTGGTGCTGGCAACCACGAGTTAGAATTTATTGGATCCTTAACCTATTGTCTACTACAGTTGAGCTCCAATATGAAGATTGCATTAGATTCGCATATGCGAACTACTTGGCATGTTAACCCTAGCGGGGATTTGGAGTCGAGGGATGATAGACTTACTACACACCAAGGTAATTAAGTATTTATTTTTTGACAAAAAAAAGAAACTTGCCTTATTGTCTGTATCTCTTTTGTATACTTACTCGTGAAGAGGCACATCATTGGGCTGCCAATTTTAGGGCCACTGTTCATGGGAGAGTGGCCCCCAATTCCCTGGATGTCGCCTTGACTTTCCATTAGACGAGCGGCGTCATTTTGGCAAGCCAAATTTAATAAAGAAAAAGTTTCGATCTTCAGCATCCCCTATTGTGAGACCTTATTTATACAATTTTTCTTCCAGGACGAAATCTAATGGCCGGAGCAGCTCGCCGTGTTTGGGAAGAGCTATACGTATGCAAAAAGCCAGCTATAGAAGAGGTTTTCAAAATGACGCTAGTGCTACCTATAGGGAACGGTCGCGCTCCCGACTTAGCAGCTGTAAGGGAACAACTGAGTGAAAGTGCGCATAAGTTGTGGATGAATTATATTGATACAGAACGAAAGGTTTGTAATATTTTAATTGTATTAAGTTTTGTGTTAAATCGTGTTGTGTTGTAAAAGTTATGTGATTGTAATACTTTTCTATGAATCTTGTTAGATTTTTGAAGGTGACTATTTTTGAGACAGTATTGCTGCATCAAATAGCTGTTTTTTCAATTTCATTACCCTTTAGTCCATTTGTTTCTGTAATGACACCATTGCAACTAAATCTGTATCATAGTAAGCTGTTTTTTTGTATCAAACATTTTATGCTCTGAAAGTTAAGGTCCAAAAATAATAAGGACCATAAAAATGTCCATTTATAATTTTGAATGCAACTTTTACTTTGTATTTGTACTAATGAAACAAAATATTTATATACTAGCTGACCCGCGCAACTTCGTTTGCGCCACATAAGAGAGAGTATTACCTGTTCCCGTCGCGTTGCGTTTACTCCCGTAGCGTCTCGTCGTTAATATTCAATACTAGCTGACCCTCGCAACTTCGTTTACGCCACATATGGTGTATGAAAGGACAGGTATTTTTTCAACAGACTCAAAGGAGCGTATGAAACTGCCCTGTTTGCTTAATCATAAAAGAGCTTATTTTTACCCTCACATTCAAAGAAACCCTTGAATTCGAAAAGTTGAGATGCCTCTTATTTCTGAACTACGAAACTCTCAATAATGAAACTTGTGTGGAACAATGTTAAAAACATTCCCTTTCTGACACTAAAAAAATATTTGAAATCGGACCACGCGGTGAGCACTTACAGCTGAAAAACCATTTTATCTTTCATACACTCTCCCGCAGGAACCGCGCAAAATATCGGGATCAAAAGTATCCAAGAACCTTCCTCGGACTATAAGCTCGGAATGTACCGAGTATCATTCAAATCGGTTCAGTAGTTTCGGCGTGATACTTATTCGGGATACAGACAGACAGACAGACAGACAGACATGAAAATTTTAAATTACATATTCGGCTTCAGAATCGATTATACAACGCCCTACAATTGAAATTTTCAAAATATCTTCCATGTACAGACTCTCGACCCTCAACAGTTTTATTATAAGTATAGACTACGTGAGAGAGAGAGAGAGAGAGAGGTTTCTCCTCGCGTGTATCCCTGTCGCATTATTTTTAAGAACAATTTCGTTTATGAAAGAGGTATCCCGTGGCATTATTGTAGAAAAAAATTGATTGCCATTAAAACGGTTTATGTGCACCAACCCATAGATAGACAAGTTATCAAGCAATTTTTTAGAACTTTTTTAAGAGAAACAATTTTGTAGTACTTACAAATTTTTTACATAACTATAAATATTTACGCAGCACACGCAACGAAGCTCTCAAAAGGAATAACTTTTCTCCCGTTTTTGAAACATTTACTATTACTGCTCCGCTCCTATTCGTTGTAGCGTGATGCTATATAGCCTATAACACTCCACAATAACGTAGCTTTCTATTGGTGAAAGAACTTTTAAAATCGGTTCAGTAGATCCCCAGATTACCCCTTACAATTTAACAAACACACAAACTTTACTTCTTCATAGATAGTATAGATATAGATAATGCTAAAGTAAAATGTTAGTGTTATAAATATGAAATCTGACATTGCCAGGCCACATATCGCGTACCATGGGAGCTGCACAACCAGATTCAGTCGAAAATTCAGAAGGTGACCGGTGGTTTGACACGACTAGCGTCTAGAACTAAGGTGAAGAAGGAAGATTCGGCCAAACTACGACCTAACCCACCACGGGATCACGCCCTTGCGTATATGCAGGATCATGTACAACTCGTTAGGTATGTTACCTTACTATAATATTTCGCAATAGAAATTATTAATGTCTTATTTTCTTAGTAATTTCATACAAGTTTCCATTCGATTTTAGTAAAAATTAATGTAACTCAATAGTCAACTATCGCTTTCAACATTCACATATAGTCGCCATTTGTACAATATCTGCATTTTATTTATTTCTGTAAAGTATAACATGGTGTGCAAATAAAGTTTTATTCTATTCTATTGTCATACACCCGTACGTTGTTCACAACACGCCGTTCGACATTTGTTAAAATACGACAGAGACGCGTCATTAGGCACAAACTGTATCCTGCACTACTACTTATTCTATGACTGAATAATTAACTTTACCAAGGTCATGTTTATCGTTCTATCCCTTCAAAGTATTTTTCCATCGTATTCGCTTTGTAACCTTCTTTGCGATAATAATCGACTATGAGATCAATGTTACCCTGTGACATTACGTAAAGAAGTATGTTCTACAACACAGGCAAGCGTGGTGTGCAGTGGTAGCCGGAGCAGCCAACACACGAGCTCACACATCTCGCTACGTACAAGCCGAATGGGCGATCACATGGCGAGAACTAACTCGCGAACGAGCCTTATGGGGACCTCCTCTACCCAGCCTCTTAGACAAATGGGCACTCGATAGTACTGAAGGACCTTCGAGGATGCGGAAAATGTTGAGACGAAACCATTTGTTTTATCTGCATTATCCGTATAGACCGGACCTTGATGATCCTGATAATGTGAGTCAATTGATTTATAATATGGTAAATGGTATATGTGTTACGGTTTTTGACCGTACAGTTGATATACTTTAGTCTAAAATAAATATGATTTTTACTGTAGCTTTGTCTGTCGGTCAGCTAGTTTGTCCACTGGCAACTTTGGGCGTCTCTTGTGGCGAACAGCCTACTTGTAGATTGGGGATTGGGTAACCAATCCAATGCCAAAATTGTGGATCGTGCGATGAAAATTTGCATTTTTTTTACTATAAAAAGGGTTAGAAGTGCACTTTAAATACTGAATTGCATTTTTTCCTTTCCCACCTAAAGGTTTCCTGGGAGAAAACTCATTACTGAAATAGTCTTTGCAAATTATAAGTTTATCTGGGGGCACGCCAGTGACCCGCCAAGTCAAAATATTTTTGTTTACAATCAACAATTGACTGCAATGAGCCAATGAACTTATTTACATACTCGCCTTTTTTGAAGCAGTAACTATTTTAGTGATGCTGAACTGGGTCCTATTTTGGTGCAATGACGGAATCTTTTTTAAGTATAATTTTTACTTTCGTTGTTGCATTAAACTAAACACTCTAAACAGATTTTTCTTTCTTTCTTTTCTTTGATTTTTAATAATAATATTTTGCGTTTTAGAAACAACTAAAATACAAGGTAGCCCAGAGCATAGACAGCAAAGAGTACTTTAGAGTATATCAGACACATCGTGGTGCGGGCAATAGTCTATGTGAAACCGACGGCGTCGAATCTACGGACATTCCTGATGCGGCGGACGAAACCACCAAGTAAATATTATAATTTACTACCTACTTACTAAACTTTCACTTTTCTTCCTTACTTACATGGCAATATTGCATATTTCGTCATTGTAGCTCATTTGTTAGTGTAATACTGTAGATGAGATCTCGGGACTCGAATCCCGGATTGAAACAAATGTGTGTGTGTGTGTTGATCATTTTACTGAACTCAATGTAGGAATTAATAGGACCAAAAACGAAGACTGCGGTCGCAAGAGGGAGTTGCCTCTAAATGAGAATGATGTCGCCGCCAAGTTTGATGTTTCTATTCTTTTTGTACGAAATCAATACAAAATGTGTTTTTAAATTGATTTTTATGAAATTATAGCAGTCGAGAAACATCCCTCGACGTAGGGAATGGAGAGGGATCACCTTCAGATCTCGTCAGCAGTGGTGTTGTCAGCCGCGGTACACAAAATCAGCTTTCTGGTGAAGGTATGTTGAAATACTCCCTCTCCTTTTGTCCATCGCCCTCTCTTTCTCTCTTACTGCATCTTCCTTGTTTTCTTTTTGTATCTTCATTTCTATCTTTTTCCTCTTTCTGTCTCACCTCTCACTTTGTTTCTCCACCTTCCACTCTTTCTCCCTTGCTGCACCTCCCTTTTTCTCTGTTTATCGCTTTATTTCTCTCTTTTTCTCATTCTTTCTTAATCTCCTTTGTGAATGTACTCAGAGAAACAGCTTGAGTAAATGGTGTCCTTTTTGACTTTGATTTTAAAATGTACTATCTCTTTTTAGCCAACGAAGACGGTCCAGACAATGAAGACGAAGATGAGCAGCCAACTCCGCCTCCAGATAACCAGACGCTGCTTAGATTGTTAGAACACCATGAAAAGGTATTTATTTATTTATTTATTCATCTATATACATCCTATCTTTACACGTTCTTAACCTAATGCAATAGAATAACCCGATCACCTACTTATTAGATATGTATAAAACAATAAATACAAAACAAAAACAGTATATTGAGGTTGTCCATAACTAATTGTTCTTAAAGCTATTACTGTAAATTCACTCCATGATACAGTTTTACTTGGTTCGAAATTGCGAGTTATTCCTAAGTTCGTACTCGTACTCGGAAAGATGTCCTAGAATTTCCGGCAGACTTTGGCTACCACCGTGGCCTTGTGGGTTCGAATGTTATCACGCTTATTGGAACGAGTAACGACGTGTGACGTGCGTGAAACTCTCATCTTACGCTGCCGTCTTGGAAGCCTAGGCAAGAACATGGGTTGACATTTATTTTCTGTTATTTTCAGATCTCTCACACGTTCCGCTGTGCAAGGATACAAGGCTTGGACACTACCGAAGGTCTATTGTTATTCGGTCGAGAGCATTGCTACGTCATCGATGGCTTCACTTTACTTAAGAACAGAGAAATAAGGGATCTGGACAGTTGTCCAGACGACTATGAACCTATATTACCTAGTCAAGGCATACAGAGGAGTAATCAAAGGCAGTGTTCCAAGTTTTTGTATGAAGATATTCGGTAAGTACGAATTTTGTTCATAATATTAGTACCTGTCTTGTTTATGTGTGCAATTATCACCTACATCACTTTCCAGAAAATAAATCTATATTACACTAGCTGATGCCCGCAGCTTCGCCCGCGATGGCGCTGTATGTGAAATTTTGCTGAATTTTCTTTGCTATAAACCTCACGGAGCCCGAGACCTTTCCAACGAATGCAAAACCGTGGAAATCGGTTCGTGCGTTCTGGAGTTATAGCGTCAGGAAGGAAAACCCGACTTATTTTTATATAATAGATTACAAACTGTGTGGGGACCATTGATCTACGAAAACACCTAGATGATGCACAATTTCAAACAAAAGAACACCTAAGTGTCAACCATTATACATACGCAATTATAGTAATGATGTAAACGTTATTCTTTACAAATTCAACCTTACGTGTATGACTTAAAGTTGTATATATAAACTAAGATGTAGTCGAAATAAGTGCATAAATTGAAATAGTGCGCTCATTTCTTGCGGACGGTTTTCAGGCACTGAATGTGTATCTTGGGTTTTTTGTACCTATATCAATGGTGGGGACACCGCAAATATAGTAGGACCTTCTGGTACTATCATTCATTATCATTACATGTAAACAATGGCAACTAAACATGCAGTGTGCTTTCAATGGCCTACACAATATGACTGCCTGAACCATCTTATACTTGTTTTCTAGCGACGATGTAGTCAATACACTACAAAATACAATCAAGCTTACATTAATAATAATTTTTCTAGGGAGGTTCACAAGAGGAGATATTTGCTGCAGCCGATAGCTTTGGAAGTGTTTTCAAGTGACGGCAGAAATTATTTACTGGCTTTTCCTCGCAAAGTACGGAACAAGGTATGAAATCGTACTTACTAATGTAATAATTTAAAACTGACTAACAGTAGCAATATATCACTTGGTGCTTTTGTATGTATGTACTGCACGGCCTGGCCAAACCATTCGCTCGAGAAGAATAATACTTGACAGACTTTTTGGGTCGGTCTGAAGACAGTTGTTAGCTACTTTCGGTATCGAAAGTCAAATTGGAAGTGGGTCTACTAATGCTATCTATTCCTAAACGGGAAAGGCTAAGAGGTGTTCCGACCCGAGATTATTCCTTATTGCCATTGGCAACATCTCAAACTGGACATTCAGTTTAAGGCCTGCGACCCTTTACTATTTGCAAATTCTCGAAAAACAGAAAACGTTAAAGTTTTTCAAAGATCATTAGCATGACGATACGTAATTTTTTCAGAATCTCACCTAAATTTCCCTTTCCCAGGTGTATAGCAGGTTTACAGCCTTGGCTACAGGTATGGCAGACAGCGCGGCCGGCTCAGTGGCCGGCCAGAAGAGGGGCGTGGCCGTCGAACAACCCGGCGGGTTACTGGCCACGCTCATTGGAGACACCTCTGTCACGCAGCGGTGGTTGGTGCGTATACATTGTGTACTGTTTTTTTGGATTTACTTATTTTTTTCTCTAGCTTATATTAGATTGTTTACATGGGGATATAATTATGTCCGTAAAGATAATTAGAACCTTACATTACGGGTTCTTTGGTAGTGTATTGAAGAGGCGAGTACGCCAACGTAAACTGAGCAATAGTCTTTAGCATTTCTAGTATTAAGTTTTGTGTTATGGTTTCAGAGAGGAGAAATCTCAAACTTCCAGTACTTAATGCATTTAAACACGCTGGCGGGTCGATCGTACAACGATCTGATGCAATATCCAGTATTTCCTTGGATCGTGGCCGACTACGATTCTCTCGAGTTGGATCTCAATGACCCGGCCACTTTCAGAGATTTGACCAAACCAATGGGTGCACAAAGTTCGGACAGACTGGACCAGTTTAGAAAACGATATAAGGTAATATTAATATCAGAAAGATCTCCTTAAGTGACGTATTTCTCGTATAGAATACATGAACTTACTTATAGGTATTCCATCTGCCATTAGAAAGTTTTCCTATCTAAAAGGTTCGAAACTGAACTGTTGGCGCTTCAATAACAAACGTAGCATCGATCTTTGACTGAGAAGGATATGATAATTCAACTGCATTCTTTTAAACTGACAACTATCCACGCTTGTAAATCACACCTCGGTCCAACATGAATCGTGTATAATCTATAATCACTAATCATCCATATTTGCAAGTCCCATTTTGAGGGCTTATTACAGTAGTTTTTAACTAAGTACCAGTATATTTATTTTTACAAAAAGGCTTTCCATTATCGTAAGGTTTCATATATTTTTTGCTACCTGACATGTCGCCCAGGTTGTACCGATTGTGATAAGGCGCACAGAGCGCAAACTCCATACAAAAAGGATTCGTTTTCAATCTGTCGCTACACTAAAAATACGTTGTGTTTGTACAGAGCTTGAATGTGTGTGTGTGACCACTAAGGCTAAGCAAAAGTTCCGTCAAAATACCCTCTAACTATAATGACAGCTGTGGCGGGGTAGGGAAAACTTGCTCAGTGGGGGCCACGGAGTTGCCTATCTGTATGTAATACTATTATATTATCTTTGATAACAGGCAGCCTGACTGGCCCTGAAGCCTGCTTGAGTCTATAATTACAACCTGATCTGATGAAAACTTAAAATAACAGTGTTTAGTCCCATAAAACCAAGTATCTATGTATTGACGCCTTTTCTCATCGCCCGCAGGAATGGGACGACCCACACGGTGAAACGCCTCCCTATCATTACGGCACACATTACTCATCAGCGATGATAGTGTGTTCGTATCTAGTGAGAATGGAACCGTTTACACAACACTTCTTGAAACTGCAAGGCGGGCATTTTGATTTAGCCGATAGGTAAGGTCACTAAGGCGATAGTATAATTTGTAGAAGTAGATTTGCCTCACGAATTCCAGTATCACCATTCAAGCCAAAAATGCACGTATTTGGAATGTAATATTCAAGGAAATTTGTCATTTTTTTTAAATTTACGGCTTCACTTCCTTGAGTGCATGACGATACTTATATGACACTTCACAAAATGTGACTATTTAACAGCGTAAATAGGTTCAACTGTTTCGAATTTCATAGATTACAAACAAATAAATCTTTTCTCTTCATATTTAAATAATGATGTGTATTTTCTTGCAGAATGTTTCACTCAGTGAAAGAGGCGTGGAACTCGGCATCGCGTCATAATATGGCAGATGTAAAGGAACTAATACCGGAATTATTTTACTTACCAGAGTTTTTGGTTAACTCCAATAACTTCGATTTAGGTAAGGACTCGTATAGGTGATTTCCGTAATAAATATTTGACCGCTGTCAAATGGCGACCAAGAATATGTAACGACATGACTTGTGGACGTTTGCCAAGCATATGTAAGCGTGATGCATTATATTAATCAGAAAAAATCCTGCAGATAATAAAATTAATTTTAATTAACAATTAAAAAACTTTTACAGCTTTAAAAGTTGAGCACTATCTGACTGCACCATATCGTACTTTCTTATACTTCTATCCTTTTCTGTTACTTTCTTTCGCCGATTCCGCTGAGCCCTGTCGCGCTCCCGCTCTCTTTATCACTCGAGTAATTTATGGGTCAAAGTAACAGAAAAGGATAGAAGTATAAGAAAGTGCGATGCAATGCTGTCAGATGTAGCTCAATCCATAACAGCAGGCGCACACTAGGCGACAGTCGCAGCGACATGCCCAGTTTGCGGAGCTTAAAACAAAATGTATGTTATTTGCCGCCGCGACATGTCGCCCAGTGTGCGCCTACTGTAAACGGGTATCTAACCATACCAAGTTTCTTAAGTCAATACTTATCGATGTCTTAGCGGATATCTATTCCATGGAGTACATACATTTCTAGGAAACAAACAATCAGGCGTGGCTTTAGGCGACGTAGTACTACCGCCGTGGGCCAAGGGAGACCCTCGTGAGTTCATCCGTATGCATCGTGCAGCCCTAGAATCAGACTATGTGTCACATCGACTGCATCATTGGATCGATCTGGTGTTTGGTTACAAGCAGCAGGGACAACCTGCCGTTGAAGCTTGTAATGTGTTCCACCATCTGTTCTATGAAGGAAATGTTGATATTTACAAGTAAGTATTGTTCATGGCGGCTACAATAAATGGTTGTATGTAATAACATACAACCATTTATTGTATGTTATTACATACAACCATTGTATGTATGTATTGTATAAGTTGTCAATCAAATCATCCACTATCAATAGAAGCATCTCAGTTGACTGAAATGTTATAGTATACTTAACGTGGCGCCCTCTGGTGCAAATAAAGTACTAATGTAGTAAAAGTAAAACATTTTTATCAATCTTTAGTAAAATTTCATTACCAATATTATTTTATAATGTTACTATTGCCATTAATTTATTTTTTCCCAGAGCGAGATATTCCGTAATCGAGGCTTTATTTCTAAATTTATATCTGGTTTTCTTTCATGAATGAATGATGATAAAAATTATCTAGGGCTGGAAGGTAGATTACAAGTTTCACTTATTATTTCAGTATTGACGACCCGCTCAAAAAGAATGCCACTATTGGTTTCATCAACAATTTCGGTCAAATACCAAAACAGTTGTTCAAAAAGGCTCACCCTAGCAAGAAAATGTCGCAGCGAAGTTCTACAATATTGGACCCGAATAACATTATACCATCACAGGGCATTACGCCACCGGAAAAGTTGTTCTTCCACAATCTTGAAAATCTAAGGCCTTCATTGCAACCTGTGAAAGGTAACAGGAGTTTATTATACCCTTCTTTTTTTTCTTTTTACTTGTGTGTTCTGGAGAAAATTACGAGAGACCTACGTCCAGCAGTGAACTGGCTGATTTGTACAAATATGTAATTTGTGACGATGTATATAAATTTTATTTATTTTTTCGTACAAAACTGATTTAGTAATCTCAAAAAATTTAAATAAAATGATAGGATGGCAACATATAAGTAACTTTTGTGTAAGTGTAAGGAATTTGTAGTTTGAAACCCGTCAAAAGCAGTATTGGCTCTGAAAATAACTTTGGCTGATATTATGAAAACTGGTGAAGTTTTTTGTTTTTTTTTTTTTTGTTTAACGTGAGGGAAAATCCTCATGGATGTTATGCCGGACTCCTACCGACTAAAAAACCTCACGTCACGCCCAACAGCCTATGGTTGGGAGCCCCGGGGAAGCCCTCGGAAGGATGTCCCAGATGTTTATATTCCTCGATCGTAACTCTGAAGCCTCATGTTAGCCCCTCTCTATAAAATAGAGTGCAGAGGGGCTTATGTCGAGACTTTGTCTGTAGTCTGTTGCATTAAACTACGTCACTTGGTCACGTGGATCATCTGTTCAAAGTTTGAAATAAAACAAAAATGACAACGTCAATCGGATTGAACTTTCACAATATACGTGTTAGAGAGGGGCAGTCTGGTGAGAACGATCTCACGGCTTTCTTGTTAATACTGAGAAGCTTGACAATACTAACGAAGATACAAACTCTTGTTACAGAAGTAAAAGGTCCAGTAGGCCAAATACTATACACAGACAAAGCAATACTAGCAGTAGAACAAAACAAGGTATTGATGCCGCCTACATACAACAAGTACGTTGCTTGGGGATTCGCGGACCATTCGCTAAGGATCGGTAACTATGACAACGACAAAGCGTTGTTTGTATGTGAGACGGTGGCACAAGCTTGTGGAGAGATCGTTACGTGTGTGTGTCCGTCTGAGAAGACTATAGTTACTGCTGGGACTAGTACGGTAAGATTTTACTTTAAACTTTTTGCATGAATACTCCTATTCTGTATATTTTGTTTAGATTTGGTCTTCTGAGCAGTATACAGAGGAGAAGACTGTTCGTAACGTTATTTATTTATTTATTTATTTTTGGGAGACCAACAGCTTATAATAGCACACAATAGCCTTATATAATAAATATCAGAGAGCCAATTACAGGTCTCCACGTATAAACCACATGATATAATGTAGTGTCAGAGAACATTGAAACTTACAGACAAAATAGTAGGTATTGTTAATCAATATCTAGAACTAAAACTAAAAATGACAACAAGCCCCTAAGCTAATTAATATACAAACTTTTGGAAAAGTATACATTGACAATTTAAAGTACTATTCAGAACAGAATATAAAGCTAACAAAGCGCAATCACGGTCTGTGGTTATCAACATCTAAGGAAATTAATCTTATCTGATTATGATTTACATTCATGTTAGAATTATGAGGTGTACCTTTTTTCACTCTTGAAACATTTCTTGCTATTAAAGTTACAATTCCATACCATTATACCATTGTTGACAATACTTGGAAACTCTTGTTTGTCTCTATCCTGACTGTATGAAATAACTAAGGTATAAATAAGTTACAATATCCAGTCGGTTTCTTTAAACATATTTTCTAAAATATAAAATAACAGTACATAGTTATTTTCACATTCAGTAAATAAATAAATATTCACGTACATTTTCACACAACGTTATCTGATCCCAAAGTAAGCTAGGAATAACCTGCTTATGTTATGGGCATCAGACCACCGATATCATTACATATATACTTTAAATACATACTTATCATACATAGAAACACCCAGAGTCTCACACAATTTTTTGTCTCCGATGGGAATCGAACCCACGACCTCGTTGATCCACAGTCGAACATTTCGACCTCTAGACCAACGAGGCAGTCGAGTACAGAGGCAGTGAAAGGTAGATTTTGGAAACCGACCTTTTTTTATATTATTCCAAAAACAAACGCGTAACCAATTTATACCTATAACTGGCACCAGCGTTTTCAGAATAGACTTAGACCTTTAAAATCTTTTGTGCTGAATATCCCTTATATCTTCTTCATTTTTATTACAGGTAGTGACAGTATGGCAATACTGGGCTAGACGTCGTCGATTAGCCGTCAAAGTATGCCTATACGGGCATGAAGAAGCTGTCACATGTTTAGCCGCGAGTCCGGCTTATAACTTAGTCGTAAGCGGCAGTCGGGACGGACAAACTATAGTATGGGATGTCGAACGAGGCACGTTTATAAGACAACTGTTGCCGCCTCAGATGTATGGACCGCCGCCTCCTGTGTCGGCGCTAGCTATTGATGATTTGACCGTTAGTACTTGTTATATCTATACTAATATTATAAAGTGGAAATATTTGATTGTTTGTTTGTTTGCATCGAATAGGCTCCGGAACTACTGGACCGATTTGAAAAATTCTTTCACTGTTGGGAAACTACACTCTTCACGGTGAACATAGGCTATATATATTTTATTACCATATTCCCACGGGAACGAGAACTACGCGAGTGAAACCGCGTGACGACTGCTAGTTTTATATATGCAACTAGTTAGATGAGCAATTTGTTGACGCCTATAATCAGTTACTATGACTAGAAATACGTAGTACGCGTCTACGAAGTGAAAACAATACCATTATTATCTGAGGCATTCATAATAATGGATTTCCATCCCTAATCTCTTTTAATATAATGCTAAACTACTCAGTGATTTAATGCACTTCGGCTCAGTAGCCAATTTTGATTAATGTTATTTTTAAACTATCGCGGTTTTCTACACTCATACTTATAGAATTCGGGACTTCACGCGAAACACATTTACTTACATTTTCACACCGACGTTTCGAGCACGTTGCAGCGCCCGTGGTCGCGACCACGGGCGCTGCAACGTGCTTGGACTGATTCGAGAATCGACGAAAACCATGAAGTAACTTCTTGCCAAACTACCCTCCGCTATTGTCACAACGAAGGATAAGGCCGGCGACACACTACACTCACTACGTCAGTTTTAATTGGCACAGTTTTACGTTCAAGTTTATTAATCACTGCATTCCACATCCCGGAGAGCTTATATCCATCATCCCTATTGAAATTTTTGTGTTTTTTAATTTCAAAGGCAACAGGGAGCAGGTGATTTGTTTTACCGAGTATCTCAACTCATTACATGTGAAAACACAATTTACCTATGAGATTGAGAACAACAGGTCGTTGTCTTTCCTTGACGTCAAATTAATGGTGAGAGCAGACGGTTCCTTGGCCCACACTGCGTATCGCAAACCCACTCACACAAATAGATACCTTCACGCCTCCTCGCATCATCACCCACTTCATCTCAAATCAGTCAGCGCGACGCTCGTCAAGCGAGCTAATGACCTCTGCGACCCTGAGCACACACAGCAGGAGTTGGACTATGTTCAGGAGATACTCAAGATGAATAGGTACGCAGCGAGTAGTAGGAAGACACGACGTGCACCGAGGAAAGTGAAGCCGGGGGTGGAACGTCAACCAGCTTATATGCCGTATATAAAGGGAATAACGGACAAGATCGAATCGTGTTTACGGCGGTTCTCCATACGGACGATTTTTAAACCGTTACCAAAGGTAGCTAGGTACGTACGAACACCAAAGGACGTCATTCCTCTGCAAACACCAGGTGTCTACAAAGTGGATTGCAGCTGCGGTAGTTCCTACATAGGCCAAACCAAGCGGACCATCGCGGAAAGGGTCAAAGAACACATTGCAGCTGTGAAAAACCGTCAGTTTAACAAATCGGCAATAGCAGAACACCTCGATACGGGCAGTAATCACTGGATCGAACTTCACCAACCAAAAGTCCTCTCCACTGATCGCCACTATTATCCACGTATGGTGCGTGAAGCCATTGAAATTAAAAAACACAAAAATTTCAATAGGGATGATGGATATAAGCTCTCCGGGATGTGGAATGCAGTGATTAATAAACTTGAACGTAAAACTGTGCCAATTAAAACTGACGTAGTGAGTGTAGTGTGTCGCCGGCCTTATCCTTCGTTGTGACAATAGCGGAGGGTAGTTTGGCAAGAAGTTACTTCATGGTTTTCGTCGATTCTCGCCTCAGTCCAACCGCGACCACGGGCGCTGCAACGTGCTCGAAACGTCGGTGTGAAAATGTAAGTAAATGTGTTTCGCGCAATTTTGATTATTTGGTACAGTGTTGATAAATTAGGGCATTTTCTACTTTCTATACCTGGAACAAGCTCATGTTGAAACCCTCACCATAGGGGCATTATCTAGTACCCTAACATCTGTCTGTGGCTACCACAATAATGGATTTCCATAAATTATAATTTTCGTATATACCTCAACAACACAAATCCATAGAGATCATACGATCGACAGAGTACACTAAAATCTGTGCTTTTTTTTCAAGCACATTCAATAAAGCAAAGAATTAACAATTAAATTGATATACAAAAGGAGCATCCTTTTGTATATCTTTTTGCATAGATGTGCCATTATCATGCTACGTGTGTAATAAGTATTATCAAACATTATATTTACAAGCAATGCTTTAGTAACTTAATACGGGTTTCATCAATTAAACCGGAATAAATATATTTAGATGAGTAAACATGATAATACATTTAATCTTTTCGCAAATAAACGATATCTGTCGGTTTTAAAACCATAGTACTACTAAATAGAGAGATTTGTGAGATATTTCACTAAACGCTTTGCTTAACCCATTTAGGTATAAAATGTACTATCGAGAGCTTAATCTCAGTTTATCTAGACAGGATTTTATGGTATTGCAATTGTATAGATCTTGTATTGTTACAAAACCAGTTCCTTTTTATTTCCGCCTTTTTTGTTGAGTTCAAATAAATAACAATTTTGAATACCAAGCTCAGTACGAGTTGTAGTCACACACGAGAAGTTCCGTAACTTTTTAGATCCTACACTCTTTATTATAAACATGTCTTTTTCCCACGATTTTATTTATTGTCATAGATAGTATTGCTGCGCTGCAAATGTCATCAAGTCCCGCTTTCATTCATATACCAGTGACGGCTATGATTTGACTTTTTGACGTGACAACGTCTTATAATTCGATAGAGCCGGCTCCACGCACAAAAAACATGACGTATGCGGCGTTACGTCGCTCTGACGCGTTCCATTTAAGCCTGAGTTGTCACGTTCAACTATCGTCAGTAAACCGACTTTACAGACAACCGAATTTTTTTCACTGATTTTGTCTTTTAGCTTATTTCGGTATTAGAAGCTACAGTCATCTGACTGTCAAAAAAGTATGCACCGAATGTGAGTTTGACTTCAAACGCGAAATCAAACCACTTTTATGTATTTGTTTTCAGCAGAAAAATAAATATTTACGACCATCTTTACACAACGCTATCTGCTTGTGTTATGGGTATCAGACCACGGATATTAGTACTTACATACTTTCTTTCTACATTCTTATACAGACTCGAGACAAATAATTATGGATCACACAAATGTTTGTCTCTTGTGGGAATAGAACCCACGACCTCGTGATTCGCAGTCGCACTTAACGACCTCAAGACCAACGAGACAGTCAATAGTTCTTTTCGCACGGAACCCTAATAAAACTTGAAATACCTAGCTTAACGATTGTCTACTTTGTAGGGCGATATAGCAACATGTAGTGGCAGCTGGCTCTACGCGTGGTCGATCAATGGCGATCTGCTCGGAGCCGTGGACACTATAGGAGGTCGAGAGCGTACGCAACAGGTGCTGTGTGTCGCTTTCAGTCAGAACAGGGAGTGGGACCCGCTTAATGTTATTATTACTGGCTCTACTGATGGCGTTGTACGGGTGAGTTGTGATTGAATCTTTTTGTAGTAGTTATTTGAAACTGATTCTTGTGTTTGATATGTAATTGCTGTAAAAGCTGGTGATGACTGGTAGGTACTCAGAACCCATTCATTGCAAAAATGTAGTAGTTTATTTATTACTGTCATATAAACTTAATTATTATTATTCACCACAAGTGATATATTGGGGCGAACTAGCTGTTCAACATGAACTCAGGTACTGAGAGTTAAGAAATTAAACTACGTAGGTATATTCAACTATATCTGATTTGGCTAAAGTTTGTATTACCACGAATTAATAATTCTGTCAAATAATTGAAAGGATTTCGAACATCCTTGAAGTTGATAAAGAGATTTCTGATAATTTTCTGAAGTTACGCTTATAGAAAATTGTAAGACAGGTTCAGAAACAGTAGATAGGCGGTCAAAAATTAGATGTATACAATGGAAAACTTTTTTCTAGTTGAATTTCAAACAGTTAAATAATAAAATATACCTGACCAACACTTACATTTTCCTGTATCATTTAGATGTGGTCAATAGACTACGTAGCTGAAGCGGCAGAGGAACAAATCGAAATCATCGAAAGGGTTACTGTTGAACCCAGCCCTAGTTCTGTAGACTTGGACAAGGATAAAGAGAAACTCCAGCTATCGGTACAAGACAGTGAAGAAACCAAGTCGGAACAAGAAACCAAGTTCGAACAAGAAACCAAATCGGAACTTGAAGTCAAGATGGAGAGCGAGACGAAAGCTGAGGAGTTAGAACCGCGGGACAGAGCAGCAGCTATCAAAAGGGTCGAAGAATTGGTTAAACAGATGAGCTTGTCGCAGGAGAATGAAGGTTTGTATTACATAGGTAACCATCTTCACTACATAGTATAAAACAAAGTCGCTTTCTTTGTCCCTATATCCCTATGTATGCTTAAATCTTTAAAACTACGCAACGGATTTTGATGCGGTTTTTTTTAATAGATAGAGTGATTGAAGAGGAAGGTTTATAATGTATTTAGTATCAGCATTGCACCCGTGCGAAGCCGGGGCGGGTCGCTAGTATCTATATCTATAAAATTAAATAAAATTGTAGTTTCAGTTTGTAATGTCCATTTTACTATACGAGACTACCTGTAAAAGGTAAATCCTGACGCCATGTCCTATACCTTTCTACATACATACATACATACATATCATCACGCCTGTCTCTCATCGGGGTAGGCAGAGACTATGGCTTTCCACTTGCTACGATCCTGTCATACCACTTTCGCTTCTTCTACTGTTATAAGTGCTTTCATACACGCTCGTCGGTGAAGGGTACTCTTGACCAGGCCTTTTTCCAATAGGTCTTTGATCTGGTCATCATGTGTACGCCGAGGTCGACCCATACCAGTTTGCCCATTCATTCTCGCCTTATAAATCTGCCTTAGTCAGTCTACTTTCATCCATCCTCTCAACGTGTCCGAACCATCCCTTTCTATCGCCCTATAAACGAAAAAGATAGTGTCCAGACATTCGCTATCCTCCTCGTTATAATAACAACATATCAGACATCAGTGCATCTTAAGCTTCTTTAATTTTATTCTTATCGAATGTTTTTCACTCTACAGCAGCAGGAACAATCACAAAATCCGGCTCAGAGAGTTCTTTATCAGACGCCTGTGAAACCACAAGCGCTAAAGAATCGGCCCGGAGACACGAAGAAAAAGACACGTGCAGTGACAACGAAGAAACTCCACTGTACGAACAAAAGGATGATCACGTGGACTCTTGTGACGAAGCTAAACAAGAGTATGATAATGAGAAAGATTTTGATATGGAGAAGGAAGATAAGAGGAACAAACTACAGAAGCAAGGCAATGTTGTGCTCCGGAGGAAGTCGAAGACTAATCCGTTGTATCGTAAAAGTAAGTTCATTCTCATGTTAGTGAAATAGGTAGCTTTTTAACCAATGAGGTGGTGACGGCCTTGTACTCATTGTAACTTATGGAAGTTTGAAATACCAGAAGTGCTAGACTCGGGGTGCCGATCCTGCTAGAACTTTCCAAAACCCAGTTAAAAAAAACCCAGGGTAAACTAAGGCAGGGAGTTCATTAAAGAGTATGCAAACGGAAACTCCTATCAAACCTAATCGTATACGAGCGCTCCGAACGCAAAGAGTGAGAATGAACACCCGATCTGTAGCGAGATTTGCGATGATATATATATCATTTTAAACTATTCCGTTTACTTTTATCTGTCGAAATAGGAAATATTAAGAAATATTTCTTACCTACGTTTTGAATATAACTAAAGTAGCAAACAAGTATGCGTCCCATCCCAACTGATTATACAAAGCGGTCCCGTACACTCTGTAATACTTCTTTGACAGATGTCAACATATTTTTATGATATTTTTCAATAGGTGGTGGCAGCATAGGCGATTCAAGCGAGGCATGTTCTATGGACGTTGGCGCAACAGCAGACACAAGCACTGAGAGCGCGCTACGTACCAGCAAGTCTGATACTAGTCTCTCAGACTCCTTCGTAGTAATATCCGCTCCCTCGTCGCCCGCTCCTAAGCCGAAGATTATACAACCTACTGTTGATACTGGTAAGGTTACTCACATTTCTTCTTGTAGGATCAATTTTAGGTATTTTTTCTTTCATACAGCTGTAATATAAACGTTATATTTTCAACATTTTTTATGACCTCAAAATCAAAGTGTACACATAGGGATGATTGAGAAACGAGGCGATAATGCTCAGAGTAGGCTAGGTTATCACGCAACCCAACTAATAACGATGCTTCTATATCATTTTAATACGCCCTTGACATAGTCAGATTGCACAAAAAATACTTACTTTTACAAAGCTATTTTGTAGATATGGCTGTGCTGACCAATACTCTGGACTCTTTAAATGGCTATAATATTCCCCTAGTATCAGTAGTCCGATTAAATAGTCCGATCGAACTACTGAGACTTTTCTGGCTCAGTAGTCCGATGATGCAGATGATTATAAATCATCGGACTACTGAGTCTTTTAGTCCGATTCGACATTTCGAAATAAGAAATGGATGCAGTAGTATTAACATTCATTTTGCGTAGGTATTTATTTTTTCCACATGCTAAATATTAAGCAATTTTATACAAAAAAATAGCATGTTAAAAAAAATGCAAAAGAAATGTTAATTCTACTGCATCCATTTCTTATTTCGGAATGCCGAATGTCAAAATTAGCATGTTGGAAAAAATAAATATGCAAAACAAATGTTAATACTACTGCATCCATTTCGTATTCCGGAATGTCGAATCGGACTAAAAGAGCCAGTAGTCCAATAATTTATAATCATCTGCATCATCGGACTACTGAGTCGAATAAGTCTCAGTAGTTCGATCATCGGACTATTTAATCGGACTACTGATACTAGTGGATAATACTGTGGTGAAGAATTTCAGCTTATTTCCGTACGGTTCGGTAGTTCAGTTCGAAGAACATTGCCCTGGTTTAGCCAAAGGATTCAAGTTCCGTTTTAACCAAGTTGTGTCTGGTTTAGCCAAAGGATTCAAGTTCCGTTTTAACCAAGTTGTGTCTGGTTTAGCCAAAGGATTCAAGTTCCGTTTTAACCAAGTTGTGTTTTCCCACTTTTTGACAGAGTTATCGTCGAAATGGATCAGGCGATTACTTCTCCGCGGCAAGCTGACAATGCACACGGCTTACGAGAGGAGGGATAACGCGTGTCCCGCCTCTGTGACCGCAGTGGCCGCGGCGAAGAGTGGCAGGGGACTGGCCGTTGGAGACGCCAGGGGACGGGTAAGGACTACTACTTGGCTGTACCTCATCTATACTAATATTATAAAGTGGGAAGATTTGATTGTTTGTTTGCATCGAATAGGCTCCGAAACTACTGGGCCGATTTGAACAATTCTTTCACTGTTGGGAAGCTACACTCTTTGCGGTGAACATATACTTTATTCTCACGGAAACTGGAATTACGCAGGTGAAACCGCGTGACGTCCGCTAGTAGTATAATAAACGTTACCTCGTCGTCCTCCGTCGAAAGTAAGCAATGGATTGATACGATTTTTATTGTTACAGTTGCACTTTCTTTTATCTATACCTACTAATATTATAAAGAGGAAAGATTTGATTGTTTATTCGTTTGCATTGAATGACCTCCGAAACTACTGAACTGAGTTAAAAAAATAATTCGTTGTTGTATTCCCATGGGAACGGGAACTACGCGTGTCGCCCGCGGTGAGGTTCGCTATGTGAGATATGACAGTATAAGTATCATTTTGAGATCCGCCATTATACAAAGCTAGCTTATACCAAAGATAATACAGATCGACAACTCCCTATCTCCAACTGAGCAAGCTTCCCCCCCCCCCCCACCAAAGTTAATGTGTCTATTGCCGTGTCAGTACTTGAGAGAGTGTCACTGCGTTGCATTACGTATGGTAGGTAGTTAGGTTTGAAAAAAAAAGTACCTACATACATGAGATTGCGTTCTGTTCCTTATTATTTTGTTTCCATAGCTAGTGTCCCTAGTATACTCACACACACATTCAAGCTGAATTCAAGCATTCACATTACGTGTATATTAGTGTGGGTGAAAATGAACATTTTTGTATGGAGTTTCCGCCCTGTGCTTATACTAAGAAAGGGTAAAATTCCTGGTACTTAGAATAATAACCTGTTACAGATTTTCCGATGGTCAGCCCCTGACATGTCGAGCGCTTCCGGTGCTAAAGGCGGACCGGCCGACCATTGGATACGCGACGATACCGCTCCTTACTGCACACAATGCCAGGTACGTCATATTAATTCATTCATCATAATAATATGATCGTAGGTCCAACAGCAAAACACAGTTTCGCTTCACAGTTAATTTAAAATAATTGCCAGAAAAGTATGTTTTTTTGAAATGTTTTTTGCTGTGATATTTTAAAAAAGTAGATTTGTATCTATTGAGGATTTTAAAATAAAATGCTTTCTGGCACAATTTACATTTGATAAGCCGTTTAAAGTTAAATTGACAAACTTGTTAAAAATATTGACATTAATATGATTACACCATTTCGATGCCCACTAAAATTGGAAGCCATTTTTACGATTTACCCACCATAAATCTACTCCACACACCCCGTATTACACCTTTAACTTTTTTAACTTCTTATAGCTGTATGTTTGTCTGACTGTGTAATTCATATTAGTGAGATTATCCCTACATTATGTGTGTATACAGGTCCGATTCACAGCATTAGAGCGCCGTCACCACTGCCGTGAATGTGGCGCCGTGTTCTGCGGACGATGTTCCCGATACGAAGCGCCTGTACGAAGGCTTAGGGCGCTCCGACCTGTGAGAGTGTGCCAACGGTGTCACGATAACATCAACTCGCGTAGGGACTAGACACACACATACACACACACATCCACAATACACACACCTGAAAAACCTCATCATTAATGTGCACTTACTGTGAAAATGGTATTGACATGCACATAAGTACATAAGTTGCGATGACTCAGTGGTTAGGGCTCAGATTATATTATAGAACGGAAGGCAGATGACGATTTCTTTTTTTTTGTTTTTTAGCGTGTGGATATCCTACATAGATGCTATGCCGGACTCCTACCGGCTAAAACCGTGCCTTACAACAGTCTATGGCCGGGAGTCCCGGGTATGCCCTCGGAAGGATGTCCCAGGGTAGGCAGATGACGCTTACCTAACAAGAAAGTGAAGCCAAGAATGTAAATACTAAATCCAAAAGTGAATACGCGACAGTACGAAACAATGTTCACACGTAGCCTCTAGAGAGTCTACGTAGAAGACTACGTAGACTCTCTAGACTAGAAGCTAGCCCATTTGGGTTTAGTATTTGCTTTTTTGGCATTACTTTCGTGTTCGGTAAGCGTCGTCTGCCTTTAGTTCTATAATCTGAAGTTTAAGATATCAAACTTGTATTTTGAAGACCTGATATCGGCTATTATACTATCGACTTAAATCCAGATTTAATACAACCTTTTAGCTGGAAAAGAATGAAAAATTAGAGCACAATTAATTACGTTTACGTAAATCCATTGCAAGAAAATAATAGCCTGACGTTTCAGTCAAAGTGATGATCAAAGTCGGAGCAACTTGCTCAAAACATCGGCTAATACTAAGTTACCTCTGGGAGTCCTGGGGATATCCTTACGAGGGCTTACCCGGGGCTCCCAACCGTAGGCTGTTAGGTAGGTTATTAGTCGTAGTAGTATACCTGTGGTTTTTAGTCGGTAGGACTCCGGCATAGCATCCCTGTAGTTTTTTCCTCACAAAAAAAAAGCCTATGATTGAGCCAAAGTCGGAGCAACTTGCTCAAAACGTCGGCTAGTAGAAAGTTACAGCTTGGCAAAAAGTCTAGAAACGGAACTAATATTTTGCTGACTGGCTACATTGTCAAAAAGCTGCCAATGACGTCACATAATGTCTGTCAGTCAATGATGGTTTAAAATTTGATTGGTAGGTTTTTTTGACGGTTGTTGACAACTGGATACTGATTGGAGGTTCTTTTTAACGGGTTGCCATATGAACAGCACAGTGGCTCCTCCATTTTCTTCTCTTTTTTGCCAAGCAATACTTTCGTATTAATACATCGTGCCTACACTGACACTTACACTCCATTGGTGAAAGTCCTGTGTGTGTTTATATAACCATAAGTATACATTATACGTACGAGTATATCTATCAATAATAATTTGAAAGTCAATTTTTATCGACAATGTTTTTCGATAAAAAATTTTAACGTAATGGTTGAAGAAATTATGTTGTTACGAAATTACATTGCAACCTTACCGCTATTTCTATGGCGACTGCATTTCTATGAATTCTTAAGTTTTTCTTATATTCTTTTTCTGTGATTAAATGGAATTGCTATAAAATTCTAAATTTAATTCGTCGACAGCCATTTTTTCGAAACCAAAATAATAAATGAAATACATATAACTGAAAAGTACTTACGCGAATATAACCCTTGCGTGGAATAAATTTTATTGTTATATAATTAAAAATGCAAATGACTCATCTTTTTATAATTAAAACCTAACATTAAATTATGAACTTCATGATACCTACGTCATTTATTTCATAAGTGTGTTGATGTTAGTTGTTATTCGGTATTCAAACATAACCACGTACATTTAAATGCAAAAATAAACCAAGGAATTTTTTAAAGAAAAATAAAGTATTTGTATTTACAAGAATAGCCACTGTGGGAATATTGGGTGGAGACGTAAACATACATCTCGTTCCCATCTGTCGATTATACGTTTAGGAGTGGAGCATTTTACACTAGGCACAAATAATATATTCATTAAAAGAAATAGGAAATAAACGAAAAGTAGTACCCACTTCCTTACTAAATATTATTTTCCACTCCTTCAATCTTAATGGTCAATTGATAATTTATTTGATTTATTTATTTTACCAGTTTTAATATTTAATGCCGATTGCAAAATCTTTCACTCCAAAACAACTATAAATTCAACCTGTATTAAGTCATATTATGCGGCAATGTAGCCAACGATATGTTTACTTATTATTACATAACTATAATTATTATATACCAACTGTATTTACTTGGCCGTGAGACCAAATGTAAACAACATTTTATTACTTTTTTACATTTTTATTACTTTTCACACTAAACTAAATATAGACGGCATGTCGAAGATGCCTACTTAGTCTTATTTTACTGTTACATTTTTATCTATTAAACACACAATTCATTTTTCGCCCCACTCGGCTAAAAAGTTCGACAACTACTACCCGTTCGCTCTAACTTTGCCGCTGGTGTAGAGGCGTATACCGGAATTGTTAATTAGACGAAGTAAATTGACAGTAGCTAATGTCACTTCGTCATAGAAAATAAGCAACATTGTATGAAGAAGTGACAGAAAGAAACACTTATCAAATCCGCACTGAGTCTTTGGCGGAATAAAGTATCGCCATAAAGGAAAAAAAAAGTGACATTAGTTTAGTTGCTGTCAATTTATGTACATACTTCGTCTAATTAAAAATTCGACTTTAGTATGGAGCCGAGCGGCAAAGTTAGAGCGAACGGGCAGTACTTTTTTCTTTGTTTATGTTTTGTCTCACGCCAAATAAATACAGTATATTGATAATATAGTTCACTGTTGTGGTGTGTAATACTATTATGGCAGTATAAGTATTTTATATCGGATGAAACTAACACACTGAACTAAATAACTCTCGTACGCTGAAGAGCGCTTCGCTCATCTGATAACCAGATGTGACTTTTGCTATCGAATTTCATACGCGTACGAACATTTCTATCATAGACGTGTTTATGCATCTATGAGATACAAAATGAAATGGTCTTATGTGATTATCAGATGGGTGGCGGTCGCTTTTCTTCGTCTCCTCTCCATAGGATTGCGATAATAGGTCTGTTTATACCTTAGATCATCTAACCACAGGATGCGCCTTACTTAAGCATTGTTTTCTGCCATTGCACATGACCATTTGGTCTTTTGGCTTTATAAAAGCACTGTACATCAGTACATCATTTTATATGATTAAACTAGTACATTTCATTGTAGTTGACTGTACAATAACAATTAACACACAACAGCCATTACGCGTTTGTCTATTAATACATTTTTAAATGCAATGAAATTTTATATGTCTTTGTGTTTCCCCCTTCACTTGTATGAAAACTGGCAAAATATTTTTGTATGCGGTGGTTCGCAAAGGCTAGTCCCGTGTTATATGGTCTAAGGTTTATACGTATACGATATAAACATCCAAATCAATGAATCAATATAAATTATACACAATATTATTTTATACAATGCTGCTTATTTATTTAAAACAGTATTATTAATAGGAATAGGTAGATATAGAATTATGTTATTTTTAATTCTTTTTTATATTATTTAAGAAGATAGATCTCAATCATCTCGAAGTCTATTATACTTGCTAAGATGTTTTATTATATTACTGAGTTTATCAGAATTGTTTTATTTGTAAATCGAATTATTGTTGAAAATCAAATTTAAAAGAACTTTTTCTTTTGCAATTGTGATATATTTAGTTTTTAGTTTGGTATGAATAAATGTTATCACTTGAGTATAGAATTCATTCCAATTATTGGTATTTGCAGTGGAATTACATATATATTGTGAATATAAATTAGTCTAGTCATATTTTTGTACCTATATTTTATTTTTTATTTATGTATATTTCTTCCTTGCATTGAAGCGTAGACATTATACATGTATAGATCAAGTTAATGATATAAATTAATAGAGGACTATGAATTGATTAATTTATCCACCTAGAATTTCCACCAAGGTGGAAACATACGTTTATATATCCACTCTAATATGCACCTGTATCGTGTGTTTCCTAATACGGGTGATAGAAATTGAGCTAGAAAACAAATTGGGTAGAAGAATACGCGTTTCCTAATATAGGTTGGTGAAAGAATTACGTTTTGCTAGCATTAGTGAGTAGAAAACATGCTTTTCCTAGGGTACAAAAATGCTCATCTAGCATAGGTGGATAAATGACATATTCAACAAAATTCTATCCGATTGTGAGTTTCTACAGTGAATAAACGGAATAAGTTATTAATTACGTATATAGATATAGCCTACGGCTTCTGCATTTGTGTTAACATTCCTAGTCGCACATACAAGTTATACTCAATTGACTCAATACACATCGAAGAGGCGGAGGTCGGCAATTTTACTTTAAAATAATATTCAGCCTTAAATGAGAAAGGCATAGTATGGCATACGGGCGGAAGCGCGGCCTTCCATCTTTGGTTAAGCGACCAATATTCGAAGGTAAAACTGCCGGTTGCTGTGCAGCAGACCTCTATCATCTCAGTGTGTATTGAGCCTTATGAAGAACAGTAGGTAGAAATTGCGTTATCAACATTTATTACTTTTGAACCTACTGCAATCTGATAGATAATCTGCTGATGTATACAATTGAAATGTATTCCATAACGCGCACTTAGCATAAAAGGTCGATATTTATCCATAAATAGATATAATACAATCGTACAAACATATGTTTTGTACAATAACATATTATCCTCAGTATTCTTGCCCAAGTTAATGAATTATATAAAAATATGCCATCGCACTTTTCTATATTTATAAACTTGAAAAGACATTACGGAATAATATATTAAATAAAATACAGTTTATATGTAATACCTTGCTTTGAATATAAATGTAACGTAATTATCAGGATAATTTAGTGTCTGTAGTGAAAAAAGTGACTAGTTTTTAGCGATGTAAGTGGATGTTTCTTAGTCACCCGACCTGTAATGTATAGGAACGTAATTTACAGACAATATATAATGTGTTGTTTAGGTAGTACGTAGGCACTGAAGTTTATGCCGTTGACTAATGTATTGATGTAACTATAAATGAATAAAGTGGTGCAGTGGACAACCGTCTTTAATTGTGTCCATTAGATCTTGATCCTACAATATCCCTTGATTTTTAATTCTCCCTTCTAAAAAGTATAATGCGAGTCAAGAGCACATCTCTGTATCTCCAATTGTATAGGAATCCTTATTATTGATAAGTCATTTAAAAGAAATAAAAGTCAAAGTCAAGCTGGCCAAAAAGCTCTGATGCTGAGCGCGGCTGTAGGTACTTTACTTTACTATTGTGATAACTACTTCTCTATACCTACGTCGCACTTGCGGCTACACATGAAATGCTGCTGTCACCTTTTGGCTGGAGCACCTGAATATCAGCTTCACCCCTTCGACAGTACAAAGACGAGCTATGAGGATTATCAATTTACTCTTAAGGACAGGCGGAGGAGCCTTCGCAGGACTTTGCCTCCTTATGTGTGTTCTATACCGCTCGTATAATGGTTGTGCTCAGAGGAATTCATACGACGACTTTGCCTCCTTTTGTGTTCTATACCGCTCGTATAATGGTTGTGCTCAGAGGAATTCATACGACGACTTTGCCTCCTTTTGTGTTCTATACCGCTCGTATAATGGTTGTGCTCAGAGGAATTCATACGACGACTTTCTATCTATCATGGCACAGGCAGGGTGTTCATCCTCACACTTCGCATTCGTGCGCTCATACACGGTAAGGTCCGTCAGGGGCTTTCTTTTGCATAAGCTGAATTGCGAAACAAACTCTGCATCGCTTTTCCTAAACGTCAATTTGGGGTAAAGATTTTGAAAGGTCGGCATCGCGAGTATTAACCTCTGGTACTGCAAACATCTATAAAGGCTACGGTAACCAGATTCGACTAGGTAGGTCGTATACTTACCACCTTATTGGTATGGTACAAAAAGATGGAAGGATAGAAATAAACAACAATCTTTCAACTAAACATAATTTATTATTTTTTATAATATTTGAACTCTCATTATCTAAAATATCTACATATATACGCCAATATTTACAAGCTTTAGACAAAGATAAAATCACTGTATAATATACAAATAACACCCAACAAAAAGTCCGAACAACATGGCTCTCATATATTTTAAGTACAACTTTTCCAATAGTATATTTTTAATAAGCACACGAAAATATATTTCGGAATGACCTACTCATTTTCAATATCCTATGACTCTAATGTACTTTGTAGAACGACGATAAGTTTTCGCAAAATTATTGTAAAGGGCTATTTAAACAGTACATAATAGACATTAGAAATTTCTACGGTAAATAATATCACAAACATTGTTTGAATAAGATTATAGTACATTCCGATGTTTCGTATCTCCGACGTCATAATTATTATTATCGCTACAGTGACAAGAATCACCACTATCAATCTGATCTTACCTTCTTCAACAATATTTATATGACCCTTGAAAGTCAACCTAAGTTCCATCCAAATCTTCAAATATATGACTCATTCTATTGAACATTTTATGGAAAATATAGGGACAATGAAAATCCTCAAATTTGCTCCTATTGCTAGGTACTTAAGGTTGGTTTTCGTATTTCGATCGTACACTTGCCTCAACCTTGCAACACTTTGTATGTATGTTCATGTAACCAATAAATTAGTTTCTGAAGGATGGCAACAGGCTCACCATCTATTACTTCAGATAATAACAACTAGTATGTCTCTGCCTACCCCCTTGAGTAAATAGGTGTGGCTATAAGGACTATTTTGGCATAATGGACATTTTTAGGAGCTTTAACTAACTCGAATACACTGGAACGACTCAAAACCTTTATTTGCAGGTGATTCTTGTCGTAAACATTAACAATTACATTTATAACGACATACATGTGCACTTAAAGCTGCTTCACAATATTATTCTCGTGCAAGTTTAACATTTAGACAACTTTTTTTTTGATAAGTACTATTTTATTAGTGTTTGTAAGTACATAAGTGCGATTAATTTATGCAAGGCTAGCCAGTGATATGCTTTTATATGTTTTATCTACTCTGATACTATAATACAAAGATTATAAAATTGAAATCAATACTATTATGACAAACATTACGCACAGGCCAAAAAAAAAGTTTTATTACGATACAGGTCTTGTATGGACACCTATATCATAATAAAACTTTTTAATCATTACGATACACCATAAACAATCTCCAGCTGAAAAATAAGTTTGAACCTCTACTTTAAAAAAAAATTATGTCTCCAGAGTAGCGAAAAATCCTAAATCTATGGCCTCCGCAGCCTAAAAAAAAAAAAAGAAACACGCATGCGCAATCGATGTTTGCGCCTTGGCGCCAACATTTTACATTTAAATTAAACAAAGTTTGGTTTTGTTTGTAAAATAAATTAGTTTTTGTGTAAAAACATGTCTTAAAGCGAGGATGGTGGTAATTGTACACCACCAGACATTCTGGAAACTGCGTCAAACATGACCATGAACCTGTTACCGGCGAAATCAAGGAGCAACTATATATCACAACAAAATGAAATCAGGTATTATAGTATGAGAGTAGATAAAGTAGTGTATGACACTGTACATAACTTGGTCTTATAACACTCGTGTGATACTATAAAAAAACTCGCCTACGGCTCGTTTTTTTAAAACACACTCGTGTTATAAGAACCCTCATTATGCAACAGTGTCATAAACTACTATTATATCTAAAAGGTTACATAGATTGATGTTTTCAAAAATACTCTGGAATGTATGAGGTACAACAAATTTGTATAGAAAATATCGTGCTTTTAAACTGCTAATTTTTAACCGAATTAGTGACATGCAATTTTGAATTCTATTCTGTGACAAAATTACTAATTCATAACAATTTCCCGAGTAACCTATTCTTAAAATTATTGGCTCAACATAACAGAAAACATATATATCTATATATAACACATAACGTTAAGTAACTAAAGTAGTATTTAATAATAGGTGAAAAGTAAGTACGCGATTTTCGAATGGGCTACTAAGAAAAAAAAATTACCATTTGTTCTATCCAAACACCTACTTAGAGCAGCGTAAAAATTACAATAAAAAAGTATAAAAACAGATCTCCACGAACGGTAAAAATAGCCTAAAACTTTACAAGTATATACAAAAAAAAAGGAAAATATATCCAAAATTCCTATATTACATAAAGTGATTTAATATTAAAATACTGCATTGTTCGTTTATTTCTGTTACAAGTCCAGTAAAAGTCCGCCTCGGGCCGACCAGTACTGCTTGGACAAATATTGTGAACTTACGATTAGTTTCGAGCACAACAGTGAGGGAGTACTTATAGCGCATAAGCACAGTGCAGTTAAGTACGTATTTATTAAGGTATTATATTTAAACATACACAGCAAAAGGCTCACCACCTAATACGTGGAACATAAAAATACAGACGAAATGAGAACCTCCTTTTTTGGAAGTCGGTTAAAAACTATAAGATGAAATGTGGGCGTATACTATGCCTCTGCCTACACCTTCGGGGATAAAGACGTGGCTATATGTATATTTATACAGACGTCTTACTAATTTTACATCACATGAAGCCCTACTCTCTCTTAGAAATGAAAATTCTCTAGTATCATTCATGGCTCTTGTTATTTTTTCAGCGTATGAAATAGAAAATGGTTTCCAATAGACTATTTTCGTGATCGAGAAAATAAGTACCTACGTTTCGAAACTATTTATACATTTCGGTCGAAATATGTCGTTTAAACTAAGAGTATGATGCCACGTGATACGTGACCTCCGATACAAAACAGGCATGCTGCATGAGTTTCCTATTTAAGTAGTATCAAATTAAGTATTATACAAGTGCACTAGGACACCGGTGCAAGTCTTATGTTATGACTTATCTATCACAATAATAGCAGCTTTACGTATAATTAAGGATAGATGCACAGATATAGAAATAAGGCAGATGACGCATATCGAACAAGAAAGTGAGGTCAAGAAAGCAAATAATAAATCCAAAAGTGAGTACATACTTAGACTCTCTATATGACGTCATTATCCTACTAATATTATAAATGTGAAAAGTTTGTGAAGATGTTTGGATGTTCAGATGTTTGGATATTTGTTACTCAATTACGATCTAACGTCTGAACGGATTGGGCGGAAATTTGGTGCAGAGATAGCTTATAGCCTGGAATAACACATAAACTTTTCATCCCGGGAAAATGTTCCCACGGGAAGCGGGAACGGGTACCGAATTCCACGCGGGCGAAGCCGCAAGCATCATCATTCTACTTCACTATAAATGGGAAGTCCCTCGTACGTGTGAACAGGGTTTAACACTGCGGCGTTACAGTACTCACTTTTACATTTAGTATTTGCTTTTTTGGTCTAACTTTCTTATTTGGTCAGTGTCATCTACATTTAGTACTATAATTTGTGGTTATATTATAATTATGCATATATAGGTTTTATTTTTAAGATGGCTACACTTACAACTTTAAGTGCGAGTTCAAATACATCAAGACAATTTGAGCATTTGGATCTAGGTTTTCTCAGTAAGTATACAAGAGAAAAGTAAGTAGATAATTCGATCAATGGATAAGAATGAATTATAGATTTGGTATCTGTTAGATTCGATTCTATTAATTTAGAATTGATTCATTACATTTTATGTTGTATATAATTTAGGTGTAGTATTATTATTTATTGATTGTAGTATTTAATTTTAAAATAATAATAATATTTTAGTCAGATTTTATAATTTAGATCGCGTAATCACTCTCAAGTAATAATTACTCTGCAGTGATACAATTCGCACATTCTTATTTCACTTCATTTCGACATAATTTTAGTTTCTAAAATTACGATTGAGTTTTATCGCGTTCTAGAGCAAGCACAGACAATTTCGTACGAATGACCGTCTTAATACCTGTCCTTGTAATTCTTTCTCTAAAATGGCTATTTTCATTCTAATAATATATAGAGGCATTTCACCCATAGCTATGAGTCAAATGCCTGTATACATACCTACATATTTGTTTTAATTTTTGTTTCAAGTTATTAAACCGTTTAATATTGCAGTTTCTATGCGTCAAGTATTTCAAAGCTAATTATTTCACATACTTGTGAATCTTAATATTTAGCTTAGATGCATTAAGTACTACTAGAAAGGTGCTGATAAATGTTTTTTTTATAATCCAACAAACAATTTAGTCACTTTAATAACTACTAAATGTCACAACTATGTTTAGTAGTTTATATTCTCATAATAACCTAGGTATTAACCATGACTTGGCGCGCGTTTTTAGTAATAGGTTTCCGTCAATTCCTCAACGTCAAATACTACTTCATAAAATTATCCTAAAACATTCCTCAGAGTGTATACCTATACACCACATTCCCTGCACCAAAACTGATCAAAATGCAACGATCGAAAGAAAACGACAAACTTACTGTCGCATTTAACAATAGATTGCATTTTTATTCTACAAATAAGTTTGAAAAATCGACTCGCAAATGCTGTGTCGTCACTCAAAATTTTTCAATAAAGGAACTCGAGATTACGAGACGTTCTCTCTCCCGTATACAGCGTGAAGATATTTCTAATAGAACTACTAAAAGTTTGTATCAAAATTTATATGAATTCGGTATTATTTGCCAACAATTGGGACGAGAAACATAAAAATAGTATTTCTTTTTGCTATGCCTTAAGAGATACGATATTATACATTTATGTTTACAATAAGTACATTTGATTAAGTAGATTATGTAAGTAGTTTTTTAGTCGATATTCGGGTGTAGTTTCTATTTTTATTGAAGTGAAACTTCTTTTGGCTCTTTGTGAATAGGGTTTTATGAAACGAGAAACGAAAATCGTAAAGAGAAAGTTTACTAAGATGTAATTGAGTATCTCTTTTTCTTCACACTTTTTCAGTTTTTTGTTTTGTCCAATATTTCTTTTAGCTCGGTGTGAATTGGATTTGATGAAACGAGATAAGTATGCATCATTCTGTTTCTATCATTCGTTCATTCCTACTTCAAACAAAATAAATTATTAGAATAAAAGTTTCAATTCCACAGCGTGAGTTCACGCACTCTTTTTTCTGTATTTGATTTAATTTTTTTATGAAAATTTGTCACCTCAATAACAATTTTAAGCAATCAATTATCTGTTTAGCTGCACGCTGTTTTACGCGAGCACCCGAATAAGCGATCACCGTCAACGTTTATATATTAAAATAGATACACCATTTACTAGCTAACGTACGGCAGCCGCCAGTCGAAGCGTTTATCCAGAGATTTCACCTCAATTCCTATACCATTTCGTACGACAGATGCGAGGCGAAAAGAACAACCATCCCTACCATTCAGACAAAATCCACTCACAATTTGAAGAGGACAAAAAGATGTCGTTGGACCCACATATGGAGCAAGACTGTGGATTCTAATAAGCTTACATAAATAGGAGCAATCTACACATTACATAATTTATTAATGAAGCTCGCCAAATTGATGCCGCCAGCCAGATAGAAAGTCATTGCGACATCTAGCGATTGCGTTCCATACTTTTGAGAGTGGTCCTCAAGTTGGCACCCTTATAATGCCTCTTTCCATCGTCATTTTATTTTCAGACGTATTCCTTTAACTTAATTTCGGGACCGCTATGAGTCTATATCGCAGACGAAGCGGGCGGTGACAAGAAGGGGTTAGTACTGGGCATCCGGCCGGCATAGGAGGCGGCCCTTCCCGCAGTGGCCAGTGTGGGAGCCCGGGCGACTCTTCCCAGCCACGCGTCGGGGTGCGGCAGGGCCCCCGGGTGTACGGCTAGCGGCTCGGCCGTGGCTAGCGGCTCTTCGGCCAGGGCGCGGAGTCCGGCTGATAGCTGCTGGCACATGGCCGCCACTGGATCTGATGGGATGATCTCCTGTAACAATGGAAAATAATGTTTCAATCGATTTGGACGTACAATCACGCTCATAATACAGAGGGGGTAGGCACAATTTGCCAGTAGTTTTGTTGGAAGCCATGTAATAGGTGGGCAAACCTATCGTTGTAACCAGGTACCATAATACAATTGAAAATCTATAACCAAAAAGTCACAACGCTGCCAACCCTCACGGTGAGGACGACTCCCGGCCGTCTCTGGAGACCCATTTATTTAAAACCGACCTACTATTTTAAGGGGCAGTTTTTATTGTGTCCAAAGACATATTATGTAGTGTAGTATAATGCATACGTGCCAGCTGCAGCCCACTCACGGTCATCTCAATCAAACCGCGCAATCAATGTATGTCATCGTTGGTTTTGCTGCAGTGGCAGAAGTTAAAAATGGTAAGGCTTCATACAGTGACCGTACCACGGGAGGAATCTCTCGGCTAAAATTCACTTTCGCACGGGTATTTACAACGCAGTCTTCAGTCGAGATGAGCTTAACTTTACCGGTGCAGAGTCCGGTGGAGAACGGCGGACGAAATGACCTTTAGGAAGACCCCAGGTCACCACGCGTCCATTGTAACTTCGACATCTGATGCTACATGTACTTTTTTTAAACCCTCTCTCTGCTACGCACACTCGCGCACAAATGAGTATCGAAAACTACTATGAAAATCTTTGACCTTGTGTCTGTGAACTCCGTGAGCGGTGTTTATGTGTGCTTAGTGAATTTAGTATGTTTCCATTTGTACTAGGTATCTAATTTGTGGTTACGGTAAGGTGATGTTACCTGGTGTGGTGGGGGCGCAGTGTCGCTATGGGGGGCGGTTGGCGGGGCCTGGGGCGGGGTGGCCCTCGGCGGCGAGCCCAGGCCGGCGCGCGTGCGCTCCAGGTTGGATGGCAGCTCGCTGATGCGGAGGGACATCTGCCGCTTGAACGGGGAACTGGAACAAAGAGTACTATTGTTGTACTTGTATCAAGCACATTGGCAAAATTGTGACAATAAATAACAGTCTATAAATATTAATTATAGTATAGCATGCATAGCTCCCGTTCCCGTGGGAATACAGAAATAAAATATACCCTATGTTACTCAGGGTGAATGTGGCTTTCCAACGGTGAAAGAATTTTTGAAATCGGCACAGTAGTTTTTGCGTTTATTCATTACAAATGTACACACAAAAATACAAATCTTTCCTCTTTATCCGCAAAGGTACAATAAAGGTATGAGTCCGAACTCGACCGCAAGCAGTACTGCGGTCGCTGCAATGCCGCGACAGCACCACTGGTCCTCATACATTCTGTATAGATTTGTATTATAATACATTCCGAACTCGGCAGCAGCATCGCGACTGCACTCAGTACTGTCGCCTTGCCGCCGCGACAGCAATGCTGCTTGCAGTCGAGTTCGGACTCATACCTTAAAACGACGCTAGTCGGTCGCTCGAACTCGGCCAAATAAGCATGCTGTTTCATCTTACGTCGCATAGTGAGAGCGAGAAGCTGCGATAATCTTAGATCAAGAATAACAACTAGATTACGGGTCGCGAACAAAATGAAAGTTAAAAAGTGTCCCAAGTCGATGTCGGCCCATTGTCGCCAACCGCCAACCGAACTAAACCAAAACGCTTCGTCCAGCCAGTAGTGAGCCGTCTTCTATAGGTGCTGGATTTCTCGCGTCGATATTACATCTAGTTATTATTCTTGATCTAAGGCGATAATGCATTCATTCAAAGGTCCTTTACTAGGAAGGGTGTTATGAAAAAAATACTTCATGTATCAACTTAGAATAAAGTTTTCTGAATTCTTTGAGAAATGAACTTTGTCGGAACGGACTTTAATTTTGAGTTTTTATACTGCTTTTATTGTTTATTTACACACAAAGTTGTCTAAAAATATGGCAGAAAAATCATTTTTTTAATGGTTTCTATCTATTTAATAGTTTTTTAATTCCCATTTTCAACGGTGCAGACAAAGTTTTTGATGAGACAAAACCGTAAAATGTTTGACTTTGTATGTAGGGTATCAAACAGTTGAGTAATATCCTCCCGAAGTTCGTATGGACAAAATAGCGACTAGCGCAACCTTAAGGGTTCACAATTCCTCACCTATTATTAAGATGTGCAAATCCTCTGAAAGAACCCTGCCTCTCCAATAGGTGTGGAGCGGCATGGGGTCGTTCCACAGCGAAGGGGTTAACAGGCGTGGGGCGCGGGGTCACGGCGGCCACGGGGGACGGGGTCACCGGGGTCACGGGGCCCGTGGTGGGGACACTCGCGATGGACACTGGGGTCACGACTGCACAACCGTTGTTGTTGCTGCCTGTTTCGTTCTCTGACGCACGCCGCGAGATTATTCCTGGAATTTGGAAAGTTAAGGTTATTAAACTTGATGAATTTCTAACAGTCCCTACTAGGTACGTGAGTGGAACCTTTTATTTTATAAACATACTAGCTGTACCCCACGGAACTTCGACACCGCCAATGCCAATTAGTAGTCGCTGCACGGAAAATATCGAAGTTCAACTATTATAGCAGTTAGACTGAGAAGCCGTCCCCACTGGGTTGGATGGATGATGACTAATTAGTTGTGCTCCACGGCTTTGCCTGTAATATACTACGAAACCAGTTATTTTTTATGTGTGGAAATCCTACATGGATACTATGCAGGACCCCTACCGACTAAAAACCACGTTCCCTACCGAATGCCTACGGTTGGGAGCCCCAGATAAGCCCTCGTAAGGATGACCCCAGGATTCCCTTCGAAACCTCCTAGTCATAATTGTCGTAACTACATTTAGTTACATTATAGAAAGGTCAGATATTTAAAGTATTTTAAACAGCACTTGGCTTTTTAGCGTAAAAGAAAAAAGTTTAATGAACGCCTTCCACTGCGAGCGAGTCGGACCCATTACGGACTCCGCTATACTCGTAACGATGATTTTCGATACATGTCATGTCCGCTTTGGTGGAAGGACATGTATGAAAATCGTCGTTACGAGTACAGCGGAGTCCGTAATGGGTCCGACTCGCTCGCAGTGGAAGGCGTGCATTAAAATCGGCTGAGTAACTAGTCCCAGGGTTTATCGACTGCAAAGAAACAAATATTTTCAATTTATAATATCAGTATACACTGACCTGATTTTCTAAAAGACCCTTGTCTGGTGAAGGCATGGCTCGCAGCATCAATGCTCATGGAGACCGCACACTCCTTATCCCGACGCTGCTTGCGTTCGAGACAGGCGGCGAATGCACAACCGACAGCGTGGGATAACCTCTCCCCACTATCCCGGGACGCTAGGAACCCGTGGCACATCCAACGGCGGGTTGTGCCGTCGCGGCAGATATAGCTGGAAACACATATTTACGTTTGAAATTTGGTTGAAACCTTGAAATCAATCTTCATCACACACCGTAAATTTTACAACTACTTTTAGGGTTCAGTACCCAAAGGGTAAATAACGAGACCCTATTCATGAGACTTCAACGTCCGTCTGTCTGATCGTGACGAGACTGTATCTCGTGAACTGTGATAGCTAGAGAGCTGAATTTTTTACAGATTATGTGATTCTGTTACCGCTATAAACACAAAAAAAATATAAAGGGGAGCTCTCATACAACAAACGTAATTTTTCTATATACTTCTAAGGTGGTAGATAAGCATACAGCCCACCAGATGGACTGGTGGTCATCGTAGCGTATGAATGTTTCCAACACCAGCGGCTACACTCGCGCTGCCGACCGTGCAAGTACCTTATAAGATCCCTATTTGAAGAACTGTGGATGGATGTATTTGGTACTTGGATAGATTTAGTCTACTGAGTTTCTTGGGATGTTCTTCTCAGCCTGTACTTCTGTAGCATTTCCGAACCCCCGGTAGAGTCACAAAAATTTTGACAAACATATTTTTTTTTTAATTTCAAAGGGAATAAATTTTATTTTACTTTATCTAGTAGCACATAGGCTCCTTTTTATCCCTGGGTTACGTTCCCATGGGATTAGGAAACAGGAACAGAATTCTACGCGAGCGGAGCCATATATACATAGTAGACCCTAAACCACGAAGTAAAGACCTCAAATACGACTTCTGCTGAGTTTCTTGGGGTGTTCTTCACAGTCTGTAGCATTTCCGAACCCCCCAGTAGAGTCACAAAAACTTTGACAACCTAATTTTTTTTTAATTCAAAGGGAATAAACTTTATTTTGTTTTACTTTCAAGCTTCCTGCAAAATTGGCCCAACTTAGTGACAACTTAATGGTCTATTGCTGTTTTATTATTATTACTATTGGCTACTGTCTACGTGTACAGAAAAAACTCCATCACAAAATTTTTGACTGTACCAAGTGAACAATTTCACTACAAAAAATAAAACAGTCATCGCGATGTTCTCAAAGATTCGTGACAATCTCTTTAAAATCATTTAATGCGGTAAAAAATAATGGTTATACATATGAAGTAGCAGGTACGAAGTTAACAAAGAATAGTAACCGAGATCTTTTCGCATCTAGAATTGTTTTTGCGAAGCAGTGTTTATTGGACCGTTTATTACGGCATTGTTCTCATTGAGCGAATTCTGGTAAGTCTGTGAATAAAGTGTTCTTTTGATACAACTCTCTTATGACTGTGATATGACTGTGCAACTGCGGATCACGAGGTTGTAGATTCTATTCTCATCCGAGACGAAATAATTGTGTGACGTGACACATACAATTTCCAAAAAAAAGTATAAGTATAGCATTATTATCCGTAGTCTGGTACCCATAACACAAGTAGGTTAATCCAAGCTTACTTTTGGATCAGACAACGGCGACGTGTTAAATATGTCCATAAATAAAAAAACTCACCTAAAACCTCGTTCGTGGTTTCTGTCAGGCGCACAAAACGACACCTTTTCGATAGTCTGGTCCACGATGAGCCCCTTAGTCTCCTCTTCGACGACGCGCAGACCGTCACCGCTGACATGTAACACGGCGCGGACCGGACGACGACGGGAATTCTGGAAGATTACAAGTACCTTTTTAAATTGTGGAAATCTTTAAGATGTCATGCCGCATTTAAAGCACACGGCTCCTACCTATCTATCTAGCGCCGAGTAACTCCTGGGAAGGATTTCCCACGGTTGCCTAATTTACTGAAACTAATCCGTAAAACAGTCGTTATAATGTGATATGTCCTATAGTCTTGCAATTGGACTAATACCAAAGATAAATATAGTATTGCATACAGATAGGCAACTCCCCGCTCCTCGCTGAGTAAGCTTCCCCACCCCCGTTACAGCTGTCATTATAGTTGGAGGGTATTTTGAGGGAATATTAGCTTAGTCAATGTTCACACACATATTAAAGCTCTGTAAGTATAAATATAACGTGTTTTTGACGTGACAACGTCTTATAATTCGATGGAGCCGGCTGCACGAACGAAAAATGATGACGCATTACTTCGTTACCTCGCTCTGAGGCGTTCCATTTATTTTAGTAATGTTTTCTATAGATGGCACTATAATATAATGAATTGATGTGTTTTAATATTTCTTTTTGTTTTGTAATGTTAATTTTATTTGTATTTATAGATATTTTTATTTTATTTTTATTTTTTATTTTCTTATGTCGTTGTCACGTTCAACCATCGTTAGTAAACCGACTTTACAGACAACCGATTTTTTTTATTGTAGATGACAAGAATTGAAAGTCATTAGTATGGAGTTTCCGCCCTGCTATTATGCATAAGTTACGAATAGAATGCATATTAGTCATTGATACAACTTTAGATCTATCTAAAATCCAGAAGTCACTGATATGTAAAACCTAGATTAGATAAGATTCGATCCCTGCAATAATGGTATTATACGTGACAAAACTCTTAACAAAAGCATGTTCATTATGTTACATGAATGTAGGGGTTGGCGATAATTAGGGCTACTATAAAAATATGTAAACTTTGATATAAAATCTAATCTGTTATCTATTGATTTGTTTGTATACGATTGCTACCTATGTCATATGATCGATCGACTACATTATAAGTTAGTGAGGCTAAAAATATCTAGATGTAATCAATAACCTAGAAGCCTTGTGTAACCTAGAACCACTTTCGTAGAAATCAGATACAGATACAATAAAAGATATTGGCATAAAATTTCCTAACCATTAATATCTATGTACCTACCTAATAGTTCTGACAAAATTACTGGAGGTAGATAGACAAGAAAATGTGTGGGCTTTGCAATTGGTTGCGCTTGTATTCAAACAATTCAACGATTTCACAAGGTCGAGCCCACTGTTCACGAGGTTGCGAAATCTTGGCTGCAGATATTATCTCTGTATAATGCTAATGATGCCGTCTAGCATAATGACTTGCTACACGGCTAATGGTTATACTCACACGCCTTGTAGTGTTTTAGTCCCAAAATATTAAAACTACCGTAGATTAAGAATTATTTCAAAAAGATTGCCCTTAACCACCGGAAATATAGTTTATTGTTAGACACCACAGTATAGGCATATCCATAAGGCGATTTCATCATCGTACATAAGGTTCATTATTTTCATTATCAACTAGTCGCATCATTAAAATGTCAGGCTCATAAATCACATAGCTATAAATTTGCCCTTCTCTGTCAACGATTTCTACAAATAGTGGGTTTGACAAACTCAAGTAATAATATTGTCTAGGGTTTTATTTAGCGTATGTAGGGGCCCCCAAGATCGACGGGGCCAAGGGATCTCACTTGCTAGTGGTGACTGCTAGCTTACGGACGCAAGTTCCATTACAAGGTTGGGTGGGTCAAGAGGAGGTCAGACTAAAATCGAAAGCCAAACCAACCATGGCTACCTCTAGCAGCCAAATAAAAGCGGACCCCACGCGCCAAATCCAGATAGAATTTGAAAGAAAGAAACAAAATCTGGGAATACACCAAGATGAAGAAAAGGGCATTTTACTCACCCTAAGTACTTTGATAGCTTCCTCGCAGACCTGCATCCCTCGTGACTCGAACACTTCGACGCAGCCGAGGTATTTGACAGGGAAGGTACAAGTGCCGGCCCTCACGGCCGCCTCGTCGGCGTGCCATTGGTGCGGCCTGGCGGACTCTGGGGGCGAGCCCTTCCGTCTGCGGAATGACTCGCGGAAGGAGCGTCGGAGCCGTTCCATGCCGGCGCGAGGCGGCGACAGAGCACCGCCCGCGCGACTCCGCCGCAAAGACGCGCGCACCGACGACTTCTGAAACGTGTAAAATACCACATTAGCATCATGTATGTTAAAAATGTAGGTAGGTTTATTTAATTATTGTACAGCGGACTGTTTTACATCTCAATATTAATGTTGTTTAAGAAAACAATTTGATAAGAACTTGACACTGCATAAATTAGAATCATTGGTCATAACGGCGCTAGTTGCAAGTGTAGTATGTAGTCGCGACACATGGAACATGTTATCATGTCAACCTGAATTTAGTATGATTTGTAGCATGCTATACAAATCCAGTAATAGTTTTGGTCCTTCGAGCCGGATTTATTACTGACCACTTGCTGGCAATGGTATCAACTTATCAAAACTGATACGTTATGCTTGCCAGCCAGTCTCCGATTGATCCTAAGTACATAGTGTACATACTATAACCACAGCCGACAATAGGTTTTTACTCTTTATACCGTGCTATAACTTAAGTAGGTCAGATAATCAAAATATGTATTTTATTTTATTCCTCTCAAAGGTTTGCAGACACAAAGTCTAGCTCGTCTTTGTTTTTATTAAGTGTTCCTTATAATGAACAATTAAGAATTCTTTAACCTATCGTTAAAGAATTGTAATTAGGACCACTTAGGTCTTTATGCTATTTATAAATTAACCATGAAAATTCAAGGTTCTACATTAGTTTTACTTTGTATAAAATTTATTTAGCGTTCAAAAATCACATTACAATAATATAGAGTGAAAAATGCATGAGTCATGACAGTCAGTTCAGTCAGTGGTTTGATATGAGACCACCATTAGACCAATTTTCATCAAGTTAAAGAATAATAAGCTCGGATCGAAGGACAGCATGATGCGTTCACACACCTGCATTTCTGATGTTTAGCATCAGACATGTCCCAACAATAATACTTTACTTATATCTTCATCGCAAGGATCCTCGGAGCTGTTAGGGTTTTTAGAAAATAAAACATTTCTTAAATGGTGTAATGGGGTTCCGAAGTTTGTCGCGGGCGAAGCTCATCACATCAGAAATCGCACCACTAACAGTAGGCAGTATACTTCACCAGTTGCCTTCAGGAAATAGGCATCATTATAATGTATGCATCTGTCGTTTTCTGAACACTAGTAAACTCTCAATAGCAGTAAACAAGAAGTTTGGCGAAATATCAACTTTCGCGTCGATAAAGGCGCGCAGGCACCTAGTAGTGTAATAAAATTAATAATAGCCTTTTAACAGTATCATAAACTTATGCCAAGCTTGTTAAAAGATATTATTGATAAAGCTTTAAAGGTTAACTTCCGTGCTTCACGGCCAATAGTCACAGCACAGCAGCATGAGAATAGTACTACGCATATCGCGCATCTCGACAACAGTCGTACATTCTAAAGATAAGCCTTTTTGTCACGTTTTGTGAAGGTATACGTATACTAGTAAAAATGTAATTTTGTCATTTTTGTCATCGCAACATCTCTGATTTTCGCGATTTAACGGACTCTGCTGATTCCCAGAAATGTGAATCTGCCAATGAGACTAATAAGAGTGGTGCTTTCTCAGATGTCAAAACGCGCCTATTATTTTTTGACAACTGTAATGTCTGTGTTTTTTAATTTTATTTATTTATTTTATTTAACAATTTATGTACACACATAATATATTATAAATAGAGAATTAGTTAGGAAAAAAAGAGTACAATGGCACTGCTTATTTCTAAAAGAAATCTCTTCCAGCAGGCCAGCGAGAGGAGAACATGATATTAGATAATTCAGAGAGGTAGAAGTGTGTCAAAGAACTAGGTAGGACCAAATATTTTAACATACTTTACAAATACTACTACTATAATAATACAAATATATATATATATATATATATATATATATATATATATATATATATATATATATATATATATATATCCACTATAAATATACATACCTTTCTACATATTTTACATACATAAATACATAATATATAATAATACCTATTCTTTCATGAGATAACTGAAAAAGAAGAAATAAATAAGGCAATAAAAGTTAAGTGGTAGAGAAATAGTATTCTCGGACTTTTTTCTTGAAGTTTGCAACAGTCTTAACGTCTCTGATATTTGGTGGCAGAGAATTCCACAACCTAACCGCATGAACTGAGAAGGAATAGGAATAGAAAGATGATTTATGGCGTGGAAGTTGAAGGTTCGTTCCATACGAAGGTGTGTCCTGCAAGGAGCATTAGGAGAACGTGCGAATGTGAACCGCTCCTTCAGGTAGGACGGGGATTTTGGGTTATACAGGATATTGAAGAGGAGACAGAGTATCCGAGTGTACCTGTGAAGGCGGATTGGGAGCCACTTGAGTTCTTGGCGAAAATGAGAAACATGATCATACTTTCTGAGATTAAAAATAAATCGAATGCATAAATTTTGCAGCTTCTCAAGTTTATCTAACAGCTCCTCTGTGGCATCTAGGTAGCAGGCATCAGCATAGTCTATAATGGGCTGAATAAGAGTCTGCGCGAGGGTGATCTTAATGTTCAAGGGCAGGAAAGTCTGGAGGCATTTCAATGAGTGAAAAGTGAAGTGCACCTTCTTACTAACTTCGTTGACTTGTGCGCTCCAAGATAAGTTAGCGTCCATTACCACTCCCAAGTTCCTGACTTTGTCAGAAAAGGGAATAAGAATTCCATCCAGAAGAACAGGAGGCAACGACGACTGATCTAATTTGTTCACCATATATCTGCTGCCTATAATTATGACTTGCGTCTTTTTTGGGTTAAGGCGTAAACCGACAGTCTTGGCCCAATTGCTAATACAGGCCAAGTCTTGGTTCATGATAGCTATACCAGACGGGGCATCATGCACAATAAAGTGATTATACAGCTGTAAGTCGTCAGCGTAGAGATGGAAGTTACTAGAAATCAGACTTGAGACAGAGTTAATGAAGATAGAGAATAAAAGAGGAGAAAGAACACCACCCTGAGGTACGCCCGCAACGAGTTGGCACCAGTCCGAAGACTTATGATCCAAATGAACGCATTGCGAACGCCCTCGAAGATAGGAATCGAACCAGGACAAAGCTATGGGAGAGATGTTGATAGACTTCAGAGTACCCAGCAACATGTCAAAATCGACTGAATTAAATGCGCTACTGAAGTCTAACACAGTGCCGGATTAAGCCAGCGCGGGGCCTGTAGCAAATTCTGTAAAGGGGCCCTTGGTTTGTTTAATTAGTTCTGTGGTTAACGCGTCGGCATGGTTCGCCGAAGACGCAGGTTCGAATCCTGCTCAAAACCAATTCTTTTTCCATATTTATGATCAGTTAGCATACTTATTGCTTTTCAAAAATAATCTTAATGTAGGGTATTAAATAAAACATAACTGTTAAGTACCTACAAATAAACTTTCTAGATTTAATATGGGCAAATTTAGAGATTACACTTTTAATATAGACTTCTCTAAATTATTGATTATTGGATTTTTTTTTTGTTTAACGTGAGGGAAAATCCTCAAAGGATGTTATGCCGGACTCTTACCGACTAAAAAACCTCACGCCACGCCTAACAGCCTATGGTTGGGAGCCCCGGGTAAGCCCTCAGGAAGGATGTCCCGTGACTCCCAACAGACCTACAGCCGCCAATGCGGCCTCGCCCAGGGGGTGGTTCGGGTGCAATCCCGCGTCTATGGGAGGTTTCGGGTGTGACCCCGCTTCTTAGAGGGGGGGGGGGGGGGCGTGCGTGAGTTGCTCACGTCACGCTGCCGTCATGGGCCTGCTTCTGTAAGGACGGTGAGCGGCCCTCTCACCGTCCTCAGACCCCCGGTCATGGAGGCCGATAGTCCTCGGCGAAGACACGTCGGCGGCGCCCCGGGCGCCGACTGCGGAACTCGGGTGGGAGAGTTCTCTCCCGCACCCGGCCCGCCGCCTCCTTCGCGAGCTGATTATTGGATTGAAAAAGGAAGCAGCGAACTGCAACAAATGAATAGTGATTTTTTGGCTTCAAAGAAAATTTACGAAAACGAAAATAAGCCACGATTCTGCCATAAGTAATTTTTCACCTATAAACATAAACTAACGAATCAAACTCACGTCAGAGACTGTTTGTGTTATTCGGAAAACAAAGGACGGCTTTCATGTTCTGTTTGCAAAGTTACGAATTCAGATAGTTCGTCACCACTGTTTATAAAGACGAATTACTTGGATGACTGAAAGAATGCGCACAATGTAGAAAGCACTCCGCATAGACAAGCCCAAATTTCACTGTTAAACCTCAAAAACAAGAATACGCGACTACGCGTGTTGATTCTCAACTTGTGAGCCAAATAGAGACTGAGAAAAAGTTTTAGAGGCTACTCTTAAAACGAATCATTGCAGTAATAAAGTTTTTAGCAGAACGAGGTCTTGCGTTTCGGGTTAGTGACAAAATTGTTAGTTCACTTAACAATGGAAATTATTTAGGCTTGTTAAAATTAATAGCCCAATTTGACGCAATAGTACAACACAATACTCGTGGTGTGGCCAGCGCCCAATGTTAGAAATGTGGTACAATTTAAAATTATTTGATGTAGATTTTGATACCAACGTTTCTCGTGGTAGGTATAGTACCTACACCTACCTATAGTAATTGAAAAAAGGTTAAAATCCAAAATATCGAAATTTGCATAAAGCACTTATTTTATAGTAAAGATAGGTATTCAAGTAAATTAAATGTCGACGATCACATAAAATGTGTAATAATAAATGTGTTTAAATTTAATTGAATAACTTTTTGTTTATAATTTGAATAATTCTTAAAATGAATCTTTATTTTATAATAAATCAACCAACCACCGTAGATTGGATCGTGACTGAGTTAGTAAAATTTAAATAATTCGCCTGTTTTCTCGAAATACTTTTATCGATATTATATTAAAATCGATTAAAAAATACAATCTCAGCTACGTAAACTCGCAAAATAAATGTATACCTATAAAAAAAACTGGCCGCTTAAAGTGTAGAAACGGGTTAAAGATGCTAGTTTAAATATGTCGATTATATAATTAAACATTAGAATATTGATGTTAAAAAGTTCGTAAAATACCACCTTATTTTTACGAATTAACGTGACGAAATCGAGTTTTAGATTGTCAAGTGGAAGTGAAGCATAGCCCAAGCGCTTCGCGTTTAAGTCATGCAAGATATTTTACGCTCCTATCTAAATTGGGTACTTTTTTTTATTACGGTCAGACAGGCGTTGTAGTGCGGGGCCCCCAAATTCGCGGGGCCCGTAGCATTTGCTACTCTTGCTATATGGCTAATACGGCACTGGTCTAACAATGTCAATAAAGTAAGTTCTTTCTTTTCCATAGCGAAGCGAATATCATCTGTGACTTTGATGAGGGCTGTGACTGTACTATGTCCCGCACGAAATCCCGATTGAGATGAACTGAGAAGATTGTTAGCGGAAAGGAAGACCGAAAGCTGCCTATGTACAATATGCTCAAGAACTTTTGAAAGGTACGGAAGAATAGAAATTGGCCGAAAGTCGTTAAATACAGAAGGTTTAGAGGTTTAGGCAAAGGAATAACGTATGCCAGCTTCCAGGAATCCGGGAAGAAGCCAGAGGAAAGAGAGTAGTTGAAAATATGCGTTAAGACCGGAATAATGGCAGGAAGTATGGGCAGGATCATTCTTGAGCAAATATTGTCGTTGCCGGTAGCATTGGAAGAAATGGACAGAAGAGAAGTCTTGACATCTGTAATAGATACGGAATTGAAATGAAATGGAGCGATCTGTGGGACAGGCTTAGCTGAAAGTGTAGACAAAGATGTGAGTTTAGAATTTGTATCTAAGGAAACCGGCGTTTGTGCAAAGTGATTGTTTAATGCATTTACATCAATGTCACTAGCATTAAGCACAGGTGATTTACCTATCCCAACAGACTTGAGAAATCTCCACTTTTTTTTTTACAATTTAACTTAGTTTATTTTCTTCTTTTTAGAGCATTTAAAAGTTGTTTCATTTCCTTTATTTTAAACGTTTCTAAGAGTCTTCCAAGGTGATCATTATAAATCCAGAGTTTATAAATTCGTGAAAAATTCAAACGGAAACAACATAATGTAAATGCAAACAGCCGTAGCGACAAAACTAGTTGGGTCTTTCCAATCAATATTTATGCTGTGCACATATTTGCCAACCGGTGTTATTTAACGTACATTTCGTTTGAAAAAGGTTTGCTTAGTTCAAAGTATCACATAGGAATAGGTAGGTACCGGTTTATAAACGTTTTATTTAAAAACTAGTTGCTTATGTAAGAGCTCATGTGTCCACCGGGCGAGAAAGTGGCGCAAATTTAGCATGTGTCCATCTAATGATCAGACATCATATCATCATAGATAAAATATACTATTTTATCTACTAAAAATACTAAAATGGGGTGTATTATGTTTGACCAAAAAGAAATTGCCAAATTATCACTTCCCAAAAAATGTTTCGCATAATTTCATTTGCCAAATTATTACTTACCAAAAACTCTCTTCACAAATAATTGTAACGCAAACGTAATGTTTGGGTAGTGAACGTTTAAACAATAATTTATTTGCCAACTAGTACTTTTGACAATTTTTATTTAGTCAAATGTTTCATTTGGAAAAATATATTTTACGCAAAATAAAATAAGGCAAATATTTTATAAACATCAATTTTCAAATTACCATTTCTTCTCAGTGTTTAGCCAATGACAAAATTATTAAGTTTCGGAGTCACACCATCGAAATTGTTGTTGGTGTTGAATGGATATAAAAAACATATCGTCACAAACAAGAGGGTAAATTCAAAACTTCAGGTCAGGGTATTAAAATTACAGGCCTTGGCAGGGTATCAAATTAAAGATCACCAGTAGATGGTTATCAGACATCCCAACAACAAAAAAGCGGATATTTAGTATGAAACGGAATAAAACGTCTTTGCTAACCGGACGTGACTGTGACTTTTAGACACAGTCAGTTTTAGTCGTTTCGTAAAATGTTGTGTAGAAAATTAAAAATTTAAAAAACCCCCGACTCACAAAAAAAGAACAATAAAAAAACCTATAAAAAGTAAAAAATAACTATTATATTATGACCTATCTACCTAAGTATTGAACCTTTATTATTATTATAGGTAGCTATATTATTTACGTATTCATATTTTTAACTAACAGTTGGTCTCGTCGGGGACCGCTCTATACCTAAATAGAGACAGACGCACGATTAGGTATTATTAGGTGAGCGGTCCCCGACGAGACAAACTGTTAGTTAACAATATGAATACGTCAATAATATAGCTACCTATAATAATAATAAAGGTTCAATACTTAGGTAGATAGGTCATAATATAATAGTTATTTTTTACTTTTTATAGGTTTTTTTATTGTTCTTTTTTTGTGAGTCGGGGGTTTTTTAAATTTTTAATTTAATTTTTTATTTCATGCTTTTTATAGGAGTTTTTTAATATCAACATACGTATAGTCTATCAACAATTATTCAGAACTAAGGCGAATTGCGCGGAGTGTCGTTACAGAATTTGAAATACATTCCACTCTTCATATCTTTCGAATGGCTAAACCGATTTTCATAAAACTTGCGGTATCGTGATGTATAAGTTATGACCTTTCATTTGATACCCAACACGGGTATATTTGAACAAATTTAAACTTTCATCCCCACTTTCACCCCTCATATCTTTGAAATGGCTCAACCGATTTTTATAAAACATAGCTAAGAACACTCTCCCCTAACCCATCTTTCAAACAAAAGAAACAGAATCAAAATCGGTTCATCCGTTTGGGAGCTACGATGCCACAGACAGACTTACACACACACACACACACACACACACACACCCACACACACGTCAAACTTATAACACCCCGTCCGGGTTTCCGTCGGGGTTAAAAATGAACCGAATCACAAGTGCCTCTATCCAGCAGCCAATCAAAGTAGGTCTCAAATTCCTAAAAGGGGATATTGGATGCCACAGATGAATAGGTCGTCAATATTTTTATCGTTTTCTTCTATCTGGGACATAGGAAGTATTTCATTTTTGCTGTGTCAGAGCACATTGTGTAGGTATTCTTACATATTTCAAGTAGGTAGGTATTGCACAACATCATTTACAAATGGTAAACAAATAACCGACTGAATGCATAAAATAATGCCATTAATCATAATATTCAATGCTTTGCCATGCCATATTTATCAATTGAAATATCATTGCTTCATAGATAAAATTTTGATAAGGCATCCTCTTTGATAGTAAGTAGGAAAATAGATTATATTCGGCCCCGCATGTATTTTATGAAGTAGGTACCTACCTATTGCCATGAAAAAAATTGTTGAATAACTTTCTGAATAATTTCTAGAACCAATTATTCGATTGATCAAGAAACAGGATGAAAACATGCTAATGTTGGAACCAGCAACCAATTACATATTCTGTTATTTAAATCAAACTGGTAATTCACCAGAATAATTACCTATATTATTCTATAAGTCATGCGACTGATTACTGTAAGAGGCAGCTCGTAAAAAATGGATTAGCTCATCATCAAAAATACTAATGCGAACTAAACGTTTTGACAGTTAAAAAGACAAGACGATGTCTTTTTTGTATACGCAATGTTAGATGAGGTCGCAGTGGTGACCAAAGTCTATCGGGAATCTTGGCAATCCTTCTGAGGGCTTAACCGGGGCTCCTGCCTGACCGTAGGCGGTGTTAGGGCACGTGAGGTTTTAGGCGGTAAAAGTCCGACATAGGTAGTATCCAATGTATCCATGCGGCTTGGCCGCCGCCGACGTGTCTTCGCCGAGGACTATCGAAGTATCGACCTCCATGACCGGAGGAGGCCTGAGGACGCTGAGAGGGTTGCTCACCGTACTTACAGAAGCAGGCCCAAGACGGCAGCGTGACTTGAGTTATTCACGCACGCCACCCCTTAGAAGCGGGATCACACCCGAAACCCCCCAAAGACGCGGAATAGCACCCGAACCACACCCTAGGCGAGGCCGCAGTGGCGGTCGTGGGTCTGTTGGGAGTCCTGGGACATCCTTCCAGGAGCTTACCCGGGGCTCTCAACCATAGGCTGTTGGGCGTTACGTGAGATTTTTTAGTCGGTAGGAGTCCAGCATGGCATTCATGAGGATTAAGGTAGTATTAGTATCCATTGGATTTCCACACGTTGAAAAAAGACAGGATAATGATAATAACAATAACCATGTTTTATCGTGAGTTTGTAATACAATGATGTTATTATAGGTACATCAGTGATTTCACTACCAAAGATTGATATTGGTGTTTGAGGCAAAAACGGTTCAGAATTCAGAGGTCAAAAGGCCAACTAAAGAAAAAGTAATTTATATTCTATCTATAGAATAGTAAAATATTTAACAAGTTGAAGTATATTTTAATAATCATTATGCTGTAATCACGTGTCATTCAAGTTGCTGCGCATTACGTTGCTAGTTGCTATAGAACTTGTCGATTCTAAAATCTAAATTCGTCCCACATCGATTTAGAATCTACTGGTTTCTTCGGTACAAACTGGTTATAACCAATTCAAGTTTTTAGTAACTCGCCATATTTTATGACATGACAATATGTAAAGTATATGAATTTTGAGAGTATAGAACATTAAATAATAAATAAATAAATATTCACGGACATTTCACACAACGCTATCTGATCCCAAAGTAAGCTAGGAATAATCTGCTTGTGTTATGGGTATTAGACCACGGATATTAATACACATAATACTTTTTGAAGTGAAACTTCTTTATCGGCGTTGGAAAAAAATTTGCGTCACGTCACGTCACGATTTTTGGTTACGCGCCATCTTTGTTCTGTTCCCCACCACGGTGGATTCGAATTAAGAGTACTTTATCCAGGGATAGCATGTCATTTAAGGGTTTTTGGACTTTTGGACTTTTGGGCTTTTGGACTTTTGGACTTTTGGATGGGACATTGGTACTTTGGGACTTTGGAACTTTGAGACTTTGGGACTTTTGAACTTTTGAACTTTTGAACTTTTGGACTTTTGGACTTTTGGACTTTTGGATGGGACCTTGGTACTTTGGGTCTTTGGGACTTTGGAACTTTGGGACTTTGGGACTTTGGGACTTTGGGACTTTGGGACTTTTGGACTTTTGGACTTTTGGACTTTTGGATGGGACCTTGGTACTTTGGGTCTTTGGGACTTTGGGACTTTGGGACTTTTGGACTTTTGGACTTTTGGACATTTGGACTTTTGGACTTTTGGACTTTTGGACTTTTGGACTTTTGGACTTTTGGACTTTTGGACTTTTGGACTTTTGGACTTTTGGACTTTGGGACTTTGGGACTTTGGGACTTTTGGACTTTTGGACTTTTGGACTTTTGGATGGGACCTTGGTACTTTGGGTCTTTGGGACTTTGGGACTTTGGGACTTTTGGACTTTTGGACTTTGGGACTTTGGGACTTTGGGACTTTGGGACTTTGGACTTTGGACTTTGGACTTTGGACTTTGGACTTTGGACTTTGGACTTTGGACTTTGGACTTTTGGACTTTTGGACTTTTGGACTTTTGGACTTTTGGGCTTTTGGTCTTTTGGACTTTGGACTTTTGGACTTTTGGACTTTTGGACTTTTGGACTTTTGGACTTTTGGACTTTTGGACTTTTGGACTTTTGGACTTTTGGACTTTTGGATTTTTGGACTTTTGGATGGGACCTTGGTACTTTGGGTCTTTGGAACTTTTGGACTTTTGAACTTTTGGGAGTTTTGACTTTGGACTTTTGGACTTTGGACTTTGGACTTTGGACTTTGGACTTTGGACTTTTGGACTTTTGGACTTTTGGACTTTTGGACTTTTGGGCTTTTGGTCTTTTGGACTTTGGACTTTTGGACTTTTGGACTTTTGGACTTTTGGACTTTTGGACTTTTGGACTTTTGGACTTTTGGACTTTTGTACTTTTGGACTTTTGGACTTTTGGACTTTTGGACTTTTGGACTTTTGGACTTTTGGACTTTTGGACTTTTGTACTTTTGTACTTTTTGACTTAATTTGGACTTTTGGACTTTTGGACTTTTGGACTTTTGGACTTTTGGACTTTTGGACTTTTGGATTTTTGGACTTTTGGATGGGACCTTGGTACTTTGGGTCTTTGGAACTTTTGGACTTTTGAACTTTTGGAGTTTTGACTTTGGACTTTTGGACTTTTGGACTTTGGGACTTTGGGACTTTGGGACTTTGGGACTTTGGGACTTTGGGACTTTGGACTTTGGACTTTGGACTTTGGACTTTGGACTTTGGACTTTGGACTTTGGACTTTTGGACTTTTGGACTTTTGGACTTTTGGGCTTTTGGTCTTTTGGACTTTGGACTTTTGGACTTTTGGACTTTTGGACTTTTGGACTTTTGGACTTTTGGACTTTTGTACTTTTGGACTTTTGGACTTTTGGACTTTTGGACTTTTGGACTTTTGGACTTTTGGACTTTTGGACTTTTGTACTTTTGTACTTTTTGACTTAATTTGGGACTTTGGACTTTGGACTTTTGGACTTTTGGACTTTTGGACTTTTGGGCTTTTGGTCTTTTGGACTTTGGACTTTTGGACTTTTGGACTTTTGGACTTTTGGACTTTTGGACTTTTGGACTTTTGGACTTTTGGACTTTTGGACTTTTGTACTTTTTGACTTAATTTAAGGTGAGGTGAAAATTAAGTTTATGAAGAAGTTTCACTTCTTACGTGTGTACACTAAGTACACGCAATTTTTTTTTTTTAAATACATTATTATACATAGAAACACCCAGACTCTTGAGACAAACATTTATGGGTCACACATATATTTGTCTCCGGTGAGAATCGAACCCACACGACCTCCAGCCACAGATTACTAAATAGTTACTACGTAACAGATACATCACTCCCATACAAAAGCGACAATACCTACGCTATATTAGCCTACAAAATTTTAATAATAATACCTGCTGCTCAAAACGAGAAGAATTGTACCTTAAACACGCGCTCATAGCGTCGAGACTGTGTTGTTCGCTGTGCGAGTGACGTCATCGTAAGAATGCGCTAGGGTTGAACCTATAATGATTGTTGTAATGAAACAAATGAATACGCTTTTATTAGGTCGACGTGTATGTAACTAACAATGTAATGGAATGTAAGCAAAAAAATTATGAATGGTTTAAAAACCCTAGAAAAACACGCTTTTATAAATGCACGTAAACACCAAAAATAAATTAAGGTAGGTATACCTATATATTTATATTGTTTATCTTATGCCTATAGTCGCCTCGCTGTAACAAGGTGCGTATGACAGTTGGCAGTATGACGTTGATATCTATCAGTACCACATTACTAGGGATGTGTCGATATGCAATTCATGTTTAGAATCCTACGATAAACGAGATAAATCACGTTCTGTTTATTATTGTTATGAAAATTATTGCTATATTAATTTTCGAATTAACTAAACAGCTTAAAAAACCGGCCAAGTGAGCAGAGGTCTCCGTACCGAAAAACGACAAAAAATACTTATGTTGTATGGGAGCCTCCTTAAATATTATAAATTTTTTGTTTTTAGTTCGTTGTTTTTTTTTTTCGAACCACACAAGTCTGCAGTCGCTGAACACCTGTTGGAGTCCGGCACAGACCACTGGATTGAGTTACATAACCCTAAGATGCTCTCAACTGAACGTCACTACATACCGAGAATGGTTAGAGAAGCTATTGAAATTAAAAAGTTCAAGAATTTCAATCGTGAGGATGGGTTTCAGTTGCCGAGCGTCTGGCATCCAGTGGTCCGTTTGTGTATAAATAACCAAAAACAGTTCCAAACAAAACCACGAGTAGATACTGTGAGCATTGTGTGTCGTGAACGTAATCGAGTTAGTGAAATCGAAAGTGAGACCAGTGGTAGTGGTGTAACGCGTAATAAACGACTGCGAAGGAGGGTAGATCGATATATGTGCTGAGACTTTCGCTTTCAACCGCCAGTACTTCAGTTCCTCCGTGATCATGGTGCTTGTAACAGCGCCGAAATATCGGAAACTCACAACAATACATGGTAAATATCCCGCAAACTTTAATACTAATGTCAGTGACCATGAAAGTTTAAATACCTATATGTTACTATAGCGGTAACAAAAACACATAATCTGTGAAAATTTCATCTCTCTAGCTATCACCGTTCATAAGGTACAGCCTATCAAAAGACCGGGTAACTTCGCAAGAAAAAAAAAGAAGGTAACCGAGAAGAGGAAAAATATTAATAATAATAACTCAATAATATACTTTTTACAATAAAAGTTGGAACTACGGACAATATACGTTTTGTTTTATCAAAATATCGACTATCCATCGTAGATGTATACAATCCCATCACTAAAGACATCTTTGGTGTTACGTTATACTCAACAATTTGTTAATTTTTTCTTCCAAATTCATTTTATTTGTAGAATAGAATATTCTGGTTGAGTTTAATTTTATATACAACAGTGATTAACGATTTAATATATTATGAATGTGATGTAGCTGAAATACTAAGTTCATAATTGTAATTCACGGCAACTTTCAAGAGTGAAACGAAACGCGATCGACAACTGTCATACGCACCATGCTACACCGAGATGACTATACCCATACCTAAAATTATCAAAGAAATCTAAATTTAACTGACATTACCTTTAGCGTAAGTACCGGCTATTCACCTATCTCACCCGGCCATCCTACCTTACTATGTTACACACACATACATAATATGGTCACGCGTTGATCCCCGAAGGGGAAGGCAGAGGCATATTAGATGCCCACATTTCATTTTTTTATAGTTTGTACCAAGTACAGGTTGTGACCCTCTGCTGTTTAAATTTTTCAAACCGCCTAAAAAGGCCTTCAACTTGGCTGACTTCTATTTTATTGGCAACGGGGACCAACGGTCTAACGTGCCTTCCGAAGCACGAAAACGCTCAAATAAAGGTCACAAAGTGGTCACATGAATGGTCACCCATCCAAGAACTGGCCATAGTGAAAGTTGCTTACTACAGGGATCGATTACAGAACACTGAGTCCCCAGGGCCACGAGCGCTTCGACTACCTATAAAACCTATTTAAGTACCTACACATTCTATAAAACATTGAATTGCCTATAAAAAACAACAATTTTATAATACCTGACTCAAATAGCTCCTTAATTTACGATTTACATACTTATCACCTACCTACTTATGTTCAAACAAATAAATGGTAAAAACATTCAAATTGATAAGATTTAAAATATTACTCAGCTTTCTTCGTCTCTCGGCAATTTAAAAAACGACAAATTTTCTTTTGTTTTTGTACTATTACACCCATCCCACTGCACAATAATTACGTGGTTTCGGTATTTCGAAGCGTAAGCGCGGGAAACGTGCGGTACGGTGCGATGCGAGCGCTCAGTCGGGCGTTCGGCAGCCCTCTGCCAGTTGTATCCCCAGGGAGATGCCGAGCGGTAGGTACATAGCGCGCGGTTTTGAGCGAGTGACGGAGGCCTGCTCCAGCGCCACAGGCAGGCGGTATAACTACCGACTGCGCCACAGAGGCAGTCGCACATTCACCAAAATAAGTATGTATAAGGCTAAGAATCCCTCTGGATATACATACATATAAAAAATGCATGAAAGGATGTATTCAAGTCGCTCCATTGTTAGCACCTTGTGACCTATCACGTGCAAAGGGAGAACGTGAATGGGGCCACAGGTAGTGAATAAAGGCAGGGAATTTCATGTAGCCGTAACGATTGCTTCGGATATTGAATTGATATGATAAATTGGATTGAATCTTGTACAATCACGATTTCGCAACTAGGTATCAGAGTTAGATTAGGATTAGGTGAAAAATTTCTACGAATATCGTATGTATGGCAGATACTAAAATATGAAGCACTACCGGGTGTCACGCGGTCTCACCCGCGTAGTTCCCGTTCCCGTGGGAATACGGGAATAAAATATAGCTTATGTTCACCGCAAAGAGTGTAGCTTCCTAACAGTGAAAGAATTTTTAAAATCGGTCCTATAGTTTCGGAGGCTATCCGTTACAAACAAACAAACAAAAAAACAAATCTTTCCTCTTTATAATTCACTCATTTGCAAAAAAAACGGGCGGTTTTGATTTTCATTCATCTTTAAAAAGATACAATACCAAAAAGGTTTCAATCGTTTGTACACGTTACTGGCCGGTTTTAAAAATGCCGTGGTATTTAAAAAAGTACGTTCTAAATTCAAATTTTCATTTGATGCTCATTTTTACAGAAAACTCCCCTTTATCCTACATTTTTGGCGCGAAGTTCCAGGAGTTAAGATCGACTTTCACAACTTTTATACAATTTTTATCGATTAATTTCAAATCCTTGACTGTCAAAGCTTTATTTATTGCTGTTTGGCTGTATCAAAAATGGTAGATAAAGTGGTAAAAGCTACCAAAATTATCGCGCTGCTCGAGAGGGTTGCAGCCAATGTTTCGTGTCCAGGAGGCTAAATGTTAGTCGCTCGACGGTCCAAAGGACCTGGCAGCGATATCAGGAGACTGGATTCGTCGAGAGAAGGCCTGGTTCTGGAAGAAAACCATGTACCCAACCACGGGATGATCGTTTTCTTGTGAGTCGCGCTTTGAGAAATCGCAAATCTTCGTATGTGGATCTTAAGAACAACCTCCAAGAAGTAAGAAATGTGCATATTAGTCTATGGACGGTCAGGAGGAGGCTTCTCGCTGCCAATATACGCAGTCACCGCCCAGCCCGCGGCCCCAAATTACTCCGTGAGCACAGAGTTCACAGGCTTAGGTTCGCTAGAAATTGTGAATCATGGACTAAAGAAGATTGAAATAGGGTTTTGTTCTCTGATGAAGCCAGGATATCTCTGTTCGGTGAAGATCGACGTCGGCGAGTGCTAAGAAGACAAGGAGAACGCTTTGCAGAGGCATGTTTCGAAGAAATCACACCTTATGGTGGGGGCTCTGTTATGTTTTGGGCAGGAATAAATTCAATGGAACGTACAGAGTTCGTCTTCATTGAAAACGGCTCACTGACTGGGCATCGATACATAACGGAAGTTCTAATTCCTCATGCACAACCCGCATTGGCCGCTCTTTGTTAAGACTTCAATTTTTATGGACGACAATGCTCGCGCCCACCGATCCCGCGATGTTAATGCGTATGTGCAAGAGGTCGGCATTCGTCGTTTGGATTGGCCAGCTCGAAGTCCCGACCTCAATCCCATAGATCATGTCTGGGACGATCTAAAATGGCGTGTGAGATCAGTACACCCGACTCCGCAGACCATCAGAGAGCTGAAGAATGTGATTACTGCGGAGTGGGAACGTATTCCTCAAGCAAGTATCCGGGATGTACTCGCTAGCATGCCCAAACGAATTCAAGCTGTGATTTTAGCTAGAGGGGGTCACACTCGATACTTAACATTTATCTGCTTTTACTTCATTAAAGAAAAACAAACCCAAAAACCTTTTTATTTTTACTTCATGAGCATTGCACTACTAGCGAATATACACTACTAGCGAGGTTTAGCATTATTTCCCATAAATTGTAACAAAAATTTATGAAATACTGATGAAAACGATTATTTTCTTATTAATTTACCAAATTGTGAGGATAAATCTACCTATAATTATCAAACAAAGCAACATTAACATTTGAAATGGTTCATTGCTTAGGTGCCCGTTTTTTTTGCAAATGAGTGTATTAGTATAGACTAGCGGATGTCACGCGGTTAGGGAATGCAATCCCGCAACAAGATTGTAATCCCGGTATTTGCGGGACTGAGCAATCTCAGTCCCGCGGGATCCCGGTATTTGCGGTATCCCGCATATTTCTGAAAGTCATTGAGAAAAGAATAGAATTCTGTATCATACATCCATCTAGAACTGAAAAATAGTCACTCCCTTAATCCCCGAAGGGGTAGGCAGGACGAGGCATATGGTCTCATCTCATACCTAATGTCCTTTTCTCGAAATGTCCCATTCTCAAAATATGTGCACTACAGGATTAACCCCGCTCAATCCGACTTGGATAGGTTAGGTTAGAAGGCTAAGGCCGGAGCGGAGCGCAGCGAAGCTTCCGCATTAGCCTTCGTGGTTATTTTTTTATAACCTAATCTAACCTATCAAATCGGATTGAGCGGGGTTAATCCTGTAGTGCACATATTTGGAGAAAGGGAAATTTTGAGAAAAGGACATTTCGCGAAAAGGACATTTTGAGAAAAGGATATTTCGCGTAAAGGATATTTTGAGAAAAAGACATTTCGAGAAAAGGACATTTTGGGAAAAGGACATTTTGGGAAAAGGACATTTTGAGAAAGGACATTTCGAGAAAAGGACATAATGAGAAAGGACATTTCGAGAAAAGGACATTATGAGATGAGACGAGCCGGGCCTTCAACTTGACTTAGCTGCCATTTTACCGGCAAACGGGACCAACGGCTTAACGTGCCATTCGAAGCACGGCAACGCTCAAATGGTCTCATCTCATAATGTCCTTTTCTCGAAATGTCCTTTCTCATAATGTCCTTTTCTCGAAATGTCCATTCTCATAATGTCCTTTCGCAGATTGTCCTTTTCTCGAAATGTTCTTTTCTCAAAATGTCCTTTTCTTGAAATGTTCTTTTCTCAAAATGTCCTTTTCTCGAAATGTTCTTTTCTCAAAATGTCCTTTTCTCGAAATGTCCTTTTCTCAAAATGTCCCTTTCTCAAAATATGTACACTACAGGATTAACCCCGCTCAATCCGAGTTGGATAGGTTAGGTTAGAAGGCTAAGGCGGGAGCGTAGCGTAGCGGAGCTTCCGCATTAGCCTTCGTGGTTATTTTTTTTTATAACAATCAAGTTACCACCAGTCACTTGGTAAATTTGATGTTATTTTTTATAACCACCTAAACAAAACTTAGGTGGTTATAAAAAAAATAACCACGAAGGCTAATACAGAAGCTCCGCTGCGCTCCGCTGCGCTCCGCTCCCGCCTTAGCCTTCTAACCTAACCTATCCAAGTCGGATTGAGCGGGGTTAATCCTGTGGTGTACATATTTCGAGAAAGTGACATTTCGAGAAAAGGACATTTTGAGAAAAGAACATTTCGAGAAAAGGACATTTTGAGAAAAGAACATTTCGAGAAAAGGACATTTTGAGAAAAGAACATTTCGAGAAAAGGACATTTCGAGAAAAGGACAATCTGCGAAAGGACATTATGAGAATGGACATTTCGAGAAAAGGACATTATGAGAAAGGACATTTCGAGAAAAGGACATTATGAGATGAGACGGCTCAAATAAACGTCACAAAGTGGTCACCCATCTAAGGACCGGCCATAGTAAATGTAACTTACTGCAGTGATCTTTTACAGTACACTGAGTCCGCGGGGCACAAGGAAAAATAAATTATTTAATATTACTTTTGTATTGAGATTATTAAACGTGTACAGCGGGGCGACTTTATTCCGCTGGGAGACGGCACCTAACCAACTAGGTAGCTAGGCACGCCCCACTGTACTGGTGAAAGCGTGTTACCCAGATCCACACTTTCCTTGACTGGGGTTGGTGGTGGACCACACCAGGTGCGGGTTACACAGGATGCCGGGTTAGCGGCACAAAACACAAACACAAATAAAAGTCACTGTGAAAGTTCTTACCGGTCACTAGGTCGGAGGTTTATTTACTATACTGACTATAAAACAATACTGTTCCTATTCCTATCCTATTCTTCCTGGCTATCCTTTTCTTCCTAGTATTCTTGCTGTTTCTTCCTGTTTTCCTGGTTTCCTTTTCTTCTTGTTCCTGTGGTGCTGGACTGTCGACTGAATGTCGGTACAAAAGTGACGTCTGTATTTATACATTTTTGGCCTAAGCTGTGATTCGCTATTAATTATGTCCAATCACAGCTCCTACATAATAACCTATCAAAAAACGCGAAATTATACAAATTTAGTGCAAAATCTTTAAGGCACCTCCCGCAAACTTTACCGTAACGTGAGCCGTTACGCAACTATGAGCTTTATTGACAATGTTTCCATACATTTACTCTATAGGCACCTGTCGCGAACTTTACCGTAACGTGAGCCGTTACGCAACTATGATCTTTATTAACAATATTTCCATACATTTAGTTCTATACAAATCAAATATGTTATGGAAATTCAAAACTATTTACAAATTGCTATTACTATAAATGAAATATCGAAAATACAATTAAAAACATTCAAAAATGGAATAAAAACCTAATAATTGAACGTATCCTATGCTATAAGACCTATAATATTCTATTTACAGTTTTCTATGTGCAGTCGCCGCTGTGACCCGCAGTGTTGTCCCGTACATTTCTCCCGCCGTGCAGACTATGTTGCATCAATCTTCCGGTACGGGCACGACGTCTGTAGACACTGGCAGCACCACCAGCTTCTTCACCGGCCGCCGCAGAACGCCTCCCTTGGTTGCGATGTCCACTGTTCGCACTATGTTGTCTGGACCCGGATACGTAGCGATGACTCGGCCACGGATCCACACGTTGCGAGGAAGGTTTGCGTCGACTATCTGTACGAGGTCGTTGATCTGTATGGGTTGACCTCGTCCGTGGGGCTCCCGCCGGTGTTGAAGCTCAGGCAGGTATTCTCGAATCCAGCGAAGCCAAAATAGGTCTGCTAGCCGTTGAGAAGCGCGCCAGCTTGACCTTGATGCTGTGTCTTGCTCGCTGAATGTCCCGGGCTGCGGCACTCGCCCCTGACCCCCCAGTAAGAAGTGATTGGGAGTTAGGGCTTCTGGATCTTCTGGGTTCACTGACACATGCGTCAGCGGTCGACTGTTGACTGTGTACTCTGCTTCTGTTAGTAATGTTGAGAGTACTTCTTCTGTAGGTGCGCGCTCATGTAGTGTAGCTGTCAGCGCCTGTTTGACTGACCGTACTAATCTCTCCCAGGACCCACCCATGAATAGGGCCCCAGGTGGAATGTACCGCCAGTTGACTGTCTTCTTAGCTGCCTCTTCTTGTGTCGCTTCGTCGATACTGCGTCGGAGTTCTCTGTCAGCACCCTTGAGGTTGGTGCCGTTGTCTGACCAGATTTCTGTAGGACGACCACGACGAGCCATCATTCTTCTTAACGCCATCACCGCAGAGTCTGTGTTGAGTGAGGCGGCGACTTCCAGATGCACGGCCCGAGTGGTGAGACACGTGAATAGTGCTACGTATCTCTTCTGGCGACTTCTTCCGACGGTCACGGTGAGAGGCCCGAAGTAATCGACCCCTGTGTAGGTGAAGGGCCGCTTGTGGTGGGCTAGACGACACGCTGGCAGGTTTCCTGTTCTTGGTTGAGGCGGAGTCTGAGTCTTCATTCGGCAGAACAGGCAGCTTCGGAGTAGAGTGCGTGTGATGGGCCTCAGTCGTAGCACCCAGTATTGCTGTCTGCACTCGTTGACTGTAGCTTCGACACCGGCGTGATGCAGCTGACGATGTACTGCCTGGACCCAGAGTTTGACTATTGGGTGCCCGCCATCAAGGATCATGGGATTCTTCAAGTCTTCTGTAACGTCTTGAACTGCTTGGATGCGGCTTCTCAGTCGGATGGTTTTATTTTCATAAACTGTGCTCAATTGTTGAAGACGGCTGTTCCTGTCCATCGGCTTGCTATTCTTCAAGTTTTCTATGTCGACGGCGAAGGAGTCTTCTTGAGAGGCACGCATCAGTAGATCTTCAGCTTGTTTGAGATCTTCAGCAGAGACTCGAAGAAACTGTCTATTTGAAGGTGACGCTATTTTCTTCACCTTGGGCTGTCTTGTAGTGGACTTCTTAGACTTTGTCCATGTAGAGTCCTCTTCTGTATTCTTCAGTGTTCTCTTGTAGCAGACCACCTGTTTGTTGGGTCTGCACAGTTCTATAAATTGCAGGACTCTTGCTGTGGTGTACCGGAGTCTGTCCCAGTTGGAGAATCGAGAGACATCCGGTAGGCTGTTGGAGAGCTTCTGTTCTATTTTCTGTGTGACGTGGTGAGTCTTCTCTTCACCCGTAGACTGTTCTGTTTTTGCTGTTGTCGATTCTGTAGGCCAAAGGTTCTCGGTCTCGTAGAGGAAGTCCGGTCCTTTGTACCAGCGATGGTTCTTCGTGAAGTCTGCTGGGACGTCTCGTGTGGCATCATCTGCTATGTTCATCTTCGTGGGCACCCAGCGCGATTCGTTGACTGTTGAGCTTTCTTCTATAGCTGCTAGACGGTGGGCCACGTAAGGTTTGTAAGAACGTGAGCCAGTTCGTACCCAGGTGAGCACTGTTTTGCTATCGGTCCAGAACACCTTGCGGTCTGGTTTTCTCTCGTGCTCTTCTATAACTGTTTCTGCAAGTCTTGTCCCCATGACCGCTGCCTGTAGTTCCAGCCTCGGGATCGACGTTAACTTCAGCGGTGCCACCTTCGCCTTGGCCATGACGAGTGAGAGCTTGACTTCTCCATCGGCGTTTTCTGTTCTCCAGAATAAGACTGCGGCGTATGCAGACTCGCTGGCGTCGGTGAAGATGTGAAGCTGTAGCGAAGTGGCGTTACTGTAGTGGAGATACTGTCGCGGGATTGTCACATCTCTTAAACTGTTCAGGTGACCCATCCAATTCTTCCACTGTTCTGCTAGGTCGTCGTCGATTTCGGCATCCCAAGTTGTGCCTCTGCGCCATACTTCTTGCAGCAACTGCTTGGCTCGTATGGTGACAGGTGACGCGAAGCCCAACGGGTCGAAGAGGGACATTACTATCTTCAAAGCTTCTCTTTTCGTTGGCGTTCTACCTTCGAGGAGCTTCGGTGGGATGCGGGCGAGGCTAAGGTTGAACGTGAGTTCGTCTGTGTGCAGCTTCCAAACTACGCCCAGCACCCTTTCTGTATTTTCTTCTGATCTGTAGAGTTCCAGATCTTCTATGTTCTGTTGTTCACCGAGTGCTTCGAGTAGAGCTGTTGAGTTTGATTTCCACTGTTTGAGCTCGAAGCCGGCCTGTAGGTGAACTTTTCTAACGCCTGTCGCGATGCGTATAGCCTCTTCTGTACTCTTGAAGCTGTCCAAGTAGTCATCGACGTAGTGTTTTTCTATAATCGCCGCTGCTGCTTCTGGGTGACTGTGCTGGTGTTCTGTAGCATTCAAGTTCTTGATGTAGATTGCTATTGACGGAGAACTTGATGCACCGAAGATCAACGAAGTCATTCTGTATTCTTCTGGAGGTTGGTCGTCTCGTCGACTGCCGCGCCATAGGTATCGGAGTGTGTCTCGGTCTTCTGGTCGCACTTTGACTTGCATGAACATTTCTTTGATGTCAGCTGTCACGGCGATCTGGTGTTGACGGAAGCGCATGATGACACCAGGTAGAGACTGCAGAAGATCTGGACCTTTGAGCAGCATGTCGTTGAGTGAGATTCCTCTTGTCTTGGCAGCAGCGTCGTGTACTACTCGAAGTTTGTCTGGCTTCATAGGGTTCACGACGGCGAAGTGAGGCAAGTACCAAGTCTTGCCCGGCGCTGTTTTCTTCGGAGCTGGTTCGGCGTACCCCTTGGAGATCAGAGCTTCCATCTGTTCTGTGTATTTCTTGTTCAGCTCTGGGTCTCTGTCTATTTTCTTCTCTATGTTAAGGAGACGCTTCAACGAGTTGTCGTAGTTGTCAGGGAACTCAATTTCTTCTTTTCGCCAGAGGAGACCGGTTTCATATTGACCTGTTGATGTCTTCTTGGTGGTCTTCTCTAGGATTCGAAAAGCCTTGACTTCAGGATCTGACTTCGGCTTCTTGGGGTTGAGGCAGAGCGCGTCCATCTCGAAGTACTGTTTCATCAATTCTTCAAGTTCATCTTGCGGTTTTTCTGTGAGGTGTGACACGATGTCGATGCTTCTCCCGATGGTGTTGCTGTGAGTGCCGTGCAGGACCCAACCCAGTGGAGTAAGAGAGGCCACTGGTTGATCTTGTCGACCTCTTCTTGTTTCGGATGACAGCAGGAGATGCCAGTTGTCTTGACCGATGAGAACTCTGGGTCGCACCTCTTCATAAGTGAGCTGCTCTTGAAGGTCCTCTAGATGTCGGCATCCTTCGAGCAGACTCGCTGGAACTCGCTGCGATGAAACTTGGAGATTTGTGATGGTACGTGCTTGAATTTTCTCTTGGTGCCCGTTGATGCCTCTCAACTGTATGTTGACCCTTCTTGACGTTGATTCTGTAGTCTTCAACTCGTTGATGGCTTCTACCTTGAGGGTTTCTGAAGGCCCTCTTGCTCCGATGCGATCTGCTATAATGCTGTCGATCAAAGTGACCGTTGACCCGTCGTCCAGCAAGGCGAAGGTCTTCACTGTAGCTCTCGGTCCTTTGACTGCTATTGGTATGATCTTCAAGAATGATTGCTTCTTTTGGCGGAGACCATGAGTCCAGGCTGAGTTGATGGCTTCTGTAGTGTCTTCACTCTTCGCTGTTGGCCCGCTCGAAGTTTTGTTGTAGTGCAGCATCCTGTGGTGTGAGTACTTGCACTCGTTGACACCGCACTCCTTGGCCTGACAGCTGTGAGTCTTGGTTCTGTAGCGAAGACACCGGAAACAAAGGCGCTTGGCTTTGGCTATATCCCATCTTCTATTTACATCAGCGGACTTGAACTGTTTGCAATCAGTTGAAGTGTGCCCCGTTTCTTGACATATGGGACATCTCGGCATACTCTTCTGTTTCTGTTCAATATTCTGTTCTGTACTGTCTGTCACAGTGTGTATCTTCTGTGACCTCTTCTGTAGTGGAGTGTACGGTACGGCCTGTTCAGGTAATGCGTACCGTCCGCATAGCTCAGCTTCTTTTTTGAGGAATTTTTCTATTTTCATAAGTTCAGGTTCACCCATCGGCGCTGTACTGGCGAAGTCGTAGAATCTGAAGCGCAGCGTAGGTGTGAGCTTGTCGACGACTGTCTTCGCTATTTCTGGGTTGTACAAAGCCCAAAAGAAATGCATAAGAGCAATCTGCGGTATTAAGACTACTGTTAGTTGTAAACCACAATTTCAAAACTTGCGCCTACTAACGTTGCCTTCTCTTTATATATTTGAGGTGATCATGTTTGTCAAAAGTAACATGCATTTATTTGAAACACTGTCAAACCCGCGACAGTGTCATAGAATACGATGTATAAGACATCTAAAGTCTGTATTTGGTGCAAATTTTCTGGGTATGGCACCAAAAGTACATAATAAGTTACCGAAGCGTTTATTACAGATAGAAAGTGTTGACAAATTTAAAAAACAGCTCAATTATTTACTTATCCAGAAAGCATACTACTCAATAACAGAGTATCTAACTGACAACTTTAGTATTTGGTGACTAAGCGTGAGTGCTGTTAATGATAATAATATATTTGACATAATTTTTAAAATATTCATTGAATTGACATCATATCTTACGATTTGTTTTTAATCTCATTTATATGGTATGCGTGATATAGGGCAGTTGTATTCTGCCTCAAATGATTTTGATATCAGGTGATTTATTATTGTAATTGTAATTTAATTAATGAGAAAGATTATTATTTTTTGACATTGAAATTCTAAATTGAGTGACATAACTGATCTTAGCCAGTATTTTATACATTTACAGTTATTATTACTTATTGTTTTGCAATTTTAGCTATTAATTTATAATGTTTTAAATTGTAATGGTATTACCCACTGTGTGTGTGTGTGTGTGTGTAAATTTGTATGCCATAAACTGGCGGAACATATGATCCAATATTTGTGATAACACCGTGCATGCCTTAGAATACTATGTTCAACAAATAAAGAATTTTATTTATTTTATTTATTTATTTACATGTAGTTCATACAACCCAGAGTCTTCAATGTCGCTACGCTGTTGGAGATCTTCGTCGCGAAGATGCAGATATCACGAGGCGATTCTGTTAGTCTTGGTAGGCCTCGGATTGCTTCCATCTCCACCATGGCTATAGATTCTGGTCTTCCGAATCTTGACTCCAGGGTCTTCACTATGTCGGATGGGTGCGCGCTGGTGATCAGTAAGCCTTCAACTGCTTCTTTAGCCTTCCCCTTGAGGTTCCTCCGTAGTCTGTTGGTATTTTCTACTGCAGAGAACATGTGCTCCGTCTCGTAGTAGGCGGCGCGGAAGGGTAACCACTCTTGATGTGACCCGTTGAAGAAGGGCAGCTCTATAAACTTCGGGCGCTGTGCGGCTTTGACAGCACCGGTGATTGCTGCGGCTAGTTCAGTGAAGTCTGGTTGGGCTCCCGCCGGTGCTGACCGTGGGTGCCGTGGCTGTGAGTGGCGTTCTTCTTTATGCTTCTCTGGGTTCTTCTTCAATACGGAGGGCTCGGCTGGTTGGTCCTGTTCATTGTTGACCGTAGGTTCGGGCTGCTGTTCGTGGGTCTTCAACCAGTGGTCGACCCGTTCGTTGGCTTCTGACTCGCTGCTGAGAGAGGTCTCGTCTTCCTCTTCATAAGATTCCTCGGCTTCTATTGTTTCTAGTCGTGCTGCAGCTAGCTCCACTTGAAGGCGCAGGAGGTCTTCCTTAGCTTTTGCCAGTCTGTACTTCCTGCGTTTGCTGTTAGTTGACCCATCCCCTCTTCGGCTTGAGGCGGCGCGGTCTTCATTGCTGCTGTAGGTTGACCCCTCTCGCCCCCCTCTTCGGTCGGGGGCCGGGCGGTCCTGTAGTCTGCTCGGCAATAGCAGACCCGTGCGAAGTGACCCCTCCCTACCCCCTCTTCGGTCGGGGGCCGGGCGGCTCTGTTTGCTGTGGAGTGACCCCTCCCTCCCCCCTCTTCGGTCGGGGGCAAGGCGGTCCTGTTCGCTGTGGAGTGACCCCTCCCTACCCCCTCTTCGGTCGGGGGCCGGGCGGTCCTGTAGTCTGCTCGGCAATAGCTGACTTGGTACACCTTTCGGCAGTGAAGGTGCGTCTATAGTGGGCACCCTCCTTTCCGCAGTCGGTTTTCTTCCGGCACGTGCGGCGAGCGGCGCGGCGATGATTGCAGTCGAAGTCAGTCTGGCGGCGGCGGCGGAGGCAGCAGTGGCGGCGGCATCGGCTAAGACGGCGGCGACACACGGCGGCGGCGTGGATTCTGGATGCATGGTGGGCTCCGATGTCACGGGGGCCCCTATCACTGTAGCACCAGTAGCGCCAGTCCTCGACGAAGCGGCAGTGTCCCTCGAAGATGGCGGTGTCTGTTCCACCCGCTTGCGGCCTCTTCCTTCTGACCGGGTGACCGGCATCCTGGTAGTGGTCCCCACAGTATCCGGCTCGCGAAGGACCAAAATGTACAGCGGGGCGACTTTATTCCGCTGGGCGACGGCACCTAACCAACTAGGTAGCTAGGCACGCCCCACTGTACTGGTGAAAGCGTGTTACCCAGATCCACACTTTCCTTGACTGGGGTTGGTGGTGGACCACACCAGGTGCGGGTTACACAGGATGCCGGGTTAGCGGCACAAAACACAAACACAAATAAAAGTCACTGTGAAAGTTCTTACCGGTCACTAGGTCGGAGGTTTATTTACTATACTGACTATAAAACAATACTGTTCCTATTCCTATCCTATTCTTCCTGGCTATCCTTTTCTTCCTGGCTATCCTTTTCTTCCTAGTATTCTTGCTGTTTCTTCCTGTTTTCCTGGTTTCCTTTTCTTCTTGTTCCTGTGGTGCTGGACTGTCGACTGAATGTCGGTACAAAAGTGACGTCTGTATTTATACATTTTTGGCCTAAGCTGTGATTCGCTATTAATTATGTCCAATCACAGCTCCTACATAATAACCTATCAAAAAACGCGAAATTATACAAATTTAGTGCAAAATCTTTAAGGCACCTCCCGCAAACTTTACCGTAACGTGAGCCGTTACGCAACTATGAGCTTTATTGACAATGTTTCCATACATTTACTCTATAGGCACCTGTCGCGAACTTTACCGTAACGTGAGCCGTTACGCAACTATGATCTTTATTAACAATATTTCCATACATTTAGTTCTATACAAATCAAATATGTTATGGAAATTCAAAACTATTTACAAATTGCTATTACTATAAATGAAATATCGAAAATACAATTAAAAACATTCAAAAATGGAATAAAAACCTAATAATTGAACGTATCCTATGCTATAAGACCTATAATATTCTATTTACAGTTTTCTATGTGCAGTCGCCGCTGTGACCCGCAGTGTTGTCCCGTACAAAACGGATATACATATAAGTAATAAAATAGCTACTGCAAATTATTAGAAGCGCAGAAAACATAGCATGTCAAAATTCTTGTCTGCCAAACGACTCCTAACTTTACATGTCAAGCAAGCAATGTACGAGATAATTGAATACTTTTTTATAGTACAAGAAAAGTCAAATCTCCCTGATTAAATCACTAAAATCAAATAAGTACGTTACTAGGTTATATATTACGTCACAATTACAAAAAACTTTCTCAAACCGAATCAGTTTGTGCGCTTTCGCTTACAGAATAACACATGGCGTTTACCTTTGCACAATCCCGCTAATCCCGCGGGACTGGTCCCGCAAAAATACTGCGGGATCCCGGTATTTCGGGATCCCGGTATCCCGGTATTGCATTCCCTACACGCGGTTTTACCCGCATAGTTACCGTTCGAAATAAAATATTGCCTATGTCACGTGAAAAGTGTAGCTTTCCATCAGTGAAAGAATTTTTCAAATCGTTTTAGTAGTTTCGGGAGCATATTCAATGCAAACAAACAATCAAATCTTTCCTTTTTATAATGTTAGTATACCTAGATAGATTAAGTAGCCTATCCTCTATTAATCTAGCCCTGTAACAAATTTCAGTCACAATGGTTCAGCTGCTAGATAGTGAAAGAGTGACAAACATACAGAATTTACTTTGACAGTCGGAAACATATGGATTTATGTAAGTTTATTATTAACATAGAAGCCATGAGATTTAATTAAAGAATAATTTGTATATTTTAGCAGTTATTTCGTTCTCATAGCACAAGGTCTGTCTAATTTAAGGTCAGATGGGTCGAACATTCGGAATATATTATGTACGCCTGGCGGTTTCATTTCCTGAGTAAGCAGCTGATGCCCAAATACATTTTATTAGCTGTATATACATTTACTAGCTGTTCCCCGCGCCTTGACCGCGTAAAACTCGTATTCGCGTAAAATCATAACCCTCCTTTTGAGCAGTCGGTTAAAAAGTAGCCTTCCCAGGGCCTCGAACTATCTCTATACTAAATTTCATCTCAATCGCTTCCGCTGTGTAGGCGTAAAAGCGTAACAGACAGATAGACAGACAGAGTTACTTTCGCATTTATAATATTAGTAGGGATCACGTGTACGTACCTAGGGCGTGCATCATTTTCACAAGTAGGTACCTTTAGGCATTAGGTATTCTATTGCAGTGGGTTTTTGGTTCTGGCTAATCTAAATAATCAGGAAACCGCAGCTATTTATGTTTGAATTTACCTTTAAATTCGATTTTGTCCTTTTCAGCTATTTGTGGTCTTTAAATTTGACCTTACCTAGGTAGGTATGGTAATGTAAATTGTCATCAATATACGTTACATTTCCTACTTATTGTTCACTTGTTTCTTTACCTACTTGGAATGTATGAAAAGAATCTTTTAATCGAAAACGAGGAAACTGTAAATTCACGTACTTAGGTACTCGTACATAAGTATTTGCTGAACTGTAACGTAATCAGAAACACTTCACATTGCCACTGTGTTTCTGCTAGACTTCAACGTGATAACTGATAAGCACGGTGAATTGGATAGATATATCCTAAGGTGTGATTTGTAGTGTACCTGTATTGCAATGCCATTCTTAGGGTCAGTTCATACCAAACGGAAAAATACTCGCGTGCGCTCGGGCATCCTCTTGGGATTTTGTTCACACTGAGAGCAAAAATGCGCTACGGAGGTGGCGCACCGCGCGGGCTGCGGCGTCGTGGAAGAAATGCCCGAGACCACGCGAGGATGCCCGAGTCTGCGCGAGGTCGCGCGCGCCTTCGTGCATGGTAAGTGCAATTGCCAGTTCGCAGAAGTTCGCAGACGTGACATGTTCTTAAAAATGATAGACTGGGATATGATCATATTGTACTTTTGGCAGAAGAAGAAGAAAATCACTTCAATGCCTGTAAAAATTACTGGCGACACTGAAGGACGCGGACGCCGCACAGTCAGCGCGAGCAGCGCGGGTCGCGCACGCTCGGGAATTGTCGCGCGGCCACGAGGCTGCCCGAGCGGTATCGAGGATGCGCGCGCGTTTTTGACGACGTAAGCGGCCGAATGCTCGGGCACGGGCCTTGGACGCTTGATGTCTGCGTCGGATTTTGAACCCAAGTCCATGCTAATACAGTTTATTATACAGTGATATCAAAAAAGTGCGCGAGCATTTTTCCGTTTGGTGTGATCTGACCCTTATTTATTGACCGCGTAGAAGTCGTTATCGCGTAAGGCTGATCACACATTGTAGACACGACTGTCTTAAGACTGACTCTTGCTCGATTATCGGACCGGACAAGTTTCGCAGTTTCATAGATTTAGTAAAGCGGCAGTCTGTCTGTAGACTGTGTTGTCGCCAATGTGTGCTCAGCCTAAGACTCGTTATATCGTAAAATCATAACCCTCCTTTTGCCCAGTCGGTTAAAAAGTCGCCTATGTCCTTCCCTGGGCCTCGAACTATCCCTATACCAAATTTCATCTCAATCGCTACGCTACAGCCGTTTAGGCTTGAAAGCGTAACAGACAGACAGACAGAGTTACTTTCGCATTTATAATATTAGTAGGGATTTTGATAAGAAATACCTAGGTACTTATGTAACGGAAAAATTCCTAGCAGAACCTTTTTTAAATATAAATGGTCGTGATTCTATGTAAGGGATGTGGATCAGCTACTTTTCATGGGGAAGTCTGAAGCATTTAATCCAACATGGATAGATAGTTTGCTGCAGACACAATCAGTAAGTAGGTACCAGGTATACCTACAAGATTGTTTGAAGACAAAACGAGCAGCGTGGTTGGAGATGGAGATTTGCTGTGGTGCCATTATATTGGCTTTTTCTTCTAACACTTGGTAAAAGTATATTCAAATATTGAGTAAAAGGAGAGAGAACCATTTTATAAAATTGTTGTAAATGGACGGGACGTGAGAAAATTACTAGATGGTTTTTTAAACGAGATTACTAGTAACGGCGCGTTCATCTATCCAATTTTTATTTATATGAGAGTTAAGTAATAAGTTCCATCAATATACAGTGTTAAAGATAAGCTTTTTGCTTTAGTTTGCCGTGTATCATTACTTCCCAGAAAAAGATCCTTAATAGCAACACTACCGTTTGGTGTAATAATATAGGGCAGGGTTGGCACGATTAAATCATTTTGATTTAAATCATGATTTAAATCGCGATTTAAATCAAATGATTTTTTCAATAAAAATCAATGATTTAATCAAAAATGTTTAATTTCACTTTCTTTCACAAAATTGCGATTTAAATCAAATGATTTTTTTAATAAAAATCAATGATTTAATCAAAAATGTTTAATTTCACTTTCTTTCACAAAAATCAACATAAAAAAAACAAATTATAATTAAGGCTAAAGACTAGGGTCTTTTAAGTCTGAAAAATCAATATCATTATTAAAATATTTGCATAAAAAAACTAGTTTTCCAGCCTTTTCAATTCCCATTCGGTTTCTTAATTTACTCTGAACAATTCCGAAGGTGGAAAACACTCTTTCCACAGCAGCTGAAGAAGCTATCGCCCCAAACAATTGCTTCACCACTGGAAAAATTTTTGCCTGTTCCTCTTCACTAAATATATTTTTCTGTGACATTCACACACACATGTCATGTCGGACAAAAGGGAAATCCCCGCGCTGTGTCCGCGCAATCCCTTGAGGGTGCGTTCCGTTTTGCGCAGAAAAATAGTTTAATTGAATAATAAAATGAAAAAATCAAAAAAATCGTGATTAATTAGGATTTTTTCAAAAAATCATGCTTTATTCGATTTTTTCAAAAAATCATGATTTTTTCCAACCCTGATATAGGGTGTATTATTTTTTTTATAACCATAGGGTTCGATTCCCGGCTAGGATTACTTGCTTTTCAAAAATCTAATAATGAGGTTTGAAGTTTCATCGAAATCGGGCTCGTGACTCTTTTGAGCATTTTTCGGTACCTATTCCTTATAGTTTCGGATTTGGTCATCCAAGCCCTTTTCAAAAATTCAACCTGTATAAAGAGTCTTTCAAGTAGTTCCGGGTGCGTCCTCGGAAGGAAAACCCCAGCGCTTCCGAATATCTCTAGAGCCTAACCTAAGTCAATCTTAATGATGATGACGGACGAGGATGAAGCTCAGGTGCCCAAAGAGGTGCTTTTTAGGAGATCAGATGGTAGCGATGTTCAATTAGATACTTAATTCATAACTTCCACAGAAAAAATAATACCTAGTTCAAAGTTGTAACCTCTTTTTTTCGCACGATATTGCCTAATGACATTTAGTCCACAGATGTGCAATTGCTCCACTAATCTACTTAATGTTTCAATGTATACAGGCACTTGTGAGTTGTGTGCGAGTAAGCACTCTTGACATCTGGCTACTAACTTTATAGCTTAAAATGTACTTTATATCAACAGAATAAGGTGCAATATAGCAGAAATAATGGGACTCGTGCCATACTGTGAAATTTAGAGTTCCGAAAGCACTTGTAGGACATCTGCTAGTTATAAAACAACACTATTTGCTATAATGCAGACATCACGGCTAATATCTCGTGTTATAGTAGGCAGGATCATTTCGACAGGCTATAGGAGATTTTAAAAGCTTATTGAACTCGTTCATAAATAGTTTCACACAATCCCGATGGCTGGGGTGGGTCCATGCTATCGTTGTTTACTTGCTTTACAAGGGTAGTTAGTTTTTTTAAATTCTCTTTTTTACTTTCTCATACCCCTCGCTACCGACAACCGGAGCTTATTAACACCTGCTGCAAATACGTAGACTACAGGAAGCCATCTGTGTGATCTGTTCCGTGATTTAATTCTGTGTTTCATACAAATCAAAATTAATGTATACAGATTTCTATGGTATGTTTCTAATATGGCAATTGGTTAACTCTTCACGGTTTATATTGCATTGTCCTGCTTTGCCTGTGAATCTGGTATGGTCAAAGACTTCTATATAAAATGAGGTCTCTTCCTCTGTTTATATAGAAGTCTTTGGGTAAGGTATGTCTAAACCCCTTTCTTATTGGATGCCCTCTTTATATGCATGTGCAAAATGTGAGTCAAATCTGTGCTTAAAACTGTTAAAACATGCGATTAAAATGTGCAAAAGTGATACTGATATTATTAAAATAAAAATCGTTGAGATTTTGTATTTTTGTCCAAAACGAACTTAATGTCAACCTGGTGTTCTTGAATCATAAATGGCTTAACTTTTCCTATTCAAATTAATAAATAATAATATCAACGAATCTTTACCTACCGTGCGCAAATATTTGTATGATACGTTTGCATTTATAGGTAGGGAGCTAACATAACATTATTTGATATTACTTTAGTACCTACTGAGTCCAACATGGAGACAGTGGAATTTTCGGGGCCTAAACCCACTCCATCTGCAGATCTTGTGAAGGGGAGATCAGGGAAGTCAGATGACAATCGTTCCTTAGCAAACTGAAGCATAACGTATTGCGACTAAATGCTAAGATAATAATTTCAAGGAGTTAAAAGACTTTGTAGCCGTATGTTAATAAGCATTAATGAATATTATTTATGACTTGTTACTCCCTAGGTTGCTACTAATGCTTACTAATTAGTGTTTGTCGCACCTTTAACAACGAACAAACGGTCATGCCTTATGCATATACTTAGATAGGTAGGCATAGGTATTAGATATCTATAGACCCTGTACTTATTTTAAACGTGCGTAAGCCAGGAACAATAACCGTCGAACGTGCCTGACCACTGCATACAATTATTCTTTAGTATTCAATGACTCAAAGTTGAATAATGAATTGTAAATGAAGCATAATCAAATCACCACTGTACCATTTTGAGGTCGACGTTTGCTGCAGCCTGCGCACGATCAAACGGCTCATGAGCTGACGATCCTTGGTTGCCCATTGTGGTTCTAATTAAACAGCACAATCTTCAAAATAAAACACTTCACTGGCGACCACAAAATCACTAGATTCACTCAATCCACTATCCACATTACGGACGATAAACGTATTCAATTATACAACTATTTCGATTTTTCATTCATGAATATGAACACGTTGCCAAATGTAAGAGTATTGTCCTCTTCTGATAAATGTTCTATCCGCAACACAGAAAGATAATAATTTCGACGAAGTTGAAACTCGACAAACATGACAAAGCCCTGAATAAATAATTTAGGACTGCGGAATGCTACAGCCTTGGCGACAATCGCATAAAAACACCATGTATTTACACACTGGTGCCTCAGTAATCACTTCACTGCCAAATTAATTTAAGTACATAAAACACCTGTCACAAGTTATCGCGATGCACGTTGCTAATTTTTAATACGATCATCTAAGATGCGTTAGTGACGTCAACGCAAATCGTGTGAATTCGTTAACAATATTTTTTTTAAAACCGGGGGTCAACTTTTCCCACAAACGATGAATAAACGCAGAGAGGCGCATTGAACCCGGTACCCGGCTCGCGCGGGGAGAGAGGAAAGGTAGGTAGCTGGGAACGACTGCCGATGCCAGCTGAACGTTATTTTTTCCCACAGCATTGTTCTTTCGACCGTAGCGAGTAATAATTTATCACAGTAATCCACTTTTTGAAAATCAACACAAACACCTCCATGGATTGACGTATGCAGAAAACTACATTTTGACTAGTATATAAATTGAGGAATGTAGGAGGAATTTGAAGAAGACGCGCGCGCCGCACCTTTGCGGCCAACTGTCGCACTGACTATAACGGACTGTAGCTCGCGCTCGCGCACCGCGTGCGTCGTGAATCGCACAAAACCCTGCATTGGAGTCCTCGTCCCGTACCTCGACCCTCGTCCCGCAGACGACCGGTCCCTTGCATTGTCAAGATTGACGACCGGTGAGATCATCGTCGAATAGCTAGTCTTTTAATTCATACTCGATAATTCCATACCATAAATTCGTTCCATGAGGTCAATAAAACCATTCGAAGTAACGAAGTTGTGTTGGAGTCAAATTTTTACTCAAAACATCAGAGCTATTTGAAACAAAATATTTTATAAGAAGAAAATATTCCGAAAATAATCGCTTATTTTAGAGTCTGGAGCCAGGAACAGTAACAGCTGGAAAGAGCACGTGCGATTGGGAGACGGACGCAGGTGTTAAGCGCGAGCGCACATTTTATAATAAGCATCTGAACATATGGCTTTGAACGTCGAAAGTTTACTAGTACAGAGTTAAATGCGGCTGCCGTCTAAACTATTTATAACTGATCAAGCATCTGCAACAATCAGGGAAGTATGTATTCATGTGAAAGATGTTTTATTTGGAACAGTTTTGTTTATAATTTAAATCTAGGACACGCGTTGTATGAAATAAATTGGCACACACCATAATTTACCATTTACGCAATGCATATTTCCTAGATACATCAGAGAGCACAAGTATCATATTATCAAACCATCGATAAGAGTCTCGTGATTTTAAGATAGCAGATCCTAAAATGAACAATACCAGATACTAATCTCATCGACATGTTACTAATTACCATTTCCCTTCATACCTGACTCACGCTCTGAATCATTGCGTACCAGTGTCCGATACTGATCCAATACTCAAATTACAACACGCGTTACGATAATATTGTTTCGTACACAATTTAGCATCATCGATACTCACAGACGTATATATTATGTCTGTACCGATACTAATATTATAGTTGTGTTTATAGAACCTTAAATTAGGTACTTCAGGGTTTGGGACATTATATTAAAAAGAATTTGACCAATCAGTCTACTCTACCGTCTATAGTTATAGACAACATATTTTTTCTGACAGTTTCTACTGCTTTCAACATATTTAAATCGTACACGCGAATCGTAAAACCAGAATGGCGATAAAACACTAAAATAGGATTTGTACATTATTATTGGTATGCGGAAGGCGCAGGACGGTGTATTGTGGCGTAATTTGGGAGAGGAGGGGCCTACGTCCAGCAGTGAATTGATTGATTGAATTATTGATTTGGTGGAAAAAAATCGATCAATTCAGCAAGATCATTAGCTTTAGGTAGCTTGTAACTTTGTTTAGTGCGCCATGAACTACCTTACAGTATTGATCCTAACATTAATTCTATTAGGTTGTCTGGAAGAGATCGCTATAAGCGATAAGACCGTCGATTGTACCCAGAGTTAATTTTTGGTATAAGTTCTTGTAATCATTGATATGGTGTACAATAAAGTGTATTCTATTCTTCTATTCTATTCTATCATTGAAATAATGTAATTATTTTCTCAATGTCAGGAACATAATTGTTTCAGTGTTGTTTACGTACCTAAACTAGAATAATATCCTCTCATACATTCCCACAGAAAAATAAACAGGAATAAAATGAAATTTGGGGCTCGTTCCTGTAGTTTTGGTTAGCCAATTTCAATTAACATCTCCCCGACTATAAAATTTTACATGTACGTCGACTTTTTGTCATTTGTCGACGTTTCATAATTTGCTAAACTGCTCACCTTACAGTACTTTAATTATGGCTAAAAAGTATTGTGGCGACAAATAATAAATAACATTCCTCGCAATATCACCTAGAATCATAAACATAGTGTAAAGTGACTAAGATTGAAAAAGAATGCTTTTAAGTATTGAACACCTAAAAGGGCTAGGTGTATCAGTTAATGGGAAAAAGCTTTTTAAATTGAAATAGATATGAAAGACGTTGAATGTGGTGTACTTAGTGGATGATTTAGGAAGAGTCGATTGGGTTGTACGAGTAACTAATATACCTATGTAAACGAACACGTCAATAGGAGCGTATGTAAAGGCAGGTTATTATTATGAAGTCAGAATCATAAACCTCTAGACTCTAGGGTCTCTTCTACTACTTAGCAGACTATTGGCACTAAAGGGTTTTAAAACACAAAGACGTTCGCTTCACTGTTATTCTTAACCCCGACGAAAACGAGGGGTGTTGAAAGTTTAACGTGTTTATCTGTGTCTCTGTTTGTCTGTCTGTCTATGGACTCTATGGCATGGCATCATAGCGGCCCAACGGATAGAACAATTAGAAGTGGTTTCTTTTGTTCAAATAACGATGCCGCGATGTGAGTTCACAGCAATAAATTGTGAAGATCATGCTCTTCTGCTGAGTGATGAAGGTAATTTACTAAAAAATCACAGGTCCGATTCATCGGAAATGTGATATAGGTACTGTTATAATTATGATGGCCATCTGCACTAACTACTGCTCTCGACTCCTCAGAAAATTACAACCCAAACATGGTAGGTAAGTGTAGTCTTATCATGTTTATGTTTATTATAACAGTCTCAGGATTGGGGGTTTTGAATTTTAAAATTATACTTTTATTCTTTTTTTTTTTTGGAGAAATGCATCACATACATTCCAATCTGATTACTCGCATGCAATCAGCCTGAGATCAGTCCGCTACATCGCCCTCAGTTATGATTTATGAACCCTATGAATGCGACTTTCCTGCTATCGCCTGTCAACTTTGAACGGACTGCGCATCCCCAATTCTCAGAACGTTTATTCCCTTTAGGTTTCCTTTATCTCCAAGACCCATACAAGGAAAGATAAAAATGTGTGTTCGAATAATACCATAGAGGCTAGTTTGAGATCATAACGCCAAAATTGGGTGATTTAAGCACTAGTTAGATATTTATTTTGCTCAAGTTTTGCAACTTGTATAGGAACGGAAAGTCTGATTGTTGACACTTTCTATGTTAACTCTCTCTTTGAGTGTTTTAAAGAGTGTAAGCAGAACGTCAGGTAATTATTACCTCCGGCGTCCGCCCACTGCAAATAGCAATGTATGACTTCAAACATTACTATTTGCTACGGTGCATGGGTCTTGTAGATTGACAGTTTTTTACACGCCACCATCTAGCTCAAATTAATATAAGCGTGTGCTAGAAGTTCTAAATAACTGATCTGTAGACTTTAATAAAGACATAAATAATAATTTAGATTCACAGAAATATTTGGTAGAACTCGAGGACTCAGCACGGCATGCGGCAGTCGCATACATCACTGCGGCTGACCTAAATAATTAAAGGTGGTGATAAATCGAGAAAAGGCACGATTTTAGATTATGAATTTGATTAAAGAACACAATAAGTATTTGAATAAGTAAGTAGTTGGTACTAGGGATGCTCAAGACCTCGCTAACTGGAGAAATAAAAGTAGGGCAAGCGGATCCTGGAGCGGTTGCACCCTATGTCCAATGTCAACGCTCTATTAAATTATTGACAGCGAGGAGGTTGGAATGAAGGGATGACGCAATATTAAGATCATATTCAGTCATTTCTTCATTCCAACCACGCCATAGGTACACTGCGATGCACCTGGACTGCGTGTGCACGTCAACTGGAAAAGTGCTGTTGTATACAGTTTCTATATAAAGGTACTGTTGTTATATTACTTATGTTACGTGTCATCGAAATACAGCTTGCAATGCGCAGGCCTACGGGAATCTGCGTGTTTGAGTCATCGGTTGGCTATCTGCTGTTATTGGAATTTTGCATTTGGCACATAGTTCAATAGCAGTTCATCACTATGACCTAACAATGTCACCAATTTCAAAACAGAAGTCTTATTTTTTGCGTTGTAACATGACTCGCTGTGTGACAGAGCTCTGCTGGCTTTACTGAGCATTTTTGCAGTGTCTGTACTGCATTGGTACTTGGTACAATGCAAGCATCTAGATTCTATATATGGATCACATCGAACACACACATCTTTTGCTCGGTGTAATAGGCTCCCGACACGATCATGCCTTGCAATTGTCAATCACGTTAAGGGGCGGTTAACCCGCACAAGTAGGCATTTGGCGCTCCCCTCGCCCCGGGCGCAAGACACACCGCGCGCCGGCAGCGGCAGTCAACTCTCATGCCACAGTATACAGTATAGTAGAAAGAAACAGCATGCTAACTTTGTTTGACGTAGTAAATGCATCTAACTTTATTAAGTGTAGTGATTTATTAGTTTCGTAAATAAAAATAAATGAGTTAATCGTAAATAAATTATGTATATTATACTATTATTTTTAAGCTAAAGAGTTTGTTTGTTTGTTTAGTTGTTCTAACTCTAGAGTCTAAGAGACTGCTAGTTGAATTTCAAGAGTTTCTTAACAGAATGTCCATTTTTGAAAAATACCAAAATATATAACATCACGCTAAGGCGAATAAGAGCTTAGCAGCAACGAAACATTTTTCGACAACTAGGATATTTCATTTCTTTTGAGAGTTTCCGTTGCGTACGTTTGCTACAGTTGCGTAAAAAATGTAAATTACTTACATAATAGCTGGTCATAAAAAATTCTAAAGTTTTCTAAAGTTGGTATGCTAAGTATGAATCACGGGATCATTGTGCAATCCAAAATGGCCGCCGCGGTGTAATCACAAAATTTCATGATGGGTGACGTTTAAAGGGTTTTTTGGTATGCTGAATACGAATCACGTACTAATTTTGCAATCCAATAAGGACGCCGCGCCGTAATCACAAAATGTCATGATGGGTATCGTTTAAGGGGTTTCATGGTATGCTGAGTACGAATCACGTGATAATTTTGCAATCCAATATGGGCGCCGCGCCGTAATCACAAAATTTCATGATGGGTATCGTTTAAGGGGTTTCTTGGTATGCTGAGTACGAATCACATGATAATTTTGCAATCCAAAATGGCGGCCGCGGTGTAATCACAAAAATTCATGATGGGTATCGTTTAAAGGGTTTTTTGGTATGCTCAGTACGAATAACGTACTAATTTTGCAATCCAATACGGCCACCGCGCCGTAATCACACAATTTCATGATGGGTATAGTTTAAGGGAATTCTTGGTATGCTAAGTATGAATCACATGATAATTTTGCAATCCAATATGGCCACCGCGGTGTGATCACAAAATTTCATGATGGGTATCGTTTAAGGGGTTTTTTGGTATGCTGAGTACGAATCACATGATAAATTTGCAATCCAATATGGGCGCCGCGCCGTAATCACAAAATTTCATGATGGGTATCGTTTAAGGGGTTTTTTGGTATGCTGAGTACGAATTACGTGATAATTTTGCAATACAATATGGCCGGCGGGCATATTGGATTGCAAAATTATCACGTGATTCGTACTCAGCATACCAAAAAACCCCTTAAACGATACCCATCATGAAATTTTGTGATTACGGCGCGGCGGCCATCTTGTATTGCAAAATTAGTACACGATTCGTACTCAGCATACCAAAAAACCCCTTAAACGATACCCATCATGAAATTTTGTGATTACGGCGTGGCGGCCATCTTGTATTGCAATATTAGTACGCGGTTCGTACTCAGCATACCAAAAAACCCCTTAAACGATACCCATCATGAAATTTTGTGATTACGGCGCGGCGGCTATATTCGATTGCAAAATTATCACGTGATTCGTACTCAGCATACCAAAAAACCCCTTAAACGATACCCATCATGAAATTTTGTGATTATGGCACGGCGGCCATATTGGATTGCAAAATTATCACGTGATTCGTACTCAGCATGCCAAAAAACCCCTTAAACGATACCCATCATGAAATTTTGTGATTACGGCGCGGCGGCCATCTTGTATTGCAAAATTAGTACGCGATTCGTACTCAGCATACCAAAAAACCCCTTAAACGATACCCATCATGAAATTTTGTGATTACGGCGCGGCGGCTATATTCGATTGCAAAATTATCACGTGATTCGTACTCAGCATACCAAAAAACCCCTTAAACGATACCCATCATGAAATTTTGTGATTACGGCGCGGCGGCCATATTGGATCGCAAAATTATCACGTACTTCGTACTCAGCATACCAAAAAACCCCTTAAACGATACCCATCATGAAATTTTGTGATTACGACGTGTCGGCCATCTTGTATTGCAAAATTAGTACGCGATTCGTACTCAGCATACAAAAAAACCCCTTAAACGATACCCATCATGAAATTTTGTGATTATGGCACGGCGGCCATATTGGATTGCAAAATTATCACGTGATTCGTACTCAGCATGCCAAAAAACCCCTTAAACGATACCCATCATGAAATTTTGTGATTACGGCGCGGCGGCTATATTCGATTGCAAAATTATCACGTGATTCGTACTCAGCATACCAAAAAACCCCTTAAACGATACCCATCATGAAATTTTGTGATTACGGCGCGGCGGCCATATTGGATCGCAAAATGATCACGTACTTCGTACTCAGCATACCAAAAAACCCCTTAAACGATACCCATCATGAAATTTTGTGATTACGGCGTGGCCGCCATGTTGGATTGCGAAATTATCATGTAATTCGTAGACATTTTAATGCATGGAGTCACGGGACATCCTTCCTGAGGGCTTACCCGGGGCTCTCAACCATAGGCTGTTAGGCGTGGCGTGAGGTTTTTTAGTCGGTAAGAGTCCGGCATAACATCCTATGAGGATTTTCCCTCACGTTAAACAAAAAAAAAAAGACTTTTTAATGCATTAGGTAGCTGGTTACCATGTCGTGAAAACACTTAAAAAGTAAAAGATCACCACATTTTTACCATGAGTCGCGTATGTATTTGTAACGGTTAATCTAATTACATTTTGCCCATTACTGATATTTTTATACTGTGGCGCGATTTCAACGTAATTTGGCATAATAATTACGAAATAGTTGCGAAAAAAACTGACACAGGTCCTGCCTCCACAAGCGCCAGGGCGAGACTGATCGGCCGTCAGCGGCAGTGTGACCATATCAGAAATGGCGAATCTGCCACAGACTGGGCAAAAAATCTGCCAAAATCTGCCACACTTATAGCCAAAACTGCCAAAAATATACTAACGGAAAAATAACACTTTTAATATAAACAACCTAAAGTTACTATACACTAATATATTACAATTTATAACATGTTTATTAGAGTAACATCAATTAAAAAGAAAAGGGCAATACGGAATAAGATTATGCATCATAACTCTTCCACATCGCTGTCAACCACAACCGTGCCCAAAATAATGGCGGCGTTGCCACGTTGTATGGTAATGGAGAGCCTCTGGCCGTAAACACCAGCATTTTGGTCCCGAGAACTGTCGACCAAAAGTTTACATATAGCTCTGTAAATGAGCTTTGCACTAGGGCCCCACGGTCCAAGAGTCTCGACCCCAAATGGCTCAAATAAATAAATCCGACAAGATTTGTGTATTTTCGCCGTTTCAGGGTCTCCGCAGACGCGGCAGCAGCTTCCGCGCAGCTAGCAGTGCCTGGAACATGGGAAGGCGCAAGGGTATCCACACATGTAGCATCCCACACAAGCGGTTTTCCCATCTTGCAAGGCACCAATGACATCCCGTCGGGATTCTTCCCATCGTCTCGAGCCAAGCCCTTGGGTTCAAGAATTACTGGCATACCAGCGAGAGAAAGGGCACGACGGATGATGTCATTTATGCTAGCATGTCGCGAAAACCGACCGGCACTTTTGTAGCAGGATAGACCGTGGTGACCTAGGCGGTCGACTGTTTCACCGCGGTGACAACGATGGGGAGCGATGCAGGATGTACCGAGGCGTAAGCAAGCAGCAATGCGAAAAGTACTGTTATCTAATCGTGTGCCAATATGACTTGAAGGCAAAGCATGAAGCCATTCACCCGACTCACTCTCCCCCACAGCCAGTAGGCGCGCTCGCTCTGCTGCACTCGATGAAGTTCGGAAAAAATAACTTTTTAATCAACAAATATTTGCAACAACCAGCTGACCCGCGCAACATCTTTAACGTCATATGGGTAAGGTCTATGAAAGGAAAAATAATGAAATAAAATCGAAAGTTGATTGGAAACAAAATCAATAAAGAAGATAAGAATATGAACTCTATTACAGTTCATAATCATAATATATGATTCATTTGTTTAAAAACAGAATAAGCGGTAAATCCTTGTACATTTGGCCATGAAACAGAAGTTTCCAGTTTGATAAAATAATGTGTAAGTAATCTAATTTCATAAGAAACCTGATGTAATTACTTTAAAACAATGAATTCATTGAAAATTCAGATAAAGTAATGTGAATTTTCTTAAAATATTTTAAATCTGCCGAAATCTGCCATTTTAGTAAATCGTCAGCATGATCTGCCACAGACAAAATTTAGGACCAAAATCTGCCAAAATGGCAGAAATCTGCCACAATTGGTCACACTGGTCAGCGGCGCAATTCTATTGCGTTTGGTAGATATTCGTACATGATAACTATGTAACACTGACCTGTATTATTAACTGGACTGGTGATCGGTTTCATAAAAGTGTGCCTAATTGAAAATCGCCATTTGGCGCTGACGGCAGCTAGCGAATGTACTTGGAACTAATACTAGTGATGTACAACACCTGTCTTGGTGTCGATAGATATTTTTGTACCAATGATGTTTACATAATATGAATGACTACTTTAAAGTACCTAAGTAGGCTAACCATCAGGCTCGCGAATTCAGTTTGGCGAGCTTAATATAAAAAAAAAGTGTTTGTTTAAACAGTGGTCGCAGGTATGTTGCCAAAGTAGTGTTACTATTGTAAATCGGCTGAAAAATGACACCGGACACAGCCCACACAGTCATTGGTTGTCTTTAATCATAATTGGGTCATGTTAGAACTTAAAGCTTAATTATTAACAAAAATAGTCTCACTAAGTGTTATAATTCAATGTTAGTGCTAGAAAGTTATATTTCACACGCTAGTTAGTTACTGTTTCGATTATCTACTACAATTTTAAGTGTTTATTAATAACTAGCTGAGCCCGCAACTTCGTTTACGTCACATAAGGTGTATGAAAGGAAAGGTATTTCTTCATCGGAGTCATCAAGCAGCGCCTGAAACTGCCCTGTTTGCTTAATCATAAAAGAGCTTAATGATTAAGTCTCTTTTATGATTAAGCCAACACGCCAGTTTAGGTTCACTCACATTCAAAGAAACCCCTACAATTAAAATTTTCAAAATATCGGATTCTTAAAAGTGTTATAACTCTTTTATTTCTAAACCGATTGACATAAAACAAACGCTAAATGTTAACTGGAGCAAACCTCAACACAATAAAAAAACCGCATTGCAATCGGTTGAGCGGTTACTGAGATTAGCGTGCACAACCGTACAGACAAACAGATATACAGACATACAGACATACAGACAAACAGACAAAAATTCTAAAAATCATTGTTTTGGGTTCTATTGCGTTCATAAAGCCCCCCTATAATATTTTTTCTTATTTATCTTCCATGTACAGACAGCGACCTGTTACGATTTTATTATATGTATTGATTTTAATATGTTCATTAAATTATTAAAGAACTTTTACCATGCCTCTTGTTTTTTAAACTACGAATTTTGGCAATGGACAGAAAATTATCGACATACATTTTGACATCCCTATTAATCATTATAGGTTATAAAAATATTCGTAAAATCCCCGAAACTCGAAGGGTATTCGCTTATGATAGTAAAAAAAAAACCTAAATTATGGTTTTATAATAATTGCTTAAGAATTAGATTCTTAGATTTACTTACTTGTGAAAAGAGACGCCACAGCCCTTCTCGTATCTTGTTTTACAATATACACACGATCTCAAGCTAAATATCTACTTAATTACACTATGAACTAAATTTATACATCAAAACACTTCAAATTTATACCAATCACAGTAATAACTTAAAAATATTCGAAATTTCACACATAAACTCCTTCTGAAATAAACAAACAACGGCCATTTGCAAACTAATTTAGTTCTCAGTGCACTCGACAGAGGCGCTTTGAATCGGCACAAAAAAGTAGCTGTCATTTTGTATGGAATAGCCAGTCCAGCGATTATTATTACAGGTCAGTGCTATGTAAATAGTTGTTTATAGAAAAACGCTCGGAAAATGTGTATAAAAACTTAATACCTTTAATTGAGTGCAAAAAAATATACAAAATGTTAATAGTTTAGCCACAGTATTGAAAAAACTTTTCGGAGAGAGTCAACTTTGGGATTTTTTTCTATCTAGTGAAATTTATTGGATCGTGTAACGGGCTCGGAATATGTTTAGCTTATATCCTTAACTATTATATATATATTTTTCAGATTTAAAAACCCTTTACTTTATGACTAGGATTGTTTCAAAAAACTCAAAATCTGACCCACGCGGCCTTAAATATGAATGAAAGTTGCTTTCAGTGTGCGTGATTGCTTTGCATGTTTGTGTGCATCGACGTATACGTGCACATTAAATTCTACGTGCTTGACAATTGCCAATTGATCATGTCGGGACCCCTTAAAGGTTTGGAAAGCAAAAAGATGCAATTTTTGGTTGGTCTTGGTTACGCGTCTCGGCGTGAATCTAAGAAAATATAGATTCTATGAAGTTTCACTTAAACTGCATGTGAATAAATCGATATTTAAAAATATTTTTCATGCAAAAAAAAAGCATTCTCCTAGAAAACGTCAAAATGTAGAAATGTAGATTAATTTCATTGAAATCGCTAAAGCAGTTTCCGAGCACGTTCGAATTCAAAGCTTAGAACAAACATGGGCAATGCATACTTGTCTATCGTATTTGGAGATACACGACGATATATAATGTTGTATGATGTGTCATTCAACTCTCGAGACACGCAGGAAACCCTACTAACCCTATTTGTAGTTGTTTACCTACTGTGATGTAACGACTGTGGTCTGTTACATAATGTACTTATAAAGAACTTGTAGCCCTGTAAGTAGAGTTTATTTATAAGACCAAAATAGGTAATTTAGCTATAACGAACATAAATGCCACTATGAGTACAGAGTGTTTATAAGAAGACCAAATATGTTTAGGCTTCGTTTGCGTTTCATTATGTATTTAACATTATCGAGATAAAATATTTAAAAAATATTAAAAACACGGGCTTAGGGGCCAGACACACAGAAAAGACGTAAGACGAGGACGCGTCGCGGACTGCGCGCCCTTTCGATCAATTTTCATATAAAATGTAGTGACCGACCGAAGTTTCGGTTTCGGTTTCGGTTTCGGCCAGTTTCGGCCAAAAAATCGAGTTTCGGCCGCAGTTTCGGTTTCGGCCAAAATGGGCCGAAACTTTCGGCCGGGCCGAAACCCACGTGTTCATGAATTTTGAGTGTCTGGCTCTGCTTGTGACGTGGTTGGGGTCTGCCCAACCAGTTAATATATTACTAACCGAAGATTTTGAGATTTACAAAGGACTTCCAATCAATAGTTATAATAATACAACTTTATTTAAGCCACAAGCAATTACGAGTACAATCATTGAGAAGTATTAGACAGTTACCCCTGCGTATGTCTTCGACCTCCGTTTTAGGATCCAGTTTTTACTTTTGGTTACTGAATCCAAAAGATCTAGGACATTACATAACCCTACCCCTTTGTTGTCGGTTCCGTTGACTGTGTTGATCGTCTGTCTGTCTGTCAGGAGGCTGTAACTGTAGATGATGTATTTCTTTTGCCGCTATAGCAACAAATAATAAAAATAGACAAAATAATAGTACTAAAGAGGGCCTCCCATACAACAACCGTGTCTTTTTTGCCGCTTTTATTGTATGGAACCCTTCGTGCGTGAGTCCGGCTCACTCGTGCCCAGTTTTAGTTATACACTTCTAGAATGTAACCAATACCGGTCAAGAGCTAGTAGCAGGGCACCGTGTGGTTTTAGTCGGTAGGAGTTCGCAATAGCATCTATGAGTAATTCAACACGTAAAAGAAAGAAACTCGTCTTTAGGTGGAGATATTTCTAAAATAAACACTTGAGAAGACTTCTACCGTTGATCGATGGCACTTGGTGGAACTTGCTGCAGCTATTGAAAAAATAACCGGCTAAGTGCGAGTCGAACCCTCACGGAGGGGTTAAAGTGGGACCCTATTAACAAGACCGTCTGTCTCTTAGTCACGAGGTTGTATCGCTGGAACCACGCCAGATAGAGGCCTATTTTCACTGAAGATGTATTTCTGTTTTTTTTTCTTTTTATACCACTAAGGTGGCAGACGAGCATACGGCCGACCAGAAGGACTGGTGGTCACCGCAGCCTATGAACGTTTGCAACACCAGAGGCGCCACACTCGCGCTGCCGACTCTGTAAAAACCTTCTTAGACCCCTTTTGAAGAACCCCATACTGTAGGCGTTTGGGAAAACCGAGGCAGGAAGATCATTCCACAACCTAAGCGTGCGTGGAAGAAAATCCCTATCGGATCTAACCGTCCTCGAACGCTCCGGACGTAGGGTGTGAGGATGAAATCCCAGTCTATAGCGAGTGGTGCGATGATAGAACGTAGCCGTGGGCATCATGTCAAACAATTCCGTTGCCGCTATTTTTTACTCTTGAATCCTACAGAGATGCTATGCCGGAGTCCTACCGACTAAAAACCACGAATTGGGAGCCCCGAAAATGCCCTCGGAATGATACATACTGCAGTCGCGTCTTTGGGGGGTTGTTCAGTTGTTATCTTGCTACTTGAGGGGGGCATGCATGAATCTCAAACTTCATGCTATAGTCTAGGGCCTGCTTCTATAAGTTCGGTAAGCAGACGTCCTCAGGCCCCTGGTCATAGAGGCTGATAGTATAGGGCGCGCCGTCACAGACTGTGCAACTTGGGTGGGAGAGTTCTCTCCCGCTTCCTCCCCGGCGCCTTCTCTTTCACGAGCATGACCTGTTCATAGAAAGGCGCCTTCTTGCGCCATTGAAACAATGACGCAAGGGCCCTCGCTTCCAGGTCCCATAGAGGAGTCCCGGCTAGAAGACATGCCGCCTCAACTGAGATCATGCGGTATCCCCTTATCCTTACCCTGACAGCCATTGCTTTCTGCGGGCTAAGCAATCTAGCCGCATTGCTGGCCATCAGGATCTCCGCTCATATAGGGCATGATCCCAAGGTACAGTCTCCTGCAGGGAGCGTTGGGCCCCCTGATAGTGGGCAAAAACCGCGAGAGTGCGGCTGATGCCCCCTCCCTCAGTTTTGGGACCAAACTTCGGAAGTGGTATCCGATGTTACACGGGCTATCGAGTACGATCACCTGATACGTCATCGAGAGCTCTATGCCGATGCTGACGCCCCCAATATGTAAGCTGGATCCCGCAGGTGTCCTTTAGGGCTGCGTCTCGTTGCGTTTCTCCTCGCGCCGCGCTGTAATTAGGGTGTCGTCGTAACACGTTACGCACGTAACAGGTTACCCCGACACCTCTGAGCAACGGACCACAGAAGGATGTTCCACAGAAGCGGTCCAAGAACGATCCCTGTGGAACACCGAGCGACACATCTCGCCGACCCTCTCTCGGGTAAGTTATGGCCCTCTCGGAAAGATAGGCCCCGATACTTCGACGGAGGTATTGAGGCATTCCATGGTAAATAAGCGCCTCCCAAACGCAGCTCCAGGGCAAGGTGTTGAAAGTGTTGGAGATTACACCATATGCTGTTGCCGCTATAACAAAAAATACCTACTAAAATCAGAAAAAAAAATCCACACAACAAACGTAATTTTTGTAACGGATTTCTCTGTGCAGGAATCCGACTCGCACTTGGCTGGTTTTTTTTTTTTCAATATGAACACGTGAGTTTCGGTTTCGGTTTCGGTTTCGGCCGAAACTGACCCAGGGGCCGAAAGTTCGGTTTCGGTTTCGGTTTCGGCCGGAAAACCAGTTTCGGTCGGACACTAATAAAATGTATAGAAGCGTCGAGATTCAACGCAAACAGAAAGGACGGGGCAAGGACTGCGCGAGGACACGACGCTTCGACGACTGCGCCCTATTCGAAAACAAACTGAAGAGGCGAGGCACAGACAAGACGCGGCAAAAAAGGGGTGGGCGGGGATTAACTTCGAACATCTTCATCGTCTGAAGAAGACATGTTGTCGTCTCAAAAGTACACGATAACAAATCCTGAAAAATAAAATTTACCCAGCACAAAGTAATTGTATTTTGGTTTATCAGATTTCATTCAATATCATATTGAAGTAGTCGCCAAATAAACCCGGTTTAGGTAGTTATTGTTAATGGCACTAATCTCAATATTATATTGAACAAAATCTGATAAATCAAAAACAATTACTTTGTACTAGGTTAATTTTATTTTTCAGGATTTGTTTGAAGTCGGTTTTATTTTTTATTACAATTTTTTTTTTCATTATTTTAAGTGACGGATGGACCGAAAAATATATCTAACTAGGTGTAAAGTTCTCATCACTACAAATCAATCAAGCCCAAACACAAAGTAACTGCTGTAAATCATTAAGGAATTCCCTCGACTGTCTTTCGGTTCCATCATCAGATCGACTTCAGACCTTTATTAAATTGTAGTGCATTAAAGCACTTAATTAAAAAGTTAACAAACGCACTAGTTGTCACTGCAATTTTCGGTGGTTGCCCTCGATTTCTCCTGGATCCCATCATCAGATCCTGACCTGGTGAAAATGGGACCACCTCAGAAGTAAACCCTATTCAACAAAAGAAAAAAAATTGAAATCCGTGTTATAATTGACGGAAATATCGGTTAACATACACAAAAAAAATAAACATACAGACGAATTGAGAACCTCCTCCTTTTTTGAAGTCCGTTAAAAATGAAAAAAATCTCTTCACTCCCTCGGAAAGATGTCCCGTGACTCCCAACAGACCTACGGCCGCCACTGCGGCCTCGCCCAGGGGGTGGTTCGGGTGCTATCCCGCGTCTTGGGGGGGTTCGGGTGTGATCCCGCTTCTATGGGTAGCTCTATAGCTCCGTTAATAAGATACAGCCTCGTGACAGACAGACTGACAGACGGACAGCCAAGTCTCAGTAATAGGGTCCCGTTTTCACCCTTTGGAAACGGGACCCTAATTACGAGATTATGCATAACAATATATTTATGTAAATGTAAAATACTAGGCGATGATGAATTTTGCTCGTACCCGTTTCCAACAGGAACTGGTTACCGGGATTAAAACAGATAAAACATTCTTTGATCCGGTTTATACCCGTGTCAAATTTTGGGCTCAATCGAGATACAGAACTTTTAAGAGCTTTTGAGGCGTACACAAATGATAATGATTTTTTTATGAATAGCCTAAGTAGCTGTTAGTATTTCGATCTACCGTTGCATGCCACCTTTTGCCCCAGCCTTTTATAAAAATTATAAAAATATATAATGTATGTATGTTTGCCCGATTCGATGTTTGATACACTTCCTTGAATAGTAACGTGATGATATAGTTTATATCCTACTTAATAAGTTCTTTTTAACTAGGTTATTTCTTGAGATTACCACTAACCTACAAACTCACAATTTACCTCTTTATAATATCAGTAAGTAGAGTACCTATAGAACTATAGACTATTTTGCGGTTATTGGTATTATGTAGGTATGTCTACAGATAATGGTAACCATAACCACATAGGACATTAAAGGAGTTTGCCGTCCTCCGTTGTATTTCCCATTTACCTCAAATATTTAATTAGGTATTTGCTTTCGTGACTCGTTTATTATAAAGATACTAGCTGTGCCCCGCGGCTTCGACCGCGTAGAAGTCGTTATCGCGTCAGAGTCGTTATATCGTAAAATCATAACCCTCCTTTTGCACAGTCGGTTAAAAAGTAGCTTATGTCCTTCCCAGGGCCTCGAACTATCTCTATACCAAATTTCATCTCAATCGCTCCAGCCGTTTAGGCGTGAAAGCGTAACAGACAGACAGACAGACAGACAGAGTTACTTTCGCATTTATAATATTAATATATATAGTAGGGAAGTAGGGATTTTTTGCTCATTCAACATAGAATCTACTCTATAATTATCAAACATCAATGTAAGTAAAAACAGATACCTACTCCTATAATGTCCTAAATTATGTTCTGTGCCCCAAGACATAATTTGGTATGCATTGTACGACTTATAACCCAAATAAAATAAAAAAAGTTCTCTAGAACTTGGGTTCGGCGTTCAAAAACGCGTAGCTTAATTTAGGGGACTCCTAGTTTCCGTCAAGCTTGTTTGGTACAGCCCTCGATGTAGTATTTTGTAGTGGTGCTCACGATGAACGTCTACACAGAAGATGTCGAGATTACCCTGTTACGGTATTATTGAATTTTGAAGAGAGGGAGAATGGGGGATTGTTGTGCTGTAAATGCCGGTGCTTTGCGGATATTGATTTTGATCAAAGGCTCCTATGGAAGGAGCCTATGGAAAAATATGGTCCAAATTCTAGTCGTAATCGGTCACCAGCTGCTGTCTCATTTCCTCTATTTCAGTCCCTCTCGCCGCAGGACATGCTATCAAGCTATCATTCGCATATCAATGAATACTCCCGAGGGACAACGCTGCATGGTCGAAAGAAGATGGGCGGATCATATCACAAAACATGATAAGTATCAATGTAATTATTTTCTGTATTTATTCTGATACAACGACGGCGACGTATCGATGTTTCTTCTGAAGAAAGATAATCTCTTCTTTATATTGAGCATCTTGGAGATAATTCATGGGTAAACTTTATCAGAAACTGGAATATTAGTTGTTGTAAACGCTGTAAGTTGTTAGATGACAGCTGCACTTGACAGTATACTTGAAAATAAATATAACTTAGTCACTTGCAATGAGGAAAACACAAGCAAATCGAGAGATTTACATGATAACGGAGCGTGAAACCAGCAAACAGCAGGCACTGTCGAGGACACTGACATGGTTCCAGCGTCAGCAACCGTAAAATTGCACCACAGTCATTGTCTATTCAGCAATAATTTCCTGTTCTAACCTATTCCACCGCGGTACCGTTATGTGACACTTGGGTATATTGACACTACTGAAATGCACGCTACAATAAAGTGACCCAATTATGAGAATTGATTTCGAAATATGTATAATTGTATAGGCTGTACCACAGATTATAGAAGTAAAGGCAGATGAAGCATGCCGAACAAGAAAGTGAGGCCAAGAAAGCAAATACTAAATTTAAAAAAATTAGTACTGTGTAGACTTTCTAGAAGTGAATACGCGAATAATACTATCATAATATGACGGCATTATTCACCAAAAATAAGAAATCTCTCGTTACGAATGAATAGTGTTTAACACTGCCGCGTTGTTTACAGTACTTTCTTTTTGATTTAGTATCGAAAAAGTAGTATTAAATACAGTCAATGTCAGAATATTAAACGTTGAGAAGGTCTTTAGCCTAATGGTAGAAGCCCTACTACAAACGTTAACATACTTTAGTTAAATTGTATGGATTGATTGAAATATTTATAGATCAAGGTTTGCCACTTAACTTTTGAAGGTAATGTTGGATTTGAATTAAACTGAATATTGTTTTGATGAGATTTTACAGTCCTTTGTGATCTTGGCTTGACCATTAATTTTACGCTGCCTTTAATAAATTAATGAACTAATTTATAAAAATACTAGCTGATGTCCGCAGCTTCGCCCGCGTAAAAGTTTGTTCCCGTTCCCGCTTCCGATGGGAACTTATTCCCGGTATAAAAAGTAGCCTATGTGTTATTCCAGGCTATAATGTATCCCTGTACCAAATTTCAGCCAGATCCGTCCAGCCGTTTGAGCGTGAAAGAGTAAGAAGTATCCACACCCAGAAACTTTCGCATTTATAATATTAAAGTAAGATTAAGAAGTAAAATAATATAACACTCGTTTGCCGACAGCCGCTTCGTTTCCATCGTCTTGGTGTGATTTAAAATTTTCTAAATATTTCCGGACACTTATACATTACATATTACATTATCCCGAGAGTTCTAGTATTTTGCTATTACAAACTAATATTTATTTAAATGTTTGTTATTGTAATACTAAACAACAAACCTACGACTATAATAATGTGTTGCTTATTAAACTAGTATTATCTTTTTATAAAGAACACATTTTAAGATAAACGTAAGTAGGAAGATACATTAAGCCGAGTGCCAATGCCTTGGTAATTATGCAGAGGCAGAGGTGCGGGCGAACAACAAGCTATGAGACAAAATATTATTACTTACAACATAATCTGGTCAAACCAGTCAATAATGGAAACATTCTTGAATGATTATGTTGAAGTTGAAGGACGCTCAATAAAACCGCCTTTGAATACTTATGTCGATTAAAACTTGAGAAGAATAAAGAACACTGTTGATGTTGAAGTGACTCATGCTCATGCATGAGAGAAGAGAAGGTTCTTTCAATCGTTTTATAATTAAAGTATGAATCACAGAAGTAAACGATCTGTATCAATTGTGTAATGAAAGGTTCATGTGTAATGGTAAATATTTAATATCGGTATTGACTGTATCGATGCTGACTAAGAAAATCTAAGGGCAGATTCGAACAAAATCGGAGTGAATAAAAATAAAAAAATAAATTCTTTATTCGGCACGCACAAATATATAAAACAAAGAGACAACAACAAAAAAATAGCATAAGTATAATGTGCGTGCCCGAAAAAGTCGTCATCTCAGCTATTGCTGCACTAACAGGTTAATGTTAGGCAGCGCTGATTTTCAGATGACGCCTTGTAAGTAAGAAAGTAAGTGTGTAAGACTATGCTGAAGTAAGTAGTCTACTTCAGTATGGTTACCATACCATAGTTACGTTGTGCTTATTAGTTGTTGGTAAAATGGAAAATGACTTTACTTTTAGAATAAGTGCAAGTTATTCCCCAGTATAGTCTTACTCCGATTTTGGTCAAATCCGCCCTAAGTGTTTGATATATCTTCAAAATGTAGGCAGAAATCTATTGGTGAAATGTCACTAGTCTCATTTAGAAACGGCAAAACATGAGACGACAGACATTTGAACAGTAAATTTCCGTCCACGCTCCCAATTTGCAATTTTGTATGGTCGAGAATGGCGGTCTGACGTACCATATTTCCTTTTTCGTATTTCAACTCCGTCGTATTCGTAAAATAGTAAAAAAAAAAGTCATTAAACTTCAAGGTGAACAGTATTCTGGTCGAGTGTGACTTGCGAATAGGCATTAAGATCAACAAGTTTTCGATAATAAAAAAAATGCTAAATTATACAGCAATGCTCATAAACTTTTGGACTTGAAATTACGTCATCTGTCTAACAACCTGATGAGGGATGTGTGATTTGCGAACAGTCAGCTTTTAGGAAACAAAATTGATTGAGTTGTACTCTCAAGAAAATTTGATTTCATTCTTGGTCTTTCTCAGACTCATCATAATAATAAATATTGCAGACCTTTTATTCAAGTTAAACAATTTAATTCACATAATTATGCCATATTCTATGACATTGATTATTACGGCTCCGCTCCCTTGAGTATTCATGATGATACGTAGCTTAGCTATGTTACTTCTGAAAATAAGAGGGGTTGGTAATGCATTTTAGAAGTGGCTTTAGTAGTTTAAGAGTTTATTGATTACAAACCAAAAAGTTTTCCTCTTTGTCACTCAAGCGATGCAACTAAACCTAAGTATGAAATTATTTTAAAAGTACAAGGATATTTTGATTCAGAAATAAATTTTGGCCTCTAAACTAGGATTAACTAGGATTTCCCTTACAAAGGTCAAGTCGTCTTGAGAGTCTCCTTGCAAAAAGAAATACTAATAAAAAATTGAAATGTTTTGACGTGTTAAATAATGTAACCGCGGCTGTTTTATTTTTCTCTATTTTGAAACCCAACCCGGTGTAAATTATATCGTGGTTCGTGGTGTAACAAAATCTTTACTTTTATGTAAGACTGAAATTTACAAAACACAGACTAATCGGCTCTTTAAGTTATAAATGGTACTTAAGATGTAACTGACACAAGACTCTTCTTAAGGCACATTTCTTATGGACGTTCTGGTATAGATCCTGATCCGTTGGACCTATAAGATGCTAAGGGCTAGCATAGGACTGGTGGAACTCAATCTTACAATGTCCGAATCGGAATACGACAAAGCTACCAGCAGACGGATTTGGAAGTCTTATGTAAATTTATGTCTACGGTGACGTGCTAAAAATGCCATAAATACTCAGTAGATACGAAGTTCTCAACTATACTGCAAATTAATAAAGGTAAACCAACAAACGGTATAATCGTAGGATGTATGAAATATATTTTTAAAATGGCGATGTACATATTTGTTAGAGGACTATAACTTATTTTTATCATAACGGACATTTGACCAAGGTTGTCAATATAAATGCCTAGCATGCATACCAAGTCGCTACGTAACTCATCTTGGTCTACTTGTCCTGTCGTTAATTCCAACAGCATTGTGACCACGTTTAAAACACAACGGATGTCGTATAAGTAATAGATGTGACTTGTTTGCAAATGTGGTTCCTCGGAGACCTTCGGAGCTTCGAAACATCAGTATGCGAATACCTTTCCGATTGGACGGATACGTTTGAAGCGACAAGTTGCGTACACGCTCTTAGTGATCTCTAACATTATTGAGCATAATATATAACTTTTGTGTTTTGTAGACTGGTCATTGTTATTGGGATACGTTCAAATATACAGTATATTTTTTTTTTTAAATATAGAAGCTAAACGTTTGTGGAAATCAACAAAATTTTCTGTCAAAACGGCGCAATACGGGGACGAAGCGATGACTGCATGGACGATGTTCAGTTGGCGAAGATTATACAGCAATGGAAGAATGGCTGATTGTGTAGAAGACAATCATGTAGAACTGCCTGCGGATACGCGGCAGCTGGTGTACAATGTGTATGTGTACTTCAGTAGGAGACCGGGACGAAGTGCCAAGGTGGCTCTGTCGAAAACTGCGAGTGCTACGATGATACCCAAAGACATAGTTGCCGAAATAGTGAGGGACAAATATCGTGAATGATGTGCAGTTTTTACATATACTACAGGTAGTATGCAGGAGTATTCAACGTTTGGTTGAAAGGAGTTGTCTAATTAAAATCCAGTTCTACGTACTTTGGTATTTGCGTTAATGTCGCATGATAAGTAGGTACGCAGGTAGTTTCTGTTGCTATTTTTGTACATATTTAAACATCGTATAGTTTGTCTTTAACAACTTGTAAATATATGTCATAGAAGGTATATTGTGCATTTGTGTACTATCCGTTTGCACAAAGACAATAAAACAATGTCAAGTTACATTATTAGATACGTAAACTATGTAGTTTTCTCTCAAAGGCAAAATAGAGCACACAGTTTACTTTACAACATTGCATTTTATATATTGTATTTAAATATTTTATTGAAAAGCATTTTCTAATGATACAATTTAATAAAATAGGTAAGTAAATTTAAGTTTTATTTGAAAACTAAAGCTTTTTGTAGCCCCGGTTACAAAGTGCTTACGCGATGAATGTCTTCAAATAAACGTTCATCGCAAGCATCTTTCGCTAACGGTCAGTTTTGAGATGAGTAATAATGAATGATATTTCAGTGCAATTCCATTTACGATAATTCGGATAAGACACGTGGAATTTTACAATCGAAAATTATGGAAGTGTACTTCAAATAGATGACATTAACGTTATTTTCAGTAGTTTTACTTGTTTCTTTTAAATCGTCAGTCAAGATAGCAATTATTATGCATTAGTTTCAGCTGATGTGAAGTAAATACTGTGGCTAATGTTTTAAATAGTATGTTAGCAACGCCATTCATACTTATTCACGTACTATTCTAATAATGTAATAGAAGTACTAACCCTGATGAATTAAATAGTAAAAAAAACGTATAGGTACTTGCACTGTCGCGATAAATAACTTTTGTAGTACTACCATGTTCGATTTCGAGTTTTAGCAGCAGATAGGTATTAGAATTAAGTAAGTAGTAGGTAAGCATTTGGAAAAGCAAGTCTAAAGAGGAAATATTTACAAACGATACTATAACTACCTGTCTAAAACACACATTCACTAAATTTTATATGTATTTACTAAGATCAAAGACCGGTAGATTGATATCCACTGATCTCATTATTTAATATCATAAGTACTTATATCGTGTTAAGGAGGAAATATTAAAACGATTTCATAACGAGATACGGTTCTTTCATTATTATTTACAGTTATTTATGAACACTGAAATTGGTGCTTTACGAGCTGAAAAAAGGTTGGTGCTACCATTTATAATTAAATTATACATAACTAGCAGACGTCACGCGTTTTCACCCGCGTAGTTCCCGTTCCCGTGGGAATACGGAAATAAAATATAGCCTATGTTCACCGCAAAGAGTGTAGCTTTCCAACAGTGAAAGAATTTTTCAAATCGGTCCAGTAGGTCCGGAGCAAAAAAAAAAAAACAAATCTTTCCTCTTTATAATATTTGTATAGATTATGTACTTACGTCAAAATTTAAACTGCCAAAGACACGCTGATATAATAAAATACACACACAAGACTGCACCAGTTTTACACACAAAGTGATATGAAAAACCGTCACCTAACTTCTGTTGATAGGCGAGAGAGTATAGCTTTATGTATTTCGTCTGTATTGCACTGTTTCCTATCTACGTTGATACACACGCCATAAAAACGAAATATCGGTACGGTGCCAAGTTCAGAGCATACCAACAGGTACAACTATACTGCACTAGTTCTTCCACTGTACTGTTTAAGACGCCACAAGTACTCTGAGTCTCTGAATCACTACTGCCGACGCTGACTGGCTGAAAGTTTCAACAGAACAGAAATTGCTGAAGGTCACTGGATCTACCTACACTCGACATAACACAAGAACAGTATGCCAGTCGATGAGCGAAGCATCATTCATTATTTGTTTTGAATAAAAACATCTACAACTAGTTATGTTCGGAAAACTTTGTACGTTGGACCGTAAATTGCTTTAACTATCGACTAAAATCTAATAAATGCTTAATTATAGAGAACTGTTTACGTTGTAAGTACTTTGGTAGCTAGAAATATTTTGCGTTCAATCGTTCAGTGGAAATATTTGCTGGGGTATGTTGTTTTATGCCAGACACTGTTTAAATTTATGACCTTATCGTGTTTAGACATACCTGCCTCCAGCCACAGACTAATAAATAGTTACTACGTCTCCAGCTTCGAAAGGAAAATTACAATAAGGTACATTATAAAGTAAAACATGGTTAATGATGAACTTCGAAATTATAGGTCTAACGAACTCCAAAATTGAGTCAAGGCTACTCAGACAATCGATATATTATACGGTACTTACACTTTGAAAAAAAACCAAAAATAGTACCCTAATCTAAAGTATTTTGTCCTCCATTACGGCTATCGAAGAATAAATGTATCCACCTAACTTACAGCAAAGTGGGCTCACTCACTCAATACAATAGTGTAATAATGTATTGAATATAAAAGAAGGGAGTAAGTACCTACATTAAGTTAGTAATGTTATTATGGTTTCAAGATTGATTACAAATACAAATCAAGAGTTAAGTGCTCTAAGAAGGTAGTATTTCGTACATCCATCTAACCCAATATAACAGAAGTAAATGTCAGAAAAGCAAGTAGAAAATTGTCTGCTCTTTTGAAGCATCAAACATATATCTTCCTACAAGACACATTTGCTTAAAATACAGTCTACACACAATTTTTACTTAAAGATAAGAAAGATAAATATGAACAATTTTTATCGCATTAAAAGCATTTCAAAGCAGAACGCCTGGCAACTTGTAGTCAAAGTGAATACGTACGTAATGATAAAATTATCTCCTCAGCAAATAAACTGATAACACAGCAAGCAATATAACATTACTAAATGCATAACACTATATAATCAACGAAAATAACATATCACCTACGTTTGCAGTTGCAAAACGACTGAGTTGAATCGTGGTTGAATCCCTTCACTTAGATGTAGGCAGGCAGACAATGACTAACCACTAACCGTGTATCCAACCGTGTGTTTCTAGTCTAGTTGCACAACTTCCAACGTTTTTTATGAATAAAGCATCTTCACACTATTACAAACGGCTACATAATCTGAAAACGTGACACTGTACCGGAAAATCAAGTTCATACAACTATGCAGAATCAGTCGCAACGTTTTTAAAGGTTTCTTCCGCTTGCTCAATAGAGACTACAATTTTATAATACAGGATGTTCAGTCGATGGTTTGCATCAGACCCTCTCCTTTCCTAATACTCAACGTAGCGGTAACCAGAAATGTCGTGTCTTCCTGCAGTGGAAAGAGAAACCGCTTTCGTTACCAATAAATGTAGAGGTTGCCAAGCAACTCCGCACATTCTACGCTACATTCTCGTCTACTACGAAGTTCATCCATATTAAACCACAAATAGTAGATCTGTTTGAGAAGTTGATACAAAGGCCAATCAACCTCAAAATGATTGATATGACTGATTTGATTGGGCTCTGTAGCTATGTTATCGTCAAAAAAGTTTTGTCATACACAAGACTTTTTTGAAGTTAAAGTTCATCGGTAATGTAATGAATGATAGAGAACTTGTAATTTATTTGTTTAACGTGTGGAAATCCTTATGGATGCTATGCCGGACTCCTACCGATTAAAACCACACGGTGCCCTTCCATCAGCCTACGGTCGGGAGTCCCGGGTACGTCTTCGGAAGGAAACACCAGGGCTCCCTACGACAGAGACTTTGAATTTGCACCCTATCACACTACTATGACGGGCGAATGGACACGCCACCGTCTTGACCTGCTTCTGTAATAACGAAAAGTAGCCAACTCGCCGTTCTTCGATTCTCGGTCATGGAGGCCAATAGTCCTGGGCGTATCGGCTTTGGGTGCCAAACTCGGAAGGGATATTTCTCTTGCCCTCCCTCCCATTTTTTGAGTATAACTTGCTCGCCGCAAGGCGGCGCGGCGTCTCACTTCCGCCTGCCGGAAACCATAGTTTTCACCATAGTCTCCAGCGTGAATATGTCCACTCCTAGGCTATAGAACTATAGCCAATGTCACTTCTGTATACCCAATTCAACTTTTAGATGGTGAAAGGAATTTATAAATAGGTTCCGGAGGTTACTCTTTTCATTACAAAACAGACAAATATTTTCTATTTATAAAATTGCTGAGTTCCAGATTTTAATGAATAACCTTTATTTTTTAATACCATGTAGCACATTTCTAACCTTTGCAATACGGAAGTATACAGCATACAAATACATTTTAAAATTAAAAATAAAAGTAATCTGCTTTTGTGAAAAATTCACTTCCTTCTGAATCAGGGTTCTGCCAAACCGTTTCTACAGAATTGTTTGGACAATAACAATATACAACACTACATATTGACAAGGGATAATTTCTTCCTAGAATCTTACTGCCTACTGATTAGCTCAAAAACCACCAGTAGCTAAGCGTTCTGTTAATGATCATTATAGCTGCCGTGTCTGGACGAAATCAATCACTCTTACCAGTGCCGCAGCATATGAAGACTATTCTGAAATGAGTGAACGTCTATGTCTTTTTCATCTTCGTGTTTCGGAAGACACGTTAAGCCGTTAGTCCCAAATGCCAGAACATCAAGCAAATTGAAGGACTTTCATTCTGCTTAAAAATACAGCAGGTCGCCACAATCTGCCCTGTCGATTTCAATACAGTAATAGAGGGCCATCGCCTATTTCGAGCTAAGACTATTTAACTACTAGTTAAATAGTTCAAGATTTCGAGGGACAAAATATAACAGTGAATTTCTCCTCGAGGAACTATAATATAAAGTCGAATTTTTAATTAGACGACGTAAAGTGACAGCAACTAATGTCACTTCTTCATAGAAATTAAGCAACATTGTATGAAGAAGTGACATAAGTTGCTGTCACTTTACTTCGTCTAATTAAAAATTCGACTTTAGTTATGTATAGTTTGAAATTTAATTATTTATACACTTACTGCTTTTACTTTTATTGTAGGAAAAGTCATTGTCCTAGTAGACAACAAGGCCAAGTACAAAATTCCCTGTGAAATTATCTAGCGTAAATTAAATTTTAAAGGCTGGAACTAATCTGAAAATAACTCTCACCCTATGACGTCAAACTCGGCGGTACCGCATATAAGTATTAGATCAGCATGTATAGGATAAAAGGCACTTATCGATAGTACTTCTGACACGAAATGGAAAATGATTTGTACACCTTAAAACTGATATCTTATGGCTAAGAGTTCTTTTCAGTCAGTTAATCAGTACATTATACTAGCAGTTTATTACACGTACTCCACGCAGGGTTTTGGTGGTTTTGTTCATTACCCTGTTGTAAGAAAAAAAGTCACCTAAAAAGACGGCAACTGTGCCAGATAAAGAGTTGTAAAGTAAGTGACATGTATCTCAAAGTATCATGGAGTACTATCTAATTTGTGCATGGAGGTTCAATATTGTTCTTATCATTGATAAGATAGCATAGATGCAGTTATTTGTTGATTGCTGTTTTTTTTTAAACTTTATGTACAATATCGTACCAAGGTGAACTTAATGAAGAAGGCATATTCTTCCAGTCAACCTTAGTTGTTATTTGCCTCTATTTTGTTCTAATCTACCAAATAATAAGAAAAATATTTTGTAGTTCGTAGCCAAGCGTGAATGTAATGAATGTAATGTATGTAATGTAATGTAATAACACTCTCATACATAATTAATTATTATTTTTCTGTGGCAAAAGACACAAAGTTTAAGTTAGACATTGGTCAAAATGTTTTTGTGAGTACACGACTGATTCTAGAAACTTATTTCGTTGAAGAACGTGGGATGATAAAAAAATTGATTGTATGATATTACATTTTGATTGATGGACAATCAATCAAGTGTCAACCAGCCACATCACGTTTTGGATTTGGTAGCTCGAAAGAGTCAAAAGATCAAAATGGAGAGTTTGTTCTTTACAAGTCGGTAACTCCGACGATACGATTTTACTTTTTTTGCTACCCGTTTGAATATTTTAACATCAATTTAATCCAAAGAGTTAGCAGAACACATAACAAGGATTGCTAATGGCTGGGGTAGGTAGAGATTACTAGAGGCTAGAGAGTGCAAGTAGGAAGATACTCGTGTATTAGTCAATTTACTTCGATATGAAAAGGGTAATGCAATACTTGATCATAAATTGTCAATTTTAATAGGTAAGGTGCATATTGTGATTTTTACAACTACTAGTGTTGATTCTGCCCGAATTGTTCTCCATTACAAATTCGCAACGCAACAAGCAACAGGAAGAACGTTTGTGTCTTTGTTAAGGTCAACAACAGATAAGTACAAATTAAAAACGTCATCATGATCGTCTATGAACATTTACCGCAAAATCTTTTAACTAGGTAGGTACTGTTTTCATTAGGTAAGTAATTCGTCCGAATCGCTGATAGGCAAAGAATATTCTATTCGTGTCAATAGGTCGATTGTAAAGTCTATTTTAGTGGGCGGAAGATAGATTCGAGGCGCCCGCGCCCGACCGTTACTCAAGGTGATGATACTATACTTTGTTTTACGCTCTTCGTTTACAGCCCATCTAACGCCCATTTTATTTTATTTTTAGTCGGCCCGCGTGGTTAATACTAGTATTACTGCTACTTACGTTTTAGGAAAATGGGCTATTAAAGAAGTAATGTAGTTTCGTTTGAAAATTATGTAAGAAAATTGTGTAAGCAAAAGGCAACTACCAGCAAGCTGTGACCACCAGCAATTAGTGATTGACAGACGAGTTTCTTGTGCAGATACCGCGAGTCGTGAGACGGCAGTTGCTTCCAACAACAGCAAAAAGATAAAGCTGTTTTGGCCTTAGCAGATTATCAAAGAGGGCTTATAAGACAGGCTGCCTGTCAGCCTATCACACAGAAAATGCTCGACTCGGGCTCAGAAATTGGAAATCATCGTCATCGAAGTGTCCATTACGTACATATACATATTTTATTTTATGTTCTTGCCCGAAATTATTGGACTCTATACGAAGCAGATATTGGAACATCAAACAGTTACGAAAGTTCAGTGGTCCACATCTTCGTACCTCACTCATACCACAGTATAAAGAGTACTAACCTCATACTCAACTAAGTGTACCTACTGTACCTACCTACTAATTAATATTCAAAGGATGGTCACCATTATGTGCAATGTTATGTTCCAATTTCTTGTACACGTACTGAATGAAATAAATTGTGCATTAATTGGAACCAGGTAACATAAAGACCCATTCAAAGCAACAAACTCGGCTGTCTACCTCAAAATTCTTTGGTGATTCATCGGTAGCATATTCAAGTAAAACGAGATTAGTAGCACAGGCAACTCGATCTTGGTGGGGTGCATCGAATGATTTCTTTTCTTTTGGTTTTTAATGTGAATTTTGTTGAGAAGAACCGCTTCCATCTTCGTGAGAAAGAAATCTTACAGATATTACACGATAAAAAGCGTTTTAAAAAGGAGCAACTTACATAACTTCACTAGCGTTATATAGGCTGATAAGTTCATTACCCTTCCTGTTGCCTTTGCAGTAGTCAGATAAAAACTGCTCAAGTGTATTTTCTCTACGTTTAGTGTTCTCTAACAACTAGAAATTTACACTAAGTACCTAACTAATTATTACATAGATTATTATCCTTTGAAAGAAATATGGCGAAACCAATGCATTAGTCATCCACATTTCACGGTAGACTTCCTACCAGTTGCCAGTACGGTCCATACGTCACTTCTTATTTTGTATCTTAAAGGTAGCTTGATAATAGTTGCAGTACGAATTTATTTTATTCAATCAAATAACTAGGTAGTGATGGTGAGGTTCCTACCAAGTCTACCAACCCTATTGGTTGGTACAGTCTTGGATTTTACACGTGTATGGATTCTACAGGTAAAGTCGTTAAGGGGACTGGTTTAAAATATGACGAAAAAGAGGTGCAAATGAAAGCGTTTTTTGCCTGCATAAGTAGACGGAAAATTATAGTCAAAAATAGATTGTTAATCTACAAATTGTACAAGATGTGTGTCAAAATATGGTTTTGTTGTAAATTGTATATTAATTACACAAAATGTGTAAAACGATCGTAGAATCGTCCCCAATTTTTTAGATGAATGCATTTTATGGCTTCAATTTTTATCGACGCGTAAGAAAAACTTATGCCAACATGTGAAGAAAATATACACCTATAAATTGGTTTTCTTTGATTTTGAATACGTATAAGTACCTATTAGCTATATTTCCTAGCCTGAAGGACGCGTGTTTTGTATGGTCAAGGTCGTTAGGCTTACCCACGGCCTTAACTATGGTATTCGTAAGCTGATGAACGAGTATTTTATGACTGACTGACCGCCAACTAACCCGCTTAGCATGCGTCACCAAACTCAAGAGCCCGAGCCCACTTTTTACAGAAATGTAAACATTCACTATGTAATTACCCGAAATACGTGGGCAGACTGGGATTACACGAGACTGTGAGTTGGAGCTCTGACTATGAATAAAAGATTTACGACCCTGACATTTTGTTTAATGGTTGTGGTTGAATGGGACGGTGTTTTTTTTCGTGAGCCCTAGAATGTACTGCCACTGTGCATGGTCTGTCATATTTGGGCGATGATTGATTAAACAGGAAGAAAAGCCCGCCGAGTTTCTTGCCAGTTCTTCTCAAGCGGGCCGTGTTCCGAACTGGTGGTACTAACTTTGAATTGTATTCATAGACGTGCCGCAAGTGCTTTTGTACTTTGTACATAAGGATTATGCGAAAAAACTGTTTTTTTTACTTTTCGACTTGACTTGACTAGGACAATGTGCTACTTTTTCGTTCATATCTAATGGCTATTTCTCGGTTCGGTTTCGGTCTATCTTTTGAAGAGACCTAATTCGGTTTTATTGGAGACGACAACGACGCCTTTTTCACCCTTTACGTTACTGTGACCATATTGATGAATGTAATATTATCGGATTGCCAATTTCTTACTAATATTATTAATGCGTATGTTTGTGAGTGTAGATGTTTGTTACTATTTCATCACGCTCGAACGGCTGAACGGATCTGGCTGAAATTTGGTACAGGGATACATTATCCCGTGAATAAGTTCCTACGGGAAAGCGGGAACGGGAACATACCTATATAACGCGGGCGAAGCTGCGGCCTGCGGGCATCAGCCAGTGCAATAATAATAAAATTATTTACTTATAGTTGCTCTACAAATGGAATTACCAAACATTTCATGGCGGCTGTACACACTCGTCGAGACACCCCGAGACAGGCCGAGTGCGAGTGTGTACAGGGCGCACTCGTCTCGTCTCGCTCTTGTCTCGCTCTCTCGTTCTCGTCTCGGTCGCTCTCGGTGGCGTGTCGGTTTTTGCGCCCGAGTCAAAGGGTCTCGTTGGCTCTCGCGAGGTAAATGATAGCGGGCATGTACACACTCCTTCATTTAGTTGCCCTCAGAAAGTTTTAATGAACAGACGTATTTAATTAAATGGTCTAAAGAACTCAAATTATAGTTTTTTGCCTCTATTCAGTCTGGAGCTGCAGCGGAATCAGTTTATAATCGTTTTTTTATTTAATAAACATTTTATTATAATAATAGCTTGCGGTACAAAAGCAAACAGCAGCAGCAATTTCCACGTCCATTGTCGCGGGAGTCCTATGAGATTCTGAGGTTACGAGTGTGTACAGGCATGCTCTCGTCGAGAGCCTTCTCGGCCGAGGCTCTCGGCGAGAGGCTCTCGACGAGTGTGTACAGCCGCCATCTAGGTTTTATCACAGAAATACAGCTTACGTAGTAATACGTAGTTTTATGAAGAAGAAGGATAGGTTACTAAGTACTAGTGGTATCATCAATCAACGACATAACATCCTAGGCCCTAAACAACTATAAATCTAATACTACCGAGAAACCGTTCCTATAATCTCTACTATATCGTAAAGTCCGCCCGAATGGTGTTTTGTTGTATCGTATCTCACAGAAACTTTGCTCCTGATATAAAAGTAGCTTATGTCCTTTCCCGTTACCTGGGTTCATGAGATAAAGCCTGGTGACAGACAAACGGACATCAGTAACTGAGTTATAAGGTCCAATTTTTAGGGTTCCGTACCCAAAGCGTAGAAGCCTGTCGGCTGTCTGTCGCCTACACTATGGAGTTCTTCAAAAGAGGTCTTGAAGGTCGTTATAGGCGAGTGTAGCGCCTCTAGTGTTGCAAACGTTCATAGGCTACGGCCATCTGGTGGGCCGTATGTTTGTCTGCCATCTTAGTGTAATAACAAAAAGACATGTTTAAAGCACAATCGATTGGTAGAGAAAACAACAGGATTTTTCGAAATCAAAACAATTCGATCGCAGCAACGTTATAACGCCATTATTTTTTACTAAACCTTACAAATTGTAACAATAAGACAACAAGATGATATTACTATTCAATTTACCGAACATGAAACGATACTTGGTTTAATGCATAGGGGATTACAACCTTCTTTTATTAAATTGGTAATTTATAGATAAGTACCTATTTTTGGTGTGGGAATTTCCCAGATGGAAAAAAAGCAAACAATTAAGATCGACAAGTGACTTTGAGATTGAGAAAAATACCTACAGAATCAAAAATTACAATCAACTGTCTGTCAACCATTACTATCAGTCCTACGTTAGTGGGTGGAGGCCACATAGGGCCCCAACAACCTTATTCTGCTCCTCAGAGGGCATGACTGTTTCGTCATGAAGTCATTTCGTACCTGATGAAGCTGATGGGTATTTATAGTCCGACCAGACCCCCTGAGACGTCCCTGTCTGATCCTGTCTGTGGATATGAAGAGGAATACGCTCGCTATGTGGGTTTTATCAGTGTGGACTTATGGCCAGCCATGGCCTGCAGCCAACATTTGTGAAGACCTTCGCCAGTTGATGGCGGCAAAGAGAGAAGAGTTGCGAGAGCAGGAATATGCTGGTTGCACACAACCACCCAGTCAGACTAGATTTATAGATGGAGTAAAGGCCACAGGCGGAATATTGAGGATTCCACTGCCCATCAATAAATGACAGTTTTTATCACACATAGGTATTTCAGGAGTGCCCTCAAGTGTACATTGGTTTGATCTTCTTTTGTATACACTGCTATGCGAGAGGCCAGAGGTCAGAAACAATACGACGGGAGCATAATTTGCTAGAGGTGACTGATTGGTAGAGGTGAGGTGGACCACTTTCGCCAAAGTTGGGAGACTCACACAAAGTCACAGTCAAATGCATCGTAAAAACTGAAATTATAGTGAGACACAAATGCAAATAAAGATTTTGATTTCATCTCTCTCTATTTTCACAAAATTTTAACATTTTAAATATTTTTTTTACTAAAGTAACATCAATACTGAATGTTTTATATCAGCTGTAAAATCAATGATTTGCAAAAATGAATTTAAATTACATGAATGGCTTTTTATCCATGAGACCTGCTCAGATGTGGGCTTGATAACAACATAGGTAATTATCTGATTAGAAGATAGTTATGATAATATTTCTTTGACATGTTTTACCAGTTAAATTATGTTATTTTAAGCAATAACAGAATTTTGTCAAACCTAAGACGCCCCATACTCTCTAATTGCTTACAGCGTAAGTTCACAATCTTCCATAATGTATTTTTCCTCTGTTGATACACCCTAATTATAATTATCGTTGGGTTCTAATTAGAGATAATAGTAGAAAATACATGTCGACAATTGCAAACTTACACTGTTAGCAATTTCAAAAGAGTGGGATGTGTCTTCGTGGATGGCTCCCTCTATACTTCTTGTTACATTTTTTGGTTAATTTGAGGTGACTGTCATACATTACAAACCCCTTACCTTAAGGGGGTTGGAGTTATAAGTATTACTTAAAAAAAAATTTACTGATTGCGGCAGGGATAACTAGTTTTATAATTTATAGTTCCAAAACAAGGCACAATTTTGTTTACTCTCTTTTAGAATTTGTTAATATCACTTACCTAACAAATAATAATAAATTAATTTAATTGTAATTATAATGTATATGTACTGACTATCTATAGACTTGTTGTGAAAAGGTTCTAGGTTTACACGGGTTGTGAAAAGGTGCTGCAGGACTATTTAGTAGCAAAAATTGGGTAAGGTCATTGCATTGTCAGCCAGCAACAGACAGCAATGAGCTGATATGATTGATTGAGATTACTACTTAGTTTTTTGGTAACAAAAATACAGTAATTCACAATTGCACTGCTGCTTTACTCCTTATAAACAGAATGATTACAAAAACATTAGGTGAAAGTTTTAGCTTCAGATTTCAAGGGTGTATTAAAAATGTCACTGAAAACACTACTTAATTGTTATTTCAATCAAGGTTGCAGTAGCAGGAATCTGTACCAAAACGTCACATGAAATTGATACCGTAGACCAGAGCTGGATACAATTATTTCTAGATAGGCTAAGATATTGTTAGATGTGTACTTACCTATCATAAAATTTGCAGACTGCTTTACAGGTGCATTATGTAAGATTAATATTTCTGTCCATTTAGCAAATCCTATCAGATAATATATTAATCACTTGTAAACACAACGGTTGCGATAAGCTTTCTAAACCAAAAATGTATCACTCGCGGTGCAGAATATGTTTTTCATTGAGAAGCATTGAGATAAGCGAAAGAGAGGAGTTATCAAGAATGAAATCAGATTTAGTTATAATATGTAGATCACACACTCATGAATTCATTTATTTTCAAAGATTTGTTTCAAAGATATTTATATTTTTAAACACTAGAATATTACTAGAACCAGTCAATCTGTCAAACGAACCGAAAGTCCGAATTTCCGAAAGATCATTTCGCAAGTAAAATTTTTGAATGACATTAATGACAGCAATATAGATATAAACGATTGTAATGTGCGTAAAAGAGATGGCGGATATTTTATGCTGTTATTAGTACAGGTAACTCGATAAATAATAGTAAATAATAAATTATAGTAAATAATAATATATAATAATATATAAATAATAAATAATATATAATAATAATATATAATATATAATAATATATAAATATAGTAAATAATAGTAAATAGTAAATAATAGTAACATTTGTATGTAGCCACCTTTGACTATTTAACTAAATTGTAGTTAGTTAAATAGTCAAAGGTAGCCAGTGATCTGTATCATAATATGTAGCTGATTAAGTTATGAAATTGTTTTTGTGTTTTTTTTACTGTTTGGAAATCCATGACTTTCAGTATTCAGTATTCAGTATTTTATTTGCCATTCCACAGTACATACATGGTGATAGATGTCAATTTAAGTTACAATTTGTTCAGTGTGGACCATGTTAGGGCGCAGCAATCTATACCTACTTACCTACTAATATTATAAAGAGGAAAGATTTGTTTTTTTGTTTGTTTGTTTGTTTGTTTGTAACGAATAGGCTCCGGAACTACTGAACCGATTTGAAAAATTCTTTCACTGTTGGAAGTCGAGTTGTCAAATAAATTATAGTCAAAAACAAATTAAACAATTATAATTAAAATTTAGATTAGGCAGTCAGTAACATAAAGATTATTGCTGTTAATCATTTAAAAAAAACTTCCGGACTCTTAGCGAAAGAACCACACGGTGCCCTACCTACCAGTGCCTACGGCCGCGCGGCCGGTAGCCCCAGCGGCCCAGGTTACTCTATGGCTCCGGGTAAGCCCTCGGAAGGATATTTGGAACTTTTTTCTTTACATGCCAGTAAGGCAGATCAGTAGCTTGTATGCAAGTTAACGCTAGCTACTCTCACACATTGAATACATGTGCCAGATAAACTTGCATGCAATTTGCGTACAGATTAAGCACCTAGGGGGACCAGGAGTACAAAAGTTAACCGTGGAGGTGGATCTGATCATGTGACGCAAATAAGTGTAAAGTAACCGTAAAGCACACAATCAAAGACCTACACTTGTATAGTTAGGATTAAGTCTAGTAGTGTAGGTATAAGGTGTGTTAATTTGTAAATAAATGAAGAATGTTCACTAATTTTGAATTTTAGCTTATTGTATTCTCCGTCAAAAATAAAAAATACGTGTGAAAGAATTATTTTGATACGTCAATTACTTCCCAAGTTATAGAATTTAAAGTGAGTCCGCGACCGCTGGCCCGCGCTCGCACTGTATGACGTCACGTTATAGCAGTCGCTCAGTCCGTTCGCGCTATTCAGTACCGCAGCCTTACGTTTCCCTAAAGATTCATTGATATGCCTAATCCTAGTGCTCGGAAATCCTGTGTTGTACCAAAATGTACAAGTACTACTATCAAGACGCCAAAAAAGTTGTTTTTCCTAGTTCCAAAGGACTTAAAACTGCAGAAAAAGTGGATAAATGCAATGAAGAGCATCTCTTTTAACTTGGATATAGCCTATAGCATCTCACCATAGCTTTCTCTTGGTGATCTGAAAAAGTTATACATAAACAGAAAATGTTTACACCTTATGTAGGTACTTACTTATTTATATTTATTGTAAATAGATAGGTAAGTACTTAATATTAAAAACACCCAGACCGATACAAATATTCATGTTCATGCACGTAAATGTTTGTACCCGCGACCCTTATGGGCTCTCGACATGATCATGCCTTGCAATTGTCAATCACGTTAAAAATGAATGGAAGTTGCTTCAGTGTGCGTGATTTCTTTGCATGTGTGTGTGCATCGACGTATATGTACACATTATATTTAACGTGCTTGACAATTGCTAATTGATCGTGTCGGGACTCGGGACCCCTTTAATTCCTAAGCAGCGTGCACTACCAACCAACCAAACTCTTCGTCATTGAATAAAAAACCGGCCAAGTGCGAGTCGGACCCATGAAGGATTCCGTAGCAACAAGTAACATAATAATTACCTATGAAAGTTCTTGTACCTAGTTCGTTGTAACTTTGATTGATGTTTTAACACGTTCGCTGTTGCAGTGATTTTTCTAGCCGAATATTGCGATTTATGTCGTATGAAAAAAAAATACTTACTAGATCTCGTTCAAACCAATTTTCGGTGGGAGTTTGCATGGCAATGTACATAATTTTTTTTTTATTACCATTCTCTAATTTGAGAAGTTAGAGGGGGGGTGGGGTGGGGAGGACACACATTTTTCACTTTGGAAGTGTCTCTCGCGCAAACTATTCAGTTAAGAAAAAAAAAATTAAAAACCTCAATAGCATTTTTAAAGACCTATCTATAGATACCCAACACGTATGGCTTTTATGAAATAATAAATTTGAAGTTTCAGTTCTAAGTATGGAGACCCCCAAAATTTATTGATATTTTTTCAATTTTTTTTTGTAGAATTTTTAATGCGGTTCACAGAATACATCACCAAGTTTCAACAGCATGCCTTATCGTTTCGGAGAAAAATGGCTGTGACATATGAACGGACAGACAGACAGACAGTTATGACGAATCTATAAGGGTTCCATTTTTTACATTTGGCTACGGAACCCTAAAAAAGCTATAGTACATCTGTTCCCGATTAGGAATAAGTAGACGCATATTATCTCTAGCTAAGTCTTTAACCTTAGTCTCCTATATCCCTAGTCCTCTTAGTTCATCCTAGTTTTAGAGTTTTAGGATATTACACCCTTGGCTTCTCATACATACTTCTACCTAGCTAGCATCACGATAAAAATAAGCTACGACTTATCTAAAATAGTAACTTTTTGGATAAATAACACAATATAGAACAGTTTTAACAAATTTTCATAAGAGTTATAATGAAAGACGCTTTGCATTTCGACCAAAAAAAATCATTATTTATAGCTAAAAAATGAGCAACCACAAGCCCATCTATTTTAGGTAAGTTATCTGATTGTCCTATCGAAGCCTTCGTTATTTTTTTAACAATTCACTCAGCTAAAAGCGAAGAGAATAATAGGTAACACTGCGTGCGCGGGACTTTTTCACTGCTACAGCTGGGCGCGGAGCGGACCGCACGGAGCCGCGCTATAACGTGACGTCATCCGCGGTTCAGTGACTGTTAGCGGGGCAACAAATTTTCGCGAACTTTGAATGATTGTAAAATCAAAACGAATGGGTATTTTTGAATAAAACAAAAACTAGTGTATTTGTATATATATAAGCTTTACTGAAACGAAGTTTCAAGTAATTTTACATACTTATGAACATTCCTCATTAGTGATTTTGTTGAATCCGACTGTGGCGCCCGTCACATAGCGAGGACAAATAGAAGTCCTGCATCGCGAGTTCTTGAAACAAAGATTAGATAAATCCTGCATTGCTATATTATATCAGAGTTCTCAGGGCGATGTATATTATAGGTTTCTGGCTTTGGCCCGCCCCAGGCTCAATCACCTTGCCTTGTCGGAGGATCCTCCCTTGGTGTGTTGGAGGAACTTCCCACCCCTTCCTCCACATTGGTGACCCCGACGTGATTGAAAGCAGCCTTTACTAGGCAGATCAACAGCAGCATTATCATAGCCTCCATTATAAGTATCACTTTAAATATTAATACGTGTGGTATTAATATTTAAAGTAATTTAATGTTTAAGCGCCGCAACGGGAGTAAATGCGACGGAAAACATGATATCACTTTAAATATTAATAACACACCTCTCTCTTTCTGCCTGCCTCTGTGGCGCAGTCGGTAGTAATACCGCCTGCGACGCTGGAGGTCGTGGGTTCGATTCCCACCGGAGACAGATATTTGTGTGGTGTTTTTATGTATTGTAGGTATGTATTTAAAAGTATATAAGTATTAATATCCGTGGTCTGATACCCATAACACAAGCAGGTTATTCCTAGCTTACTTTGGGATCAGATAGGGTTGTGTGAAATGTCCAAGAATATTTATTTATTTATTTATTATTTCTCACTTTCATGTGACGCAAATGAAATTGTGTGGGTCAGCTCTAATGAATATAAGTGACGCGACGGGAGTAAATGAGACGGGAAACATTATATCACTTTTATTATTAATACCACGACTCTTTCTCACATTCATGTGACGCAAATGAAGTTGTGCGGGTCAGCTAGTTATAAATAAGTGTAAAGTAGCCGTAGGGCACCTATGACCTAGGTGGACCAGGGGTACAAAAGTTAACCGTGGAGGTGGATCAACGTGACACGAGTTAATCGTGGACTACTTAGGTGGGCGAAATAGGTGGAAAACACGTCAGAATGAATTTTGAAAAGCAATTTGTGTGTTAAATTACACCCTTTCCATGCGAAACGTTTAATACGCGTATCCATATACAAGCGTGTAGCCACAGTGTGTAGCCGAAACGCTTGAGTCACATAGATTGCGTCCATATACTTCGCACGTGTGGTACTGGTGCAGGTGTAGTGCATTTGACAGATACGCACGAGTTGTCCCACGAAAACTGTGAACCTATTGCATTTGCATTGCCGTGTTGCAAATGCAATAGACAGGTGCAGGTTGTGACATTTTTTTTTACCGGTATTGGGAGAAGGATAATATGCATGAAGCCAGTGGCCAGACTCGGGTCAAGAAACTGCTAAAACTAATGTAAACTTGTAATTATTTGTCACAAAACGGATTGTCTTGATTTATAAAATGGTAACTAGATTTGACCCCGAATTAAGCTACGTTGTCTATGCGGCGATAGAAAAATCATGTCACATACCTATTCTCTGTCAATGTGTGAGTTAGATGTTGCTACACGGGGAAACAAAGATAGCCCTATACAAAAAATTAGAACAAGTGAAAGGGATGCAGTATTCTGTACATACATAACTATAGCTAGATAGAAGTATATAATGTTCCTTTCTTGCGCGTGGTACTAACAGTGGTCCTACTGGTATTGGTAGTACCACGAAGCCTTTCTGCCTTTCGTCTGCTTTTTCTTATATGTATGTCATGTGTGCTTGTACAGGCTGTACAAGTGTCGATGAAATTCGACGTAGTTGGGCTAGGGCAATCAAACTAAATAGGCGAAATCGAAGATCAATCTGGAACCAAAAATCCTATTATCCAAACCATATTTAATAAAATTCGTGACAGTGCTACTGTCAGTATTTGACATTGACAGTGACACTTGACGTGAGTCAACTGGGACCGCACGCAGCAGCTGAGCTCGAGCTCTAGCTCTAGTAAAAATTAAATTCTATTTAAAGAATAATCGAATATTTTGACTGTATTACAGTTGTGTATTGTTAATAACAATGGATACTGTAGTTAAGAGTATGCTAGATGAGGAAGGAGATAAAGAAAAGCAGGTTTGTTGACATAATACATGAAAAAAAATTGTTTGTGTAAACGAGTATCGAACTTTGAGGTTCTAGTCCGATTCTCAAACATTGCCATTACTGTGTGTTGTTCAGACAAGATCTCTCCTGGGTTCAGGCTCACCATTGCTGACTGATAATAATAGTCAAATCATAGCAGCTGATAAAAGCGGACGCCAGACTCCAGAATACAACCGGAACTCCGCACTACAGTGAGATATCTCACACTTGTAATAGTAAAATGAATCATTTTAAATATTACAAGTACACACCAGGAGCAATAAATATATCATCAAAGGAATTAATCTAAACACTGCTATATTTATTTTTCTTTAATATAGAAAGAAAGAAAATATTTATTGTGGACCACAATGCACATACATTTTCAAAAACAAAATGCCTTTGCCTACCCTTTTGGGATGTAGGCGTGTCTCTTATGTATGCATTAGAAATAAATTATGAAGAGCAAATAGAATGCTAACTCAATCATATTTTTGTAATATGGAAAAAGAATCCATTTTGATATAATCCTGCAATTCAACATTGCAATTAAAAACAATATGTTTAGCATGCATGACATGTGAGAGACTTTAATAAATACTTTAACGATTATTACCTACCCACTTTCTGCCAAAATAATCTTGTATGGGAGGAAATCTATGATACAGTTACTAAGAAAATAATTATTCTTGATAATTCATTATTTCAGGGTTTGGTGATATTTGGCAGAGATGTATCAAAAATACCCTGCTTCAGAGAAAGCTTCCTTACCGGAATTGCATCTGGTATAGGTTTTGGTATAGCCACTTTTATAAAAACTTCCCGACCAATGTTAGCGCAGCATGCAGCCGTTGGCACATTTTCAATATCAACGATGATCTATTGGTCATATTGTCGGTATCAGTGGTCTAAGCAAAGATTTGATGCACAGCTTTTGCAAGATGCACTGAAAGACAAAATCATGTATGAAGGTACAGCTGTTGAGAGAGAATTAGAGCACAAAGGTATATTGAAATCAGCATAATCCTCAAAATCTAGATATTTTAAGATAGAACAGCTCTTTATAGCCAGAATAACAGCAACAACGAACCGTAGAAGAACTGGATCCATACAATTTGCTGTGTGCGAAGATAAGAACCCTATATCTGGAAAAATATCTACAGAATCTTGACAATACTTATGAAATTTATAATGTCAAAAAAAATGCAAATGCCTGGGTGATTTATCATCCAAAAATTTCCTAGATAAGCAAACAAGTCACAATTGCAACCTGTTACCATTCAACTGGTGAAATAATAATGCCTTTAGTCACTTTTTGTATGTACTAGATAGATGGTGTATATACTTCTGTGCGTGTGGAATGTTCTTCCAATTCTCGCTTCCTATTCCATAGGATTCCTTATTCCTGGGAGAAGAAGTAGCGTATGTATAATTCCAGACTATAATCTATCCCTGTTTCAAATTTCTGCCAGATCCTTATTAATAATATAAAAAATAATGACCACATTGAAAACTTTATAATAAATAAGCTGATCATAATATGATCTAGGCAATCGGCGTGGGCGCCTTGGAATGTAAATAGGTACATGTTCAAGGGCACAAGACTGTCAAACTCTGGTGTTTGAGTGGGTAGACTGGGTAGGAGTACTAGATGAAAAACCATTATACATTATTATACATATATTAAATAACCTGGATCCTAATACCAAAAGGTATTAGGATCCAGGTTATTTAAAGACTGATAATACAGTCATTGTCATCATTTGCTACTATTATCAATTTTGGTAGGTAAGAGCAACAATGAGATTCAATTTAGGTACATGTTTAGGTTCATTATCAACAGTGCTAATATACAAAATAAGTTATGTACAAATATTAGATTGTAATTTTTGATAGTAAAATGTTATTGTTTTAGTTCATGTGGTGTTTTTCTTATTTTGAACACATTATTAACATTATTCAGATGGACCGACAACCTGAAAATGGTCGCAGGGAGTGAGGATGCGAAAAGCGCACGACCGTGTATTGTGGCGTGATTTGGGAGAGGCCTACGTCCATCAGTGGACTTCTAATAGGCTGATTTGATTGATTCTTATTCCATAAAATAAAAATAAAATAAAATTTATTCCCCTTGAAATTTTTAAAAAATTATTTAGGTTCGTCAAAATTTTTGTGACTCTACCGGGGGTTCGGAAATGCTACAGACTGAGAAGAACATCCCAAGAAACTCAGTCCGGTCCCTCTTATTCATCTTAGTATCTAATACCGTTGTTTTTTTAAATGTAGAAAGGAGCAATTCGTGTCACTGCCAGGCAGTCTTGTCTTCTAGAAAGTCTTTAATGCTATAATAAGCTTTCTGGCACAATTCAAGATTTACTAGTTTTTTAAATTTATGAACTGACAAACCTGTTATAGCTGTCGGCAATGTATTGTACATTCGAATACAATTGCCCGCAAAAGAATTGCTTATTTTATTAAGCCTAAATCTAGGTACAGCCAATTTATTCATATTTCTTAAGTTTAGGTTATGGATATCACTATTTTTAATACATTTACTGTTATTTTTATGAGTATATAATAAGTTTTCATATATGTACTGTGAATACACAGTAAGGATGTTGATATCCTTAAACTTTTCTCTTAATGACTCCCCATCCCTCTCATACCCACTTGACACATAATTACAGGCACTAGGCCATTGGCGCCGAGAGTGGAGTGCACTTGAACCCCCTGGCAGGAAAAATGTACTGGCAGGCAAGAATATATATAGTATGTTTAAATGCAGATGCACCCCTTTGTAAGTAATCTTGGATGCAGTAGTTAGTGGATAATAACAAGTGCCCTAGTTGTACTACTTCCAATTGAAAGAAAGAAAGAAAATTCTTATTATCATCAATTGCTAGATTCCCAGTTGGGAGTCCTCCATGACTATAAGAATTATACCTATTACGTTAAGTGTCCAAGTTTAGTATGGGACTGCGATCATGCGATCATGGAAGACGGAAATCGCACTGGTAAGTTTTTGGTGCGTCTTCTGCTATACAAAAGCTTTTTTCCGTCACATTACATTCCCACAGTAAGGCGCAACCCTAAAAGTGGTAGCTCTCTCCGTATACGATTAAGGAACGTGTAGGCTCTTAGGAAGTCCTACGGTAGTAGTCTATAATAAGAACACGTTTCGCACCCATACTGATACGTCATGCAGGACAATGCTTAGCGTAAAGCCCCCAGTGCAAGAGGTGGTATGGGACCTTTCAAGCTCGCTACCACTGGCAATACCTAGCGCCAATAACATTCCTTAGAGTTTGGAAGCCAAACTTCAGCAATGAGATCCGAGTCCCTAGATTAATTCGTGGCAAAGGTACCTACTTTTTCATGTCACCGCGGGGTTGATATCCCCGAACAAATTTTAATTAACATCGCACCTTCAGAGTACTTTATTTTAATCGAATTTGTAGATAAGTAACGGCAGTTCTCTGTGGAATGCAGTGGAGTAGCATTGAAGGCGTTGGATTTGCCCATAGCCAGCTAAAACCATCACACCTTATAAGATTGTTTCAGTCTTCAGAGATTGGTGCGCATATCGCGTCCGCGTCCACATTGAAGAAGGTACCCAAGCTTTAGTCTCATTTTAATAGGTGGTAACGTTTACCTATATAAATGTGCTCGTCTTTCTAATTTGGGGATTCTAGATTCATCATTGTGTGTTCTATAACACAAGCAGGTTATTCCTAGCTTACTTACCTACTTTGGGATCAGATAGCGTTGTGTGAAATGTCCGTGAATATTTATTTTTTATTCTTGTCTAAAATCTAAGTAGGTATAGCAATATGAAATAATACATGGTGCTATGTGATATCTTACAGCCTACTTTTCCGTCAATTAAGTCATCAAATCAGCCTATGTATGACAGTCACAGTTACAATGTCGGCTACACGGTCCATAGATTTAGAATTTTTCGCTACGTCAGTCAGCACAATGTCTTGCGCATTCCGTAGCCAGTCTCTGTTTACGATATTTTGTTACCTTAGGTACATATTAATATGTCACGGGACATCCTTCCTGAGGGCTTACCCGGGGCTCTCAACCATAGGCTGTTAGGCGTGGCGTGAGGTTTTTTAGTCGGTAAGAGTCCGGCATAACATCCTATGAGGATTTTCCCTCACGTTAAACAAAAAAAAAAAAGGTACATATTAATATTGGCGATTACAATGCAAGTACCTTACACTTGTAAGTGCTCGTGGCACCGCGGTTCTGTAAATAAACGATCGCTGTAGTAAGCGACTTACACTATGACCGGTCCTTGGATGGTTGACCATCCATGTGACTACTTTGTAAATGTATTTGCGAGCGTTTCCTTGTTTCGCAAGGCACGTTAAGCCCGTTTGGTCACGGTTGTCAGTAACATGACAGTCGTTAAGCAAAGTTGAAGGCCTTTTTTATGGGCGGCTTGAAAAATTACAACAGTAGGTGGTCACAACCTGCGCCTGTCCATTTCAACATAGCAATAGGCCTATATGTATAGTGATTAGTGATACAAAAAACCGGCCAAGTGCGAGTTGGACTCGCCCATGAAGGGTTTCGTAGCAGCAAGTAACATAATATAAAAGTTCTTATAGTTCGTTGTAACTTTGATTGATGTTTTAACACGTTCGCAGTGGTAGTGATTTTTCCAATTCCGATTTTCCAACCGAAAATTGCGGTTTATGACGTATTGAAAAATCTAGCAGCTCTATCTCGTTCAAACCAATTTTTGTTGGTAGTTTTTATGGCAATGTACATCACATATTTTTTTTATATTTATCATTCCTTTAGTTTAGAAGTTAAAGGGGGAGGGGACACACATTTTTCCACTTTGGAAGTGTCTCTTGCGCAAACTAATCACTTTAGAAAAAAATAATTTTAAGAACCTCAATAGCATTTTTGAAGACCTATCTATAGACACGTATGGATTTGATGAAAAAAAAAATTTTGAGTTTCAGTTCTGAGTATGGGGACCCCCAAAATTTACTGCTTTTTTTTTCCAGTTTTATATTTATAAGAATTTTAATGCGGTATACAGAATACATCTAGTTACTAAGTTTCAATAGCATAGGCCTTATAGTTTCGGAGAAAAGTAGCTGTGACACACGGACGAACAGACAGACAGACAGACATGACAAATCGTTAAGGGTTCCGTTTATGCCATTTGGCTACGAAACCCTAAAAATCTATAATGTGAAATGTGGGTGTATACCACAATATATACAATTCCTCTGCCTATCCCTTCGGGGATGGAGGCATATAAGTAATTTATGTACCTATATATTACATACATAAAGTCACGCCTTTATTTCCGAAGGGGTAGGCAGATGCATATTATACGTCCACATTTCACTTTATAGTTTTATGGATCGTAGAATTCGCGGTACCTGTAGGTATTCGCTTCCCATAAGATATTACTCTGATGAAAAGTAGCCTACCTTATGTTTATTCCAGACTATAATCAGAAAAAGTTCAGCCGTTAAAGCGTGACCGAATACCTAAATCCAAACATCTTTACAAACTTACACATGGATAATATTAGTAGGATGTCCCACGTAATTGGTGATGTTGAAATAAACAAGTATACCTACCTAATAAATAAGTTATTCCCTTAGCAAGCTATTCCTTTCTTTGACTAAAATTTAAAAATTACATATCAACAATCGTTGCTCTCACAAACGGCCTTTAAATTGTCTGACGTTCATGCCGGCAATTTAAATTAATATTTTTTTTTTATCTTAATTATTAAGATGGCGTACCCGATCCGCGCGTGGACTGCAGGATCGGCAACAGCTTCCTGCATCCCACGAGGACTTATTCCTGGAATAAAATGTAGCCAAAGTGTTATTCCAGACTATAATCTATTCCTGTACTTACCAAATTTGAACCAGACCCGTAGGTACGTACAGCTGTTGGAGTGTGAAAAAGTAACAAACATCCAAATAGTACAACCTTTCACTTTTATAATACTCGTATCGTACCTATTAGTAGTCGGATGTCACCATACTAGCACAGCCGACAGAGTAGTTATCTTTATACTGTGATACTAGCACAGGGTGGAAACTCCATACGAAAATTTTCGTTTTCACCTAGGTACACTAATAAAGACGTAATGTGAATGCTTAAATCATGCTTCAATGTGTGTGTCAGTATTCTAGGGTCACTAGCTATGGAAACAAAATAATAAGGAACAGAACGCAATCTCATGTATGTAGTTACTTTTTTTTCAAATCTACCCTCGGCTAAGCACAAATTAAACCAAAGCAATAGCCCAAAGCACTTACGTCCTCAGGTGGGAGGCAGGGAGTTGCCGATCTGTATGTAATTCTATTATATTATCTTTTATACTAGCATCAATTTTGCTTGAACGACCACCGCTAACTTTCTCTGCGAACTGCGATAGGTAACAAAGCTCCTGCAGGCTGCAGTTACAAGCTCTATGGACATGAGACAGAATATCTTGCCCTTGCCTTCTACACATTCTGGCTGATAATAAAGCTGTACCTTTTTTTTCCGTGAGGAAAAATCCTTCATGGATGCTATGCCGGACTCCTACCGACTAAAAACCTCACGTAACGCCCAAAAGCCTACGGTAGGGAGCCCCGGGTAAAGGTCAAAGCCCACTATAACGCCTCCGCTCCCACCCGGCAAAAATAATATAATTCAAATATAGGCTTTAATTATTGCTATTTAGATATATTTTACATTGCCATCATCAATTAGCAGACAGCTCGCTTACAGCGAGCTTACCGCCGCACTGTGGAAAATGCTAGAACATTGGCATATCATAAATCAATTTTACTTATGTCGTTAACTGTAGACTTTATTACGTTAATTAATTAGTTCATAAGTTGAAGTTTACTATAGTGTAATCTTTTATATATTTTTTTTGTAGGATATATATTTTTTAATGCCACAAAGATAATATTTCATAAGAATTATAAATTTACGTTAAAGGGAATTACTACATTCAAATTGATTTCCTGTAAAATTTTGTGGGAATCGATATCTATTATTACGCATTTCTGAAAAGCTTATTTTATGTAGATTTATAAACAATTATAAAATTTTAATATTTATGTTCCTATTTTTATGTAAAAAAATAAATAAATAAATTACGAAAAAAAATACAGATTTTTAAATTCATCGAGACTTTTAACAGTTACCGAAGACTTGCAAAGGCTTACTTTTGATGTTGTTTGATAGCCTAGACATTCATAAATATCATGATATAAAAATATGCTGCAACCATCTGCTATTTTTAAAGTTCTCACAAAAAGAGTGATGGAACTCAGGAAACTGAAAAACACGATCTGTTGCGGTTTCCGAAGTAGACTATTTTTTTTACTAGTTTGTGGTTTGATTTTATATGAAATATATTTTAAATTGATAAAATGACATTTTATCTGCATTGCACACATTTTGTGGTAAATTGGTTATCAACAAAATTCACACTACCCTTATTTTCGAATAGTACATAAAGAGTTTACGTATTTAGGTTGCTATCATAAATTTGTAGTTGTATCTAAACAGAAGTTTAATTTTTACAATGTCTACTATTTTTAAGTGTACCAAGCGTGATATATTACTTCTATATATTGAAGGAGGTAAAACATTTGAAGCAATACAAACAGCTTTAAAAGAAAATCACAATGTTTCTGAAGACAACATTTGTTTGAATATTGGTGATATTCAAAGGAAAATTATCCCATACTTTAATAAACGTTGGGCCGAAGCTGCAAGGAGGAAAGATTTAAGGAATTAAGGAAGAGAACAAATTTAGTTTTCGTTATTCCGCGGGTGGGTCGAAAAATATTCACATTCCTCAATGTTACAAGGACGAATGCAGATAACGGTAAAGGCCGTAACACACTGCGCTAAGATGCGTATGCGAATAGCGTATATAGTACATCAGTACAGTTACACAATAGTGTTTTGATAATTATTTTGGAAAATATAAGACAACATACACACACACATAGACGAGTAGTAGGTCTTAAGTTAGGGGCGTTCGAGGACGAACGCAGCATTTGACGTGTTATCGTACGTCAAACGCTCACCGGGGAGGGGGAGTATGTAACGTTGTGGAACAACGGGTGCAAATATTAATTAATATTAGGTGACTAGAATTAGAATTTGGGTCAACATATGGAAGCGCCATCTACCGAGTAAGTGTCGCAACGACGGAAGCCTTGATTCGTATTTAAAAATGCGGTCTTGACGATTGAGTAGTTTCGAGTGGTGCCGCTAGAGGCGCTGTACAAACATATAAAAACAACCGCGCGCGAATTTCAAGGACCATTACTAGAAAAATTTAAATAAACTCGTCGCGAAGGCGTATGTGTATCAGAATATAGATCTAATCAAAGTAAAGAAATATTACAGGGAGCGAAGTACTCCCAAAGTGATCAGTGATTTAGCTGCAAGCGTCAATAACCCCATCATTGGGTGAGTTAAATTAATTATAATGTAATCCAGATTTTAAAACAGTGAAAATTAAAGGCTGTTGGTCAACCCTGTTATGGGAGGGTAGATTACAGGGGTGTGAAAAAATGTCTCTGTGAAAGTAGAATACAAGCAAACATTGTAAGGCACCCGACTCCTGAAATGCTAACAGGGATCGGCTGTCTTAGCAATGGGCGGGAAAAAGGGTTCCAGCTAACCCGTCATCTGGAACATTCCAGGGTCCACCCTTCGGGTTCCAAGAAGGAACGTCCACCCTACGGGCTGCAGAAGTCCACCCCACGGGCTGCAGAAGTCCACCCTACGGGATCCAGAGATCCACCCTACGGGTTGCGGATATAAACTACCCTCCGGTTTGAGAACACCGTGCCAGCCGAAGTTGTGGATGGCGGCACGGCTACGTCGCAGACTGCAGCACATCAAGAAGGCCAACACAAGATAAGTCGAACCCTGAGGGACCTTCGGGAATCGCTAAAAACCTTGCTACCCGATCACGAACCACGACCCCGAGTTTAATTTATGATAAACCCGCATTTTAAAATTTCTATATTACTTTTTTATTCATCTCTCTCTCTTCCTGAAAGCTCACAGCGTTTCAGTGGCGCCCATATCGTGGTTTCGGGTAGCGAGAAAGCGATTTCCGACGGGAGTCGGGAGGTCATAATTATAAGATATTTTAATTTGTGTAAAATAGTCTTAAGAGTGCCCGTTAGCGGGGTAGTTTCCCTCAAAATTAATATAACTACCCAGGAATTTGGCTCTCCTGACCTCTGCTGCCAACTTGTTCTTTCCGGCTTATTTTGTGTGGTTTTTATTAATTTTAGACAGATTTCGGCAAACTCAAGAACAAGGCAAAATTTGAATTTTTCTCAACGTAAATATTGTATTTTTTCCAAATTTTAACGGTCCCCAATTTATTTTTCACACCCTCAAGATTTAATTTATGGTGGAAAATTTTTTAATGAAATTTAAAGTAAAAGTTTTTTTTTTCAATTTTAAATAGTACTTTGTTAAAGTCTGAAGTAAAACTTCTAATTTGAAACGCTTACATTAATTTTCGTAAGTGAGTTGTATAGCATATATTCATCGTAAAAAGTAGCCAAAGGATATCACCACCACAATTTTTATTTTTACGGCGTCAAACCGCCTCAATTTGTGTATTATTTTGTTGTATTTCCTATATGTCAATTTACAGCGAGACCAACAGCCGATAATCACACTTCTGGGTAACAATCCCTATTGAAATTTCACTTTAGTAAAACGGTAGAACAAAGATTTTACGAATTTCACTTCACGTAAATTATAAAAGATTTATAATTGTTTCACTTTTCGAATTACGTTGAATTCTGATACACTGAAATAAAACTGTAAGAAAAAACATTCCAAACGTAGATCACGCAGTGAAAACATTCTTGCCAAAAACAATTGTAAACTAATAACGGTGATTCGTGTTCTGAATAAACAACGGCAGATGTTGCTTTCATAACGTTTACGAGTAAGTTGAATTACTAGCTCGATAGTAGAGGAATTTTTTTTTCCATATAAACTGTGGGTGGAAGTGAATAAAATGCACTCCGGCCACCAACAGTCTATTACAAAATAGTTCCAGAAGCGTCCAAGTACGAATCGGTTTTTCAAACAATTCGAAATATTCAAGGGTTCCGTAGTGGTAAGGAACAATTTACATAAAAGGTTAGTTACTACTATATAGTTCATTTCAAGAACCGTCCAAGTGCGAATCGTCTTTGACACAGTTCGTAATAATTAAGGGTTCCGTAGTAGTAAGGAACGATTTAAAAAAAAAATTAGTTGGTACGAGTTAATATACAATTAACTCTTAGTACGTTCGTGGGAACAGTTACATTTTAATAAAAATAATATTAACGTCAAAAATTGCATGAATCGATTAAAACGGTCAAACATTTAGCTAACTTCATCAACCCATCATCACACACCTCACTTTCACTACTTACTGCTTCGGATTAGAGTACATTTAAACACAGACAGACAGACAGACAAGTAATATCTAGAAGGGTCCAATTTATTATTTGAGTGAAGGAACCCTAAAAGGTAATATTTCCTAACTTAAGTATTTCCTAAAGCAAATACTAAGTTTCATAAAGGTTCAATTTATAATTCGGTTCAACGAACCCTAAAGAGAACAAATTTAGTTTTCGTTATTCCGCGGGTGGGTCGAAAAATATTCACATTCCTCAATGTTACAAGGACGAATGCAGATAACGGTAAAGGCCGTAACACACTGCGCTAAGATGCGTATGCGAATAGCGTATATAGTACATCAGTACAGTTACACAATAGTGTTTTGATAATTATTTTGGAAAATATAAGGGTGTTAGCACACTGTCATATAATTTTAGTCCTTAGGTGGCACATATAGATACCACATTTCGTTTCATGTTACACGCATACACATTATCATACGGAAGTTTCACAATTACACTTACATAATAATTAGGTAGTAGATGGTCATCACATATTCATCACAATTATCTTCACACACAATTCCAAACACTTCATAAGCAGTTTTTTTTTGTTTGTTTACATAGTGACACTTTCATTTCATGGTGTGTGACTCCCAAAGGCGGAAGTAGGAGGCAAACTAGCTACAGGCGAGTCACATTCGTGATTATAGAAAGTGACTCAAATGTCCTAAGTTTTGTCCCCGACCAAAGCTGACGGGTTAATATAGCATGGAATATAGTGTGACACTGGCCTTAGATGCAACGATAAATAACACGTTTACATCAACATGATTACGTCAACATCTTACGCGCAAACAAAACAGAACTTACACAAGGGAGATTTCATACGTACATACATACATATTATTTATTTAAGCACGCACATACATTTTACACTACCATGGTGGCACACAAGGGTACTATATTTTTTTTAGATATTTGGCATAATGGCCAAAGATCATTTATCTTCGTTATTTATTAGGGTTGACATAATAGTCATAGTCAACATTCTTCTACTAAAGTTGCGAATAAGCACTTAGCTTTTGTTATTGCTACTAAGATTGCGAATAAGCACTTGGTTTTTATTTTATTTTGTTAAAGGGCTAAATAGCCTAGTAATTAGTTAGGGACACTACACACTACACACGACTTACAAATAACTACATATAACAACGTGACAAACACATGCCGTGTTCGTCATGGGGACATAGGGGTTAATTAGCATCACGGAGGATTCTGCGAGTAAATTATTTCTATCACTTTTCTGTTTCTTGGTTTAGTTGGGAGTTACTGTTAGTTGGAAGCATGAGTCTATCCCTAACAGAGTTCGTCGTTAACTGTTAGTTGGCAGCATGGTCTTGCCCTAACAGAATTATGTTGTAGGTTACTGTTACGAGGAAGCATGAAGCTTACCCGAACAGATTTATGGTGTAGGGTTATTACTGTTACGAGGAAGCATGAGTCTTACCCGAACAGATATATGGTGTACTGTTATTTGGCAGCATTTGTCTTGCCCTAACAGTCGTAGGGGTAAGTCACCTTTATGTTTATTTTCGTCACATGGCTACTCCTACCACTCGGAAGCTAGAGGCTTGCCCTGGGGGATAGTCCATCCTATGATTCGGAAGTGCTACACTAGCCCTAGTAGGATGTTCTTCTCTGGGACGGTTGTATAAATTCCAGCCTTCAGCAAAAAGCCTTATTATACACACCCCACTTTCAGGCGGTGCGTATTACCTGAACCTTCAACCCAAAGCCTCAAATACGTCTTTTCTCTTTCTGTCCCACAAGATCTTTTAGAATCACCTAAATACATCCTGCGAGTTGGTTTCATTAAGGTTAAGGCCGACTCTTCGCTACACCCAGCATCACCTCATTCACACAGCACACTAACATACACACACACATAGACGAGTAGTAGGTCTTAAGTTAGGGGCGTTCGAGGACGAACGCAGCATTTGACGTGTTATCGTACGTCAAACGCTCACCGGGGAGGGGGAGTATGTAACGTTGTGGAACAACGGGTGCAAATATTAATTAATATTAGGTGACTAGAATTAGAATTTGGGTCAACATATGGAAGCGCCATCTACCGAGTAAGTGTCGCAACGACGGAAGCCTTGATTCGTATTTAAAAATGCGGTCTTGACGATTGAGTAGTTTCGAGTGGTGCCGCTAGAGGCGCTGTACAAACATATAAAAACAACCGCGCGCGAATTTCAAGGACCATTACTAGAAAAATTTAAATAAACTCGTCGCGAAGGCGTATGTGTATCAGAATATAGATCTAATCAAAGTAAAGAAATATTACAGGGAGCGAAGTACTCCCAAAGTGATCAGTGATTTAGCTGCAAGCGTCAATAACCCCATCATTGGGTGAGTTAAATTAATTATAATGTAATCTAGATTTTAAAACAGTGAAAATTAACGGCTGTTGGTCAACCCTGTTATGGGAGGGTAGATTACAGGGGTGTGAAAAAATGTCTCTGTGAAAGTAGAATACAAGCAAACATTGTAAGGCACCCGACTCCTGAAATGCTAACAGGGATCGGCTGTCTTAGCAATGGGCGGGAAAAAGGGTTCCAGCTAACCCGTCATCTGGAACATTCCAGGGTCCACCCTTCGGGTTCCAAGAAGGAACGTCCACCCTACGGGCTGCAGAAGTCCACCCCACGGGCTGCAGAAGTCCACCCTACGGGATCCAGAGATCCACCCTACGGGTTGCGGATATAAACTACCCTCCGGTTTGAGAACACCGTGCCAGCCGAAGTTGTGGATGGCACGGCTACATCGCAGACTGCAGCACATCAAGAAGGCCAACACAAGATAAGTCGAACCCTGAGGGACCTTCGGGAATCGCTAAAAACCTTGCTACCCGATCACGAACCACGACCCCGAGTTTAATTTATGATAAACCCGCATTTTAAAATTTCTATATTACTTTTTTATTCATCTCTCTCTCTTCCTGAAAGCTCACAGCGTTTCAGCCTGTTGAAAACATCAGCATTGCATTCAACTCGTGAAAATTTGCGAGCATAATTTGTCCGGTACGTTCGAATGTGCTTGTTACGGGCCTCTGCAGCTTCTTCAGATAATTGCCCTATAGGCAGAATTGATGTACTTATAACGTCAGGCCCATGACATAATATTTTATGTAATGTTGGGTACATTGGGTAAAACGCATATAAAGAAACATATAATTTCGCTGTTTCTTGACAATATTTGCCGAACTCTTCTGCATTTATGTCTAATCCACAACACATTGTGTCCAAAATTACTTTCATTCGGTAAATTAAATTTCTGTCTATCCCCGTAATGCTAGCTGAAACTTCATAGTTCTCAAAGAAACGTCTACTTGTGTTACCGTCATTCGTGTTTCAAAAATTAGCTTTTGTTATATCCACTAGCAGTCCTAGTTTCTCCCGAAATTTGCTTTGAATATCTTTTTTTTTACTTTCCACTACTTGCTTCTCTTCAGCAGTAAGACGAACGTTCCACTTCTTTATGGGTAATCTGTACGCCACATGCAAAATGCTCTGATACGAGCGTGCAACAAAGATAGCCCGAAATGCATATATGTATTCTTTCTTGCATGATCTTTCTTTATCCAAATTATTGAATTGTAATGACGTGTCACCACATAAGTAGCATCCCATTGAAGATTTTGTATGCGTAGCAGCATTACATACTTTTCCATCAATCATAGTGAAGAGTATCTTGTGCGTGATCAAGAAGCTGTTGAATTCGCTTTTACTAAGATTTTTTATCTGCGATTTTATATAGTCAATCTCTTCGTTTGTGACATCTGTAGTTTCTTTTATAAATCTTATTCGAATTGGCCGGGGTGAAGATATATTATAGGACATAGCATAGGGTTTTGCCATAGTATTTTTCGGCCTTTATATTGCGTGCTCTACCATACTCGACCATTTTTGTTTAAACTGATGTTTGAAATTTGACAGTTTTTGCTTTACATCAACAAATTTGATCATTTTCTGCATATTGACTTAGCAGCTCTCGCTCCATAAATTGTATTTTTTTAATATAGTTTCTAGCACTTGAGCGTTCCATTATATTAAATAAATCACTTTTAGTTAAAACTCGCACTCCAGAAGAGCCTAGAACAAAAAACACATCATAATTAAGAAAAACCGAATTTACTGAATATTGATTGCCCCTACAAAAAAATCATTAAAAATAGAGGAGTGATTTGGAGTGAAAGTTTTGAGCGTAATCACATAGTAGAAGGTCTATTCTATAACATGTTATTAAAATTTTCACTTAATAATGATCAAATATATAACAAAACCCTTTCGATATTAAAAAATGTGTTATTTTCATAGCAGTTTCTTAGTGCCTGCTTCTCAAGGATATAAATAGACAGAGGCTATATTTTAGTTGATAAAATTAAGTGTATAATAAAATACATACCTGGTTGAGCACAATCCATAATGAAAACCAGCACAAAACTGTTAAATCACAAGATGGCGACTATTTGAAACTACTTATTTGAATTTGAGCGCATCGAACAATCACACGACCACAGCTAGCGAACGGTAACTTTCGACTGAGACACACGGGGTGCGACGGAGCACTAGGGCTTTGTTTTTTTGCTATTGTGTGGAGCGGTTATCCTAGTTTATGAAAACAATAGTTTAGAAGGAGTAGAACCAAAATAAAAATAACCCATTTTGGCCAGCTTTTGGGGTCGAATACCGCTTCGTGAGTCGCCTCACGGGCTCGCGCCGCACAGTGGATCGATTCATACAAATCGGCGGACATAGGAATCTTGAAAAACTTTTTACTGATTTTACAAAAACTAATGATGCCAATGTGTTTATCTTAATAATTGTAGTCGAAAACAATATTACATAATTTTGATTAGACTTCAATTATAAAAATATTCGACAAAAACTGATTTCAATGTATGGAAAAGCACATTAAAAAAGGGATAGCTTGCGATTTTCTCGTGTTTTCTGATTTTAACGCTTATAGTGACTTTTGATGGGTTGTTAGCAAAATATCTGCCAAACATTTTAGGTACCCCTAGGCACCCCTCTGGGAGCTATATGACAAAATATCATTTTTCTCATTTTCTTTAAGAAAATATGTCTACTTCGTTTTTTTGCAGTTATAATTGTTGATAAACTACATTTTAGCTTAGTACTGACCTACCCACATCAAAAATAATATGACTAGCATACGGGATCGGGAGTTTTTAAAAGATAGATACTTATAAGTAGGCGACTATAAGTTTATCCTACTTTTTTAGCAACATTTTTGTATTGTATAGTGATTTCCTATTAAGATTTGAAGAAAATAATGTATTAATCAAATAAAACAATAACGCGTTATATAAAACATATATCATAGTTATAAAAATACAAAAACTTACTTATAAAATAAAAAGTGGTAAAATTATAGCTTAAAATAAATAAAATTAAGGAACAGAAAAAATTCAATTAACATGTATGAACATTAAATAATCAAATAAAATTAGAGTAACATAAGCTTTAAAAAATAGTAGCTTAAAATAAACTAACTCTCTTCATCCTCAAGTGCAATAGCAATAATAGCTAGTTCACGCGTTGTGAATCGGGACATAGTAAAAACTACGAGTTGCTTTAATGGGAACCGATCGCGAAATGTGACTATTGCGAAAAGCGCGAGCGGTCGGCGGGTGGACAGCTGGCGGTCTGCTAGCTGTCGCCGCGTGGACTGCTGGGTGCGTGCTAGCTGTCGCCGCGTAGACTGCGAGCAGTAGCCTTCTTTTAGGGAGGTGTCGGGTGGGAGCGGTGTTGAAGTGGAGGCGTTAAAGTGAGCTTTGACCTTAAGCCCTCGGAAGGATGTCCCAGGAATCCCAATAGACCTACGGCTAGCACTGCGGCCTCGCCTTAAAGTTGTAGGTACCTACATTTCTTTATAGCCGGTAATTTTTAGGGTTCCGTACCTATAGTGTAAAAAACGGGACGCTATTCATGAGACTTCGCTGTCCATCTCCCTGTCTGTCTGTCCGTCACGAGGCTGTATCTCATGAACGGTGATATCTAGAGAGCTGAAATTTTCACAGATCATGTGTTTCTATGGCCACTATAACAACAAATGCTAAAAACAAACAAAAATAATAACTCCCATACAATAAACGTGATGTTTTTGCCATTTTTTTTATATTAGGTAACGGCAACAAGTAAACGCTTGAAATAATACTTACAGAACGTCGAGCTGTGTAATTTCATTAAATAGGTATAATATATTTATTAAAATGAAATGGACTTTTAAGGGGGCTCTCATACAATAAACGTACTCGTATTTTTGTCGTTTTTTGATACAGAACCCGCTCCGTGCGTGGGTCAGACTCGCACTAGGCCGGTTTTTTAAGAGTTCGTATGACTTAAATCCCTTGAAACAACAATAGAACGATACAATTTTAGCGTGCAGAAAAGAGAGAAATGCGATCGGTTTTTGTGCGCTTTTAACGAAATAAAAAACAAGATAATAGTATCACAGCCATCGATATACAAAATACCGTTTTTTGTATATATCGATGATCACAGCGCGTCATACGGACCCTTTATAATTTTATCACGAGACGCAAGTACGTAGATCAGAGCTTCCCAAAGTAAGAGAGCCAGAAAAAAATGGGGGCGTTATAGAAGCTTAGGGGGACGATTTGTAATTTCATAAGAATTCATTAAAATTTTAACAGCACAACATACTTACATATTTAAAGACCACAAACACACTTTCGTATTAAAATAGGTATAAGTATTTCAAAATTACTTCAATACTCATACATAATTTTCGTAAATGATAGATAGCAGGCCCAGGACGACAGCTTGACGTGATATTTTCACGCACTCCACACGCCCCAAGAAACGCGATAACATCCGAACGACCCCCTAAAGACGCGGGATAGCACCTGAACCCCCTAGGTGAGGCCGCAGTGGTAGCCAAGGTCTGTTGGAAATCCTGGGGTCATCCTTCTGAGGGCTTACCTGGGGCTCCCAACCGTAGCCATTAGGTAGGGAGCGTGTGATTTTTAATTGGTAGGAGTCCGGCATAGCATCCCTGGAGGATTTTCCTCACCTTAGAAATAGAAAATAGAAAAACAGCGAGCCAACATGTTTAACAACTGTATCAATCGGCAAGTGTGTGTTTGTTCATACACACTTCTGGTTCTTACATGTTCAGTACCTAGATTGATCGCCGAATGAAGTAGTTCGTACGTTTTCCAATTTATTTTATTTTAATTTGCGGTTTCAAGTGCAATAGATAATCAGGACTTAAGCTTGTCACATATTTACGTACTTATTTCTTAAAACAAAATAATGTCTGAAGTAAAAACCGCACAAGTGCGAGTCGGACTCGCGCACGCAGTCAATCAAATTCAATCAATCGCTTTGTATAGATATTATTAGGTTAGCCCGCAAGAGTTAGAAAAGTTGAGGCCAGAGCGCCCTTGTGCAGGCACAACCTACTGCGTTCAGGTCACAAGTTAACTATATCGGTGCAAATCTTTAATTGCCTCTAATACCTAGCTTACATTTAATTTATTTCTTTTAATAGTCTCAAATTTTTGTTTTCATAGTTTTCATAATTTTTGTTTTCATAGTTGAAGTGGTTTTTAATTAATCAGCTAATAAAATGGGGGGTCGATTTAAATAATTTTTGAAGCATAGGGGGCGGTAGACATAATAAGTTTGGGAACCTCTGACGTAGATAGTAGGCCAAGATCATTTTGGACTACCATTGAACCGAGCTATTTGCATCGCTCATCATCATCAGGTACCTATCTTATCTACTGCCTAATATTCTAATTCATTAACGTGAAAAATAAGAATATTTTCGTTACCAGTCTCCGTGCTAGTGCTAGGTTCATGATTAAGTATGATGCATTGCGCAGTATTGAGTCTCATACCGAAGTGGTTTGACGTGTCAATCGCCTTATCTTTATTGGCTTTTAATATCATAACCTCGGTAAATAAAGCGTAGATATCGTGCATAAAATTGTCTGTTATGTGACACTATATACAATGGGCACTTTAAGTACGATCATACCGCAAGATGCACAGAGAATTTTAATATTCTTTGTCAACGGCAAAAAGGTAAGTTGTTCGATATTAAATACAGTAGGTACTTACCTACTTCATTATTTCAATGGTCATGTTTCATTATAATTATCGGTAATGAAACCTATATTTATCCTTCGACCAACTAATAGTATTCGACCAAGAACCTTATACTATTACTTGGTCGAAATATTTACCTAGTTATTTTTATTAGACTGCCTAGTTGATAAGTGTATGCCCATCCAGAGGTCTCGGGTTGTTCTCTGTTCTATAATAATAGGATGTTTTCTTTCTATGTAGGTAGGTATGTATTTCGACATTTAAAGTTTGTTTATCACTTATCTAAATATTAGCACAAGTATAATATTAGCTTAATTAAGGCATATTAATTTGATTATGTTAAGTGCACTTAGGTAGAGGTTGCTTTGCCGATTTTGAATAGGTGCTGCCTAATAAATGAGCATCTATATTCTCATTCTACCCAGCACCTATTCCAAAATTTCCAAATAGGTATAAATTACCTGCCTACTATAAGAGCAGATGGTAGACTATAACTAGCACAGTACGAAGAGAAAATTATGATCTGTAGGCTGTGCTAGTGACCGAACATTGGTTTGAATAACATCGATTAAAACTTTAATTGAAATCAGAGGCTTATTTCGTAACTCAATTTGGACTTGATGATGGTGTCAATAAATGTCCATTTATTCATTTGAACCAGGTTGTATTGGCTGTGATTTTAACCAACACATTTTTAATACCCATCTACCTATTAAAAAGGTTCATACTTTACTTAATTATATATATCTATCTAACTAGCTGTTCCCCGCGGCTTAGACCGCGTAGAAGTTGCTATCGCGTAAAATCACAACCCTTCTTTTGCGCAGTCGGTTAAAAAGTAGTCTATGTCCTTCCCAGGGTCTCGACCTGTCTCTATAATACCAAATTTAATCTCAATTACTCCAGCCGTTTAGGCGTGAAAGCGTAACAGACAGACAGAGTTAGTTACTTTCGCATTTATAACATTAGTAGGGATGTAATTAAGTGTGTACTTACAAATTAGACAAATAAATGTTCAAAAATATATAAGAAGGGTCCAATAGGCATCTAGAGTTATAGCAGAAGGATCAAGCTGGTGGTGGTCAGGAAGTAAGAGACAGGAAAACGCTTAGGCCTTATTTCTAATGTCGTAAGTTAGTTAGCTGGTGCACCCTTTGCATAGGCTGATCAGCTCTGAAGATCACGGTAAGACCCTATTGTAAGTACCACTTTTTCGTATGGTTTGACAATTTGACAAAGGTAGGTGTTCATAACCCCCCATTCCCAACCGACCACCTGAGTTATCCACCTGGTTGGTCAGTTAGGAATAAAAGTTCCTAACCACCCACCTTGTGCACCTGGTTGGTCAGTTAGGAATAAAAATCCCTAACCACCCAGCTGTGACTGTATAAAATAAGTAATGTCCATAATGTCTACTTTATCAATATACATGTCTATATGGCAAAACAAATGAAGATCGACAAAACAAATGAAGATCTACAAAACAAATGAAGATCGACAAAACAAATGAAAATCGACAAAACAAATGAAGATCTACAAAACAAATGAAGATCGACAAAACAAGTGAAGATCGACAAAACAAATGAAGATCGACAAAACAAATGAAAATCGACAAAACAAATGAAGATCGACAAAACAAATGCAGATCGACAAAACAAATGAAGATCGACAATACAAATACTGATCGACAAAACAAATGAAGATCGACAAAACAAATGAAGATCGACAAAATAAATGAAGATTGACCAAACAAATGAAAATCGACAAAACAAATGAAGAACGACAAAACAAATGCAGATCGGCAAAACAAATGCAGATCGACAAAACAAATGAAGATCGACAATAGAAATACTGATCGACAAAACAAATGAAGATCGACAAAACAAATGAAGATCGACAAAATAAATGAAGATTGACCAAACAAATGAAAATCGACAAAACAAATGAAGAACGACAAAACAAATGCAGATCGGCAAAACAAATGAAGATCGACAAAACAAATGCAGATCGACAAAACAAATAAAGATCGACAAAACAAATGAAGATCAGTCGTTAATATCGGCGGAATACGAGGAGGGTGTGGCGGTCGTGGCCGTTTACATTTCGCCGAGCCTCGACCAGACCAACGCTCCCTACAGGAGGCTGTACCTGGGGATCGTGCGAAGCATGGCCCTGTACGGGGCTCCCGTATGGGCGGAGACCCTGACGGCCAGCAACGAGGCTAGACTGCTGAGCCCGCAGAGAGTGATGGCCGTCAGGGTGATAAGAGGATACCGCACGATCTCCGGTGAGGCGGCATGTCTCCTAGCCGGGACCCCTCCATGGGACCTGGAAGCGAGAGCCCTTGCGTCACTGTTCAGATGGCGCAAGGAGGCGCTGGAGCGGGGCCAAAGGCCTGCGTCTCGAGAAATCGAGGCCCAGCGGACCATGCTCCACCAGGAAACCGTGGAGACATGGAAGGTGCGACTTGAGCAACCAAAGGGGGGATTCGCCACAATCGCGGCCGTCAGACCGGTCATGGACGAGTGGCTGGAGAGAAGACACGGTGCTCTCTCCTACCGGTTGACACAGATGCTTGCCGGGCACGGTAGCTTCGGTAGGTATCTGTGGCGAAAGCACCGGGAAACCACGGCCGAGTGTCAGCACTGCGAGGACCGCAGCGATGACACGGCGCTCCACACGCTGGTGGAGTGCACGGCGTGGGCACAACAGCGCCAGGTCCTCGTAGTGGGTCTGGGCGTGGACACTCTCTCGCTCGAGGCCATGGTGCGAGCCATGCTCTCCAGCGGGAGTAAGTGGGACTGCGTCGCCTCTTTCTGCGAGCAGGTCATGCTCGTGAAGGAGGCGGCGGGCCGGGTGCGGGAGAGAACTCTCCCACCCAAGTTCCGCAGTCGGTGCCCTGGGCCAGATTGGTGGTTAGGAATTTTTATTCCTAACTGACCAACCAGGTGCACAAGGTGGGTGGTTAGGAACTTTTATTCCTAACTGACCAACCAGGTGGATAACTCAGGTGGTCGGTTGGGAATGGGGGGAAATTTCAATATTTTCTTTACGTAATGTGTGTAATATATTTGAATAGAGACTACTTTAATACAACGTTCGCTTAAACCTTGAACTTAATATAACTTAACTTAGATTATACTTTGTTACTAATCTTTGAACTTTTGATAATATTGGAAGATAAAGTTACACGCGTGGTCAAAGATGAAACATTTATTTTTCATTTTTTAATCATTACCATTACACTACACTGTATTACTTTATTTTTCATTTCATTACACTGTATTCATCATTCCTTGGCCTCATCCCAATTTATAGCCGACGTCACACGGTTTCACCCGCGTAGCTCCCGTTTCCGTGGGAATATGGGAATAAAATATAGCCTAGGTTCTCCGTATAGTGCAGCTTTCCAACAGTGAAAACATTTTTCAAATCGGTTTAGTAGTATCGGAGCAAATCGATGCAAGCAAACAAACAAGCGAACAATCAAATCTTTCCTCTTTATAATATTAATACGGGAAACTGTTCACCATTCGTACGTGGGGCACATTCATACATTGAGTATAACAAAAATACTAACCGACATACAAACGCGCCTTTGCATGTGTACATAGACATACCGACTGCCATGTTGATAGCAAAGTATCGTGCCAATCGCGCCACTCTGTGTGAGGCAATAAGACGTAACGTGTTTTCGCACTAGGAAAGTAAATTTTTTACTGAAGTTTAAATCGTACTGGCAAGTAAATTTAATACGTTTTTTTTAAATAGTCAGGATTCATTAATGTTCATATTGTTTAATTTTGAGGTTTCATTGTTATATTTCTGTTACTAACATTGATTTTGTATACAACTGTAATTTATATTTAGTCAAGTTCTGGGGCACATTCGGATATTTCTACAGGGGGCGCATTCGTACGCGTTCGAATGCTCCCCTTTACGTCTTTTTAACCACAAACACTCACATAAATTTTATTTTTTAATAAATTTAAGACTGTATTTTTTTAAATTATGATACGTTACAATAAATACGGATTTTTAATTTATAACGATCAGCAATATACTTTTTATTTAGTAAATGTTATAATTGATATCAAATCGTAAGTTCATGGTACAAATAATAAGAAAAGTTAAGCGTAGCTATTAAATGGATGAGGACGCATAAAAAATGATTAAAATTTACATATATTCCATATTCCTTAAAAACAGAAAAATCAAAAGAGGAAGAAAATCAAATGAATTTCGTATTATGTGTAATATTGTGGCATTTTACCAAATAAATTTTTTTTCTATTTCTATTTCTATTATGCAGAGAGCCTGGAAAATGAATTATTAAACAAAAATCGAATCTTCTAATTGATAAAATATATAAAAAGAAGAAAAGAAAGAAGAAGTAATTAAGCAGTTTGCAGGAACTTAATTACCAACCAATAATTAAAGAAAATAAAATTAAGGTACTGGATAATGCACAATTAATTTAAATGTGATATCAGGAAATGAAAGATAATCGTTATGTTTGGTAAAATTTGAAACACCTTAGGCCGCTGTTATTTATTGTCGAGTAAAGTACACTCAGTTATGAAATTTGCAAATATGACCGAAATTGTTTTATCTTCGGAAGAAATCAGGTTCATCATGATAATTCCTTTTTCATTACATAGAATGAAACTACAAACACAAAAGGAGACATAGTCTTATAAACAAAGTGTGTACGCTACACACTTGGTTATTAGACTATGTCCCCGGGTCCTCCCTAACCACTCGGCACATCTAGAACGACTAGACTTTATGATCCTTTCAATTAATTCAAATAATTTAATTTGCCTTAAGCTCGAAAGTGACAACCAAAACGTGTAATTACTTACTTACAGTTTAAACCAATTTTTTTTGTTATTTTCCTAAAGAACATATTTTGATTAGGAGTCAAGTTAAATGTCATTAAGGTAGTTCTGTGATAAACAAATTTTCTTATTAATTTAATACATTTTTGGGAGATTAATGGGCTTTTGATTTACCATGTATGAATCTACCCCACGCGTATGAAAGTGCCCCACTTACTGTACGGAAGTACCCCACCCATGGGGCGCGTTCGTACAAATATCTTATCGTCGAAAAATTGCTTTAGTCCCTTAACCGTTTGACATAATAGTTTCAGAATATTTTGTAACTAACTACAGTATATTTTCTACATTTAGGGATATAAACGAGGCAATTCTGAGTTATAGTCGTGGAGAAAAAAAATTAAAACAAAAATCCGTGCGAATGGTGAACAGCTTCCTAGATCATTCTGATATTTTCATTCACCATTTCTCATATTATGAGAAATTGTGAATTAAATATCATTTAGGTTCGGCGCAAAATAGTGTCTTCATCTTTCATTTCTCCCTATTACCTACTCGTCGTCTTAAAATTCACTTCTTTCACATTCTTAACACTCCTACATCTTTTCTTTGGCCTTCCTCTGGCTCTCACTGACCTGTAATAATGATACTATTACAGGTCAGTGCTGGCTCTGCATTCCTCAACATCGCTCTTATCGTTACATGGCATGCATCCCTTACTTTCCTTCCTTCCCAGGGATTAATTTGTCTTTTTCTCTACAACTTAGCATCTTCAGACTTTTTCTAAGGTCAGGATTTGAGGTTGAATTGAAATAAGTAACTAGGTAAGTGTTATGAAAGGTACCCAGGTGTTTACTTGACTTTTATGACCTACACAAGTAGGTCACAAAAGTTACCTCTTTTTTTTTTGTTTAACGTGAGGGAAAATCCTCATGGATGTTATGCCGGACTCCTACCGACTAAAAAACCTCACGTCACGCCCAACAGCCTGTGGTTGGGAGCCCCGGGGAAGCCCTCGGAAGGATGTCCCAGAATTCCCAACAGACCCACGGCCGCCACTGCGGCCTCGGGGGCATGGGGAGGTTTCGGGTGTGATCCCGCTTCTAAGGGGGGGCGTGCGTGAATTGCTCACGTCACACTGCCGTCATGGGCCTGCTTCTGTAAGGACGGTGAGCCGCCCTCTCACCGGTTACCACAAAGTTACCTCTTATGAAAATTTAATACTCATTCTGTTATCTTCGACACCTTCAGCTATTTCCTTAAGTACCTACTCAATGTTTGAGAATGACAATATTTACTGTTAAAAATACCTACGCATTATTTATTATTATCATACATTTAGAATGTAAGTAGCGAAAAATTCTAAATCTATGATTATTACTTTCTAAACAAGGCCTAAATAAGGCCCCCGTGGCATTGTTCCGAAAAGACTAGCAGCATTCCCCCTTTGAAATGCAATACCTATTCGCTGTGAGAGAAAAAAAACTGACCTAACTATACTCTTCTTCAAAATCTAAAAAAAAAATGAAACCCATGGATGAAATATAACTTATCATTTTGCCAATTTTTTTAATCAATTAGGTACGTTATGAAAATAAAATTATTGTTGACTAAATTAATGTTCAATGAAATATTCTTTAACTTAATATGCAAAATACTACTGGACAAGATATAGGTACTGCTCGTTCGCTCTAACTTTGCAGCTCGGCTCCATACTAAAGTCGAATTTTTAATTAGACGAAGTAAATTGACAGCAACTAATGTCACTTCTTCATACAATGTTGCGTATTTTCTATGACGAAGTGACATTAGCTACTGTCAATTTACTTCGTCTAATTAACAATTCGGGTATACGCCTCTACGCCAGCGGCAAAGTTAGAGCGAACGGGTAGTAGGCATTGTAACATAATCTACGGCGTAGGTTTACTCGCAGATCTACATAAGTAGGTAGGTGGTTTACTTTACGATATTTCAGACTTCTAGTCTGAGCACGATATCTGATTTCCGTTGGTTAAGATAGTAAAACCTGTTGTACAGGTTGAGTAATCGGTCATCATTAACACGCTTTTATTAGCTTCACTTGTAACTATGTATGTAAGAAAATCTTGGAATGTTAATTTGACCCACTTCCCGTCCTTCGATCAGGCTGAAATTTTGCACACGCTCTAAGTTCTGATGACAATACATGACTAGCTAAAAAACGTCATTACAAATCCAATATGGCGGCCTCCCCAAAATGGCGGACTGGCTGTTTGAAATCCACCCCCATGATATGGGTATCGAATGAAAAGGTTTGCTGTCAAGAATACGAAAAAAATAGTCACGTGACTTAAATCCTATATGGCGGAAGTCCAAGATGGCGGACAGGCTATTTGAAATGCACCTCCATGATATGGGTATCAAATGAAAGGGTTTGCTGTCAGGAATACGAAAAAAATAGTCACATGACTTAAATCCAACATGGCGGACATCCAAGATAAGCTATAAATAAAATAAAACCGTGGGGCACGTCAATTGTCTACAATCGTTGATTAAAATGTTTATTTTGTAATGTTACACTATAATTAGGCAGTTGTTCAACCGATAACGATGGGCGTGTGATAAGTACGGCTAGAATGTGGAAACAAACTAGCAAGCTCGATTATAAGCGAGTTTTCGCGGTTTCATAGTGGTGAGCGAGTAGTACTTTTATCATATGTTTTGTCGATTAAAGACAAACTACGAGCAGTGAAACGATTCCTCGCCAGCCAGCAGTATGAATGTCCAACGATAAACTAGTTGAAACATTTCTTTTATTTACATGGAGTGTATAACTATTGGAATTTCCATGAGCAAGAAAATAGTGAGTAATTTCCTCACCGTCTGCGGGCCAACTGCCTAACGACGAATTAAACGATTCTTCTATCGCACATTAAGTCGATAATTTGTAGACAATTGACGTGCCCCACGGTTTTATTTTAGTCGAGTCTATGCATATGTTTATAATTCCCACGGCTGTATCTATTTTATTATTTTTTGGTTTTTAGTACATTTTTCTTAAACATTGCAATGTATGTTTAACATAAAACCGTTTAACTTAAAAAGTTTTTTTACGTATTTTTATTTTCTAGTTTTTAGTTTTTATTTCGCATTCTGTTTAATTCATTTAGTGCTTCATTATTGCAAGGTTTCTTGCCCGTTAGTTTATTGCAGTCCAACTTCTCTATACGTAGTCCCTGCAAAGATCTTACTCTACTAAGACCCACGTAGGCTTGACCTTCTTCAAACAGTTTCGCACCTAAGTATACGACTGCGTGATCCTCAGTGCTGCCCTGCATTTTATGTATTGTAGAAGCCCATGATAGTATTAAAGGCAACATTCTTCTTTCAGCCGTCCCGTAATTGTACTTAGCTGGAAACTGTATAGCTTTCGGGTGTATAAGATGTACTCCGTCTCTTGCGAAATCAAGTCGGATGGAAGGTACATCTGTTGCATACATCTGAGTTCGACGAAATTGAGGCCAAACGATTTCGTTGATGTAGCCTATAGCGCCATTTACTAATCACTTTGAAACGTAAATATTGGACCGTAGCATGACTTTTGCCCCCACAAATATTTCCAGTTCCGCTGGTATACCCCGATACAAAATCGTGACTTGGGTGGTGGATTCAGGCTGGATTAATCAGATACCTAAATTACAGATTCAATTTCTAAATTTAAATCTTATTATTATACGCCATTTAGTGGCTGCGCCCATCTTAAATATTGAGGTTGTATGGTGCATTGTATTCTTCTTGTCAAGCCCTTTTATTTGATACCCAAATTGGTGGGATTGTTAAAAAAATATTATCAGCCATTTGGTAGCGGCAGCCATCTTAGATTTCAATTTTGCATAGTAAATTGTATTCTACTTGTTGAGACCTTTCATATGATACCCATGTTGATGGGATTGATAAAACCTAAGTTATCCGCCATTTTTTAGAGGCCGCCATCTTGGATTTCAATTTTTTATAGTATATTGTATTCTGCTTGTTGAGACCTTTCATTTGATACCCATATTGATAAAACCTACGTTAGCCGCCATTTTGTAGCGGCCGCCATCTTGGATTTCAATTTTTTATAGTATATTGTATTCTGCTTGTTGAGCCCTTTCATTTGATACCCATATTGATGTGATTAATAATAAATAAATTATCCGCCATTTTGTAGCGGCGGCCATCTTGAATTTATAAAGATAATGAATAAACATAATTGTATTGTCATCAAAATCCAAAGTGTATACAAAATTTCAGATTAATCGGTTGACAGGAAGAGGGTGAAATTTGAATTACTAAATTTGACCCAAGAATAAATAACAAGCGTGTTTTTTAGTTTTTTAAACTATTAAAATTATTTTTGTTTGTCTTTGTACCTACCTACTGAGCATAGCCATCTTAATATAGTACCCATCTAATATTATTACCTAACCATTAGGTAGGTTAGGTACATTTTACATTCTTTGCTTCTAGAATAATTTCCAAGATAGGTAGTATTAATTTTATTACCGACATACCTATGTCGGTAATAAAATTAATAGTCTTTAGAGTACCTACTCTAAAGACGAAATATTTGTTTGTTTGAAATCAAATTGCCTGAGCCGATGGACATTAGGTTATCGTGGAGTGATAGCCCATGGGCTAAGTATCATCTCATTTTATACCTATTAAGTACCTACCCAAGAGTGCGGAGCAGTTATCATCAGATTTTCATATATTATTGTAAACACGGAAATGTTTGGGTTAAAATGAATTGGATGATGCTGGCCAGAGATATGTCGGGCATCCGTTGTGAATCTCGATTTTTATACAGATACAGAAAGTCATTACTTTTTACCTACACTCATACACTCTCTAACTAACTACCTTTTATCATTACAGGTAATAGAAGCCAACCCTGACCCAGAATGGACGCTGCTCTGGTACCTCCGAAAGAAACTCCTCCTGACTGGTACAAAGTACGGATGCGGGGAGGGCGGCTGTGGTGCCTGCACTGTTATGATTTCTCAGTACTTGAGAACCGAAGATCGTGTCACGTATCCTTTTTAACTACTACAATGACTTGTATTAGGATCTGGTGGTTCATGTCTTAACACAATTTTTGAACTATTGCTCTCACCTCTCAAAGTTTTTAAAACTTTGTTCACCTCTCGTAGTTTCTGAAACATTGTTACGCTTTCGATCTTTCTAATCCCTATCCCTGCTAATATTATAAATGCGAAAGTAACTCTCTGTCTGTTACGCTTTCACGCCTAAACCGCTGAACGATTTAGATGAAATTTCGTATGGAAATAGTTTGAGTCCCTGGGAAGGACTAGACTAGACTAGACTAGACGTCTGTCACCGAAAGACTAGACCCTAGAAATAATGTAAGTTTTATTTTTCAAAACGACTGGGTTCGATTCCCGAACTGTGCAAGAGGTTTTTTGAAATCTATGTACGCAGTTTTTATTTTCTCTAAAATCGATGACATGGTTCCTAAGAACAGATGTGTCTTATATTTACAGATTTGCCCATACTGACCGCTCCAAATGTTACACCCTGTAATTACAAAGCCTATAACAATACCTACAAGATATCACCAGCAGTATGAAAATAAAAAAGGGCATGACTTTCGATCAATAGTTAAGGACTAGACTAGACCAGACTTTCGGTGACAGACGTCTTGACTTTAATGCAATATCCGTCCAGCATATAATTTTTCACGATATCAAGGTCATTTTTGAGTCTTGTGAGAGTTGAGTGATTATAAAACTGGTCAATAAGTGAAAGTGTGTTATTTTACATAATTAATTTTATCAAACTTTAAAAAGATGTTAGTAGTTTTCTTTTAGTCTGAGTTTTTTCTGTAGTAATATTTTTGATCAAAAGTTCACTTGATTTTAAAAATTACCATTTCTGCAGTTGCAGTATGAAGCCTAAAGTTTGTTTCCTATTCTTTTGCCTACGCCTACGTACATATAACTTTAAAATAATGATTTCCTTAATTCTATTAACGTCCTAAAATGTAGTCACATAGCGGTGAATGCTTGTTTGACGCCTGTATGTGCCATGCACGGCTTAGCAGTGACGACTGTTGAAGGTATTGGGTCAACACAGGATCGTTTGCATCCTGTTCAAGAGAGAATAGCCAAGTCACATGGATCACAATGCGGTTTTTGCACACCTGGAATTGTAATGTCAATGTACACTTTACTTAGAAACAAAAGCAATATACAGTATTCAGACATAGAAACTGCAATGCAAGGAAATCTCTGTAGATGTACTGGATATAGACCTATCATAGAGGGTTTTAAAACTTTTATAGAAGGGTGGGAAAAACACTATTACCATGAAGATAAAAATATGAATAGGGCATGCGCTATGGGTAAAGAATGCTGTAGAAATAAAAGCGATATAAATAATAGTGCTCTGTTTAACACATCCTCATTTCAACCATATGACTCCTCGCAAGAACCGATATTCCCGCCAGAATTGAAACTGAATCAACAATATGGAGACGAATATTTATGCTATGAAGGAGAAAATGTAACATGGGTAAGACCTAAAACTCTTGAAAATGTACTATTACTGAAGTCACAGTCGCCAAATTCTAAAATTGTCATAGGTAATAGTGAAATAGGAGTAGAAATGAAGTTCAAGAAGAAAATATACCCACTACTAATATATCCATCAATAATAAGTGAGATGAGCATTTGCAAAGTATCGAATACTGGAGTAATTATTGGTGCTACAATAACGCTATCACAGTTAGAAGCATTTCTAGATCACCAAATCAGAGCAAATGCTAAAACATCTAAAGTATTTGATGCCTTGAAAGAAATGCTTCATTGGTTTGCCGGTAGCCAAATTCGAAATGTAGCTTCTTTGATTGGTAATATAATAACTGCTAGTCCCATATCAGATTTGAATCCAATACTATTGGCATGTTCAGCTACACTACATGTTTTTAGTAATGAGAGAGGTTATAGAAAAGTTGTGATGAATGAAACGTTTTTTATTGGGTATAGAACTACGACTATCGAGGCCGATGAAGTGGTTGTCTCAGTTGAAATTCCATTTAGTGAAGAAACGCAGTATCTTAAAGCGTATAAACAAGCTCGAAGAAAAGAGGACGATATATCTATAGTAACCTCAGCTTTTAATGTTAAATTAGATTTGATATCTAAAACAATATTAGACGCTAAGTTGTGTTTTGGTGGAATGGGTCCAACAACAATATCAGCTACTAGAACTGAAAAAGCACTGTTAGGACAGAAATGGACACAAGCTATTTTGAATACAACTTGTCAGTTGCTAACTCAAGAATTACAAATTGACATTTCGGCTCCTGGAGGGATGGTTGATTATCGAAAATCACTTTGTTTAAGTTTATTTTTTAAATTCTATTTACATGTTTCACAAAAACTAGATGAATGCAATGGATTCAAATTGTTAAAGCATACTGACTTAAGCGGTATTGACGAAATACCTACAATCGAACCAAACAGTTCTCAGTATTATGAAATATTAAACGCAGAGAAGAGAGTATCCGATGCTGTTGGGTTGCCAATAATACATTTATCAGCCCTTAAACAAGCTACAGGAGAAGCACTGTACTGTGATGATGTACAACCTATGGAAAACGAAGTCTATTTAAAATTACTTTTTAGTGAGCAAGCTCATGCTAAAATAACGTCTATTGATGCTAGTGAGGCCCTATCAGTACCCGGAGTTGAAGCGTTTCTGTCCGCTGTTGATTTAGATGAAGCATGTAATAAAATAGGCCCAATATTAAAAGATGAAGAAGTATTTTCTAGCAAAGTAGTAACAAGTCGTGCTTGTGTAATAGGAGCTATGATAGCAACATCAGAATCTGTGGCTAGAAAAGCAAAGGATTTAGTGAAAGTTAACTACGACCCAATAGAACCAGTTATTATTACTCTAGAAGACGCAATTTCAAAAAGTTCATTCTTTGCTGGGTCTCCTAAAATAATTAGGAAAGGCAACCCTAGTGAAGCGTTTTTAAATTCAAGTTATATTTTAGAAGAAGAGGTTCGAAGTGGAGCACAGGAACATTTTTATCTAGAAACAGTGTCAGCCTATGCTATACGGAAAGAAGATGAGTTGGAGATTATAGCTACAACACAAAGCCCTGAAGAACTAGCGGTAACTATAGAATCACTAGGTACATTTTTAAACACTCCGCATAAAAACGTACGAGCTTAAAGTATAATTAACGCTTTATTATTTTCAGCACACTGTCTCAAATGTTCTAAAAATACCAAACCACAGAATTGTAGCTAAAGTGAAAAGAATAGGGGGTGGATTTGGTGGTAAAGAAACTAGAAGTTTCCTTTTAGCTATACCTGTAGCAATAGCCGCATATAAACTGAAAAAGCCAGTACGATCAGTACTAGATAGGGATGAAGATATGCAAGTCACTGGTTATAGGCATCCATTTTTAATAAAATACAAAGTTGGTTTTAATGATGATGGTAAAATCAATGCAGCAAAGTTTGAAATATTCAGCAACGCCGGCAATTTCATGGACATATCTTGTTCGGTAAGTTCGCAAGCCTCAATCACATTTATATACATGTACCATTTTCTTGTCTTCGTTAAAATTCGTTTTTGATTATAAGAATATTGCTTTGAATTTTGTTTAGTAATTAGGAAGTTATCGGGGTTGATGCAAAAATATTATTTGAATAGGACTATATTTAAAGGTAGAAACAAATACATAAACTTTAGAATATCGGTGCTGTCCCCCTACTTTTTTTTACAAACAATAAAGTTATACGCAGAAAAGTATTAGTAATTTAAGTTTAAAATTCCACTTCATAGGGTATTGTTTAAATAGCATATTAAGTATATTGTTTATCTATCTAGTCAATATTTTTGCTGAGAGGCATCAAAGTACTTGTCCTACGAAATGTTCTTAAATCGGTGCCCAAAAGTAATATTAACATAAGTTTATGTTAGTATTACTTTTGGGCACCGATTAGAGATAGTACAGATGCAAATCTAGCGAATTTAGTATTTAGGTTTCCATCTGTACTATCTCTAATTTTAATTTCTTAATTAACACAGACGAGTCCGACAGTGTCCCCTTCTATAGTAGTATTATTATTACACGTTAAAAACGCGCTAGTGCGTAGGCAGAACAAATAGCTGCCTGTTCCCCTCAATAACATGAATAGGTACGTAAATTTTTTGCTCTGGGACAATTATTTTATAATAAAGGTGTTTGCATTTTTCGTGTGTAATGATTGGGTACACTACATTAATACGAAAAACTTAATTCCGAAAGTCACAATCACGAATTTCATAATGCCGAATTTCATAAGTCCGAATGATTCGAAATCCCGAAAGTCAAAAATCCGATGTTTCATAAATCCTTTTTATTAAAAGTCATAATTTTAAAATTCCGAATGTTTACAATTCCGACTGTCAGAATGACGAATTTCAAGAAACCGAACCGTTTAATTCCGAATCATTAAAAATCCGCCATATTATAAATACGAACTCCGATTATCAAAAATCCGAAATATCATAAATACGAAGGGTGAATGTCGTTTCCAGCCGTTCCTGTTTTAACCCGAAAACTTATCATTAAAGACGATTATTTATGTTCCCGATTCCACCCGTTTTTTAACCGACTTCAAAAAAGGAGGAGGTTCTCAATTCATACGCTATGTTTTTTTTTTTTTTTTTTTTTTTTTTGTATGTATGTTACGCGATAGCGGCGCCAATTATAGATGGATTTTGAAAATTCTTTTTTTGTTTGAAAGAGGTTTCTTCTGAGGTGGTCCCATATCCAGGGTATTAGGATCTGATGCTGGGATCCAGGAGAAATCGAGGGCAACCACCGAAAATTGTAGGGACAACTAGTGCGTTTGTTAACTTTTTGATTAAGTGCTTAAATGTACTAAAATTTAACGAAGGTCTGGAGTCGATCTGATGATGGAACCGGAAGACAGTCGAGGGAATTCCTTAACGATTTACAGCAGTTACCTTGTGTTTCGACTTGATTGATTTGTGTTGATGAGAACTTTACACCTAAATAGAAATAATTTTCGGTCCACCCGTCACTTAAAATAAAGAAATAAAAATTTTAAATAAAAAATAGAACCGACTTCATACAAATCCTCTAAAATAAAATTTACCTAGCACATAGTAATATGTATTTTGATTTATCAGATTTTATTCAATATAATATTGAAGTTGGTGCCATTAATAATACCTACCTAAACCTATGGGTTTACTTGGCGCCGACTTCAATATGATATTGAATAAAATCTGATAAATCAAAATACATATTACTATGTGCTAGGTAAATTTTATTTTAGAGGATTTGTATGAAGTCGGTTCTATTTTTTATTTAAATTTTTGAAGTGAAACTTCTTTATCGGCGTTGGAAAAAAATTTGCGTCACGTCACGTCACGATTTTTGGTTACGCGCCATCTTTGTTCTGTTCCCCACCACGGTGGATTCGAATTAAGAGTACTTTATCCAGGGATAGCATGTCATTTAAGGGTTTTTGGACTTTTGGACTTTTGGATGGGACATTGGTACTTTGGGTCTTTGGGACTTTGGAACTTTGAGACTTTGGGACTTTTGAACTTTTGAACTTTTGGACTTTTGGACTTTTGAACTTTTGGATGGGACCTTGGTACTTTGGGTCTTTGGGACTTTGGAACTTTGGGACTTTGGGACTTTGGGACTTTGGGACTTTGGGACTTTGGGACTTTTGTACTTTTGGACTTTTGGACTTTTGGATGGGACCTTGGTACTTTGGGACTTTGGGACTTTGGGACTTTGGGACTTTGGGACTTTGGGACTTTGGGACTTTGGGACTTTGGGACTTTGGGACTTTGGGACTTTGGGACTTTGGGACTTTGGGACTTTGGGACTTTGGGACTTTGGGACTTTGGGACTTTGGGACTTTGGGACTTTGGGACATTGGGACTTTGGGACTTTGGGACTTTGGGACTTTGGGACTTTGGGACTTTGGGACTTTGGGACTTTGGGACTTTGGGACTTTGGGACTTTGGGACTTTGGGACTTTGGGACTTTGGGACTTTGGGACTTTGGGACTTTGGGACTTTGGGACTTTGGGACTTTGGGACTTTGGGACTTTGGGACTTTGGGACTTTGGGACTTTGGGACTTTGGGACTTTTGGCCTTTGGGACTTTTGGACTTTTAGATGGGACCTTGGTACTTTGGGTCTTTGGGACTTTGGGACTTTGGGACTTTGGGACTTTGGGACTTTGGGACTTTGGGACTTTGGGACTTTGGGACTTTTGGACTTTTGGCCTTTGGGACTTTGGGACTTTGGGACTTTGGAACTTTGGGACTTTGGGACTTTGGGACTTTGGGACTTTGGGACTTTGAGACTTTGGGACTTTGGGACTTTGGGACCTTGAGACCTTGGGACTTTGGGACTTTGGGACTTTGGGACTTTGGGACTTTTGGACTTTTGGACTTTTGGCCTTTGGGACTTTGGGACTTTGGGACCTTGAGACCTTGGGACTTTGGGACTTTTGGACTTTTGGACTTTTGGCCTTTTGGACTTTGGACTTTGGACTTTTGGACTTTTGGACTTTGGACTTTGGACTTTTGGACTTTTGGACTTTTGGACTTTTGGACTTTTGTACTTTTTGACTTAATTTAAGGTGAGGTGAAAATTAAGTTTATGAAGAAGTTTCACTTCTTACGTGTGTACTTACACTAAGTACACGCAATTTTTTTTTTAATAAAGTATAGTCAAGTCTAACTACCGAAAATATTATTTCCAAGTGAGTGGAAGGCAAACGACAAAACAAAAAAATAAATAACCACGAAGGCTAAGGCGGGAGCTCCGCTCCGCTTCGCTCCCGCATTAGCCTTCTAACCTAACCTATCCGAGTCGGGGTGTTAACCATTTACTTATTATGGTTAACACTTCGACTCGGAAATGGAAATAATATCTTCGGTAGTTAGACTTGACCGTACTATATTAAAAAAACTTTAACAGTGAATTTTCGGATATTTGAAATTCTGAATAATGTTTTTCGGGAAAATAACAGTCCTGTCTTTTGATTATTCGTACTAATGAAATTAGGAAAAATAAAAATTCGTACTTATGACTTTCGGATAAATGAATATCGTCCTATTGAATATTCGGAGCTTTGTTTCTTAGGAATTATAATCTTCGGAATTTTGAACATCGGAATATTGAAATTCGGAAAAACATATTTCGGAATTTTTGGGTGTTCCCGTAATGATTATGTTATTTTATGGTTGCTTGGTTTTGAAGAAAGTGAATTAGCTTCCTTGACTGTTATTGATTTTATCCCAGGTCGACCTAGGTGTTATGGATATTTTGTAATTTTCAAAAAAGTGTGAGGCCGTCGGTGGCCTTTTTAAATACCGATGACGTGACAATTTTTAAAATGTCGGTAGCAAAGTAAAGAAGCACCGATATTATGAAACTTACCCACCTACTTGCACGTGACTAGATGGTAGGTTGTTTATATGAAATTATTGTAACATTCTGTAAATTGTGTTTCAGATGATAGACAGAGCTATGTTTCATATCGATAATTGCTATTATATACCCAATGTTGAAGTAGCTACATACCTTTGTAAGACAAACATGCCGTCCAACACAGCGTTTAGGGGATTTGGGGCACCACAAGCGATGTTAGCTACGGAAGTCATGATTAGAAATATTGCTGTAACTTTAGGCAAGAGTTATGAAGATATTGTACAAATAAATTTATATAGAGAAGGATCTATGACACATTTCAATCAGGTGCTTACCTACTGTACACTATCAAGATGCTGGAATGAGTGTATACAAACATCTGATTACGTATCGAGAAAAGAACAAATTGAAGAGTTTAACAGGTTTATAAATATTATTTTTATGTTATTATGTGAATAAGATTTACTTATTCAGATTTCAAACCGTAGATTTTATAATTATATTTTTTACAGATGCAACAGATGGAAGAAGAAAGGCATAGCCTTAGTACCAACAAAATATGGAATATCTTTTCACGTTGATGTTTTGATGCAAGGGGGAGCACTTTTGTTGGTTTACAAAGATGGATCAGTATTATTGTCTATTGGAGGTATCGAAATGGGCCAAGGATTATTTACTAAAATGGTACAAATCGCTTCAAAGGCTCTCGATATAGAATACACAAAAATTCATATAAGTGAAATGTCCACAGACAAAGTTCCAAATAGTTCGCCAACAGCGGCAAGTATGAGTTCTGATTTATATGGCATGGCTGTATTAGATGCTTGTGAAACTTTAAAAAAAAGTCTAGAGCCGTTTAGGACAAAGAATCCAAACGGAAAATGGGAGGATTGGGTAATTGACGCTTATTTAAATAGAGTACAATTGTCTGCTACTGGTTTCTATGCTGCCCCAAAGGTAGAATATAATCATGAAAAAAATTATGGCAATCTCTACGAATATTTTACATACGGAGTGGCCTGTTCCGAAGTAATAATCGATTGTTTGACTGGCGATCATCAAGTGCTAAGAACAGACATCGTTATGGATGTTGGAGAGAGTTTGAATCCAGCTATAGATATAGGCCAGATTGAGGGAGCCTTTCTGCAAGGTTACGGCTTTTACACGCTAGAAGAATTAGTATTTTCCGATCGTGGTGAAACATTATCTCGTGGTCCAGGAACATATAAAATTCCTGGGTTTTCAGACGTTCCAAGGGTGTTTAATGTTTCGCTGTTAAAAGGTGCGCCAAATCCACGTGCCGTTTATGCTTCCAAGGTAATCTTTCGTTTAAACATTAACTTATAGAACCTATTTCTACAACTTAGTAAAAATATATTTAATTATGTTCTTATTTCAGGCGGTCGGGGAACCTCCACTATTTCTTGCCTCATCAGTATTCTTCGCTATAAAGGAAGCAATAAAATCAGCTCGTATTGACAGTGGTTTGTCTCCAGAGTTCCGAATGGATAGTCCAGCGACTTGTGCTCGCATACGAATGGCCTGTGAAGACAGTATAACTATGCAGGTAAATCTATATATATAAAAATCAATGCCACTTTTCGTTGTAATTTTATAACTCAAGAACGGGCTCACCTATCCAAACTAAATGTTTAGGCTTTGTTCGGACTATTTAGTAGATGGTTTATGTGAAGTTTGCACAAAATCGGTCGAGCCGTTCTTCATTTATCATTATCACGCAAACGAAGTTGCGCGGGTCAGCTAGTACAGTATTTGTTTTGATATACAGGAAAAAAAAATTGGTAGAGCATGATTTTCTTGGTTGGCAGTTGGCAGTCCCTCTCTGCTGGATAAAAATTGTGATAGAGACCGCGCCGACAGTTTTGTGGCGCCGATGTTGACTAACACATTCTGTCACCGTTGGCCTGAGGACGGTGAGAGGACTGCTTACCGTCCTTGCAGAAGCAAGCTCTAGACGGCATCGTGACACGAAGGATTCACGCACCCAACTAAGAAGCGGGATCACACCCAAAAACCCCCCAAAGACGCGGGACAGCACCCGAACCCCTCCCTAGGCGAGGCCGCAGTAGTAGCCGTAGGTCTGCTGGGAGTCCTGAAACATCCTTCGGAGGGCTTACCCGGGGCTCCCAACCGTAGGCAGTTGGGCGTTACGTAAGGTTTTCTAGTCCGGCATTGCATCCATGAAGGATTTTCCCTCACGTTGGCAGGTAGATATCGATGACATGCTGCACTTTATTTTACGTAGGTACTGTTTATGTTACAGGTGAAACCCACAATTACGTACAATGGAAAACCGTGGAATGTTACGGCTTGAATCTATCTGCTTCATATGCAAGTATCATACCAAATATCTACAATAAATAATGTAATAAGGTCGAATCTGAATAAATTAACATTTAAGAGTCAAAAATGGTCTTATTTTAGAAATACAGAGTTAAGAAATATATTTGGGTATAGGAAACACTTTGGAGATCGCGCGGAGTGCAGAGAGGCAGAAGGAAAGAAGGCCCCAGATACAATCATTTGTAATCTGCGCGCTACGTGTAGAATCCGGAACCTTGTCGAAGAAAATCAAAAATGACCCGGTTTAACGTGCCTTCCGAAGCACGGAAACGCTCAAATAAATGTCACATGGACGGTCACCCATCCAAGGACTGAGCATACTGAAAATTGCTTACTGCGGTGATCGTTTACAGAACATTGAGTTCGTGGGGCCACGACCGCGTCCTACATCCTATAAAATCGATATTCAAAAAGAAATAATGTAAGTTTTATTTTTTAAAACGACTGGGTTCGATTCCCGAACTGTGCAAGAGGTTTTTTGAAATCTATGTATGCAGTTTTTTTTTGTATAAAATCGATGACATGGTTCCCAAGAACAGATATGTCTTATATTTACAGATTTGCCCATACTGACCGCTCCAAATGTTACATCCTGTAGATACAAAGCCACAATACAAGATAGCACCAGCAGTATGACAATAAAAAGGCATGACTTTTGATCAAATATCAAATCCCTACTAAACCCCACTAATATTATAAATGCGAAAGTAACTCTATTTGTTACGTTTTTACGCCAAAACCGCTGAACCGAAATTTGGTATAGATATAGTTTGAGTCCAAGTGTAACACTAAGATGATCAGTGTTACTCACCAACTAGCGCGAGGTAGCTATGCAGAGAACTCTATCCCAGGGCGCCTTATTTCTAAGTTTCCAGTCTGTGTGCAAGGGTAGGCTAGGGCTCTCACGAAAACAGACAATAGGGTGTACACACATATATTTACTAAGTACACAGAGATACACAGAGACACACAGAGAGCTTATTCACTGATAGACACAAATATCACAGGTACACAGAAGTAAAGTCAGGGCTCAGGTATTAATACTACTAGGCTACACATAAGTAGTGGATTTACTGGCCTGCAGAGTGAGCTGAGTGAGAGTGACTGCCTGTTGTTACTGCCAGGTGATGACGGCAGATACCTCTCACATGAGAAGCTCGTGTAGTCCGCACTTCCACGTTGTCGTACCACGTGCAGCCCACTAACTTATAGGTGCGGCACCAAATATCTTATCCGGCAACTAGCCCCGTAGTAAAAAACCCTGTCATGAAAGAAACGACAAATTAAGATCTTGGCTGCGCGACAGACGACAATCGACCCGCTTTGCAAAAGAAGAAGTGACTCACCAGTTTTCTGGGTAAAATGTAGCAAGATGCAATGCAGCAACCCAATCACAGCCCGTTAGGCCACGCGAGGTAACAAATAATCGCGCTTGAGCGAAAAACTGATTCGCGGCACAGTCTCAGAGCAAAAGCCAAAGGACCTCCAACTACCCCAAAGCAGGTCTCGGTCAAAAGTCCTGTCTTTCACGAAAAATCTTAACAAAAACCGTTCCTTTAAATGCGAAACGCTTCGTCACCGAACTTATGACATCCTGTCATTCTGACAGCAGAAATGTCACCACTGACAACCGATTAAAAAAAGATAACTCGATAAGGCTGCTTTCACATCCTAAATACTGCATCTATAGAAAATAAATGCTACAACCACCCCCCCTTTAATAGTATTTCCTGCGGATATGACACGCTGGAAACACACAATAAAGAAAACAGAAAAGTACTGACTAATAAACAAAGACAACCAGCTAGGTCCTTCAAACACCAGCTGACTACGACCATTACAATACCAAAGAAAGATCCTCCTATGTACCTAACTAGACACTGACTCGTGTACCGGTTAGGCTAAGTAACTAGAGTCTAATGCCCTTCATAGAAAACGAATGCTCCCTTTACTCACTGCCGATACCCTAACACTACCCAAGCTCTCAGGATAATGTAGAGTACTAAGAAGCGTATGAGAGAAAAACGCTCGGTGCGGTGCATAGAAGAAACTACAACGTGACAATTTAAAGTCACGTACACATATAGAAATACAAACAAAAGATTAAAATAGTCTTACATAATGATCACATAGCACTGGTTTAATAAACTAGAGAAACAGTGCTATGTAGTTACGTTAGGTATTGGAGACTGCTCCTCCTGATACTTCAGGATGTCCTTGATATGGTACTCCCCAAGATCCTTACCGTCCAGATCTGACAGCCTATATACTAAAGGGGATCGTTTAGCAGTCACCACACATTTAAGGAACTTAGGAGCTAGCTTAGCAGTAAAATTCTTGGCCTTGTTGGACAGGTAGAACGTGCGTTTGTAAACTATCTGTCCCACTTTCAGCTCTACATGCCTTTTTCTGAGGTTGTAATACTTTTCATTACGCTGGTGGGCAACGTTCAAATGTTTCCTCACCTGGTCGTAAATGCGTTGTATTTCTCTCAGCTTGACACCGAAGGCTGATGGATCGTCTACAGAGACTGAAGTAGGATGGCACGCGATATCTGTCTGCCTGTACAGCACTCCATCCCCAATAAATTCCCTACCATGTACCAAAAAGTAAGGGGTGAAACGAGTTGCTTCGTTAACTGCAGTGTTTAAAGCACACTGTATCTCAACCAAGAACTGATCCCAAGACTTGTGTTGTGACTTCACATAGCATGAGATCGCTTGAACCACATTGCGAATAGCTCGTTCCGCCTGATTAGTTTGGGCATGATACCTAGGGTTATAATATATATTAGGTACATTGTATTTAGCCAACAGATCCTTAAATGGCTTACTCACAAACTGAGGGCCATTATCCATGTAAATAGTCTTGCAGACTCCGTGCACGAGAAACACACTCTTCTCTATGAACCTCGCGACTACAGCGCCTGTGGCAACCCGAACAGGGCACAACATGACGTATTTGCTAAAGTAGTCGGAGACCACGATCAGGTGTACGTTTCTATTGCTCGAAGTGGGAAAGGGACCAAGCAGATCGACAGAGATAGCTTCGAATGGCTTCGAAACCCGCTTCGGGCTACCCATTAGGCCGGGACGAGACGTATTTACGGGTTTGTACTGCTTGCATGTTTCGCAATTCCCAACATATTCTTTGACGTCCTCGTACATCTTGGGCCAGTAATAATTTAGGGCTAACCTTTTATGCGTCTTCCAAACGCCACCATGGGCACTAAGTGTGTCATCGTGGTACTTAGAGAGCAGGGGCAAGCGATCCTCCTGAGGTACCACCAGCTTCCAGTCAAAGTCTGAAGTCAAAGAATATTTATTTTTAGTTAACCTATATAGAAGGTTGTCACGAATGTCATAATTTGGTGACTTCCTAGGGTTCTTCCGAACACTATTCATGGTGTGGTCATACCACGGGTCTTTAGTGGGTACTGCATCGAGGGAATCAATTTTGATACGAGACAGAGCATCAGGTACAACGTGGTCTTTACCTTTTCGATGCTCTATGTCAAAATCGAATTGACTGAGCCTCATGCTCCAACGTGCTAGACGACCCGTGGGATTTTTTAGCTTATGGAACCACAGAAGAGATGAATGATCCGTGACGAACGTACATTTTTGGCCTTCGACGTACTGTCGAAATTGTTCCAAAGCGAAAATCACGGCCAGAAGTTCTCGCTCAGTTGTGCTGTAGTTCACCTCGTTCTTGTTGAGAGAACGGCTACAGTAGGCGATAGGGTGCTCAACACCATCGTGAGTTTGTGTCAGTACAGCAGCAACTGAGTAAGCTGACGCGTCACTAAGAATGCGGAAGGGCATCTCAAAGTTAGGCATTTTTAATATAGGGGCAGAAACCAAGGCTGACTTTAGCAGGTTAAAGGACTGTTCAGCCTCAGGGGTCCATTCGAACTTAAGGTTCGTAGAAGTGAGTTTGCACAGAGGTTTACTAATCTTCGAGAAGTTGTTAACAAAGCGACGATACCAGCCGGCCATTCCCAGAAATCTCTTAACCTCCTTAGGGTTAGAAGGGGTGGGATAGTTGAGGATAACCTCAACTTTACCCGGGTCTGTCCGTAAGCCATGTTTGTCCACATAATACCCCAGGTATTTGAGTTCACTCCGACAAAAATGGGATTTTTTCATGTTAATAGTTAGGCCAGCATCCTTGAGTTGCTGATAGACTCTATGTAAGAGCTCTACATGCTCCTCAAAGGTGCTGGACACACAGACTATGTCATCCTGAAACGCAAATACCTTGTTGTCGAACTCGGGACCAAACAGACGGTCCATGAGGCGTTGCATCGTGGCACTGGCTCCGACAAGACCGAAGCACATCGAATTGTATTGGAATAATCCTCTCCGGGGAACCGTAAAAGCAGTCTTCTCAGCAGACTGGGGTGAGTCGAATGGAATCTGCCAGTAGGCCGCACTCAGATCTACAGAGGTTAAATACTTAGCATTATTAAGATGGTCTAAGATTTGATTGATATAGGGTAAGGGGTAGGCGTCACTCTTAGACACAGAGTTCAGCTTGCGAGAGTCCAAGCACAATCTGAGGTCGCCGTTCGCCTTCTCCACCATGACCACTGGAGAGTTCCAGGCGGACTGAGACGGGGACACTACTCCCATCTCCAGCATTCGGTCCAGCTCGGCTTCCAGGGCCTTCTGCTTAAGGGGAGAGAGCGGATAATAACGCTGCTTGATCGGCTTGCTGTCACCAGTGTCAATGACATGGTGCACAAGTGAGGTCCGACCTAAACCCACCTTATCAGTGTTCAACGAGTCGAACTTTTCAATGACCTCGTTGATTACACACCTTTGTTTAGTTGTCAGGTTGTCGTAATCCTCGAGGCCACCGTTAAGGGACACAGACTCTATAGGATTATTATCACTAAAGCTATCAAGACTAATATTTTGTAAAATTAACTTATCACTTAACTTAAATTGTTGCCAGAAATCCACTCCAAATATCATGGAGGTGGTTATACCTGGGACAACATAGAACTTGACAACTCGGATAACCGAATTGTACTCAATTGGCAAAGAGATACAACCCAGACATTGCAAGTGAGTGCTGTCTGCAGTTGTAATACGAAAAGTAGGATTGATACTCACAAGATCAAAACCCAGTTCCAAGAAGATGCGGTGCGCTCCCTTACCTAGTATAGAGCAGGAGGCACCGGAATCTAGAAGGCCTAAGACATTTAAATTTAAAACCTTAACAACTAGATACGGTCTAATGTCACTATCCCGTTTAGGAAACAGGACCTTATCAGAAATAGACTCAGATACAGAGTGATGCACAGAGTTCCTAATAAGGCCCTGGCCTACGCGTTTTTTGACTTGCTAGTACAGTGTGAGCAGTCTGGGGTCTTGACTCCTTTGAGACCACACCGGAAACACACCAGCTCCCTTGACTGTGTGCAGCTGTATGCAGTGTGACCGCCCCCGCCGCAACGAAAGCATTTGCGATCGTGGGGGGTAACCGGCGTCTCCACTGCAGACACCTGCTTAGCGGGCTTTTGTACACCTTTGTTCTTAAGCTGGTGTAAGTCAGATGTAATCTCAAACTTGTCAAGAGCAGGCTCATGGAAAGCGTCTGCCCTAGTACGCGCAAGCTCCAAGCGCTTACCCAAACGTCTCAAGTCATCTACAGAGTTGACATCATGCAAGGCCAGTTCCTTCATGTAGTCAGGTCTAATGTTGTGCATGAGAATGTCCAGCTGTTCCTCACTGGGCATCTTACATGACAACCTTGAGAACATGGCTTGCATTGTACATATATAGTTAACCAAGGACTCAGAGCGGGCTTGTGTACGCTGTCTTATCTCGTTCCTGAGGCGGTAATCATAATCAGGAATATCGAAGGTATCTCTAAGCTCACTAATAAGATCCTCATATGAGATGAAGTTAGCTTTGTTTGTACGGAACCAAGACAAAGCCGGTCCATCCAACAGGTCGGAGAAAGCCATAAGGAGTCTAGGCTTAGTAACCTCCCGAGCACATCTAAGTTCCTCTAATCTCTCTAAAAACACACGTACACAAGTAGAACCATCATATTTTAAGTTAAATGAACATAAGTTAAGGGGACGTTCTTTATACACTATGTTACATGTAGAACTATTCCTACTTGAACTAGCTCGCACCGAGCGGTCCTCTCTCACTACTGGTGAAGTATATTCCACCTGGTCACGACCCGAAGGATCATCACCATCATCATCCGAACCTTCGGATTCAGAATCACTACTGGGTTCAGCCCTAGCGATGATCTTCACTAGCCTACCACGAATATCCACCAGGTCGGGGCAATCCAGACCACAACGAGCTAACCTACTCAATAAGTAGTTGGCTCTGATGGACACCCCAAGACGACTACCTTTATTAATGAAAATGTCACCTGACTGAATAGCCTCCTCCAGCTCGGAGACTCTTGGAAGGCAGATCGAGAGCTCAGCCGGTGCATCAGCGGGTACCGGAGCACTCGCTTTGATGCTACCTCGACGGACGAGTCGGTGTGCCGTTCTTAGCTCACTCCGAAGGCCAGACACTGTCGTTTCCGGTTCCACTGAAATACCCATGTGGGACAGCTCGTTAGCAAGTTCATCCTTTCTTAAATAATTAATATATTTTTTCATCTGTGCCATTATGTAAAAATTTACTTACAACAATTATAAATATAAAATGGCACAGATAGGGATCAATTACAAAGTAAAAATGTAAATTGAGTTACAACAAAGTGTACTAAGTTAGGTAATTATGTTTCAAATTGACTTTTAGAATTTAACAAAGATTAAGGGTATACTAAGAGAGAAAAGTTTCTAAATTTTCTGATAACACAGTTCAGGTTAATAATTAAAATTACAAGGTATCAACATACCTTCAAAAAAAAATTTATAATTACACAGAGTGAAATTCACTAAGTTAACACAGAGGTGAAGCTATAGAATAATATATGTAATATATTAATCTATGCTAATATAATATTACAATAAATATATGTGTGCACCATAAAAAGGAACATAACAAAGAAAAGAAACACAATAAGAAAAGAAGTGGGTATGCCAAATAAAATCAAAAAGTTTTTCCAAAATCACAGCTATTTTAAATTTTTGAATTTAGAATTTTGTGTCTTTTCCAGCCAAAGATGTAGGAAGCTGGAAGAAGACGAAAGGGAAGGTTTTGTGCTTAGCTGCTAGCACCACCAATTAACGTCCTGGAGCGTCTCGGACGATTCCAGAATGGTTTCGCCAGAGATAACCACCTATGCACACACACCAGACTGACACTACCGCAGAGTAGACCCAGAGATTTGCCACTACGTTGGGAGCCAATTTGTAACACTAAGATGATCAGTGTTACTCACCAACTAGCGCGAGGTAGCTATGCAGAGAACTCTATCCCAGGGCGCCTTATTTCTAAGTTTCCAGTCTGTGTGCAAGGGTAGGCTAGGGCTCTCACGAAAACAGACAATAGGGTGTACACACATATATTTACTAAGTACACAGAGATACACAGAGACACACAGAGAGCTTATTCACTGATAGACACAAATATCACAGGTACACAGAAGTAAAGTCAGGGCTCAGGTATTAATACTACTAGGCTACACATAAGTAGTGGATTTACTGGCCTGCAGAGTGAGCTGAGTGAGAGTGACTGCCTGTTGTTACTGCCAGGTGATGACGGCAGATACCTCTCACATGAGAAGCTCGTGTAGTCCGCACTTCCACGTTGTCGTACCACGTGCAGCCCACTAACTTATAGGTGCGGCACCAAATATCTCATCCGGCAACTAGCCCCGTAGTAAAAAACCCTGTCATGAAAGAAACGACAAATTAAGATCTTGGCTGCGCGACAGACGACAATCGACCCGCTTTGCAAAAGAAGAAGTGACTCACCAGTTTTCTGGGTAAAATGTAGCAAGATGCAATGCAGCAACCCAATCACAGCCCGTTAGGCCACGCGAGGTAACAAATAATCGCGCTTGAGCGAAAAACTGATTCGCGGCACAGTCTCAGAGCAAAAGCCAAAGGACCTCCAACTACCCCAAAGCAGGTCTCGGTCAAAAGTCCTGTCTTTCACGAAAAATCTTAACAAAAACCGTTCCTTTAAATGCGAAACGCTTCGTCACCGAACTTATGACATCCTGTCATTCTGACAGCAGAAATGTCACCACTGACAACCGATTAAAAAAAGATAACTCGATAAGGCTGCTTTCACATCCTAAATACTGCATCTATAGAAAATAAATGCTACACAAGGGACAGATACTTTTTAAGTCATTGCGCGAATGAAGGGTCATGATTTTACGCGATAACGACTTCTACGCGGACGAAGCCGCGGAGAACAGCTAGTCAACTATAAATATTTAATCGAAGGGCGATTTACAATATCACGCTATTAATTTTTAAGCATCCATTAATACTCTGCGCAGGAACGACGATGTCGTCGTGACCTGCGGTACTGATTTGCTGAGCACAGCCACATGACTGACACAGCCACAATTAATTGCAAGTAGTTGCAGTGGACCAAATGTAGGCCAAAATAGTTGAGCTGCTTGCTTAGAGATAAGAGAAAAGGAAATACCTATCTACAGAACTTTCTACTCTTCTGATGCTGGACTAGACGACTGCATCCAGCCTTTCTTTGACGACTTTTTCCGCCAAGACTACGTTCAAAACGTCTTCCAGCGGTTTTTTCTTTTATTAGAAAAAATAATAGAAAGGCTCATTAGTTAGACTATCTCTACTCATTAGGTACCTAGTAGCTATACAGAGTGGAATTTAAAGATGGTAGTTGGAGGTAAAGTACCCTTAATATTGATAATGGCGAGTTTTGCTGAAAGGAAACATTCCTTTATTTTCAAAAGTAAGTAAAACTGCATTTAAGGTGAAGTGGGACTCAAAATACATAATTTTGACATATTTCGAACCAATTTTGCAACGGTGTTAACAAAGATTTCACAATTTTTTAAATGGATAATTATTATTAAGTATATTGACTAGGGATGTCAGCTCTCCAAAACACGATTGAGTAAATTCGGCTCGATAGAAAATAATCCCAAAGTTCCCTCGAATCTGTAAATTTACCTGTGACCGCCTTGACTATAATCAATTTCATTCAGTAGTTATATAATGTACCACACTAATTTTTTATTTCCATGTCCCTAATAAGTTACCTCGGGGTCCTATGCAATTATTTATTAATTAAAAACATATTGTTTTAATAAAAAAAAAACGTTTTGTTGAGCGGGAGTGCACTTTGCCGCTATCAGCCACCTCACAGAGCCCGCTCAGTCAGCCGACAGGCTTCGTTGAGGACACCCGTATACAACTTTGTCACGCCCGCTGACGTAATTCGCTGCCGTAGTAACGAAAATAGGTAATAAAAAAAAAACAAAAAAGGAAGTATTCAAGGCTTAAGCTCAAGAGCGTAAAAATATCGCATCTGTTTGGGGAAGTTTCTTTGGTGTATTGTATAAGTTATAGTAACGTCTTCATACTTTCCAATACAAAGTTTGCCTGATGCCACATAATAGATAAGTCCAGAAGATTCACCTATAAATGCGCTCATGTATGTGACGCCCTGACCGAGCGTATAACATGTACATTATTTAAATTAATATTTAAGTAAAATCAATGTCATAACGAGTATAATACTAATGACTGATAAATCAGTGAGCCAATTCTCCTAAATTTACAATATAACAGTAGGTATAAACCTTAATTGAGTCTATAATAAATTAAACTCAAAAAATTGGTATTCTTCTATCCAATATTACAGCTTTCAAGGCACGTATTGCGTATTGTTGATATTCTCGTAGTCTTACTTTACTACTCGTACGTCGTAGTTGATGTAGGTAGGTATTGAATTTGAAGTTGTAAGTATGAGTTTCTTTTTTTAAATATTTAGCTCGCCAAATTGACGTCGCCACCAGCCTGATGGAAAGCCGTTGCGCATCTAGCGATTGGGGGCCACTTCTGACAGTGGTCCTCAAGTTGGCGGCCCTATGATGTGCCTCTTCACGCTCCTCTTGAAGAACCCGGGATTGTAAGATGAGGGAAACACGTGTGCGGGCAGGTCGTTCCATGTTTTATATAGTTCGACAGAGGAACGATCTTTTGAAACGTTCAGTTCTGGCGAAGATTCTCTCCACTGTGTGTGAGTGTCATCTTTGCCCGGCACGTGTTGTTCGGGATCGGAAAGAAGAGGGTGGGATCAGGTTGAAGAGCTCTTCAGAACATTCGCCATGATACATTCGATAGAAGGCAGCCAAGGACGCTATGGTTCTTCGCTGCGCCAAAACGGTTCGAGGCCTCCCGTCACCTCAGTTTGAATTTTAACCAACAGTGAACTGAAAATAAACAGCTTACATACAACCCGATACAGTCAATTCAACCCTAACTTTGTTTTTAAGCCATAATGTAAAATAGTGATACAATGTTCAATGGATAGTGGTACCTATATGTTAAGCGCTAGAAGATGATTTTTTGAATATATGTTACTGAAAAGGCCTGATAATTTAATATGATTTACGAATTATTTAATTGTGATATATGAAAGTCTGTGAAGATGTTAGTGACAAAATCACGTTCCAACGGTTGAGCAGATCTGGCTGTAATTGGTGGCTTATTATAATTATTTTATGCTTTTCCAGACTGCAATGTATTCCTGGTCATATTATACACTAGCTGACGCCCGCAGCTCTGCCCGCGTCTAGTTTTGTTCCCGTTTCCGCTTCCCGTGGGAACTGATTGCCGAGATAAAAAGTGGCCTATGTGTTATTCCAGGCCGATATCTACCCCTGTACTAAATTTCAGCTAGATCCGTTGAGCCGTTAGAGCGTGAAAGAGTAACAAACATCTACACCCACAAACTTTCGCATTTATAATATTAAGTAAGAAGTAAGATAATTTAGAAAATAGCATAAAGGCTATTTTATCCCTGGATATGACCAAATGGTAGTAGGGAACGCGAACAGAATTCTACACAGCTGAAGCTGCGGGCAATAGCTATACGAAGTGAAACGTAGAATGTTTAATTTAGGAAATGGTAATCATTTGGACAGGACTAAAGCCTAGTCTAGTTTAAATAACTAGTATCGAAATTTATTCCTTTACACCCTTGCATATATGCAAATAGCAATATTCGTTTTTGTATATTCTTCGTTTTCTTAGCCAAACGGGATCCTATTACTGAGACTTCGAAGTCCGTTTGTTCATCTCTATCTCATGAACTAGGCAGTAATACATTTCAAAGATGTGTTTCTGCTACCGCTGTAACAACTATAATAACACTAGATAAAGAAAAAAATAACGTTACTACCATACAACGTAATCTTCTGGCGTTTTTTTTGTTACGAAATCCTCATCAGTGTGCCAGTCCAACTTGAACCTCGGCCGTTTTTACAGTTCCGTATCCAAAGGGTAAAAATGGAACGAGGAGAAAGTATTGCCTTTAGAAAATGCTAAGAGGCAAAAGCGGTCAGGTGTAGAGTAAATAAATGCTGTAAAACAGTACAAGTGGTGGTTATTCAGTCACGGGACATCCTTCCTGAGTCACGGGACATCCTTCCTGAGGGCTTACCCGGGGCTTTCAACCATAGGCTGATGGGCGTTACGTGAGGTTTTTTAGTCGGTAAGAGTCCGGCATAGCATCCTACGAGGATTTTCCCTCACGTTAAAAAAAAAAAAAAAAAAAAAAAAGTGGTGGTTATTCAATATGCGCTGCAGGTTCCACCAAGTGCCAACAGTATAAATAATCTGTAATAACGCGACCCTATTGCTGAGACTATCTATCTGTCATCTTATGCACCACTGCAATAGCTAGGCATTTGAAATTTACGAATCCTAAGAACAGAAAAAAAAATTAAAGAGGGCTCCCATACAGGTATATTTTTCAGTCTTCTTTTGTACAGAACCCTCCTTTTTCCTTTTAAGGAAGTACCAAAAAATATAAACAAAGGATAGGGGCAGCAGATTCTTACTTTTTTATTAAACCTGGCAAAAATCGTCACAGGTAAAAAAATAAATTGAAGTACTTCTTAAATATATGTATTATGTTCTATTCTTATGCGTGTTCTACCGCCTGTACAATGGTATGTGCTCTGAGGAATTGTTTGACATGATGCCCACGGCTACCTTCTATCATCGCACCGCTCGCAATAGACAGGGATTTCATCCTCACACCCTGCGTCCAGAGCGTTCGAGCACGGTTAGATCCGATAGGGGTTTTCTCCCGCGAACGCTTAGGTTGTGGAATGATCTTCCTGCCTCGGTTTTCCCAAACGCCTACAGTATGGGGTTCTTCAAAAGGGGTCTAAGAAGGTTTTTACAGGGTCGGCAGCGCGAGTGTGGTGCCTCTGGTGTTGCAAACGTTCATAGGCTGCGGTGACCACCAGTCCTTCTGGTGGGCCGTATGCTTGTCTGCCACCTTAGTGGTATAAAAAAAAATCTTATTATGAAAATGAATTTCATTACATGTTAGTGATAAAAATTGCATCAAAATCAATTACGTAGTTGCTCACGAGTAGAAGATCTAAAGAGGTTTATCTAAACAGGGCGAGAAAAATTGTTATGTAAACTTGTACTTCTGTCAATGATTTCAATTGCGTAGTGAACGGGTTAACGCGCGAAAACGTTTCCGACGCACGGAGCGTCCCGAAAATCTTGCGTCTGCTTCACCCCCTCCGAATCGCTTGAGACACAATTGCACTTCGCCTTAAAGATTTTTGAAAAATCACCTGCTTGAGCCGGGGGAATCGAACCTGGAAGATATGAAAAAAAAAACCTATATTTTATGATACCAAACGAAAGAGTCTTTAATAAGGAACAATTTCTTTTAAACAACATAGTATCTTAAAATAAGGGAAGATGAAGTAAAATATGTTTTTATTGTTAAGCTTACTATCTAATGAAAAAAGAACAGTCGAATTGAGAACCTCCTACTTTTTTTGCAGTTGGTTGGTTAGTGAACAGAATGAATATAGCCATTCACATAGCCTAAAACATTTTTTAACCAACTTCAAAAAAGGGGGAGGTTCTCAATTAGACTGTTTTTTAGGGTTTCGTAGCCAAATGGCAAAAACGGAACCCTTAAAGATTCGTCATGTCTGTCTGTCTGTACGTCTATCTGTCGGTCCGTGTGCCACAGCCACTTTTCTCCGAAACTATAAGGTCTATGCTATTGAAACTAGGTAGCTAGATGTATTCTGTGAACCGCATTAAGATTCTTATATAAAACTAGAAAAAAAGCAGTAAATTTTGGGGGTCCCCATACTCAGAACTGAATCTCAAAATTTTTTTTTCATCAAACCCATACGTGTGGGGTATCTATAGATAGGTCTTCAAAAATGCTATAGAGGTTTCTAACATCATTTTTTTCTAAAGTGAATAGTTTGCGCAAGAGACACTTCCAAAGTGGAAAAATGTGTCCCCCCCCCCCCCTCTAACTTCTAAACTAAGAGAATGATAAATCTAAAAAAAATATATGATATACATTGCCATAAAAACTACCAACGAAAATTGGTTTGGACGAGATAGAGCTGGTAGTTTTTTTTAATACGTCATAAACCGCAATTTCCGGTTAGTGAAATCACTACCACTACGAACGTGTTAAAACATTAGTCAAAGTTACAACGAACTATGAACTTTTATATTATGTTACTTGCTGCTACGAAACCCTTCATGGGCGAGTCTAACTCGCACTTGGCCGGTTTTTTTTTTTTCTCTTTACCTCTATGACATTTTATTGTGGCGAAGGTGCTGGAACAGTTGACTGGAATCTTGTCCTACCTAAATGCAGCATATAATTATACCTACATTGTTGGACATTCTTTCTCACACATCATCTAGTCCAAATTAAGCTAATATAAGCTTGTGCAATGCGATTTAGACTACATACGTATTATACATACAAAACAACTCCAAACCAAACCCCGAAACAATTACTTGTGTGTCACACAAATATTTGGACCTTCCCGTGAATCGAACCCGGGGCCTCAACGAGGCAGCTCGGTCTAATCGAACACTACCGAATGCGCACGAAAAATTCTACATCTATGGTAGGTATCTACTCTGTGTACTCAATTCAAGTATAACAGGACATCATTCATGTGCATTTCCACAAGATTTTCACATGTTAAAGAAATCGAACGATTTCTAATTTGATGAAGCCTACTCTCCGACCTACTGCGCTCCAAATAGCTTTGTGTGCCGAGAAGTTTCAATTGGAGCTTCAAAATCGTTTCGATCTGCTGGAAACCACTGGCAACGATCACGATAAGGCCGACACTGTAGTCAGGACGCTACAACAAGTGTCCCGAAGGTTTCAGTCTGGAAAAAAAGCAAAAATAGGTGTTCCCAGCTTTCGCCCGAGACCCTCGAGCTCATGAGAATCAGACGGGAAACGCCATCTACATTTCATTGAAGTGCGAAAATTAGGATGCATGCTGTGTTCGCACTGAGTTCTCGGCTGAACTGAGTCTAAATGAGCGATGTTGAATAGTGTTGCCGAGAATCCAGTTTGCGAACCTTAATAAAAAAATAAAAATCTATGCATACTTACTTTTGCTTACTTTTGGTCTTCGTCAGACCAGAGAGATTTAAACATCAAAATCCGAAAGCTGCTATGACGCGACCTCAGACGTTATAACACCAACATCGTAGAGGCAGCGATCACACAAAATTAGGGTACTAAAGTCTTTGCCCAACAGCTCGGAAGACCTCGTCTGACAAAATTAAAGACAGCGGGTGGCAAAACCGAGACCTCGAGGTTCGAGATTCTCGAAGAAGTAAGGAGCTTCTACAGAGAACTATATGCATCACGGAAAAAAAGACCGACGGGACCTAGCGACCGTGATCACAGAGCCCCACTAAAGCGCCACTATACCGAAGATATTCTGGATATTGACCAGGGCGAGGTCAGGGCTGCTCTCGAACAACTAAAAACCAATAAATCCCTGAAGAGGACGGAATAACGACTGAGCTTCTTAAAGCTGGCGGGACTCTAGTTCTCAAAGAGCGGACGAGTCTCTTTAATTCCGTCCTCCAACAGGGACAAACACCTAAAGCGTGGAGCGGGAGTGCGGTGGCTCTGTTTTTCAAAAAAGGTGACAAGAACTTGCTGAAGAATTATATACCCATCTCACTCCTTAGCCATGTTTACAAGTTGTTCTCGAGAGTAGTCACAAACCGCCTTGCCGGAAAACTCGACGAGTACTAGGTACCTAAATGTATTTAAGTTGATATAAGTATAAGGTAGTAGGTGCCTTGATTAAGCTTTAGGTGGCATGACTCTTTCCCAGGATTTCTTCTTGAGACTTGGACGTGAAGGTTATTGTGTCTTTGTTTAAAAGTTCTTAGCATGCCGCACGCCTCAAGAAGCGGAAAAGCATCTGAACTAACCCAAAAGACGCAAGATAACACCCGAACCCGTAGGCGAGGCCACGGTGATAGCCTAAGCCTGTCGGGTACCCTGATACATCATTCTAAGGAGTTGCCCGGGGCGCCTAATACTAGACGGGTAAGTAGCTACGATGTGGGTTTTTGACGGTTTGGATCTGGCATAACGTCCGGTGGGATTTCTACTCCTATAAAAGGGCTTCACACGGAATGTTATAGGTATTCTTATTACTCTGTCCTTTGCCATGATTGTAGGTACCTACTTATTTGTTCTACTATTATTCCGCTTCATATCTACTACAGTACGAATCTAAAAGAGTACCACTCTTACTGAAACTAGTCAGAGATCACCTTCGTGGCATAAACTCACCTTCGTGGGTAAAACGCCACGAAGGATGTGACACGAAGGTAACGAAAACATAGCTTTTTTTTAAATTCCGACAAAGTTTAGCCGTTACGTTTTAAATCAAATACTACATAAATATCTCAATTAATTTGCGGTTTCGATGAATAAACTCTGACTTCAATAGCTATTATACAATGTACAAAAAGTCACCCACGAAAAGTACTCGAATTAAGTGTCAAATGTAGAAACTTACTGATATTTTTTTTTCTCAAGGAGCCAGGAGTTACACGTTGCACTACCGCGATGCCCGATCACGAATAACGTTCAGTTAAGTTGAGTTTTGTTATTGGGGTGGTCGTTTTGGTCAACAGTAAACCGTTTACTACGCAAATTTAGAGTACCTAGATTCGTGTGACCGATGTATATTGTGTTTTAAGTTCTAAATAATAGTTAGAAGATTTTTTTTGTAATACTGTGTGTGTAGTTGTATGTTATTACGGTGAATTTAGTGTATGTAACTTCAAAATCTATGGAAATTTGGTGAAGCAGTAACCAAATGTTTAACTGAATCGGGAAGTGTGACACGAGTAGAATGCGAAAAAATTTTAAATAAAAAATAGAACCGACTTCATATAAATCCTTAAAAATAAAATTTCCCTAGCACATAGTAATATGTATTTGGATTTATCGGATTTTATTCAATATAATATTGAAGTTGGTGCCATTAATAATACCTACCTAAACCTATGGGTTTACTTGGCGCCGACTTCAATATGATATTGAATAAAATCTGATAAATCAAAATACGTATTACTATGTGCTAGGGAAATTGTATTTTTAAGGATTTATATGAAGTCGGTTCTATTTTTTATTTAAAATTTTTATTTTGGTAAATAAATATGTAGCAAGTCTCATTCTGTCAGATGCTACAATACTTTCTAGGCAGCAGTCCCACGATCTGATAAAATTCTACAAGGAACTCTGACAACGTAAGCTGTTCAGGGTTCTTTTTTTCATTTTGCGAACCAGTCAACTTTTGTTAGAATATAGGATATACATTTAATTCTAGCCTTTACCTCTAACAAAATGGCCCTAAGTGGTCTAAGTGAATATATACTGTTAAAAGGCAGTTTTACCTTTTCTTCAGTCTTAGCGGAATTATAAATATTGCATTAGTAAACCAGTAAGACTGAATCTGTTCTAGCGTAACCATAATAAGCATCAGAATTATACTTAGTTTACTTGGTCCTAAATTATCCCTATAGGGCATTATGTCTTAGTATACCTACTCATTTGACTGGACACTAGTCAAATCAACAACCTGACGCTATTTGTGGTACTAAATCCCTCTTTGTCATAGGGGTACTACAGTATTAGGACTGCTGGTACGAAGTATGTTACAGCCGGTGTACAGCGTAAAATTAAGGCCTAATAGACACCTACGTACCCTTTTTTTTGCTAACAGTTTACAGGACGTTCTTGTAGTGTAGTTTGTCGACTGAAATACGCAACTAGTATAATCTGATAAACTAAACTAGTCAGAGAATACCACCTAATCCTGGTGAACTGCAACCGTATGCACTTCGGTCAGGCTTCTGAAACTTGCCTACACCTACAGCAATAATTATCGCCCGAACGGAGACTTCTAAACCGCGTATGGCGCACGCAAAATGTTTCGATCTTTACTTAATTTTTTCTGTAAATATATATTTTTTTGCGATTTGTAGGTATGTTTAGAAATACCTATAAGATAGCACAAAATAGTTATTACTCTCTAGCACTGGCTTTAAGCAAGATCAAGGAAGTAAAACTTGTGTACGTACCACTAAAAGTTATTCCGAGCCTCAGTGTTTCAATCAGGATTATCTATATTGTATTAATATATAATATAAGAAGGAAAGAATAGATTGCCTGTATGGTTGTTTCTTTGCGTTGAATAGTCTCCAAAACCACTGAATCAATTTGAAAAACTCTTCCACTACTGCGAAGGCACACCCTCCCCGAGTAACGTTCCCGTTTCTCCACAGGAATGGGACTACGCAGGGAAAACCATGCGGCAACCGCTAGTATTGTCTTCGACCAGTAGAGGTCGTTCAACTAGGTCTTTTTACAAGGATCCAAGTGTAATATTTAGCGTAACTCATACAGTCCACTGCCGTTGTATAGCTCTTTCAATTAAAAAAAAAGGTCTTTATAATAGATATTGCTAGCTGTCTCACAAAGTCTTTTCACAAAACGTCGAAATTAGATAAGAAACCCTAAAATTGTCTACCCATGTACATTGCACGGTATCTCCCGGGATATTTTGAACACCTGATATGATATGATATGATCTGGTACAATTGGTCAAAAAGGTCACCGTCTATTACAATTAGAAATTATATTATATTCCCCAATAACAGAGTCCATGCCTAAAATGGTCGCCAGGGACTTTTAAAGTGCGCGACACACTAAAAACACGACGCGACTATGTGTAGATAGAATGTACTGCGTATGGTGGCGCATTGGATATTGATAGTGTGACTCTGGTCATAGAAAACAACACAAATTGATTCTACTCAACACGCGTTGCGTCGCGTTTTAACATTGTGTTTCCGCCTCAAACTTCCGACGTGTATTTGACACGGATAACTCTTGAGGAAACCCACACTATAACACTTATAGATTGTTATGAAGCTAAAAAGTTCAACTAATCCTCAGGCATATCACATTTTTAAAACGTGATACATTATATCTATATCTATATAATTCCATAAATAATGCACTAGGAGTTCTTATCAATAAGGTACAACTAAAATAAGTTATAAAAGACCACAATTCCTTGTCTGGAGGACTCGTGTCGTGGTTGCTCAAGGTCGTTAGCAATTATCCGAATCAAAGTCTTAATTTCACCTGTCGCTCGGCCCGATCCTCACCATTGCCTTCAGTATCGCCGCCACTGGTTAGATTCCGCCTTCTGGCGGTCACACCGCGCCGCCGCGCCGCACTGTATTCCGACACGACAGTTCACCTGTCTTTCTGCTTGGGCGTGAATCTTTCACTTCAGTCACCTGGAATTGTCATTTTAAACGCAGTTACTGCTCTTTCAAGCTAATAATTTCCCATCTATCATCTCATCTAAGGCGTTTATTACGTCCAAGGCGCTTATATCTCGCCTGCTTGGAGTCCCCAAAAAAAACCTCTATGCCTTACTATGCATATGGCTAGTTATGAAAAGGGTACAGTTTGTGACGTAATCTTTCTTGAGCGATTCCGTGATTGGGAAAGCTCACTAAGCCGCTGGTATGGAATCTAAATAACACTATAGGCATAAACAAGGCTGGAGGTGTTAAGTAAATCGAAAAATATCAATACTGTCTCACATACGCTCCATTTACAATTGGGCAACAAAATTTGTTATGCATTCATGTGTGTGTAATCTAAACGCTCCACACATATCAATCCAAGTAAGCCTAATGTCAGCCTAAATCATTGAAAAAACTTCTATATTGTTATGATCGCCACCATAATAGCAGCACAACAATATGACTGCATAAAGCACAGATGATAATGTGAATCATTCTCACTATACTCGCCTGGTTGAAATTGACAGCACACCTATGCGGTTGCATACTGGCTGCACACTAACACGGCTGCATGTAGCATCGCTTAATGACTAAACAGATCAATCTCAACATACTTACCTGGTTGTGCACTGGCAGTCTACTTACATAGCTTAAAGAAATCATTTGCCGCACCTACATGATTCCACTTCAGCAGCACACCTACATGACTATGAAATTAACTCTCAACATACCTGCATGGTTGCGCTTTTACAGCTCACCTACATGACTGCAGACAGCACTCCTGCACGCCTATGGATATAACTCACATCATACCTGCATGGTTGCGCTTCTACAGCACACCTACACGACTGTAGTCAGCACACCTGCACGGCTATGGAAATAACTCGCATCATACATGCATGTTTGCGCTTCTGCAGCACACCTACATGACTGCAGACAGCACACCTGCACGGCTATGGCACTAACTCACATCATACTTGCAAGGTTGCGCTTCTACAGCACACCTACATGGCTGTAAACAGCACACCTGCACGGCTATGGAAATAACTCACATCATACCTGCATGGTTGTGCTTCTACAGCACACCTACACGACTGTAGACAGCAAATCTGCACGGCTATGGAAATAACTCACATCATACCTGCATGGTTGCGCTTCTGCAGCACACCTACATGACTGCAGACAGCACACCTGCACGGCTATGGCACTAACTCACATCATACCTGCATGGTTGCGCTTCTACAGCACACCTACACGACTGTAGACAGCACACCTGCACGGCTATGGAAATAACTCACATCATACCTGCATGGTTGCGCTTCTACAGCACACCTTCACGACTGTAGACAGCACACCTGCACGGCTATGGAAATAACTCACAAAATACCTGCATGTTTGCGCTTCTACAGCACACCTACGTGGCTGTAAACAGCACACCTGCACGGCTATGGAAATAACTCACATCATATCTGCATGGTTGTGCTTCCACAGCGCACCCACATGGCTGCAAACAGCACACCTACACGGCTAATGGAACTGAGTCTCAACATACCTGCATGGTTTCACCTTACAGCTCACCTGAATGGCTGCAAACAACACACCTTGCACGGCTATGGGACTAACACACAATACCTGCATGATTGGACAATCACTTGCAACGCTCAGGGTTGCACAGCAGCATTCATACTTAAATTAATAAAATAATGTCTAAATTTGTCATAGTACGTCTCGTTGATTGGAGATCCACGCACTAAATACAGTCTTTGCCCTTGAGAAGTCGTTAAGTATCTTAACCACATACTTTTAAAAATAAATAGCAAAGACTGCAAGTCTAGTCGGTCTTACCACAAAATATATTACACATAACAAAATTGATCTATGTAACTGCAATAAGAACGGTGCATACCTATCGTATTTGGTCACATTTATTTGTCCTATGTAAAAATAAATTTATTTACCGTACCGGTAGAGGGTATTCACAAAATAAATTAAAATAACTAACTGTAATTATGTCCAAAATTCCTAATAGGACGTCTTATTAACTGAGGATCCACGAATTAAAATGAAGCCTAGCCCTTGAGAAGTGGCTATGTAACTTAAATATGTACCTACTTTTGTTTCAAGGTAACTAATAGGTAGGTACATATGGGCATAATGGCGGGTATTACCACAATAAAAATATAGCTCTATGCAACTACAATAAAACGATAAGGACCTTTTTGTCACATTTCTGTGTTCAATCTAAAACAAATGTATTCACAGTTCCGGTAGAGAATATTTCCTAAAACCCTTACCGGATTTAAAAAAAACGTAGTTAAATGGACACCGCAGCAAATAGAGTTATGTAACCCCAGTTTGCAGCAATTCGTTAAAGTCATATACCTTCTTGACTACAGTAGAAGTTGCTAAGAATATAATACACGCTAATAAGAATAATCACGAACCATTATTAGAATTAGAATAAACTTTTACTTACAGTTTTAACTTGTCACGGCTCGGCTCGCAGGTTACCACTTCTGAGTTATTGAGAAAATGATACTCCAATGATCCTTTACATAGCTATATATTCTTCTGTTCTTCGTATAATAATAGATACTACTCCTACATTCCACTTAATGGTATTACGAAATAATAATCCAATGATTGTAGATTCTTTACATTTTTATTTTCACAATCTATCTAATACTTGCACTAACTATTAATTAATACAAATATTCTACTTTAACTAATTAGCACTTTACTGAACTCGATCAGGAAACAGAATGTATCCTTTTTCCAGAATATTCACTTTTTATCGCCTCTCACCAACTCCCACCTCATACTGAACATATATATCAACTCAACTACTCACTATTTTCGAATAATCAATAAATGTTTTATGTACAGGCTAATCATTCTACTATGAGGCGGTGTTGACATCTTAATAAAAATTTTAAATAAAAAATAGAACCGACTTCATACAAAGCCTTAAAAATAAAATTTACTTAGCACATTGTAATATGTATTTTGATTTATCAGATTTTTTCAACATCATATTGAAGTCGGCGCCAAGTAAACCCATAGGTTTAGGTAGGTATTATTAATGGCGCCAACTTCAATATTATGTTGAATAAAATCGGATAAATCAAAATACATATTACAATGTGCTAAGTAAATTTTATTTTTAAGGATTTGTATGAAGTCGGTTCTATTTTTTATTTAAAATTTTTATTTTTTTATTTTAAGTGACGGGTGGACCGAAAAGTTTTTCTATCTAGGTGTAAAGTTCTTATCAACACAAATCAATCAAGCCGAAACACAAGGTAACTGCTGTTAATCGTTAAGGAATTCCCTCGACTGTCTTTCGGTTCCATCATCAGATCGACTCCAGACCTTCATAAAATTTTAGTACATTAAAGCACTTAATCAAAAAGTTAACAAACGCACTAGTTGTCCCTACAGTTTTCGGTGGTTGCCCTCGATTTCTCCTGGATCCCAGTATCAGATCCTGATACCCTGGATATGGGACCACCTCAGAAGTAGCCTCTTTCAAACAAAAAAAGAATTTTCAAAATCCATCCATAATTGGCGCCGCTATCGCGTAACATACATACAAAAAAAAAAAAAACATAGCGTACGAATTGAGAACCTCCTCCTTTTTTTGAAGTCGGTTAAAAATGATCCCGATTTTGACCTTTCGTGTTAATTTTTGGTATGAATATTTACTTCTATTGCAACAAATTTCATGTATTTTATAGCTTAATAGCTGTTTTATCCACTATTTTAAAACATTTCTTTCTAACTCATACGGTTTAGAAAATATAAGCGTGTGACCATCAAATTTAAACAACCAGGAGAAATAGCCAGTTACCTGAGATTCCATTGCATAGTTTTACAAGTCAATTAAAAAAAGGTTTGTTATAACCTTGAAAACTAAGCGGGGTCAAAGTTCATTACAAGAATTTTCTGACGAATCCAAAAACAGATATAATACGATATTTCATCATGAAGTTCCAATGCATATCTTCCGGCTCCATCATCAGATCAGTTCGACAGTACCATATTATTGTATTGTCATCAGAACTACATACAGCTGCTAATTTTCATGACGCTACGATCCTTGGAAGCTGGTTAAATTAGCTACCTTAGATTCCATTGATTCCATCATGAAGTTTCAGTGCCCCATCATCAGATTAGTTCGACAGTACCATGTTATTGTATTGTCATCAGAACTACGTACAGCTGCCAATTTTCATGACGCTACGATCCTTGGAAGATGGTTAAATTAGCTACCTTAGATTCCATTGATTCCATCATGAAGTTTCAGTGCCCCATCATCAGATTAGTTCGACAGTACCATGTTATTGTATTGTCATCAGAACTACGTACAGCTGCCAATTTTCATGACGCTACGATCCTTGGAAGATGGTTAAATTAGTTTCCTTAGATTCCATTACATTGTTAGTGACATACACTACGACCTAATAAAAGGGTATGGGATGAGATTTTATTTTATTTATTTTTTATTTTGAGGCCTAACGTCTAACGAACTGAACTTTCATAGCGCAGCCTACTGCAGATGTTTACTCTTTGTACTGTGGTCTGTGGTCATAAGCTGATTTATTTCATGCATTGATACTAGATATTGAAGTTTATATTAAGTACCTACTGAAATATAATTACGTAGAAGTAAGTCTTCACTGCCCTTTACGTTCGGTGAAGACTATTTCGCAGTACGCCTCTTGCGTTATGACTTGTCAAAAGGTAGGCATAACGCTAATTAGACCTCTGCGATGTAGGCCAAGATCCATGAAGACTATTCCTATTGCGCCTGTAAATTAAGTTGCATAATTTGTAGATAAAACGTTAAAAATATTTTGGAACAATTTAAATGTCTATTTATTAAATTCATTTGAAGGAGTCTGAAAAATAAATAAAACCTGCCATGTGCGAGTTGAACTCGCCCATGAAGGGTTCCGTAGCAGCAAGTAACATAATATAAAAGTTCTTGTAGTTCGTTGTAACTTTCATTGATGTTTTAACACGTTCGCAGTGGTAGTGATTTTTCTCGGCGAAAATTGCGGTTTATTACGTATTAAAAAAAAACTACCAACTCGATTTCATTCAAACTAATTTTCGTTGGTAGATTTTATGGCAATGTACATTATATATTTTTTTTAGATTTATCATTCTCTTAGTTTAGAAGTTAGAGGGGGGGGGGGGGGGGGGACACATTTTTCCACTTTGGAAGTGTCTCTTGCGCAAACTATTTACTTTAGAAAAAAATTATGTTAGAAACCTCAATAGCATTTTTGAAGACCTATCTATAGATAGGTCTACGAAACACGTATGGGTTTGATAAAAAAATACTTTTTGAGTTTCAGTTCTGAGTATGGGGACATTGTGGACCCCCAAAATCAACTGCTTTTTTTCTAGTTTTATATAAAAATCTTGATGCGGTTCACAGAATACATCTAATTACCAAGTTTCAACGGCATAGGCCTTATAGTTTCGGAGAAAAGTGGCTGTGACACAAGGACGGACAGACAGACGGTCAGACAGACATGACGAATCTATAAGGGTTCCTTTTTTGCCATTTGGCGGAACCCTAAAAATAAATCTAATTAAATATTTCAAGAAAATATTTCATATTTTAAAAGGAAAAAGAAAAATATAAATAAGATTATTATTAAATCTCATTTTCCTTATAAAATATTTTTGATATTATATGTATAATACATATTCCTACCTGAAGGCCATTTTTTTTCTCTGGGAAATCCTTCCGAGGGCTTCCCCGGGGCTCCCAACCACAGGAAAATTGGCAGCTGTACGTAGTTCTGATGACAATACAATAACATGGTACTGTCGAACTAATCTGATGATGGGGCACTGAAACTTCATGATGGAATCAATGGAATCTAAGGTAGCTAATTTAACCAGCTTCCAAGGATCGTAGCGTCATGAAAATTGGTAGCTGTATGTAGTTCTGATGACAATACAATAATATGTTAGGTACTGTCAAACTGATATGATGATGGAGCCGGAAGATAGGCACTGAAACTTCGATGGAAAAAATGGAATCTAAGGTAGCTAATTTAACCAGCTTCCAAGGATCGTAGCGTCATGAAAATTAGCAGTTATGTAGTTCTGATGACAATACAATAATATGGTACTGTCGAACTGATCTGATGATGGAGCCGGAAGATATGCATTGGAACTTCATGATGAAATATCGTATTATATCTGTTTTTGGATTCGTCAGAAAATTCTTGTAATGAACTTTGACCCCGCTTAGGTTTCAAGGTTATAACAAACCTTTTTTTAATTGACTTGTAAAACTATGCAATGGAATCTCAGGTAACTAATTTAACCATCTTCCAAGGATCGTAGCGTTATGAAAATTGGCAGATGTTTGTAGTTCTGATAACAATACAATAATATGGTAGGTGGCTATTTCTACTTTTTACGATTCTCATCGTCACCTTCATGGTAAATTTTAAATACTGATTATTTCAACAATTTTTTTAAACAAACACAAAGCGTTTGGTAAGTTAAGTAACATATATAAGTCAACAAGTTAAATTTTGAGTCAGATTTGGAAGAATAAGGTTTTGAATTATTTGATCCCACGTAGGTGACGCGACAATCCACGAAGGTGACGCAGTAGCTTTACAGACATTATTAATCATTATTTAAGTACAAATTATAAGTTAATTTGTTCCTTCGGCAGTTATATGGTAACAGCTACTTGACTAAAAACAATGACCAGATCATACACCTACACATGTTTTTGACGTAAAAGTTATTCTGGAACCATAATATTATAAAAATAACACAGTACATCTCTTTGGCACAAAGTGGCAAATTATCAGTTGTCTAGATCCCATAGCATAAGCTTATATTGTCTTAATTTGGGCTAGATGATGTTATGAATGAAAAAGAAAAATATAAATAAGATTATTATTAAATCTCATTTTCCTTATAAAATATTTTTGATATTATATGTATAATACATATTCCTACCTGAAGGCCATTTTTTTTCTCTGGGAAATCCTTCCGAGGGCTTCCCCGGGGCTCCCAACCACAGGCTGTTGGGCGTGACGTGAGGTTTTTTTAGTCGGTAGGAGTCCGGCATAACATCCATGAGGATTTTCCCTCAAATTAAACAAAAAAAAAGGCTAGGTGGCCACAGATTTTGAAAGAAACTTATCTAAGAATCATAATAATTTTTCGACAAACCATAGAAAGAGAATATAGGTATAATTATATATATATATATATATATATATATATATATATATATATATATATATATATATTAGGGAATGCAATCCCGCAACAAGATTGTAATCCTGGTATTTGCGGGACTGAGCAATCTCAGTCCCGCGGGATCCCGGTATTTGCGGGATCCCGGTATTTGCGGGATCCCGCATATTTCTGAAAGTCATTGAGAAAATAATAGAATTCTGAATCATACATCCATCTAGAACTGAAAAATAGTCACCCCCTTAATCCCCGAAGGGGCAGGCAGGACGAGGCATATGGTCTCATCTCATACCTAATGTCCTTTCCAAAAAATGACCCATTCTCAAAATATGCGCACTACAGGATTAACCCCGCTTAATCCGACTTGGATAGGTTAGGATAGAAGGCTAAGGCCGGAGCGGAGCGCAGCGAAGCTTCCGCATTAGCCTTCCTGGTTATTTTTTTATAACCTAACCTAATCTATCAAATCGGATTGAGCGGGGTTAATCCTGTAGTGCACATATTTGGAGAGAGAGACATTTTGAGAAAAGGACATTTCGCGAAAAGGACATTTTGAGAAAAGGATATTTCGCAAAAAGGACATTTTGAGAAAAAGACATTTCGAGAAAAGGACATTTTGGGAAAAGGACATTTTGGGAACAGGAGATTTTGAGAAAGGACATTTCGAGAAAAGGACATAATGAGAAAGGACATTTCGAGAAAAGGACATTATGAGATAAGACGAGACGGGCTGCCTCAACTTGACTTAGCTGCCATTTTACCGGCAAACGGGACCAACGGTTTAACGTGCCATCCGAAGCACAGCAACGCTCAAATAAATGTCGCAAAGTGGTCACCCATCTAAGGACCGGCCATAGTAAATGTATCTTACTGCAGTGATCTTTTACAGAACACTGAGACCGCGGTGCACAAGGAAAAATAAATTATTTAATATTACTTTTGTATTGAGATTATTAAACGGATATAAGTGGTACATATAAGTAATAACATAGCTACTGCAAATTATTGGAAGCGCAGAAAACATAGCATGTCAAAAATTCTTGTCTGCCAAACGACCCTAATTTTACATGTCAGATAGCCAGCAAGTAATTTACGAGATAATTGAATACTTTTATAGTACAAGAAAAGTCAAATCTCCCTGATTAAAATCAAATAAGTACGTTATTGTATTACTATATTACGACACAATTACAAAAAACTTTCTCAAACCGAATCAGTTTGTGCGCTTCCGCTTACAGAATAACACATGGCGTTTACCTTTGCACAATCCCGCTAATCCCGCGGGATCCCGCACGATTTACGTGCGGGACTGGTCCCGCAAAAATACTGCGGGATCCCGGTATTTCGGGATCCCGGTATCCCGGTATCCCGGTATTGCATTCCGTAATATATATATATATATTCTATTTCTTTTATATATATATATATATATATACACACACACACACACACACACATATATATATATATATATATATATATATATATATATATATATATATATATTCTATTTCTTATTATATAATATATATTTCTAGTATGTGCTATATAAAAAGTTTGTGGGTGTGCATTTTATTTAATCTCGATTTCTATATCACTTCTACCCAGCCCCGGATCTAGAGATTTTTTTAAGGCGGGGCAAAATGTGAAAATGCCGCCCCACAATCCCCCCCCCCCCTATTTTTTTAGGTTCCTCAGTTCAAAGTTGAGAGTAGTATTAGCGAAGGAACAAATCTGCGTCTGGTTCAACAGACACCTCTATGGTGGCGTAATCATCACCTTTTATATTTAGAGCTCCTATGTTCCGCGAGAGATAAATTCGGAGTCTAGGTCGAGAATGTCTAGATAGTCCTTCAGTAGTATTATCGCATCCTGAAGAGAGGGTTTTTTAGATAGGTACGTATAGAAAACCGTCATGGATGCTATGCCGAACTCTTACCGACTGAAAGCACACAAATCCTACCACTGTCTACGGTCTGGGGCCCCGGTTAAGCCCTCGGAAGGATGTCCCAGGATTCCCAACAGACTTTGGCTACAATTGCGACCTTACCTAGGGGGTTAAGGTCCTATCCCGCATCTTCGGGGGTTGATAAGGTGTTATCCTGCTTCTTGGGGCGTTCCAGGCTTGGACTTCTGTTAAGAAGATGAGCATGTCCTCGCCGTCCTCAGGCCCCCGGTCATGGAGACTGAGAGTCTTGGGCGAAGATAAGGCTGCGGCGCGGGCGCCACAGTTATCTTCAGTTTCACGCTTCCTTTCCAATACTCCTCGCCACGCCACTCACGAACATGAACTGCCCGCAGAAAGTCGAGGTGACATCCCACTTACTCACACTGGAGATCATGGCCACAATGCGAGAGAATGTCCGCGACCAGACCTGCTAATAGGACGTGGCGCTGTTGCGCTCACACTGTGCACTCCTCCAATGTGTGCACCGCTGTGTCCTGGCTGCGTTCCTCGCAGTGCTGTCACTCAGCTGTAGTTTCCCGGTGTATTTGTGACACAGAAGATCCCGTGCCCAGTAATCATCTGCGACAACCGGTAGAAGAGATTGCCGTTGCTTATCTCCTTCTGAAGAGGTAGAGAAGTAAATGGGATCTTTCAGCTGTAAACACACATTCCTGTGTTTCCTGGCATTTAAATCTACTAGGTTTTCTTAATAAAATTGGGAAATGCGGTCAGGCCCGGTCGAGATCCGCCACGAGATGCCGCCTCTTTTCTTCTACGTCGGACCGCCCCCCTCTGAACGGTTGGAGGATGTCTAGAAATTCCTTTGGTGGCATTATCGCATTGTGAAGAAAGGGTGGAGAACGGAAAGGAGATCTTTCAACTGTAAACGCACACGCCTTAGAGTATAAATTAAGGTACCTTCTATTTATACTATAAGGCACACGCCATTATTTCATGGTATTTAAATCTACCATGTTTTCTAAATCCCATTGGGAAATGCGGTCAGACCCGGTCGAGAAACGCTACGAGCTGCCGCCTCTTTTCCTCCAGGTCGGGCCGCCCCTCCGTTGGACGGGCAGATTAACTCTCCTGCAGAGTACTTGTCGTCTGCATAACAATGAGTGCACCCAAGGGATAATATGCCGAAGAAATAGTTTTGGACAACACAGATCCTTGTGGTACTCTTGAATTAAACTGCAGAAAGCAGGAACCTGACCAGCAGAGGGGACTAGTAGATAAACGTCACCCATTCAAGAAACTGGCCATCCAGCGGCACGATTGAGGTCAGCGCAAAAGTGCCTAATCCTCAATTTTTTCGTATGCAAAAATGACCTAGCATTTTTTTTATTTCACTTAGACTTAGACTTAGACACTTTTTTATGTCATTTAGACAAAAAGAAAATAATCAAAGGATTATATAACGCTATCCGTTGACGTATGTACGATGCAAAAATCAGAATATGAATTACTGTGGCCGCCCCTGCGTTGACCGCCCCCACAACATGCTGCAAGTTTGTAAAAAAGTTGTGCATGCAACTTGGAATTGTTAATTTCTGATATAATTTGAACAAATACCATAATTATTTCTTGTGAAAAGAGTTGAATAAGTTGAAGTGTTTATTATTAGTTAGGTAATCTACTATCGTCAAGGTTATTAACTGATGATTTGTACATTTGTCTGAAAAGTTTTTATTTGTCGCCCTCTGATTTGCCGCCCCCCTGATATTGCCGCCCGGGGCACGGGCCCCGGCTTGCCCCCCCCTAGATCCGGGACTGCTTCTACCTTATATTTCATGTAATTCTTCAAGCTTTCCTCTCTTCGGACTGCTGGAAGAAATTTCTATTTTAGAAATAAGCAGTACCATTGTACTCATCTTCTCTTTATTGCTGTAATTTCCTTAGTTCATGTTATTTGTGTGCATAAATATTAAATAAAAAAAGACAATTGAAAAAAAAATCATATGATTTAATGCGTATGTACATACCTATCTTGAAACACCAAAGTGTCATTCGAAGTCATTTTGACAGGGCCATGCTCAGGGTGCATCATACCGAGTTGTCCTGAAACCACAGAAAACAAATCAAATTTGTTTTCTGTGCCCGTAACCGGGTAGGTAAGGTATCGAGAGCACAGAATTATTAAAAATAACGACGTACCTACCTATTCTAAAATGCAACCAACCTGTAATAAACTTGGTGATTTATTAAACAATGGCTAATATTTTAGTATGGTTTTACACTCAAATGCTTTAATGGTTAAAAGCATGAAGACTGATTCACATTGATTGAGCAAAACTGGCACTAGCATCATTGTATCCCGGCGTTGGATAACCTGTATAACCACTGATACTGATCGTGCCGAAAAGAGTTTTTTTTAAAGTGAGGGAAAATCCTCATGGATGCTATGCCGGACTCCTGCCGACTAAAAAACCTCACGTAACGCCTAACAGCCCATGGTTGGGAGCCCCGGGTAAGCCCTCGGAAGGATGTCCCAGGACTCCCACCAGACCCACGGCCGCCACTTCGGGTGCTATATAGTCTTTGGGGGTTTCGGGTGTGATCCCGCTTCTAAGAGGGGGGCGTGCGTGAATCCCTCACGTCACGCTGCCGTCACGGGCCTGCTTCTGTAAGGACAGTGAGCAGCCCTCTCAGCGTCCTCAGATAGTCCCCTGCGAAGACACGTCGGCGGCGCCCAAGCCGCCGACTGCGAAACTCGGGTGGGAGAGTTCTCTCCCGAAAATACTGAGCTAGCGGGGATACAAGTGCTTAAAAAACTATTAAAATAGGTAAGTACCTACACTTTACTTAATTAATAAAAAATGTCTAATTGGGTACCAAATTAAAGTTTTATTGCCTTTGTCATATCAAAATGAAAAATTAAATGTTTTTATGAAGAATGTCATTATAATTTTATTATCTTTCTACTAGGATAACTACTCATACGGTTTCATTATATTATTGCACAATATTGTGACCACTGTCGTAATAGAGTTTCACAAATCAATAAAATTGAGAAAATATTAATTCATTTCGAAGTAAGTACTTACTTACAATAAAATTAGATACCTACCTAAGTAGGAATGTTTTGATTTTTTTTAGCTATATTGAAAGACCCGAAATTCCCGTGATGCCTGGAGGAATGATTCTATTTATCACGCCCTGCAGGTTAAGTATAACTCTGCTAAGACGCGGGATGGCACCCGAACCACCCCAAGCGAGGCCACAGTGGCGGCCGTGGGTCTGTTGGGAGTCCTGGGATATCCTTCCGAGGGCTTACCCGGGGCTCCCAACCATGGGTTGTTGGGTGTTACGTGAGTTTTTTTAGTCGGTAGGAGTCCGGCATTGCATCCATGAGGATTTTCCCTCACGTTTAAAAAAAATGTACTTATACCTCTGCTCTACATCAAAATTTTCTTCTCACAAATTCGATTGCTAGTCGTAATTAGTCCGTGTTCTGCTGTGGGATTTCTTGCCGGTAGACTAAATTTTGATCGCATAACAGTGTTTACTTACACCTCTGCTCTACATCAAAATTTCCTTCTCACAAATTCGATTGCTAGTCGTAATTATTCCGTGTTCTGCTGTGGGATTTCTTGCCGGTAGACAAAATTTTGATCGCATAACAGTGTGTACTTATACCTCTGCTCTACATCAAAATTTCCTTCTCAAAAATTCGATTGCTAGTCGCAATTATTCCGTGTTCTGCTGTGGGATTCCTTGCCGGTAGACTAAATTTCGATCGCATAACAGTGTGCATAAAACCACAATGCGTTAAAAATAATAAGTATTTAGGGTTTCGTACCCAAAGGATAAAAGCCCGTTTTTGCCCGTTGGTACGGACCCTATTACTGTGACTTCGCTGTCTGTCTATCACGAGGCTGTGATAGTTTTTTTTGGTACGGAACCCTTGGTGCGCGATGCTAATTCGCATTTAGCCGGTTTCTAAATGATTTTAATGATCTATTATAATTAATTTATTTCGTTAAAAAACGCACATAAACCGATCGCATCTATCTCTAACTTCCACGTTGAAATGTATTATACTATACATACATACATAGATATGTTTACACCTTTGTCCCCGAAGGGGTAGGCAGAGGCATATAAAATGCCCACATTTCACCCTATTTAGAATTCGTCCCACGTAATAGGTGCTAAGACGTATTGAGACGGACAGGCGCAGGTTGTGACTGCCGGCAAGCTGTTGAAAAGTTTCAAAGGCCTTCAGCTTGGCTTAGCGACTGCCATTTTACTGTCAACCGGGAGAAACGGCTATACACGCCTTCCGAAGCATGAAACGCTTAAATAAATGTAGTAGTCACATGGGTTGTACTTGTCACCCATCCAAGGACTGGCCATAGTGAAAGTTGCTTACTGCAGTGATCGTTTACAGAACACTGAGTCCGCGGGGCCACGAGCGCTGTATTAAAATATGTGCTATCTTATTTCAAACAATTAGGGTCAGGTGCGCTCTTCAGCGTAGGACACGCAGCAATCAAAAAGATAATAGTTACTAAGTACGAAGGATTGTGCAGCCTTGGTATAATCTCTCTCAACGAGCTGGGAGTGCCAAGCACGGGGCTGCGATGTAACCTCAGAATGATTGGAGTGGAAAATTACATAGGTACCTATAATGTGTGTCTGAAATGATGAGTGTATTGTTTTTAGTGTCTATGTTCCGTAGTGACAGCTGATTGCTCTTGTAATGGTATTGTTGTTGTTGCGCGACGGGAGTAAAATACGTTTTACTTCCGTCGCGTCGCTAATATTTTAAGACTAATAAGAATTTTAATGCAAGCGAACCTATTATAACCGATAGGCATTATGCTATTGCGAACTTTTTTATCCGAACTGCCGAAGAAAGGAGGGTAATGTTTTTCGAGACTATGTCGCACGTCCTCTGAAAAACTGTCATAACACGGAAATATTACATTTTTAGATATTGCTATACTTAAGTTCAGTTTTCCATACTAAATCATTCAATAAAACCGCCACAACGATAACGTTAAAAAAAGTCGCTAGATGGCACAACTGACAGTTTTTAGAGAACGATAATCGACTTGACCCAATCCGCAACAGTGCCGCATTACTGCTTGTAACAGGAGAACGCGTATTTAAGCTGCTGAAAAAACGTCTTAAGCTGTGATACAACTATATTGAAGGTAAGACTTTTGGCAATTATTTTGTTTCAAAGGGGCAAAAACTGTCGTAAGATAAAATAATTCTGTCTTTTACTACAAACACAATTGAAGTTATGTTATTATGTAATGTAAAAAAGTGTCATACCACAAGTTATGGCAATATTATCGTCAAATTATTTCTACGTTCACAATTTTGATGAACAGAAAACAGTTGTAATATGAGTTAAGGTACTTTTTTAAAATTTGTTTTTTTAATATTATTTATATTCAGTTATAAATACGATGCCATATATATAATACGACTATTTTTCGCAATATTTTTGACAAATGAATGAATCAAATTGACAAATGAATGAATAACAGTCGCATTGTATTTTGTTAACCTGTTAATCCATTGTATTGTACTGTTTTAACTACATAACTATTATTACTATAATTCTAATGTTATATTTTTACGTTACCGACAACTATTGCAAACATGTATTAAGAAAGCTGTTTCTACTAAAAAGGCTACAACTAGGAAACAGTCACGAAGAAAACTATAATTTTTCAGCAGAACAAAACGGTAAGATTCAAATTTTTCAACGATCTTTTGAAACACTTGGTTCTGGCGAAAATTCTCTACTGTGTATGAGTGGCAACATTGCATTGCTCGCGTTGTTCGGGATCGGAATGAAGAGGGTGGGATCAGGTTAAAGAGCTCCTCAGAACACTCGCCATGATACATTCGGTACAAGGCAGCTAAGAACTCTATGGTTCTTCGCTACGCTAACGGTTCGAGGCCTCCCGTCACCTCAGGATAATCAATTATTCGGATAGCATGTCTCTGCATAGCGTCAAGCGCGTCTAGTAAGTACTTCGCGGAGTCATCCCAAAGGTGAGAACAGTATTCGACGCAGGGACGAATCTGCGTCTTGTACAGTAAACATCTCTGATGTGGCGTGAAGTACCGTATCACCTTATTTAGGACTCCTAGATTCCGCGAGGCCAGCCCAATACAACTCTCTGTGTAGTTTTTGTGATTGAGCTCACGCCGGACGTCTATACCGAGGATCTCCAGGTTGTCCTTTAGTGGAATCGGAATGCTCTGAAGAGAGGGTAGGGGTAGGAATGGAGACTTCTTAGCTGTAAACGCACACGCGTGTGTTTTTCCGGCAATGAACTCGACCAGGTTGTCTGAACCCCATTTGGCAATGAGTCCCACTCCCAGGTCCCACTCGAGATCCGCCACAAGTTGCCGTCTCTTCTCCTCCACGTCATGTCGCCCATCCACTTGCCGGCCAGAATAGCTCGCATGCAGAGTACTATCATCCGCATAACAATGAATACACCCAAGGGACAGCATGTCATTGATATGCAGAAGGAAGAGAGTTGGGGACAATATCGATTCTTGTGGTACTCTAGCATTTACTTGCTAAAAGCCGGAAGCCATCTAAAGCTAATGCTGGCCAACAAGCGGCACAACTGAGGCGAGAGACATAAACCGGCAGCTTGGAAAGAAGCGACGCATGCCATACCCTATCAAAGGCTTTAGAGATGTCTAAGTCAATAGCGAGAGACTCGCCGTGCCTCTCCATAGCGTCACCCCAGGTGTGTGTTATGTATGCTAGGAGGTTACCCGTTGATTGTTTCAGCCTAAAGCCATATTGACGATCGCTAATAAGCGAGTGCTCCTCCAGGCAGCGCATGTTGATAATTAGCTCGAACACCTTGCAGATGACGGTGGTTACGGCTATGGGGCGATAGTTAGGTAGGCGAACGTCCGACCGATACCCTTTCTTGGGGATCGGTTGGATGTTTGCCTCGTTACAAGCCTCCAGCACTTCCCACGACGAGTATGAAAGGCGATACAGGCGTGTGAGCGTTGGAGACAATTCGGTTACACATTTCCTCAACACCACCGCCGGAATGCCATCAGGACCACTGGCTTTCCGCGTGTCAAGTGACCGTAGCACCGCTCGCACCGTTAATATTAACAATGCTAAAAGGCTGATTTTATAAATTTTAGTTTAATATTTAAATTATGTAATGCCTATTGAGTTTTAAGAAATGTTGTTTAGCTATTATAATTATTGTGAAAATACAAATAAAGCAGTGATTAGATTGCAATTTTGTTTTATTGAACCTAATTGAATGTAAAAAAGTGTCATATCATACCCTTTTTTTAATTTTTGTTGAAATAGTCATAATATTATTTACAAAAATGTGCTTTTTACAATACTCTCTTCTTGGCTTCTAAATATAGCACCAAATGAATGAGTCATTTGATGTCAACAATAAGCCATTTAATCACTATAGCATTGATAAGTCAAAAAAAATCTTTAAATGCTTATATCTCAAAACTACTATTTTTGGGTTACGACAGTTTTTTTGAGAACGTGCGATGTATGTATGTATGTCCAATTTTTGTCACGTTTTACAGCCTGAACGGCTTGACGGATTTTGACATGCGAGGTGTCATTTGATTGGTCGTAATTGTGTAAGTGACACCAGGTACACAATTTAAAAAAAAAATCAAAATGGCAGACTTTTGGCGCTAAAATGAAAACCTTGAAAATTTTTCTTGCGCGCTATACAGCCTGAATGGCTTGACGGATTTTGACTCATTTGACTCGTCGTGATTGTGAGTGACACTGGTGTCTGTTGTATAATAAAATTCCTAAAGAATCAAAATGGTGGATTTTTGCGCTATAATTATTTGACTGCGATGGACGCAAAAACTACTGAACCTATTGAAGATGCGGTTTATTTGCTTATAAGGTTATAGTCAGACTTAAAATCTTACATTTGTTTGATTGCAATCGGTTGAGTAGAACCGTCTGTAGTGTAGTGAAGTCCCTTCACTACACTACTCCACTTCTAAGAAAACTAAAAAGTTTAAATAAACTTAATTACATATTAAAAATACAAAAAAACCCGACTGCAAAGTAAAAATACAACTGAAAAGCAAAAAACAAGCTCTACATTTCTTTTGTAATGTTCTTTAGCTACTTACTATATCGGCAATATTTGCAGGCGGGAACAATCTATGGAAACATTTAGCTATTTTGTAAACCACCACTTGCTTGACATAGCTTGTTCGTGCTGGCAAATGTTGCCCACAAAGTAAAACAGTAAGAAGCTAAAGAACATTACAAAAGAAATGTAGAGCTTGTTACCCGAACTGCCGAAGAAAGGAGGGTAATGTTTTTCGAGACTATGTATGTATGTCCAATTCTTTGTCACGTCCTACAGCCTGAACGGCTTCTTTTTTCTGATATCTGTGGGCTTGACGGATTTTGACATGCAAGGTGTCATTTGATTAGTCGTGATTGTGTGAGTGACACCAGGTACTTACATAAAAAATTCTAAAAATCAAAATGTCGGATTTTAGGCGCTATAATTATACCTGGGAACATGTAGCTATTTTGTAAACCACCACTCGCTTGTCATAGCTTGTTCCTGCCTGCAAATGTTGCCGACAAAGTAAAACAGTAAGTAGCTAAAGAAAATCACGAAAGAAATGTAGAGCTTGTTTCGTGCTTTTCAGTTGTATGTTTACTTGACAATCGGGTTTTATTGTATTCTTAATGATAAGTTATTTTAGAACTTTTTAAGAGGAACAATTTTGTAATACTTGCACCATTTTTAGCTAACTTCACCATTTACGCAGTGTACCAAGGTACGCCAGGGAAACTCTCAGAAAATTTTCCCCGTTTTCGCAATATTCTTCATTGTTGCCCCTCCTATTCGTCTTAGCGTGATGTCATATAGCCTAAAGACATCCTCAATGAATAAACTGCGACTTGAAATTTTCTTTTTAAAATTCAACCAGTAGTTCTAGGAATCGTAGCGGTCAAACGAACAAACTTTTCACCTTTTCATTATTATAGTAGGTACCTATGACAACTTAAAAATAGTAGGTATTAGTATGGATTGATTTCACATGTAAATATTTGACTAAATAACTCTTGACAGATCCGAATACGACTAATATGAGTCAATTCTAGAGTTATGTAAATTATCGAAATCGAGGTTACTTCCTACTTAAATAAATAAGCATTGGTAGATGGTATCTGCTTAGTATTCTGATGGATTTCGATTTACGAGACTTACATAATATATTTTATTAGCGTAGTTTATAAGTAGTAGATACGTAGTACCACAGTATAAAGGCCCTCCCTCACCGGGAGCATTCGCGTGTAATGTAACATATTAGATTCTACTTTGAGCATTACGTTACAACCTACCTCCCTGACCGACGAGCATTCGCGTGTAATGTAACATTATAGATTCGACTTTGAGCATTTCGTTACAACCCTTTAGTATAGATTTTTCGTATGTCAGCGCATTGATGTTACAAGTTGTATCAAAACGTTACACATTGTATCATTACAAGGTGCGCATTGTAATGTTCGGTTCTCCTCCTTCACTGATCTAAACTCGTCTTGTATCTTTACAAGGTGCGCATTGCAATGCTCGACCTGTGACGATACATTACACGGGAATGCTCCAGGTGAGGGAGCGCCTTAAAAAGAAAACCTATATGTGGGCTGTGGTAGTCAGTCATAGGAATAATAAAATGTAATGTTATCTGTGCGGTAGTAGTAGTAGTAGGTACTATAGAATATTTTATTTTATATTATCTGGTAGTAATAGTACTACATTGTAAAACTTTGGTATCAATTGCCGTGACATTATTATTAGGTAGGTACCCTGCGAATAACAATAGGATTGTTATTCATAGTTATTACCTTTGATAAACGCATGTGACAGTGTGCAAACGTGGCTTAGAGTAGTAGGTACAGACATCGGTCTAAGATAAGTGGGGATTTCCACACGAAAAAGAAAACTGTTGTTATTGTAAGCGTCGTAACATTGAAGATGAAAAAGTAGGTAATAAAAAACAGTCAAGTGCGAGGGTTCCGTACCATAAAAACGTATTATAATAAATTAATAATAATTAAGGTGGCCCCTTAATTATTATTATTTTTCTGATTTTATACATAGGTACCTACATCTTCTGTGAAAATTTCAGTTCTCTATCTATCATGTTTTCTGAGATACAGCCTCGTGACGGACAGACGGACAGCAAAGTCCCATTAATAGGGATCCGTTCTTACCCTCTGGGTACCTACTGAACCATAAAAATGCACAATTTCGGGCACAATGCCACGAGAGCCAAAACTAGATTTAGTCTAGCTAGATATACAGTTACAATATAAATATATAAGTGATAATTATTATTTAGGTAGGTACTATGTATCACTTTTAATAATTGATGTTCTTTTTACCCGAACTGCCGAAGACAGGAGGGTAATGTTTTACGAGATAATGTATGTATGTATAATTCTTTGTCACGTCCTACAGCCTGAACGGCTTGACGGATTTTTACATGCGAGGTGTCATTTGATTCGTCGTGATTGTGTGAGTGACACCAGGTAGGTACATTAAAATTTCTAAAAAATCAAAATGGCTGACTTTTGGCGCTAAAATAAAAACGTTGATTTTTTTCTTGCACGCTCTACAGACTCAACGGCTTAACGGACACGAGGTGTGATACGGCATACGAGGTGTCTTTGATTCGTCGTGATTGTGTAAGTGACACCAAGTATATTAAAATTTTGGAAAAATGAAAATGGCAGACTTTTGGCGCTAAAATGTAAAGATTGATAATTTTTCTCGGACGCTCTACAGCCTGAACGGCTTGATGGATTTTTAAATACAAGGTGTCATTTGATTCATCGTGATTGTGTGCGTGACACCAGGTATAATAAAATTCATGAAAAAGCAAAATGGCGGACTTTTGGAGTTATAATTATTTAACTGCGATGAACGCAAAACTACTGAACCGATTTCGATGCGGTATTATGTGTTTATAAGGCCTTGGTCAGATTTAAATTCTAACATTTGTTTGATTGCAATCGGTTGAGTAGTACCAGAAATATGACCAAAAATATAATAATTAAGGTTGAATTTTCGTGATGTCCCTTCACTACACGAAAATTAATAACTCCACTACTAACATAACTAAAAAGTATTAAATAAACTTAATTACCTATTTAGAATACAAAAACCCGACTGCCAAGTAAACATACAACTGAAAAGCAAAAAACCAGCTCTACATTTCTTTTGTGATTTTCTTTAGCTACTTACTGTTTTACTTTGTCGGCAACATTTGCAGGCGGGAACCAGCTATGGGAACATGTAGCTATTTTGTAAACCACCATCACTTGACATAGCTTGTTCCTGCTGGCAAATGTTGCCGACAAAGTAAAACAGTAACTAAGTAGCTAAAGAAAATTACAAAAGAAATGGAGAGCTTGTTTTTTGCTTTTCAGTTGTATGTTTACTTGCCAGTCGGGTTTTTTGTATTCTAAATAGGTAATTAAGTTTATTTATGTTTGTTAGGTACCTCACACACAACTTATGATCGGCTGATTTCGAAAATTCTTTTATTTTCCTAAAATGTAACAAAACCCTATAATATTTCCTAAGACGGTACCAACTACCAATATTTCGGTTCAATATGCCATGCCTACCACGTCGCCGCCGCCCGTCGCGTTGGGGAATACCGCGGGCGTGACAAAATGAGTATCCTTGTAAAGTAAGTATACGTAAGTATACGGAAAACGTAAAGTAAGTATACGGAAATGTTGCTAGTTTAAATATATTAGACAAGATAGATTAGGTGAGTTGTGTCGTGTATACTATCTACTTATGATACGAATATAATATGTTAGTCTACTCTTGTGGGTCATAAATCAAAATGATCAAAGCCCAAATTAAGCTAATATGAGCTTGTGCAATGGGATCTACATGTGTGGTCCTCTGTGGCCGGACCACAGTTTAGTACTCAGATGCTATAGTTCGAAATAATACCTACCTAAAGTATACTTTCATCGGAATATAAATATATTTTTAGTAGGTACCTCAAGAGATATCTTTTTAATTAACAATTTATGTGGTCCGGCCGCCAGGCAGTGCTCCCTGGCCGCGCCACCTCAAATTAAATAGAGTATAATGAATTATTAATAAATCAATATCCCGAAAAAAATCTACCTAAAGAGTACCTTGCATACGACAAATATGGTCAATTAAACCCCTTTAGTTAAGGAGTTATTGGTCGTAGGGTGTGGTCCGGCTGGAAGGTATACTCTGCAGCAAGTCAATTTTGCAATATTTAATATTAACTATCCATAAATCAATTTATATAATAGTACCTGCTCTACTCTTCATTGATACTGTTTCCTCTCAAGAAACTATTCATTTTGATTAAATTATTCTTTAAAGTAGGTATGTGGCGCGGCTAGGGAGGATTACTTTCAGCAAATATAACGAACTATACTCTATTTCTTTATGCCAACGAAAACTGCATAATAAGTACTTTATAAAAAGACCTGGACTTCATCTATAAACTTTTATTTTTATTACTAACAATGATTTTGAAAAAGGTGCACTTTTTGGTTTTTGTTTACCTATCTACCTAAGAATAGAAGAATTTGACGATGTACTGAAAATGTTGGTATAAAATAAACAATAATTATACGAAAACAAATATATATAGTTTCATAATCAAATATAAACAATAAAAAATTGTTAATACAATAGGCTTTGGTAGGTACTCATTTTATCATTGTTATTTCTTGTTTAAACGGCTAAATGCTAAAATTCAATTGACTTTAGTTTGTTAGAGAACACACTTTTCCGTAATATATATACATAATAATAAAATGATAGAATAGTCAAAACTGTACATTGGAAATAAAAAAAAAATACTCGCTGGGTGTCCAACATAAGATACCGAAGCCGAAAATATGGTTAAAAAATTTTGTCTGTTTGTCTGTTTGCTTTCCTTCGTCCAGAAAGATCTCAAAAACTACTCAATAGATTTGATTCAAATTTTGCACAATATTAACTATGGGTAGGGTCTTCAAATAGGCCATATATATTATCACGCTACGTATCTTAGGGGCTAAGCAGAGAACAATCAAATTGGCATTATAACATAATTTTCACGCGTACGAAGTCGAGGGCAACAGCTAGTTTACAATTGCTAATATTTGATTATGAAAATATATTTGTTTTTCGTGTGCTTATCGTTTATTTAAAAAAAATTTAAAAAAAAATTTTAGGTAGATAAGTAAACAAATACCAAAAAGTGTACCCTTTTCAAAATCATTGGTTCGTAATAAAAATAAACGTTTATAGATTAAGTCCAGGTCTTTTTATAAAGTACTTATTATGCAGTTTACGTTGGCATAAAGAAATAGAGCATATTTCGTTATATTTCCTGAAAGTAATCCTTCCTAGCCGCGCCACATACTTTAAAGAATAATTTAATCAAAATGAAGTTTCTTGAGAGAAAACAGTATCAACGAAGAGTAGAGAAAAGGTACTATTAAATAAATTGATTTATGGATAGTTAATATTAAATATTGCAAAATTGACTTGCTGCAGAGTATACCTTCCAGCCGGACCACACCCTACGACCAATAACTCCTTAACTAAAGGGGTTTTCATGGAACATATTTGCCGTATGCAATGTACTCTTTAGGTAGTCTTTTTCCGGATATTGATTTATTAATAGTTCATTATTCTCTATTTAATTTGAGGTGGCGCGGCCAGAGAGCACTGCCTGGCGGCCGGACCACATAAATTATTAATTAAATAGATATCTCTTGAGGTACTAAAAATATATTTATATTCCGATGAAAGTAGACTTTAGGTAGGTATTATTTCAAATTATGGCATCTGAGTAGGTACTAAACTGTGTTCCGGCCACAGAGGACCACACGATCTACATACATACATATATATAGTCACGCCTTAAACGTCACATACAACTATAATGTGAAATGTGGGCGTATACTATGCCTCTGCCTACTCCTTCGGGGATAAAGGCGTGACACAGAACAAATCAATGTGGCTATATCATACACAGAGATTTGTCCTGGGAATCGAACCCACGACCTCCGAATCCATAGTCAGGCACACTATAAGTAACCACTAGACCACGAGTCCAGTCAAACAACATTTATTTGGTGTAAACACGTAGTGATATTCACTAAGGCCTCAAACTGGATGTGAGCGATTGTGGCGAGGTCGCAGCACCAAAGCACAAGAGATTAGACAACTTCGAACAACCACAGTCGTCGTTGTCCCACTCGAAGACGCTCATATTCAGCTAGATAGAGATATACCTCCTATGGATGGTAATGTGTTTACACATTTACCACTCGTATTTAAGTATCTTGCGCAGATTTGCTTCAAAGTTTCTCTGTGTTGCAAAATAAGTGTTCTGAAGAGCTCCTCAAACTGATCCCGCCTATCGTTTCCGATCCAGAACAACGTGCTGGGCAGAGGTGCCACTCTCACATAGTTAGTGCTATTTTTGCCCAAATGCGCGACAGTAAGGCCTCAAACTGTATGTGAGCGGCGAGCGGCGAGATAAAAACCTGAAAAGACCTGCCCGCCCACGTTTTATACTCACCTTACAATCACGGGTTCTCCAAGCGGAGGGTGAAGAGGCAGCTCAGACGGTCGCCAACTTGAGGATCACTGTCTTACGGACTGTGAGAGTGGCCCCCAATCGCTTGTGATTGTGACGACACGTCAATTTGGCGTACTTAATATTCACTGCCTACGTCGTTCAACAGCAGTCCAATTAAAATAGTAATGCAGGAAAAATATACAATTGTTGAGTTTTTGATAATAAACATTTTAAGAATTTTTGCAATTAACATTTTAAGAACAGGATATGAGCGATTCGAACTTGGCCACCGAGAGTTACGTACAAATACTTCAGGTAAATCCCTCAGTTTGTTTATTGCGTAATTTAAAGACATTTTTTTTATCATATCCATATTATATTATCATTACAAATATAAAGTTTGAATTATCTTCTAAACTCGAAGTAAAAGAGGATATTCCTTGCCAAATTTCATAGTTCAAGGTCAACGGTAAGTACCTACCTACCCTATTAATTTATATTCCCTTGAGAGTGACGAAATACACGTTTTTCTCGACATAAACGGCCGTAACTTTTTTCTGCGGAAACTTAATAGATTGATGTTTTTACGGTTTCTACAGACTGTAGATCTAAATATAGGTAATGGTGTTGATTTCAACTCGTTAACTCCACGCATTTAGGAGATAAAAGGTCTTGGTCTTGACAGACAGACGGACAACAAAGTGTTCCTATACTGTAAGGGTTCTATTTTTTTCCTTTTGAGATACGTACGAAACCTTACAAAAACTCCATCAAGTACAATAATTAAAAAAAAAAATTAACAAAAAAAAAACCGACTTCAAACAAAAATTAAAAATTGAAAAATAAAATCAACTTAGCACAAAGTAATGGGTAGTAAATTTAGATTTGTCAGATACTAGCTGATGCCCGCAGCTTCGCCCGCGATGGCGCTGTATGTGAAATTTTGCTGATTTTTTTTTGCTATAAACCTCACGGAGCCCGAGACCTTTCCAACGAATGCAAAACCGTGGAAATCGGTTCGTGCGTTCTAAAGTTATAGCGTCAGGAAGGAAAACCCGACTTATTTTTATATAATAGATTATTGAATGTAATACTGAAAAAAAATATAAACAAAGTCAGAGCAAGTTAAGTAATGGAATGAGGAGAAAGGGACCTTGCATACGTTCGTGGCATTTCATGCACATCGTTTTGAGAAACGGCTGTTCGAGCGGTCCCCTAGCTGTTCGAGAACAACAATTTATAATAATTGGTTTCACACTCACATAGCTCGGTGTGGTTAGCAGGATAACGGGCTCCGGAGACGGTCAATAACGATCAATAACTTGCCGTTAATAAATCTTGAAAGTAGCTTCAAGAGTAATTGCTTTTTTAACCGACTTCAAAAAAGGAGGAGGTTCTCAATTCGTCTGTATGTATTTTTTTATGTATGTTAAGCGATATTTCCGTCAATTATAGGCGGATTTCAAAAATTTTTTTTTGTTGAATAGGGGTTACTTCTGAGGTGTTCCCATTTTCAACAGGTCAGGATCTGATGAAGGGATCCAGGAGAAATCGAGGGCAACCACGGAAAATCCCTACAGACAACTAGTACGCATGTTAACTTTTTAATTAAGTGCTTTAATGTTCTACATTTTAATGAAGGTTTGGCGTCGATCTGATGATAAAGTCGAAAGACAGTCGAGGGCATTCCTTAACAATTTACAGCAGTTATCTTGTGTTTGGGCTTGATTGATTTGTACTGATGAGAACTTTACACCTAGATTGATAGATCAGACTTTAAAAAAAAGAAAGTTCTCAATGTTTTATGTATGTTCACCGATATTTCCGTCAATTATAGACGGATTTAATTTTTTTTTGTTGAATAGGGTTTACTTTTGAGGTGGTCCCATTTTAACCAGGTTATGATCTGATTATGGGATCCTGGATAAATCGAGGGCAACCACCGATAATTATAGGGACAACTAGTGCGCTTGTTACCTTTTTAATTCAGTGCTTTAATGTACTACAGTTAATGAAGGTCTGGAGTCAATCCGATGATGGAACCAAAAGACAGTCGAGGGAATTCCTTGACGATTTACAGAGCAGCTACATTGTGTTGGGGCTTGATTGATTTGTATTAATGAGAACTTTCACCATATATGTACCATATATTTTTCGGTTCACCCGTCACTTAAAATATTGAAAAAAAATTTTTCAATAAAAAATACAACCGACTTCGAACAAATCCTGAAAAATAAAATTTACTTAGCACAAAGTAATATGTATTTCGATTTGTCAGATTTTATTCAATATAACAAGTTGGTGCCATGAATAATACCTACCTAAACCTATGAATTTACTTGGCGCCGACTTCAATATGATATTGAATAAAAAATCTGATAAATGAAAATACATATTACTTTGTGCTAAGTAAATTTTATTTTTCAGGATTTGTTCGAAGTCGGTTGTATTTTTTATTGAAACATTTTTTGTGCACGTATGTTTGCATCGACGTCTATGTACACATGAGACTTGTCAAGTCGCATTGACCATCTCTGGAGCCCATAAAACACCACACGGTCATCGTACAAGATAACAAAACAATTTCATACGTAGTTTATTGCTTGCATGACCAATATTGAGATGGCACACGATGATTTCGTTCAGTCTGGTTCAGTCAACCGCACACAGCCAAACGCGAAAGTGTTGTCCTTATTATATTAGTTGTGATCGAAACTTTAGTGAAGTGCGACGTGTTATCAATAATATTCTTGGAATTTTTTAATGTGTTTACGAGATAATGGGCTTGCTTAATATTGAAGACGACACCGATGGCGGCAACGTTTGTACGGAATTGGTTTTCTATGTCAATGGAAAGAGGGTACGTGAAATAAATATACCTTATTATTATTATGCACTTAGGGGCAAAGATACGTTATGCTTTATTATGTAACGGTTTCTTGAATTTGGTTTTATTGTTTGTGAGTTGTTTGCCGACGGAATATTCTGAGAATTTTATCTTTTAATGAGGCCGATGTCTTTCAAGAGCTGCGACGGTTACTTACGTGTTCATATCTACTTAGGTTGTGTTCATCCATATCTACTATGAACACAGAGGTACAAATATTATCTGTTATCTAATCGTTATAATTATTAACAGAGTGTTAAGTGTTACAATATGCCCCGTTGTCTACACAAACATTCATGAAATTACTCTACATTTAGACGGGGCGCGGGCGGCTACGCACAAGCGTAATTTTATCAAAATCGGTTCAGTGGTTTCGGCGTGAAAACATAACAAACAGACAGAGTTACCTTACCCGTAGGGAAGTATAGAAATTGATGCGGTTTCGGGCTTTATGTATTTTTTTTACCGAGAGGATCATAATCACTCGCGAATATCGACGTACTATATATACATATTTGTCGTGGATAAGAAATTGATTGAAATAAAAAACGTTCATCAGAGGATAAATAAAATAAAGTTAGAGAGAAGTTCGATTCGAGTTTATACTTAGGTTTTATTAGGTTTGGGATAAGTTTTCGGGAAGAGCAGACAATTAAATTGTTTGAAGCAATTTTATTAAATTCCCATAGTACCTTCGTGTCCTCTTGGACACTTTGACTATTTAGCACAGGACCCGCCTTACTGAAGCATTCCCCTCTGCCAAGGCAATAGACCATTCTGCCAAGGCAATAGACCATTCGGACTAAGAGTTACCAGAACCGATTCAACTAAATAGACTACTAAATAAGTGCCTATAATCAAAGACAGACCCTCCTTCAAAAGTGACAATGGGTTATGATTATAACCTGTTATCGTTTGAGAGGTGTCATTCCAACGTGAATATGTCGGTTTTTGACGACTACTTCGTCCGTCTTTTGCTAGTTCTGGATTCGACCACTTCTAGTAAGAACATCCTTTTTATCGAACTTGGCTAGACACGCTACGTGTCTAGATTTATTTGAACGTTCACGTCTTTATTCGACTGCTAAATAAATAAATGCGGAAGTAACTGTCTCTTTGTTACGCTTTCACTCCTGAACTACTGGACCGACTCTGATGAAAGATGCGAAGATAGAATAAAGCTGGGTTAAGAACATACATACATATATACATATCACGCCCGAAGGGATAATAGGCAGAGGCATCGTATACGCTCACATTTCACCTTAGTTTTATGTGCCACGTAATAGGTGGTGAGCCTATAGCCGTGTTGAAATGGACAGGCGCAGGTCGTGACGACCCACAGTTGAATTTTTTTCAAGCCGCCCATAAGGCCTTCAACTTGGCTCAGCGATTGTCATTTTACTGACAACCGGGTTTCATTTCCAATTTTACTTCTCTACGCAATGGATCGTTTTACGAAATAGTTCCCTTAGTCGCCTCTTACGACACTCTCGGGATCAATTGGGGTGGCGACATTTTGAACTCTTTCACGTCGCGAATATTTCTAGCTAATGCCAGCTAGGAGCAGCTGGTATTAGCTAGAAAAATTCGTTTTCAGTCTCAGTTCTTTAGACTATTGACAGTGAACCTCAAGTTGACGGCCCAATGATGTGCCTCTTCACGTTCCGCTTGAGGATTTCGGGTGTAAGATTCATGCTAATAGTTTCTGCGGAATCCTATGGATCGACAGAGAAACAATCTGACGAATATTCTCTTCACTATGTGAGAATGGACCTCTGCCCGGCTCGCGTTGTTCGGGATCGAAGAGGGAAAGATTAGGTTACAGAGCTCTTGATAGAGAGCCTAGAGTAACCTTGATAGAGAGCCTGTGCAGCACCTTGATATACCTATTCGATAGAATGCAGCCAAATGATAATTATATCACGGTCTATATCCAAAGATGGTTCTTAGTCACCTATAGAATAGAATAAAATAGAATACTAATAAAATAGAATACTAGTAGAATAGAATACACTTAATTGTACACCATATCAGTGAGTACAACCACTAACAAGGTACGTAGGTATGTTATAAGATAAATAACCTTAATTACCTATTTAGAATACAAAAAACCCGACTGCCAAGTAAACATACAACTGAAAAGCAAAAAACAAGCTCTACATTTCTTTTGTGATTTTCTTTAGCTACTTACTGTTTTACTTTGTCGGCAACATTTGTAGGCGGGAAAAGGCTATGGGAACATGTAGCTATTTTGTAAACCACCACTCGCTTGACATAGCTTCTTCCCGCCTGCAAATGTTGCCGACAAAGTAAAACAGTAAGTAGCTAAAGAAAATCACAAAAGAAATGTAGAGCTTGTTTTATGCTTTTCAGTTGTATGTTTACTTGGCAGTCGGGTTTTTTGTATTCTAAATAGGTAATTAAGTTTATTTAAAACTTTTTATTTATGTTAGTAGTGGAGTTATTAATTTTCGTGTAGTGAAGGGACACCACAAAAATTCAACCTTAATTATTATATTTTTGGTCATATTTCTGGTGCTACTCAACCGACTGCAATCAAACAAATGTTAGAATTCAAGTCTGACCAAGGCCTTATAAACACATAATACCGCATCGAAATCGGTTCAGTAGTTTTGCGTTCATCGCAGTTTAATCATTATAACGCCAAAAGTTCGCCATTTTGATTTTCCATGAATTTTATTATACCTGTTATCACGCACACAATCACGACGAATCAAATGACACCATGTATTTAAAAATCCAATAAGCAATTCTGGCTGTAGAGCGTCCAAGAAAAATTATCAAGCTTTACATTTTAGCGCCAAAAGTCTGTCATTTTCATTTAAAAAAAATTAATATACCTGGTGCCACTCACACAATCACGACAAATCAAATGACACCTCGCATATCAAAATCCGTCAAGCCGTTCAGGCTGTAGGACGTGACAAAGAATTATACATACATACATACATACATACATTATCTCGAAAAACATTACCCTCCTGTCTTCGGCAGTTCGGGTAAAAAGAAATATTTCTCGTCAAATATTACATAGCTTTATCACTTCCGGCCGGAAGAAGTTGAACCGGAAGTGTTTTACAAATACTTATTATATTATGAAATCGACATTTTTAGTAGTGCCTAGGTATATTATTCCCTACTGGAAATTAAAAATTCTGACACGCAATACAGGCAAGGCGTGAGTAACGTTAATTTTATACGACTTTGGCATGTATAACAATATATTATAGAAGCGATTTTGTATAATTTAGTAATCCATGGAATAATTAATACCTAATAGCTGACATGATACTCGTAAACTAACGACCTCTACTAATGTCAAGGTCTGAGGTCATCAAGCATCTAATAGGTACTATTACGCTATCATAAGTCCAAAGTCTATTGTAGAAAGTGATAGATTTTAAAGACCCTTGGTTTCTAATATCACAGTTGTTTTTAAAAAAAATCCTACCAAGCCTTGGTAGGATATTTTTAAAAAGCAACAATCGAAAACGAAAATGGTAGAAGCAAAATGCAATGCATGTTTTCTATAATTATATACAACTAACGAAACTACGACGTAGAATGACGCATATGTTTTTTAGCGATTTGTAGTTGTTATTCTTCATTAATCATAAACCGAAATAGGTAGTTATCATATACAGGATGGAACGCACGGAATAGTGTAAGGAATTCTAACAATATTTGGTCAGTAGCGGCAACTCGTACTGGGGAAAGCCCCCCGAGGGTTTACCTGGCGCTTCCAACCGTAGGTAGGGAACGTGTTGGCTTTTAGTCGGTAAAAGTTCGGCATGGCATCCATGACGGATTTTACTTAAGTTCAAAAAATAAAGGGGGCTGCTCTAGCTGGATAAAATAGTCCTGTGACATTCTTCCGAGGGCTTCCCCGGGCCTCCCAACCATAGGCTGTTGGGCGTTACGTGAGGTTTTTTAGTCGCTAGGAGTCCGGCATAACATCCATGAGGATTTTCCCTCATGTTAAAAAAAAATCTGGATACAATCCGTTTAAAAATAGATATTTAGCTTCGTAGTTTTTTTATTACTTGCACTCCATCCGTATTGGTTGGTATTGTAACACTCTGCAATACTCACCAACACATTATCCATACGTTCTAGTATAATACTCTCTTTTTGTCTCGTGATAACGAGGATTTCATACATTAAGCACATTAACACAAAGATATTAAACTCGATATCTTTCTGTCGTTTTATTCCGTGTTTACATCCAGTCACAATACTACACATACACATAGGTTAGACGTCGTGAATCTGACATTGTCATTTTGACAGTGACAATGACTGATCCTTGTCAACGAAATAGTTTAGGAATAAAAAAAAAAAAGAACATAAAAAAAAATAGTTTTATTTAGTGTACAATAAATCTAGATTAGAATAAATAATAGGTATATTAAATTAGTAAACAGATTTGGAACTAATGATAATTTATATATAGTTTACGAGCGGATCAATTTCGGAGTGGTCACACCAGAATTCACGTTCCGCGTAACGTAGAACATTATGTCAAATAGTGGATAAAATATTCGCTTAAGAGGATAGGATGGTTAATGTACAGGATAGTTTTAGCTTCAGTTAATGACATGGCGTTAATGCGATAAAGCCCTAATCGTGTATGGCGTATGAGAGGTGGAGGAATAAAAGTCACGAACGGAACGTGAGGGATGAGTGAAATGAAACGGACCGTAGATGTAACTGACCAAGCGGGTTTGGCTTGGTGGGAAGGGGAAGAGACGAAAAGCAAAGATGGAGGCAGTCGGCATTTTTTTCTCTCGAGCGAGAAGACCCGTAAGGTGTCTCTTCAAGAGCAATTCGTACCATCACAGGACCCGCAAAAAGGTATTTATAAGCTAGATAGACCTTGTAATAATCGCGGTCTGTGAAGTGCGTGCTGATTGCTAATGACGCGTAACTTTTGTTGTAGCGGGTCTTTGGAGTACCTACCTATTATTGCTGGGAATACCTGCCCGTCCCTTGGCGGAATCCCAACACGGAGGAATTCTTCCCCGTGAACCCATCAGCGTGGGACGCGTGATCCACAGACGGGACTGCGCGCCGCTGACGAGCCCGGCTTTGTAGCGGTAACCGGTTCTCGCACCGGCATTTTTTATTCTCTTTTTTGCGCCACGTGCATTTCTTTTTCACTACTTGGCACCAAGGAGGGCCACCAGGATTCTTCTTATACATCCATACGCGAGGTTGATTACTGCATCTCGTTGGTTAGCGGTGCCTACGCGATAGTCCACCGACAGTTTAACAACGTAGTTCACCTTCAGGAGGCTGCATAACGATCCGAGAATGTAACTAGATTTATTTAGCCTTTAAATCATAGATTATAATAATGTTAACCAGAATGGATCCATCTCTAGGTCGCTAGATTAAAGTATATTTTGTTAGCCACGTCACAAGGTGATGTTTAGTTAATTGTGTCAAATGAAATAATTTCATCGCATCGGCGCAAGAGCCGGCCAGGTCAATAGATCTGATATAAGTTTATAGCAAGTAAGTAAAGTGTGTGTAGATATAAGTATTCTAACTGGAGTAATACTGGTACATCCTGCCATATATATATAGGCTAAGTAGTGCGTTTGATATACCACAAGGCCTGTGGTTTTTGTATTGTAGACCATTAAACGTGGTGAAAATAATATACACTGGTTTTTCTTTCACGAACTCACTGCAACAGGGGTTTACTAGCAAGACAACACGGCCCTTAACCTAAAAGGTCCACTGTATCTCCGGCTGCTGTTATCCAGGTAATCTTCTTTTACAAATCAAACTATTGTAACACGGGATTTGGGAAGTCCACACCGACACCCTTGACGCCCGTTACGTTACATGGCGCCCGAACTTTATTTTATTGTGATTACCTATTAAAGTGCTGCATGTACAGCGCCTGAATTCAATTGAAATTAGTTGGTAACCATTGTTGCAATTGAGCTTCGGGGGGGAATTTCCTTTGTGTTTATCTTTTGAGGGATACAATTTTTATTGTTGTATCTAGGCTTGAAATTCTTCTTATAAAATATTGACATATTGATGGTTTATAGATATTGAATCTGGTCACTCACCCTATTAAGAATTCATATCCGTGAAGACCAGACCACAAAATGTGTAAATTTTGACTTTTTTATGCAAATTTAAGTTTTTTTTTCTTTAACAAAAGTTTCATCCAGAACTAACAACATTTTTTAAATATTGACATCTGGATGGTTTAAGTGTTTAATATAATTGCTTACACTGCTTAGAGTTAATGACAGTAAGAAACCAAACCAAAATATGTGCAAGTTTTGTTTTTGTGAACAAATTTGTGTTTTATGAGTTGTCGTTCTCATCCCGGCAAAAATCAACTTTTTAAGTATCAACATATTGGTGATTTTTAAACTTCTATCTGATTCGGTGCACCACGGTGTACAGATAAAGTCTTGTGTCAATTTTCGATTTTGTGAGCAAATTTGAGTTTTTTTGTCTTATCGTTCTCCCGACAAAAATCAACTTTTTAAATATCAACATATTGGTTGTTTTTATAGTTTTATCTGATCTTGTACACCCTTTAGAGCTTAAATACACAAGGATCAGGACTAAATAGTTGCAGGTTTTGTTTTTATTAACAAAATTGAATTTTTTCATAGTAATTTTTACGAACATACTTTTGAAACATAACTTTGTTGTTATTGTGTCTGTGGCATTGCTACAGTGATTATACCATTACTACTACTACTACTAGAGCATTTTAGGCTAAATACAAACTAGATATTAAGAACTTATTTATAAAAAATGTCAAAAACTCCAGATACTGATGCAAGTGAATTTGCTTCACCGGTGCATAGTCGGAACGTTATGCAGGTAACTTCTAGCCCGTATACACGACCTTTAGAGGTACACATACCTATGGATACCGTAAATACACGTCCCCGAGTCAACGTGAACCGGACTTCATCTTTGGCTCCCGAAACGTTTACGACATCCATAGTCTCTAATACGACCACCCATTATGCTGCCTCTCACCGCAACACACAAGAGACATACGTGGCACAAGAACCGATAGCACACGCACATAAGACATTCCCCATTAAAACTAGCGAAATTTTTGACAACATGAACCAAGGTAATGGTATAACACAAGTAGTTGCACCGCCCCCCAGTGCGCATGTGTACTACAAATCATTGAATTTAGCTTCCCTTAAACTCAAGTATAACGGAGAGTCAGATATTGACGACTTCCTCCTTAGGGTTAATGAAACACGTATCGCACGACAGATTGACGATACAACATTAGTAAGAGGTTTTTCAGAACTGTTATCTGACACCGCACTCAAGTTTCATAGAACAATCCAACATAAAATTAACTCTTGGTTTGATATTTGCGTTGAATTTCGAAAATTCTTTCAATCAAAGGATTACAACTACAACATAGAGAGACAAATTCGTGAAAAAAAGCAGAAGCTAGGTCAGTCTGTATCATTCTTTATTTTAGATATCCAGGATTTAAACAATAGACTAACATATCCTATTACAAGCGACAACCTACTTGAAATTATAAAACACAATTTGCTACCTACATACGCCCAACTATTAGCCATCAATGATATTACTACCTTTGACCAATTGGTCAACGTGTCCAAGAATTATGAGGCTTATTCTGGTGTTTTATGTCAATCTAAACCGGTTGGCAAGCGCGAACTCAATGCAGTCAGCGTCGGCAAATTACCTGACAGGCGCGGCTCACCTATTACTTGCCTTAAATGTAAAAAAGTCGGCCATAGTTATAAGGTGTGTAGGTCAATACCAGGCATAATATGTTTCAAGTGCGGTGCTAAGAGGGTGACGATTAGGAACTGCACCCAATGTAACACAGGCTTGCGCTCGCAGTCTACTACACAGACACTTAATAAAAAAAACTGATGGGGCCCCCGAGCAAGTCGTTACACACACAAACAGTCTCTTCGCCTGAAATATCGTCATTCGTAGGGGATAATCGGTTGTTTGTTAAATTCACAATAAAGGACCGTAATTTCGAAGCATTGCTCGATCCTGGGGCACATTTATCAGTTTTAGGTGCGAATAAGCATCGATATTTTCAAAGACTTGGATGGACATTACATGCTAGGGATGCTTCAGTCGTGCCAGCAGTATTTTTAGCGGATTTATCACAAATTAAAGTCATTGGCATAATGTCTTTGCCAATAACTTGTAATGGGATAACTGCCCACTTTAATTTTTTAGTTTGCCCTGACATACATCACGAAATCTTGTGCGGTATGGATTTCGCTGATGCATTTGGTCTAGTGGACATTTTTAAGTTTGGAGATGTCGTGAGGAGAGGCAACTCCACAAGTTATAGTGCTTGCAGTGCGTTGTGTGAGGTGAAAGCTTTAATACCCAGAGATGATCTAACATCTCAACAAGCCAAACATCTACAAAAAGTAATGAATGACTTTGAGTCAATTTCATCAGAAAAAAAAGGTTTAGGGAAAACGCATATCGTTACACATAAAATTATTACACAGGGAGAGCCTATTAAACAAAGATATTACCCTTTATCGCCTGCTAAGTTGACAGCATTGAATAGGGAGGTGGACGAGATGTTGAGGCTCGATGTCATCGAACCGTCGAGGTCACCATGGTCCAACCCGGTTGTCATGATCCCAAAGAAAGATGGATCATGGAGATTCTGCCTCGACGCGCGTAAGCTCAATGATGTCACGGTTAAAGACTCGTACCCACTTCCTTATATAAATTCGATTTTGGACAATCTGCGAGGAGCACATTATCTTAGTTCAATTGATTTATCATCGAGTTTTTGGCAGGTCAGTTTGTCAAGTCAGGATGGAATAGACGGCAAAGGTACTTCTTGTGAGAAAACAGCTTTCGTAGTCCCTAATAGAGGTCTTTTTCATTTTAAAAGAATGCCATTCGGATTATCCAATGCGGGAGCTGAAATGCAAAGGCTAGTTGATTCGCTATTTCTGCACAAATTTGACGGAAAAGTTTTTTGTTATCTGGACGATCTTCTGATTGCCACAGAGTCATTTTCTGAACATATGGAGATACTTGCTGCTGTAAAGAAGTCGCTTAGTGACGCTGGTCTCACTATCAACTTAAAAAAGTGCGAATTTTGCAAAGGAGAGCTTAGATACTTGGGATACATCATCAATACACAAGGTTTGCGCACTGACCCAGAGAAGCTGAGCAGCATTCAGAATTTCCCACAGCCTAAAACTGCCAAGCAGCTACGAGGATTTATAGGTCTATGTTCATACTATCGTAGGTTTGTTAAGGATTTTTCCACCATCATAGCACCTATGACAGCGTTGGTAGGTAAGAAGAAAGGCAGTGACGGCATCCATTGGTCCGAAGCAGCTGAGGATTCTTTCAATACCCTTAAAAATGCTTTAATAACAGCTCCAGTTTTGGCGTCGCCAGAATTTTCGAAACCTTTCGTGCTTCATTGCGACGCATCATCCGTAGGCATTGGTAGTGTTTTGACGCAGGACATAGATGGAATCGAGCGTCCTGTGGCTTTCTTTTCACGTTTACTGGCAAAACCTGAGAGAAATTACAGTACAACAGAGCGTGAACTGCTCGCGGTAGTGGATTCCATAAATCATTTTCGTGCTTACATAGAAGGTACTAAGTTCACGGTCATCACTGACCATATGAGTTTAAAGTGGCTTAAGTCTTTAAATAACCCCTCAGGCAGGTTGGCCAGATGGGCAATGCAGATATCCACTTTTAATTTTGACATTTGCCATAAGGCAGGTAAGCTTAATGTCGTACCAGATGCACTATCCCGAATTTCGGTCGATGCTATTACTTTCAATCAAGAACTTTCTTCAACTTCTGATGAGTGGTATAAGAAAATGTATAACGGCTGTAAAACTAAGCCTACTCGTTTCAAAAATTTTCAGATCCTAGGCAACAATTTGTTTAGATTTTGCAAAGGTGGCTCTTGTACTTCAAAAAACAATTGGAGGTTAGTAATTCCTAAAGAGCTGGTCGATGAATGCATCAAGGAAAACCATGACTCCTTCTGTAGTGTACACCCAGGAGTTCAAAAAACGTATTTGAAAATTAGGGAACATTATTATTGGCCAAATATGTTTGAAAATGTTAAGGAATTTGTCACACGGTGTGACAAGTGTAAAGCATATAAACACTCAAATTCACCACCTCACGGACTCATGACAAATCAAAAGGAGGTGGACGTTCCGATGCACACGTTGTCAATAGATATTATAGGCCCATTACCTAAAGCATATTCGGGTCATATATACATTCTGTCAGTTGTAGACGTTTTCTCAAAATTTGTATGGCTTCACCCCCTCCGTACTGCAACCACTCAAACGGTCACTTCATTTTTGGAAAAGGAATTGATCTTGAAATGGGGAACCCCCGCGATTCTTATTTGTGACAACGCTACCATATTTAAAAGCAAATCGTTTAAATCATTTTGCGATGGATATTCTATCCCTCGAATTTTCTATACGGCGCATTATGCACCGCAAGCGAATACAGTCGAACGGTATAACAAAACCGCTGAAGTCTGTTTATCCATACTAGTTGAACAAGATCAACGTAATTGGTCCAAATACCTTCAGCAAATTCAGCTATCACTGAATAGCACGGTGAACCTAGCAACGGGATACACACCGTACTTCTTAGCCACCGGTCGTGAAATAGTCACTGACGGTCAATTCCATTCAATTCTTAGGGATTTACCAACATCAGCTGATGATCTGACCATAGGCGATAGAAGCGCAGCGGCATCATCGTTGTTGGAATTGGGAAAAATTTTTGACAAGGTAGTAGATGCATTAACTCAGGCGTACCAGAAAAATTCACAACATTATAACCTAAGACGACGACACTTCACAGCGAAAATAGGCGATGTGGTCTGGCGAAGGAACTTCGTACAATCTAACGCAGCGAAGTATTTCTCCGCCAAGCTGGCGCCGAAATTTGTGAAGTGCACGGTTGAAAGGAGGTTGTCAGATGTAGTGTATGAGCTACGCGAGTTATCGTCAGGATCTGTTGGTAAATTTCATGTGAAGGACATCTTGCGTGTAGATTAAATTATTTACACACCCTGTCCGATATTGTTGCTTGTCTAGTGGTATTTACTCCGAACCCAAGATTTTTTTTTGATCGTAGGGCTAGGCAAGCATTTATCGAAACTAATGTATGCAATTAATAATTGCTTTGCCGTTTGTGTTTTTACATTGTGTTCTTATTCTTACAGTTAATGTTTATATGATATGATACTTAACAACGCATGAGCAAAAAAGTTGTTTTTCTTGACAGTCAAATGATTGACCGACAGTACGATTGGCCAAAGTATGAAAAACTCTTACAGAATATAAGACTGATGAATGACAGCATGTAAATAATTATGGAATGATAGGAGCAAATAAGAAAGGGAAGGATAAGTGCATGACTGAATGATAGGTGGAAAATAAGCTTTAAATATTATTATATGTATTATTATAATTATTATTAATATGGAAAGGATGACGAATGAATGTACATAGATAAATATGAAATACTGTGTGAGGTATGGAAGAGTGAAGTACGCGTTTTGAAAGGAATACCTATCCAGCTGTGATCATTCTAAAGGGCAGTCAGAAGAATAACTATTGCTAGCAGCGTTCTGAAGTTTTATTCTTTTATTTCTCGGTATTTTTTTAATCCTTTTTGGAGTCGGTTAAGTAACCACTTTTTCCCGGTTACCCCGGCTGTTTCTTTCGGTAAACCTGTCGGTTTACCTCTTTTCCCGAGAAAGGGGGTATTGTAACACTCTGCAATACTCACCAACACATTATCCATACGTTCTAGTATAATACTCTCTTTTTGTCTCGTGATAACGAGGATTTCATACATTAAGCACATTAACACAAAGATATTAAACTCGATATCTTTCTGTCGTTTTATTCCGTGTTTACATCCAGTCACAATACTACACATACACATAGGTTAGACGTCGTGAATCTGACATTGTCATTTTGACAGTGACAATGACTGATCCTTGTCAACGAAATAGTTTAGGAATAAAAAAAAAAAAGAACATAAAAAAAAATAGTTTTATTTAGTGTACAATAAATCTAGATTAGAATAAATAATAGGTATATTAAATTAGTAAACAGATTTGGAACTAATGATAATTTATATATAGTTTACGAGCGGATCAATTTCGGAGTGGTCACACCAGAATTCACGTTCCGCGTAACGTAGAACATTATGTCAAATAGTGGATAAAATATTCGCTTAAGAGGATAGGATGGTTAATGTACAGGATAGTTTTAGCTTCAGTTAATGACATGGCGTTAATGCGATAAAGCCCTAATCGTGTATGGCGTATGAGAGGTGGAGGAATAAAAGTCACGAACGGAACGTGAGGGATGAGTGAAATGAAACGGACCGTAGATGTAACTGACCAAGCGGGTTTGGCTTGGTGGGAAGGGGAAGAGACGAAAAGCAAAGATGGAGGCAGTCGGCATTTTTTTCTCTCGAGCGAGAAGACCCGTAAGGTGTCTCTTCAAGAGCAATTCGTACCATCACAGGACCCGCAAAAAGGTATTTATAAGCTAGATAGACCTTGTAATAATCGCGGTCTGTGAAGTGCGTGCTGATTGCTAATGACGCGTAACTTTTGTTGTAGCGGGTCTTTGGAGTACCTACCTATTATTGCTGGGAATACCTGCCCGTCCCTTGGCGGAATCCCAACACGGAGGAATTCTTCCCCGTGAACCCATCAGCGTGGGACGCGTGATCCACAGACGGGACTGCGCGCCGCTGACGAGCCCGGCTTTGTAGCGGTAACCGGTTCTCGCACCGGCATTTTTTATTCTCTTTTTTGCGCCACGTGCATTTCTTTTTCACTACTTGGCACCAAGGAGGGCCACCAGGATTCTTCTTATACATCCATACGCGAGGTTGATTACTGCATCTCGTTGGTTAGCGGTGCCTACGCGATAGCCCACCGACAGTTTAACAACGTAGTTCACCTTCAGGAGGCTGCATAACGATCCGAGAATGTAACTAGATTTATTTAGCCTTTAAATCATAGATTATAATAATGTTAACCAGAATGGATCCATCTCTAGGTCGCTAGATTAAAGTATATTTTGTTAGCCACGTCACAAGGTGATGTTTAGTTAATTGTGTCAAATGAAATAATTTCATCGCATCGGCGCAAGAGCCGGCCAGGTCAATAGATCTGATATAAGTTTATAGCAAGTAAGTAAAGTGTGTGTAGATATAAGTATTCTAACTGGAGTAATACTGGTACATCCTGCCATATATATATAGGCTAAGTAGTGCGTTTGATATACCACAAGGCCTGTGGTTTTTGTATTGTAGACCATTAAACGTGGTGAAAATAATATACACTGGTTTTTCTTTCACGAACTCACTGCAACAGGGGTTTACTAGCAAGACAACACGGCCCTTAACCTAAAAGGTCCACTGTATCTCCGGCTGCTGTTATCCAGGTAATCTTCTTTTACAAATCAAACTATTGTAACACGGGATTTGGGAAGTCCACACCGACACCCTTGACGCCCGTTACGTTACAGTATAGATACAGGACCTACCTAATTAATACTGTAAGTTTAAATAAGCTATCTTCTCGTCCATTTTAAGTGGTCTGCTTTCTGTGATCTTTTTTTATCGGCACGTAGGTCAACCGTTCTTGCCAGGACCAAGAGTAAGCCATTTAGTTTCACACGAAGTCAATTGGTTAAGTACCTACTTCAAAAGTGTTCATATTCGCAAGATAGTGAAGACACTTATTGTGTTATCTACGCCAATTTAACTAATGACACGTCGTTTCCATCGCGTCAAGGCTTTACATGCAAAATATGCAAATATCATGGCATACGTGTCACTTTTGCTTGTTATACATTTAGTGAGGTACTCACGCTAGCAGTAGACTGTTTGCTTTGCACCTTAATACCTCTAGTAGGTAAGTAGTAATACCTCTAATCTCTCATAAACTGTACATAGCCCAGACGCATCTGCTTTTTCTACTTAATGATTACCATTGGCATTTTACCATGCTCCCACTTCAATATTCTTCAAGTCTAATTCTATGGCTTCAATATCCCCGCATCGATCATCTAAAACGATTTCGCTATTTTCTCCAACGATGATGAAATCCACAGCTAAAATGATGATAAAATGACAACAAATTTTGACAGTTTAACATATGAGAAAACAGTGTCAGTTATTGCGAAAATTCTGATTCTTTATTGCGTCAGTTCTTTACTCACTATCGATGTTGTTTATACGTTGGAGGATTGACGAGAGTCCCTGATAATATTGACCTCCAGCGCGGCCTGCCGACCACTTGTATCAATAAATATTTACGACACAGATTGCATTTCTCAACTATGTATTTGTGGTATTTTATGAACCTTAATGATTAGCCAAACAACATCAAAGTCATTATTATAATGTAGGCTAATTGTTTCTGTCTTATTAATAAAAACAATATAGAGATAAAAAGTAAGGACATGTTTCCCGTCGCGGCGCTAATACATACGTATTTTAGAACAAAGATGTCAATTAAAAAGTTTATTATGAGCGAACCTTAAAAGATCGACATTTATGCTATCGCGGACTTTATTTATAACTTAAGTTGATTTCGTCATATAAAATTAAACTTAAACTTTATCGAAACTTTTTGTAGCGCACGCGACGGAATTTCTGAAAAGGAATAAATATTCTCCATTTTTAAAAACATTTCTCAAAGCCGTTCCACTCCTGTACGGCGGCGGTAGAGTAGGTAATTTTAGGTAGGTATATAGCCTATTCTGTATCCTAGCAATCAAACAAACAAACTCTTCTGTTTTATAAAATCAGTATAGAAGAATAGATGTATTGATTGATAAAAATAGTTATTGTTTATCATGGATAAACGATAGGTCGGTGATATATATGGTGAGCTAATGGAGGCCGTATTGCTCTATTTGGCGAGCCCACCGACCAATTTTAAGGGTACACACGTACAGGCAAATCTCAAGTTTTGAATTAGGAAACAGAGAATCAATAAGAAGAACAAAGGATGCACGCAAAAATTGTAACATTATGAATAAAGTGTAACCTGATCTGGACCGGTTTTGCTTGAGTTGTTCGTTAATAACAGTGAAATTTTTTTGAAGTGACGAGCCTCGCACACATTGTGGGTTTAGCCGTATACACAAATTATTTTGTATTCGCGATAGCAAAACTACAAACGTAAAAGTTTAACTTTTACGTTTTCATATACATATTGGGCGTAAGGGGCCCCACTACCACCAAGACTCAGGGGTCCAAGCGACCTCACCTGCACGAGGTGCACGTGGCTCCGCGTAGGGCCATTCTACTATATCGACCATCTGATAGTTGGACGTTTTGCTACATGGACTTTGTGCTAGTTAGACTTAATGCTCCTTAGACGTTTCGCGATGTTGGTCATTCAGCTAATTAGACCTTCTGATCAGGAGGGGTATTTGTACCCACATGGTAGCCTAGAAGCGCTCGTGGCCCCGCGGACTCAGTGTTCTGTAAACGATCACTGCAGTAAGCAACTTTCACTATGGCCGGTCCATGGATGGGTGACCATCCATGTGATCACTTTGTGACATTTATTAAAGCGTTTCCGTGCTTCGGAAGGCACGTTAAGCCGTTGGTCCCGGTTGCCAGTAAAATGGCAGTCGTTAAGCTAAGTTGAAGGCTTTATTTCAACAGCAGGCAGTCACAACCTGCGCCTGTCCATTTAAACACGGCAATACGGCTCACCACCTATTACGTGGGACAAATTATACAAAGGTGAAATGTGGGCATATTATATGCATCTGCCTACCCCTTCGGGGATAAAGGCGTGACCATATGTATGTATGTATGTATGGTAGCCTAGGATCCCGTAAAGTGACCGTGTGGTGTGATGATTATCTGATGAGTGTCAAATTTCGCTTTGGTGCTTTCATGCCACTTCGATTACTATATTTTAAAGAAACCTTAAGTATAGCATATTGTGTAGTGACCGACCGAAGTTTCGGTTTCGGTTTCGGCCAGTTTCGGCCAGTTTCGGCCAAAAAATCGAGTTTCGGCCGCAGTTTCGGTTTCGGCCAAAATGGGCCGAAACTTTCGGCCGGGCCGAAACTCACGTGTTCATGAATTTTGAGTGCCTGGCTCTGCTTGTGACGTGGTTGGGGTCAGCCCAACCAGTTAATATGTTACTAACCGAAGATTTACAGATTTACAAACGACTTCCAATCAATAGTTATAATAATACAATATTTACGGAATCCTAAAAAGGTGATCTAGGCAAAGACTTCTATATAAACTGAGGTAGACATGCCCTACGCACCTATTTTTGAAACCTATAAACTGCGCTAATTAGCAGCGTTGCTCGCACTGTTGTGAGTCAAAACTACGAGAGTAGCTGCTCGACTTGCAATCGGAGTCCATACGCCTTCTCTTTTACTCTTTTTCTATTCGTATATTGCTATTGTGTGTGGTGACAATTACTTAAAAAATATTTATAAGTGAATGTAGTCTTAGTAATGTGTGTATTTGAGGATTGCTTTTGAAATCTCGTTTGTTAGAGTACGGCGCGTCTACCTCAGTTTATATAGAAGTCTTTGGATCTAGGACATTACATAACCCTACCCCTTTGTTGTCGCTTTCGTTGACTTTGTTGGTCGTCTGTCTGTCTGTCGGCAGGCTGTAACTCATGCACCGTGAACCGTGATAGTTAGACAGTTAAAAATTTTGCAGATTTCTGTTACTGCTATAGCAACAAATTAATAATATGAAAGGGGGCCTCCTATACAACATACGTGATTTTTTGCCGCTTTTCTTGTACGGACCCCTACGTGCGTTAGTCCGACTCACTGTTGTCCAGTTTTAGTTATACTGGGTGTTTCTTTTAGGGTGTCAAGCCGTCACTAGCTGGTAGCAGGGTTCCATACCTATCGATTTAACCCCCATGTATGTTCTACGATTTTTTGTAGTTTTCGAGATATAATTTTTAATCGTTATTTTTTATAATTACGTGTCCACGACTTTTCTTGGATATTTTATTATTATTATAATGCCTATTGATTGCAGTATTATGGACAAAATAATCTTATTCCTAACTTTGATAAAAGATGTAAAAATTTTAATCGATAATAAAAAAATAGGGAATGATGCAGAACATTATATCTCGAAAACTACAAAAAATCGTAGAACATACATGGGGGTTAAATCGATAGGTATGGAACCCTGCTACCAGCTAGTGGCGGCTTGACACCCTAAAAGAAACACCGTGTATACTTCTAGAATGTATCCAAAACCAGCCAAGAGCTAGTGGCACGGTACCGTGTGGTTTTAGTCGGTAGGAGTTCGCATTAGCATCTATGAGTAATTCCGCACGTAGAAGAAAGAAACTCATCTTTAGGTGGAGATATTTCTAAAATGAACACTTGAGAAGATTTATACCGTTGATTGATGGCACTTGGTGAAACTTGCTGCACCTATTGAAAAAATAACCGGCCAAGTGTAAGTCGAACTCTCGCACGAAGGGGTTAAAGCGGGACCCTATAAACGACACATGAGGCCTAGCTGTCCGGAACCGGGTCAGATAGAGGCCTAAAATTTGAACTGTACAGTATTCCTACCGACTAAAAACCACACGTATCCTACCTAACAGCATACGGTTGGGAGCCCCGGGTATGCCCTCGGAATGATGCGTACTGCGGCCGCGTCTTTGCATGAATCTCTCACGTCACGCTATCATCTAAGACCCGCTTCTGTAAGGACGGTTAGCAGCCCTGTCACCGTGTATGGGGCGCCACCGCAGACTGTGGAATTCGGGTGTGAGAGTTCTCTCCCGCTTCCTCCCCGCCGTCTCTTCCACGAGCACGACCTGCTCACAGGAAGAGGCCTATGGCCCCGCTCCAGCGCCTCCTTGCGCCTTTTAAACAATGACGCAAGGGCCCTCGCTTCCTCGCTTCCAGGTCCCATAGAGGGGTCCCGGCTAGAAGACATGCCGCCTCAACTGAGATCGTGCGGTATCCCCTTATCACCCAGACAGCCGTCGCCTTCCGCGGGCTAAGCACTCTAGCCGCATTGCTGGCCATCAGGATCTCCGACCATACGGGGGCCCCGTATAGGGCCATGTTCCTCACGATCCCAAGGTACAGTCTCCTGCAGGGAGCGTTGGGTCTCCTGATATTGGGCTCCCTCAGCTATAGGACCAAACTTCGGAAGTGGTATCCGAAGTTCCACCGGCTATAGAGTACGAGCCCCAGATACGTCATCGAGAGCTCGATGCCGATGCTGACGCCCTCTTTATGTAAGCTGGATCCCGCAGGTGACCTTTAGGGCTGCGTCTCGGTGCGTTGCTCCTCGCGCTATAATGAGGGTGTCGTTGTAACCGACACCTCTAGAGGACGGACCGACGGACCAAGCAGTACCCAATCGTAACCGATGTTCCATAGAAGCGGTCCTAAGACCGATCCCTATGGAACGCCGAACGACACATCTCGACGACCCTGCCCTAGCCAGCTCTGGTAGGATAAGGCCCTCTCGGATAGATAGGCCCGACAATTCGACGGACCTCCGTGGCGGCATGGAGGCATGTCATGGTAAATAAGCGCCTCCCAAACGCATCTCCAGGGCAAGGTGTTGAAAACGTTGGCGATGTCAAAAGACCGAGAGATGCAACCACCACCTCACCCTGTTATATTGCCGCTATAACAAAAAATACCTTTTATAATCAGTAAAAAGCATTCACACAGCAAACGGAAATTTTGTACCCAATTTTTGTAACGAAACCCTCTCTGCGGGCATCCGACTCGCACTTGGCTGTTTTTTTTTAATATGAACACGTGAGTTTCGGTTTCGGTTTCGGTTTCGGCCGAAACTGACCCTGGGGCCGAAAGTTCGGTTTCGGTTTCGGTTTCGGCCGGAAAACCAGTTTCGGTCGGACACTAATATTGTGTTATGTTGCGAAATTCCCCAAATGTATTCTAGCTCTTTTTACGCGCAGAACTTCCCACAGGCTAACCAGAACCTACCATAAAATTATAATAAAGGAGTGAAGGGAGAGGAACCTGACTCACACCCTCGATTCGTCAATCTTAACGTACAACAGTTAAGGATAACCACAAGAAATTGTAAGGGAGGACCTATCTTAACCAACCAGAGTCAACGGCGCAAATGGGCGTGTCAACTGAGCAGCTATTAAGGCACAAAATTATTTCTTCCTCAGTTGATGAGTGAATTATGAGATTATTTTTGAAAAGCAATTAGTATGCTAACTGATCATAAATTTTAAATATGGAAAAAGAATTGGTTTCGAGCAGGATTCGAACCTGCGTCTTCGGCGATCCGTGCCGACGCGTTATCCACTCCGCCACCGAAACCTACTCGGAACCAACCAAATTTTCCACCTTATTATACGTCTTGGGGCGACGTAGGCACCATCTACCGGCACTTTTTAGAAAGTTACACGGCACGAATGTATAGAATTACACCTATATTCATTCGATTTATGATGAAACCAGCCCGAACAATGAGATTATTTTTGAAAAGCAATTAGTATGCTAACTGATCATAAATTTTAAATATGGAAAAAGAATTGGTTTCGAGCAGGATTCGAACCTGCGTCTTCGGCGATCCGTGCCGACGCGTTATCCACTCCGCCACCGAAACCTACTCGGAACCAACCAAATTTTCCACCTTATTATACGTCTTGGGGCGACGTAGGCACCATCTACCGGCACTTTTTAGAAAGTTACACGGCACGAATGTATAGAATTACACCTATATTCATTCGATTTATGATGAAACCAGCCCGAACAATGAGATTATTTTTGAAAAGCAATTAGTATGCTAACTGATCATAAATTTTAAATATGGAAAAAGAATTGGTTTCGAGCAGGATTCGAACCTGCGTCTTCGGCGATCCGTGCCGACGCGTTATCCACTCCGCCACCGAAACCTACTCGGAACCAACCAAATTTTCCACCTTATTATACGTCTTGGGGCGACGTAGGCACCATCTACCGGCACTTTTTAGAAAGTTACACGGCACGAATGTATAGAATTACACCTATATTCATTCGATTTATGATGAAACCAGCCCGAACAATGAGATTATTTTTGAAAAGCAATTAGTATGCTAACTGATCATAAATTTTAAATATGGAAAAAGAATTGGTTTCGAGCAGGATTCGAACCTGCGTCTTCGGCGATCCGTGCCGACGCGTTATCCACTCCGCCACCGAAACCTACTCGGAACCAACCAAATTTTCCACCTTATTATACGTCTTGGGGCGACGTAGGCACCATCTACCGGCACTTTTTAGAAAGTTACACGGCACGAATGTATAGAATTACACCTATATTCATTCGATTTATGATGAAACCAGCCCGAACAATGAGATTATTTTTGAAAAGCAATTAGTATGCTAACTGATCATAAATTTTAAATATGGAAAAAGAATTGGTTTCGAGCAGGATTCGAACCTGCGTCTTCGGCGATCCGTGCCGACGCGTTATCCACTCCGCCACCGAAAGTGCGGAGTGCGGCGGAGTGGATAACGCGTCGGCACGGATCGCCGAAGACGCAGGTTCGAATCCTGCTCGAAACCAATTCTTTTTCCATATTTAAAATTTATGATCAGTTAGCATACTAATTGCTTTTCAAAAATAATCTCATTGTTCGGGCTGGTTTCATCATAAATCGAATGAATATAGGTGTAATTCTATACATTCGTGCCGTGTAACTTTCTAAAAAGTGCCGGTAGATGGTGCCTACGTCGCCCCAAGACGTATAATAAGGTGGAAAATTTGGTTGGTTCCGAGTAGGTTTCGGTGGCGGAGTGGATAACGCGTCGGCACGGATCGCCGAAGACGCAGGTTCGAATCCTGCTCGAAACCAATTCTTTTTCCATATTTAAAATTTATGATCAGTTAGCATACTAATTGCTTTTCAAAAATAATCTCATTGTTCGGGCTGGTTTCATCATAAATCGAATGAATATAGGTGTAATTCTATACATTCGTGCCGTGTAACTTTCTAAAAAGTGCCGGTAGATGGTGCCTACGTCGCCCCAAGACGTATAATAAGGTGGAAAATTTGGTTGGTTCCGAGTAGGTTTCGGTGGCGGAGTGGATAACGCGTCGGCACGGATCGCCGAAGACGCAGGTTCGAATCCTGCTCGAAACCAATTCTTTTTCCATATTTAAAATTGATGAGTGAATTACTCTATACTTTTTAGGGTTCCGTACCATAAGGGTAAAAACAGGACCCTATTCATGAGACTTCGCTGTCCGTCTGTCATGAGGCTGAATCTCAGGAATCGTGATAGCTAGAGAATTGAAATTTTCACAGATGTATTTCTGTTCCCGCTATGATAATAGATACTAAAATCAGATAAAGGGGGAGGATTAAGGTGGGCTCGCAACAAATCTGATTTATTGCCGTTTTTTGGTTCGGAACTTTCTGTGCTCAAGTCCAACTCGCACTTGGCCGGTTTTTTTTATTCTAGGATCTGAAAGCTAGGCCTTGTATCCAACCTTGAAAAAGGGTGAAAGTTGCATAAGTAAGTAGGCATATCTACATCGATTGTTATTAATAACGAAGAAATTATAAGAACTTGGTAAAAGAGTTAAATTTCAATCGGAAATAAAAAATAGCATCGACTCCTTATCATCCAGTTTACAGTAGGTATTGAAAAATGTTTCATGTAATGTTTCCAGGTGACGGAACCAAACCCTGATCCAGAATGGACTTTGCTCTGGTATCTTCGGAAGAAATTGCGTCTAACAGGCACCAAGTTGGGCTGCGCGGAAGGTGGTTGCGGCGCCTGCACTGTTATGATATCCAAGTACAACAGGAAAGAAAAACGTGTCAAGTATCCTTTTTAACTAACATAAATTCCAAGATAAATATCAAATCTACTTACCTTAAAAGTATCTATCTATAAGGGTAAGTAACCCAAAAAGTAGGTAGTCAAACTCTTCGAGTGCCTATCAGGCAACCCGCAATTCAAGACACCGTTTTTACTGATTTCCCTAACCTAAATGTTCAGTCATCTTGCAGTTAACGCATGCTTAGCGCCCGTGTGTGCCATGCATGGCTTAGCAGTAACTACAATCGAAGGAATCGGATCTACACGGACTAAATTACATCCAGTTCAAGAACGTATAGCCAAAGCTCATGGATCCCAGTGTGGGTTTTGCACTCCTGGTATTGTTATGTCAATGTACACTTTGCTAAGAAGTAAAAGTGATATCACCTATAACGATTTGGAAGTTGCATTTCAAGGTAACCTTTGTAGATGTACAGGGTATAGAGCAATCATAGAAGGCTACAAAACTTTTCTTGAAGATTGGGAAACCAAAAGAGTTAGCAATGGTTCTAATGGTATACATTTGGAATCAAATGGAACGTCGACACCTGGTGTGTGCGGTATGGGTAAAGATTGCTGTAAATACAAGACTGATAAAGAAGAACCAAGTGAGACAGAGTACATATTTGATAAATCATCATTTTTACCATATGACCCTACACAAGAGCCCATATTTCCACCTGAATTAAGACTATCCTCAGTCTACGATGAACATTACTTAATTTACAAAGGCCCCAGAGTAACGTGGCATAGGCCAACTGACTTGAGTACGATCTTGAAATTAAAAAGTATACATCCCGATGCAAAAATTGTAGTAGGAAACACAGAAGTTGGGGTCGAAATTAAATTTAAGCATGCTGTTTACCCGACTCTAATAATGCCAAATTGCATATCAGAAATGAATGAAATAATCGAAACGGATCAAGGTCTTATAGTAGGAGCTGCTGCAACACTAATGGATATAGAATGCACGTTAAGAAAGTGTATAGAAAAGTTACCCCCTTATAAAACAAGAACCTTTCTTGCTATAGTGAATATGTTTAACTGGTTTGCTGGCAAACAGATAAGAAACGTTGCGGCTTTAGGTGGTAATATTATGACAGGTAGTCCCATTTCAGATTTAAACCCAATCTTGATGGCCTTAAGAGCTAAATTGAATCTTTTAAGCACAAACGGTGGTCATCGTTCAGTTTTATTAGATGAAACATTTTTCACTGGTTATAGACGAAATGTAGTTAAACCGGATGAAATCTTACTATCCATTGAAATACCATATACAAATAGATATCAGTATGTAATGGCATACAAACAAGCAAAAAGGAGAGAAGACGACATTTCTATAGTAACTGCTGCAATCAATGTAGAATTTGAAAATAACACCAATATAATAAAGTACATACATTTAGCTTTTGGTGGAATGGCGCCTGTGACAAAAATCGCAACCAAAACGAGTGAGGTATTAAAAGGCGAACAATGGACTGAAACTATGTTAGAAAAAGCATTTAAATCGCTCGTAGAAGAGTTACCTTTGAGTCCTTCTGCGCCTGGAGGTAATATACAATTTCGTAGAACCCTTACAATGAGTTTATTTATGAAAGCATACTTATCGATTGCTAAACAAATATCTACAGACTATATTCACAAAGAACTGATAATTCCTTATCATAGCAGTGGTGCTGAACAATTTCACGGAAAGATGCCAAAAAGTGCGCAATATTTCGATTTAGTTGGCGACCAGCAAGTTAAAAGTGATGCAGTTGGTAGACCTATAACGCATATGTCAGCTTATAAGCAAGCAGCAGGGGAGGCTATTTATTGTGATGATATGCCAATTGCTGAAAACGAACTGTACTTGGCCTTTGTTTTAAGCACGAAGGCACATGCAAAATTGGTTTCAGTAAACGCAGAAAAAGCTCTTCAGAAACCGGGCGTTGTAGCTTTTTTCTCAGCAAAAGACATAACTCCAGAACAAAATGCCATTGGACCGATATTTCACGATGAAGAGTTATTTATAAGTGAGAAAGTGACTAGCCAAGGTCAGAGTATAGGTGTGATTGTAGCTAAAGATCAAGCTACTGCTCAGGAAGCAGCAAGGATGGTAGAAGTTGAATATGAAGAGCTTCAACCTGTGATAATTACAATAGAAGATGCTATTAAACATAATTCAATTTTTTCACAATATCCTAAATCTATAAAGCGGGGGAACGTTAATGAAGCATTTGAAAATAAGGATTATTTTATAATTGAAGGACAGTGTAGAATGGGGGGACAAGAACACTTTTATTTAGAAACTCAAGCAGCATTTGCTATACCAAAAAAAGAAGATGATGAACTAGAAATCTTTTGTTCAAGTCAGCATCCTTCAGAGATTACGGTAAGTGTATTATGGAAGCTTTATATGATTTTATTTCAAACTCAAAATTTATCAGGCCTGCACTATAGCTTGTACCTATCTTTCTTTCAGAAATTGACTGCTCATGTGTTACATGTGCCTATGAACAGGATTGTGACCCGTGTTAAACGTATGGGAGGTGGGTTTGGTGGAAAAGAATCTCGTGGTATACTTACAGCGTTACCCGCAGCACTCGCAGCTCATAGACTCCAAAAACCAGTGCGCTGTATGCTTGACCGAGACGAAGACATGCTGATGACAGGAACACGGCATCCATTTCTAGTCAAGTATAAAATTGCTGTAACACACGAGGGCAAAATAATGGCTGCTAAAGTAGATATATACAACAATGGAGGCTACTCTATGGATCTTTCAGGCCCTGTAAGTAAAACGTTCTATTATCTTATTGAATGAATTTAGAAATTGACTTTACTTAAAAACTTAAGTTTAAAGAAAATGTTTTGATATGTGTAATTTTCAGGTAGTAGAAAGAGCCATGTTTCACTATGAAAATGCTTATTACATACCTAACGCTGAAGTTTCTGGATATGTCTGTAAAACAAACTTACCGTCAAACACAGCATTTCGAGGATTCGGTGGTCCGCAAGGAATGTTTGGTGCCGAAAATATGATAGAAGATATTGCATTAAAATTAGGCAAGAGTGCTGAAGAGATACGCAGGATAAATTTGTATGAAGAAAATTCTATTACTCATTATGGACAATCTTTAGAAAACTGTACTTTACAAAGATGTTGGGACGAATGTTGTGAAAAAAGTAATTTAGCTGAAAGAAGATTGGAAATAGAGAAGTTCAACAGGTAACTTACATACATTTAAAATTATAATTTAAGAATATTATATCTATGTATGCTATTAGTACCTATAACTGCGTTAATTTATTTGTAGACTTTATGGCTTTAATATAAATATAACATTTGTCAATTAATAAGCAAGCTTCTCTACGATCTTATAGACTCATATTTTTACTATAGTCCAGTAATTTAAAATCTGCCTATTATTATTTTTAGGGAACACAGATGGAGGAAACGTGGAATATCTGTTATTCCAACTAAATTTGGTATTGCCTTCACGGAAAAGTTATTAAATCAAGCCGGCGCTCTAATTTTAATATACGTTGATGGATCCGTTCTTCTGTCTCACGGAGGCACAGAAATGGGTCAAGGTCTTCACACCAAAATGATTCAAGTGGCATCTCGGGCACTTGGAATAGATGCATCAAAGATTCATATTAGTGAAACCTCTACTGACAAAGTTCCAAACACTTCAGCTACAGCTGCAAGTGCAGGCTCAGATCTGAACGGCATGGCAGTACTTCAAGCCTGCGAGCAACTAATGCAACGGTTACAGCCCTTCAAGGAGAAAAATCCTAATGGGAAATGGGAGGATTGGGTTTTACAAGCGTGGATTGAAAGAGTCAGTTTAGCCGCTTCAGGATTTTATGCAACCCCTGATGTCGGTTACAATTTCAAGGAGAATTCAGGCACGCCTTTCAATTACTTCACATATGCTGCCGCTTGTACCGAAGTAGAAATCGACTGTCTTAGTGGAGATCACTTAGTTATAAGAAGTGATATAGTAATGGATTTAGGTGAAAGTATAAACCCTGCTATAGACATAGGACAAATTGAAGGTGGTTTTATACAAGGCTATGGTTTGTTTACAATAGAAGAGCTCATCTACTCTCCCACGGGAACATTATATTCAAGAGGACCAGGTGCTTATAAAATCCCTGGCTTCGGCGATATTCCTCAAGAGTTCAATGTTTCTTTACTAAAGGGCGCTTCTAATCCGAAAGCTGTGTATTCTTCGAAAGTAAGTATCAGCTAATTTGTAATGCACTTGAAACAGTTTGATGACGTTTGATCTTGAATAACCTTTTGTATTATCTAGGCTGTGGGTGAGCCGCCGCTATTTTTGGCTTCATCGGCGTACTTTGCTATTAAAGAAGCGATAAGAGCAGCGCGGCGAGATACAGGAGCATCTATGGACTTCAGACTCGATGCACCAGCAACGTCAGCGCGTATACGGATGGCGTGTGAGGATCATATCACGCGAAAGGTATAGTTTATACTATTGATTATATTTTGATATTCACATTTGATAACGCATTTGTATGTAAGTGGGGTTCAAACATTTCCAATACATAATATGTTTGTCAACAAATTGACGCAAGCACCACTGATCCGCCACTGGTCTTTAGCATTGGCTCACGATTTTGTCGCCAACACGAACCAATCTAGCAGATAGGACGAATAAATGGTAGTCTAGTGGTCAGGGCACCGATTTTGGTTTTTCACGACCTGACCTTAAAGTACGTAAACAGTTTAGCTTAGCTGGAGGAGGTAACCGGAATATCAGAAATCAGTCTAGCCGTTTCCTGCATAAAACAGAAGTTAAAAGTAGGTCTACTGCAAAACTGCGAGTAGAAAGCAGATTTCAGGTTTTTAAGCAAACACACTATTTGTAAATCCTGAATTCTATCTTCCCACTGCTTTGATAGGAAATAGCGAGAACGGTCAGCTTGGGCTGAGCAGCATTCAGCAAACTGCATCGGGGTTTCTATTAGCCTATACCGCAATGCTTGAAGGCGAAAATCTTTAATGAGTGCGCGGCTTGGTACACGTGTGGTAGGAAGACCTCCTGCCCGATAGACAGATGACTTGACGAAGGTCGCAGGGAGAGACTGGATGAGCAAGACCAAGGCCTGTACCATGTCTTGTGGCGTAACTTGGGACGGGCCTTCGTATAGCAGCAGACTGCCATAGGCTAATATGATTGAATGATTTGTATAAATGGTAGTTTTGAGTAATATGTATTACTTTTTTAGCTCGATGAGCCGGAGGAAGGCAGCTTCATTCCATGGAATATTGTGCCATAAGCTACAAAAAAGAACGTGGGCTGTGAATGAAAGTTGTGGATAAGAAAGTACAAAACTTATCTTAAAGTGCCAAAATAAAGTTCCTTTGTGAATTTTCTGAACACATGATATATGTATACGTGATACCTACATTATTGTAATTATTTTTATACCTATGAGTAATCTAATTATATTAATATTGAACTGAAAATGATGAATATTTCTTTGATACAGCATAAAGGATTACTAAGATAGTCAAGGAGGGGAGAGGAATCTACCACACATCTTGAGTCGAGGATGCTCTACTACCTACCTACCTAAACTTACGGTTATTACGGTACGGTTATTACTTAAAAAGTATTGAGGAATGATGAACAGAATTGCTCCAGGAAAGGGATATAGGACCTAACATTCCCCTCTTCAAAGTGACATTAAGCGGACATGTTTTTTTACCCTAAAAGCTTGTGTATGTTTCCTGCCAAGCCGTTTTGAGGATTGCTCGATGACTTTCTGCCATATAACGCAAATTAGAGATAGTACAGATGGAAACCTACATACTACCCGTTCGCTCTAACTTTGCCGCTGGCGTAGAGGCGTATACCCGAATTGTTAATTGGACGAAGTAAATTGACAGTAGTTAATGTCACTTCGCCATAGAAAATACGCAACATTGTATGAAGAAGTGACATTAGTTGCTGTCAATTTACTTCGTCTAATAAAAAATTCGACTTTAGTATGGAGCCGAGCGGCAAAGTTAGAGCGAACGGGCAGTACATGAGATTTCCATCTGTACTATCTCTAATTTGTGCATATAATGCTTGATTCCGTTAATAAATGTCGCACACAAAATTAGTATAGACATGACCGAGTACAAAGTGTGAACTATTCAGTAAAAAAAAACAAAATAAAACGATAAAATTATTTATTTTAAAATCATATCTAATTTATAATACATTTTACCTGACTAATAAAACAAGTTTTCAATAAATTAAAGATTGCAATTTTTATGACGGACTTATTATATTACAACACTAATTTATTGCTATTTTTTGATGTGGCAACATTGTTAGTTTAGGATGGATCAATTATTACATGTTTATAAGTACAATTTGATAAATAAAATTAAAATAATTTTACCTGTAAGGAACATAGAAGTTTTAATGACAAAGAGAGAGATAGCAAATCAGGTACAACATTGAACAAAGTATGAACTTTTAAGGCAAAGTTTAAAAATGCCCTGGCTTAGAGTCTATACACGGTTTTTATACTATATGGGGGTGTGATGGAACACCGTGTTAACAATCCTAATTTCACTCAAGTGCATGGGTATAAAAAGTCCTCATCACTTATAAAAGTCCGCTTTAAATGCAATACAATAAGCTAGAAAAGCACCGAGAAAATTTCACTTTGCCCTCAAGGCTTTTCGGCTAATAACTACAATTTTGGAAGATTATTTATATTCTGACTTATTTATAGTATTATGAATAAGTTAGTATATATACAATTTGAACTACTTGTAAATTTGAAACAAACATTTAAGAAACTTTAATATTCTTGGTGTTCTGCTGTTCTGTGAAAGTAAAGATGTTTAGGAACATTTATTTGCCGGTTAATTATTTACAGTAATTGGTATAATATAACATTTTGTTGTTCGTAAATATTTGTTTTGCAGCCGACTATGTTATTGAATAACATGTTTCCATTAAATAAGTATAGATCTAACCAAACTTCTAGTTCGCTGTGAAGTTGATGATGACTGTTACATGGACAAACTGAATGAACGAATTTCAAAACGAGCTAAAAGTTTTGTGAGTTAGGTCATCTTTGTTTAACCACGCCCTAACAGTCTTAGGTGTAGACCTGGCGGTTTGTTTAATAGGTCAATTTTATTTATGAGAGCATTCAACTTTGAACCGTATTACAAGAAAATATAGATGTTAGTTCACGATCACGCGATTCTTGAGTTTTGCGATACGTTCTGTAACAGCTCTCACATATAAGTGTTGACTACAACCAAAGATAATATAATAGTATTACATACAGATAGGCAACTCCCTGCCCCTCACTAACCAAGCTTCCCCACCCCCGCCAGTCCCGCCACAGCTGTCAATATAGTTCGGCGGGTGTTTTGAGGGAACATTTGCTAAGCCTTATTGGTCACACGCACATTCAAGCTCTGTACGAACATAGCGTGTTTTTCAGTGTACGTGACGGAATTAAAACGAATAATTTGTATGGAGTTTCCACCCTGTGCTACAACTACAACTGTAAAGGCCCTTGTTATTTTGTTAGTAGAAATAAAAGAGAACAAAATGAGGTTAAAATTGTGGCTAAAATCAAGTTCTTAAAAGTACATCTCACTAGCTAATGTCCGCAACTTCGCCCGCGATTGCGTTCCTGTACTCGAATTTCAGAATAACAAGTAGCCTAAGTCCATCCTATCTCAATACCAAATTTCAACCATCGGTTCAATGGTTCTGGCATGGAAATGTAACATACAGAAGAGATACTTTCGAATTTATACATTTCATAGGGATTTTTACAAAGACTACGAAAGACTAGACATGCTTAGTATTTAACACGTACATTTTGTATTAGCATTGCTTCATTGAATGTACGAATGCGCTGCAAACTTCAGTGTTGTAAAAGTTTTAGGAAACGTATCCAGGTTTTCAATAGCTGGGTAATATTGTGTCAACAATATAGTTTGTTTCATTATATCCCAAAACAATTCTATTCCGAAACGCTTTTGAGAGTTGTAGGAAACTGGGTTCGAGAGCATCGTTTTTGATAATATCGGGACTAACGCTTAGATGATTATGATGATTCAAATGACGAGTCAGACAAGTGTGTAGTACTTGGAACCACAATTATTAAATTTGAAACAGACGTCAATATATTTTTGGTATAACAGTCTAATCCTATGTTTAATTTTAAATAACGAAGATCTTTAATAAATTGCAATCTTTCTGAAGTCATATTAGTTCTCTGTCCACTTTTACATACGGAAACATTGAGTATAGGAGACTGCACACAGGAACTGACAATTCTTGACCGTACAACTTGAAAGTGTGGATGAAACTTTACAGATGAAATATCTTTTGTCTCATGTTTTAGAGGCTTTAAGTATGAGACAGATGATATTGCACCAGTAAACTTTGATCTAAACTGACAATTAAAATGGTTGAGTAATATTTCTTTGCGTTACATGACCGAATTCTACAAAAAAAATAGGTTGTTTGTAAAGTCGGTTTACAGGCGATAATTTTACGCGATAACGTCATATATGAAAACATAAACTTAATCGGCCTTTGCAGTGGAAGAGTATATCCGTCACAAGCCGAACGCGTAGACCGGTCGTCCCTCTCTATCGCTTAGTCCGCGCTCTCCCTTGCACGCTCGGCTCGGGCGTAACGTGACACTTCTTCTTCGTTCAAATATGCAGTCACCTATAAACCGTATATTGAAATCAAAAATAACTCTATGCTGTATAATTTAACGTTCGTCATAAGATATAAAATGTTTATATTTCATAACTAGTAGAATGCACCGTAACCACTGCTGGGCAAACATAACAATCCCATAGTATGTATGTAAATGACCTACTGGTACCTCGGAGCTGTATCATTTATCAGATTCTGATGAGCAGCCAGATCCTGAGCTTGGACCTGGAACAATAGAACGGTTTTAACATACAAAAAACCCAAGATACACAATCAGCGTCCTATAAAAGTGTGCTTAGTCACTCGACTCTTATCATGTCTTTTTTTTTTAATGTGGGGAAAATTCTACATGGACGCTATGCCGGACTCTTACCAACTAAAACAAGAAGCCATGAGACGTTCTCACCCGACTGCCCCTCTAACGTTTATTGTGAAAGTGACAGTTCATTCCGATTGACGTTGTCATTTTTGTTTTATTACATACTTTGAACAGATGATCTACGTGACCTAGTGACGTAGTTTAATGCAACAGAGTCACAGACTACATACACAAGTCTCGCCATAAGCCCGTCTGTAATCTATTTTATAGAGAGGAGCTAAAACCACACGTTCCCTTCCTACTGTCTACGGTTGGGGACCCCGGGTAAGTCTTTGGAAGAATGACCCCTTATCAAGTCTAATAGAATAGTTTGAATATTTTTTTAATGTTGGAAATTGATATCGGTTTTAGTAGACTGTAAATACAACTTTAAGGCTGGATTCGACCAAAATCGAAGTAAGGCTATACTAGAGAATAGCTCGTACTTATACTGAAAGTAAAGTGAAAGTGAAGTTACTACCAACAATTAATAAGCACAACGTAACTATGGTAACCCGTGTCCCATACTGAAGTACTCTATCCTGTAAGGTTACCATAGTTACGTTATGCTTATTAGTTGATGGTAAAATTGTAAGCCACTTTTTTTTAGAAGAGGTATAAGTTATTCTGCAGTCTTACTCTGATTTTGGTCGAATCCGGCCTAAGTCATGTACTTTTGAATAATCATGAAAGTATTGTTATAATAAGGCTATGTTAGGCTTGCGACACTCCACATTCCAAAGAATGAGGTACTGTCAGAATGTTTTAGGTCCAATTGTCTATGTCTGTCGAGATTAGTCAGGCCGAGATTTGTTTAAAACAACACATGTCATAATAAAAAATTGCACGCAAATCTGAAAAGTACAGCCATTTGGAGTCAAAAGCTGAACAATATAAGCTTTTATTCTGATCCTTGGAAAGTATATTGGAATATTCCTGCGAATTGTCTAGAACTACAAAGTGGTAAAGTTACCTGAATGCCTTGAGTATCTGCTACGCCTGCGCGGCTCCCTAGAAGGGCTGTCGGAATTGTATTCCGTCTCTGTGTCGGCGGGACCGTTATTACGAGATCTCGTCACACGGCTTTCTTCATACCTGAAATATATTCATATTTACTATGGTGTCCTTAGATCAAGAATAATAACTAGATTACGGGTCGCGAACAAAATAAAAGTTAAAAAGTGTCCCAAGTCGATACGTAGTTAAACCTTTATTCTATTTATTAGCAATAGTAAATAAATAATTCAAGACTGTATCACATTTAACGTAAAATGTACCTTAAAGTTATTATACGTAAGCATAAAATACCATGCCACTGATATATCAGTTAAGTCGTTTTGTTCCATACGTTTGTATTATTCAATGTCGGCCCATTGTCGCCAGTTCAAACAAGGATGTAGTGAGCCGTCTTCTATAGGTGCCGGATTTCTCGTGTCGATATTACATCTAGTTATTCTTGATCTAAGATGGTGTCCCGTTAGGTGGTACTTAGTCGAAAGCTGGGCAAAATATATTTTACTAGAGGACCAGGTCACGCGTTGCTGTTGGCTCAGATTTTTCTAACCAGGTACTCTCGGCCGTAGCCTTCCACAAAAAAAGCTATCCTATCTGATCTCTCAAGTCGGATCAGACTGCCACACGGTGTGAAAATTTGGTTAAAATCGGTTTAGTAGGTTAGTTTAGTTCATCGCGGACAAACAATGTGACTTGTTTATACTTATATATTAAAGAGGAAAAATTTAATTGTTTGTTAGTTTGTTTGTATGTTCGTTTGTTTGTACGTTTGTTTGTTTATTGGCATCGAATAGGCTCCGAAACTACTGGACCGATTTTAAAAATTCTTTCACTGTTGGGAAGCAACACTCTCCCCGGTGCACATAGGCTACATTTTATTCCCGTATTACCACGGAAACAGGAGCTACGCGGGTGAAACCGCGTGACGTCCTCTAGTAATTTATATGTCAACAAATAATAGGTCCATTTTGATAATTTAGATAGAGCCACCCTTATTCTGCAAACAGCCAATGAGAGTCAAAAATAAAAATGTAAAAAATGTCAAAACACACATCATAAAATACAGACTATAAAAATAATGATTGTCGTAAGCCCAAAGAAATCAAACAAAACTACAAAAAATGAATCTTACCTCTCCCTCGATCTTGACCGTCGCCTAGACCTCGGCGAGTAAACTGGCGAGCGGCGCGATCTAGGCGAGTACCTACTGTTGGGCGAGTAGCGCACTGTCTCGGGCGAGTACCTACTTTCCGGCGAGTAGCGGCTTTCGGGCGAGTAGCGGCTGTCTGGCGAGTAGCGACGGTCGCCGTATCTAGGGATGGCAACATGATGTATCATAGAAATAAATGTAATTAAAGTGTATGTCTTTAAGTTTCTTCTTTAGAACAGCTGTACCGATTATCGTCACAGATTTCATATAGGGTGATAATAGTGGACAAGTTGACCCATCTACTGATAAAATAATCAGGAGGTCGGTTGGCAAGTCGCTATAAGCAGACCTCAAACCGCTATGATAAAAAAGAAAAATACGATGTTCAAGTTAGATTGCAATTACTCTAATAATACTAATATTATAAAGATAACGTCCGAAAGAGGCTCCTTTCGACTACGCTTGGATTGTGGAATGATCTTCGGTATTCTAAAGTTTGTAGAATGGGGTTCTTCAAAAGGGATCTTGGGCATTGTCCTTTAAGAACGACGAAAGCTATTTATTGTGGCCTACAATGACAAGAGACGATATGTCGCATAGCGTCGCGTACCGTCGCTTATTTACGACAACGGGTCTGCAGGTTTTTGTAGAGTTGGCAGTGCGAGAGTATCACCACTGCTACTGAAATGCCCATAAACTACGGCAATCACTTTGCCGTAGCTTATGCTAGTCGAAAATGAAAATACTCACTTAGCTTGTAATAAATGTGTGGACATACCTAGGTGGGTGTGGAGATGGCAATCTGCCAAGTGGCGGTGGTCTTGGCAGCGGCGGCAGCAACGGTGGTAGGAACATTGGAGGCAACGGCGGCGGTATCACCGGGTTGTCTAAGTTTTCTAGCGGAGACGCCACCTCTGTGAAAATTACATTTGAATTACGCACACATCATACTCAGTTAGTATCAAAATCTGCGACCGCATTGTAGGTAAATAGTAGACAATTTTGGCAACGTATATGATGAGAGAATAGTAAGTACAAAGTTTTTTATTAGCTTGGGCTGCGACGTTTCCACTCAAAATGGGATCCGATCGGCTTGACCTTGTAGGGCAAATGAAAACGTGTTTTCAGACCACCGCTAGACTAGTATGTCATAGTTCAGCTAGGCTTGAAATAAGACTTAAAAGGCGTGGTGGATAGACATTTACTGATCTTATTGCCAGTCGAAGTCGACGGAGAAGTCTCATATTTAGCAACGCAAAAACATGAGAAAGGAGAATATTTAGTCGACTGACCGTAAGATCAGTAAATGTCTGTCCACGCTTTTCAAGTCTCTACGTTTATGAGTCGTCGACAGAACTTTATAGCAATAGCAATTGCTCAGGTTGTTGGGTTATGAAATGACCTGATTTTATCTATACCAAGTTTTGGTTCATTTTTGTGATAATTGACAGCGAGCATATAACTTATTGGAAAACATGCCATATTTTCATCATCTCAGTCTTAGACTGCCTGGCTTAGGCCTCTCAAGGTCACCGTTTGTGCTGTTTGCAGTCAGCAGTTATCAACATGACGCTGAATAGTTTCAAGAATATGTAAGTACCTATGAAATCGGTCGGCAACTAAGTATATAGACGTCATATTTGTAACGATAACATGTATTGCGCTAGTGTAGACGTAAAACCAGTGAACCCAAGAGACCTTAGATAAAATTAGTTTATATTCAGACATTGAAGGATAAACATGTTATACAGGTCAAGAGGGAACTGATTATATTCAGAAGTTTTGTAAACAATCCATGCGGCAATAAAGTGTTATACCTCTGAGGGGATAAGCAGAAGTTTCCATTATTTCAGCGTCTTTGAATGTATTCACTACACAAGATATTTTACCGGCAAAGTTTTGCTGTCCGCTCTAACGGGCCGGCAAAACATTGCCGGCCGCAATTTTGACGTTACAACGCTTTAAAAAATCAAATGCGAAAAGATTTTACTCAAAAAATGCATGTAATGTGGTCATTATTTTGACAATCTTGTTTGAGCAAAGTCGAACTAGCTGTTCTGTTTCAAGAAGCGGCCGGCAAAGTTTTGATGGCCGCTCAAAAAGGCCAGCAAAACATTGCCGTTCGCTTTGAAAAATCAATTGCAAAAAGATTTTATTTAAAACACAGCTGTTTGAATTTATAAAGATAGGTACAAAACGATTTAAATTACTTGTTGGTTTTATTTAGATTAGGTACTTGCATATTTTAGTAAAGCACTATATACAAGCCTTGGCCCACAATGACTGCTTCGCTGGTCACGCTATGATTGCCTCGGGCTAGCCTAGCTACGCTCTAGGCCTTCCAGCTTGGCCATCATTGCAGCCCTTTATGATTAATAGATTTTATAGCACAAGCTTTAAATTATATATACGCTTAATCTGGGTTACGTTACTGCGTAATATTTGCGTGCGTATTATTTCTTGTTTCTTATTTGAACAACTGGGGAGGTACCTACAATCTTTCCGCTACCGAATCACGTCCATCGCGAGCTGACAGACAGATCCTAAGTCAATAACAGTGCATTTTTGATCAAGTAATGTCTTGCCATAAAAGGGCATACTATTAGCCCATTTTTTTGGATAATATCCCACGTAATACACCTATTACCATAGTGACTCGTATTGCCATTTAAAGTGGTCAGGCGCAGGTTGTGATTGCTTGTGCTGTTGAAAATTTCAAGCCGCCCATAACTGTCATTAAACTGGCAACCGAGACCAACGTCTTAACTTGCCTTAGAAATGACAAAGTGGTCACCCATCCGAGGATCAGTCACAGCGAAAGTAGCTAACTGCAGTGGCCGTTACAGAATATTGGGTCCGCGGGGTCACGAGCGCTGATAATTTATTTTTAAGGGAAGGGTTTTAAGGTAAAAGACAACTTGGTTCAGATGGGACTTGACCCGTGACATTTGCCAAAACCAGGGAAATGCTCTGTCAATTGAGCTACAGAACCGTACCTAAGTAATCCGAAATTGCGCTTGTAATCAACCATGGTGGGGTCCGTAAGCTTGTCTGCCACCTAAATAGTATGAAAATAATATTCTAATAAGCGCCTTTTAAGAGTATTAGGCACAGAGCCTCCTATCGAGCTGCTTAGCAACTCTTGATACCAATGAATGATATTGCAACCATTTTTATCCATCGGTTTTGATGTCTCCAACTTAAAAATAAAAAAGTTAATAGGACTGCCTATGGTTATAGTCGGTCGCAGTCTAGACATTCGTGATGATTCTCACACAAAAAAATACAAGTTAATCACGTCCTATGGTGCAGAAACACGGCACCATCCCCCTATGACGGCAAAAAACGCCCAGTTGCGACATAACAAGGCAGTGTCGTCCCTCGCCGTGTCTGTTTTGCGTTACCCCGCTCGCTCTTAAAGGCATATACAATGGCGCGGAGATATGGCGCCATCTACCACAATGATAGGGGCAAGAAAGGCCCAGTTGCGCCGTAACGCGGCAGCTTCACTTCATACGTCGCCCGTGTCTCGTTTGCCTGCTTCGAGCCAAACACAAATAAATAGAAATACAGGTAAAATCACGTACTATGGTGCGGAGACACGACGCCATCTGCCACAGTGATGGCAGTAAGCGAGGCCAGCTTGCGACGTAACGCGGCAGCTTCATCCCGCGCCGCGTCCGTGTCGTGTTTAGCCGCTCGCGCTTCAAAGCATGCTCATATAAATAGAAATATAATAAAAGCACGTACTATGGTGCGGAGACACGGCGCCATCTGCCACAGTGATGGCAGTAAGCGAGGCCAGCTTGCGACGTAACGCGGCAGCTTCATCCCGCGCCGCGTCCGTGTCGTGTTTAGCCGCTCGCGCTTCAAAGCATGCTCATATAAATAGAAATATAATAAAAGCACGTACTATGGTGCGGAGACACGGCGCCATCTGCCACAGTGATGGCAGTAAGCGAGGCCAGCTTGCGACGTAACGCGGCAGATTCATCCCGCGCCGCGTCCGTGTCGTGTTTAGCCGCTCGCGCTTCAAAGCATGCTCATATAAATGGAAATATAATAAAAGCACGTACTATGGTGCGGAGACACGGCGCCATCTGCCACAGTGATGGCAGTAAGCGAGGCCAGCTTGCGACGTAACGCGGCAGCTTCATCCCGCGCCGCGTCCGTGTCGTGTTTAGCCGCTCGCGCTTCAAAGCATGCTCATATAAATGGAAATATAATAAAAGCACGTACTATGGTGCGGAGACACGGCGCCATCTGCCACAGTGATGGCAGTAAGCGAGGCCAGCTTGCGACGTAACGCGGCAGCTTCATCCCGCGCCGCGTCCGTGTCGTGTTTAGCCGCTCGCGCTTCAAAGCATGCTCATATAAATAGAAATATAATAAAAGCACGTACTATGGTGCGGAGACACGGCGCCATCTGCCACAGTGATGGCAGTAAGCGAGGCCAGCTTGCGACGTAACGCGGCAGATTCATCCCGCGCCGCGTCCGTGTCGTGTTTAGCCGCTCGCGCTTCAAAGCATGCTCATATAAATGGAAATATAATAAAAGCACGTACTATGGTGCGGAGACACGGCGCCATCTGCCACAGTGATGGCAGTAAGCGAGGCCAGCTTGCGACGTAACGCGGCAGCTTCATCCCGCGCCGCGTCCGTGTCGTGTTTAGCCGCTCGCGCTTCAAAGCATGCTCATATAAATGGAAATATAATAAAAGCACGTACTATGGTGCGGAGACACGGCGCCATCTGCCACAGTGATGGCAGTAAGCGAGGCCAGCTTGCGACGTAACGCGGCAGCTTCATCCCGCGCCGCGTCCGTGTCGTGTTTAGCCGCTCGCGCTTCAAAGCATGCTCATATAAATGGAAATATAATAAAAGCACGTACTATGGTGCGGAGACACGGCGCCATCTGCCACAGTGATGGCAGTAAGCGAGGCCAGCTTGCGACGTAACGCGGCAGCTTCATCCCGCGCCGCGTCCGTGTCGTGTTTAGCCGCTCGCGCTTCAAAGCATGCTCATATAAATGGAAATATAATAAAATCACGTACTATGGTGCGGAGACACGGCGCCATCTGCCACAGTGATGGCAGTAAGCGAGGCCAGCTTGCGACGTAACGCGGCAGCTTCATCCCGCGCCGCGTCCGTGTCGTGTTTAGCCGCTCGCGCTTCAAAGCATGCTCATATAAATGGAAATATAATAAAAGCACGTACTATGGTGCGGAGACACGGCGCCATCTGCCACAGTGATGGCAGTAAGCGAGGCCAGCTTGCGACGTAACGCAGCAGCTTCATCCCGCGCCGCGTCCGTGTCCCGTTTGGCCGCTCGCGCTTCGAGCCAAGCGGAATGCGCCCGCGCTTCTACGGAACTTAACGCGGTGCGTCTTGATGACTCTTGCTCTGCTAGTTCTAGGGTTAAAGCATCGCATTTTTCTCTGAAATATTCAGAAACATTATTTACTTTTTATCCTACTAATGTTATAGACGTGAAAGTTTAATTAGCCTACGTTTTATTCAATAATGTGGAATAACCCATAGGCTATTTATTATTTCCGAAAAAGGTTCCCATGGGAGCGGTAGCGAGAACAAAATACTACGAGGGCGGACCCGCGGGCGGACTCGCGGGCGGACCCGCGGGCGCCATCTAGTATTACAATTGTTAAAGTTTGTGAGTATCGATGTGCGGCTATTTGTTACTCCGTCACGTTCCAAAGTTAGAGGGGATCTGGCTGAAATTTGATACAGGGCTAGATTATAGTTGGGAATGTTGTGAACGTGAATGCCTGAATGTTTGTTACTCTTTCATTCTCTAACCACTGAACGGATCTAGCTTTAATTCAGTGCAGGCATATATTGTAGTCTGGAATAGCACATAGGCTATTTTTTACACAGGTAATAAGTTACCATGGGAAGCGGGGATTTTTTTTTTTATACTACTTAGGTGGCAGACAAGCTTACGGCCCACCGGAAGGTTGGTAACCGTAGCCTATAGACGTTTGCAACACCAGAGACGCTACACACGCGCTGCCGACCCGGGTGCAGGTTGTGACGACCCACAGTTGAAATTTTTCAAGCCGCCCGTAAGGCCTTCAACTTGGCTTATCGACTGTCATTTTACTGACAACCGGGACCAACGGCTTATCGTGCCTTCCGAAGCACGGAAACGCTCGTAAATAAATGTCACAAAGTGGTCCACGTGGTGGTCCATATCTACCCATCCATATCCGGCCATAGTAAATGTTGCTTACTGCAGTGATCGTTTACAGAACACTGAGTCCGCGGGGCCACGAGCGCTTCATGGATGGAATGGAAACAAAATTCCAGGCGGAAGTAGCCGCGGGCGCCATCTAGTACCTTCTACCAGCCATTACGATATAAAAGCATTGTTTCGTTGACCAATACATAAATCAAAGAGTAAACTTACTTGTATCGTTGCACCTCTTGTTGTAGCAGTTCTATTTTCTCCACAGTACTGGCTGATTCACCCTGTTTGCTGAGCCATAAAGATTCTTTAGCGTTCAGTTCTCTGAAAGATATACTCATATAAGACAATAAATCTATAGCCAATGGATATAGATTTTTGCAGTGGCGAGCAAGAGTGAAAGGAGAAACGCTACCGTCTCTCAGATTGTATTGCAAGGTCATTTTCGGTTTTGGCCTTTGAGATTTAGAATTTTAGACATTGCATTTTACAAAACGGTTTTGATGTTTCACATCTGTCGGGCGTTCCGTGATAGCTCATAATTTTATTACTATGCATAAATTTTCTAAAATTCGTTTTCAAACCTAAAGCTTTAAAGCGTGGTGGAGAGATTCAGGGGTCGCAAAGACTACCTTTCTGCAACCATATGCAAACAGTGCTATGGAAGCAAGTATCACATATTAAAATATAAAACACTAGCTGACCCGCGCAACTTCGTTTGCGTGATAAATCAAGAACCGCTCGATCGATTTTGTGCAAACTTCACATAAACCATCTACTAAATAGTCCGAACAAATCCTAAACATTTGGTTTAGATAGGTGAGCCCGTTCTTGAGTTATAAAATTACAACGAAAAGTGGCATTGATTTTTATATATATAGATAGATAGATAGATAGATAGATTACCAGCCAGCTAAACACAAGATGTTGATAAATAAAAATAACCAGCCAAGTGCGAGCCGAACTCGAGCATGGGGGTTTCCTTCGAAACCCCCAGCATCAAATCACGTTTGTTATATGGGGGTCCTCTCCCAATTATAACATTTTACTGATTCTGATAAAGCGGCAACAGAAATATAGAATCAGTGAAAATTTCAACTGTCTAACTATCACTGTTCACCTGGAGACAAACAGACGGACGGACAGCGGAGTGTCAGTAATAGAGTCCTGTTTAAAAAGTGTTTGTCCTTAAAAAGGTTATCAATCAATTCATCTTATAGCAGTCCACTGCTGGACATAGGCCTCTCTCAAATTTCGCCACAACACACGGTCGGCTTTGCGCATTTGAGCCTGTTTTGTGCTATCATTTTTGGGAGGGGTTTTGACCTAACTGTTCATTTCGAGTCTTCCTTCTCTACGCCATGACCTCGTCCGTTAATCAGCAGGTGCATCACTCGCAGGCGAGGCAGGCTTAGACCCTGGGGTTGTTGGTGGGGCCCCATCGCACCCAAAAGAGGGTTTACTTTAAGTTATTGACATTGGAACTCACTTCAATAGTTCAGTTTCTCTTTCTTGGAAATATTTCCCTAAGACGTCCAATCTGGTAAGTGCTTCAGTAGCATTTTGGCTAGTAGTGTGTAGTGTTTCCTGAGTAGTTTGTAGTTCTTCTGATAACCGAGATTTTTCTTTAAGTTCTACCTGTAAAAAAACATATCAAAATGTTATTAGGTAGGCACATAGGTATAAGTATAGTCACGCTTGTATCCTCGATGGGTAACTGAGGAGTTACCTATGTTTGACCAAAAAAAAATGCCAAATTATCACTTCCCAAAAAAAATTCCGCGTAATTTCATTTGCCAAATTATTGGTTAGCAAAAAATCTCTTCACCAAAATTGTAACGCAAACTTGTTTGAGTAGTGAACGTTTAAACAATAACTTGTTTACCAACTTGTACTTTCAGCAATTTTTATTTAGTCAAATGTTTTAGTTGGAACAACACACATTACTCAAAATAAAATAAGGACTATTTGGAACAGTTTCGGAGTCACACCTTCGAAATTGGTGATTAAATTGGAGTCTTAAATAAATCAAAATACGTACATAGTAAAATAAAATAAAATTGCGTTATTTAATTCCATAATTCCCAAAAATTCTTACTTTTACCTTTATGGTTTTTTTGTCATAGAAAATCATTTGACCAAACGTTTACTGTTTAAAGATTGTTTGCTATAATACATCATTCGATTAAAGATCAAATGCCATAGTAATATTATCCTAGGTATATTCTGCCAAATAAATAAATTTAAGAAATGAAAACGTGCGAACTAAAATTATTCCAAACATTGCAACCCAACGTTTACTGTTTAAAGATTGTTTGCTATAATACATCATTCGATTAAAGATCAAATGCCATAATGATATTATCCTAGGTATATTCTGCCAAATAAATAAATTTAAGAAATGAAAACGTGTGAACTAAAATTATTCCAAACATTGCACTGGTATAAAAAAATATACGAATGCAATGTTTGGAATAAATTTAGTTGTCATAATTTGTTTAGGTAGTGAAATTTTGGCAAAACCTTTTCGGCAAATCGGAGGGCTCAAAATCAAATTATTGTACTGTAATTATATAATTACCGTCAAAATTGTCTTACGGATTGTGAGAGTGGCCCCAAAACGCCAGATGCGCCATGGCTATCCATGAGGCTGGCAACGTCAATTTAGCGAGCTTAAGGCTTGTATGTTCGAAAGAGACTCATCTTGGAGTTAATTTTATACTAGGAAATATTCTTCGATTTGATCTGATAAAACTATATTATTGTAATTTATTAGATATTCTTCCTTTTTTAACGTATCAAAACACGATTAGGAATACTTTGTTCGATCGAAATCGCTCTCGAAAAATGAGGAATATTGCAAAAATCTTAACAAGTAATGTACTTTTTTTATCTGAATAAATGTGTTTAATACTCATAAAAACTTGTCATAAATACAATATTTTACGTCTAGATTTTTCTTAAAACCCCTTAGATTTTATAACAGTAATAATTATAATGTATTAGAATCGAATGAAATCCGGCAAAAGCGTACGCTGCAATCGTTCGAATAGTCTTAGGATTTGTCAAAGTCGAACATTACAGCCTTAAAATAAAAAATATTATTTACGAAATAGATGGGAAAACTTACCTCATACTTTGTCTCTAATACTTTTTTCTCTTCCATTGCTTTTGACAGTTTCGCTTTGATTTCGGTATGATCAATGAGGGATGTCGCATCTACACTGGAGGGACTGCCACTCTTCAATTCTTTGATGGCATCCTGAAAGTATAACAAATAGATTTAAAAAATAGTTATATTACAGTAAACCAAAACTCATTATTAGTTCCTAGTGGCTTGAGAGCCATAATCTTACTAAAGGCGAAAGTTTGTGAGTGTGGATGTTTGTTACTCTTTCACGCTCTAGCGGCTTAACGGATCTGGGTGAAACTTTGTACAAGGATATATTATGGTCTGGAATAACACATAGGCTAATTTTTATTCCGGGAATAAGTTCCCAGGGGAAGCGGGAACGAGAAAAAAAAGCTGCGGGCATCAGCTAGTATTTATATAATACAATTATAAGGTTTTTAACAACATAAGGGCACGAAAATCCCGCAACACTTAGGTATTGGGAGTTCACATAGTTTTAGGGTCACATTAATGGTCTTGAAAGATTGTGTACCTCTCGAGTTGGCAGTCACATTGCATTTCAATAGTCTGGTAGCACCCAGTGTTTTACTATTCAGCTTAAGTTAGACAAGTCTTAAGCCTTAGACAAGTGTTACACAAGAAGAGCCTTTTACACAAGAAGAGTTGCTCACACGCATAGCGCGTAGTAGCGATTCATTCTAGGCAATAATAATACTGAAACTCTCCTATGCCGTGATCCTGTGTAAACACTCGTAGAGAAAGGAGTTTCACATGCAAATCTCATATTTTATTATTGCTTGATTAATACGAGTTTTTGTCAAAATGTAAACAATCGCAGGTGATAATCGTATGCCTGCTTGAGATAATCGCATACGATTTTTCGCCGCTCGCGTGCGAGAAACTCTCCTTGTGTAACATAACCTAAAAATCTTAAAACAACGTTTGTTAGCAATACTCACCTTGAGCGCTTCTATTTCATGTCTTTGTAGTTCTATAGTATTTTTAGCTTCTGTTAACTTTTGACTCAAATCCTCGAATTGTTTCTTCTGTTTTTTAAATTCTTCTAAAGCACTTTCAGCTGACACATATTTCAATTGGAAGTTGTCTCTGTCTCTGCTGACTAAAATGAATTCTTCTTCGAAAGCTTGAATCTTACCTGCAAAGTAACGATATTGCTAAATGGTATGTGTAGTTATGAAATATCCGTGTCCATAATTCACTTAAAAACCTGCCCAGTACGAGTCAGGCTCGTGCCAAAAAAGCACATTAGTATTTTTATATGAATAAAATTTAAGGAGGCCTCACATATTATGTGAGGCCTCCTTAAATTTTATTTCTTTTTTGTAGTTATTTTGGCAACAGACATACCTCACCAGGTGTCTAGCTATCACGGTTCATGAGATACCGCCTGAGACAGACGGACTGACAGTGAAGACTCAATAATAAGGTTTCGTTTTTGCCGTTTGCGAAAGGGACCCTATAGCAGTGGTGTCACATTATCACTAAAATCTATGGCTAATCACCGACATACCACAACCACTTGCATACTTCAGTCATAGTAAGCCCAGATATTTCGGGCAGATATTTTACAATCATGAATGACTCATCATGCAATGCAACACAATAGATAAGTTCTATAGCACTATTATGTTATGTAAACCCGTCATGTATCACGGTGCGTGATTTTGAGTATATTGCTGAAATAGCTTAGTGCAATAGCTACCATCAATGATAAGTTCAACCATCAAGGCAGTTGAACTGAACCCTGTTTCTCAAACGTTATCAAAGTTACGTAGCACTTTATCAGTTACATTTTTCCATGCATATAATATGGTGTAATAAACATTTCTATATCGAATTGTGCATAATTTATTCTGACTCATTTTTACACCTTAAAAATTATTACTTTTACTTTGCTCGCCAAGACCGGCTTCACTTTATATTCAAATAAACCGGCCAAGTGCGAGTTGGACTCGCCCATGAAGGGTTTCGTGGCAGCAAGTAAGTACACTAACCGGAACTTGCGGTTTATGACGTATTAAAAAAAAACTACCAGCTCTATCTCGTTCACACTAATTTTCGTTGGTAGTTTTTATGGCAATGTACATAATATATTTTTTTTAGATTAATCATTCTCTTAGTTTAGAAGTTAGAGGGGGGGGGGGGGGGGACACATTTTTCCACTTTGGAAGTGTCTCTTGCGCAAACTATTCACTTTAGACAAAAATGATGTTAGAAACCTCCATAGCATTTTTGAAGACCTATCTATAAATACCCCACACGTATGGGTTTGATGTAAAAAAAAAATTAAGAGTTTCAGTTCTGAGTATGGGGACCCCCAAAATTTACTGCTTTTTTTCTAGTTTTATATGAGAATCTTAATGCGGTTCACAGAATACATCTAGCTACCAAGTTTCAATAGCATAGACCTTATAGTTTCGGAGAAAAGTGGCTGTGACACACGGACGGACAGACAGACAGACATGACGAATCTATAAGGGTTCCGTTTTTGCCATTTGGCTACGAAACCCTAAAAACTGAGCCGAGTCCTTCAGTTTCACCTGCGACTTTCTACAAACTCCAGAGCAACAAGTGAACCTGTATGTGCCCGTAGAGATTTGGTGGCATTATACATAATATGGATATTTCAATTAATTTGAGTAGTGTATTCTATTTCTGAAAAGAACTGCTGCAACCATTACTTATGTATGCAGTATTAATCATATTACTCCTACTGTAATCTTTCAACTAAAATGTTTCCTCACCATTCAATTCTACTATTTGCTCTTCAGAATTGGCTCTCTCCGCCAAGAGCTCACTGAGAGTATTTTCCACCTCACTCAGAGTATTCTGCAATTCTCCAGCAGTATTCTCGGATACCCTGAGCAGTTTCTCATTATCGTCCAAAGAGTTTCGCAGTCTATCGTTATTGGCTCTCAGTTCACTGATTTCCTCTTTCAATGATTGTACCATATCATCCTTCCCAAAGGAACTGTCTTCAATGCCGGCTAACTTATTTTTAGTGGATGTGAGTTCTTCTTTAAGGATTTCACATTCCTGGAAATAAAAATATTTTTATATGAATGAATGGCACCACTTCATAATACAATGTGTATTATAGTATATGGAGTATGTATGTATATGTATAGTTTATTGAACTGTGAACAAACTATAGCATTGCTCTCCTTAACCTTTACACTCTTGTCTACTGGAAGTGATAAAAAATAAGTAATGCCTATGTAATATGCCATCATTTAGTTTATTTCGTTAGATAACATAATTTATAAACAGAAAGAGTTATTATAAAATAAGAAAAGCAGAAAATTACTTTGCTGTCAGTATTTCAGCATACTTCATCTTAATCGCTGGAGACATTGAAATACTTTTTAAGGTTTGTACCCAAAGGGTAAAAAACGGGATCCTATTCATGAGACTTTGCCGTCCTTCTGCCAGTCCGTCACGAGGCTGTATCTCAGGAACCGTGATAGCTAGACAGCTGAAATTTTCATAAGGTTTCTTCATGCAGAGCGTGAAGAGGTAGATCATAGGGTAGCCAACTTTTAACGAGCCTCATATATAAAAAATATTTGGAGGCTATGTTAAATTGGGAAGTAGAAAAGATAATGTTAGCGGCACGAGTTGAAATTGAATTCCTTTTGGTTTGATCCAAAATTAAGGTTGTAAATCAAATTTAGAACAATTTTTTTTCTGGCATGTAAAACAAAATAGACATACCTTAGATGTGAAAAGTAAATCCCTCTGCAAAGAATTGATTTGACCAATAAGTCTGCCATCCTGTCGCCTGTTGTCTATGTAGTAGTATCCCAGTGTGAAGAGTAGTACAGAACTGGCAGTAGTTAATAAAAATGTGAGTAATCGATTAGTACTACTGCTGGATGTGCCATCACAGTATTCTTCGCTATAGCACGACTCAACTGAAACATATTTAAATATGCCCCCTTAAATTCATGTTCCCATATATCAACTTGAACCAACTTACTGTCGTCTCATACTAGTTGGAGAAAGTACAAATCAACAGGTGATGCATGACAGTAGCCGATGTGAAATAGTAGAAAAAAGTATTGCATCATCGGTCTTAATTCAAACAGTGTATTCTTAGCATGAAGTCTCCGTTACATTCAAAATTTACACTAAATGTTGGATCAAGTCTGCTTTAAATGTTTGCAAAATTAAATAGAGACAGACAGTGTTATTTTGTGTATTTTTTTAGAAGGTACTGGTATTTGACCTACTTGTTTGTACTATCATAGATAAGTCTGTCTATAAAAGTTAACGATATTTAGTGTGTGTAAAAGTAAACTATTGTTGAAAGTGACAGCGCAGTGCGGACAACCGTTTGCTTATCACAACAGCATTTGAAGTTTAGGTTTCGAAACTGAGACAGTAAGGACAGTAACCGAAATTACCACTACATCACAGAGGCAAAAAATAATTATAATCATTCAATTCGAGACTTGTAAAAACAGTAAAGTTATTATAATTATCTTTCATGGCTTGATGCACTGATGGGTGATAAGTTAATTAGAAAGAGCTTGATAATTAGCAGTTATTTTTAAGATAAAAAGTGGACTGTCATACTAATTGGCTATCAGCAAATTATGGACAAAATTTTTGTCTGTGTATTATGATGGGGTCTAATGCAACACACTAAGCCCTAAGGTTTTGAACACATTTTTGGCACAAAAGATCCCATCTTTTACAATCAATTCTGAGTTTATCCACATACTAAAAGAGTCCTGGGACATCTTTCTGAGGGCTTACCCAGGGCTCCCAACCATAGGCTGTTGGGCGTTACGTGAGGTTTTTTAGTCTGAAGGAGTCCGCCATAGCATCCATGATGGATTATCCCTCACATTAAAAAAAAATTCACACACTAAAATAATTGTTGTTAGATTTTGTATTTTTCACACTAGAATTCACCATTCAGGCTGGTAATATTTTGTTATACAAAAAAGAGTGGATGTAGAAAGCTATCATGTTAGGACAAAGTTAGGAGGGTAAGGTCTATAAGTGAGTTGGCTTTTAAAGGTTGATTTGATTGGTATGATATAAAAGCACTATCAGTTTAAAAAAGAAAGTATTAACTTACCAACACTAGCAAACGCAGCTTTAGCTTCTTCACTTGTGCCCATTACAGTATAATAAGTGGACATAACATACTGCATAAAAGAAAATCCTGTATTTACTTCCTCCACATTATCATTGTTTTCAGTATCTTGTGAAGGGATTTCTTCTGTATTAAAAGTAGATGGTGGAGCTTCAGATGATGATGGCCATATATCAGCTACAGTAGAAAATATATTAGAAATGAATCCTTGTGAATTTCCTTCCTCTGTAGGAGTCTCAGTTGTCGAACTCAGAGTCTCATCTGGTTGACCAGAATTAGCACTATTTGCATTTTGGTCAAACAATGGGTCCTGTACAGGTATTTGCTCTGTGCTTGTTTCTAAATTGGATGCATCTTCAAGGTTATAATCAGGAGTAGGAGTTGTATAAGACAGCACTTCCTCGTCAGGTATATATGGAGCTTGAGAATAAATAGGAGGTATAGTTTCTGTTACGGGTGGCTCAATAATCAGAGATTCGGATTCAAATATTTTGACTGTTTCTAAAGTAGGCGATATGGTTTGTAATTCAGGATCTGGAAAGTTTTGTATAGGATTGGATTCTGGTATACGCTCATTTTCAAATTTATGAACAGGTGGAGGTATAGCATCTAGTACAGGAGGGAATAGAGAATTGTAAGAAGGTGGGCGAACATTGTCTAATGGTGGAAGAGGTCCAGGGAGTCCTTCGAGTTCAGGAGGTGACTGGATAGTATCTCCTACAGGAGATTCTGGAGGAATGGTGTCTACTGGTGGTATAGTAGGTAATGTTTCTGTTGTAGGAGATTCTAAGGGAGTTGGGCTAGTCTCTGATTGGATAGGAGGAATAGGTGTTTGTTTTTGATCACTTGTAATTTGCACATTTACATCCTCATTGGAGAGATTATCGCTGTGAGATACAACATTTACTGAATCCAAAGGTTCTGAAGGGAGGTTCTTTTCTTGACTTTGATTCACAACAGGTTCGCTTACTGGCGTGGTATCACCATTAACCACATCATTTGATTCAGTTGTACTTTCCTCATTAAGTGGTACATTTTCTGCATTAGTGTTAACTGAAGATACATTTTGTTCTAAGCTGTCAGTCTGTTCAGATTCAGTCAAACTGTTAATTTCTTTTTTATCAGGCACATCTAATACATTCTTACTACCTAAAGCACCACTGACAGTAGATAAACGCAATTGAGCAGCTGCTTCACCCGACAAATTGTTATGAAGCTCTTCTTCAAGTGGTTCCTCATTTCTTTGTTCATTTATCTTGATATTATTCACAACCTCATCAGAAGATTTAGGCTCAGCTTGTGTCTCTATATCAATACTTTGTTTTTCTTTATTGTGATCAGTTAAGATTGTGTTATCACTTTGCTCTATAGTAGTTGAAACCACATTTTCTAAGATGTTTATCTGTTCAGGTGTAGGCTCAGTACTTTGGTTTTCATTCACTAGATCATCATTTAATTCATTGCTACTCTGACTAGAAATATTTTGGACATCATCATCCAATGTTTCTTTCACTTTGTCAAGCAATGGTATGGGTTCTTCATTAGAAGTTGCTGCAGGAGCAGCTGTAGTAGATTCTTGCTGGGCACTGTTAGCAGCTGCTTCGGTGGTATATATAGTAGTGCCATCAATAACTTCATGAGCCTGCTTCACTTTGTTTGGTTGAACATTTTGTGCCTTTGGTTCATATGGCACAGTAATGAGCGATTTCTTTTCGAACACTTTGTACTCTCTTAAAAACTTGGCATTAACAAATCCGCTTTTTTCGTTTATTTTCACATACCATAGGTCAGAATTCGTACCAGCTGATTTCATGTAAACGGTAGCATCATTATTGGGCCGAAAAGATATAAGGTCCGGGTCAACACTTGTATAAACTAGTAAAGTTTTGGCTTTGGATATAGGTTCTGAAACAGTTATTCAAAAATATGTTCTAATAGAAAGTTATCACATGAAAATTGACATTGTAATGCACTATCACTACTACTACTTACCGCTGCATGCTTCGTTAACACAATTCACTTTATCAGGGTATCTACAATGCAAGCCTGTTATAAATAAAGTTAATAAAATAACTTTTAATACAATCATTTTCGCATTATAATTAGTATGTTATTAATAATGTTTCTTCTAAAACTCTCGAGACGTTAGGCCACATCATCTGTCATTTGTCAAGGCGATCGGTCGGTCGTTCTGTTTTATGCAACGCAGCTAAATGTCTAAGAATTTCGCAGATGTAAACTTGTAATACTGTCATACTTTGAATGTTACAGCAAGTTTTTGCTAAAAGTATAAATTAAATTGAATCGAAATAAGGATAACAATGAGCTAAATAAAATCACCTCGATTCGAAAATATTTCGTTATAAATATTATGAATGAAATGTAACGTCTTTGCGTTTAGTTACACGCACACTAACTCTTGACTTGATGAACAACTATAGGTAAAATTGAATTACCCGCGTGATACTACTGGGACCACTTGGCCTGGTACAACGGGTAATTATTTACTCGTGGTACTACCAGTAGTACCACTGGTAAGTACCACGCGCAAGAAAGGTATTTAATTAGGTAATGAAAAAATTATAAATTATTTTGGGTTGTTATTATTATTATAATACGTAGCGTAGGTACCTATCATAGAGCAACGCGAACTGTCTAAGGGCGCGTGTTGCTCTGTGATTATGTATCCCTACTTATTATTATAAATGCGAAAATAACTCTGTCTGTCTGTTACTTTTTCACGCCTAAACTGATGAATCAATTTTGATCAAAAGTACCTATAGAGTATTTTGAGACTTGAATCCAAGGGAAGGACGTAGGATATCAGTTGATTCAGTTATTTTTACTAGTCTCCATTTTCATCATTCTTCACTTGTTTATCCCGAACTTCACTAGTTTTTCACGATCTTTACTTGTTCTTCCCGAATTTCATTTTTACACACATCTTCATCTGTCTTTCCCGATTTTCATTTGTTTTTACCGCTCTTCATTTATTTTTGATCCAGTAGTACCACGGGTAAAATTGAATTACCAGTGGTAATACTGGGACCACTTGGTAGTACCTACTACGGGTAATTTTTTTACTCGTAGTAGGTACCTAAGTACCTACTACTGCTCGTAGTAGGCAGGCAAGAACTGGTTATTTTTATTGAACGCTGCGAGCATTTTACAATGAGGTCAGTGCAGTGCTGAGACGGGTGTCTGTTTTATAAGCCTTTTCAAGTTAATCTGAAGCTGTTGGTTCCAGCTGTGCTGATTCAAAACGGCAATAGGCTCACCGTCACGTGGGAAATAAAACCGGCCAAGTGCGAGTTGGACTCGCCCATGAAGGGTTTCGTAGCAGCAAGTAACATAATATAAAAGTTCTTATAGTTCGTTGTAACTTTGATTTATGTTTTAACACGTTCGCAGTGGTAGTGATTTTTGTAACCAAAAATTGCGGTTTACGATGTATTAAAAAAAAACTACCAGCTCAGATAGAGCTGGTAGTTTTTTTTTTTTCGTTTAAACCAATTTTCGTTGATAGTTTTTATGGCAATGTACATTATATATTCTTTTTAGACTTATCATTCTCTTAGTTTAGAAGTTAGAGGGGGGGGGGGGGCACATTTTTCCACTTTGGAAGTGTCTCTTGCACAAACTATTCACTTTAGGGAAAATTATGTTATAAACCTCAAAAGCATTTTTGAAGACCTATCTATAGATACCCCACACACATGTATGGCTTTGATGAAAAAAAAAAAATTGAGTTTCAGTTCTGAGTATGGGGACCCCCAAAATTTACTGCTTTTTTCTAGTTTTATATAAGAATCTTAATGCGGTTCACAGAATACATCTAGTTATTTTCAAGTTTCAACAGCATAGGCCTTATAGTTTTGGAGAAAAGTGGCTGTGACACACGGACGGACAGACAGACAGACTGACAGACATGACGAATCTATAAGGGTTCCGTTTTTGCCATTTGACTACGAAACCCTAAAAATACCTACCTCATTGGTGAGCTCTCTGGGATTAATCGTTTGAGATATTCCTCCGACACAAAAGGAGTATCCTCCCACCAAGAAGGTGAAGGTGATTGCTCCTGCCGGGCCTAAGCCCGACGGTTTGTTTAAATCATTCATCGCCACGATGTCTTTTGGCGATCCACGACTTTAACTGACCTTCGCCGTGTGGCGATGGCGGCTCGCCGGTAGTTTAATAACTTAAGTATACTTACCTACTAATAATATAATTATATAAACGCGATCATGCATCATACATTAAAATCACTGATCTGTATTATTACCACTTAAAATTGATGCTTGACGTTTCGGCTGGGTTGCACCAGCCGTGGTCACTAGCCTTAGACCATATAACACGGGACTAGCCTTTGCGAACCACCGCATACAAAAATATTCTGCCAGTTTTCATACAAGTGAAGGGGGAAACACAAAGACATATAAAATTTCATTGCATTTAAAAATGTATTAATCGACAAACGCGTAATGGCTGTTGTGTGTTAATTGTTATTGTACAGTCAACTACAATGAAATGTACTAGTTTAATCATATAAAATGATGTACTGATGTACAGGCTTTTTATAAAGCCAAAAGACCAAATGGTCATGTGCAATGGCAGAAACCAATGCTTAAGTAAGGCGCATCCTGTGCTTAGATGATCTAAGTCACTAGCAGACTGAAGAGGCGGTTGGATTGCTTGCGATCTTTTGCACAGTCGGGTAACGCTCGGAATACGGACGGCTTCCTGAATAGGGACACTGTCAGTGTATAGTGTGTATCTACTAGTGCGTGGATAGACAATGCGATGGTTGAAAGATTCTACCTCGCAATCGGAGTGACACCGCCTCTTCAGTCTGCTTGTGACCATGGCTGGTGCAACCCAGCCGAGACGACAAGCCTCAATTTTAAGGTATGATGCATGATCGCTTTAATACCTGTTTTATATAATTATTAATATCATGCAACGCGAAAGTTTAAAAGTTAACTTAAGTAGGTATATTCACATTCTAAACATAGGTAGGTAAGCTGCTTTGGGACTTAAAATTAAAACGTTTTTAGGGTTTCGTAGCCAAATGGCAAAAACGGAACCCTTATAGATTCGTCATGTCTGTCTGTCTGTCTGTCCGTCCGTGTGTCACAGCCATTTTTCTCCGAAACTATAAGGCCTATGCCATTGAGACTTGGTTACTAGATGTATTCTGTGAACCGCATTAAGATTCTTATATACAACTAGAAAAAAAGTACCTAGTAAATTTTGGGGGTCCCCATACTCGGAACTGAAACTCAAAATTTTATTTTTCATCAAAGCAATACTATAGATAGGTCTTCAAAAATACTATTGAGGTTTCTAACATATTTTTTTTCTAAAATGAATAGTTTGCGCAAGAGACACTTCCAAAGTGGAAAAATGTGTGTCCCCCCCCCTCTAACTTCTAAACTAAGAGAATGATAAATCTAAAAAAAATATATGATGTACATTGCCATAAAAACTACCAACGAAAATTGTTTCGAACGAGATAGAGCTAGTAGTTTTTTTTTAATACGTCATAAACCGCAATTTTCGGTTAGAAAAATCACTACCACTGCGAACGTGTTAAAAACTTAAAACATCAATCAAAGTTATAACGAACTATAAGAACTTTTATAATATGTTACTTGCTGCTACGAAACCCTTCATGGGCGAGTCCAACTCGCACTTGGCCGGTTTATTCTTATTTCTTTTTGCTATAGTATGTACCTATCCAAAGAGTATTATTATGTTATAGGCAAACCTATCTGTCATATGCACTCGTTACATTTTTCCAAACGTCATAATGAAACATACAAAAAAAAAGATGAACTACATACGTGAAAATATGATACAGTAAAAGTAATACCTAATCGATTTAATAACATGTCGACACTAACCAATATTACGTTATTAAACTTGTCGGAACAGCTCCCTTTTGAACTTGGTGAGTGTGAATAGATACTAGAATTTATTAAATAACGCATGCGGTTTGGCCCTCGTGGAATGAGAAACGGAAGAGTACCTACCTCTCTTCTGTACGCAGTACTATTTTGTAGGTACGAATAATGATTAAATTCGACGTTGAATATGCAGTAACAGACAGATTCAGCGTCGAAAATTTAAAACGTCTTCACAAAAATACCACATAAAAAAGCATTGCCGATCCTGTGGGTGACGCGATAAATAGAAAACTACCATCCGGTGAAAAACACAGCATCTGTCCACCGTGGGGAGTGTCTCGTCGATACGGCTTGATGTCAATTTATCCGACATACCTACTTCTATGTTTACTGGTTGACTCTCAAAAGTTCCGGCGGAGTCTAATTAGGTATCAAAAGTATTCCTCTAAATCAGTGGTTCCCAACCAGTGGTCCGCAGGAGCGAAAATATGGTCCCTGAAGGATTTTAAATTTATCGGGTGGTGAACCGTTAGTCGCCGTGCAATGAGCGAGAAGAGCGCAGGTAGTGGGAGCGGTTGGTACGCCCATTGGCTCGGCGAGCAAAGACAACACAAAGTCTGCAATTTGCCCACGATTTAATGAGTTTCCAGGCCGAGCGTGGATCGTGTGGAAAACTGGTTCTGATCCGAAAGGCCGGGCGGCAGTGGACACGCCATCGGGGTACCGACCGATGGTGTTCCTCGTCGAGGTTTGCAAGCTCTTTGAGCGTATCATTACAGAGCGACACAATTTCCGAAGTTAAGTCTTGAAACAGAGGGGGCAACAGCTGCGCTCTTGCGGTTGGTACCCAACATAAGAGTACCCAACGCTCCCTGCAAGAGACCTTCGGGGTCGTGCGGAGTATGGCACTATACGGGACCCCCGTATGGGCGGAGGCCCTGACGACCGGCAACGTAGCTAGACTGCATAGCCCGCTAAAGGCGATGGCCGTCAGGAGAGGGTACCGCACGATATCCGTTGAGGCGGCATGTCTCCTAGCCAAGACCCCTCCATGGGACCTGGAAAACAGGGTTCTTGCGTCGTTGTATAAATGGTGCATGAAGGCGCTGGATCGGGACCACAGGCCTGTGCCCAAAGAAATAGAGGCATAGTGATCCCTGTTTCGCCAGAAGCTCATGAAGACATGGAAGGTACGACTTGAGCTACCAAAGTGAGGACTCACCACTATTAGGCGAGCGCCATGACAGCCTCACCTACCGAGTGTCACAGATGTTTACCGGGCACGGGTGCTTCGGTAAGTATCTACAGCGGGGACACGGCACTACATGGGCATAGCAGCGACAAGACCTCGTTGCGGGCCTGGGCGTGAATATTCTCACGCTGGAGACCACGTTAAGGGCTCTGGTCTCCAACGGGAGAAAGTGTGACGTAACTGTGTCTTTCTGCGAGCAAGTCATGCTCGCGAAGAATGCAGCGGGAGAGAAATCTCCATTCCGAGTTCGTAGTCGGTGGCGCGGTCGTCCACCATGACCGAGGGTCTGAGAGCGGCGAGTTGGCTGCTCACCGCTCTTTCACAGAAGCCGGCCTAGACGGTGGCGTGTCTCTTCACCCCTCAAAGAAGTGGAATAGTACCCCCCACCCCCTTCGAAATCCTTTTAGCATGGACGCTGGTGAAGTTAATGAAGGAATCCAGGAAGAACACAACCAATTCACTTGAGTGGTTTGGTGTTTAAAAGCAATTTCTTATACGAAACTCCGAGAAATCGCCTTGCGAGTAACAATATTAGTCTTAGGTTAGGAGATCTCATGAAGAAGATGCAAGCCAGAACTCACATTAATACAAAAATACGAAAGTTTCCTGTTTATGCAATTTCCTACTGCGTTTTTTAAGTTTCAGATTAATATTATCACAGTTTGTTTAAATTATGCCTATATAGTGGTCCCTGTTAACAAGAAAAATATAAAAGTGGTCCCTGACCACGAAAAGGTTGGGAACCCCTGCTCTAAATGAAAGGGCCATGCGCGCCAGAATCACAGTAGCTGGTGCACGCAGCGTTGCAAAACCTACCGATTTTTCGGTAGATCTCCCGAATTTGACGTTCATTTACCGAAATACCGATTTTGGGTCAATATCTACCGATTTTTTCACTAGTTGTAGTTGTAACACTACCACCTTTAATGCAAAATGAATTTAAAAGACGGTAACACTGCGAGTTTCGCGGGTTGGTTAACGCATGCCAGCATTCGTACTGCCGGGGATTCCCTCATACACAACTGGAAAAATCCCATTAGAATGCTGCTGTTGTATGCTGTAAATTGAATTTTATTTCAGTAATGTAGGGCTGATTTTACTTTGTAGGCTTAAGTTTGGGAATCCCAGACAAATGAAGTTTCGTAAAGTCTCATAAAATCTCGCCGAATTTTACTTTTTTGTTCTTACATGCATTGTGAACCGCGTCCGTGATAGTCATCAAGTTTAAAAGTTTAAAACTGATCGTCATAGATATGTTGGATAGTAGGTAGTACCAACGACCATTCATTAGCAAATTTGAAATGTATTTTCTCCGCAGTAAATTTGATAAAAACTAAGACTCGAAACCGCCTTTCAACGGAGGGTATAGTAGGGCTTTTGCATATAAAAAGTTTTATAGGTGATACACATTGTTTCGATTTTAACATATATACCTACCAAATACCATGTTTCTTATAGTGTCCGCACAAAATGGTACAATAAATAATTTGTAATATTGTGTACTAGATGACCCTCGGAACTTCGTTTACGTCACAAAAGATCTATGAAAGGGCAGGTATTTCTTTATCAGACTCCTAGGAACGTGTGAAACTGCCCGGTTCGCCCAATCAAAAAAGAACCCAAAGATCCGGTCCATTCTAAAACAATTCAGTCCCCGCCTTCATTAATTATTTTACAATAGAGTCAATCATTAAGCTCTTCCACCTTTAAAGAAACCCTTGAATTCTAGGTTTAGCTAGAGTTGAGATGTCTTTAACTTCTGAACTACAAAACTCTCAATATTGAAACTTGTGTGAAACAGTCCTTATAGTACTTCCTTTCCAACACTAAAAAAGTATTTAAATTTATAATATGTATATATGTTAATTTTGTTAGCCCTTACATTAATAAAAATATCCACCGAAATCTACCGATTTTTGTCTTGCAACCCTACCGAATTCGTCATACTGAGTTTTGCAACACTGGGTGCACGGCGAGTGGACGGGTTCAAAATAAGACACCGGTCCTTCTGGTGGGCCGTATGCCTGTCTGCCACCTTAGTGGTATAAGAAAAAAAAAGACAATTACATCAAATTTCCTTTAAGGGGCGGTTATAGCGCACAAGTAGGCATTTGGCGCTCCCCTCGCCCCGGGCGCGAGACACACCGCGCGCCGGCAGCGGCAGTCAACTCTCATGCCACAGTATACAGTAGAGTAGAAAGAAACAGCATGCTAACTTTGTTTGACGTAGTAAATGCATCTAACTTTATTAAGTGTAGTGATTTATTCGAGTTTCCTAAATAAATGAGTTAATTATATTTATTATACTATTATTTTTAAGCTAAAGAGTTTGTTTGTTTGTTTAGTTGTTTGAACTCTAGAGTCTAAGAGACTGCTAGTTGAATTTCAAAAGTTTCTTAACAGAATGTCCATTTTTGAAAAATACCAAAATATATAACATCACGCTAAGGCGAATAAGAGCTGAGCAGCAACGAAACATTTTTCGAAAACTAGGATATTTCATTTCTTTTGAGAGTTTCCGTTGCGTAAGTTTGCTAGATGGTTACAGTTGCGTAAAAAATGTAAATTACATTATAACTGGTCATAAAAAATTCTAAAGTTTTCTAAAGTTGGTATGCTAAGTATGAATCACGTGATCATTTTGCAATCCAAAATGGCCGCCGCGGTGTAATCACAAAATTTCATGATGGGTATCATTTAAAGGGTTTTTTGGTATGCTGAGTACCAATCACGTAATAATTTTGCAATCCAACATGGGCGCCGCGCCGTAATTACAAAATTTCATGATGGGTATAGTTTAAGGGGTTTTTTGGTATGCTGAGTACGAATTACGTGATAATTCTGCAATCCAATATGGCCGCCGCGCCGTAATCACAAAATTTCATGATGGGTATCGTTTAAGAGGTTTTTTGGTATGCTGAGTACGAATCACGTACTAATTTTGCAATCCAATATGGGCGCCGCGCCGTAATCACAAAATTTCATGATGGGTATCGTTTAAGGGGTTTCTTGGTATGCTGAGTATGAATCACGTGATAATTTTGCAATCCAAAATGGCCGCCACGGTGTAATCACAAAATTTCATGATGTGTATCGTTTATAGGGTTTTTTGGTATGCTGAGTACGAATCACGTACTAATTTTGCAATCCAATATGGCCATCGCGCCTTAATCGCAAAAATCCATGATGGTTATCGTTTAAGGGGTTTTTTGGTATGCTGAGTACGAATCACATGATAATTTTGCAATCCAAAATGGCCACCGCGCCGTAATCACATAATTTCGTGATGGATATCGTTTAATGGGTTTTTTCGAATGCTGAGTACGAATAACATGATAATTTTGGAATTCAATTTGGCCACCTAAGCTATTAACAGTAGTAAACTAAAAAGATTTGCTTATTAAGTTCAGGCCTAGCAATGCGAAAATACTATGACAAAAGGTTTTTATTGTAAAATTAAGGCCAATTACATTAAATTGCTACCTAGCATACGAAAGAATCCCTTAATCGATACCCATCATGAAATTTTGTGATTACGGCGCGGTGGCCATATTGGATTGCAAAATTATCACATGATTCGTATTCAGCATTCCAAAAACCCCTTAAACGATATCCATCATAGAATTTTGTGATAACGGCACGGCGGCCATATTGGATTGTAAAATTATCACGAGATTCGTACTCAGCATACGAAAAAACCCCTTAAACGATACCCATCATGAAATTTTGTGATTACGGCGTGGCGGCCATTTTGAATTGCAAAATTATCACGTGATTCGTACTCAGCATAGCAAAAAACCCCTTAAACGATACCCATCATAAAATTTTGTGATTACGGCGCGGCGGCCATCTTGTATTGCAAAATTAGTACGCGATTCGTACTCAGCATACCAAAAAACCCCTTAAACGATACCCATCATGAAATTTTGTGATTACGGCGCGGCGGCTATATTCGATTGCAAAATTATCACGTTATTCGTACTCAGCATACGAACAAACCCCTTAAACAATACCCATCATGAAATTTTGTGATTACCGCGCGGCGGCCATATTGGATTGCAAAATTATTACGTACTTCGTACTCAGCATACCAAAAAACCCCTTAAACCATACCCATCATGAAATTTTGTGATTACGGCGTGGCCGCCATGTTGGATTGCGAAATTATCATGTAATTCGTAGACATTTTAATGCATTAGGTAGCTGGTTACCATGTCGTGAAAACACTTAAAAAGTAAAAGATCACCACATTTTTACCATGAGTCGCATTTGTAACGGTTAATCTAATTACATTTTGCCCATTACTGATATTCTTATACTGTGGCGCGATTTCAACGTAATTTGGCATAATAATTACGAAATAGTTGCGAAAAAAACTGACACAGGTCCTGCCTCCACAAGCGCCAGGGCGAGACTGATCGGCCGTCAGCGGCGCAATTCTATCGCGTTTGGTAGATATTCGTACATGATAACTATGTAAGTAATTGTTTATAGAAAAACGCTCTGAAAATGTGTATAAAACCTTAATACCTTTATTTGAGTGCAAAAAAAATGTATAAAATATTAATAGTTTAGCCACAGTTTTGAAAAAACTTTTCTGAGAGAGTCAACTTAGGGATTTTTTTTCTATCTAGTGAAATTTATTGGATCGTGTAACGGGCTCGGAATATGTTTAGCTTATATCCTTAACTATTATATATATATTTATCAGAATTATAAACCCTTTACTTTTTGAGTAGGATTGTTTCAAAAAACTCAAAATCTGACCCACGCGGCCTTAAAGTAACTTCAGCTCAACAAACACGGCTCAGGTCAGACGAGCGAAACTTTTTTATTTTCACTGCTTGTACTTAGCTGATAGTTTGTAGTCCTTGTGGACTTAACTTAAGAACACTTAAGATATAATCATGATTTATTATTGCCTTTATTCCGGCTATTCAACGATATAGCATTATTGGAGATCGAACACATTGTAAAATCTGTTATTTCACAGATGAGAAACTGAAGAACGAAATTTGTTTCGGCGAAACATTAATATTAAGCTGCGGGCATCAGGATGGTGACGTGGAAGACCCTTCGACAGAATCAGACTGGACGTGTAAGGAATCTACTCCAAGTGAATCATCTAGTCATGTAACGGCAACCAAGGAGTACGCACCACCTCCTCCAATCGAAGATGATGAAAAAGTTAATGAAGAAGAGATCGATGATTTTCACTTCTATTTCTTCCCCGATTGCAAAAAGCCTCCACCACCACGTTGTAGTAAAGATAGCATAATAATAGTTGACGGGTTACCCGAAATTAATCCAGTTTTGAAAGTAGATACAGTTTGCACTTGTGTGAAGGATGCTAAGGGAGAATGTGAATGTTTTGTAAAAATACCTTGTTATTGTGGAGCCAAGGAGAAAGGTAGCTGTACATGTCATAGTCTTGAAGATATATGCATTTGTAAGCCTTTAGAACCATGTCCTGTATGCAAATGTGAAAAAGATGCAAAAGTATGTACTTGTGTGCCCGGAATAATTCAACCAGAATGCACTTGTGACAAAGTGGAGAAACCTTGTATATGTGGTACAGGACCTGGCAAATTTAAATTTCCCTCTGTCATATGCACATGCAAAGGTAAACCCACATCAAAACCATCTACGCCATCATCGAGAACTTCATTTCGTTCTTTTGGAGAAGAGGAATATCATGGAGAGCATAGTATTAAGGAAGAAGAACTCGAAAGGGAGCCTTGTGAATGTCAAAAGCCAGATCCTAAACAATTATGTTACTGTGTTAAAGATAAAGAATGCATCTGTGAAAAAGTAGAATGTATTTGTGGAGTACAACGTACTTGTGTTTGCGAACCAAATGCGGATGAGGATATTATTATTCAATGCAAGGATGAGCCCATTGAAAACAAATCGATTTGCAGTTGTGATGTACCGGCAGTTTGCACATGTGGTAGAACATCGAGTCAATGCACATGTTTTCCTGTTAAAAACTGCACGTGTGGGGATCCTGACAACTGCCATTGTTTTTCTGTTTGCGATTGCAAAGATCCATGTATCTGTGACACTGAACCTGTGGTGACTAAAGCCTGCACATGCGTAGATTCCACTAAAGTACCAGTGTCAGCCTTGATCTGCACATGTCCAAAGAAAGAAGACAATAAAATAAAAAAAGTTCGAGCAGGTAAACACGGCTATCGATGGTGTCATGAGGTTGACCCACATCATACTTATTTTGATTTCGCGTACGATCGATTTGATAAGATAGCGAAAGAAGATTCAGAACCAGAAAAAGTGGTTATACAGGGTCTTTATGATGCGCCAGATGAAGAAGAAGTATGTCCAATACACGAGATAAAGGCTCCTAAGTATGAGAAAAAGATTAGGAGGCCATCTTTAGATTGCTGCAGTGCAGTCGGAGGTACGTATAATAGAGTTTAGTCAACCTGTGTTGAAGCCCTGATTCAGGCCCCTATCGTAGGCAGTAGTTTCCAAATTGTGTATGACATCGTTGGATAAGCCTTTCAAAAATATTGTTAGTTTGTTAACATCATTTACTGACACCGTACCGTTTGTGAAATAGCAATCTTTAAAATTGTAATTTTAGTTCCTTAAAATTGTAATCTTAGTCAACATTTCAATTTTCGCCCGTCCCACACGTTACAATCTATGCAAACCTTGTAGACTTTGTTGATACACCATATATCTTTTTATTTAGGGATGAGTATTAGTGTCGAGACTCTTGGCGAGGATAAAGATAAATTGCTAGTTCAAGTTGTAATGCACTCTTCAAAAGAAGGAGCTAAAACTGGTTCGAAACTTGTCAGTATCTTGGATTGTAACCTTCATACTATGGAAGAGAACAGGACAGAGTAAGATTTTATAGCTCTTTTGTTTGGGTAAATGGTGTGGTATCTTTTTAATCGATTAAAATAGAACTGCTCGTAAAATTCAAAGATCCTTTTTTTTTCTTTTTTAACGTTAGGGAAATTCCTTCATGGTTGCTATGCCGGACTACTACCAACTAAAAAACCTCACGTGACGCCCAACAGCCTACAGTTAGGAGCCCCATGTAGGGTATGTATGTAAGCCCTCTGAAGTATGTCCCAGGACTCCCAACAGACCTACGGCTACCACTGCGGCCTCGCCTAGCGTAGATTCAATGTTCCTACGAAATATTATTCTCATAAATGAAATAGATTATCTTAAAACACACTTTCACATTAATAATATTAGTAAGTATGTACTTAAGTAGACGAATAATCACAATTATGACTTTTATTGTCAGATACATGACGAAAAGAGGTCTTACCAAGGAGAAGCGGAATTATATGGCAATTTGTGACAACGGTTACTACAATAAGATCTCTCGTATTTGTGGCGAGAAATATGTGGTAAAGCGTATCTACCATACGTTTGAACAGGCGCACGATTTTCTGCTGGAAGGTGGTAACATTGTGCTAATGCGCTATATTGCACTCATTCGATTCAGGGGTAAAATCAAGACGGACACCGTTATGATGGATGGCCACATTTGTGAAAGTATTTATGTAAGTTTTTTTACTATTACGTTCAGTTTAGAAGTTACGGACGCCGCGACGTTCTCGGCTTCCCGGTCGGTAGAAGCATTGGGAGCGTTTTAACTCCAGCCCTCGTTTTGAAGGAGTTAACCCCATTGCACGAGGGCGTCGTGGTATGGCGGGCCTTGGACACATACCGTCTCACGCATTTCCCGCGCCAACTCTCTCAGAGAGAAGAAGAGTAAACCTAAACCTTCTCCTAAGGGTCTGAAGTCATGACTGTCGTTAGTGTTTTGTGTTCACGCTATTTGACGCGCTATGAAAAAGGCGCCCGCGAGGTCAATTAATATGTAATTATTAATTTTTGAGGTCTGCTTCAGACGGAATCCGTTCACCTTGATTCTCATGAAGGTGTACTGCGGACTGCGCACTAATAGTTTTTATGAAAACCATCGTTCATGACCACTAACGAGTACATTACACCAGTCACATCATAAGTACCTACACAAAACCTACATGCTGATATTTGAACGATACAAACAGATAGGGCAAGGCGCAGGTCGACCGCAGGGTTTATTTAACTAAGCATGCAATCGTTAGTAGGTATTTGTTTTGTTAGTAAACACTTATGAACAATTCACAGGTGATTTATCACGCTAGACGAGTAAAACAACTAGGTCACTCATTATATAGACTTGGCAATTACAAATTCATGAACTTTGTAAACCCATGTTGTCGTTTTACCCGTTTCCGTTGAGTAATGAATGTTTCTTGTTGAACGATTAATCTACCATCTCCGTTATTAATTGCAAACCTGTTACTATTGATTTAATAATGAAATACAGAGTTTTGAACAAATCAGGGATATTTCAATTTACCAATATTGACGGTGCTGATATTGTTTTAGTTATTTAATAATACAGTTTAAGCATTTCTAAAACTATGAAACCAATAATGAAGTTAAACCTAAATCAGCCGTTACGCACTTTTTGGAGAACAAAACGAAATAACTCTCTTGTGGATGTATGTAGGTATTTAGTTTGATTTTATCAGTAGATTTCTATGGCTAATAATTCACAATTTACTGGCAACTATTTCTGTAGGTATTGATTCAAGCTCACAATACCTACATATCTATCAGATGTAAAATAGACGCGGCCGATAAGAACGCTCAGCAAACAATGTTGTCGAGATTGAAAAATATAGTTGCTTCTTCCAGGTATCACATGGTGTCAGTCAAGCAATCGTGAATGGCACTCCCATGTTCGTTGTGAAGGTAGAACGCCACATTATAGAACCTACGGGATACGTTCACCAGACGTTGACCGCACTCTCTCTTAGAGGTTAGTTGCGAGTATCTTCCTCTAAAATCATAGAGTAAGAAACCAGCGCCATTACTTATTTATAAAAGAAAGAAATCATCGACCATCAATCCTTATCGATTGTTATTTCCCCTCAGGATCAAAATGATGAATCCAGGTTTCCTCATAGTCACAAATTAGGACAAAATTTTTTCTTAGTCAGCCTCTTTTTGTCCCGATTTTTTCTTAAGATTGGCATTTAAAGTGTCTTTTTGTTTTGATCGTCGGTTAACATTCTTGGTACTCGACGCGCAGAGACCTTTGTCATATTCATTTTGTTGGTTAATATGCTTTGTATGCTGCCATATAAGATTCCTGCGACCTCAGCTAACTGTCTGGCTCCATTCTTCGATCTGCATCACCCCTCGTAAATATGAGCAGACAGTTACACCAAGTGCCATCAATAAACAGTATTATCTAAATCTTAGGTAATCTTAATCCTTACTTTTAATACCTGCGAGCGTGTGTAGTTTGCAAACATTAGTTTTTTGTAAACATTAGATATTCGTTCTGCCCTCCAGGTGTCAGAACCTGGAGGGCAGAACGAATATCTAATGTTTTTACGGCTCCAAATTAACAACTTAGGAATATTTTCACTGCATAGGGTTATAGTAAAAACGATGGTGAAAAATAAGTAAAATAGACTTTAAAATCAAAACAAGCGGCTCAGAGTAAGTAGATTTAAAATCATGCAGACATTGCGCGATTCAGACAGCGATAGAAAAGTTGAGGTAAAAAGGTTATCGCAATTTGATGCCTAAATTCAGCGTTCGATAGCTGCCACTCTGCTGTCAAAAACCATTCACAATAACGAAGTTATTGTCTGGACCAGTTTCGACCGCTCTGCTGCTGTAGAAAACATTGTACAATTTAGTTTACCCATTGTTACATAGTTGTAGAAAAACTGTAGCCTGAATTATTGTTTCACAGTACCTACCTACATTGAAGTATAAACTGGGTAGGTATATTACCGTTAAGTTTCATTAAAATCTATTCAGTATTATATATCACTAGCTGTTCTCCGTGACTTCAACCGCGTTGAAGTCGTGATCGCGTAAAATCATAACCCTACTTTTGCGCATTCTGTTGAAAAGTAGCCTGTGTCCTTCCCAGGGCCTCGATCTATTTCTATACCAATTTTCATTTCAATCGCTCCAGCCGTTTAGGCGTGAAAGCGTAACAGACAGACAGAGTTACTTTCGCATTTATAATATTAGTAGGGATTGCGTGAAAGATTAATAAGCATCCATCCATCTATAAAAACTTTCGCTTTTATATATTGGTGTGATCACCTTGTCTATAGGTCACATTGTAAGTCATGAGTGGGGTGACAGTGCCTATATATTGCATTTGAACCCTCTTCTGGGAATAATTCCCGAAAAAGATGAGATAGAGGAGCATGCACCTCTGCGCAAAAAATGGCGCGAGGATCTTCAATTGCTGTCTGATTACTTGGACTTTAAGGTATGAAAGTGTTCACACTACTTAAATGCAAGAGTACTTCAATACGATTTAACTTATATAAGGAAGTTAAGAACTAATTAAAATTTAAATTAAATTGACTGCCTCTGTGGCGCAGTCGGTAGTGATAGTGCCTGCGGCGCTGGTGGTCGTGGGTTCGATTCCCACCGGAGACAACTATTTGTGTGACCCATAAATATTTGTTTCAAGAGTCTGGGTGTTTCTATGTATAATATGTAGATATGTATTTAAAAAGTATATAAGTATTAATATCCTTGGTCTGATATCCATAACACAAGCAGGTTATTCCTAGCTTACTTTGGGATCAGATAGCGTTGTGTGAAATGTCCGTGAATATAAAACTAATGATATTATATCTATTATACGTATAAACAAATGTGACAAGATTAGACAAATTTAGGAACTGATGAATCGTAATTGGTCCCAAAAATAAATTGTCAGCGGCAAAATACCTACTTATTGGGCAAAAGAAATTTCAACAGAAAATTTTGGACAACAAGTCACGCAATCGAGATTTGTGGTCTGGTTTTTTTGCTTTACCATTATGTTATTCTGATACCTCAACATGTTTCCCTGCAGACTATCCGTACATCAGAGGGAGGTCGGTATATAACGGAGAGTGGTGCATTGACGGGAGTAGTGCGCGATTATCTCCAGGCAATTTTGCTTTTGCGCCCTCAAGATGCGTTGCGCTTCACCAGGCACTATTTTGGATCTGTTCTGTCAGCCTTGGACCTACCACACGACGAATACTTTGATCCTACATCAAGACACGTTAGATACTACTTCTTTGAAGAGTGATGATGTACGTTTCATAAATAATGTAGATAGATAGTCACATGTTTTGAGAAAAATGTTTAAGAATTTTGGTAAAGCGTCATAATTCACTTATTTTTTAAAGAATTTCTACATTTTACTGTTGTAACTTTTAATTTCTTGCAAACATAGTCGGTTACTGTACTTTTCACAAAATTCTTTTTTTGAGTCTTACAATAAAAAAATTTTTTGAAGTAATCAGCTGTTCTCTCTGTATTTACCTGTCGCGCGTTGGGCTGAAAAACAATTTTGCTCTTTAGACGTGTGAAGTCCTGCAGCATATCAGAGTTGTTATAGGTATCTACTGTTTGGTCTGAGCTGGTTTCTTTTTTGTCGAAAAAAAATGTGCTGCATTGATTTAAAGGATGACAAATTCTATTAAATTTAGTCAAGGCTACGATATTTTTATGCGTGTACGGTCAAGGGATTTTTGTTAGGCCAACATTAAGTGCCCCCGAAAAGTACGGTGGGCATTACTGTTAGGCACGCTCCTGCTGTGCTTTTCTTTTCCCGGTCATCATCTCTGGCGAAAGACGTGACGAGGAGGCTCAACATTGTTAACTGCCAGTCATTATTCTCATCACTACATAAGACAATTAGTATAGATGCCATCAAAGATATCATCACGCTACGTGACCATTCAAAAAATGTATAAATCAAAATAATCCTTCCAAAGTAATGTAAATTCAGCATAGACTTCGAAACTTGACGAGAACAAAAATGAAGCAGAAATACTGAAAGGGTTTAAATATAATACAGCGTCAAAAGTAGCTACCAAGCTTCGCATGAATACGAGCCGCACTCTGAGAAAAGACAAACTTTTTGTTTTGACGAGAACTCTCGGATTTCAGTGCAGTGAAGCGTGTATACCTACTCTTGGATGTTTGAACTGTAATCCTTCTGCTCAGGCTTTAAACATGTTGTCTTGAAGACAAACTTTTTGCCAAGGAGTGCCTTCTTTATTGATTAGGTTTCATTCACTCAGAACTTAGTGATAAGATCGTGGGAGTTCTGTACTTAGTTCAGGTAAGATTGTTGTTGTTTTAATACGGTTTTTCAGTAGATTTTTAGACTGAAGAATCTAATTAGGACTAAGAATTGTTCTTTATAAGAACTAGCATCAGTCCTAGCTTCGAATCTGATATAAAAATGATCCATGAAACCGAAACCGAAGACCTTTTTGTCACATAATAGGGCTGCAAATGTTTATAAAAATGATTCGCGGTTAGATAATTCATGATTAGTAGTAACACTATGATATACGCTTCACACTTTTTTCCATTTAGACAACAGCATACATTAGGCCCACTATTTCCCACGTTATGGGTGGTGAGCATAAGTTCTGTCCCTTTCAACACCACATACTATTGTCATGTTGTAATGGATTTTGCCACAGCTCCAATTAATTTAATTAATTTAATCCAAGCTAATTTCCAAGTTACTCATAAGTTCATAAATCTGTTGTCTTAAAGACAAGTCACCGACGATTTAACGTGACATTCAAAGGACGATATCGTTTCAAAATGAAAATATATAAAACGGTGACCTATCTTAAGACCGACCTTAGCTTACGCTGCTTAACATAGTGATTGTTTACAGAACATTGTGTAAGTGGGACTGCGAGAACTTCAACCTATATAGCAAGCAGGGGTGGCCAACTTGATTAGACCCTTAGATCTAATGAAAGCTGTGCGATCCACCAATGATAATATATCTTAGTCGAGGGGGGGGGGGTGTTAATTTAATCCACCATGACGTCATGACATGATCCAAATCCATGACCTTACTCGCCCTGACTGTGACTTTTCCCCATCTCAGTTGCACCTTCCCAGTCTCCGTGATATCCTGAAGCTGCGCCTCGATTTTTGTGGACGCAGGCATGTGGCTCCACTCCAGCACCCCCATATGCGCTATGTATAACAATGACAAGTCGCTTCAACGGAGATGTACGGTACTCTCGAGCACCCTAACGGCCACGGCTCCTGCAGGGAGCGTTGGCTCCGCTTATATTGGGCAACAACCACAAGAGTACAGCTGTTGCAACTCTCAGTTTTGGGATGAAACTTCGAAAATGGTGTCCGAAGTTCCATCGGTTATCGAGTATGAACCCCAGATACTTTATCGAGGGCTCGATACCGGTACGTGTGCAGCCCCTTCGGAGGTCCGTGAAAGCACAGAGCCTCGGATTTGTAAAAGATCACCTCCAGACCCACGAGTTGAGCAAACCTGCCATCATGCCATGGCCCTTATGGTTGCTCCTTATGCCGTGACTAGGGTGTCGTCGGCGTAGCACGTTACGGCGACACCTCTGAGCAACGGCCAATCGTTGTCGATATTCTCATATTTCTGATTATTCTCATTTCACTGATCTGGACATTCTGATTTCTCATTCAGCTCGGGTAAGTTATGGCCCTTTTGGCGAGATTAGATCCGGCAATCCCACCGAAGTAGAAAGACACTCCGTACACAATAGAGCGCCTCCCTAGCGCAGCTCCAGGGCTGGGTATTAAAGGCGTTGGCAATTTCAAAGAACACAGCCATCACAACCTCGCCCCACTATATTGCTTACCCTGTCAGAATCCTGACACGCATGATCGCGTCCATGGCGAACCACTCCCGACGGGAACCAAAGTGGTTATCCGCCAAATCGAACACCTTGCATTTGAGGTGCTCGACGAGGCGCTCTGCAATGAGCTTACACACCTCGTCGAGCGACACTATGGGCCGGTACCCGGATGGTGAGGCCTTTCGGATCAAGACCAGTTTACCCGGTTTTCACACTCTGGGAAGGTGACCTTTTTCGTGGAATGTGCTTCAAAGCCCTATCAATCGCGGCCCAACTTCTTCGAGAGTCAGGACCCATGCTCGGCCTAGGTCCGGGAGCGGTGCTCTTGGGGGATTTAAGCCGCAACACTGCCTCCTCTAAATTTCCTTCGTACTCAACATAATCCACGTCGGGCGCTTGAGACGGGACTATTCGCGAAGGAATTTCCTCAGCTCTCGATGAAAATAAGTGACCAAGACTATTTCCATCCACTTTGGCTCGAGGCTCTGGGTCAGTCGAGGCACTTAAGTTTGTCCCTAATCATAAGGTAAGGGCGCCGTCATGGGTTCTGCCCCAGGATCTCCGGCTGGAGACTCTGACTCAGACTGTGTCTTGTACAGTACACGCCACGGCCAGGAATTCTAGCTACCGCGAGACTGGTCCAATACAGCTTTACTTTATTGTTCAGCTCACGACGAAAGTCTATGGCTAAAGACCGCCGCGATCGACCAGTTGATCGCGATCGACCGGTTGGCCAACCCTGCTATGTAGGTACAGATAGATATCTAACAACTGTGAAAGTATCTATGTAATATTATGAAACATAATTTATATGTTTACTGCCCTTCAGTTTTATGAGAAATAGCAAGTCTATCTAAAAGTTTCATACAGCGAATATGTCAAGATTTATGTGAGGACGTGTCTAATATTGCTCACTTACGTATTCGTACTAGTTTATTTTATATACATATATTCAGCAGAGGGATTTGCGTATGTCACGCGAGATCCTTCCAAACAAAATGACAAAACTGCTCTGGAGAAGGCCCCGGGACACAAGGAGAATTTTAATTTTTTTGTTCCCTTTGCTCAAAGGAATTTATTATTAAGCTTCCATATCACAGGCATATAATATTATGGAAAGGGTAAACCCAGTTTTGACGTACCTTTCTAAGAAACGAATTTATTTACGTACGAGTATCATACGGTTTCATTTTCAATTACTAGACAGGTCTTGATGTTATGACCGTTCCATTATTTTATATTCCAATATCGTTTCATATTTATTGCCCGAACCGCGGAGGTATTCATATTTTTGAAAGATATTAGGTGCGTGCATGCTCATACATTATATAGGAGGGCTACGTGTGCAGTTCATTTCTTTGTATTTTTATTGGGCTTCGAAGATTTCATATATTATTTTTATTTTTCTTTAGTTTTTTACTTTTATGACTGTGGCATTTTATGTCTATGAGTACATTTTACTACTTACTGTGCTTGGGCAATTTTACTGTCTTAATAACTGGGTACTTACTTTACTTTCCGCAATTTTCCTTTTGCTATTCCAATTTCCTCTTTTATACTAACGATATAAAAAAGGAATGTTTGTTTCATTGTAATGATAAGCTCTGAAATTATTGAAGCCGTTTCAAAATTTCTTGTATCAGTGACACGCCTAGTAATTTGAAGTAGCATATAATAAATAGCTATCATTATGCTACTACCCAAGTAAGCGGAGAAAATCTGAGTAAATACAGGCATAAGTTTGGGTTGAATGTATCTTTTTTTGATTTACGTGAAAATCCTCATAGATGTTATGCCGGACTCCTACCGACTAAAAAAACCTCACGTGTCCTGCTAACAGCCTGCGTTTGGGAGCCCCGGGTAAGCCCTTGAAAGGATGCCCCGGGACTGAATGAATGCTACGGGGTACGTACGTGGTATGTACCTATATCACATTCGAAGTTGCGGGATAGGGGGTAGGGTAGTACACCTAGTTATCTATAACATGTTTGTAAGTGTATAATATTATCACAAATCCTATAATGTATTTTATGTAAGTACCTATACGTTTATCAAAAAATCTCCCGCACCTTTCTAAACACACCCTAATAAATTTAACTGTTGTTTAAAATTATATTATTTAGCACCATCAACTTTAGTTGGATAAGCGTTAGAAAGTTTAAATTAACTTATTAGGTAGGACGATGGGTCCACTGGTAGGGCATAACAGTTTACAAACGGGTTGGATGAGCCGCTTACTATATAGCATACAAATTGGCAACCCTAAAATTATAGTAGGCGAGTTGAATGTTCAGATTAATAAGTTTTGAGGACTTTTATGACACGTTAAACGAATAAATTTATTAATAGTTTTTTTATTACGTTTAGAATTAATTTTATCTGTTTGTTTTTTCTAAACCATAAATATCACATCTTTTGCTACAGGCGGAGATAAAGAAACAGAAAAACCGAAAATGCAATAATTTTTTAAAAACACTCTAATTTAGTTCAAAATTTTCAGCATTGTCGTTAAAAATTTAAGATTGACAAAATCTCTCATAGGTTCGTGGTAAATGAAATTCTGTGAACTTCGTGTAAAGCACGTAATAATTTGAGGTGATTCAAAACGAAGATAATATGAAATCTCTCATTCAACGCGCTAGATGTCGCTATGACTTTCCACCATCTATCTGGCTAACGTATAAAAAAAATTGATGTCCATTATAATAACACACTAAACTAACATACTTAAGAAGTGAACAGTAGGTAAATTTGGTATATAGAACTAAGTATTAGAATAACAGAACAGGTGTAGCATGCATTGATATTAATCAATACAAATTCATAAAATCGTAACAGGTCGCTGACTGTACATGGAAGATAAATAAGAAAAAAATATTATAGGGGCTTTATGAACGCAATAAAACAAAAAAAAAACTGGCCAAGTGCGAGTTGGACTCGCCCATGAAGGGTTTCGTAGCATCAAGTAACATAATATAAAAGTTCTTATAGTTCGTTGTAACTTTGATTGATGTATTAACACGTTCGCAGTGGTAGTGATTTTTCTAACCGAAAATTGCGGTTTATGACGTATTAAAAAAAACTACCAGCTCTATCTCGTTCAAACCAATTTTCGTTGGTAGTTTTTATGGCAATGTACATCATAATTCTTCTTTTTAGATTTATCAATATCTTAGTTAAGAAGTTAGAGGTTGGGGGGGGGGGGGGGGGGCACATTTTTCCACTTTGGAAGTGTCTCTTGCGCAAACTATTCAGTTTAAAAAAATATGATGTTAGATACCTCAATAGCATTTTGAAGACCCATCTATAGATACCGTACACGTATGGTTGTGATAAAAAAAAAAATTGAGTTTCAGTTCTGAGTATGGGGACCCCCAAAATTTACTGCTTTTTTTCTAGTTTTAAATAAGAATCTTAATGCGGTTCACAGAATACATCTAGTTACCAAGTTTCAATATCATAGGCCTTATAGTTTCGGAGAAAAGTGGCTGTGACACACGGACGGACAGACAGACGGACAGACAGACAGACAGACATGACGAATCTATAAGGGTTCCGTTTTGCCATTTGGCTACGAAACCCTAAAAACTGACTGGTACGATGGACTCAGGTGGAGGAAAAAGTGTACTTGGATCCATCAATCAATGAACTCATTCAATGGATCCAAGTGGACGGAGGGCTGGTAATTGTTGCTGAAGTGGCAACAGAAGATACACCATCTGTGAAAATTTCAACTTTCAAGCTGTTACCGTTCATGAGATACAGTCTCCTGATAGAAAGATAGACAGACGGATAGCAGAGTCTCAGAAATAGGGTTCCGCTTTTTTAGAGCCCTAAATAAAAAAAAAATAAAAAAAATAGTACCAAAAATTCGATTATTCCCAGTTGTTCCGTTGAAGTAGTTCCGTGGCGGAACTAGTGAGACTTTTTTTCCCAGTTGTCCCGCGGAACAAAGCATCAATAATTCAGTTCCCATTAGTTCCGCGGAACAAAGTAGAAATGAAATAATAATAAATTCATTCCCAGTAGTTCCGCGGGACAAAGCATAAATTAAAAACGAATTAATCAAGTCCCAGTAGTCCCGCGGGAGAAAGCATTTCTTACATACGAATATTTTATGTTCCCATTAGTTACCTACGGTGTCTTACGGCTATTTTCTCATACAATTAAAAAAAATGAAGATCGACAAAACAAATGAAGATCGGTACAACAAATGAAGACTGACAAAACAAATGAAGATCGACAAAACAAATGAAGATTGACGAAACAAACGAAGATCGATGAAACAAATGAAGATCAATGAAACAAATGAAGATCAACAAAACAAATGACGGTTGGAAAAACAAATGACGATCGAAAAAAAAATTATGCAGATCAATAAAACAAAGAAGAAGCGCTCGTGGCCCCGCGGACTCAGTGTTCTGTAAACGATCACTGCAGTAAGCAACTTTCACTATGGCCGGTCCATGGATGGGTGACCATTCATGTGATCACTTTGTGACATTTATTTGAGCGCTTCCGTGCTTCGGAAGGCACGTTAAGCTGTTGGTCCCGGTTGCCAGTAAAATGGCAGTCGTTAAGCTAAGTTGAAGGCTTTATTTCAACAGCAGGCAGTCACAACCTGCGCCTGTCCATTTAAACACTGCAATACGGCTCACCACCTATTACGTGGGACAAATTATACGAAGGTGAAATGTGGGCATATAATATGCCTCTGCCTACCCCTTCGGGGATATAGGCGTGACCATATGTATGTATGTATGTAATAAAACAAAAGACTATAACCAAGTCGATAAGGTCGAAAGTTTCTTGCAGCCATATTTTGTAAGCTAAATGCGATTACTATTCAAAAAATAGGTGCAAGCAATTCTCGACCTTAAGAATATGCATAATATTTTTTTTTTATATATATTCGTGATCTGTGATGTCTATAAACGCCTAAAAGCACATTTTTAGGGAAGTGTCATTAAGGTCGAGAATTGCTTGCAGCTATTTTTTTGAATGGTTATCGCATCTAGATTACAAAAAAGGTCCATGCCAATTTCGACCTTATGAGCATGCATAATATCTATTTATTTTTTATATATTCGTGATCAGTGATGTCTATAAACGCCTAAAAGCACATTTTTAAATAAGTGCCATTAAGGTCGAGAATTGCTTGCACCTATTTTTTTTAATGCTAATCGCATTTTGATTACAAAACATGGCTGCAAGTAACTTTTGACCTTATCAATTTGCTTATAGTCTTTTGTTTTATTGATCTGCATGATGTTTTTCGGTCGTTATTTGTTTTTCCAACTGTCATTTGTTTTGCTGATCTTCATTTGTTTCGGCGATCTTCATTTTCTTTTGTCGATCTTCATTTGTTTTTGTAGATCTTTATTTGTTTTGAAAATTACTTAACTACTTTATACTTTTAAACTTTCTTCGTATAATGGATCTTTTTCCACTCGCATGTCCTAAAAGATCCATATTCATAAAAAATAAAATACTTTAAGGCTTTAAGATATTAAAGTGGACATAATATAATGTCCATAAAGATCCATGATAGTTCCGCTACGGAACTATTGGGAATGGAAAAGTGTCACTAGTTCCGCTACGGAACTACTGAGAATAGAAAAGTCTCACTAGTTCCGCCACGGAACTACTGGGAATAAAAATGTCCCAGTAGTTCCGTGGTGCGGAACTACTGGGAAAAAAAAGTCTCACTAGTTCCGCCACGGAACTATTGGGACAAAAAGTCTCACTAGTTCCGTCGCGGAACAACTGCCGCGGAAGTACTGGGAATGAAGGCAAAAATTTACTAAATATCAGAAACAGCTGATTTTTGTTACCAATTCGCTATACTCGTAGTATGTAGGTACTTAAGTAAAATTAATTTTAATTTGTACGCGTTGCGAATGTGCGATATATCTACAGGCTTAGAAACTGCGACATATCCATCATAATCAGCTTAAAGTGTTGTCTGTAGGTGCGGTGAGTGTGGAGCGTTCCAGGCTACGAATAATGTATTCTATAGAAATGTAACACCTATAAAGTTACCGCTTAAATCTTGGAGTAACTTACGCATACTAAAAATCAGCAATAAAACATAACACTCACACATCCATCGTTGAATACTTGCATGCGATTGGTCGCGCCAAGGTCATACCGGCTCGACGCCCCACCCGAAGCGGCGAACGTGATAAGCGTGGATGGTTTTATGCAATAATAAGAATAGGTTCAATCAAAGTTTAATCAACAGAAAAATAATAACTGGATTGTTATTATTTTTCTATTGATTGAACTACTTTGTATGCGTATATACAAATTACACACAATGTCAATGAAATAATTACAATTAATAAATTAAAAGTATAATAATTAAAAGTATAGTATAATAAAAGTATATAATATACAAATTGAAATACGTTGTTTTTTTTTTCACAATTATGAACCTCTAAAAATAATTAGTTTATTTAATTTATGGCGGTTGGAATTTAATAAGGACTCGTTTTTAGCAATATAATGCAAACGAATTATTAGAAATTGTTCGATTATAGCCTTCAACAACATAACATCGTGATTGCTTTCTATAGGATGACTGTCTTTCAGGGGTTTCGTGACGTCATTTCTTTCTATTATTTTGGCAAAACACTTATTTACCATTATTTTCAAATTGTGTGCCCTAGACAACCCTTTTCCTTCTATGTTGACAAGCTGTCTGAGTAATGTTTCAGACCAAAGTCATATTTTGAAAACAATGAATGAGGGATAAACTAATCCTCCAAAATCTTTCAAACAAATTAGTTTGTGAAAATAAAGTTTTTCCGTTGCCAGTAATAAATTGTTGCAGGACAAACATTCTATTTTGGTTTGCAACTTTTTTGCTAAAAACCCTGCAATATAGCCCACAATTTGCTCAACTGGAAGTTGACGTTCCACATACAGCATATTTGACAACGCCATGCAAACTCCGAAACAAACAAAAATTATAATTTAATTTCTATGCATAATATCATCCTACTAATATAATATCTTACTAACAATATTACCTCAGCGCTTAACATACTATGAACACTGCATAAGAATAATTTAATTTTGGAATTGCGTTCATGTTGCATAACACATTTCAACTTCCCCAAGTACGTGTTTTTAAAATGAATATTTACTAACTTATGGAAGGTGATTCCAGAGTTTTTCATATCCGTATGGCTTCTGCACCACTTCACAACACACGAAGGCATTTTTGGGATATATTTAACGCAAAAACACAATTAATAACACTGACTGATTGGTTCCAGCGACACAACCGTACGTTACGCGTGACAGCGCGGACTAACTGTGTCGCGCGGTCCCCTTTTTAAGCCCCACCTTCCGCGGTCCCCATTTGGTGGAGCCATTTTTTGAGCCGAATTACACTTCTATAGAATATATTATTCGTAGGTTCCAGGTGACGTTAAGCTTCTTTAGATACGTTCGTGTTGCATTTTGCTCATAGGTACGTAAGTTTAGAGTGGTTTGTCGGTTAGGTTGTGTACCCTTTGCCTAATCTCCTACAAGGTTTTTACTGGCATACATTTAGTTACTGAGAACCTGAAATTAGAAAACGAGTTTTAGTGTGTCTCGTTGAGAATAAAGGTCTAATTTCAGTTTTCAGTTGAGAATAAAAATCTCTCTCAATCGCAACGAGTAACAATGCGACTCGTTGTTGAAATTTTATTCTCATCCACGAACTTAAGAGAGATTTTGTCATCTCGGCAAATTGATCGAACGGACCATATTATTATCTTTATTCTGGTAATTTCTAAGTCTCTCGCTAATTTGACTTTATGACACGATATCATTAACACAAACACGAACATACATGCGTCTATATACATACATGTACAGCTCAAAACATTTTCTTTATTAACCATGGGTTGGCCATTCCATCGACACATAAAAAAGTTAATCTACGTTTTTTTCCCATAAGTACTCGTGTTAATATCAGCATAAAAGCGGTTGTTAACCTACTTTATCAACTTATAGCGATAATGGCAACGCGACGATAGTCTATTTCAAAATATCGATGATTTTATCTTGCTCTCTGACGCAGACTTATCGCACTTCATTTTCTTATTTAAAAGATTAGAACAGTACCTAGATAGGTAGGTACACATTTGGTTCAATAAGTACTTTGGCTAGCTGATGGCAACTACCACGATTTTAAACTTCGCTTTCAGCAATAAGCCATGAGTGTTACTCTCTCTTTCTCTCTCTTGTCCCTTAAGTACCTATGCTGTACAGAGGGAAGCCTTTGTAATCCCCAAAGACGAGGGATAGCACCCAAACCCCCCCAGGTGAGGCTGCAGTGGTAGCCGTAGGTCAGTTGGCAGTCCTGGGGTATCTTTCCGAGGGCTTACCCGGGGCTCCCAAACGTAGGCTGTTAGGTAGGAAACGTGTGGTTAAACAAGGGTTAAACACAACATATAAATGTTACGTAATATGGCCCTAGGAGGTATCTCTGAATACTGCTTTGTACACGTTAAAAGGCATTTAGGCCCTTCACTAACTCGTACATAGAAAGAATTCTAACTCCGAAGCAAACATTTGCGTATCACACACATATTTGGTTCGATCAGGAACTGGAACCCAAGACCGCGCAACTCCAGTCTCATACACTACACACTGAGGCAGAAATCAATATGACAGTACCTATTAGTAACTATTTAATAGAGAGTAAGTCTATGTAGTAGCTTATTGCGTCAAATGTGCCTCTATTACCCCTTTCTTGTTTTTTTAACGTGAGGGAAAATCCTTCATGAATGCTATGCCGGACTCCTACCGACTAAAAAAACCTCACGTAAAGCCCAACAGCCTACGGTCGAGAGCCCCGGGTAAGCCCTTGGAAGGATGTCCCAGGACTCCCAACAGACCTACGGCTACCACTGTGGCCTCGCCTAGGGGGTGGTTCGGGTGCTATCCCGCGTCTTTTGGGGGTTTCAGGTGTGATCCTGCTTCGAATGGGGGGGGGGGGGGGGGGGGCGTGCGTGAATCTCTCACGTCACGCTGCCGTCATGGGCTTGCTTCTGTAAGGACAGTGAGCAGCCCTCTCACCGTCCTCAGGCCCTTGGTCATGGAGGCCGATAGTCTTCTGCAAGCAAAGACACGTCGGCGGCGCCCAAGACGCCAACTGCGGAACTCGGGTGGGAGAGTTCCCGTTCCCGCCCCACCGTCCCTTTCACGAGCATGACCTGCTCGCAGAATGAGGCGGTGCAGTCCCACTTACTGCCGCCGGAGACCATGGCTCGCACCATGGTCTCGAGCGAGTGAGTGACCACGTCCAGACCCACTACGAGGACCTGACGCTGTTGCGCCCACGCCGTGCACTCCACCAGCGTGTGATGCAAATGTGTCATCGCTGCGGTCCTCGCAGCGCTGACACTCGACTGTGGTTTCCCAGTGTCTTCGCCACAGATACTTACCGAAGCTACCGTGCCCGGTAAGTATCTGTGACAAACGGTAGGAGAGAGCACCGTGTCTTCTCAGCACCGTGTCTCCTCGCCTCTATTACCCCTTCGGGGATAAATGCGTGACTATAATTATACATGTTTGTGCTTACACTATAAAAAACCCACTGCGTACCTACACTAATCGATCAACAAAAAATTTAAAAGTGTTTTCTCATTGTTATCAATTGGAACATCATCCAGGTTTTGTTATCGACAAAATACCTCCCGAGTATCAATTTGGTAATCAATTACGTTATTGTCCACGTTTCACGTTTATTGGACAGCTGATGCATCCTATAGGGAGCCCACTGAATGGTGTCAGCCGTCCATAATAATTTCATTACAGTATCTGTAAGTTAGTTGCCGATCCTATACGTGTTTGGATATGAAATTGTCAATGCGATTTTGGTTAATTTTGGAGTGCTTAATAATCTCCTTAGCTAGTTACTACTATGTTAATGATATTGAAGTTCCCCTGAACCAAGCAATTTGCTCTGGTAGTTGGCGCTGGGCTTTGTCAATTCTAGAAGAAATTTCAATCATCAAATCAGTCCATAGCAATTCGCAGCGGGACAAAGGCGTCGCTCAATTTATGCCATGTTGGGAAGTGATTTGGACCCCTTTCGACGCATATGACCAGAAACGCAAATAATGATTTGACTTACTGTTATAGTGCTGGCCAGACGGGAAGGTACCAATTTTTGTTTTGGGTTTTCCTTTCAGGTCAACAGGTTTTTTATTATATTCAGCTCGCCAAATTGACGTCGTCACCAGCCTGATGGAAAGCTCTGGCGCATCTAGCGATTGGGGGCCACTTCTGACAGTGGTCTTCAAGTTGGCGGCCCTGTGATGGGCCTCTTCACGCTCCTCTTAAGGTGCATTACTTATAGCCAACCCTGACTTGGTCTAAAGATTTCGGTAGAGCACCATCGCATCCCAGAAACGAATATAGGTAATTATCTCATATTTAAAGTTAAAAATATTTTTAATACGAAACACAACCTCCACGTATCAAAAACCATTTGGTTACATGAGCCACATTGTTTTCTTGCTAAATGAAGAGTATAAAACATGAAAATGAATATACTACGTGTATTTTTAACTAAAAGAGTAATTCGCGAAGCCTGAAGCCCGTGTTGTATGTAATTTCCGTGAAAGGATATAATATAAATTTCACTTCTCAATGTAATTAATATTTTCGTGAAGTAAATTATATTTACATTATCTGGTAACAAAAGCATTGAGTGAGGATAAAAATTATACATGTAAGTACTATATTATAATTACTTGTAAGCACTTTAGAAGTATTTTTTTTACGTGAGGGAAAATCCAACATGTATGCTATGCCGGACTCCTACCGACTAAAAAACCTTTTGAAGATAAGAATCTAAATATAGAAAAATAGCATAGAATAAAAATCCTAAAAGTGCAATAAAACCGACAAAAAATGCACTGGCCTATATCGCTGACAGTTCCCAATAAAGTATGCTGCATTTAAAATAACAAGTGCTTAAATTTTGACACGTTCGTGCCTTCCCCAGCGTGGCCGTAAACCGCGAAAGTTCGTTCTGTGTAATAAAAAGTTAATACTTGGCGCAGGCGGGTCGGGTTGGATTGCGCATTACTTGCTACATTATAAACAAGCCTGCCTGTGACACCCCTCCTTTATGACCCCCACTCGGCGGCTGGCATGCATAATTAAATCTACGCGGTCAAATTAGCAATTTGGACCTCCAACAATAGGACATAGTTCAGTTTAAGCGTCTTTATTGTCCAAACAAATTTATTCAACCATTACTGAGCTCAATTAGCGCACAGTATCTACACTGAAACAATTTCAGGGTTTGTTTTTATTATGTCTTTGTTACGGCAGTTTTGCTACCTCGTAAATGGGTTATTTTTAAGCCCTTTTAATAATGAATGAAATGTATTTAACTCAAGTTTTAATCCAACTGCAGTGCGCAGCGCAGATACATAAATTGTAATAGCAATCCGTGTCTCAGAACTACGGTGGTATCGTAGAGAAAAATAGTTACTTACCCACTGTACCACTTATGGGATGGTCAAGGGGTCAAAGTGAGAAAAGAGTTCCGAAGTCGAAAGATTTTAATGCATAAATACTAATTCGAAAACCCTTGTCTCATTTCTCATGCATTCTGGGGAACCACGTACCCACATGGGTTGCTGTTACCTTTTTTTGGTGTTGGTATGGAGGCTTAGGACTAGCTAGCACTCTTCTTCTCATTCCCCGTATTAATTTCATAAAATCGGTTCCTTCATCGTCGCTTGCTTTATGCATATGACCACTTGACAAAGAAGACGGCGAAGTTCCATACATTCTGCCTTCGGACCAAACCTAGCTTATCATAATCACCAGATTGTACACTTTGCCGATTTGTGTTTCACTCTTCCAAATTCTGCAATAGTACACAAAACGCTGGGACTTTATCGTATTTTCACATACACTTGTAATTACCTCTGATGAAATTCATAGTACTATTAAGTATTCTGTGATGAAATTCAAGTGCGTTCTACCTCAACACAGGGAGAATACTTGGCGAGGCGCTTTGCTATAGATTACAAGTAGGTACGTTCCAAGAACACTCTATCTTTATACCAGAAAATACTCGTAGCTATTGAAGCTATTTGTCATAATTTCCCGGTTATTATTTTAGCTCAATTCCATAAATATTTATGGTCTTGCAATCGAACGCCAATAAACTGTATTCGATAAGTGTATGTAAATTCAGCAGTTGGGCGGTAAAGCAGGCGTGCGGCTTGCTGATAAAGGATTTAGGGGTGTTTTTCAATCGAGGGAAGCCGCGATCCTGTGACGTTATTAGCGATAGATATCGTTATGTGTAATAATCTTAAATCATTCTCGAAAATAAACAATTTTCTACTAAACTCGAGCCCGTAGTTTGTGCTGATATTGTATGCTTAGGCTATAATACCCAGTAAATAAAGTGTCTGACATGAACACCACTCATGATAACAGTGAGGAGCTGGGGAACAAAGGTGGACTTGTCCAGTAAACGATTTAAACTTTATTTTTAAACCGTTTATGTAAATCATTTAAAATTAAGAAATAGCTACTTGTTCCGGTTTAAGATAGGTACAAGTTTTACTATAAGTAGGTAGGTATTACGAACTGAATTTTACAATAGCTCCTAGGAGACTACCAGAGGTTTGTCTTCGCAGGAGTTGGCAATAAGATAAGCTGACAAACTGTCTAAAACCAATGATTGAAACTAAGAAAAATAATGATGTTTAAGAAACTGGATCGGCCATTAAGTAGCACGTAAATTTAGATGACCTATTCAGGCGGTAAGATACCTAACCGCCTGAATAGGAAAACTGTCAATGTTTAGAATTCCCTGTCCTCGAAATAGCGGTATTTTCACTTAGATGCCTATCTGGATTCTGGAGTGAAAATACCATTGACTAATTCTAGTTGTGTATCATTCAGTAAGCACGTGTGTATAAAGGTAACAGCCACTGTGAAGACGCATTTGCAGTCAACCCTTTTTAAATTATTACGAGTCTCACCAAAGCACAAAAGACAGTTAGTCTTGTTATATATTTAGCAAGGATAGTATAAATTTAAACTGCCACGTCTAAAGATTTTTAAATCAAAATTTTCTCTAGCAGGAACCAAAATTAATTTAAACTTTGCATTTAATCTCGTTGGCTGAAGAAAGTTTTACCAAATGAGATAAAGTGTCGCTAAAACAGGGGAGTACCAACCCTATATTATAACGGAACAGGACGGACGGGCGGACAAAATACCAACTTCAGCGAACTGGCTTAGGGTCGAAACATAACATGTTTCCTCTAATTTGCTTACTGACATTGTTTTCGTACAACCGTTGGTATAGTATGCAAGTTTAAATTTGTTTCAGTTCATGTGAATGTTTTGTTACCCTGTTTCCGACATATACCTACCTACAGGCTAAATAAAAGACGGTTTAGGTACAACATGAAAAATATTTTACTTGTCTTGTTTTAACTAAATATACTAAGTTATTTTTAAAAAAATGTTCCGAATGAATCTTTGAGTTGGAATCATATAATACAGAATATATTTTTTTTCACATTTTACAGTTTCGACTCCCGGCTCAAGCAGGTGATTTCCCAACAAAATTAAAGTGCAGTTTTACTTACTTTCGAGAATAAAGAAATGTTTCCTTTCAGCAAAATTTGCCATCATCAATATTTAACTGTACTTTTCCTCCAACGGCGGTCTCTGTCTTTCAGGCAAAAGGCGTGACTACAATGTGTATGTATGAACTACGACCACGAGATACACTTATTGTTACATCGTAAATTGAAACTTGTATATCTAAAATTTCTTTAAATCTTTTCTTATCATGTCCTCACCTGGGTTGGTAGAGCAATGGATTTCTTCGGGACCACCATCAGTTGCCTTTTTCTTTTTTATTAACGTGAGGGAAAATCCTCATGTTTGCCATGCCGCTCTCCTACCGACTAAAAAACCTCACGTTACGCCCAACAGCCTATGGTTGGGAGCTCCGGGTAAGCCCTCGGAAGGATGTCCCCAGGACTCCCAACAGACCCACGGCCGCCACTCCACTGCAGGAACCCGGTCATGGAAGCCGATAGTCTTCGGCGAAGACACGTCAGCGGCGCCCAAGCCGGCGACTGCGGAGCTCGGGTGGGACAATCAGTTGCCTACTTATTATGTCCTCAATCACCAGTTTTGTCAGTTTGCTTCCAATCAACTCCTACACCCATCCAATTACTTTTTTGCATCCTTTTGTTTTTACTTTCGTTCTTTTATGCTAAAGTGGGATATAACTGTTAGAATATTACGCAAAATCCTGTTATATCGCGTATTATCTATGGTATAATGCTATATTCTTTTTATCTTTAATGTTACTTGTTAATTTTACCCCAAAAAGTGTACATTAATTATGTTTTTTTTTCATTAATTTTAAAGGCATCGCCCGGGGAGCAAACCGCATAGTGATAAAAGGGAAAGAGTTAGCAAGCTCTGAAAAAGGGTGTGGACTTTTTAAAATAAATAATACGTTAATCAAATGTCTTCAAACGGCCACTAGATAAAAACTGGTCAAGTGCGTGACACCTTGGTAAGAAGGGTTCCGTAACTGATAATTTTACGAAAATTTGGCTTCATAAAACTTTTAGTTCATAAAGTACCTTTTTTTCGAACCATTTCACATTTTTTAACCTCCTCTGCCATGTTGTCTTTATGTTACTGAGTACTATTTTTTTCACGGTACGTATAAGGTTTGTGAAAACAATTTTTACATTTCATTTTAATTAAAAAGGAAAACGGCAGATTAGTAGACTTACAAGTTTGTGAGTAATAGTCGACCTACTGAGAAAATATCTTATAAGGTAAAAGTTTTACATTTTTATTGTAAGAAATTTGTATAAATTCAACACATACAATCCCGGGGTGTTCAGAGAATTTAATGTTTAACAATAAAAGTTTGTTAAACAATAAAAGTAAAAATAGTTAGCTCAGCCACTTATTAGACAGCGACGTCAGTACAGTAATATGATCCCATTTTTACGTTTTGGGTACGGAACCCTGAAGAGGTATTTAACTCGATGTATTCAACAATAGCCCAAAGATGAATACTGATATTTGAGACGAAAGGGCTACCCTTCATGTTAAACAATAACGGCTTTTAATAATATGGATTTCAGTAAAGATATTTAATACGAATAGTTTAAAGCAGAAAGCTCTTCCAGCTAAATATATATAGTCAGCGTTTCTGTTTGTTTTGTGACTAATTAGACGAAGTTTGCGAACTTGGGTGTTTGTCGATTCATTCAAGCGAGCACAGGGTAAGGTTCCCATCTTTCCCGTGGGAATAACTATCTCCATTATATAGCATATTTGTGATTGACTTAGCATGACTGTTTTGCTAGTTGTATTGTATTTGAGTAAAGTTACTCTCGAGCTCCGGTCGTAGTTGAGTTGGTGAGTGTGACGTTACTATATCTATATCTACTCGTGTCTGAGCAGTTCAATCCTAAAGGTTGCACTCTCTGAATACATACACGATTTTTAATTAACGTGTGGTAAAATCCACCATGAATGCTGTGCCGGACTCCTACCGACTAAAAAACCTCACGTAACGCCCAACAGTTTATGGTTGGGAGCCCCGGGTAAGCCCTCGGAAGGATGTCCCAGGACTTATGTACATACACCTAGTTGATTGAAACTATCGTTTTTGGCTCCTGTAAAGGGTAAAAAAGGAACCGAGACTCCACTGTCCATCTGTCTGTTGTCACGAGGCTGTATCTCATGAACTGTGATAGATAGAAAGTTGAGAAATTTTCACAGATGATGACTATATTAGAAAAGAAAGAGGGTGATTAAGGGGGACTCCCATAAAACAAAACGTGATTCTCCGCCGTTTTTTGGTACGGGACCCTGCGTGCGCGGGTGCGACTCGCACTTCGCCGGTTTTTTACTACTGAGGTGGCAGACAAGCATAGAACACACCTGATTGAAATGGGTGTTACACAGGCTGTGCTCCCTGCTGTTGAAATTAAAACGTCATAGGGGCGTTATCAGTCCAATGAAATGCTTTATGCTTGGATAATCCGGGGATGTAAGAGAAGGAAAAAACGTGGACTGGTAGGTCTTCCTACATATTTTTTTTAAATAGAGTCCCGTTTTTACGGGTATACGGTAAGGAACCCCAAAAAAAGTACTATGAAAAATTCGTATGAAAATTATGAATGACCATTAGGCATACTCGTACTCGACTTATGGGTCTTTATAGCGCATGCCTCGAAAAAGGCCAGTTTCCCAAGGTCTGGAAGACAGGGAAACTGGTCTTGATTCGAAAGGCGGGGCGGCCGGCAAATTCCCCATCAGGGTACCGGCCGATCGTGTTGCTCGACGAGGTGTGCAAGCTCTTTGAGCGCATTATTGCACAACGCCTCGTCGGGCACCTCACACGCGTGGGGCCTGATCTGGCGGATAGCCAGTTTGGTTTCCGTCAGGGACGCTCCACCGTGGACGCTATCATGCGCATTAGAGGCCTGACGGAGGAAGCAGTCTCACAGGGTGAGGTGGTGGTGGCGGTGTCTCTCGACATCGCCAACGCATTCAACACCTTGCCCTGGAGCTGCGTCAGGGAGGCGCTTATCTATCATGGAGTGCCTCCCTACCTCCGTCGAATTGTCGGGGCTTATCTCTCCGAGAGAGCCATAACTTACCCGAGCTGGCTAGGTCCGGGTCGGCGAGATGTGTCGTGCGGTGTTCCACAGGGATCGGTTTTAGGGCCGCTCCTGTGGAACATCGGTTACGACTGGGTGCTGCGTGGTCCGTTGCTCAGAGTGGTCGGCGTAACGTGTTACGCCGACGACACCCTAGTTACGGCGCGGGGAGCAACGCACCGTGCCGCAGCACTTAAGGCCACGGCAGGGGTTGCTCAGGTCGTGGGTCGGATTCGGCGGCTGGGTCTCGAGGTCGCCCTTCACAAATCCGAGGCTCTGTGCTTCCACGGACCTCGGATGGAGCCACCTGCGGGATCCAGCCTACAGGTAGGGGGCGTCAGCATCGGCATCGAGCCCTCGATGAAGTATCTGGGGCTCGTACTCGATGGCCGGTGGAACTTCGGACATCACTTCCGAAGTTTGGTCCCAAAACTGAGGGGAGCATCGGCCGCACTCGCGCGGCTGATGCCCAACATCAGGGGACCCAACGCTCCCTACAGGAGGCTGTACCTGGGGATCGTGCGAAGCATGGCCCTGTACGGGGCTCCCGTATGGGCGGAGACCCTGACGGCCAGCAATGAGGCTAGACTGCTGAGCCCGCAGAGAGTGATGGCCGTCAGGGTGATAAGAGGATACCGCACGATCTCCGGTGAGGCGGCATGTCTCCTAGCCGGGACCCCTCCATGGGACCTGGAAGCGAGAGCCCTTGCGTCACTGTTCAGATGGCGCAAGGAGGCGCTGGAGCGGGGCCAAAGGCCTGCGTCTCGAGAAATCGAGGCCCAGCGGACCCTGCTCCACCAGGAAACCGTGGAGACATGGAAGGTGCGACTTGAGCAACCAAAGGGGGGATTCGCCACAATCGCGGCCGTCAGACCGGTCATGGACGAGTGGCTGGAGAGAAGACACGGTGCTCTCTCCTACCGGTTGACACAGATGCTTGCCGGGCACGGTAGCTTCGGTAGGTATCTGTGGCGAAAACACCGGGAAACCACGGCCGAGTGTCAGCACTGCGAGGACCGCAGCGATGACACGGCGCTCCACACGCTGGTGGAGTGCACGGCGTGGGCACAACAGCGACAGGTCCTCGTAGTGGGTCTGGGCGTGGACACTCTCTCGCTTGAGGCCATGGTGCGAGCCATGCTCTCCAGCGGGAGTAAGTGGGACTGCGCCGCCTCTTTCTGCGAGCAGGTCATGCTCGCGAAGGAGGCGGCGGACCGGGTGCGGGAGAGAACTCTCCCACCCGAGTTCCGCAGTCGGCGCCCCGGGCGCCGCCGACGTGTCTTCGCCGAGGACTATCGGCCTCCATGACCGGGGGTCTGAGGACGGTGAGAGGGCCGCTCAACGTCCTTACAGAAGCAGGCCCATGACGGCAGCGTGACGTGAGCACTCACGCACGCCCCCCCTTAGAAGCGGGGTCACACCCGAAACCCCCCATAGACGCGGGATTGCACCCGAACCACCCCCTGGGCGAGGCCGCATTGGCGGCCGTAGGTCTGTTGGGAGTCACGGGACATCCTTCCTGAGGGCTTACCCGGGGCTCTCAACCATAGGCTGTTGGGCGTTACGTGAGGTTTTTTAGTCGGTAAGAGTCCGGCATAGCATCCTACGAGGATTTTCCCTCACGTTAAAAAAAAAAAAAAAAAAAAGGCATACTCGTATCATCAATCTTACTTCTTACAGTTCTTACTAATATTATAAAGGCGAAAGTTTGTGATTGTGGATGTTTGTTACTCTTTCACGCTCGAACGGCTGAGCTAATCTGGCTGAAACTTGTTACAAGAATAGATTATGGTCTGGAATAACACATAGGCTGCTTTTTATCCCGGGAATAAGTTCCTACGGGGAGCGGGAACGGGAACAAATTTTAGGCAGGCGAAGCTGCGAGCATCAGCTAGTACATATAATAAAATCGTAACAGGTCGCTGTCTGTACATTGAAAATATATAAGAAAAAAATTATAGGGGGTTTATGAACGCAATATTCGTAGAACCAAAAACAATGATTTTTAGAATTTTCATCTGTTTGTCTGTACATTTGTGCACGCTAATCTCAGCAACCGCTCAACCGTTCATTATTGCGTTGTGGTTTGCTCTATTTAACATTTAGTATTTGTTTCATGTCAATCCGTTCCTAAATAAAAAAAGTTATATCAATCTGAAAAATCACATATAAAATGCAGCGTACGAAGTCGTGGGCAACAGCTAGTGTAGAATATATCCAAAACACAATCGCTTTTTCGTTAACCCGATTTAAAAGAAAATTTGATTAAAACTATAAGGACTTAACAGTCGGCAAATTTTAATTTGAAATACCAAGAATTATGCTTTACTAAAATTGGATTGGATAAAGTTTCGTACACGAAAATTCTTACAACTTTCTTTTACGGCAAGTTAGTGGGAGTTATTATTGTATTCTTTGTTCTTTATTCGTGAATTCTTTTTGGTAAGTACATTCATCTTTCTTACGCAGAAAATTATGCCCGTGATTTAATATTTTCTCCCAACTTTTATGCTCATAAGTACGTGTGTATCGCGAAAGGTTTTATTTTATTGATTACGTAGGTACGTGCTGAGCCTAAATTTGATGGAAACAAGGTGGCAATAAACTTGGGCTTTATTGCAATTAAATATTGTAGGTAAAGAACGAAATATTTCGACCTATCTATATGACAGACATATAGCGATAGATGTGATATTATATATTACGATTCAGCAGTGCTTTACTTTTTTAAGGTCACTCACATTATCTATACGGATTTAAATCCAAGATCGAAACAAATGTTTGTGTGATCCGATAATTTTTGTTTTGGAGTTTTTTTTTCCTTGGTTGCCTAGTAGATAACATAGCATTACCCGTACATTAGTTTAATTTGAACTAGATTGCGTTGCTTGTTTGTGATAAAGCCTAAAACAACATTCCATGTATTTATTTTTATTTCCACTATTTTATTGGAATTGGATGTCGAAAATGTCCCTTTGTCCACTAAAATCCATTAAAAAGATCCGTCATGGATAATGTGTGTTGTGGCGTAAATTCGGAGAGACCGACGTACAGCAGTGGACTTTCATAGACTTTGCTATTATTATTTCGGATGAGTGGCTTATCTATTCTAGAAGCATTATCTCAAGTTCTTAGTTACGTCCTACAAACTCTAGGAAGTGAATCTCAGCAGTCCCGATTTTTTTGATCTCTATTGGTTTCAATATGCGTCCTCCAAGTAGAAAACTGCGGCTACGCATCACGGCTGTGCATTCTGTCAGAACGTGAACATTGTATTTCATCGGCATCTAGACATAGTCTACACAGCCGTGTGTCAATCCCCAAATGGCACATGTGTGTCCCACAATGACCATTATGTCCTGACTACGGTGCAGTGATTCATGTTAAACGCCAAGGCTTCAGACGAGGCCTTCGGATATAGGCGATAATAAGTTTCTTTGAGTGGTCCATTCCTATTGGTTTTTCGCGAGCTGAAACACAAACAGTAAAACTGGTATTAAAACACAATAAAATCTGTTTAACCTTTGCAAGTCGTGATGAGCAGGGAATAATACATAGACATGCTGTACTATCACAACATTCACGTACATAATCATTCTGTACATGTGAAAGATATTCATCACCATTCTGGCGCTTCCCAAATACATTTTATGTTAGGGTCGGCTTAGGCTATGATCTCATAGAAGTACCTAGTTATCAGCACTTCTAAGGAGAAATTACCACTTATTAGTGTAACTCCTTATAAAGTGCATAAAGTAGGCTTCCTTGCGTAGTTTGGTATGAAATTTGATACATCATAGGGTTATTTAAAACAGGGTGGGTACACCAAACCACAGGGTACACCGCACAAGTATTCCGTTGCCTACATTTATAAACACTACTCGTTTTTTTGTGACTAAGCCAAAGAAATTTAAAATTATTTTGAGAGTCAACTAATACCTTTTTATAGCAAAAAACTAACGTGGAAAACCTAAAATGGAATGTAAATACCTAATCAACATAATTTGTCGTATTTTAGCTTAAGTCAAGCTTGCGTTGTGTTATGGGGTTTAACATAATTACTTATTCTATTGAGAAATAGAACAGAAAACATTCCTTGACTTATAAAAATGAATTAGAAGAACCACATACTAGCGATTGATCGCCAACATCTTGGTCAATGTTGCCTACAAAATATAAGTTCTGGAACATAGGAGGACTGTGTTCCAGAACTTATATTTCAATGCATGTTTATTTTGAAGGTGGAAGCAGTAAAAGAAGTTTTGAATTACTCCAGTGGATCAACTGAGAAACGGTACATTGGAAAATTGGATACACGAGGTACAAATTGTACACCGATGTACAATTTGCATGTCGTGTATATTGGCCCAATCAAAGTGAATACAATAACTTACCTGTTCTAGATTGTTGTTAACTAGCAGGTGAGCAGTTTCTAAAACTTACGAAGACTATGTATATACAAACTATTTGCGATGTCTCAGGCGCGTGTTCTACAAAGTAGCTCAAGATATACTATCTAATATGAGTGTATAATATCGATTAACTGTCTGATTAGTAAAGCATTTTCATTATGAAGTGATTTGTATATATAAGGTGTAGTTCTACACAAAAATTAAAATCAAACTAGAAGGTACTAGCTAATTTCCTTGTTTTCTCGTTGTCCCACAATTTCGCCCCACTAGTAAAGTGAGAAAATTGATTTTTTTGGACTACAAATAAAAGTTTTATTTTGCATCAGTGTACCACATAAAATATTGTCCACTCCAGAACCCTTTGCACCGTTAGAAGATGAGATTATCCCCTTTCTAGGGCTCTTGAACCCTATATTTTTACTGGTTGTTGTCACGCCACAAAAACCACCATTAAATTTTCGGTATTATATACAAAAGACTTCTCTTAGAGATCTCTTCGAAATATCATTGCTTAACTCGTGAAATCCTGCTAAGCGAGCTTAAATTAGTCAAAGGTTGTCGTACGAATTATTAAACATAGCTGTAAATTCAACATCGCTGCAGTACCTACATGGGTAGGTAAACCTCTCGGCTAGTCGAACAAAGCTATGCTGTAGTAGTATTACTGAATTTATAAAACGAGCTGTGAAACTTATCACTAATTCGTTTATCTTCTAAATTGTTGACATCGGGGATCATAATTTTTGGTAGTAACAATTCTAATGATTGCGTGTAAAAATGGTACAGTTTCGTCCATTTGAGTAGATACTATTATTGGCGGCATTATTTAAAATTTTTAATTTAAAATTATCGACATATTCTTTACTGTCAGTAATATTACAACGTTCATAAGCCATGTCCAACATGTTTAAATTGAAATTCACAAGTTTTTTTTTATGTTTGATGCTCGGAGCACTACTTTGAATGTGAATTTTGACACTCCTTTGAGATACGATGCCAACCGCAACCAAGTGAAAATATTTATTGATCGTAAAACGGTTAAGTACATTCCAAAAGCTCTCCTGTACTACTTATTCCATATAGGTACATAAGTGTATATATACCGTCAAGGGTTACGTGAAACTTAAGACTGAAACCAAATTTGTTGAGGGAGCGAAATTTTACCTTTTCATCAGGGTAGCATGTAGTAATTTTACACATTCAACAGAAAACGATCATGTTACGTTAAAATTAGTGGTGCTGACATAATTACAGGGGTCCTTCGTTTATCCAACACGCAGTGCCGTCGCAAGGAACAACAAAAGGGCTCAGACAGATATAAAACGGAGTCTTAGAATGAAAACTTTTACCATTGTTACAGCTGAGCCACGGGTCGGCGCATTGTTCAAGTTATATTAAGTGGGAGTTTAATACTTCAAAGGATTACTGTTAGATGTGGTCACGAGGCTATTACAATCCTGGCGGGGAGTGTTTGAAGATCTTAGATTAATTTTACGCCACAACGACGGTGGAGGAAGAAGCATTCTTGTTATGACTAAATTAATGAATTCTGCGTTAATGTTATGAAATTACTTTGCTCTAGATTCTGTTCGGGTTGCAAAGTTTTAAGATCTTCTATTAGATATAATGAAAGTCATTCCAGCAGAAAGATAATGCAAAGTGGGTATAGTGCAGGACACATCCCTTGAAGAATCAGTGGAACTAAACACTGTCGTTAGCTAGATAGAAGTGTAATGTTTAGAAACCCCATTAAAATTTACGGATTGAAAGACGAGTTAGTTACGGATCTAGTCTTTCTGTCTAGCCTTCGATTAAAGTTCCTGGTATGCAAGAGTCACAGATAGAACTACCGAGGAAAGTGCGATATGTGGCATTACACATTGACATAATGGAATTCGAATGTACTCGGTCTCCGAAGGATCTGATTGGTTCCAGAGAAAATCTATGTTTTTTTTTACTTAGTCTGCTATTAAGAGTTGTAAATTAATCCAATATCACCAAGATGTATTCTTCCTGAGTTATAGATGGTTAACAAGCACTGTTTCATTTTGTATATAGTAAGTACCTAAATACATTTACAAACCAATTTTTTTCCGTAACCCTTAAGCAATTATTGTCACCAATGTACGCAAACATGAGTTGTTGAATAGATACGGAGCCAAATTTGCCTTCTCGACTCAAGATATAATAGTCAAGTACCAAAACGAAATGCAATAAACGCTGCATCATCCAATTGAGCTATACGACGCTTCGAGCACTACTTGAGCTAGCCCCGTTTTCAACTAAAATCCAATGAAATATGACCCACAGAAACGCATTAGAAGTTCCATGTAAAGGCTATACTTATATTGGTTAGGACCATGTTTTATGGTATTATTATGATGATAAGTAGAAGACTTCGCGTATTAAATTTCGACTTTGCTAAGAAGAACTATTTTATAATTTAGGAATTTGAATTCTTTGAAAATTTAAATAACTTAAAAAATCTATAAATTTCAGCTGGTTGATATCGTAATTTAGATTTTGTAAATCTGATCTGTCCATAGATTTAGGATTTTTCGCTACTCGATCTGTCTGACATTTAATAGATTTAATGCAAACGACATAATTTGTAGTTTTGAAGACTATTTGTTCTTTTTACTCTTTAGTTATAGACTGTGTCAATGTCCAATTAATTTATTCAAATGACGTTTTTTATCGACAGAAAGAAAATAATACATTTCTGTAATTGAAAGAAAATATTATACCAAAAACCAAATTATTATGCTATTTTGATACACATATCGAAGACTAACCTATGAATTGTCTGCAGCTTAGATAGGATACAAAGGCAATACCTTCCCTGAAACTGCGTATCAGCAACACACACGGGTTTGAAGGAACTTCTAATCACACTAGCATAAGCAAATGAAAACTACTTCAATTTGACTGTTACATCTGACTGGTGTTTATTCAGGCAAGCACCTATGCAAATAGAGTGTTCCTTCACAATCTACTACGTCACTATTGGGTACCAGTAACTATTTATGTATGCCTCATTCGGTATGTATTTATTATTTTGTATCACAGTTATGTAAATATTTTAATGAAATTAAATAAGAATTTAACTGTCGTACCAAAAGCCACGCTTTTAAGGTGGTAAGCTTTGTTGTCGTGTTGCAATGGACAGACGCAGATTGTGGCTACCGGTGTAGTTAAAAAAATTTAAACCGACCACAATGCCTATCAACGTTGATACTTACAACTGGGATTAACGAATTGACATGCCTTCTGAAGGACGCCATCTCCAAACTAGTCATAGCAAAAGATGTTGATCTCACTGATCGTTTCCTAGAACAGTGAGTTAGCAATATTGCCATGTTAAAAGTCACTGTACAGACAGAAACGTAATTTGTAACAATGAAATTTGTAATAATGTTTCACGTTGACTGAAAACCCCAGGCCAGTAGAAGTGTAGAGAGGTACGTGGCTGTAAACAAGTCCCAACTCCATCTAATCTGTTTTCGGAAACTTCAATTTTAACATTCACAATGACGTTTCAGTTTGGAAATAGGAACCTGCCCTCGGGGCAGTGTTGTCGCAACTACGTTATAGAAACTTCTCAAAACTTTTGATATAAGCCTTTCAAAGTTGTCAAATTTCTAACCGTATCACGCATATAATATTCTACAACGGTAAGCTTCAACTAAATTAATATTTAGAAATTATTTCAGTCAAAATATCCATTTATAGACGGTAAATTTTTCGTTTAGGTGTGTTTCTATGATCTAAGTATCTTGAGAAGTTTCTCCGTTACAATGAGTTAGGATAATCCCTAGATGTTGTACGCTAGGAAGAGTTTCGACCGGGACCCCGGGACGCAATGTTTCAAACCAGGACATGTTGGATCAAGTGGATCAGGTCTTATGGCAGTCAGCAGTGACGGTAACCTTACGTAAGTACAGTGAGGCTTATGGGGTGTGTATGTCATTTCTTTGAGGGATGAGTGTGCACGGGACCGTTTTGGCCTGCTTCAGTAAGAACGGCGGCCTGTTGACCCATGGGTCATGGGTGCCGGTATGTCCTGGGCGTATAGCAACCTGCGACGACACCAGCGCTGGCTGTGAAACTCGAGAGCAAAGATGTTTCTTTCGCTCCCTCCCCCCAGAGGGGTATACTACGCCAAATCGAATGCCAAATAATCGAACGTTCAAAATATCGAACGTTCAATATATCGAACGTTCAAAATATCGAAGATTACAATATCAATGTTCGATGAATTAAACGTTCGATATATTGAAAGTTCGATATTTTGAACGTTCGATTATTTGGCATTCGATTTGGCGTAGTATACCCCTTCCAGAGGGCGGCGTCCACTTTCTCCTGCTGGGCCTCACCATGGTTTCCAGCGTGAGAATGTTCGCGCCTAGGGCACAACGAATATAATCAAATGTTATTGTGAAGAAGGACATATTCCTCCGCGAAGGGCCTGAAGTCAGTGAGGGTGAGCTAGGGATAGTGGTGTTTATGGAAGTCAGTTGGCGTAACTTCATAAATACACCCAACTCTAAAGGTTTACTTTATTACTGGTGCATAATCAACGCCTTTTCCACCAATTTTCAATAGGAAATTCCGCAAATTTCATGTCAAAGTTTAGTCAACTGAACTTGTATTCTCAGGTCTCCACTACTTCACACTGAAGAACTACTTACCAATAAATCCATGGATTTCATTAAGTCCGTATTTCTCATGTACGAAATATATACTCTGAATAAAATATTTTAAGTAAGGACATTGCATAAGGGACTAAGCTACCTACCTCTGTATACAGGATGTATTATAGTATTTATAGTACCTCACCTTACGATCTCGATATAAACAGGATGATGCGGCGGAAAAGTTTTATTTTCTCCCATTTGTTATTTACGATTCAAAAGATTCCACAACAACATTTCAAGCAGTGCGGTTTTATGGAATGTGTTTCTGCAAAATTGTTTGTGAGATAAGTGCTTATTTATGATTGTTTGGGCCGCTTGCTATGTATCTCCGACTATTTATTACATTTAATAAACTATATGTGACGATACTAGTTCTTTAAGGACAGCAAAATATAGTAGATTGTTATAATTACACATCTTGGAAACCAACGTTAGATGATTATAATATTAAAGAAATTAGTACTGGAGGAGTGACTTACAAAATAACTGAAGGTGGTATAAAAATATAAAAAAAAAGTGAAGGGTATTAAGAAATTGATAAAGATGTGAAAGTTACTTACGATTTAAAAAAAAAAAAGTGGTTCTTTCTCTCCTAAGCCCCACATCCTTCAGCCAAAAAGGAACCTAAAAAAAGCCCGAAGCGATTTGCGTTAAACTTACTTTAATACATAGCTTGTACACCACATGGTGTTTCATATTAAATGAATTTATACCATCGATAATGAGTGGCGATAAAATTAAACCTCTGGTTTCATAGTCTGATATTTGATGTTTCTACAATGACTAGATACGTCAACAGATTAATCAGTTCCGAGCACAGGTCAAGTTTGATTGTAAGATCAATTTTAACAAACCATTTCCCTATAACTTATGACAAATTAATATTAAATTCACTTATTTCGCATATACAGCAGGTAGAAAATTGTTTGACCTACATTTCGTACTTACATAGAGCGCGCCAGTTAGGGTACCCCTGAGCCTTTTCCAATACGACGCCCACGGACGTCCCATGAGTGTTGTAAATAATATAAACTCTTAATGAGGTTCTCTATTTTTGGACTGTTCATTATATTACTATATAGTACCCGGTTTTCGCCCACGTGGAATTCTGTTCCCCTTCTCGCATTGTATCTTATTTCGGGGATAAAAAGTAGCCCGTGTGTTATTGCATGATAATGATAATATAATCTATTCGAGCGTCAAATTTTCGCAAGATCATTATTAATTAAAATTTAACTACCATTAATTAATAATGATAAACCTAAATAAAACGTTTCGTACGTCTAAAATTTTGGTGAAATGTGTTGCACGAATGAGTGCAGGCTTTACTCTTATTGCACGCATTTAACGTGGTATGAACTTTTTAACCGACTTCAGAAAAAGGAGGAGGTTCTCAATTCGTCTGCATGTATTTTTTTTTATGTATGTCAAGCGATATTTCCGTCAATTATAGACCGATTTCAAAATTTCTTTTTTTGTTGAATAGGGTTTACTTCTGAGGTGGTCCCATTTTCACCAGGTCAGGATCTGATGATGGGATTCAGGAGAAATCGAGGGCAATCACCGAAAATTGTAGGGACAACTAGTGCGTTTGTTAACTTTTTAATTAAGTGCTTTAATGTTCTACAGTTCAATGAAGGTCTGGAGTCGACCTGATGATAGAGTCGAAAGACAGACGAGGGCATTCCTTAACAATTTACAGCAGTTACCTTGTGTTTGGGCTTGATTGATTTGTATTGATGAGAACTTTACACCTAGATTTATAGATCTGACTTTAAAAAAAAAAGGAAGTTGTCAATGTTTTATGTATGTTCACCGATATTTCGTCAATTATAGACGAATTTCAAATCTGCTTTTTGTTGGATAGAGTTCACTTATGAGGGGGTCCCAATTTCACCAGGTCAGGATCTGATGATGGGATTCAGGAGAAATCGAGGGCAATCACCGAAAATTGTAGGGACAACTAGAGTGCGTTTGTTAACTTTTTAATTCAGTGCTTTAATGTACTACAATTTAATGAATGTCTGGAGTCGATCTGATGATGGAACCGAAAGACAGTCGAGGGAATTCCTTAATGATTTACAGCAGCTACCTTGTGTTTGGGCTTGATTGATTTGTATTGATGAGAACTTTTACCTAGATAGATATATTTTTCGGTTGACCCGTCACTTAAAATAATGAAAAAAAAATTTTTCAATAAAAAATAAAACCGACTTCAAACAAATCCTCAAATAATAAAATTTACAAAGCACAAAGTAATATGTATTTTGATTTATTAGATTTTATTCAATATAATATTGAAGTTGGTGCCATGAATAATACCTACATAAAACTATGGGTTTACTTGGCGCCGACTTCAATATGATATTGAATAAAATCTGATAAAATCAAACCACATATTACTTTGTGCTTTGTTAATTTTATTATTTGAGAATTTGTTTGAAGTCGGTTTTATTTTTTATTGAAAAATTTTTTTTATGAAGAAACTTTCTGAAATACTGATGTAGCTTTATTTGACATCATGTCATCCCAGTCGCAGGGGCAGCTGAAACGTTGTGTGGGAATCCCAATCTTGGAATGGGATCGTCCTATCCACTAAGCCCGCGGGGTTTAGTCGTTCCTCCTCGCTTCATAGCCAGGTTGAAGGATACGAGATGATTATTCATGTCAACCTGGCTATGCTCCGTAGATTCGGGGCTCTCCTAGGGGGAGTCATGGAGGTCGGCAGCTAATTGGTCAGGTTTTCCAGAAGTTAATGGTAAATTTGTTACTTTTGACAAAATGTGGCAATCCAAACAGAGGCCATAATATTTTAGTTTGTATTTATAAAAGAGAATTCACTTTAATAAATAATAGGTACCTTTGTTATGCAGATAACTTCTGCCAAAATATCTATCGCGTAAATTTATACTGTAAGTTTTAATGCCTAGCTTCAATACGCTTAAGTACCTAGATATTTCAGAGGTTTTACAATTTCGCTTAAAAAGATTAATAGGGACAAGTTGTACATAATTTATTATGTTATTACAGAACTCGATAGGAAAAGGGAATTCATTAAACAAAACTGTTTGTATAGGTTACGGGATTGGCTACTTACCTACATATTTAATAGTTTGATTATAAAGTTAAACACTTTTAGAAACAATTATATTGTTGACAATTAAGAAACTTAGAGCCACTAAGTATTAAATATTAGATACATACAATAAATAAATATTTTAGGATACTCGTATAGGACCTACCTAGTCACACAACTAAATTGAGCGAATATTAGTTTGTGCTATGCGATTTACACAACTAATAAACGTTTTAATAAATAATCTAGACATATAATAAAATTATAGAAAATTCAAAACTGTACATTGGAAATATTAAGAAAAAAGACTCGCTGGGTAAACACCCAGCGAGTCTTTTTTATTTATATTACATAAGATACCGAAGCCAAAAATATAGTTACTAAAAATATAGTAGAATTTTTTTTGTCTGTTTGTCTCTTTGCTTTGATTTGTCCGGAAGGCTCTCGAAAAGTACTCAATAGATTTGATTCAAAATTTGCACAAATATTGTCTAGGGATAGGGTCTTCAAATAGGCTAAATATTATCATTCTACATATCCTGGGGGGTAAGCAGAGAACAGTCAAATTGACATTATAACATAATTTTCACGCGTACGAATTCGCGGACAACAGCTAGTTCTAAATAATATAAAATACCTATATTTAGAAAACTTCAAACATTAATTGCTGATCCACACACAAATATGTTCCGACCCAGGATTCAAACCCACTCCGCTACCGGTAAAATCAGTAAGACAAGAACTTGTAATAAAGATGAGTGATAGGGTAGGGTAGGATCCCTCCCGGGACATCCTTCCGAGGGTTTACCCGGGGCTCCCAACCACAGGCTGTTAGGCGTTACGTGAGGGTTTTTAGGCGGTAAGAGTCCGGCATAACATCCTCTGAGGATTTTCCCTCAAGTAAAAAAAAAAGGCATGGTAGGATACATGCTAGAATAGCGGTGCACCAGTTAAAGGTAAGATCATCCATTGGCTTTGAATCTTGAGGATTGAAGTGAGGGGTTAGGTTCGAAAGGAGATGATATGTAGATTGGTCTCTTTACACATAGAAATTCAACCTTTTTGAAGACTTCGGAAGGCACGTTAAAAAACTGTTCGACCCACATGTAAAGTCAAGTAAAACGACTTCTGGGCGGCCTGTTATATTGCGACAGCAATACGCTACAACTGTCTCTGTCCAGTTCAACATGGCATAGGCTCACCAATTATTCTGTTCGACAGCCCTACCTCTTCAGGAAATTGGGCGTGACTATTAAAAGTATTACCATATGCCTAGTCAAACTTGAAATGACACAGGCCTACGATACTCTATTTCAATATAGTAAGTATGTAGGTTTATTTACATTTAATAATTACAGCCACACAAAACTATAGACTTAATAAATGTACCTACGTATCTAAGTAATCTCCACTAGTCATGGGTGAAACTTGAAAATGGTGGCAATTACAAATAACACAAAAGCTACTTTTTATTCCTGGAATGTTATCTATATCTATAATACCTAAGTTCAGTGAGATCCGTGATGAGTTCAGCCATTAGAGCATGATTGAATAACAACCATGTAAATATCTTAACAAACTTACATGTTTATATTTTTAGCAGGACACAACAAAAACAACAGATTGTATCATTCTGCGGTTTAGGTTAGGCCGCGTACAAAGATTGCGGTTTCACAGTTAATATTCTCTGGCATCCTTTCAAAATGGCGTGATAAATGTGGCCAGTTTCATTACATTTAACAAAATACATAGGTACCTACCAAACAAACAATGACTAATGTTAAAGCTTTTTAATTTCCCAAAAGCTTTAATTAACACCGACCGACAAAACAGGAGGCACCATTATTAATATCACGTATTTACATGACAACGAAATTAAAAACGAGCTCTCATTTCCGTTCCATCCATTTACGTAATGGACTTACGAGTATATGGCACAGGGGACTTTTGCAACAACTTTCATCACACTAAAAGCAACGTACGGAAAATGCCCTCAGATTAATAAACCTCATAACATTTTCTCTTTACTGCAAAAGTACGAAAAATTCACGTATCAAACTGTATGTCAGGCAAAGGTCTCTTTACGTAATGAGTAAGTTATACAGTTGTGGCACGTAGTGATATGGAGAGCTTGTTCTGACGATCATTTGAGACGGGACTTCAGATAGCCTGTGACGTTGTTCTGGTCTCCAGAGATCGATATTACCTATACTGTTTTAGAATTCAAAATAATTATTATGTACAATCAGCATCCGGCGTTCTTCCCGGTTGCAATGAAGTCCCTGGTTTTACAAAGATTTGCTTTGCTGCAGTTTGGATTCCGTTTCTCTCGGTCTTCTGTATCTCCGACAACTACATAAAGCTACCATTTTTGGTACTTCACGTTCTTATTTGTGGCAAGTATAATTAAAATCTGAATATTTTATTTGCTTTGTGTACATAAATTGTATTAAATTTAGTTTGTCTATTCCAATGATAAAGAGAGGATTCTGTAAAAAAAAATCAATGCTGTAAGTAATCATAGCTATGATTTGTATAAGAATAAAACGATTCAGTACCAAGTAAGATGAGACGTTGAGGGTGCAAAATTGAAGTAAGGGCCCAGTTCTAATCAACATTTCCACATAAATGACTTTTTGTCATCAAATATTTGCTTTTTTCCCCTTGTTAAATCTTATTTAGGTGGGCACTTAATAAGTGCGCCCCGGGAAGGAAGGACCACTTGATGGTAACTTTTAAATTACGTCTCCGTCCCGCTAACTTATTTACTCCCTATAAGGAGAAACAAAATATAATTCCACTTTTCAGGTCAAGAGATAATGGCCTTTGATAACAGCCTGAAAAAGCTTTCCGCTGTTTTGTTTCTTTTATCTTCCAGTTTCTGTGAAGTTTTCCACAAAATTATAACTTGTGAGATTAAATAAAGAAGTTTTAATAAATCGCTCTGGGTTAGCAAGGATTAATGTTGAGGTAAATCAAAATTTTCGTTTCAGAGTAGGTATTATTATGTATGTCAAGATTAGCTCTTTGGAACTCAAATAAAAAAACAACGCTTACTTCAGAATAACTAAGCACGTGAGTACCAGTACACACCACACATGTTTCATCATATCAGTCGATTGGCCATCCCTGCTGAGTATAAGACCAAGGACTAAGGATAGCTTTAGGGTATTATTTAAACGTTTTACTGAAGTTTATGTAGCCTTAAGATTTACTTTTATCTACAACCCATTTACTAATATTCTAAAGTGAATATTACAAGCTAAAGTTAACGTTTTTATGCCAGCGAAAGCGCTTTAAAAGATGAAGGTATAAAAATAATACTGAAGTACTGTAGGTTTTTGTTCCTTATACTTCTTGCCATTACGTATATTGAGTAAAATAAAAGAAAATTTATTCCCATTGAAATTAAAAAAAAAAATTTAGGTTTGTCAAAATTTTTGTGATTCTACTGGGGGTTCGGAAATGCTACAGACTGAGAAGAACACCCCAAGAAACTCAGTCCGGTCCCTACCAAAATTAATCTTTGTACCTAATTCCTTTTCCTTTCGACTTCCTTTTAAGTGCAATCATCCCTATACATATAATCAATTAATCAATCAAATCAGCCTATAGCAGTCAACTGCTGGACGTAGGCCTCTCTCAAATTACGCCACAATACATGGTCCTGCGCCTTCTGCCTCCAGTCACTTCCTGCGACATTCTTCAGGTCAACGGTCCATCTGACGGAGGGTCTTCATTCCCTACGTGTACCAAGTCGCGGTCTCCACTCCAGAACACATAAATACAAGAAACAAAATAAAGATCAAACTACTGGTAGTAAGAGAGTATTCTATGTATAAAAATAACATTAAATATTCTCATATGCTGCGGTATACGTCGGCATTTCGCAGTTTCACGCCCTGCAGCCAACATCACAAAGGTTATTATGCAAAATTTGTGCCAAAACGCATGCCTCTGTGTGCAGTTTCAGTTGCGGAAGCCATGGGCTTTTATTTACTTGCCGCCCGGATGCAATTGCAATTGTGGTCTGTAATTCCACATGATAAATTGTATACTGATTTTAGTTCAGGTTGCTAATTAATGTGTCTGAGTGATTCTTGCTTTATTGAACCAATGGGTATCTATTTGAATTCTGATTAGATGTATTAGAGATGCCTAATTAAACACATGTAACTCTAAAGTAATTTTAAGTGAAACAGTTTTGATGATATCGAGCTTACGAAAGCGAGTCTATCATAATATTGCATTACAGCCTGGCCTAACAAGTGAAGACCTAACAAGTGTGTATCAAAGAATTATTTAAGAAGTAAAATTGACAAAAGTAATTGAAAAATCCATAATTATTTAATTTTGATTTTGAAGCGTATGAGTTTGACGCGTTGAAGCACAGTATACAATTGAATGTATGATACATTCTATGAATCTATATGAATATCAAAATTCATTAGCACTCCTCTCTTCAAGTACAAATTTAAAATGCTTTGCAGTGGCAGTTGCTATGCTTATTGCAGCCACGGTTAGTGTAGTTTTGAGACCAAAAGAATGCAATTTTGTGAGTTCCGAATATACGATGCACTACCATCGCGCTATTTAGCGTTCATTTGAAAAGGTGTACACATGCACTTAATTTTTTGTCTTTTATGCATCTATATCTAAGTAAATCCTTATATCGGAAGCTTGTATGTAATAAATACCCATTGCCTCTAGATTTTGATAATGAGCAAGCAAGCCCAACGGGTATCTTAACTCTTGAGTGACTCAAAATAATCTGCCTTTCTGTTGGCGACAGAATTTTTTTATGTGATTGAGTATTTTCAAAATTTATCTATTACAATTTTTCTTTCTGTTTGTGAATATCAACACGGCTATAGACTATATTACGTGGGACATAAAACTATAAGGTAAAATGTCTCTGCCTACCCCTTCGGGGATAAAGGCGTGACTCAAACTCAAACTCAAACTCAAAAAAACATTTATTTCGCATAATCCTAATACATAGGCACTTGCGACACGTCAATGAATACAATGCAAATAGTACCACCAGTTCGGAACGCGGCCCGCTTGAGAAGAACTGGCAAGAAACTCGGCGGGCTATTCTTTTTGTGCACTACATATTTACAATAAGTAGACTCCATCAGTAGAGCAAGCAGATCACTTCCAGGCTTCCTTATCAATCAAATAATCGTCAATTGTATAGTCGCCCCTGCAGCACAATATACTTTTTATACACTTTTTAAACTTAATTAGAGGCATGCTTTTAATTTCGCTTGGAAGCCTGTTGTAAAAACGTATACAGTTACCCAGGAAAGAATTACTGACTTTGTTCAGTCTACAATGATAAACGGCAAGGTTGTTTTTATGTCTGGTGTTCACATTGTGTCTATCGCTTAACTTAGTAAAACTAGATAATTTTTTCTGAACATACATAAGATTTTCAAAAATATATTGTGATGCCACAGTCAGAATATTTAATTCCTTAAATTTTTCTCGCAGAGAGACCTTTGGACCTAATCTATATATGGCTCTTATGGCCCGTTTTTGTAAAACAAAAATTGTATTTATATCTGCGGCATTGCCCCATAGTAGCATACCGTACGACATTACACTGTGGAAGTAACTGAAGTACACTATTCGCGCTGTTTCTACATCAGTCAAATGCCTAATCTTTTGGACAGCAAATGCTGCTGAACTTAATCTGCCAGCCAGTTTTTCAATATGTGGGCCCCACTGCAATCCAGAATCGATCGTCAACCCTAAGAACGCAGTAGATTTCACAAGTTCCAACTCTTGGCCATTAAGTTGCACATTGGTTTCTGCCTGTGTTACATTGGGCAAGGTAAATTTAATACATTTAGTTTTGTTTTCATTCAGGCTAAGATTATTAGTGTTAAACCAATGTACTACTTTTAGGATTGCATTGTTAACATCGTCATAGTCATCTAGTTGTCTTTTAATTTTGAAAATTAAGGAAGTGTCATCTGCAAACAAAACAATCCCGTTAGTGTCCCCTACGTAATAGGGTAGGTCATTAATATAAATAAAAAATAAAAATGGTCCGAGTATCGAACCCTGCGGGACGCCCATTGTAACCACCGATCCCCCCGAACGTGTGCCACCGACATCGACCCTCTGAGTTCTATTGTTCAAATATGAAGTCAGAAGATCGAGAGACTATGCAAGTATAATAATAATAATAATAATGTGCCTCCCAAAATGGATGTAGAACTGGCACTCGAGGTACTAAAGAGCTCCTCCTCATTGATACGGCCATCAGCCAACAGGTTCGCCGCAACCGTAAAGATCTCTCTGTATGTTGGATAGATTATAAGAAAGCGTTCGATTCCGTACCTCATTCGTGGCTCTTGAGGGTGTTGGAGTTGTATAAAGTAGATACAACTCTATGCACCTTTCTAAAGTCATGTATGAGTCAATGGAGAACTATTCTTAGCTATCCAGGATATCGAGAGCCGTGCGGTAGTGGTGAACCTATAAAAATCGAGTGGGGAATATTCCAAGGCGACAGTTTGAGTCCTCTTTGGTTTTGTCTAGCACTGAACCCTTTAAGTACTTTACTGGAGAGTTCAGGGCTAGGTTATAGGTTGCGAAGAGGAGGTCAGGTAATATCTCACTTACTTTATATGGATGATTTAAAGTTGTTTGCTACAACAAACTCACAGTTGATAGATCTACTAAAGGTTACTGAAAACTTTAGTAATTCTATCAAAATGGAGTTTGGTGTTGACAAATGTGCAGTCATGCATATTAAGCGAGGGAAGATAATGGAATCAGATGGTATTCAGCTTTCTGATTCCATCCATCTAACCTCACTCCTCGTAACTGATACCTATAAGTACTTGGGTATATCGCAGGCTTTGTGCATCAATGAAGCTGACATGAAACATTCATTACGAGAGCGTTTCTTTGGTCGCCTGAAAAAGGTACTAAATAGTCTTTTATCAGGTGGCAACAAGGTTCGCGCTTATAATGGATGGGTCATGCCACTTCTGATGTACTCCTTTGGTATACTCAAGTGGACTCAAACCGAATTGGACGCTTTGGATCGGAGAGTACGAACACTGCTAACGGCATACCGTATGCATCATCCACGTTCATCTCTGATGAGGCTGTACATCCCACGAAGGTGTGGAGGACGAGGCTTTTTAAATGCTAAAACCCTTCATAACCGCGAGGTGTACAGTCTTAGACAGTATTTTCTAGATGTGAATGTGGATATGCATCGAGATGTTGTTGCAGTGGACGCTGGACTCACCCCGCTTGGTTTGGCTAAAGAGAACTGTAACAGGCATACAGTGCTTAGCCTTGGTGACCGTCAGAGGGTATGGCAGAGTAAAGAGCTTCACGGTAGGTTCTATCAGGCCTTACATGGGCCTGATGTGAACTTTTTAGCTTCCGTGGCCTGGCTACGTTTCGGTGATCTCTTCGGAGAAACCGAAGGGTTTGTCTGTGCAATTGCAGATGAAGTTATCAAGACGAACAATTACCGGAGGTATATTATGAGGGACGGCACGATCGACATTTGTCGAGCGTGTCACCAACCAGGTGAGTCCCTCAGACATATAGTTTCCGGTTGTTCTCGTCTTGCTAACAGCGAGTACTTGCACAGGCACAATCAAGTAGCCAGGATTATTCACCAACAGCTTGCTCTGAAATACCATCTGGTGGACGCTGAGGTTCCGTACTATAAGTATGTTGCTGAGCCAGTTCTTGAAGATGGTCCTATCACATTGTACTGGGACCGGCCTATCATCACAGACAGGACTGTTATTGCTAACAAACCTGATATTGTGGTGATAGACAGGTCTGAGCGCAAAGTAATGATTGTCGATGTCACAATCCCTCATGATGGCAATCTCGTAAAAGCTGAAAAAGATAAAGAAATTAAATATTTGGACTTAGCACGCGAGATTGTTGACATGTGGGAGGTGGACTCGGCAGTCATTGTCCCGATAGTTGTCTCAGTGAACGGACTTATAGCCAAGAGCCTCGACCAACATCTTAAGAGGCTCTCGTTAGGTAGCTGGGTCAAGGGCCAGATGCAGAAAGCAGTACTCCTCGATACGGCACGTATTGTGAGGAGGTTTCTGTCTCTGGAGTCCTAACCACCGGTATCTTGGTCCCTGTATCCGATACCGGTGGGCTGCTATTTTATATATTTTTAAATAGATTTTTTTTTTATAATATTTTAAGTGTATTTAAAAATATATTGAATATGTGTTGTAATTAATAAAGGAAATAATAATAATATATGTTTATTTTTCACAAATATTACAGACAAAGTTACATTAAATCAGTGAAGCAACCATAAAAGTGATTATACATCAGAATTTTGTGTCAACCAAAACATGAAAGAAAATAACTTATAATAAACCCTGTCTTCTAAACTAGGCAATTTGCCTGTGTCTTAGGGGACAGTGTTCGGTCAATTGGAATGTTTCCATTTCGAATTGAAACTTTTTCATTGACATGTGTCACATGACGTGAGTCAGTTTTTGGATGTAATATTCAGTGATAACAATATGGTACTGAGATATATGCGTTTGTGTGTGTGTGTGTGCGTGTGTGTGTGTGTGTGTGTGTGTGTGTGTGTGTGTGTGTGTGTGTGTGTGTTGTGTGTGTGTGTGTGGGTGGGTGGGGGTGGGGGGTGGGTGTCACGTTTTAAACTCAAGTAATGATTCTGTATTAATATAGTCCTGTTGCAGAAGCCATTCAGTTAATTTCTCAGATAAAACAAATTTATTAAGGTCTGTTATATTGAGCACCTTGTGGATATTTTTGTATATATGTCTGCTTAACACAAAATACTGGCGCTTAGAGAACGTGGTTTTGTGGCGTACTCCAAGGGGGACATTTCTACGTTTGCTAGGGTTAGATAAGGGAATGCTGCCATGTATCTTGCAAATTGTCTTGACCATATATAATTGACGTACAGTTAGAACTTTACAGTCTTCATAAAGCTTTCTGGTAGGGTATAAATATGGTTTTGACATCATGGTTTTAAGTACTGCCCTTTGAGCACGTTCCACCCTTAGGAAATGGGTCTTAGCGGCTCCACCCCACACTGTTATACCGTACCCAATCACAGATTGACATAATGACAGGTACACCAGTTTCAACGTGTCTAAATCCGCCGATTCTCTGAGGGGTTTGAAAAGGTTAGTAAGGCGTAGTACTCTCTTAGTCAGGGTATTAAGTTGTTCAGTCCACTTTAGTCCATCGTCAATGTGTACCCCTAGGTATTTGACACTCTCTGTTCTTATTAGTGTTAAACATGCGCACGGAGTAGAGGAGGGGGAACACAAATGGGCCATAATTTTAAAACTGTCAGCAGGCTTAGTAATACCACTAAGAGTAAATGGAATATAAAACGTCTTACTCAAATTTAAGGAAAGAAGATTGTTTTTTAGCCATTTCATGACTGTTGATATAGCAATTTCCGCCTTTGCTTTGACTGCTTCCCAAGATCTGCCAGTTACAAAAATTGCCGTGTCATCAGCATATGAGTAGATCCTACACTCGGGGATTTTTATATTACAGAGGTCATTCATATAGATTAAAAATAGAGTAGGACCCAAAACACTGCCCTGTGGGACTCCGTAGGATAATGTTTCTTCATCACTAACAGAGGACCCTATCTTAACCCTTTGGGAACGATTTGTCAGGTAATCCGTGAATATGTCCAAAGTGATTCCTCTCACACCTAAGGACTCCAGTTTTTTCAATAAGATTGGAATAGAGACTGTGTCAAACGCCTTGGATACATCCAGAAACATGCACAGGCACTTAGTTCTGCTATCAAGGGCCTTAGCAACAGCCTGAGTGAGATCCAATAGGGCATCCTCTGTTGAGACTCCAGTTCGGAACCCGTATTGGTTGTCAGCTAGGATATGATAATTTTCCAAGTAGCTCTTAAGATTTCTGTTTAAGATTGTTTCTAGGATTTTTGAGAGTGAAGGTAACACAGATATGGGCCTATAATTGCTGACACAGTCTCTGCTCCCACCTTTATAGACTGGGTGAACTACTGCCATTTTTAGAGAATCAGGGAAGACACCCTTCTGGACACACAGGTTAAAAATGTAAGTCAATACCGGGACCAATACATGGCTGCACACTTTGAGTACCTTGGATGAGATACCATCCCAGCCCACCGCAGAATTTCCTCGCAGTTGTTGTATGATGGTGTACACATCATCATCGTTTATAGGTGATATGACGAAGGAGTTTAATGGTGACTTGTGTGTACATTTAAAGTCAGCGGCAAGGCTCGATGGTGTATGGTTTGAATCCTTAGCTAATTCTGCAGCCAAATTCCTCCCTATACTGGCAAAGTAAGAGCACACACCGTTAACTGCTGCTTTAGGACTATCGTACAAACTTAAAAGTTCAACAGGACAGGAACGCGATTTACTAGTATTTGTGATCTCCTTAATGGTCTTCCACATGGCTTTAGGATTATTTTTAGTCTTTTCCAGTTCAGCCTTCTCATGAGTTCTTTTTAATTTACGTAGTAAGGCGTTGAAAAAGTTTCGATATCGCTTATAGGTTAACTGCAGTATTAAGTTCTCTGGAGATTTTTTTGCTTGCTTATGTAGTTTATCACGATGTCGCATGCATCTTAAAAGACCTGGGGTAATCCATGGTTTGATGGTACGCTGTCTCCTCGGAAGATATATTTTCTTCGTATTTCTAGCTATTACTTCAGTTAATAGTAATGTGAACATATTCATCGCCTCATTAGGATCATCTATATTATAAATATTTGCAAAATTTGTGGTTTCTATCTCAGATTTAATTGTTTTTATGTTTTGTTGAACCTTGTAAGAATCGGTTTTACTACGTGATATATTCGCGTTACACATACTTATAGCAACGGGCTTGTGATCTGTAATGTTCGAATTAAGGACCAGGGTAGTGGAAAACAGTTTTGATTTTATGAAAATATGGTCCAAACATCTGTTCTGTCTAGTAGCATATTGGTGGGTTGGTAATAGGCCGTGGGATGCATTCAGAATAATATAGTCAAAAGTACAGTCATCGCTCATGCCATGCCTAATGTTACAGAATTTGTAGGCATATTTATTATTTTTATAAGATACTGCCATTAGTTTGAAGTTTGACAGTGACAAGTTGACATTTGACGTTGACACGTCAAACGTCAAAGTGATGTGGAGAGAACAGAGTATATGTCAGGCTTCCGAGTGAAACGCCAGTCAGAGGGCGGACGCGATTAGATCAATAAGGTCAGTAAAACTTTGTTTGTGAGTTTCTGTTGAGGAGTAAATTAGTAGTGAGGTTAAATAAATTTTGTTAAAATATTGTGATTCGTTTGATTTATCTCCCTCCTGCGATGTCTTTAACATCTCAGAAGTGGGATATCTCGAAAGAAAACAATATTTCGTTAAAATCCACCCCACGAGCTCGGTGGCCATCATTGATAAATGAAATGAAAGAAACTATTTTTATATAAAAATACAGTGTTGTATAGATAAAGTAGCCTCATTGACATAGTAAAACACATTTCTTGTGAAGATTTTTATCGCGGTTTGATGGATGGAAAAGGATTTTATTCGGATTCACCTACCTACTTGACTTTAGTAGAATCTAATAAATAAAACTTTTGTGATGTTGAGTTATATGAAAAATATGCATAATTTTAATATTTACATATTTAACAAGTCAGGAATATAAAAATAAATTATAATTTCTGCCCGAATTAGTCAAGATGCAAATGGATTTATACTTTTAGTCTACCCTATTTTTTTCTTCTCGATTTCATAATACGGTTTTTCTTAACTTGTGATAAAACAGTTAGCAGATTATAGTGACGCATACGGGATAAAATCTAATACTTTGTTAATTTTCGAGCTTTCAGAGAATGAGCGACCAAGGTTCTGCAACGAACTCTCCTGAACACCGGGTACATTTGCGACGAAGTTGGAGTGGCACCCGTCGCCAGGTTTACACTCCTTCAAGACTACGATCTTATTTGTAGTAAGTATGCGTTGAAAATAGTGATGAGCGGGAACGAGCTTTCTGTAATTGAAAATACACCTTTTCTATAACAGCGATCACGGTGACTGAGTACATGCGTGAGTTTAATCAATCGATTTAAGAGATAAAGAACATTGATTCGTTAATTTGAACCTGTAAAGTGCGTCGTTAAGCGATTTCCGACTTGTGGTTCCATAACCATTATCAATATGATACGCCTGCTTGAGGTAGGTATGTCATGGCAACAGACGGGTGTATTGTGGGCGCTTTGAGGAAGGAAGACTCATCGTCGACCTTCTATATGAGCCATTTTCGAAATATGTGATCCTTGATCGATATGATTTTGAATTATATTATTATTATTTATTAAAGCGTAGGTCGGGGTTAGCTTCTAATTTTTTCTCTAAAGTAAGGAACTGGCGTTTTGCGGTGGGACCAGAGGTGAATCAGTGTGATCAGAGTGGCGATCGATGTCATTTCGAGTAAGAGTTGAAATAAAAATGTGTCACAGACTTCGTAATGTCTGTTAATAGTGACACTTTCGAGTGATCAAAAGCGTTTCGTAAGCGTTTCAAGCGAAGGAGTTAGTTGCGTTAAGCAAAATTAAGTTTTGTTGTGAGAAGCGAATGTTTTTATTTTGAGCGTGCGTCGTGTGTGATTTTCGCGAGCGAGTGTTTGATAGTTGCGCGGGCGAGAGTATTGTGAGAGATGTATGCGAGGACGAAAATGATACCGCGGTACATTGCTGTGCGTGGATTGATGTGAGATCAAGGCGAGTGATTTCGTTCTTATGTTGTGTATTGGCAATTGTCAATTTTTAATGTTGGTAAGACAAATCCTGTATTACAGAACTGTTCTGGGAGGAAATCTACTGATTTTATTCAACGTTCAAAGTCTTTATTGCATACATAAAATGTGAAATCTCTAGTGTAAATTTGATTCTAGAGGTTAACAAATTAAATAAGGTTACAGTTCACAATGATTTGACGTTTTTTATAAGAATTAATTGATGTATTTAATATAGGTCGTTAAAATTATAATCATAATGAGGTAGGTACTGCGTTGAAAATGATATATTTATTTTATTTATTTAACAATTTATGTACACACATAATATATTACAGAGATACATAGTTAGGAAAAAAGAGTACAACGGCACTGCTTATTTCTATAAGAAATCTCTTCCAGCAGGCCAACGAGAGAACATGATATTGAATAATTCAGAGAGGTAGAAGTGTGTGAGATAACTAGGTAGAATCAACTATTTATACATACTATACAAATACAAAAATATTAATATATGTATATATATATATGTATATATGTGTGTATATGTAAATTAATAAGTATATATATATGTGAGTGTGTATATACATATTTATAACAAAAAAAAAACTTACATACGTGAGATTACATTTTTATAAATAAAAAAAGGCATTATCTGTTAAGTGGTAGAGAGATAGTATTCGCGGACTTTCTTCTTTAAATTCGCAACTGTGTTAACGTCTCTAATATCATGTGGCAGGGAATTCCACAATCTAACCGCATGAACTGAAAAAGAGTAAGAATAGAAATCGGATTTATGGCGTGGGAGTTAAAGGATGGAACGAAGGTGTGTCCTGCAAGGAGCATCGTCAATGATTAAGTTTAGCAAGGTATAGTTAGCATTACATGTTAATAAACAATTTCTATTTTGTTAAAAAAAGCCATATATATATCCGATAAACAAACTACATTTTTAATGTGAATTCGATAAAAAAAAAAAAAAAGTTTCGTTTTGTGTATACTACTTAAGTTTTGAATTAGACATGTTTAGTTAATCAATTGGTTTTCACATAGCATTCAATTTCTGATATGCAGTTGGTTGATTAGTGGAGTTACCCAGCCTACAGAAAGGTTATACAGATGTGCATAAAATATCCCTTTAAATATACAGGTATTAACATAGTAAAAAAAGGTTTCTATTGAAAATGCAACAAACACAAAAGATTGGTTTATTAGCAGTCAAACACATTTATCAATAGCCACAGAAAAGGCGGCGCCACCGATCATATGTATCTATATTCCTAGTCCGTATAACTGCTCAACGCGCGCAAGGCTCCGACAGGCGTAGGGTACGGTCCTGAGCGGGCCACTATGCGAGTCTATTTATCGCACTCAAGAAACAAGTGGTGAGGTAACTTGTGTTGGTTGTGGTTGTGGATAAACAGAAGTCTTTTCCTACAGGCTCTACTTGGTTTACTGTTCAAATAAAACTTTTGGTAAATTAGTTTTAATAAGTAGTTCTATTAAATTTGTTAGATAGGGAGTGTTGAGTGCGCACTTAAGTAACTTGTTTTGGACAACTAGAAGACTATTAAGGTTGATGACTAGTACTGCTCCATACTGGGCTGGGTAAACGTAAGTAAAACCAGGTCATATGGTACAATATAAAGTCAATTTAGTTTCACTAATAGGCAGGAATCCTCAATTGAGAATGGGAGTTAAAGCGTTCAATGCTGTAGTGCCCTCAAATTTTAATCTTATTGTGTTATCACTCCAATTGAGCTTATGATCTAGCATAGTGCCCAAGCTCAAACAGAATGACTCCATTTGATCCCACTTCAGTCAAATTTGAGATTTCACCTAGGGAGCGACTTTGCCTTGAAAACAGAATCGCCTCCGTCTCAACAATTTTCAAACTGCATTCGCGACAGTAGGCGGTTAATAGCTCAAACGATAAATGTATGCGAAGTTAATCAATATCCAACAAAGATCTAAGAGATTCTGTGTCGTCCGCAAAGCTGTCTTAAGGTTGCATTGGTGTCATTAATATTTAGTGATGTAGTACGAAACTTAAACCCTAGCATTCTACTAATTTTCTAGAAGTGCCTTCCAAATGGTAGCGTAATTATTGGCAGTGAAAGGAATCTCTGAACACACTGTCGAAGCCTTGTTAGATTATTTACCCTCTAAGTACTGAACCTTCCCTGTGAAGAGGCGGGTGTGGTCATGAATGAGACTTATGAGGTTCTTGTAGAGAAGTCACCATTCACTTGGAACGACGTCAAGAAATGTCAGGTTAAGTGGAGGGAGTTTTTGTTGGTAGACCAGGTTGTTTCCTTCTTCCTTCTGACCACGGAATAATAAAAAAAAAAAATGACGAAAAGAATAGATATCTACCTACTAAGTATGCTTGCATGACTCATCGGAAACATTAAGCACAGGTCATAAACATTTTGTGGCCATAAATATTAGCGCAGCCTGCATTACTTTTTAAGATGAATTTTCATAGGGACCGGACTGAGTTTCTTGGGGTGTTCTTCTCAGTCTGTAGTATTTCCGAACCCCCGGTAGAGTCACAAAAATTTAAACACTAAATAATAAAAAAACAAAAAAATAAAAATAAAAAAAAACTTCAAGGGGAATAAATTTGATTTCATTTTATTTTTATTCAAATACAGATTCTCTATCTGCGATAAATAGGGTACACAATGTTGTTACATCATATGAATAAGATAATCCTTGCCTATTCAGCCATTGAAATAGCATGCAAGATTTTGTGTATAAACTGTCACATTTTCAGAAGTAAGTACATATGTCGTTAGATAATTAATTTATTAGAGACTACAGAGATTAGTGTTATATTAAATAAGATTCTTTAAAAAAAAATCTCAACAATTACAATAAGAAATAAATACTATTTGAAGTCATTAAGACTAGAGTTTAAATCATTGAATACATAAATACCCATAAAAAAAAAATTATCATCCAGCTGATACTTTAACATTGGGTCAAATGTAATGATAAATAATTGATGCCTTTCATTAGTAAATTTAGTATAATAGACTTTCTTTTTGAGTTGAAAAGTTTAACTTCATCAGGAAATTTACGATCATCCATAGTTTTGGGCATTCTGTTTGCAAAAGACTAATTAAAGTAGGTAATTTATTTAAATCGGCGCGTAAGCGTAAGAGGAGCCTGAAGATGCTTTAAAAAAAAAAAAAAAAATTAAAAAAATACTAGGATATTGCGATCGTTATAATATGTCAATTTAAAATAAGAGAGTTAAAGCGTCGAATACGGCATAAAAATACACGTGAACGAGTTAATAGCGAAATATACCTATAATGTACCTAGTGACGGTATTATTACGGGTTGCGAAAAAAAACCTTGCAATAAATTTAATTAAGTCTAAATAATGTATCATCTAATTTTAACAAAGACACCGCTACTTACTCCTCAACTGAAAATGGTGTTAATGAGTACTTGTATTTTAATGATAAGAGATTGATTACAGATTTAAGACGGCAAACATTTATGATTGTAAAACGTAGTGAATGCATTAATTTTAGTGATTTAAGTATAGTGATGTATGTAGGCAGGATGTGAAAAATGATTGTAAATTATCGAGTACATACATATGCGTGTGTATAAGTGATTGATGAGGGATTTAAACCTTAAAATTGAATTGAGTCTGAGTAATGTACTTATCATCTAATTTTGGCGAAGACACTGCTACTTGCTCTTCAACTGTAAACAGTGTCAATGAGTAATTGTAATTTGATGACATGAGATTGAAAATTACAAATTTAAGACGACAAACATTAATGATTGTAAAACGGAGTGAATGCATAATTTTAGTGATTTAAGTATAGTGATGTATGTAGGCAGGATGTGAAAAATGATTGTAAATTATCGAGTACATACGTATGCGTGTGTATAAGTGATTGATGAGGGATTTAAACCTTAAAATTGAATTGAGCCTGAGTAATGTACTTATCATCTAATTTTGGCGAAGACACTGCTACTTGCTCTTCAACTGTAAACAGTGTCAATGAGTAATTGTAATTTGATGATATGAGATTGAATAATTACAGATTTAGGACGATAAACATTAATGATTGTAAAACGGAGTGAACGCATAATTTTAGAGTGATTGAAATATAGTTATAGTGAGGGTGCTCTCGAGCCGGGCAAGATTGGCGTAAACGACCTCGCCGCCCTCGATTGGTAAGAGACATCGCAGTTGTGTGTCGTTCTGGTGAAAGAAGTAACCTTTGCGGCATGCAGCTATACCATAGTAGTGACGGGTGTTCTCGAGCCGGGCAAGATTGGCGTAAACGACCTCGCCGCCCACGATTGGTAAGAGACATCGCAGTTGTGTGTCGTTTTGGTGAAAGAAGTAACCTTTGCGGCATGCAGCTATACCATAGTAGTGACGGGTGTTCTCGAGCCGGGCAAGATTGGCGTAAACGACCTCGCCGCCCACGATTGGTAAGAGACATCGCAGTTGTGTGTCGTTCTGGTGAAAGAAGTAACCTTTGCGGCATGCAGCTATACCATAGTAGTGACGGGTGTTCTCGAGCCGGGCAAGATTGGCGTAAACGACCTCGCCGCCCACGATTGGTAAGAGACATCGCAGTTGTGTGTCGTTCTGGTGAAAGAAGTAACCTTTGCGGCATGCAGCTATACCATAGTAGTGACGGGTGTTCTCGAGCCGGGCAAGATTGGCGTAAACGACCTCGCCGCCCACGATTGGTAAGAGACATCGCAGTTGTGTGTCGTTCTGGTGAAAGAAGTAACCTTTGCGGCCGGCTATACCATAGTAGTGAGGGGTGTTCTCGAGCCGGGCAAGATTGGCGTAACGAACTCGCCGCCCACTATTGGTAAGAGACATCGCAGTTGTGTGACTTACTGGTGAAGGAAGTAACCTTTAAGCCACGCAGCTATACCATAGTAGAAGGTTCTGTAGTAGTTTAAGTGTATGTAATTATATACGTACAGTAAAAATCTTAATTTAGGTAATTATAAAAGTGATGCGAGTGATACGTTCAATTTTATTATATAGTTAAACAATGTATAATGGAAATATAAATTATAGTTAATTAGAACGAAGAGACTCGTTCCCATAGGATGGCCGACTGTTACAGAATTTGTAGGCATATTTATTATTTTTATAAGATACTGCCATTAGTTTGAAGTTTGACAGTGACAAGTTGACATTTGACGTTGACACGTCAAACGTCAAAGTGATGTGGAGAGAACAGAGTATATGTCAGGCTTCCGAGTGAAACGCCAGTCAGAGGGCGGACGCGATTAGATCAATAAGGTCAGTAAAACTTTGTTTGTGAGTTTCTGTTGAGGAGTAAATTAGTAGTGAGGTTAAATAAATTTTGTTAAAATATTGTGATTCGTTTGATTTATCTCCCTCCTGCGATGTCTTTAACACTAATGTTAATATTGATATCACCTATGAGGATAATATTAGGGTAATGAGATAGGTCCCTGTATAAATTATTAAGGCCGGCATAGAATTCCTCATGATGGTGATTAGTTGAATAAGATGGTGAACGATAAATCGCGACCACCGCTAGCCGTCCAACCACTTCACATACAAGACAAGAAGCATAACTGATAATAGGTTCACGCACCGACACATTGAGCCCATCCCTAGTGTAAATTGCAACACCGTCGTTCTGATTTTTCAAATTGTTTGTACGGTGTGCCCGGCAACCAGTCAGAACAGGCAAGTTATCCACCTTACTCAACCAACACTCGGATAGCACAAGGATATCAATTTCAATTTTAGATGTACTTAGTAATGTTAATAGGCTATCAAAATTTTTGTTTACACTACATATATTTATATGAAAAAGAGATATATTAGAATCAGAATTATTTATATATTTTAGACACTCTTGTGGATCACACACAAAAGATTGCATGTTATCGATGCAATCTAGTTCATTGTTTATTACATTAATGTTAGCCATTTATGGTTCAAGAAAATATCAATAAATAATATGCGAAAAAAAAAAAAACAAAATGAAAATTATAGGAAATTACATATAAAGAAACAATAGCATGCATTAAAAACACCTGTATCCCCACCATCAGTCACAACATAGACTTGTCATCGAGTTCCTGCAGACATTTTTCAGTATTTATCAAGACCTGTCTTTCACCAACCTTCTTACGGAGGAAGATTCTACCATTAGCAATCCAGCAAAAGGCATACTGTTTATTTCTCGCAAATTCTCGGGCCAGTATGTATGGATATTTGTATAACAATATAGGTAGGCAAGTGTCATATCATGGGTTTCATTTTGACATATCTGTAGTGTTAATTTGTTCGCGAACCACGCCCGTGTTCCTGTCACCCATACCCTAAATTAATGACAAATAGGAGACCCCACCCAGATAAATGTCACGCGGCGGTGTTTTCGATGGCTAATTGACTACGTTCACCCTTTGTTAGAAATGACGGCCATAATAGGCCAGTTAACCCGTTACGCACCGCACGCAAACGTATGTGTGATACTGTGACTAATTAATCACTGCTTGGCCAAATGTTGTTTCGTTCTTAAAAAAGTGTAATTATTTTGCGTTTTGGGTTTGCGTTTTTCGCACTTTAGCTCATTTATTCTGCATTGGGTTACGTAGGTATTTTGTTAAAAATGTATTTACATTGTAAGCTGAGGAAGGAAGTTTTGGTTTCTAGTACCTACTGCTCTCTAAAGACTTCTTGATGTCACGGCCCTATAGTTTTAGTCTGTATATTATTGCTCGGAGTGCAGATATTGCATTTGAGGGTGTGTAACATCTGTCCCGACTGTTGAAATATTGGTTCGGATTACAGAATGGTTTAAGATTTGCTCTTGTATACAGTGCTCGGTGACGGCACACACACACACATAGTCACACCTTTATCCTCTAAGGGGCAGGCAGAGACCTTATAGTTTTATGTCCCACTTAATAGGTGTTGAATCTATTGCCTAAGAAATTTATAGAAAAAAATCTTTGACAAGGGCATACAGGCCTAACACTACATTTCACCTGCTGTATTTTGTCTCTCATAATAAGTAACGGCCTTCAGTTAAAACTTTTTGAACCACCTAATCAATGGCTTTACATGCCTTTTGGAGCACGGAAACGTTTTCATAAGGAAATACCATAAATGGTCACCAATCTCTGGACTCACCGTAGCGTAAAATGATTAACTCAGTGATCGTATACAGAATACCATGCTAGTTGGGTTACGAGAGCTTCGTTTTCAAGCCAAAACCTCAGCAATTGCGTGACTGATATTGTACGAAAGTCACGCGGAAAATTTTTCAATTTACTACCATAATACATACGAAAGCCTTATTCGATATAAAGTATTCTATGAAAATTCCTATAAGTAATAAATCTATTGGATCATCTTTTCCTGGCATTATAAAAAATGTCTCGCCGTGAACGTATGAATACTTTTGTAACAGTACATTTTACGCCTCGTAAAATACAACATAATATCAACTCTGGTAATAAGTACGAACATAATACATGAGAATCATGTTTTACGACATATTTTATGTTCTAGCTTCTTTCATTTTACGCTTAAGAAGATAATTTATGTTATATGGAAAACATATTTTCAGATTTACGCCAAGTTAGTTGAGGTAAGTTTCGAAAGATATTTTGACTAATAAGTTTCTTGAAGTACAGCTGGATTAATATGAATGGGAGTTTGTTCGAAATTGTTTATTAACTGAACGTGAAAATTGTGAGCTGGAATAAAATGCACGTCTAGAATAATCATAATTTAGCCTATACTTATAATAAAAAGAGGAATGATTTCATTGTTTGTTTCCATTGAATAGGTTTCAAAACTACAAAACCAATTTGCAAATTCTTTAGACTGTTTAGAAGCTGTTTCATTCCTGGTGAACATAGGCTATATTTATGCTCATATGTCTACGAGAAAAGAAACTACGCAGGCGAAATCGCGTGACGTCACCTTGGCTTATGATAAACCGACTGATATTGAATCTGACCTAAAACGTCTAGTTAGATGACTATAATTAACCGCATTATTATCTACTGCAGCCACAAACTGACCATTATTATCGATTGTAGGTTGTCTTGATTGAAATTTGATGCAAACGTTGGTCTATCAAACTCTAGTGCTGTGCTTTATACCTGTATCTATGACAGCACGTATGATGCAAACTGTGTCATCGTATATTGTAAGATTTAGGGTAGCACAGTCATCAAAAATTTACATGGTAATTGAAACTGAGGCATGAGATTCTTTTATGAATAATAATATTATATTGTAGAAGTCGACGTGTCTTTTTTTATTTAACATGAGGGAAAATTCTGCGTGGATGTTATGCCGGACTCCTACCGACTAAGAAAACCTCACGTATCCTGCCTAACAGCCTTCGGTTGAGAGCACCAGGTAAACCCTAGTTTTCCTATATAAAAAGGCGTGCAATATGGTGGACGACTCTTTTTCGCTGGTCGACCGCTGCAGATTAAGAAAATACACACCTTGGTTTTTGGTGTTATCCATGTGCTATCAGTCTCGCTGTGATTGTAAGAATGTTCTTAGTTATTTACTAATTAGGTACTTGTGGAATGATTATGTTCAGGGTGTAGTAAATTTGTTAAATCTACTTTGTAAATTTCCGTGTATATTTTTTTATTAAAATTCCTGGTGATTGATAACAATATAATAATTATTGAATAATGTATCCAGAGCAAGCAAGAGTCAAAACAAAAGGTAAACACGAAGACACTCGTGTTTTCGTGTTACTGCAGTTATTAATACTTCTCTGTGAACCACTGTTATTGTTCTAAGACTAAAGTCTTAACATCTTAGTTGATGTTACCATTCTCCTCACCCTTTAGCCGGGCCGAGGGATATCAAAAGATTATTCACGTCGTACCGGCTAGGGGCGCCCCGTTTATTCGGGGCTATCCCTGGGGGAGCCAGATGGGCGGCTCCCCAAAGCTCCCTAAGGAGCTGAAGACCACGCCTGCACCGCTCTCGGGCGCCCCTCTGTAATAGAGGAGACAGACAGCGGCTGGCACAGGCGTGCGCTAATGGGCACCCCTGGAACACGGGAAAGGTGCCCACCGCCATGTGACCGTTGGTGGGTGGGGTCCCCCGACCTTACGCCCACGGTCAAGAAACAATCGGGGGCGCGAACTGACCCTTTACCAATCTATACTTCAGCGCAGGGTATACCTATACCTAGGCAAGTACACTAATGATCTTCCCTTACCCAAAATCAGCCAACACGCCTAAAGAAAATTAATATTCTCTTCGATAACAATACATAGACACATAACTCTTCCACCCAATTTCAACTGACGTACACTGAATACACAGGACGTTGATGTATCATTAGATACATCAACATCTATTTGTAGCGCATGCAAGTCCCCATCCAATTTGCTACGGCAATCAACTGGTGTTAATAAGTTCAAGCCACGCATGCACTGATCCATACATTCATGAATCTTATCGCTTTGTTCCAATATAATGGGTTTTCAAATTTATGTCTCAATGAAGGTATTTTAAAAGCTTATAGTTTGGTATTGTACTAGCTGATGCTCGTGGCTTAATAATAATAATTATCTGATGTCCGCAGCTTCACCTGCGTAAACTTTTCCCGTTCCCGCTTCCCGTGGGAACTTATTACCGGGATAAAAAGTGGCCTATGTGCTATTCCAGACCATAATCTATCCCTGTACAAAGTTTTAACCAGGTTCGTTCATTAATTAGAGTGTGAAAAAGGTAACAAACATCCACACTCACAAACTTTCGCCTTTATAATATTAGTAAGATAATATTATTATTTTGCTATGTCTGAATGGTTAGGTTTAACTCTACCTTTTTCTACAGGAACTGGTTCCCAATATTAAAATAAATAAAAAAATCAAACAACGTTAACATTTTTTTGTAGCTTGCCAATGTCATGCCACTCGCCGTATGGAAAGCCATGGCGACAACTAGCGATTGGGGGCCACTCTCGCAGTCTACCAGACTGTTGACAGTGTTGGCCCTATGATATGTCTCTTCACGTTCCGCTTGGACAAGAACAGACTGGAGAAGAATAGAAGAAAGAAGATTCATTATAAACAAAATGACACATTACATTCCCGTGTAACAGGTAGATGGTGCCGACGTGAAAGAATTAGTCAGTTAAGAGTAATGTCTCAGTGGTCCGGTGGATAGGACTAGGACGTCTGCCACGGATTGGCAGAATACGCAGGTTCGAGTACTGCTCCAGACCGATAATTTTATCACATTAACATTAAATTTAGTTAGCATACTAATTGCCTATCAAAATTATCTCTAACTAGCGGACGTCACGCGGTTTTACGAGGGTAACGTTCCCGTTCCCGTGGCAATACGGGAATAAAATATGGTCTATGTTCATCGGGAATAATGTAGCTTCCCATCAGTAAAAACAATTTTTCAAATCGGTTTAGTAGTTTCGGAGCCAAACCAACAAACAATCAAATCTTTCTTCTTTATAATATTTATCTCAAATGACATGTTATTTTTACCCTTAATTCGACAAGATTTTTTTGTCAATAAATATATGTTTGTGATATAGATTTTGGTTCTTAGCTTATTGGAGACCCTAGAAAAATTACTAAATCAATCTATTTCAGTTTTCTGAAAAACCTATGTCCACTATACTGGACATTGCCGAGTATGTGAGAAAGTGAAGCGCTTTGACCATGTGCAGTATACTTCCCATTATCAAAGATATGAAGTTAAATAACAAGGGGATTTCTTATGAAATTATTTGATACATTTAGGTTTATTTCAATAAAAAGGGCTGTTTTGCCCGCACAAAGGGTTCATCTTTAGTATCGTAAACCTTATTGTGAATGGCGTAGTAAGTAATGAATGATTGGGGTGCTGGGTAGGACAACCTCCACGTGGTGCATCCTGGTAACGTGGACGACGATGTGGACTTCGCCTGAGGCGCACGTCGTCGCCCACGGCCAATAGTCCACCAAGGAGGGGGGGCCTTTATGGCCGGTTTGGAGTTCTCCACATGCGCTCTGTTATGCAGAGCGTACTTAGTGGAGCACTCCCAGGGCGACGAGTACTTCGCCACTGAGTGATCAGTGGCGAAGTACACGGTTCCATAGGAACCATCGTTCGGCCGAGCCGTAACCCCGTCTGGCAACAGACGGGCACGGTGGCTCTCTGGAGTTGCGAGGAAGAAAACCTCTCTAAAAATTACCCCGAAACTCACGCTCTGACGCCCGGCTATTTGTTGCATCGCTGGGGGGAACTCAGTGCCTAGGGCGTCACTCCCACCTTCCCACCCTTCCCATCCTCACATCCTCTCCCAACTTCCCCACTCCCACCCTTACGTCGGCGGACGCAAAACCGCAAAACTTACTATGGAGGAAATTACTACAGTTGTAACTACCCAGGAGCGCACCCGGACAGTGTCAGGGGAATCGCTTGCCATGTCTCGGCATGGCGACCCCCGCCAGGGTTCATCCCTGGTGGTATATGGGAGGGGTCACCATAGTTTAGGCCCAGGGGTGTGCCTTAAAACCACCCCCAGTGACGCGGAGGTCGCGTCAACCCGTGCTGGCTCGGAGATGGAGTCGGCGGTCGACATGGGCACCGAAACCGAGGGCAACCTCGCCGATTGCAACCATGCCGACGTAGCAAGGAAAAGACCCAGGTCGAGCGGACCAGGCAAAGGCCTGTTCCGCCGGCCTGGTGAGGAGGAGGAAACATCAACAAGTGAGGAAGACCTTCCTAGGAAGGTAGCAGCTACAACCGCGGGTAGAGGTCGGAAAGCCGACCTCTACAGAGCGAAAGGTAGCAGAGCAGCAGCAGAGCCGCCGGCAATTGTGCCCCCGCTGCCAAGCGGGAAGGTCACGGAGGTGCAGGCGGCGGTGAACATCTTGGCGGCTCTTTCCCGCATTTCTGGCGCCGTAAAAGGCCAGAAAAACATTGCGGGAAAGAAGAGACTCGTGGCGGACGCGGTCTCAGGCGCCGCCAAAGCGCTGGAGGAGCTCCTAGAAAGGAGCGTCTCCAGCGAGGAGGATAAGCTCCGGGCTCGGGTCGCGAGCCTGGAGAAGGAGCTTGCCGATTCCCGCAACCAACAACAGCTGATGCGGGAGGAGATCGACAAGCTCACGCAGCTGGTCCAGGGGACCGGGGAGGCCCGGGGTGTGAAAACCCCCGCTCCTCGTGCACCACCCAAAGCGACACCTACAATGGTCCAGCTGCTGGAGGCCATTGAGAGACGCCTCGGCGTCCTGGAGGACCGGGCATACCGCCCGCCGCTGGCGGCACCCGTCGTCACGTCATACGCGACGACGGCTGCACCCAGTGGTGCATCTGGTCTCAAGAAAATGGCCTCCGCCGCGACCGCTACCCGGAAGACGGCAAAGGGGGGGAGTGGCAACCCCACCTCCCCCAGCACAGCCATCGCTCCCACTGCACCCCAGATTCCCTCGCGAGAGGGGGTCTGGGAGGTGGCGGGAGCAAAGAAGAAGGCGGCGAAGGCTGCCAGAAAGGCGGAAGCTGCCGCAAAAGCGGCAAAGGCCGCCGCGGCGAAGGCGCCAAAGAGGCTCCGCGCTCCTCGCTCCACTGCCGTCGTCATCACGGTGACGACAGAGGGCAAAGCGAAGGGCGTGGGGTACGCCGAGGTCCTGAGGCAGGCGAAAGCCTCAGTCGACCTCAAGGCCCTCGAGATTGAGGGAGGTCTCCGGTGCAAGGTGACGCGCACCGGAGCACGCCTCCTCGAGGTCTCTGGCGCCACCAGCGGCCCTAAAGCGGATGCCCTAGCGGCAAAGCTGAGGGAGTCGCTGGACACGGGCGACGTCCGCGTCACCAGACCAAACAAATGCGCGAGTATGCGCATTTCAGGTCTGGATGATGCGGCCACGACGGAGGAGATAATCTCCGCCGTCGTGGAGGCGAGTGGCTGCCCCCGTGATCAGGTGAGGTCAGGCGAAATCCGCTTTGGCCCCACTGGTCACGGGTCGGCGGTCGTGAGCTGTCCCGTCGCGGCGGCCCAGAAAGTGGCGGACGGACGGAGCCTCCTTATTGGAGGCTTCCTGAGGGCGCAGGTGCATCTCCTGCAGCCCCGCGAAGACAGGTGCTATAGGTGCCTGGTCGTGGGGCATGTAGGAGTGCAGTGTACGGCGGAAGTCACCGTGGGCGATCGGTGCTTCCGCTGTGGTCAGCCCGGTCACACGGCCCTTGCCTGTGACGCTCCGCCACGCTGTTTTAAATGCGTGGCGGAGGGCAAGGAGGCAAACCACCGGGCGGGCAGTAAGACCTGCGCTGCCTCAAGGCCGAAGCCCCGTCCGTCCGCACGGAGGGGTGAGGGTGTGGATGCACGTTCGCGGCAAGGTGCGGATATGGACGTCCATTAATGGACACCCATATCCGCATCCTGCAGGTGAATCTGAACCACTGCACTGGTGCTCAGGACCTTCTGTACCAGAGCATCAGGCAGTGGTCCATTAATATTGTTGTCGTCGCCGAGCCGTACTGGGTTCACCCGGGAAGCCCGGTGGATCTGGACGGCATGGCGACCATCTTTGGGGGGACCGGCGCGGACGACTCGCGCCTAGCGCTTATTGCTAGGGGCCTGGGTTGCGTCGCGGCGGAATATGAGGGTGTGGCTGTCGTGGCCGTTTACATCTCGCCGAGCCTCGACCAGCATCAGTTTGAGCTATGGCTCCCTGAGCTGGACGTCGTTCTCGCTGCATGCCGGCCTCGCCCTGTCCTGGTCCTGGGAGACTTCAATGCCTGGTCGCAGGCTTGGGGCTCCCGGGAAACCAGAGGCAGGGGGAGGATACTGGAGGACTGGGTCACTACACGTGGCCTAGTCATCCTGAACCGGGGGAATGTCGCAACCTGGACGCGGCGGGGGCTCAGCTCGGTCATAGACGTTTCGTTTGCGACCCCTGAGCTCGCCCGCCGTGTCCAGGGATGGCGCGTGGTGGAGGAGGAGGAGACGTCGTCAGATCACCGATATATTCGGTTCGACGTCTCCCCTCCACCTAACCTGCCGCCAACAATCGCGAATCCCCCGGAACCGCGTTGGGCACTCCATCGCCTGGATCGGGAGGCTCTCCTGGAGGCGGCCATCGTGCAGGCCTGGATTCCGACAGCGGACGGGCCTGCCGATGTTGATGCCGAAGTGGAGTGGTTCGGGAGAGCCATGTCGCACATCTGCGATGCGGCGATGCCCAGGGCTAGGCCCAGACCGGCGAGGAAGCAGGTGTACTGGTGGACGCCGGAAATCGCGCAGTTGCGCGTGGATTGCGTTACCGCGCGCCGCCGGTACACCAGATTCCGCCGGAGGCGTCGCCGCCCAGACGATGCGGCAGCCCGAGAGACGGAGCTTTATGATGGGTACAAGGAAGCCAAGAGGACCCTCCAGACGGCCATCAAGCGGTCCAAAAAGTTGGGCCGCGATGAGCTGATGGAGACTCTGGAGCGGAACCCGTGGGGGCGCCCGTACCTTATGGTAAGGGGCAAATTACGCCCTAAGGCGCCCCCACTGACTCAGAGTCTCCAGCCGGAGCGGCTGGAGGAGGTCCTGGACTCCTTGTTCCCGTCGAGAGCGGAGGAACATATTTCTCCGCGCATGGCTCCGTCTCAGGCGCCCAACGCGGAAGGCAGCGAGAACGACGTGCCCGTAGTCACTGAGGGTGAGTTAGGGGCGGCAGTACTGCGGCTTAAATCCCGCAGAAACACCGCCCCTGGACCCGACGGCACTCCAGGCCGAGCGTGGGTCCTGGCTCTCGAAGAGCTTGGGCCTCGACTAATTGGGCTCTTTAGCGCATGCCTCGAGAAAGGCCAGTTTCCCAAGTTCTGGAAGACAGGGAAACTGGTCTTGATTCGAAAGGCGGGGCGGCCGGCAAATTCCCCATCAGGGTACCGGCCGATCGTGTTGCTCGACGAGGTGTGCAAGCTCTTTGAGCGCATTATTGCACAACGCCTCGTCGGGCACCTCACACGCGTGGGGCCTGATCTGGCGGATAGCCAGTTTGGCTTCCGTCAGGGACGCTCCACCGTGGACGCGATCATGCGCATTAGAGGCCTGACGGAGGAAGCAGTCTCACAGGGTGAGGTGGTGGTGGCGGTGTCTCTCGACATCGCCAACGCATTCAACACCTTGCCCTGGAGCTGCGTCAGGGAGGCGCTTATCTATCATGGAGTGCCTCCCTACCTCCGTCGAATTGTCGTGGCTTATCTCTCCGAGAGAGCCATAACTTACCCGAGCTGGCTAGGGCCGGGTCGGCGAGATGTGTCGTGCGGTGTTCCACAGGGATCGGTTTTAGGGCCGCTCCTGTGGAACATCGGTTACGACTGGGTGCTGCGTGGTCCGTTGCTCAGAGGGGTCGGCGTAACGTGTTACGCCGACGACACCCTCGTTACGGCGCGGGGAGCAACGCACCGTGCCGCAGCACTTAAGGCCACGGCAGGGGTTGCTCAGGTCGTGGGTCGGATTCGGCGGCTGGGTCTCGAGGTCGCCCTTCACAAATCCGAGGCTCTGTGCTTCCACGGACCTCGGATGGGGCCACCTGCGGGATCCAGCCTACAGGTAGGGGGCGTCAGCATCGGCATCGAGCCCTCGATGAAATATCTGGGGCTCGTGCTCGATGGCCGGTGGAACTTCGGACATCACTTCCGAAGTTTGGTCCCAAAACTGAGGGGAGCATCGGCCGCACTCGCGCGGCTGATGCCCAACATCAGGGGACCCAACGCTCCCTACAGGAGGCTGTACCTGGGGATCGTGCGAAGCATGGCCCTGTACGGGGCTCCCGTATGGGCGGAGACCCTGACGGCCAGCAATGAGGCTAGACTGCTGAGCCCGCAGAGAGTGATGGCCGTCAGGGTGATAAGAGGATACCGCACGATCTCCGGTGAGGCGGCATGTCTCCTAGCCGGGACCCCTCCATGGGACCTGGAAGCGAGAGCCCTTGCGTCACTGTTCAGATGGCGCAAGGAGGCGCTGGAGCGGGGCCAAAGGCCTGCGCCTCGAGAAATCGAGGCCCAGCGGACCCTGCTCCACCAGGAAACCGTGGAGACATGGAAGGTGCGACTTGAGCAACCAAAGGGGGGATTCGCCACAATCGCGGCCGTCAGACCGGTCATGGACGAGTGGCTGGAGAGAAGACACGGTGCTCTCTCCTACCGGTTGACACAGATGCTTGCCGGGCACGGTAGCTTCGGTAGGTATCTGTGGCGAAAACACCGGGAAACCACGGCCGAGTGTCAGCACTGCGAGGACCGCAGCGATGACACGGCGCTCCACACGCTGGTGGAGTGCACGGCGTGGGCACAACAGCGACAGGTCCTCGTAGTGGGTCTGGGCGTGGACACTCTCTCGCTTGAGGCCATGGTGCGAGCCATGCTCTCCAGCGGGAGTAAGTGGGACTGCGCTGCCTCTTTCTGCGAGCAGGTCATGCTCGCGAAGGAGGCGGCGGGCCGGGTGCGGGAGAGAACTCTCCCACCCGAGTTCCGCAGTCGGCGTCCTGGGCGCCGCCGACGTGTCTTCGCCGAGGACTATCGGCCTCCATGACCGGGGGTCTGAGGACGGTGAGAGGGCCGCTCACCGTCCTTACAGAAGCAGGCCCATGACGGCAGCGTGACGTGAGCACTCACGCACGCCCCCCCTTAGAAGCGGGGTCACACCCGAAACCCCCCATAGACGCGGGATTGCACCCGAACCACCCCCTGGGCGAGGCCGCATTGGCGGCCGTAGGTCTGTTGGGAGTCACGGGACATCCTTCCTGAGGGCTTACCCGGGGCTCTCAACCATAGGCTGTTGGGCGTTACGTGAGGTTTTTTAGTCGGTAAGAGTCCGGCATAGCATCCTACGAGGATTTTCCCTCACGTTAAAAAAAAAAAAAAAGTAATGAATGATTTGGTGATAGTACCTAACAATGATAAAGCCAAACTTGGTAAACCACTTTAATTTTTTTCACCATTTGGAGATAGTACACTGTTCGTAATAGGAGTCGTCCTAAGTTCTTATATTCCATAAAATAAGTTCTGGCTTTATGCTAAACCTCATACGAATATCCTCTGCAAAATATAGGTGACAAAATATGTCCAATTGTAGGCTCATAACCGTAATCTATCTTCTACAGAAGTTAATAGAGCGTGTCATCAATACTCGGCCTAAGGTATTCTGTTATAGCAGTGAGTCTTGATATTTTTATGGACTGGATCCGTGGTCTACGATCGATATTGCCAAAAAGGCTTTGCTGAGTTTTACCCAGCTCTATGTCCAATAGAAGAATTAGGTTCGTACTTGACGGTAGCTACTCTGAATGATCTACTTATAGTCTATGTATTGACGGCATTCATTGTCATGCGGACGACGGTATACAGGTGCATTTATTGTTATGAGTCGCACGGTCGCACCTTGCTTCGCATTGGAAGAAACTGTTGTCCAACGACACGTTCAGTATCGTGACACCAGAATACCAGTTTTACTCGTGCTATACAAAGGCGATTCATGAGGATCATCAATGATCCTCTACTTACAGGTGGTAGCTGGTCCCATCGCAACCAGAGAAACTTAGGTTTTTTTTTCTATCGCGTGTAAAATGTTATTGCAGGGTCAGCAGCGAGAGCATTGCGGCTCTAATGTTGCAAATTTTCATATGCTACGAACTACTTTCGACCAGGTAAGTCGTAAGCTTGTTTGCCACCACGGTTCTATTTTTGACAAAATCGCAATTAAAAAGAGAAAACTCTTTTTTTTTCAAATATTTACTTTCTCTTTATTATCGTATTCAGAACTACTGTCTACATCTAAAATTGCCTTTTGAGGTGGCACCAACAGGCAACAAAACTATGTCCTCTAGACTTGAGGCACTAAAAATCAAAAAGTATGTAGTTAGAGTAAACACATTTTAAAAGTGTGCCCGTTAAATTTAAAAAAAAAAGAAGAAGAATACTGGACAAAGATGTCTATATTTACTTTTCTACTACATCGGCAATGGGTAGAATACTGTACATGGTATTTAGTGGTTAATTTTCCTATATTTCGATGATGGGTAGTATGCTGGTCAACAAGTTATTAGGCATTGTAAATACTAAAAAGAAATACAGTAATACACTAAAAACATTATGAGTAGCTTATAATATCTGTTTATTTTTTTTGATCTCTAACAAAATTTCATAACAAGACGATGTAAAATAATAAAAATATCGGTAACTTAATTGAGAGTCCATATGGCGAGTCCTGTCTACCCTCCATCTCGTCGTTACTTGTTGTGATGCGCCAAAGTACATGTGCTGTCGATTTTGACACATACTCTTAGATACATTAGGGAGCTATACAGCGCTATAAACTCAAACAACACTGTATATTTTTCAGTGCACGTTTTTTTTTTCTTCATTGGGAAGTACACTGGACAGCGTCGAATTAAGGGTTAAACATAATACAAGATATTACAAAATGCTAGTCTTTTTACTTAAATAACAACACGATCACGCTTTCAACTCGTTGAAGAGAAGACTCGAGACCTCGTCACAATTATTCAGAAATTGAAGAATATAACTTTGAAACAGAAATTAAACTTATTGATTTAGTCTGTCGAGTTTAAGGTAAAGTTATGTGATGTAATTTGAAATTTCATAAGGACATTTCGCACAACGTTTTCGACTCGTAATTATAATTCCTTTGTCAAAAGCTGTTAGTAGGTAATGCTGAATAATAACTGCTCCAAATTTGTTTATTTATGTAATTATCTTTACGTTTTAGTCATATATTTTAAGGAGCGATTATTCAGCTTGTATATAGAGTAGGTAGTTTGGAGAAAAAAGTTCAATAGCACTGTTTATTTCTAAAACAGATATCTTCCAGTTAACCGGCGAGAGGAGAACATGATATGAAGTAATTGGAATAGATAGAAGTGTGTGAGAAAACTAGGTAACAACATAGACAAAAAAAATACTCACATAAATAAGATACCTATACATACTTGTGATGATTATTATAGGTAAATTATACGTACAAGATAATGGAAATATAAATAAATATAGGAGAAATGACGACAATAGCAATTAAAAGTTGTACAGAGGTAGTACATGCGGATTTTGTTCTTAAAATTCATTTACAAATTGGAAGGTTCTAATCCAGAGGGACGTTAAACCGTCAAGTATCGGAGTATCAATATCTCCTTTGTACCCAATTAGACAAAATTTGGGCCAATTATACGCTATACACTCGATAAGCTTTATCGAACTTTGGGTAAAGTACTTATCAACTTAAGTCTTCATTTATAACAAGAGGGTTTTAAATTAATCCAAAAATAATGACGTGTTCATTGGCAAAGGTTTATATTTGTTACATTACCTACTTATTTGCTAGCTGAGATAAGAGTAGATTATGTTATTTTATTCCATTGAACCTGCACTTTTAAGCCTTATATCGCAAATTGCAAGCCCAAAAAAGAAAATTTCTGATTATAGCCGCAGGCAAAACTAAAAATTGATTGATTAATTTTTGGATTTAGTGAGAACTCTACCATCTAAATGGTGTAGTCTTTCCTATCTGCGACTCCAAGCACTACCAGCCTTAAAATATTTACTGTTTTCCTTCAAAGAACCAATAGCTAGCAAGGTAAGAACATTAAAGCGGCAATAAGCTGATCATTTTAGTTTGTTCAGGATTCAACGAATTCAACGGATTATGGAGTAGTTAGGTTCAGATTCTATGATTAGGAATCCTGTGCTGCAAATTACCCAACCAATTATGGCCTGGATTCGTAAGTTGGTTCTCCATTCTTCAAGGTATCGCCCAAAATTTTCTAGTGGTGGATGTTGAGAACGTTCTACCATATACAAATAAAGACAACGAAACTTATTTAAATGAGATAGATCAAAAAATCGTTGTTCATTTTGCAGTTCACTTTATATCTTGTTCTATCACGATGTTATAGCTCATCTTTCTGCAATGCGAATAGATTTGGCAGCAGGCCCGAAGCTTGGCTTTATACTGCTTCACTTTTTAAATTGGGGTAGTGTCTTCGATAAAATATTACGTGGTGTAAAATGTTTTGGGAAAGTTTCATAGGGAGGTATTCGGTCTAGGGAATTTCTGTTATAAATTGCAGTCCATGACTGATAGAATTTATTGAACGAATGTTTAGTACCGTTAGGTATGATTGTACATTTTGTGAAGAGATTTTCAATTTGCAGATGGCCAAATTTTTTTTTGTGTATGTGTGTATTCCTTTTACACAGTTCATATTTCTCAAATATAATTTTCATACAGTATTGCTAATGTAATATTATCTCTGCATCACCCTCAGGTAGACTGGTAGATAATGCCTAAGGCATTAAGTCCGCCTTGTACTTAGTGCTAAAGTTTAAAATAAATAAATAAATAAATATTGCGTGTCTATTGATGTACCTGTTGGAATTTGTCGTTGTGCGCGGTTGTCTATAATAATATATGTTCTTTTAGAGACAGTATCTATTTATTTGTAAAATAAGGGATTTAAGTACATTTCACGTTTAATGGCGTGTCATGTTATTACTACCCGTTCGCTCTAACTTTGCCGCTGGCGTAGAGGCGTATACCCAAATTGTTAATTAGATGAAGTAAATTGACAGTATCTAATGTCACTTCGTCATAGAAAATAAGCAATATTGTATGAAGAAGTGACATTAGTTGCTGTCAATTTACTTCGTCTAATTAAAAATTCGACTTTAGTATGGAGCCGAGCGGCAAAGTTAGAGCGAACAGGCAGTACTTCCATGGTAATTCACTTGATATTCCAATTTATACACTTTATAGCACTATTTTTTATTTATCAATGAATTTAACATTGAAGGGAGATTGCCAATGAAATATTTTAGTCGGTTTTCAATACATTCGAAATTGTTTCAAGCTTAGTGATAATTCTTCACAACATTCGTTCGTATTTCTTATTTGTATTAGGAAGAGGTGGTACCGTATAAATTTGGTCATAAGCCACATCGGATTTACCTTTCTAAATTTATATACATGGGTGAATTATTTTTCTTACCGGTGGTTGCGTATTTCTTTAAATCCTACATGTTTCTAGTTTTTGTAGTCTTAGCTTTATTGACTAAATAAATAAATGGTTTAAAAAACCCTAGAAAATACGCTTTTATAATGCACGAAAAAACCTAAAATAAATTATGGATCGTTCAAGTTGCCTCTATTTCTGGACTGAAGTGTAAACTATGTGCTTTTAGTTATAATATTTGATTGCAAAAGCGTGGGGCGCTGGAACAGGAAAGACTTTCCTGGCGGAAGCTGCATGATGTCTTGTCAGATTAAGGATAAGGTTAACATTTATAAAAGCGTGTTTTTCTCGTGTTTTTAAACTATTAATTTACACTGTCACGCTTTTATATATCTATTGTAACTTTTACTGTTTTATATCATTTTAAATTTTGGAACTGTATTAACTATGATAGGCTTTAATTGAAATGCATAACATACCTTGAAAAGTAAAGTAGTTAATCACGCGCCTATGCATTTTTAACACCCACTTTTGTCAGTTTTTCGTAACGCCCGCGTAATAGGAGCAAACCTATTACCTTTACGGATTTCTATTAGATAATTCATAGGTAGGTCCTTAAAGTTTCGGCATTCCGAGATATTTAGTACAATATGTAGTAATCATGTAATAAGAATACAAACGCATATATCCCCAAGCGGGTTTTTAACGGTAACCAAAGATATCTCGGACAAGAACGCTACATTTTGCCACTGTTAACGTGTTCCCCTCATGTATCTACTTAATTGCCTGAAAGAAGAGGCGTTCCCTTTGGCAGCATAAACGTTATGCTCTTGTGCGACCTCATGCAGCTTTCGCCAGGATTTTTTATTAAATAAGGATTAGTATTAATAGGAATTTGATTACAAAAAAGTATTTCTTGTTCTAGCGCCCCACGCTTTTACAATCAAATATTATAACTAAAAGCACATAGTTTACACTTCAGCCCAGAAATAGAGGCAACTTGAACGATCCATAATTTATTTTGGGGTTTTTCGTGCATTATAAAAGCGTATTTTTCTAGGGTTTTTTAAACCATTTATTTATTTTATACTTTTAGTCACAACATTTGTACCTTTACTAGCTGTTCCCTGCGGCTTCATCCGCGTAGAAGTCGTTATCGCATAAAATCATTACCCTACTTTCGCGCAGTCAGTTAAAAAGTAGCCTATATCCTTCCCTTAAACTCACACTATCTTTATAACAAATTTCATCAAAATCTGTTCAGTGGTTTAGGTGTGAAAACGTAACAGACAGACAGACAAAGTTACTTTCGCATTTATAATATTAGTAGGGATTTCTGTATTACATGGTGTTCTGTCTGAGTTCGACTAATGTGAAAATATTTCATTATTACTCTAATACATATACATTTTATACAGGTACCTATGTCAATATTTACACTCAATATAAACTTCAATATATAACAGGTTTGTTATAATCTTAAACCCTAATCGTGGTCAAAGTCCATTACACGACTATTCTAACAAATCCAAACACAGCTATGATACGATGTTCAATCATGAAGTTACAGTTCACATCTTACGACTCCATCATCAGATCAGTTTGACAGCACCATATTATTATATTGTTATCAGAACTACAAACATCTGCCAATTTTCATGACGCTACGATCCTTGGAAGATGGGTAAATTAGTTACCGGAGATTCCATTGCATAGTTTTACAAGTCAATTAAAAAAAGGTTTGTTATAACCGCGCGCGCCAAGTAAACCCATAGTTTTATGTAGGTATTATATTGATGGCACCAACTTCAATATTATATTGAATTAAATATGATAAATCAAAATACATATTACTTTGTGCTAAGTAAATTTTATTTTTCAGGATTTGCTTGAAGTCGGTTTTATTTTTTATTGAAAAATTTTTTTTCATCATTTTAAGTGGCGGGTGAATCGAAAAATATATCTATCTAAGTGAACGTTCTCATCGATACAAATCAATCAAGCCCAAACACAAGGTAGCTGCTGTAAATCGTTAAGGAATTCCCTCGACTATCTTTCGGTTCCATCATCAGATCGATTCCAGACATTCATTAAATTGTAGTACCTTTAAGCACTAAATTAAAAAGTTAACAAACGTACTAGTTGTCCCTACAATTTTCGGTGGTTGCCCTCGATTTCTCCTGAATCCCATCATCAGATTCTGACCTGGTGAAATTGGGACCACCTCAGCAGTGAACTCTATCCAACAAAAAGCAAATTTGAAATTCGTCTATAATTGACGAAATATCGGTGAACATACATAAAACATTGAGAACTTCCTTTTTTTTGAAGTCGGATCTATCAATCTAAGTGTAAAGTTCTCATCAATACAAATCAATCAAGCCCAAACACAAGGTAACTGCTGTAAATTGTTAAGGAATGCCCTCGACTGTCTTTCGACTCTATCATCAGATCGACTCCAGACCTTCATTAAAATGTAGAACATTAAAGCACTTAATTAAAAAGTTAACAAGCGCACTAGTTGTCCCTACAATTTTCGGTGGTTGCCCTCGTTTTCTCCTGGATCCCATCATCACATCCTGACTTGGTGAAAATGGGACCACCTCAGAAGTAAACCCTATTCAACAAAAAAAGAAATTTTGAAATCCGTCTATAATTGACGGAAATATCGCTTAACATACATAAAAAAAAATACATACAGACGAATTGAGAACCTCCTCCTTTTTCTGAAGTCGGTTAAAAAACCGGCTTTATACAGAATATTAGAAAAAAGTAAAACATAAATTTACTCACCTCTAGCATAATGTATTTATTTGTTAATCAGAAATGATTAAAAAAGTATTTTCTAAATTTGAAGTCGGTGCCACAAAGAATTGGCACACCGTTGTTTTCGGTTCGTTTAATGCTGCTACTATATCTAACTCTAAGTTCAATATATTTTAATGACAAATATCAAATATAAGCTAATAATAAAATAACGTAATAGGTTCCTAAGTAGCAACGTAAATTCCGATTTCTCGGTTATATAACGTTGTTGCCAATTATGGTTCTCAGATAGATCGGATTAATTTACTCCGCGCCTGTAATAAGAGCAATATTCAATACCAATTAGTATTAACATCAACGCAGAACTTTGACTTTTGTGCTCATGCAATTATAGCAATATAATCCTTGAAGCGCGGAGTGATTATTGTGAGAAGCCTAGGTTTAAGTAGGTAGTCCTTTCAAATCGTGTGTAGGGTTTACAAGGTGATTAGTCTCCATTCATAGAGATCACTGTAGGCGATTTGGGATTTACCACTGCTGATGTTTTTTCCAAGAAGGAAACAAAAAAACTGAACCCTTACGTATCGGATCACTTTGGACACACGGATAGACGTAAGACAGGACGAACTTTAGCACAATGGTCTAAACATAGTCCACAGTGGTTTAAACATACTTTCGCAGGTGGTTTAAACTCAATCGTTTTTCCTACACACGTCTGTTACACGGTTGTAATCCCCAAAGAAAGTGCCTCTATTTCCTGCAGTCCTGGCGGGGTCCTTTAGATGTCTGCATCAATTTAAGTTCTATACAGGAGTCTGATAGAACATATCGGAGGACTTTACTGTTGAGTTCTGAGTAATTTTAATTTGTCTGTTCTAAAGTAACAAATTTAAATAAATAATAAATAAATAAATATTCACGGACATTTTACACAACGCTATCTGATCCCAAAGTAAGCTAGGAATAACCTGCTTGTGTTATGGGTATTAGACCACTGATATTAATACTTTTTAAATACATACATATTATACATAGAAACACCCAGACTCTTGAGACAAACATTTATGGGTCACACAAATATTTGTCTCCAGTGGGAATCGAACCCACGACCTCCAGCGCCACAGGCGGTATCACTACCGACTGCGCCACAGAGGCAGTCTGAAATTAACCCAGTCTTGTCGCCACCTTTCAAATTTCAACACTATAGTTTAGGCCGCACGCAGTCATTTAATTCGTCATCGTCGTGTTGTGGTGTATCAATAAAAAAGCGCACATACATATCGTTTTTCACTGTTAAAGAGGTACTCTTTACTGGCAGTATTTGGAAACATTCTTTATCATTAATAACTATTAGAGAAAGTGAACTATGTATGCTGAGTGGTATATGGTCTATAATATTAAAAGTCGCTCTTCCGTATCAGCCTGTATTATGAATAATGAACTCGGCCTGCAGCAAGGTTCGAATATGCAACACCAAACTCGTTCTAAAATTTATAAGCGAACTGGGATGGATATGCCAGTGAGCACACATCAACTGAGACTATGCGATTATATTACTTATTCTGCTCTATGATGTAGCGAAGTACAGAACTGCAGTTTCATTCGTATTTTAGCTATGTTCTACTTTCATAATAAGTGATCTTGCATATTTTATTCAGACGTTTCATGGCTAGATGTAAAATCTTGTGATATTGCTGGAAACTTGCACTTACTAAATCTAGACAGTACTAACAAATACACAATTTCAGTATACTTATGGGATCTTTTCTTTTCCGCCTCTAAATTGGATCAAAACTAATCAATGCAACGTCGGAATATTGCAATTAAAAATTGCAAACAACAACGGAATATTGCAGTATCCCTTTGCTTGATAGTTTTAAGTGCAAATATGCATTGCGCCAAAAATACCAAGCATACATAGTGTGAAAATATTCTTTTGGAGCGAAGCTCATAGTTTGTTTAAAATAGCAATTTTTTACACCGACAACGTTGAATTGGTGACCACAGAGATAGAACCTGCCACTTAAAATCTGGTTAATTTATCCATTTTACTGTACAATATTCTCGATCTTTAGTCAAAGATGTAAGGCATGTCAGAGGATGTTGTCAATACAGTGTAGAATTTGAAAAGATTGCTTTTGAGAGACGACAATACGTAGTGGCCATAAACCAATCAATCAAATCCGCTTCGCAGTCCACAGTTGGAGGTAGACCTCTCCCTATCATTTTTGGGAGATTTGATCACGTTGGCCAGATGAGGCACGCTGGCTACAGGGATTAGTGCATTGAAAAACTTCACTTGTACTATTCCACAATATTTATTATTGTAATACGTAACCGGTTTCGCCTTACTACATTCTCTCATTACTAAACTTAGAACATATATAAACATCATTGTTTATGTGCTCTAAGAGATGCCGTAAGGCGAAAGCGGTTAGATATTACAATAATAAATATTGTGGAACAGTACAAGTGAAGCTATTCAATATGTGTAGCAAGTTCCATCAAGTGCCCTCAATCAACAGTATCAATAATCGGTTAGTAGATGGTCTTATTACTAGTTTTCACAGCTAGTGTAACTACCAAATCAAATGACAACAATTTCAAAAATATGATAACCCAACCATTTTGCTACCGAAATTTTATTTTTAATCCACTACATCGATCATCCATTGTAATAGCTAAAAGCTTTTGTAGTGGTCACACGCTCACGTTTATAGGCCGTTATTGATGACGAGCCATCGACGCACCCATATCGATCTAATATCAATAACCCATCGGCAAAAAAGCCTCTTTAATACACGATGGAACTAATTTTCATTTTAGTATCAGTAACAGGGAGTGGCCCAACCCATAGTTGACGTATAACAGGAATCTATCGCTTATGCGTAAAGTGATTGTGTACGTAAATTATTATAAATAGGCAAGGCTTTCAGAGTTCCTTACACTTGATAGAAAATGAAACCCTTATTATACCAAATCTGTGTAATTTTCTCTCTCTATATATTATTAGCTATAATGGTCGTTACCTAAGTACTTAACATATGCATCAAAGGAAATACCTATAAGTATCTATACTTGTTTCTACACATCTCATATAGATTGAGATGTCTTTACATCTCAGAATATTCTGTAAGTAATTCTTATATTGCCCAGAGTATTGTACCAAAATATTAACATTCCAAAAACAAAACTGTATTCCCGTCCTAAACGGAATAAATAGCACGCAAAAGTTTCAACGCCAAGCTCGTCTAGTGTGAAATCGCAACGCCTCAGAGTACCACCATCCGATTTTCAGCCAGCTTACTGTAAATAAGAAAATTCATCGGGCTGCGTCGTTAAATGTAATCGAGCGCGTGGAAAGTATTAAAGAAGCAGACGCTATATTGCATAAGTTAAGATGTTACAATGGAAACTTTGAACACCAAGTGTGCGCAATTCCTCCCTGGCGAAATACGCCCGCCTTATAGCATTCATCAGCCGAAGTAACAATGAAGTTACGCAACGTATAACACACTGCATATCGTTAAAATTATATTACTAATTCAATTGTTTTAATTCATCTGCCGTATCTACTGATGTTCTTATGAGATTAGGTCTGAATTAATGCTTCGATGTACTTTGTATGATGAAATGTTTAATTCTGTTATTCGTCTGAAAATTCAGAGTCATTCGAGCCGTTTGAAACGTTGAAACAGAATTTGATAATTATTTTTTTGATTAATCTCTGTGACTTGTATATTATGTATAAATATTATCAGTCGATGTAAAATAGATTGACCCACTGGGGAAACAATAGTGTTTGCTGGAATTTAGTATCAATTTATTTTTGGTGAAGATTAGCTGACCCGAAGAACTACAGAACTGTAATGTCAATAAATAAAGATGAATGTCACTAAATAAAGAATACTTATTTCTATGCTTTATTCAGTAGTAAGGGCATGTATGAGTTCAATGAGTACGGAGAAATGAAGAGAAGTGTTATTTGTGTGTGACCGTTATTTCTTTAATGTAGCGGCAACGGAAATTCTACACCTGCCACTGCACCATCACCAAGGCAGTTGATAAATTGCTGTCAGTACAAGATAAAAACGATATACTTTTAATTATAAACCAATTGTTTTGGGATCTCGTAAAAGCTTAACTGAGTTCTGTTTAAAGCATTTTTAGCTGTATAAACAACAACTAGTCATACTATAAAATAGTCTGTATAAAGTTTATCATACTCTGCTGGTGACCATTGTACGTGAGAAATAAAGAAGTTGTTTATTATGTTAAATGTAGTAGGCTTTGTGAAACAATAATACTGACACATTTGGTAGGTCTTTTAGTGATGGTCCTAAATAAATACCTACATTCTCTTTAAGCAGTACAAAGGCTTGTACCTAAAATTTTTACTTACTCTATGTGAATACATAAACTATTTACACAGGTACTGAATTTAAATCAAAATATAGGTAACATATTATGTAACAAACTAGATATATATTTATATCTTACTAATATTATAAAGGCGGAAGTTTGTGAGTGTGAATGTGTGGATGTTTGTTACTCTTTCACGCTCTAACGTTTAAACGGATATGGCTGAAACTTGGTAGATTATGGTCTGTAATAACATATAAGCTACTTTTTATCCCGCGAATAAGTTCCCACGGGAAGCGGGAGCTGGATCAAATTTTACGCGGACGAAGCTGCGAGCATCAGCTAGTATTATATATTTATATTTAAATATATATATTTGTGGACCCACATAACATCATCTAGCCCAAATTAAGCTAATATTCAGCTTCTGCTATGGGATCTAGACGACTGATAAACATACTTATATATTTGAAAATATAAACATATTGGAACGAAGTTCCTTATCGCGCGTTGTGAAAGGGGGCTAGACGGAAAAAATTCTCACGAAAAGTTGTAACGACACTTTTTTAACCGACTTCAAAAAAGGAGGAGGTTACTCAATTCGGCCGTTTATATGTTTTTGCTATAGTATGTATTTATGGAGGGTAGAGGTACCTCTACCCTCCTTTAATATAGGGGTTATATGGGGGGGGGGGGATTTAATATGGGGGAGGGGGGAGGGGAAGGGGTGGAAAGGGGGAGGGGGAGGGGGGAAGGAGGGAGGGAGGGGTAGGGGGTAAGGAGGGAGGGAGGAGGGAGGGGGAGGGGAAGGGGGGAAAGGGGTAGGGGGGTAGAAGGGGGGGTAATAAAATAGGGGTTAATAATAAAAAAATATTATTGGAACGAAGTTCCTTATCGCGCGTTGTGAAAGGGGGCTAGACGGAAAAAATTCTCACGAAAAGTTGTAACGACACTTTTTTAACCGACTTCAAAAACGGAGGAGGTTACTCAATTCGGCCGTTTATATGTTTTTGCTATAGTATGGAGGGTAGAGGTACCTCTACCCTCCTTTAATATGGGGGTAATATGGAGGGGGATTTAATATGGGGGAGAGGGGGAAGGGGGGGGGGGGGCAAGGAGTTAGGGGGGAGGGGGAGGGGGGGGGGTAATAAAATAGGGGTTAATAATAAAAAAAATATTATTATTAAGGGGGAAGGGGGGAGGGGGAGGGCGGAGGGGGAGGGGGGAGGGGAGGGGGTAATAAAATGGGGCTAATAATAAAAGGGGGGGAAGGGGGGGGGGGTAATAAAATGGGGTTAATAATAAAAAAGGGGGGAGGGGGGAAGGGGGGGTAATAAAATGGGGGTAATAAAATGGGGGTAATAAAAGTTCGGGCTAGACGGAAAAAATTCTCACGAAAAGTTGTCACGACACTTTTGGTAGTGATAGTGGTAGTGATAGTGGTATAGTGATAGTGGTAGTGATAGTGGTAGTGATAGTGGTAGTGATAGTGGTAGAGATAGTGGTAGTGATAGTGGTAGTGATAGTGGTAGTGATAGTGGTAGTGATAGTGGTAGTGATAGTGATAGTGGTAGTGGTAGTGATAGTGGTAGTGGTAGTGATAGTGATAGTGATAGTGGTAGTGATAGTGGTAGTGATAGTGGTAGTGATAGTGGTAGTGATAGTGGTAGTAATAGTAGTAATGATAGTGGTAGTGGTAGTGATAGTGATAGTGATAGTGATAGTGGTAGTGATAGTGGTAGTGCTAGTGCTAGCCAGGGGATGAACATGAACTCTACGAGCAACACCAAAGCAAATAGGAGTTTCGCTCTGAAAAGTTTTTGAAGCAAAACTTCTTTAGGCGCGACTAGGCAGTCACTCAGATTTTTTTTCTGACGGCAGCAACGCTTACTACTTATTTGAATTTTGAATAGCGGAAACGCGTTTTCGCTTTTCAAAATTCGAATGAATGATATTAATATAAATCATTTCAGTGATATTATGCCGTCAATGGCAAAGAAGTTTTACTTCAGTCGCGCGTAAAGGTTACACGCACTCACTTTTTTTTTATATTTGTTTTCTTTTTGTTTTTTTCTGTTTTTGTTTTTGCTTACAATAAAATTTTATTACAATTCCTTCACTTTAATCGAAAGGAACTTCGTTCCATCCGGGTGTCCCTTGACACCTCTCAAGTTTTTATACATAGAAAACACCCAAACTCCGAAACAAACATTTGTGGATCACACAAATATTTGGACCGACCCAAGAATTGAACCCAGGGCCTCCAGCACGGCAGGCTGTTACACTACCGACCGCGCCACAGGCAGTCATCATGATGGCGCACGCGCGCGGCTCCGCATGCTTAAAATTTGTTCCCGATCCCACTTCCTATTAAAAATCATCCCTGGATGGAAGCGGCTAAGGTAGCCTTGGTGTTATTTCAGCAACCTTGTACCAAATTTCAGCTAGATCTGTTCAGCCTAATCACTCAGTATCCCCTTTTTTTACGTTTGGAAAACACGTCACCTACCTACGGTTGGGAGCCCCCGGGTAAGCTCTTGAAAGAATATCCCCAGGCAGAGTAGTGAAATATTAATTGAACACCCACATCTTTGTTAGTAGTTTAATGGCCCTACGTCATAGTCATTGCCGTCACTCGACTATCTACTATATCTAGGAGAAAAGGAAAGGAGTTAGTTTTAGCCCCTCTCTATAAAATAGAGTGCAGAGGGGCTTATGTCGAGACTTTGTCTGTAGTCTGTGACTCTGTTGCATTAAACTACGTCACTAGGTCACGTGGATCATCTGTTCAAAGTTCGAAATAAAACAAAAATGACAACGTCAATTGGATTGAACTTTCACAATAAACGTGTTAGAGAACGATCTCACGGCTTTCTTGTTATAATTCCAAATATGCTAGACATTAAGAACGTTAATTACATTAATTATACTCGTATAACTTCAAAAACTCCAACTCCTAGTTCCACACTATCGCAAATAATCCCTTTAACCGGAGAAACTTTCCCAGTTCCGTTTGATTTTGTTCACCGATGGCAACAAAGTTCAACAGGGCTGTCTTTGTGTGTTTTGTTCTTAAATCTCTAGCTTCTTTAAGGATCCTTGAACCCCCTTTGTTTTTGTTCGTTGAATATTTTAGTCTGTTAATTGGATTTTAAGATTTGAGTAAGGTTTCTTTGGCAGACTCGTGTGGACGTAAAGGCTAATTAAAGTTCTTTATGGGCACGAGCATGCTCGGATTATTATAACTTGATTTAGTGGGTGAGAATTTGTGGTCGACCGTGAAAGTTTTAAAACACACCTAAAATAGATGTTTGGTGTAGTATGGCGTGGAATTAAAATTTACCAGTAATACTAGGTTTAACGACTACTTAGTTACTGTGAATTAGATTTATAACGCAATCCACCCACGTGATTCCCGTTCCCGTGGGAATAGTGGAATAAAATATAGCCTATGTTCACCGCAAAGAGTGTAGCTTCCCAACTGTGAAAGAATTTTTTGAATCGGTTCAGTAGTTTTAGAGCCTATTTGTGCAAACAAACAAACATTCAAATCTTTCCTCTTTATAATATTAGTATAGATTGTAATTCAAATTCGTATATAACGGTAAATAATCAAATAACTTAGTAGTCTCACTTATAAGAGGCTCTAAGCCTTTCCCGTATCAGGGTCAAGACCGTGATAAGCGTGCAAAGTTACAATTTAATCCAACTTTTTAATGTGTCTGAAAATGATGTTTTAAGGTTCCTCTATAGGTATACAAACTAATGAACACACGTTAAAAATTAATGGCAATACATGTTTAATGAATAAATGACTATAATGTGTAACTACGTATACACAAGTAAAGTGTTACAGGCTATTTCACCATTTCTAATAGAATTCTTCCGGACAACAAAGTTTTCATTTTCTTGGCCTCAGAAAAACAATGAAGTGTCTGATCTAGCTTAGTGCTTAAATGCAGACCTTGGGATTCCTAAGATGGTTATTGGTCGCTTTTTAGGAATGATATAATTTTAAAGGGTGAGAAACGTAGCAAAAAATACACTAACACGGACAAAGCCACGGGCAAACGTTAAGGATAATTTAACATTCCATTTAGGATATAAATCTACAAAGACCTAAACGAAAAAACTGTCAGCAATTTACAAGCACCAGCTTAGAAAAGAAATAAAATACACAATCTTAATACTTTCGCGGGATTAAAGCAATAAAGAACGATTTCGACATAATGAAAAAGATTTTCTTTCAATACAAAGACAAACATCTTTGTATTTGGAACATTGATATTTGGTAGGGCCCGGTCGAGATAAAAGTTTGGTGCGTTTGTTTCGCTACATTGAACCGGCGTCGCTCGCTTGCTACATTTCATTAGTGCCTCCTCCGTCTTCAATATTGTTCTACTCATGTTTATACTATGTACGTACATATAGATTAATTAATTTGCGTTATTGATTTTTATTACAAGGAACCGTGGGAGTGCACCATTAGTTGTTTATTAGGTTTTTTATTTATAACGCAATGGTTCTGTCGCATGACTGTTTTTTCACGGTTATAATTAGTAACATCAAGATTAGTAGTTCTACATTATCATTCGTAATCATTAAGCTAAATTTGGCGCTATTCCTCGCTCCAAGTAGTTGCTGAACTCAAGACTTTGTAATGAGTCACAACAATCGTTTTGAGTGTCTTGGAATACCCACGATTACAATTTCTTAAGAAGCATATTGAGAACCTCCAATGACAAATTGAGTAGCAACTTTGGAGACCTAAAATAAAACCTATAAGCTACGAATGAGAGAAACCTATGAATTATCTTATAACAAATTTTATGACTGACAATATAAGATGAGTAAATTTGGAATAAAAACGGTGCTTGGGGTCGTTAGGATTTAGTTAAGGCTTAATTAATGGCCATTACAAACTTTTAGCCCATGTAAAATCAGAGTCAAAAGGCGGCTTAGGCGAGCGTCGTCATAACGTCAAAATTCGCGTACCCCGATCATAAAAACCCACTGGGGCATATAAATTGTTAAATTACTTTAAGTGCTTAATCTTCATCAATAGGCGTATCCTGCAGAGTGACCGATACATAAAGAACCCCTGCAGGAGTAGCATGTGATACAATATAAGTGCCTATGTCACCAATATGTTGACTTACTTTCGTATTGTGAAAAGCTGATGGCTTTCAGGAAAGGAGAAGAGATAAATGAGAAGATGAGAATTAGAATTTACAATGATATTTTATTATAGATTAAAATTTCGGGGTCGTGGTTCGTAATCGGGCAGCAAAAGGCTTTGCGATTTCCGATAGTCCTTCAGGGTTCGACTTATCTTGTGGCTCCTGGATGGTGATGCAGTTCGCGAGGTAGCCGTGCCATCCACAAATTCGGCTGGCACGGTGTTTTCAACACGCAGGGTGGATGGTTGTTTGTAGAACCCGAAGGGTGCGTCTTCACCTTCGTGGAACCCGAAGGGTGAATTTTTCCCAATCCGTAGGGTAGACGGTTCTCGTAGAACCCGAAGGGTGGACGGTTCTCGTAGAACCCGAAGGGTGGACCCTGGAATGTTCCAGATGAGGGGTTAGCTGGAACCCTTTTTCCCGCCTCTTTCCTAAGACAGCCGACCCTTGCTAACCATTGCAGGAATCGGGAGTCTTACATTATCTGCTTACAGTACTAATTTTACAGATATATTTTTCATACCCCTGTTAACTACCCCCCTATAACAGGGTTGACCAACAGCCGTTAATTTTCACTGTTTAAAATCTAGATTACATTATAAATAATTTAACTCACCCAATGATGGGGTACTTGACGTTTGCAGCTAAACAACTGTTCACTTAGGGAGAATTTCGCTCCCTATAAAAATTATAATAAGTTTTAAATTACTTCGAATAATTTCCGACGCACAGACACCTTCGCGACGAGTATAATTTGTGAAAATGGTTTCTTAAACTTCGCGCGCAGTCCTATTTATAGCCTTGGACAGCGCCTCTGGCGGCAAATAGCGTCCCTACGTCTTACGTCACTCTGGTTACGTCAGTGCTGTGTTGATGTGACTAGTTGTCGGCAGATGGCGCTTTCATTTATTATCACTAAAATTTCATTTTGAATTGACTTATTTTATTAATTTATGCACACGTTGTTGCACAACGTTACAATTGGTAACATTGTAGACATTAATGATTTTTAAACAGTAGCTTAGAGAATTAGAATTTTGATCATCATTATCATCTAATCCCAGTTGACACCTATAACTGTTGGGCCTGTATAGATTGTCAAAATGTTTGGTCTTGTGCTCCCCTTAACCCAGGCGGCTCCCGACACCTACCTATATTAGACCGTATGTCGACTTTGAAAGAGAGGCCTACCTATTCAAGTATTTCCGATACGTGGTCCTCATTCGAGAATATAAACCCAATACACAATAAAAATATCATAAAATGAAAAAGCAATATTCTTTATGAAAGCTAAATATTAACTTCGAAAAACAAATGCAAAGGTAAGAAAACAAGATAAAAGAGTGGGCTTCAAGTAATTTACATCAGCGTCATCGATAAAAGAGTTAGTCTGTGTAAATACCTCTTTACATTTATCTTCGTGGAATAAAAGTAGCGTATTTTTGTCTTAGATATTTGCTTCGTAATGTAACAGTAAGCTATTGTGATTTGTAGCGTTATTATTGTACGCTAACGTTCGCAGAGCTAGCGTCTGCAGCGGTAACGGTTTGTTGAGAAGGTATGCTCGTTTGTGTTTATTGGACAGGAGCTTTTTGTTTTTTTTTAACGTGAGTATTATTTATTATGTATGGCTAATATATATCTACTATGCCGTAATTTTTTTGGGCAGAATTAGATAATAATAAGGAATAGCGTTTAATTACATACTGATATTAAATTAGATGCCATTTGATAAAAATGTCTGTGTAAATTGAATTGGCGTATACAATTATGTCGTGATTAGATCTCAAAATTGTTAGCATTTATTCCAAGAAAAGGGTTAAAACGAATTGAGAGAACGCTTTAGTAATAAGTACTAGAGTGTTTGGGAAACGAAAAATCTTTAGATGAGAATAAAGGTTTTGAGCGTACTTTGTAAAGGATCTTTAATTACTGGGATAATTGAAATACACAATCAAGCTTAAATGAAAAGGTTATATTTGTATATAACCTTGTCATTTAGGCTTTAGTTGTATACAAACTGTTTACACCAGTATATATATATATGTAATTAAAATCAATCATGTCAACCTTTAGGTACTGTTTTGTTTGAACATGATTAAGATGTAACGGGTTTTGAATGGATCGTCGCTTGTGTATTAATCAGACCGTTCCCAAATCGCCTATTAATCAAGTTTAAGCATCTGGATGACAACGAACTGTCAGCTTAAATAGTGTTTAGTTTCCAACGCATTGTAAACAATCGGTTGCGGTAACTTGTCTCGGCTCAATGCCTTTATTGTTTAATGTTTACATGATTGTAATCGTAAAGTTGGGTGCGAGGAGGAACTTATCCGGTAATTTGAAATTGCATTGTTAGTTATATTTGATTTACGATTCGAACTATTATTGTGTTACGATAAGTAGGTGAGGAGAGGAGGAATCCCATGAATACCCCCGAATTACCCCCCCCATCCTTTCATGGACATAATTCAACAATAAATAAATAATAAATATAAGTATTGCGATACGATTTATTTTTGTGGTGTAACGCCTAGTTTTTATTAGTTGGGTAGGTAATATTATTTTCCTCTGAGAAGAAATAAGCAAATTACTTACCTCAATATTAACACAGCTATAGACTGTAGTCATAATTTTTCCTACCTTTCTGTTATATGAATATAAAGAAGATTTTCTCGACAAATACCTTTCCATCTAACTACCTACAATTTAAAGTTTCTTCTTAAGGGTATGATAAGAGAGGGTATGGATTTTTCGTTTTTAGAGAAAGGAGAGAAATTGATATATAATTCAATTTTTTAATGAAAAGAATTTCTTAATTGATTCTATCTACAAAATTCAAAAGCTTCTAATTTGTGCATTCCATTTTAAACATGCCAAGCAGGCACATTAACCTTTTAGTCCACTCGACTTCAAATAAAAATAATCCTCATTTCGTAAAAACTCGCAATACCGTCTAAAGTTCAACCTGCGCAAAACATTAAAGCTGTTAACCCTGTAAGCGCATTCGGCATTTCAAATCAACAATGACATTAACCCCCCTAGTGTGGCAATCAGAGAGTAAGTGGGAATTTCCGCGTCGTTTCATACGGCTCTCGGCTAAATGTTAAGAGTTCGCTGTCTATGTATCGGTGGAACTACCGCAGACCGCTCTATGGGGACTTACTGATTGAGCGGCCAGCGAGCCGAGATTCTCGACCTGATAAACACAATTTATTTATATATAAAGACCATGAATCACGTATTGTGTTCATTGTATTGAAACCGTAAATTGTGAGTTAATTAAAAATTACTTGATATTGGCAAGTTCGTTATTTTTTTTATGTTTAGCACGCCAAATTGACGTCACCACCAGCTTGATGGTAAGCCGTGGCGCATCTAGCGACTGGGGGCCAGTCTCACAGTCCGTAAGAGTTTCGACAGTGGTTCTCAAGTTGGCGGCCCTATGATGTGCTTCTTCACGCTCCTCTTGAAGAACCCTTGATAAGAAGAAGAAGATATACATTGAAATAAACAATTATATTCATATTCCTTTAAAATAGGGTTAGGGTGGGGTTTCGTAGTTAACGATAAACCTTAAAGTTTCATTCCCGTGTTTCTCCGTCCTTCTGTCTGCAACGAGTACAGGGGACAGCTACTTTTACGTTTTTGTTAAATTCAAGTAGCATTTGTTGAACTAAATCTAAAATAGCCCCGACATAAAAATCCTAGTTAAAATTAAACAATTTTAGAAACATTACTAGAAAGAAAACCTGCTTCTCAATTAACAAAACCGCAACTTAATCTGATCACAAATGTACAATCTACGTTGCCACAAACATACAAAATCATAGCTGTCTAACTTCCTATTTTGCCTTCGGGGTAAATAAAATTACTAACGCATATACCGTAGTAGGTATGTGAATATACAAGATACTATACAAATATTTGATAGCCCCATAAAAATCTAAAGAGATTGCACGTTACACACTCTAGTTTAGTGATCTGCAAACATATTTGTTTTGTCAACAATCATGGCACCATATACATAAAATGTCACTGTGTACGTCACACGACTACACAGCCTTTGGAAACAGTATGCCTATCTATAAGAAATTCACAACTTTACCGTACTTTATGTGTGTATAAAATTTGTAGTGATTCTATAGATACTTCATGCATAATACGTATGCTGTATGTTAAAACGAAGTGTTTAAGAATTTTGTGTCATTAAAAAACGCATTTGACTACAACTTCATTTCTTACAAATTTGATTCAAATCAACTGATAAATGACGCTACAGCAAACTTCCCCATTTCTACCCTCATTTTACATAATTGTACAATCAACGAACATTTATAGCCGGGTTTCTCGAAAATTTTGTAAGAAATGTGGTCAATGGAGGAAAACCGACAGCCAAACCCTTACACAAAAGAAAATTTCTCCATCTGAAGACTGGAAATGTAATGATGACATTCGCCAGATCAATAAATGATAAATATTTTCTTCAGAAGTAAATAATTAGCGGTATCAAAATTATTACCTACGTCCCACACTTCCAGCCGATTTAATGAAATAGATACATGTAGGCATGTAGCTGTCAATACTCATCTTGTCAACTTTCTACGAAGCTACGCGTCTGCTAGAGGCAACTACAGATAGATTGATTAAGTGTTTTATCATCTTTGGGACGTAGATTGTCGTGTGACCTCTCAACTAACTAATATTCAGAATTGGCCTAAGAGTTTATTTCATGACTGAACTGAACCTGATTTAAGATATAGAGGATGGTATCATTTTGAGAGGATCTGGACCAAGCTGGCAAAATTTATTGGAACAGGTTTTTAGTTTCGTATTTCTTTTTCTTTGCCATGACCTCGTTCGTTAGTCGGCAGGTGTACCATTTACAGGTGTCGTTGCATAGGACGCCGAAAATTTTAAAAAGATCCCATCGCACCCTCTCTGGCAAGTATTATAATTCAACTAAATATTCACAGAGGACCCAAGAAATAAGTACTGCAATTCTCTATTCGAAGTGTGCGTGTGTAACGCGCTAATATAGCACAGTTTCTATTAATTAAATTCTTCGACTCTGTTTATGAACCTAGATAGTAGAGCACAATGTTCCGCAGAATCCTATCTAAGGTAACACCTAAATTGGATTTGCTTTTGTATTAAATGTGTGGAAGAAACCCGTAAATATGTAGGTATGTACCGCCGAGGTACGCTGGGGCTATTTAGATGTCAGATAACAGAGATTCTAATATTGTATTTAGAGAATAATTTTGTTTAACCCTCTAAAAGTCTCTTTATCCTAATCAAAGGGAATATAATACAGAAGGGACGGAGGTTGTCAGAATCTATTATGTAACAGGTTTATTTTTTAATAAGCAACGGGACAGAAACACAACTTTGATATAGGTTGCGCAAATAAATGTCGTTTAAAATAATGATTTGCAGAAAAACCATTTGTGCTCGTTCTTCCAAAATTTCAATTTTGTTTGAATTATAAAAGTTTTATGTAGGTCAGAGGAGCAAATTGAGGAAAATTTTCATTATGTTCATTCACGTTTACTTTCTTGTTAAAGGGTATTTGTTAGAGTTTGAAACAGGTTCACAGTTTGAATACCAATTCTTTGTTTCTTTTCGAAAGGAATATGAAAAATGTACGGTAAGTATTTAAACTCATTTTTTGAATTTGAAATAAAAGAGAAAGTTTAAGATTGCAAAGTTTGGATTTCTCAATTGTTTTACAAAAATAATTAAGGGTATAATTTTAAAGTAGGTATATTATTTCAGACTAGGGATCTTACAAAATCCGAGTAGGTACTACGAGTGTAGTACTATGTTGCCACGCTTGCCACATAAATACACAATACAATGGCATTTTCAATTAAGGGGAGTGGTTGACAAAGTTTGCGAAAAAGAGGTGCAAATAAAGACGTTCTTCTCGGTATTAGTATGCGAAAAATGAGAGCCAAAAGTAGATTTGAAATCTACAAGATGTGTTCCAGAGGATGGTTTCATCAGAAATTGTGTATTTATTATAAATAACTAGTAATACATCACTGAAATAGCCCATAATTTTTTAGAAGAAGTCGTTGTATGACATCTATTTATTAATGAATGATAATAAAATTTATATCAGAGACTAAAGAAAACATAGACCTCTAAAATGGTTTTCTTCAATTTTGAATTAGTATAAGTTTTAACTAATTATAACTAATAATGTATTCAAAGAATACATCACGTTGCTTGCTTCCCCGCGCTCGCCCGAAAATCTAGTGCGGGGGGAGTCGTGTTGCTAGACGGACGTGTGTCGCTCTGGTTTGCAAAATATTCTCGTAAAATGTTATATTTTCATTCATGTACAGAGTAATGCGTGCAACAGAGCCAGAGCCCGAGTTACACAATGCATGCTGCATTACATGAGAATGTAATGCATTTCAACTTATTTTTCGTATTGTTTTATTAAATTACTTCGAAAGGTAATCATGCTTATATTGTAAGCGGTACTTAATCATTTCAATATAAATATATGATGAAATATTTGTGGACATTCGCACACAACTTAAGCTAATATAACCTTGTGCTAAGGGATACTATAATATAAGTATTTTCATCAGTTGTCTACTGATGAAAATACTTATATTATAGTTATTATTAACACACTGCTTTTTTGAGACACTGCTCTCAACCTAAGCTGAAAGAATTGACTCTTTTAGCTTATTACGTCTTGTGGGTCGCCACAAGTAGGCACCATCTACCGGCAAATCGGTTAAGGTATAAAAGTGAATAAAGTGAGTGCCCGCCGAGTTTCTTGCTAGTCTATATCTATACATAATAATAAAACTGTTGAGGGTCGAGAGTCTGAATATGGAAGCTATTTAAAAAAAAAACGCGTTCTCTAATCGATACCTACTTAAGCCAAAATGAAATTTAAAATTTTCATGTCCGTCTGTATTCCGAATACGTATCACGCCGAAACTACTGATTTGAATGAAAATTGATCCGAGGAAGTTCAGGAGTTAGAGACATCTCAACTTCTCTAAACCTAGAATTCAACCTAGGATTGCTTCACACAAGTTTCAGTGCTGAGGGTTTTGTAGTTCAGGAATTAGAGATATCTCAACTTTCTCAAAACCTATAATTCAAGGGTTCCTTGGAATGTGACGGTAAATCTAAACAGGCGTGTTGGCTGAATCATAAAAGAGCTTAATGATTAAGGCTGTTGTAAAATAATTCTGTCCGCGCCGAAGTCGGGGACTGAATTGTTTCAGAATAAACTTAATCTTTAAGCTCTTTTATGATAAAGCAAACAGGGCCGTTTCACACGCTGCTTGATGAGTCTGATGAAGAAGTGCCTCTCCTTTTGCAAACCTTATGTGACGTAAACAAAGTTGCGATGGTCAGCTAGTTTTACAATATGCTTAATCTTTAAATTCGTTTATGATTAAGCAAACAGGGCAGTTTCACCCGCCGGTTGATGAGACTGATGAAGAAATACCTCATGTTTCATACACCTTAAGCGTCGTAAACGAAGTTGTGAGAGTAAGCTAGTTACATACATACATATGGTCACACCTTTATTCCCGAAGAGGTAGGCAGAGGCATATTATTATGTCCCCACATTTCACCTTTTTAGAATTTGTCCCACGTAATAGGCGGTGAGCTGTATTGCCGTGTTGAGATAGACAGGCGCAGGTTGTATCTGCCTGCTGTTAAAATTAATCAAGCCGCCAAAACGGCCTTCAACTTCGCTTAACGACTGTCATTTTACGGGCAACCAGGACCAACGGCTTAACATGCCTTCCGAAACACGGAAACGACGACGCTCAAATAACTGTCACAAAGTGGTCACATGGACGGTCACCCATCCAAGGACTGGCCATAGTGAATGAGCTTACTACAGTGATCGCTTACAGAACACTAAGTCCGCGGTGCCACGAGCGCTTCTTATTTATACATAACTAGCTGACCCTCGCAACTGCGTTTACGTCTATTTTTGTTTGTTTGTAATAATAAAATGAAATGAAATTTTGTTCCAAAAGTAAAATTTTGTTTCTGGATTTGTAATAATTTAAGTACAAAACAATGAATATATCTTATTCTTACATGTCTGTGGAATATATGAACATTCGTCTTTGTGAATTCGTCACATTTAAGTTTTACGTAATGATCAATCACATTTTTTGCAGTGTATTTTACTACACTTAAAAACAAAGGAAAATTGAAATACAAACGTTCCTTTGTTTTTAATTTACTTTTCACCTCTCTCTATAAAATAGAGTGCAGAGGGGCTTATGGCGAGACTTTGTCTGTAGTCTGTGACTCTGTTGCATTAAACTACGTCACTAGGTCACGTGGATCATCTGTTCAAAGTTTGAAATAAAACAAAAATGACAACGTCAATCGGATTGAACTCTCACAATAAACGTTTTAGAGAGGGGCAGTCGGGTGAGACCGTCTCACAGCTTTTTGTTTATTTGGTGAAGCGAGGAACGCATTTCCGCTACTATGTTTCTTCTTCTTCCGTGGTTCTTTTACTCTGATGTCTCTGTAGTTGCGCTACTCTATGTTAGCGAGTCATATCGCCCATTTGCTCAAGGTCGTTAGCCCTGGGTATGGCCTTAACATAAACAAAGAGTACTAAGTACTCTAGATTACAGTAATTGAAGAATTTTGCCACCTATGGCCACTAATGTAAATGGTTTAAGAAATTAAGTGATGGTATATAAAACAAAAATGTGAGCCGTCACGGGACGCCTGGCAGATGTGAAACATCGAAATAATTTTGTAATAAAACCAAAATCTAGAATTCAAAATCTAAAGAACCAAAATCCTCGCAGTCCTAGTCCCCCCACAAGAGTGGATCTCCTATCCACCCTTCCCGCGGTGACCCGCCTCGTCCTTTACTGGGTCGCAGGATAGCCCAGAGGTTTAAAATCACGGAGACCCGGCCATGGAGTGCCCCGGAGTGTCGGGGCTCGCTTTGGAGGCTGTCAAGTGGACAACCTTCCTAAGAAGCTGAAGAAGCAATCCCGCACCTTCTCCAGCCTTAAGATCCTCTCTGTAAGCAGAGGAGCTTGAGATCCACCGACGCGGGCGTGCGCTAATGGGGACCCCTCGGCACATGGGAAGGGTGCCCTCCTCCATGTGACCTTTGGTGAACGGAACGGAAATGGCACCCATCCGAGGACCAGTCACAGCTAAACTTTTTACTGCAGTGATGGTTTACAGAACACTAAGTCTGCGGATCCAAGAGCGCTTCATGCAATAATTTAAAATAACTATGGTTTAAAAAATGAAAGACGCGCTTCAATAGAAACCCCAACTAAAAGGTAAAAATATAATACATGCATTAAAAAGCGTAGGGGCAACCAGCTATTACTACGATGACACCACGCTTTTTGGTTGGTTGTATTTTTGTTTCTATTCAACCTCCTGACTCATTAATGACCGGATTATTAGAAACTATGATTGAGAATTTTACTACTTAAGGAGAAGGTTTCAATACAAAAGTAGGTATAAAACAAATATTATAATGGTGACTTTAATCGGACGTGATATGCAATTGTAAATAGTTATGTTAGTTTAGCAAGTCACGTCCTGCGCCATAACATTATAAATAATTTTCTAAATAATAGAATATGTCAATTTAGCAATAATTCCCTCTTGATTCCAATTACGCGTTCACTCCATTACCACATCACATAAACCACATCAATTCGATACTGACATTGTACAATTTAATTTGTCATCGTCAATACTAATCAGTCTAATGTAATGATTAGCCTGTTTGTAGAAGCATAATACGTTCGAATTAATTACCACTAGTTCAACAAGAGGGAAAGGAATGGCGTGCAATAGCGTGCGTGGCTTTCATCGCCGGAACAAAGTCGCCGTGCAACAAGTGACGTTTCGTCCCTAGCCATAACCTAAGGCGATACCACTTTCCTTATAGTCAAGTAATCCTTCAATAAAACGTATATCTACAATAAAAAATATATTGCGGATGTATTGTACGCATTTTCCGCGTAAATGCAAGCGTTCCGAATTCAAACATTTAATTTCAACCGCTTCTTCAGTTCTCTTAGTAAACAGTTCGTATGAGTTTATTTACTTTTCGCCACTTTTAAAAGAGAATAATCCCATAGAGCGCCTGCGCGAGATCTGAAGGAGAGGTTTTGAGTGAGTGGGACGGGTGACAGTGCCACTCGCTTCGACCAATCGATTAGTCGCATAACGATAGCGGCTTCTTAAATGCAGATGTGTCGTGTATACCAACGTCAGTCGGCAAGCGGCAGGCGGCCGGAGCCCTCGACCATGGCTCCTGTAAGCCGTTCCCACATACACGCTGTCCTTTGTAGTGAATGTAACGTTCGGCCGGTATACATGTTTCGCGCTCTAATGTAATACTACACCATATAGGGCAGTGAGATGTAACGAAAAATATTATCGGAAGTATTTATAAGATAAACTTTTGCAATCTCTGACCAATGATAACGGCCTAAGTCTTTATTACAAAGCGGACACTTGATTAGTGTTTTAAATTTAATTATGGAGTGAACAAAGAAAGGATTGTGACGAGAAAAGGTAAATTAATATATTTTTCAATGTGAGTTATGAAGTTATTGTAGATCGAGTGAATGAATCGAGTCAATGATGATAGATATAAATAATGCCGTTCGTGTCCCCGTTGATAGCTTCCTTACGATTACTGGTATAAATAATTGCTTTCATTTGTCACGGTTTCGTTGACAAGTGATTGGGATTGTTGTTATTTTAATTATAGGCTTTTTGTATTGTTCCGGTATTCTTTATTATACTGTCTACAAAATATGTATCACTGAACTAAATACAATTTGCAGAAAATATATATTTCAGTATACACTCTTCCAAAATATAGTCAGTTCAATTTTTTTTTGGAAGATATTTAATCATTATTATAATATCTACAATATATATAATATGTGTAAAGTTAAACTAAATACTATTTGCTCTCAAAGACAAAAATACATTTTCAATTTAAAATAATACAAAATATACGAGAAACATTTAAAATAACTCTACAACGCGAGCCAAATATCTGCTCACGAGGTGTGAAATAGAAAGACGTAGCCAATACGTAGCACTTTCGTAGACGCCCGTAGCAGAGTACGTAGCGAATGATAACATAAACGTTTAACATATAGACTTGGCACACTTGCGTACCTTTGGACGGTTTCCGGGGACGGTCGTCACCCCATATGGTATCTAATAACCACTTCGATATTCGAATGTTACGATTCGATATTCAAACTTTAATGTGCCCACGTGGACGGGATTAGGGAGGGAATAAAGGGATCGCATATAGCTATAGGTATCGATTTGCATGTTTGTTGTCGTTCGAATCGAGATTGAGTTTTGGTTTTGTTTGTGTTATGTTTGTGAAGTAACTCGTTATTTGAGTTTACTGTTTTGCTTTGATCCGCTTTTTTTTAAATAACGGTGCTTGTTGAGCAAATGTTTATATACATAAGCGACTTATTGAAGTAATATATTAATCTAAGCGTATGTCTAAAATATATGTTAGCTCGATATGTAATCAAGAAGATTGCCATGTCAGGGACATCTTTCGCAATTTAAGTATTGTAAAGAAGTGATTTTCTTGCCGCAGAGAGTAGAAAGAATAGAAGTGTAGATTTCAAAAAAAAAATCTCGCATATTTACATTGAAAAATAAAAAAAAAAGACGTGTGGCACTCGGGGACTGCCGCGGTAAAGCTATTACATAGCATTTTTTACCAACTATGCTAGTATAATTATTTCTATATAACAATACTAGCTGATGCCCGCAGCTTCGCCTGCGTAAAATTTGTTACCGCGGGAAGTTATTCCCGGGATAAAAGGTAGCCTATGTGTTATTCCAGACTATAATGTATCTCCGTACCAAATTTCAGCCCGATCCGTTCAGCGGTTTGAACGTGAAAGAGTAATAAACATCCACACTCACAAACTGTCGCATTTATAATATTAGTAAGAAGTAAGATTTTAAGGCCTATGTTCAACAAAGTAAAGTACCAAGTGCCTACTTGACTGTGGACATTTGGGCTTTTGGAATTTTGTTTTAGAACTTTTTAAGAAGAACAATTATTTTGTAATAAATTATTTTTATGTAACTTCAACCATTTACGCAGAGGCGCAACGGATACTCTTATAATGATTAAATGTTTTCCGTTTTCGAAACATTCCTCATTGCTGCACCACTCCTATTAATCTTCGCATTATGTTATGTAGCCTTTAGCCACTATCAAAAAATGTACCTACTTACTATCGAACAGTTTTTGAAAGCCTACCAGTAGTTTCAGTAAGGCTTGCCTTGGTATGATGTGATTCATGGTCCCTTTGCAGCGTGTGTCCAATCCAGCGCAGCAGCTACACTTCCGACGTTTGATCTGTTGGGGTCTCACTGCAGCGTTCCAATAGTCTTACGTTCGTGATGTTCTCGGGCCCATATGTACCGAGGATCCATTGGAGGCAGCGTTTGACGAAGACTTATAGCTGGTAGCTGGTGCGAAATGTCTTTACTTTAGTGACCTTCCATGTCTCGCATCCGTATAGCAGTTAGCAGTACAGTTTTAACGTTTACTTTGTTTTGAGTTTCACTCTTCGTGTCTATTTTCGCAACTGCCTACGGGGCGCAGCTGTGTAAAGGTTATTCTGGCCTTGGCGAGACTCGAAATGATGTAGGGTACTCTTCTATTCCATCAGTTTCTGACACGACACTCCCGAGGTACGTGAATTAGTGCCTCCACCACATCTCTTGCGTCTGTCGATTTTAATTTCAGTCCAGCCATTCGCTGCCTCATCCTGCTCGTTGTCCTGCACGTTGTCCTGCAGACATGCATGACGGCGTGTGTGTGCCTCAGCAGGCACTGGACATCGGCATCATTAATATCCTCCAGGATATCAGTATAGGCCCCATTCTATGCCGCGCCGATTGTTCTTTGCGGTATTCAGCATTATACCATCTATTTTCTATGGATGGTTGTTAACTATCCTGTTATCTTCATAACGATCCTCTAAGGTAGGTACAGTATGTATTTTCAAAAGAGTTTGTGAACTCTATTTTTAATTTCTTTTTCAGAATATTGATGACATTTGATTGATGTCATTTTATACACGTTACGTCTACTACATTGATACATGTAATAAAATTCTAACACGCCGGTGTTTGTATGTAAATTGTTTATATTGAGGAAAATTCTATACTGAGGAATAGTTTTAACCATTAAGCTCTATTTTGATATAGCATACAGGACAGATTTACACGCTACTTGATGAGTATGATTAATAAATACCTCTAATTTCATAGACCTTGTGTGACGTAAACAAAGTTGCGAGGGTCAGCTAGTTAAAAGATAAAACAATAGGTTTCTTCTTTCTACTTAAAAACTATTTTTACAAATTTTATGGTAATAATAGACATTCTTTGAAATATGCATGTATGGTATTGTTGTGACTTTTATGACACGTTTAAAGTACATAGGTATGGGATAGATGGCGCTCGCGGCTACGTCAGCGTGAAATTTTCTTCCCGCTTCCCATGGGAACGTACTCCCGGGTTTGGTTATCTTTATAGCAGTATTATATATAAATTAACAAAACAAAAAATGATACTGCATTGGTGATAATAATAATAAAATGTATGTATATAGAGTACTCACTCATTTTCTTTCACTATTTTTCGTGACTTTCTACATTAATAAATGCACTTTGTTTATTTATATTTAAAACACTTTTTACACAAATTATACGAGTACAGTTCACTGTTGTACATAGATGATGAATACCTATACACCTATAGTCGAATTTTTATTTAGACGAAGTAAATTGACAGCAACTAATGTAATTGACAGCATCGAAATTGTCATTTCACATTAAGAACTCTAAATTCGACCAACACTCTTAATTCAACTTTGGTCGAGTGGTTAAGACGCGGATCGGTACGCAGAAGGCGCAAGATCGATTCTGGGTACAAGCATCAATTTTTGGATTATTTGACATAATAATAATAATATATAACGACTGCAGAGTTCATAATTGACGTAAACAAAAAAATTATGAATTGCTAGACTAGATACACGAACGTGGCCGAAGGTAGCCGAGAGTGTGACTCGTTTTCGTGACACAATTTCTGGATTCGGTCTCCACGCAAGGCCCGCTATAGAAGCTATGCAATAGCTTAAAAACTGATTATTTTATGCTTTTTTTGGTCATATTTTACCAGTTGATTCCAAACTCTTATTAGAGTCAGAGCGTGGATGTTATTGGTTGCTAGTACCAGATGATTATGGGTTTTAATCTTCGCACTATTAGGAGCGCCTGTCGTGTGACCTTATTGTAATCTTAGGGTTGGACCAGTTACTGGTTTCTTCATTTTCATGTTTGTGTCTGTCGAATGAGGAGCTTTTTTGGGATCCATGTTCAAAGGGTAAAAATGGGATGAGACGTCACAATCCGTCTTTCTGTCTGTGATAAAAAAAAAATTAAGGGGCTTTCACACAACAAACGTGATTATTTTTCCGTATATTTTTGTACGTAACCCTCCATTCGGATTTGGCCAGTTTTTCAAAATTATTTCATGAGTCGTTTTGAGCTGCATAGGATTTCTTTTTTATATTTGTAACCTTGGAGCTACTTGATCACTTACATTATAAATTGTAAAATAAGCTACACCGGATGTTTTAGTAAAAATATTTAATTCTTAGGAACTACATATTGTCTATTCCGCGAAATGGGGAATGATTTTCTTATAATAAAAATGTTTTTTCTTATATTGAAAATATAGGTAAAGCCGACATTAAATTGTTCTTCATTATGATGTTTTTTCAGATGCTTCCTTATTCTTCCTGAAATAAAAGCTTGGAGTTTGCTTTTATCAGTTGCTATGAGCAGTTACGTGATTTTTTATTTGATTGTTGTCTAACCTATCAACCCTATAAGTGTGTCTGTGAAAACTACACTCTCAGTGTCTAAATACGACATTTTTCTAAAAATAATAATAACCATCACAAAAAATAGGCTCACTACATTATAACGCGGGAGTCACTCCAAACGTTGAGTTGTGAGCTTATTCGATGCCTCTGCCTATCGTCAGGCATGAAGGCGTAGGTAGTCATGTACAACATTTAACTTTTTTTTAGTACATAATATAGTAAAAATAAAAACGTTGAAATTTAAATACACAATTTTTCACAATATAATTATCCTTATTTCAAAAATGCAAGAAATAAATCTTTAATAGCTGGCAGTGTTTAAAAGTCCTTTCATAAATTTGTTCAAACTCATGAAAAGAAAAACTCATAGCCTATTATTTTTGAGGATAGTAAAATGTGGTTGGGAAAAAAATAGTAATCATCATTTTTATAGGCGACGATGACGCCGCATTGAAGCCATTAGGTTTTAAAGTGATCGTACACAGTCAATTATAAAGACAGAAAAAATCATTACTTCTCATAATACGCAGATATTAAAAGATATCCAGCACTAGGTACATACTATTCCTAAAAAAAAATTGTTAAGAAATCGATTCAATAATATCGATACTAAATTAAAAACACATTTCTACCTCCCTAAAATAAGCAATAAACGATAGCAATTCCCTAACGATGTCGATATGAACTATCTGTGTCGTACACGGGACCGATTATTTTAACAAACTGCTACTCCCACCCTAAGGGATAAACCTGTTCTCATTAATGCGATGAAGATACATTATTCTTCCCTTTCTCGGGTCGCCGGCTGAACCTAATCAAATTTGGCTTAATGTATTTCTTCAGTGGTGTGACTGCCCAACCCTTGAAACTGAAACGGAAAACGTTATTTTATTTGACAAAATCATTCAAGGTTTTTTAAAATGCTTTTATTCGTCATATGGGTAGTTTTAGAATTTAAAAGAGATAGTGTTGCTAATTTTTATATTGTTTTTGAGTTTCTTAATCTCTGAACTCGTTTCATAGTCTTATGAGCTGTAAGAGTCGCAATACGCTAGATATCGGCGTGGCTTTCCATCAAGAAGCGGCTTCATTTTAGCGAGCAAAATAGCTAACGAATTATCATTATTGGTCGACTACGTTGCGGTTGAAAGTATCAAGCATTCCTCCAAAATATTTTCAAATTATCAAGATTACGCTGTCCAATTTTGTAGCGTTATTTTTCAGAAGTTTTTACCAAATTATCACAGAGAATACGTCCCCAGGTCATAACGGGGACGAATAATATAAAATATTACCAGATTTGGCGTTGATCAAACCATAAAACTTTTACTGCACACCAGTTAAGTTACTCATTTATTTTTCAGTAGATGATACCCGCGACTTGGTACGAGAAACTTCATCAAAATAAGGAGAGCTATTTGAAAAGTAACCTCAATTTCATTATGACGTCCCTATAACAATGAAGCGCTCGTATCTCCAGTTTGATTTCTATGAATGAAACCGTATACTTTTTTAAAATTACAATAATAATGAATATTCACGGATATTTTCACACAACGCTGTCTAAACGCCATATAAAATGATATGAATTAATGAATGAAATCTTCTGATCCCAAAATAAGCTGAGAATAATCAGCTTGTGTTATGGGTACGGATATTAATACTTACGAGTATAGGTATACTTTTAAATACATACTTATCATGAAATTCCCAGTCTCACGAAGAAAACATTTACGGATCACACACATTTTTGACTCCGGTAGAAATCGAATCCACGACCCCTTGATACGCAGTCGCATATTTCGACCTCTTGACCAACGAGGCAGTCATTACATACATTATGACAAAAATAATGATGAAGATGACCATAAAGATCTTATTTCGTAATTCATCTAGTTTTTCCCTATAGCGTGTTATGTAGGTTGCATAAACAACAGACATTCCGTAGCGAGGATCAGGCGAGGCTACGGAGATATTACAATAGGTACCTGCATACCTTCGACGGGGTCTGCCGGTATTCGATTGCTCTCGTCTTTATGCTACCTATTGCTTCCTGGATTATCTGTCCTCCAAGTTAAATTAGTTAGGTACGTATAGACAGTAATACGAGTACAACCAATATATACGAAGGATCTCGGCAACCTGCTTTGTTTTACTCTAGACGTAATTGTATTTTTTGTCTCCTGAATAATATATAAAAAGGTTGCGTATCGTTGACTATTTTGTTAAGAAGCTTTTGAGAATGAAAAAAAGAAATTATACGTAGATATTACAAAAGGACGTATTTTTATACTCTTGCCTATTGGATAAATAATTAGTTGCCTTCCAATCCAAATTAAGATAATATAAGCTTATGGAATGGGGTTTAGGCAACTGATTAACATGTTTATATGTCTAAATACATACATATTATACATAGAAAACATATATGTACTCCAAAAATAATGTTAGAGAATCACACATATATTTGTTGCGATCCAGTATTTGAACGAGAAACCTCACACAGTACCATTGCGCCACCGAGGCAGACAAGGATATCTTTACTAATTTTATAAAGATTTGATTGTTGCATCAAATAGACTCCGAAACTACTGAACCGATTTGAAAAATTCTTTCACTGTTGAGAAGCTACACTATCCTCGGTGAACATAGGCTATATTTTATTCCCATGTTCCCACGGAAACGGGAGCTAAGCGGGTGAAACTGCGTGACGTCCGCTAGGTTTCATGTAAGTATTGGTACGACGAGAAAGACGGTGGCTGTTAGCCGACAGAATTTTAAGTTTATTGACTCAAACTGTGATATCTTTTTAAGACTCTAAGCAGTAACGGGTACACCCGGGGGCGCAGCGCTGGACGAAGAAGTAGGCGATCAGAACACTTTTATATTAAAAAATCACGATTTTCCTCAAAATTTTTGTATTGGTTTATGGTACTATGAAAAAGCATTTTGCTTGCAGTATGAGTTCATAAACAGTAAATCTTTACTAACTAACCATGCAAAATAAGAAATTTTACGTCTAACGAACCGCTTACACGGGCTTAAACAGTCATCATAGGCCCCTGGCATGGCGTGGTTGCCTGTCATTATGAATACAATAAATTGTGTAAGCTATTCTTACTTAAGTTAACTAGGTTCCGTTAATAAATAAAACTATTTCCATCGTGTATGAAAAAAAATTACCAGGTCCAATAAATGAATTATTATTTGAAATCAGAAAAAAAATCACTGACAGAACGTTTTATATACAGATATAGTAGACACCCGTGGCTTCGTATGTATGAAATCCATGTTTTCCACAGAAACTATGTAACTAAGAGGCACCCCGATAATGTGAGGTGGGCACATAATATGAATACGCCTCTATCCATAAGGGGTCTGGTTGAAAACCAGCGCTTGGCAGTAGCCTTGCACATGCTGAACCAAGCCCTATTCGGCATGCTTATGTTGAAAACCATTTTATCCTTTTATTTAGTTTTTAATGTAAAGGCTATGTACCGAATAAATATTATTTCTTTCTTTCTTTACCCATCCATAACCAGCTATGCTAAATGTTGCTTACTACAGTGAATCCGCGGGGTTATGAGCGCTTCAACGCGTTACGCGTATAATAAATCGAAGTTGAAATGCTAGCTTCGTTCACGCTCAACCGACTCTCATCCGATCTGCAGTAGTATTTAAACTGAGGAAACACCTATGAAAATGTAATAGAAAAGTTTTAAACACCACTAAACTCTACTTCAAAGCCGAACAAAGAAACAAACGCGAAGAAAACCAATGATGGTTTCGGACTTAGGATACCATAAATAGTTGACGAGAAACTACTAATTCTAGTTGATTGTTTCAAATTATCTCTAACTAGCTGTGCTCCACTTCCTTTGTGCCGAAGTATATTTCGAAGCAATCTATGATTTCGTATATAGCCTTATTTACCTACAATAAAGTTTGAAAATCTGTCAGATTTCTTAACATTCATTTTTACTGCACCCCTCCTTTCGGTATGACATGATGATACATAACTTACATCAGAATAACTCGACTTTTTAATTCTTAAAGAGTTTTGAAAATCAGTTCTTTAGTTCCAGAATTTTCAAACAAATCTTTTATGTTTATAACATTAGTGTAAACATATAAACTGACACGGCTATATAAAAAAAAATGTTTTATAATATCACTTGTCAAATTTCATTGAAACGTTGCGGCACTGGCAGCTAATTAATTTTATATGCTCGCACCACTCTGAATGGACTGTTAGACTCGCTATTTATTTTTACAGTCGAAAATAAAATCTCCACCCCACTCATAACGACGACAAGTTTTGGACAGTGTTCACGACCTAGTGCAATTTATTACCGCACTAAATGAGTAGAATCTTATTCCAAAGCTACACTACGAAAAAGAAATCTTATTTTCTTTTATAAAAGAATATGTAATATTTTACACTTATGGGCATTTTAAGTAAATTTTGATATTGGACGCTTTACAGAAAGTTTTGGGCGGAAAGTAGTATTTTTACAAAAAAATCCGTCATTTATGAAAAACACTCGAATTTGTGTCAAACTGACAGAATCAGCCATAAACGGTTTAAGTTCAAATTCAAAATCAACTGAATCTGAATGCCCAATAGGCATAATATACATAATATCGAAACATAATATCGGGAATGTTCATAAAGTATTAACTTTACCTTATCGAAAGGTCTACGCAGTTCATTCGTACCGAGAAAGATAAACAGAGGTTTTCGTATACTGCTCATATATAACCGCCTTTAATTTCAGTTTGTTTATGAGATTAACGGTTCTTCCCCTTTTTTCTTTGCACCTGAGAGTTGGCATATTACATCATTTTCATTAAACCTTTCTGAATATTACTCGAACCGATTCACGAGTTAAATATCACATATCAAAATTTGGAAGGACGGGTGCTTGGTACTCAATCACGCAACACATGGGGTGAAGAAAGGAAAGGTCTCAAGTCTTGACTCGAGAAAAAAAATTACACATGCGTTGTTTTATCCCGAATATGGATTTCCCACAAGCGGGAATATGAATCAAATACTAGCCTTCTGCCAAACATGGTCGAATTTTTGGCTAGGTTTTGATATAGTGCATTCTTGCGACTAAATCGAGCGATTGAGCGAATTTATAGCCTTTGAAACGCTATTTGCCTTTTCAATTGAGCGTTAATATTGTATAAAAACGCGTGCATTTGTGTAACTTTACGAAGCTCACATATTGTTTTGCCAAGTAACTTATCCATTCCGAAACAGTCGACATTCCGTACACATCACGGTGTTTGACATTTAATTTGGGCACACTTTTTTCACACAGTCTCAACTGTTGATATATTACGGCCGGAGACGACGTGGAAAATTTGTTTAAGAAAGTAATTTATCATTTTGCGATGAATTTGGAAATAGGAAGCAGTAACTCAAGCAATTTACATATTCATTTATGAACAATTTATTGGGACCATGTTACGATTTTTTTGCATAGTTAACGGAGTCGTTTTTCGACTTCCTCAATATTATTCAAGCGTAGTTATTTACTTGATGGCACTTTATCTGTTTTCGTTCTCCGCTATTGATTTCCTCATTCACATGACAGATATAACACGCCTTTCTTCATTTTTTTAGTGTCTTTGTAGTTACATTTTACCACTTCTTGGTTTTGAATATTTGGGTTCGTTTAGGTTGAGTTGATAGCACTTTGCTTGATTTTTTATGTCCTGCGTTGTTGGGAGGGATGACCTTTTGTCTTTACAATCATATTCGAGCGTCTGTGGCAAGAATTGCAGTTGACTAGTGCTCCTGTGCATCATGAAAATGGTTATTGATGTTTTTTCGACATTATTTCCTTACATTTTTTTTTCAATTGTGAGATGGTACACTCTGTTTTAAGTTTTTGGGATTAGTTTCTACATTATAATCAACGCTAAGTGTGGAATGGAAGTCCAAAGCAAACACTGATGTTTAATACAAATACACAATCGTTTTTGATAACTAAGAAACTTAATTACTTTAATTTTATTTTAAATGTGGAAAAAGAATTGATTTCGAGCAGGATTCGAACCTGCATCCTCTCGCATACGCTAAACCACCAGCCAACGATAGTATAATTACTTTACTTTGCAACCAAGTAGATAATATTATGTACAAAATTGTTTATGTATTTGATTTGACAAAACTAACATCAACGATAGACAGACGTTACTATTAATTTTCATAGAAAGTGTGCAAAAGTGCTTTTATGGTAATGTCCATTGCTTGGAAAGGTCGGAAAATACCAGGGGCGGTAACTGTACTGTGCAAACGACTTTGAGGGCTCGTTATTCGCAATCAAAGCATCGTATAAAAAGTAAGCTGTGTTGTATAATGTTTTACGAGTACTATTTTGAATAGAATATAGGTACCTACGATGGAAAAAGAAATTAAAGTTAGGTTTAAAGATCTTTATTATCACGAAAGACACTTGTCACTTATTTGCGAACAGTGAGAGGCGATAAAATTGTTAAACAATATAAAACAAAGAAAAAGACGTGTGGCACTCGGGGACTGCCGCGGTAAAGCTATTACATAGCATTTTTACCAACTATGCTAGTATAATTATTTCTAAATAAGAATACTAGCTGACGCCCGCAGCTTCGCCCGCGTAAATTTTTTTAACGCGGGAAGTTATTCCCGGGATAAAAGGTAGCCTATGTGTTATTCCAGACTATAATGTATCTCTGTACCAAATTTCAGCCCGATCCGTTCAGCGGTTTGAGCGTGAAAGAGTAACAAACATCCACACTCACAAACTTTCGCATTTATTATATTAGTAAGAAGTAAGATTTTAAGGCCTATGTTCAACAAAGTAAAGTACCAAGTACCTACTTGACTGTGGACATTTGGGCTTTTGGAATTTTGGCCTATTGGCCTTTTGGACTTTTGGACTTTTGGACTTTTGTACTATTGGACTCTTGGACTTTTGGACTTTTGGACTTTTGGACTTTTGGACTTTTGGACTTTTGGACTTTTGGACTTTTAGACTTTTGAAGTCCCAAAAGTCCCAAAAGTCCCAATAGTTCCAAAAGTCCCAAAAGTCCCAAAAGTCCCAAAAGTCCCAAAAGTCCCAAAAGTCCCAAAAGCCCCAAAAGTCCCAGAAGTCCCAAAAGTCCCAAAAGTCCAAAAGTCCAAAAGTCCAAAAGTTCAAAAGTCCAAAAGTCCAAAAAACAAATTCCCAAAGTCCAAAAGTCCAAAAGTCCAAAAGCCCAAAAGGCCAAAAGTCCAAAGTACAAAAGTCCAAAAGTCCAAAAGTCCAAAAGTCCTAAAGTCCAAAAGGCCAAAAGTCCAAAAGTCCCAAAGGCCAAAGTCCAAAAGGCCAAAATTCCACTCCACCTAACCTCACCCCACCCACCTCACACCAATTCACCTCACCACACCCCACTTCACTTCACCCCACCCTACACACCTCAGCCCACCCCACTTCACCCTACTTCACTTCATATACATAGTACACGTTATGCAAACGCTCACGTGTACACATTGGTATATGAAGTGCGAGATACACGAACGTGGCCGAGCGTGGCCGAAGGTAGCCGAGAGTGTGATTTATTTTCGTGACACAATTTCTGGATTCGGTCTCCACGCAAGGCCCGCGATAGAAGCTATGCAATAGCTTAATAGGTATTTTGTTTTAGAACTTTTTAAGAAGAACAATTATTTTGTAATAAATAATTTTTATGTAACTTCAACCATTTACGTAGAGGCGCAACGGATACTCTTATAACGATTAAATGTTTTCCGTTTTCGAAACATTCCTCATTGCTGCACCACTCCTATTAATCTTAGCATTATGTTATGTAGCCTATAGCCACTATCAATAAATGTACCTACTTACTATCGAACAGTTTTTGAAACCCTACCAGTAGTTTCAGTAAGGCTTGCCTTGGTATTATGTGATCATGGTCCCTTTGCAGCGTGTGTCCAATCCAGCGCAGCAGCTACACTTCCGACGTTTGATCTGTTGGTGGATAGGGGTCTCACTGCAGCGTTCCAATAGTCTTACGTTCGTGATGTTCTCGGGCCCGTATGTACCGAGGATCCATTAGAGGCAGCGTTTGACGAAGACTTATAGCTGGTAGCTGGTGCGAAATGTCTTTACTTTAGTGACCTTCCATGTCTCGCATCCGTATAGCAGTTAGCAGTACAGTTTTAACGTTTACTTTGTTTTAAGTTTCACTCTTCGTGTCTATTTTCGCAACTGCCTACGGGGCGCAGCTGTGTAAAGGTTGTTCTGGCCTTGGCGAGACTCGAAATGATGTAGGGTACTCTTCTATCCCATCAGTTTCTGACACGACACTCCCGAGGTACGTGAATTAGTGCCTCCACAACATCTCTTGCGTTGTCGATTTTAATTTCAGTCCAGCCATTCGCTGCCTCATCCTGCTCGTTGTCCTGCACGTTGTCCTGCAGACATGCATGACGGCGTGTGTGTGCCTCAGCAGGCACAGGACATCGGCATCATTTAAATCCTCCAGGATATCAGTATAGGCCCCATTCTATGCCGCGCCGATTGTTCTTTGCGGTATTCAGCATTATACCATCTATTTTCTATGGATGGTTGTTAACTATCCTGTTATCTTCATAACGATCCTCTAAGGTAGGTACAGTATGTATTTTCAAAAGAGTTTGTGAACTCTATTTTTAATTTTTTTTTCAGAATACTGATGACATTTGATTGATGTCATTTTATACACGTTACGTCTACTACATTGATACATGTAATAAAATTCTAACACGCCGGTGTTTGTATGTAAATTGTTTATACTGAGGAAAATTCTATACTGAGGAATAGCTTTAACCATTAAGCTTCATTTTTGTATTAAGCAAACAGGGCAGATTCACACCAGGGCAGATTCACACGCTACTTGATGAGTATGATTAATAAATACCTCTAATTTCATAGACCTTGTGTGACGTAAACAAAGTTGCGAGGGTCAGCTAGTTAAAAGATAAAACAATAGGTTTCTTCTTATCTACTTAAAAACTATTTTTTCAAATTTTATGGTAATAATAGACATTCTTTGAAATATGCATGTATGGTATTGTTGTGACTTTTATGACACGTTTAAAGTACATAGGTAAGGGATAGATGGCGCTCGCGGCTACGTCAGCGTGAAATTTTCTTCCCGCTTCCCATGGAAACGTACTCCCGGGTTTGGTTATCTTTATAGCAGTATTATATATAAATTAACAAAACAAAAAATAATACTGCATTGGTGATAATAACAATAAAATGTATGTATATAGAGTACTCACTCATTTTCTTTCACTTCTTTTCGTGACTTTCTTCATTAATAAATGCACTTTGTTTATTCATATTTAAAACACTTTTTACACAAATTATACGAGTACAGTTCACTGTTGTACAGTCACCTCCAATATTGCATGGGCCCCTTAAGATCTATAATCCCATGCATATTTGAGTCCAAATTCACAAAATCTCCACTAGATGTCGCAACTTTACTCGAATAAAATATTGCATAGACACTTTAGAATCACAAAAAATGTACTAGATGGCATATTTACATTACTCAAAAGATAAACCAAAAAATAAAGAAACCAAAAAATAAAATAAAATAAATAAATAAATAAAGGGTGTTTTTTTTAGAGGTATAGAACTTGTTACACAGTGCTATTCTATGGCGTTCGCCGATGCAGCATTCAACCAAATCAATTGCAACATATCTAGATCACGCCACCCAAATATCACGCCACCCGAATAATGATGAAGCTGCACTTCATGACGCACTATTAATTTTCGTTAGTTAATAGTTATTCAGAATTGTCATTCCATATTCTAGCACCGAATAGGTTTCACTAGTAATAAGTAATTAATTAAGATTATTTTTGAAAAGCAATTAGTATGCTAACTGATCATAAATTTTAAATATGGAAAAAGAATTGGTTTCGAGCAGGATTCGAACCTGCGTCTTCGGCGATCCGTGCCGACGCGTTATCCACTCCGCCACCGAAACCTACTCGGAACCAACCAAATTTTCCACCTTATTATACGTCTTGGGGCGACGTAGGCACCATCTACCGGCACTTTTTTTAGAAAGTTACACGGCACGAATGTATAGAATTGCACCTATATTCATTCGATTTATGATGAAACCAGCCCGAACATTAAGATTATTTTTGAAAAGCAATTAGTATGCTAACTGATCATAAATTTTAAATATGGAAAAAGAATTGGTTTCGAGCAGGATTCGAACCTGCGTCTTCGGCGATCCGTGCCGACGCGTTATCCACTCCGCCACCGAAACCTACTCGGAACCAACCAAATTTTCCACCTTATTATACGTCTTGGGGCGACGTAGGCACCATCTACCGGCACTTTTTTTAGAAAGTTACACGGCACGAATGTATAGAATTGCACCTATATTCATTCGATTTATGATGAAACCAGCCCGAACATTAAGATTATTTTTGAAAAGCAATTTCCGGTTCCGAGTAGGTTTCGGTGGCGGAGTGGATAACGCGTCGGCACGGATCGCCGAAGACGCAGGTTCGAATCCTGCTCGAAACCAATTCTTTTTCCATATTTAAAATTTATGATCAGTTAGCATACTAATTGCTTTTCAAAAATAATCTTAATGTTCGGGCTGGTTTCATCATAAATCGAATGAATATAGGTGCAATTCTATACATTCGTGCCGTGTAACTTTCTAAAAAAAGTGCCGGTAGATGGTGCCTACGTCGCCCCAAGACGTATAATAAGGTGGAAAATTTGGTTGGTTCCGAGTAGGTTTCGGTGGCGGAGTGGATAACGCGTCGGCACGGATCGCCGAAGACGCAGGTTCGAATCCTGCTCGAAACCAATTCTTTTTCCATATTTAAAAAAAAAAGTAATTAATTGTAATTTTTCATTTAATATTTTAATTAAAATTAATTAAATCAGTTTTGGTTTTTTTTCAACTCTCCGAGTGCAGCCTACGTATCTGGCGCAGTCGTTGTAGGATATTCGCGGGCCGGTTCGCGAGCCTTAGGGATCTCTAAAATCGTTATCCGCGTTCGCGAGTCGCCCGGGTGGCTTTCAAGCTCCGTCCAAGAATATTCGAATCTACGTACCAGCTGCAGCTCCGGCAGAGGAATCAAGAAATCGATTCACCGAGAACCAGAATGATATTGTAAGTACATTTGATTTACTCAAGTGTTGCTTCCTTTTTATTCCTAAGTATTTCCCCGCTACTTCAAGATTTTTCCCAGAAGAATCCCTAAGCCCCGGGAGTCTACATCGCGTACGGCTCGCTGGAGTACTATAGATATTAGTAGAGAATTAGATAGTTCTAGTAAGAGTGATACTGTAAAAATGGCCCACGACCCGGATACGATTTATAAGACGCTTCGTATGGTCCCGGAGTTCGACGGCAACCCAAACATATTAACAAGATTTATATCTATTTGTGATCAACTTGTCACTCAATTTGTTAGTAACGTACCAGGTAGCGAATTAACTAACCTTTGTTTAATTAACGGCATTTTAAATAAAATAAAAGGATCTGCCGCTACGACTATTAATTCAAATGGTATACCCGACAGCTGGCAGGGCATTAGAACAGCATTAATAAATAACTTTTCCGATCAACGAGACGAAACCGCGTTGTATCGAGACCTTTCTTTCGCTACGCAAGGAAATAGGACACCTCAAGAATTCTACGAACATTGCCAAACGCTATTTAGTACTTTAATTACTTACGTTACGTTACACGAGTCAATTCCCACTACAATTGAAGCAAAACGCATTCTGTATAAAAAGGTTACTATGCAGGCTTTCGTGAAAGGTTTAAAGGAGCCCTTACGATCTCGTATAAGATGTATGCGACCCGACACCATAGAGAAGGCATTGGAATATGTTCAAGAAGAATTAAATGTGATTTATCTACAGGAACGTAGCGATTTTCAGAAATCTTCTAGTAACAGTAAACCTTCTAACCAGTTATTACAACACGCTAATCATATGCCCTCTCGAATTCAAAACTTTCCCGGTCCTGTTCCGAACTGGCCAACCCCTGTAGGAATGAGACCTATGCAGTCGTCCCCTCAACCATTTAAATTTAATCCTAATATGAACACGCAATCGCACCACCGTATGCCCACGCGCACCCAACAAATGTTTCAGGCATTACCACAATCGTACAACCCCCAAAGCAATGTTTTCCGATTACCACCTAGACCTATACCACCACAAAATCAGAATTCCCAGGTCCCAAAACCTATGAGTGGTATACAGCATTTTACGCCTAAGCCTATGATATCGGGACACGATTGGCGTAAAGCAGGCAACCCGCCACCAAATAATTATTTTAAGAGTCGTGAAATGAACATGAATGAATGCGCGTCGTACGAGGAGTCATATTACCCAGCGGAGTATTATTACGAGCCGGAATACTATCATAATGATTACAACTTTTATGAGTATGATTCATACGGTCAATTAGAGTGCAACTATGATTCTACGTATAGTTTAGATAATAATTTAGAGAATGAAGTTGAACCGCAACCCGGTCCAAGCTCTTCTAGTCAGGATTTTCAGAAGACTCCCATTGTAAAAAAGCCAAAATAGAGATTAACCTTCAAACCCAACGTCAGTTACCGTATCTATCTATAGCAGATCCACCTTTAAAGCTCTTAATAGATACCGGTGCTAATCAGTCATTTATTAGTCCAGAAGCTGTGGAAAAATATTACTCTGGCTATCCGTTAAATTACGACCCATTTGAAGTTACAAACGTGCACGCAATTAGTAGAAATAATTATTCAATAACCATACCTTGCTTTCAAGAGTTTAATAATTTAGAAAATATTAAGTTATTCATTTATCGTTTCCATAATTATTTTGATGGTTTGATAGGGTTAGATTTGTTAACTAAGTTTGAATCTAAGATAGATTTAAAGGATTTAAGATTGATAACTAGATCATCATCTAATCCAATTCAAATGTATAGCTCATGTAATGTAAACCTCTACGAAGATATCATTCCTGCCCAATCTTCTAAATTAGTTAAAATTCCCATTGACACCCCGGACGGTGCAGTATTTGTTAGCGAACAGACTATATGCAATTGCATTGTTCGTGAATGCATTACAAATGTAAGAAATAATCGTGGCTATTTAGAAATAGAAAACCCTAGTTCTAACGATATAATAATATCACTCGACCGGCCAGCGCATGCCAATTTATTTAATGTTGAGTGCACGCGCACCGAACAGTACACTAGTAATACACGAGTTAAGGATGTTTTATCTCGTTTACGCACCGATCATTTAAATGAAGAGGAAAAGGCCAATCTTACTGCCCTCTGCTCCAGGTATAGCGACGTATTCTATATAGAAGGTGAAGCATTAACGTTCACCAATCAAATTAAGCACCGTATTAAAACAACAGATGAAATACCCGTTTATACCAAAAGTTACCGTTACCCGTTCATTCATTGTCAGGAACTTAGGGACCAAATATCTAAAATGTTGGATCAAGGAATAATTAGACCTTCCGATTCAGCGTGGAGTTCACCTATTTGGATTGTACCTAAAAAGATGGATGCTTCAGGGAAACAAAAATGGCGACTTGTTGTCGATTTCCGGAAGGTTAACGAGAAAACCATCGATGACAAGTACCCAATTCCGAACATTAACGACGTTCTTGATAAGCTAGGCAGATGTCAGTATTTCTCAACTCTAGATTTGGCCAGTGGTTTTTACCAAGTAGAGATGGACCCTCAGGACATTCAGAAAACAGCTTTCAATGTAGAACACGGCCATTTTGAGTACCTTAGGATGCCTATGGGCCTCAAAAACTCTCCCTCAACCTTCCAAAGAGTTATGGATAACGTCCTCAGGGGTCTACAAAATGAGATATGTTTAGTATACCTCGATGACATTATCATTTTCTCCACTTCTTTGGCTGAACATATGATCAATCTGGAAAAGGTCTTTCAAAGACTACGAGAATCGAATTTCAAGATCCAAATGGACAAGTCCGAGTTCTTAAAGCTCGAAACTGCCTATCTTGGACATATCATCACCAGGGAAGGAATAAAACCTAATCCAGATAAAATCAGTGCAATAGAAAGATATCCTATCCCGAAAACCCCTAAAGAAATTAAACAGTTTCTTGGTCTTGTAGGCTACTATCGCAAATTTGTCCCCGATTTCGCTAAAATAACGAAACCCCTCACTCAGTGCCTTAAAAAGGGTAGAAAAATTGTTCTAGAGCCTGAATACGTAAATAGTTTCGAGAAATGTAAGACGCTGTTAACAAATGATCCCATTTTACAGTACCCGGATTTTAAGAGAGAGTTTATACTCACAACTGACGCCTCAAATGTAGCCATTGGAGCTGTTTTATCCCAAGGTACTATCGGATCTGATAAACCTGTGTGTTATGCGTCTCGAACCCTCAATGATAGCGAACTCAACTATAGCACTATAGAAAAGGAACTTCTCGCTATAGTGTGGGCTACCAAGTACTTTAGACCCTACTTGTTCGGTCGTAAATTCAAGATAATAACGGATCATAAACCCTTACAGTGGATGATGCATCTCAAAGAACCGAATTCACGATTAACGAGATGGAGGCTTAAGCTTAGTGAATATGATTTTAGTGTTATATATAAAAAGGGTAAGTATAATACAAACGCTGATGCTTTATCTCGCGTAGAAATTCATAATGAGGACACCAACACCCTAATAGATGAAATATTCTCCATCATGCCTAGTCCTACAGAAAATCCACCATCTATAAATTCATCCACGGCTACCGTACATACTAGTTTAGAACATCCCATATTAGAGGTACCAATCACAGATGAACCACTTAATAAGTTTCACCGACAAGTAAGTCTCACTATCGTAGAAGATGTCAAACGTAAACCGGTAGTTTCAAAGCCATTCGAAACTCACACGCGTGTAGCGATTCAGATATCATCATCTAACTTAGAAAATGATGTAGTTAGCGCTATCAAAGAATATGTGAACCCCAAGGTTAAAACTGCCATTATAATAAACCCCCCTTTAGGAATGTATTCGGTCATACCCATAATACAAGACAAGTTTAAAAGTTCAGCTTTGAACCTTGTCTTAGCGAAAACTGAACTCGAAAACGTGAAAGAGTATCTCCGACAACAAGAAATTATTGCTCACTATCACGATGGGAAAACAAACCACCGCGGCATTACAGAATGCTATCTTTCCCTGTCCAGAAAATATTATTGGCCAAAAATGAGAGATCATATCACCAAGTACATTAATGAATGTATTATCTGTGGTCAAGCTAAATATGATAGAAGACCTATCAAACCACAGTTTAATATCGTACCTCCCGCAACAAAACCATTCGAGATAGTTCATATGGATTTATTCACCGTACATAGCGAAAAATATGTTACTTTCATAGACGTTTTCACTAAATATGGACAAGCATACCATCTGAGAGATGGTACAGCCATAAGCGTATTGCAATCCCTACTACAATACTGTACTCATCATGGAGTCCCTTCGACATTAATTACTGATAACGGTACCGAGTTCACGAATCAGTTATTCTCTGAATTTACTCGTCTCCATAAGATAAATCACCATAAGGTTTTACAATATTCACCTAACGATAACGGGAACATTGAAAGATTTCACTCAACTATCCTTGAACATATTCGAATTCTAAAGCTACAGCATAAAGAGGAACCCATAGTTAATCTAATGCCGTATGCTATTATTGGTTACAATAGTTCCATACATAGTTTTACCAAATGCAGACCTTTCGACTTGCTAACTGGACATTTTGATGCTAGGGATACTTTAGACTTGGACTTAACACAACAGCTATTACAACAGTACCTGCAGAATCATAAGGCACGGATGCAACAAGTCTATCATATCATTAATGATAAGTCATTAGCAGATCGGACCGCTTTGATTAATCGTAGGAATAAAGATCGCGAACCTGAAATAGAATATATTCCCCAACAACAAGTTTTCATCAGGAACCCTTCCGCTAGTCGTCAGAAAACTGCTCCCCGTTATAACCACGATACTGTCTTAGCTGACTTGCCCATCCACATCTACACGTCTAGAAAACGCGGGCCTGTTGCTAAAGCTAGATTAAAGAGAGGCCCTAAAACTCCAAACTTGTTACAGGATACTACTATTGCTAATCGCTCGTGAGATGCGGTCACAGGAGATAAAACTCGAAAGTTTGGCTGATGGACCAGGCATATTACCCTATAAACTTGGACCAACAAGGATGACAACACATCATCATGTCTTTCTACAGTATATCGAGTTAAGAGATATTGAGAATCAGAGCATAGTTTTAGAAAAACAAATCTTGAACTTCCGAACCCAGCTTAGTAACCATACTTATACATTATTCGAGCTTCAGATTAATTATCTTATAGGAAAAATTAGTAAATTATCGAAACAGTTACAATCATTAGAGCCCAATCGTTTTAAAAGAGGTCTAGTAGACGGCCTTGGTTCAGTAATTAAGAGTATAACAGGTAATCTCGATTATACAGATGCTTTAAAGTACAACAATGCTATTACAGTTTTGCAAAATAACCAAGAAAAACTAGCAAACGAATTTAATAATCACATTAGTCTGAGCAAAGAATGGATGTATAGGCATAATAGTATCGTAGAACAACTAGTTGAAAATCAGGGAAGAATTAATAGATCCATAGAAATACTGTCTAATGTAACGATTATGACTGGTGACCTAATTGACTACGCACAATTTGGACAACTATTGAATATTATAACGGAAAACGTTAACGACCTAGGTTTAGAGTTAATTAGAATAGAAGATATGCTAGCATTTATACGTGCCTCAAGCACTCATCATTCGATGATAGATATAGATACTTTGAAATCGATGTTAGATAAATTACATAAAATATATAATAGAGACGAGGTTTTATCATTAGAATTAAGGGAGTTTTATAAGATAATAGTACCAGGATCATATTTTAATGAAAAGAAAATAGTTATAGTCTTCAAATTTCCCATAGTTTCTAAACATACATATACTTTATATAGACTATCTATAGTACCCAATAAAAGTAACCGAGCCCTTATCCCCACCTATCCCTTCATAGCAACCAATGAGGAATCATTTGTATATATAGAAGCAGAATGCTCGAAGTTTAACGACTGGTATCTCTGTGACAAGGAAATTTCTAATCAAATCCGTACAAAGTCTGATTGCATCCAGGAACTTATAATGAAACAAGCACTTGCCGATTCCTGTCAACTTACCGAAGTGTTTCTGAACAAAGAAGCAATGGAGAAGTTAGATGACCAGCACTATATCCTGTTGTTCCCACAACCAACGAAAGTACAACTAGTATGTGGTAGAGAAGATTTTAATTCAGTGCAAGGAAGCTACCTTGCTACGATCCCTATCAATTGCTACATGCGGACAAGCGACCTAACCATTATTAATGAAAATGATGAAATTCAAGGCCAACCAATGAAACTGATGAACATTCCTTACAACATCAAGAAACAGGAAAATAGAACTCAAATTCACCTTAGCTCTATTGATTTGAAAGGACTACAAAAAATCCAGAATCAAGTTATGATGAGCCAACCAGTACAATTGGATCCCATCCCGAATGATATCATATATCACACGACTGTACCTTTTTACGTCATACTATCAAGCACAGGAGTTTTAATCACTGCTTTCTGGATCTACCGTTACAGAAGGAACAGAGGAACTCTTAAGACAGATACGCCTTCTAACTGCAATGAACCTATCTATGCAGTACCAGATAGAACCGGAAAGGAAACCATCTCTCAAGAGGATGTCCCAGCAACATTTTCTCTCAAAGTTCTAAAATAGTTGCTGAACTGCGGGTGGAGATGTTACACAGTGCTATTCTATGGCGTTCGCCGATGCAGCATTCAACCAAATCAATTGCAACATATCTAGATCACGCCACCCAAATATCACGCCACCCGAATAATGATGAAGCTGCACTTCATGACGCACTAATAATTTTCGTTAGTTAATAGTTGTTCAGAATTGTCATTCCATATTCTAGCACCGAATAGGTTTCACTAGTAATAAGTAATTAATTGTAATTTTTCATTTAATATTTTAATTAAAATTAATTAAATCAGTTTTGGTTTTTTTTCAACTCTCCGAGTGCAGCCTACGTATCTAACTTTGAAATGGAATAAAACGAAGGTGATTGTTTTTATTGATATGAAAATGACTTTATTCGAAAGGAAATCTTCTGGCATTATAATTAAAATATGATTTCTGGCAAATAACCGCCACGGCTGGCTCGGACGTAGTCTAATCTAGAGGTCCAATTTTCGATGACTTTCCCAACATTTTTGGCCGTATATCGACAATAACGCGCCGAATGTTGTCCTCCAAGTGGTCAATCGTTTCGGGCTTATCGGCGTAGACGAGCGACTTCACATATCTCCACAGAAAATAGTCAAGTGGCGTAAAATCGCACGACCCTGGAGGCCAATCCACTTGTCCAAAACGCGAAACTATGCGGTAACCAAACGTTTCCTTCAATAAATCAATTGTGGCACGAGCTATGTGACATCTTGTGCCGTCTTGTTGAAACCACTACTACAGCACATCATGGTTGTTCAATTGATGAACAAAAAAGTCAGTAATCATTGCTCTATAGCAGTCACAATTGACTGTAACGTTCTGGTCAGCATCGTTTCTAAAGAAGTAGGGACCAATTATTTCACCAGCCTATAAAGCACACCACACAGTCAGTTTTTCTGGATGTAACGGTGTCTCAACATACACTTGAGGATCATCTTCACCCCAAATATGGCAGTTTTGTTTATTGACGTATCCATTCAACCAAAAGTGAGCGGCACCGCTAAACAAAATTCGCTTATGAAAATCACGATACGCATTACGGACAGAACCAATATTTTCAAAATAAATTTGCACAATTTGGAAGCGTTGTTCAGGCTTCAGTCTATTCATGTTGAAATGCCCAACCAAACTAAACATAAATCACTTTACAGCTGATAATAATACCGCCAGTTAAAACAGTTATGCCAACTTAAAGTTCTATACCTCTAAAAAAAACACCCGTTAAAATAAAATAAGATTAATGAGTTGCTATTTTGACAATAATCGCGTTCCTGTCTGAGGTATTAAAAAAATCGGCAACGCTAGATACTTGACTTCCAATGTTATCCGAGAGATGGCGTCAATTCTCAGTGCAAAGCAATTTCGTTTCGGATTGACCATGCATTCTCAAATTCGTCTGTACATAGATGATGAATACCTATACACCTATATTTATACGAAGTAAATTGACAGCAACTAATGTAATTGACAGCATCGAAATTGTCATTTCACATTAAGAACTCTAAATTCGACCAGCACTCATAATTCAACTTTGGTCGAGTGGTTAAGACGCGGGTCGGTACGCAGAAGGCGCAAGATCGATTCTGCGTACAGTGGGCCAAAAAATTGGTGTACCATCTTAAGGTTGAACATCGTTTGCAAATTCATAGGCGATAATGATTAGTTTCGCTTGCAGACATATCTGACAATTTCTATTGCCATCTTTATCTGATTATTGACAACCTTTTATATTGATTATTGATACCTACTGTTTGTTACGTGACAGCTGTTCTTAGTTTGAACTTGATGGAAAACAAGAATATATTTGACAAAAAGTCAGTTGTCAGTATTCTATGTGAAAAAGAGATTGCTAGAATTAAAAAGATTTTATTACTTTTATTTAGAACCATTTAAATTATCTTTGCTGAAATTAATGTTTTATCACTATTTAATAAAGGTTAAAATGTCATGCACTTCTAAGTGACTTACGACAAATGAATACTTATCTATAAGGTTTACGTCATTATTATGCAACTCTTTCAATGATATCTAGTATGAACCTTGTTGTAATTTTCAATGACTAGAAAACTAAATCAAAACTGATACACCACTTTCTTGGCCGACCGTACAAGCATCAATTTTTGGATTATTTGACATAATATATATAACGACTGCATAATTGACGTAAACAAAAAATTTATGAAGTGCGAGATACACGAACGTGGCCGAAGTTAGCCGAGAGTGTGATTCGTTTTCGTGACACAATTTCTGGATTCGGTCTCCACGCAAGGCCCGCGATAGAAGCTATGCAAATAGCTTAAAAATAACAATCCACAGTCCGCCCATCACCAAACAAATACGCATGAAAAATGAAGGCTTTACCATTAATTGATAACATTATTATCAGCCCAGTTACCTAGTTGAATTTAGCACCATATTATTCAAGTTTACAGTCCCTTGAAGCTGTATAAAAATCATAATAAGATAACATTATTTTTAAGGCTGAAAAAAAGTTACGGCCGTTTACGTTCTAAAAACGTTAATTTCCACACTGCCAAAGTAATCAAAATTAATAAGGTACTCTTCCTGTTGCTGAAATTGGGGGAAAACTAAACATAAAAGGCCCGTTTGAGCGAAGTACCTAAATTGCATAATCGAAAACTGCGTGACTCAATTAATAAAGTTCCTGTATGTGAAAAAAATGTAGGGAACCCTCGGTGGGCAAGTCCGACTCACTCTTGTCTGTTTTGTATTATTTTAATCTAGTTGCTTTTAAGACTGACTGTATCGTATATTTGAAATAGACAAATTAGTGTTGCTTTTCGAACAGTTGGGTCTATTTCTATAAACTCTCCAAAACCAAAACTCCTCGCATACGAAGTGAAAGCCATCAGTTAATTTATTGGTTTTACCAATAACTGGACAGTCATTAAATACTGAGTAAATACAGGGAGTTACATATTTAGAACTAGTTATATTTATCTGCCCATCTAGTTGCTAATGAGAATGTTCAGTAGAAAACATTTCTATACAATTTTACCTCAACCCCGGAAACACAACCGCTATCGCAGTCGTTACTTCTACCACCAGAGAGACAATTACAATATAGGAGCGTATGTAGTGTAACACTATATAATAGTGTTCTCATTCATTTATAGATATGATAGGGGACTTAGAAAAGCAGGCCCTAGACGACAGCGTGACGTGAGGGATTCACGCACGCCCCCCCTAAGAAGCGGGATAACACCCGAAAACCCTCCCAAAGACGCGGAATAGCACCCGAACCCCCTAGGTGAGGCCGCAGTGGTAGCCGTAGGTCTGTTGGGAGTTGGGAGTCCTGGGGTATCCTTCCGAAGGCTTATCCGGGGCTTCCAACCATAGGCTGTTAGGCAGAATACGTGAGGTTTTTTAGTCGGTCGAAGTCCTGCATAACATCCATGAGGATTTTACCCCACGTAAGACAAAAAAAAGGTGTCTTAGAAGGAGCTTGCAGGGTCGGTATCATAGATAAAAGCTTTACCATTCTTAAAATTCAGGTTTAATTGTGGTATATAATAATTACAAAAAAAAGCTAAATATAGTGGTTGGTGTGACGTGACATTTTGAGATGTAAAAATGTTTTATTTGTGCCTAATTAGATAAGACAAAAAAATAATATCATCGTGATGGTATGTAACTGACAGAACTAACTACCTTGAACCCTTTAAATACAATAGTTATTGTTTACGAATGAAATAAATTGGACAGCGCATCATTTTAGTCATATTTCAGTGAAACTGTGCGACACTGGCAGTTAATTTGATTAATATGGTCACATCACTCTGGAACTAGCTACCTTGAACCCTTCAAATACAATAGTTATTGTTTATGAATGAAATAATTTGGACAGCGCATCATTTTAGTCATATTTCAGGAAAACTGTGCGACACCGGCAGTTAATTTGATTAATATGGTCACATCACTCTGGACAGACTGTTAGTTAAGGTATTTTTTTACGGACGAAAGCGAGGTTGAAGCTACAAATTTTATATAGAGATTGCAATTTGTTGCAAATTATTATTGTAATTAATTAACAAATCAACCTATCCCCGGCCACTGTTGAGCGTAAGCGTGTCATTATTTTCGTCAAAACACACAATAGTTATTGGTCTTTTGAATCACGCTGACGCGCTGGCCAGACGGATTGGTTTTGTTTAGAGTTTTTCCTTTCCTTGCCATGAGCTCAGCGATCAAGTCGAATACACGAAGACCATAGGTAAACAATCTAATACTGCATTTAGTCCTGGGACATCCTTCCGAGGGCTTACCCGGGGCTCCCAACCGTAGGCTGTTGGGCGTTACGTGAGGTTTTATAGTCGGTAGGAGTCCGGCATAGCATCCATGAAGGATTTTCCCTCACGTTACATTTGAACCCGAATAAAACGAAAGTGATGGTATTCGAAAGAGAAGAGGACAGAACGAATGCCAGGATAACTGTAAATGATGTAGTGCTGGAACAGGTGGATGAGTTTGTATTATCTGGGGTGTGCATTTAGCAGGGATAGACGGTACACCGCTGATGTAGAAAGGAGGGCAACTGTAGGCAATAGTGTGAATGGTGCGTTAGGCAAACATTTGGGTACCAAAAGCTTAAGTCAAAAGGCCCAGCTCGCAATACACAGTGCGGTGCTGATACCTACGCTAACGTATGGAAGCAAGAGTTGGGTATGGCAGGAAACGCATGAAAGTAGATTAAACGCGGCTGAGATGCGCGCGCTACGCAAAATCTGCGGAGTAACGCTCGCAGATCGCGTTCGGAATGAAGATGTAAGAAAGAGAGTTGGTCTGGAAGAGAGTGTCGGTGTTAAAATTAGAAAGGGCATGCTACGATGGTTCGGGCATATGAGATGAAAGAATGGCAAAACAGAAATACAACGCGAAAGTGGATGGACGTAGGAGTCAGGGAAAGCCACGACACACCTACCACGACCAAATGAATTGTGTGTTAACGTAACGTGGTGTCAAGAGCCGAAGGAAACGACGTGCATGCATGAGAAGAAAAATGAAAGTTGAAGAAGCAAGTGAGGTGTGTATGGACCGTGCCGTGTGGCGCTCGGTTCTTTCTGCCTACCGCGCAAGGGATTTGGCGTGAAGATAGTATAGTATAGTGTATAGTTAAAAAAAAGCTCTGAACGAGTCTGTGTCTGTAGTTGATGAACTGATGGACAGAGGTGGTATTGACAAAAATGATTTTTGTCAATACCACCTCTGTCCGTCTACTAGTAGATGAACTCATACATACATAGTGAAAATAAAATACTACGTGTTTCAGTAAGTATAGTTGATATCGATAAACCGAAGGTTTAGTACTGGAACATCAACAAAGTGGTGTCGTTGCCAAAATGATTGTGAAAGCAGTGTCCTTAACTTAGTGTCTTATATACGGTGATAAAATAACAATCTTATCATTCCCACCTCAGAGCGAAATATTTATTACAAAAAAAAATCTTTGATAATATCGACAAAAATTATAAAGTCTGAGAAGGGAAGGTAGATTGAGCTCTGTCGTAAAATTTGTAAGATATAACTCGAGCGGTTGGTTTTATACAGCCGTAAAAATGTTATAATGGACAGCTGGGAATCTGAGGAGGTCACAAAGTCACAAAAAGTATTCTTGACTTAGAGTCCTGAGAAAATAAAAACCCCGTAAAAGAGGTTACAATACATATATAATAAACTAGCGGTACCCTGCCACGCTTCGCTGTGACTTTTTTATGGTGGTTTTATGTACCTATGAGATATGAGTAACAAACTAAATGATGGGTACATTTAAAAAAAAATTCAGATTCAGAAAGTCCAAAAGTCCAATAGTCCAAAAGTCCAATAGTCCAAAAGTCCAAAAGTCCAATAGTCCAAAAGTCCAAAGTCCAAAAGTCCAAAACTACAAAGTCTAAAAGTCTAAAATTCTAAAAGTCCAAAACTCCAAAACTCCAAAATTCCAAAAGTCCAAAACTCCAAAATTCCAAAACTCCAAAAGTATAAAAGTTCAAAAGTCCAAAGTACAAAAGTTCAAAATTCCAAAGTCCAAAGTCTAAAACTCCAAAACTTCAAAACTCCGAAACTCCTAAACTCCAAAACTCCAAAACTCCAAAACTCCAAAACTCCAAAACTCCAAAACTCTAAAACTCAAAAACTCGAAAACTCCATAACTCCAAAACTCCAAAACTCAAAAACTCCAAAGCTCAAAAACTACAACACTCCAAAACTCCAAAAGTATAAAAGTTCAAAAGTCCAAAGTACAAAAGTTCAAAATTCCAAAGTCCAAAGTCCAAAACTCCAAAACTCCGAAACTCCATAACTCCAAAACTCCAAAACTCCAAACTCCGAAACTCCAAAACTCAAAAACTCCAAAACTCTAAATGTCTAAAACTCTAAAACTCCAACTCCAAAAGTCCAAAATGTCAAACGTCCAAAACTCGGAAAGTCCAAAGGTACAAAAGTCCAGAAGTCCAATAGTCCAATAGTCCAAAATTCCAAAGTCCAAAAGTCTAAAATTCTAAAAGTCCAAAACTCCAAATTCTAAAAGTCCAAAAGTCCAAAACTCCATAACTCCAACACTCCAATACTCCAAAACTCCAAAATTCCAAAAGTCTAAAGTCCAAAACTCCAAAATTCCGAATGTCCAAAAAGTTCAAAAATAACATGCAAAACATAATTATGCGTACTCTCCTTTATTATTCTGAATGCAAGGAGGCCGCAATCAAACTTCTCTTAAAAAACATCAATCTGGTAGGTACCTTCTAAATAGGTGGTTTATAATAATTTTGTTCTGAAGCTGGCAGAATATAATTAAAAAAACAACGACCAACGCCATCTATTGGTAATATCACTTTTTAAAGCTATTTTATTCTTATTGCTGTTATGATAAAAGTGTATAAAGTAGCCTAAAACCATCTCTGAATCCTATTGTATATCGTGTCCAATTTTGAGCTCAATCGATTCAGTAAATTTTGAGTTTTTAATAGATACACAAACGCACACAACATTTTTATATATATAGATACAGACAATACCAAGTTTTTGACTTCAATAGATTTGATAGTGCTTGCCTATCATTGACTATATTAGACTTTGGCCGGCTAAATCGCATCGCTTCCACAGAGTTCAAGTTTTTTTTTTTTTTGTTGACGCGGGGAATGCATTTAGGCACCGTCATCCCAGCTACGGGGGTAGCTGGGACGGTGTGTGGGACTCACCGGTCCCGAAAACAGGGACCGTCCTACCCACTAAACCCCGCAGTGTTCCGACTCACCCTATAGCCGGGCCGAGGGATATGAAAATTAGATTCTACGTCGACCCGGCTAGGGATGCCCCATAGAGTTGGGGCTCTCCTCGGGGGACCAGATGGTCGGCGCCCCAGAGCTCCCTAAGGAGCTGAAGAAAACAAGCCCGCATCGCACCACACTCGAGCGCCCTTCTGCAAGCAGAGAGGGTAGAGAGCGGCCGAGCGGGCGGGCACTAAGGGCACCTCCGGAACACGGGGAGGTGCCTTCCGCCATGTAGCCGTCAATGGGCGGGGTCCCCCGACCTTACGCCCACGGCCAACAAGTATTCAGGGGGGCACGCAGTGACTCCTTACCGCGGCGCCCCCGAACTGCACGGCGAAGCGGGAGTTCCGTTACTCCCGCTCCCCTGCGCAGTGTGCCTCCCGCCGATTCGATGGCGAATCGGCACGCCTGACTGCCGACCATGGCTTGCACCACGATCGGCAGTGACAGGCCCCTACTGATGCTGTGCGGAGCGGCCGCACAGGCGGAAGGGCCGCACAGTCGAAACAGCCGCACAGACGGACCAGCCGTACAGGCGGAGCAGAAGCCCACACTCAGCCACCGCCCAAGCTGCTGTGTGCCGAGGGGCAGAGTTACAGGTTTTTTTTTTTTTTTTTTTTTTTTTTGTTGACGCGGGGAACGCATTTACGCGCCTTCATCCCATCTGCGGGGGCAGCTGGGATGGTGTGTGGGACTCCCGGCCCGGTCCGGAATGGACCGTCCTACCCACTAAACCCCGCGGTGTTCCTCCTCACCCTTTAGCCGGGCCGAGGGATATCAAAAGATTATTCACGTCGACCCGGCTAGGGGCGCCCCGTTTATTCGGGGCTCACCTCGGGGGAGCCAGATGGGCGGCTCCCCAAAGCTCCCCAAGGAGCTGAAGACCACGCCTGCACCGCTCTCGAGCGCCCCTCTGTAATAGAGGAGACAGAGAGCGGCGCAGGCGTGCGCTAATGGCCACCCTCGGAACACGGGAAAGGTGCCCACCGCCATGTGACCGTTGGTGGGCGGGGTCCCCCGACCTTACGCCCACGGTCAAGAAACAATCGGGGGCGCGCAGTGACTCCTCACCGCGGCGCCCCCGAACTGCACGGCAGAGCGGGAGCATTATCTGTTACTCCCGCTCCCCCGCACAGTGCACCTCCTGCTTTGCCGCCATCACCTCGTCAACTGGCGAGGTGACAGCGGCCCAGCACTGTTGCCGCCGGTCGCGCCGTTATTCACGGCCGGCAGCCCGAACTGCATGGCAGGGCGGGAGCATCTACCCAAACTCCCGCCCCACACGCAGTGCCTCTCCCATTTTGCCGCCATCGTCTCGCCAGCAAAGATGGCGAAGCGACGGCGACCCAGCATTGCTACTGCCGGCCGTGAATAACGGCACGGCCGGCAGCAACACACACCACCGAGCAACCCACAGGTGGGTTACTCCCGCCTCGGCCGGAATTAGCCAGAGTAGCACAACTCCCCCACAGAGGAAGGGGAGTGGTCGCTACTCCGTTGCCCAGGATGCACCACGAGGAGGATCCGACCCATTGGGGTCCTTAAGATGTTAGTAGGACCCCGCATCCCCAGAGTTACAGGTAAGAGAGCTTGGTATATTATAAACAGCCTTGGTCGTCAACTTCCAATGAACTTTTTTTTTGTTTGCGTAAGCGTAATTTTTTTCTTATAAATGGTAGTACAGAACTCGTTGCCGATCTCGACTGGGATCAGACAACCTGGTCGAGTTCAATGCCAGAAAAACACACAGGCGTGTGCGTTTACAGCTAAGAAGTACCCATTCCTTCCACTGCCCTCTCTTCAGAGCATTACGGTTCCGCTAAAGGACAACCTGGAGATCCTCGGTATAGACGTCCGGCGTGAGCTCAATCACAAAAACTACATAGAGAGTTGTATTGGGCTGGCCTTGCATAAACTTGGAGTCCTAAATTAGGTGAAGCGGTACTTAATGCCACATCAGAGATGTTTACTCTACAAGACGCAGATTCGTCCCTGCGTCGAGTACTGTTCTCACCTTTGGGATGACTCTGCGAGGTACTTACTAGACGCGCTTGACGCTATGCAGAGACGTGCTATCCGAATAATTGGTTGTCCTGAGGTGACGGGAGGCCTCGAAACGTTGGCGCAGCGAAGAACCATAACGTCCTTGGCTGCTTTCTACCGAATGTTCTGAAGAGCTCTTCAACCTGATCCCACCCTCTCCTTTCCGATCCCGAACAACGCGTGCCGGGCAGAGATGCCACTCATACACAGTGGAGAGAATCTTAGCCAGAACTGAGCGTTTCAAAAGATCGTTCCTATGTCGAACTATAAAAACTTGGTAAGACCTGCCCGCACACGTTTTTCCCTCATCTTACAATCCCGGGTTCTTTAAGAGGAGCGTGAGGCACATCACGGGGCCGCCAACTTGAGGACCACTGTCAAAAGTGGCCCCCAATCGCTAGATGCGCCACGGCTTTCCATCAGGCTGGTGGCGACGTCAATTTGGCGTGCTGAATATAAAAAAGAAGACAACGTCAATCGGATTGAACTTTTACTTTCAGAATAAACGTTAGAGGGGCGGTCGGGTGAGACTGTCTCACGGCTTTTTGTCTTTATTCATCAAAATTTTATTGTTTTTTTTTCGTTCTTCAGTTGCCATGATAAGGCATCAGTAAGGTTAGTAGCCCAGAATGTGAAACAGCTGTAGAGGAATGACGCCACAATATCCTCACTTTCCGTTAGGTACAATTTCATAACTTTTCCGACATCTTGTTCGACAAATCTTTTGAATCAGTTCATAAAAAGTCACGAAGATAACAAAAAAATACTAAGTAGTACAAAGCTATAGTAAAATAATAATATCAATGAAATATTTGATTTTGTCATTAAGACATTAGAGCGAATAAACGGAAGATTACGTCTCATCAAATAAAATATAACTTCATATAACACTATACTTGATATTGAAATTTAATATCGGAAATATTCATTAAATATCACATTCTCCCTATCGATAGATTAACATTGCACTGTATTGCAACCGAGTAAAATAAACAGAAGATATAATACATAGGTTTATTTTCCTACACGAATGCTATGCCAGACTCCTACTGACTGGAACCACACGATGCCTCACAACTGTTGGGAGTCACGGATAGGCCTTCGGAAGGATGTCCCAGGGTCATACAGATATACCTTATTAATATGACACCTAGATATGTCAGTTCACTTATATACGAGGGCTATGTATGTCTTTTTTAATGAAAGTGTTCTCATTCATAGCTCAGCCAATATATTGAAACCGCGACGAAATAGCTCTTTGCGTAATTATCATATTTTACTATAATTAGACTCTTCTTGCAAGTGGTTCAACACCCTTCTTCTAGATTAGGTGAACGTGGATTGTCTGCAATGAGAGATATAGCCGCAAAGAAATACACAATTTATCTTAGCTATGATCAATGAGTTCTCAAAAACAAATTATAAAAGCAATTTCAATGTTCAAACCGCAGTATTGGTAAAACATGAGTATAACAATATCCCAACAATAACTAAAATAGGTAGAGTACGAGTCAGACTCGCACACGGAGGGTTCCATACCAAAAAATCACGATTGTGTCGGATTTTAGTATTAGTTGATAAAGCGGCAAAAGAAATACGTCATCTGTGAAAATGCCAGCTCTCTAGCTTTCACGGTACCTGAGATACAGTCTCGTGACGGGAAGGCAGATAGAGACAGACAGACGGCAAAGTCTCGTGAATGGGGTGCTGGTTTTACCCTTTGTGAACGGAATCCTAAAAAGGAGGACAACAACCAGCGTGTACAAGCATAGCAATGAAACATAAAAATAAATTAGAACGAAATGAGCGTAGAAAATATTTTCATACACTTTGATTAAAATAAAACTTCTGTCAGAAAAGAATATTAGCTGCCTAGCGGTTGCTTTAAATAAGGATTCACCCATGACGATTCAATATATTATTACAGTATTACATATAAGTAACAAATTCTAGCAATTATACTGACACTGTATATTAAAATAGCTTTGTTTAACTGTAAACATTTTCGTAGTAAAGCTCAGTTTTCGAATAATATTTTTTGACGAAGTGTTCACGCAGAGCGAGTAACGACAATAAGGTATATTGAAATACGAAAGGCCATTTTAGTAATTGATGAAGTATTTGTATTTTGACATAATGAAATGTGTGTTCAATGGAATAAAAATCGTTCCTCGATTCATTATTGATTGGTGGATAAATCTACCAAAATCTTAATACAACCAGAAAATATACCTCAAACTATTTAGTAAGTTGAAAATTAGTTTCTTTATCTACCATAAGAAAAAGATAGATAAGTTTCATGGACTTTGGTAAATGATATGTCTATTCACCCGCTAGAGTTTCTAGTAGATAGTAATTTCCGATAAATTAATGCGTTCTCTTGGGAAAGCCGAGATGCGAGGAGAATTTATGGCTTTTGAAACAGCGTTTACCTTTAGAATTGAGCGTTAATATTGTGTGAAAGACGCAATGTAACATCGGAATACGAACATTTATGATATCTTCACGATTCTCATTTATTGTTTTGCCAAGTAACTTGCCCATTCTGAAACAGTCGATATTCCGTACACATCACGGTGCCTTACATTTAATTTGGGTACAATTTTTTTACACAGTGTCGCAACGAGGTCACAACTGTTTTATATTACAGCCGGAGACGACGTGGAAAATTTGTTTAAGTAATGTTTCAGCAGTAAATCAAGCACTTTCCATATTCATTTGTTGAGAATTTATTGGAACCATTTAATGAATTAATTTGAACAGAGAGTAGAGGATCTTTTTGAAAATTATGCTTTAACTTACGTTTAGGCTGATAAACTGACCAAATCACTTTTGCTACTTGATATTTAGATAATAGTTTTCTTAAGAGAAGTAAAGGCGTGCTCAAGCACAATTCTCACAAAATACGTATTTCTTGAGTAACAAAAGAACTAACAAACACAGAATATTCACAGTGTCTAACTTCATTGCTTAAGTTTGCTTTAAGTATCTAACTCTAAATATACACTGGAGATCCAAAGAAATATTCCTCGACAGTATTTTGTACCACCTCTATCAAAGAGTGTTCTACCGCATATTTTCAAATAATATTATAGGCGACTCTTTTTATACGGAGCAGTTCCGCACATAAAGACTTGGAATTTATTGTCGCCACACGTGTTTCCCTCCTCGTATAATCCTGAGCCAAGCGAGGTGCGAAAAAGCATCTCAAGCATGGACCTTAAAAAAAGTACGCAGGTAACGTTACAAATTTATGATGTGTAGTTGTAACTTACAAGAAAAGCTTAAAAAGATACTGGTGCCTTTATAATAAGTATAAGAGAATCTTTCTCTTGCACGTACATACAAAGCTTAGTTGTATACTTCTTTTTTTTTAGCAATTGGTACATAATGTTGGCAGCGACTGCTGTCTGATTTCCAACTCCAAATTTCAAGGGGTAGCTGGTAAGGTGGCTCAAGCCCACAGATTTCGATACGGTCTTACCATCTCTAAGAGGGTAGAAACATTTTCATGACAATTCCAGGAACATTTTTATTTTACAAATTGATTACTTGCTTTACTAAGTAATTAATTTGTGTTCTATATTCCCCATAGGAACTGAACCACTTTCATATTTTTAGAAAATAATGTGACAGAATTATTAATACAACTTCAGTCATATTTTAATGAAACGCTATAGTACTGGCGGCAAATTTAATTAATATGCTCGCATCAATTTGAACGGCGGCCTGTTAGACACGTTTTATTCTTTTTACAGACGAAAATAAAATTTACGGCTTGCCCCACTCATCACATCGATAAGTTTTGAATGGTCTTCGCGACTCACTGCTATTTATTACAGCACTAAATTAAATGAAACTTATTGTTAAGACGAAACCTTCTATATCATATCACTCTTAAATTATGTGACAGACTGATTTATTAATGTTCAAGTTCAGCTGAAGAGTTTTACTTATATTATGGTAAATAAATACTCCACTAAGAAAAGTTGAGTGTGGTCTCCACCAATCTTAACTTTTCTTTATCGACTGACCAACTATCGACATTTTTGAGAACCAATTTTGGTCCCATAAATCTCGCATGTGGCGCCACATTCTTACTAATTGTTGTCATGGCAAAGAGAAGGAAATATAGAAACAAAATCCTGTACTGACCCATTTGGTCAGCGTGGTACCACAGTATAAAGAGGAAAAGCTTACTATGATCTGTCGGCTTTGGTGGTACAGAATGAAATTGAGGGAAGTACAGTAGTGGAATGTGAGAGGACGATTTGATTATGTAATTCACTAAGAGAGCATATTTAAATATTCTACAAAAAGTAAAGCGAGCGTTCATCGTTATGTAGATCGAATAATGTTGATCAAAGCCGCGAGGTATAGTTTGGTTTTTATAAAAGACACGCTTGTTTTGTTGACATAATTCTTTATGCCAGAAAATGCTCTCGTGGCTCCGCGGACTCAGTGTTCTCTACGCGATGCACCGATCCATAACCGGCAATAGTAAATGTTGCTTAACATTTTCTCCTCACCACTCCTCATGATCACTTTGTGGCTTTTATTTGCAAGCATTTGCATGCTTCGGAAGGCACGTTAAACAGATGGTCCCGGTAGCCAGTAAAACGGCAATTGTTAAGCCAAGTTGAAGGTCATTATGGGCGGCTTGAAAAAATTTAACAGCGGGCAGTCACAACCTGCGCCTCTCCATATCAACACGGCAATTCGGCTCACCACCTACGTGGGACAAAATCGAAAAAGTTGCAATGTTGACATTTAATATGCTGCCTACTTTTAGGGGATGAAAGGCGTGATCATATGTATGTATGAATGCCATAAAATATAGAATATTTTACTTATAGAGTTTGTGCGTAAATATCAATATAATATTAACATCTTTTTATTTCCACCTCAGTGCGGAATGTTTATCGGCATATTTTACTGGTATAATATCTTCAATAAGTAAACCAAAGTTATACGTTTCAAGGTAGTTTCAACTGTCAGTCAACAGTACGTTGTTGTGAAATTTATAAGATGTGCCTCGAGCGTTTGGTTTTATACAACAGTAAAAATGTTAGAGGAGACAACCAAGAACCCGACGAGGTCACCAAATCATAAAACGAAAATAAGGATATAATTCAGAGAAAACTTGGTTTAGGTAAAATATGTTAGACGCAGAATTTATTTTTATACCTTTGCCGGACTAGAAGTACATATACTGCATAACACATTTTTCGTCTGTGAATATTTTTCTCTTAGAAACAGAACTGAACACGAAATAAACTTGTGTAGAGTTTACGGAACTAAACTCTAGATTAGGACATAAAAACTTCTTGGTACGTTAGGTATCAAAATAAATTGCTTTGCTTAATAAAATTTCTTCTAACCTAGTTGTTCTATATGCTATAGAACAACTAGGTTAGAAGAAATTTTATTAAAAATGTTTTAAGAAAAAAGTTAAATAAACATTTTTTACAGAACAACGTACAGAACATTTTCGAAAAAACAGGAAGCTTTTCTCATTAAACTATAGTCCGTATAGTATAAACTCGTGAAACTTCACTACAGAAAAGAACATGTTTGACTTTAAACATCAACAAATATAGTTGCTATTTCAAATGCAAAAAATACTGACTTTGTTGACCGAGCGAGCGAAGCGAGCGAGAGATTAAGATGACAGAAAAGGAATTGTTTCATTAACAATCAATATGCAAAGATAACAGAAGTGGTTTTGTTCAAATATAACCCAAACGATATCAGTAAAAATATAGCAAAAACAAAAATTAGCACGGTTTTAACGCTTTTAAGGATTTTGGTCATTATAGAAGCGAAACGTTTTTGTACATTTTATTTACTTATGTTGCTCATTGGGCGTTTAAAATTTGTAATGTCCATTTTAAATATTCTATTATATCAAGTTGACTAAAATGCACTACAATGTATTATTTTATAATAAACTGCGCAAACATGCAAACTAGAAGATTTACCCTACTATTAGATGAAATGGCTAGAATTTGAAAAACTAAATAAATTTCCTTGATAATTTTGTAAAAAATGATATTAATTCACTATTAGATCAGCAATGTTAATGTACACCTAACTTCTTTACATTTGACATTGAATACAAAAATATTATTTTGTGTCGCATCAAAACGTTTAACAATGACAAATTAAAGTGATGTCATCAGGAACGTTAAAGGAAATAGTGGTAATGACTGACCTATTTGCATGGTAGACAGTATAATAAATGAACGTTAAATGTATAAAAATGACGGTTAGATACATAATTGACATTCTGTGTACACAGTACTTTAATTACATCAGTATCTTTACAAAATAATAGCAAACTATGAAATTAATTTTTAGGGCATACGTTCGTTTCCTTTATCTGCTGCCAGAGCCGCCTACGAGGGCTGTGCAACCCAGGTAGATTTTCAGCTCCTCAAGGACCTCGTGAGGTTCCGCACCCATCTGTTTCTAGGGCCATCCATCTCAGAGAGTTCCTTCATTTTTTCCTACCTTTTCTTATTTAATAATTTAATGCCAAATAGGGGCCGTTTCAAAATCAATTTATCCATTCTAAAACAGTCAACATTTCATACAATCTACATCTTTTTTCCACACAGTCGCAACTGTTGATATATTACTGCCGGAGACAAGCGACGTGGAAAATTTGTTTAAGCAAGTAATTTATCATTTTGCGATGAATTTGGAGACAGAAGGCAGTAACTTAAGTATTTTGAATATTCAGTTATGAACAAGTTATTGGGGGCATATTAGGAATTTATTTGTACAGTGAACACACCGACTCTTTTCGACTTCCTCATTTCAAGTCAAGTGTAGTTATTTACCTGTTTCTGATCCTTTGTCTGTTTTCGCTCCACAAACTTTGCTTTATTTGTTCTGCGCTATTGGCTAGTTCATTCTAATATAACAGATGAAACAAAGTTATTACTAGTTTATCCGGATTTCTTTCTTCACAAAACAAATCTTTCGTGTAAGATAAATCAGTACGTTTTAATTTTCCGGGATTCGTTTGTATAAATAAGAAAAGCTAAGTACGGAACGGAAGTCGGAGTCATAAATTGCTTTTAATATAAAACCGGCAAAACTCTAACATTTGGTAAAACAGCAAATGTTATATTCTAATGGTAAGGCTAAGGTACTTTACAAAAATGATTTTTATATTTTAATACTTTGTTTTTAAGAAAATACGCCTTAGTATCTATTATGAATATTATATATATTCATAATAGATACTAAGCCATTTTGCGTATTTTCTTAAAAACAAAGTATGGATATACATACGTATAACCATTGTTAAAATAAGGCATGTATTTAAATCGATATCTGTATATTCCCTTTTTCTGAACTAAACATTTCAAAGTTAAACCAAAAATACTGACTTGCACACTAATTATGCTCACTAAATAAGTCAAATTAATTATACTGTTTGATTGAATTTGCAGAACTGTTTTACTGAACGAATAACTATTATCAAAATTGTATATCTAATAATTCCTTAGTTCAACAAAAATATTCCTTAAAATAAGGGATATTTTTAAATGCACATCTATATAATTTTTTTGCACACTAGGTAACTCCACTAATTAACTGAATGCATACCAGAAATCTGAATGATGTGCAATAAAACCAATTGATTACTTAACATGTACTACTTAAAAAACTAAAATTTTACACAAAACGAGATGACCTTTTTTATCGAATTTAAACCAAAAATTTGGTTCGTACACCGTATATAAGATTTTCTAAACAAAAATACGAATTGCTTATCAAAAATACTAACTTGCACTCTAAATTTTACAATTTTATAACGGAATAAGTTAGGTTAGGTTAGCTTTTTATTTTTTTGTTTAATAAAATTTAATTTTGTAAAGATGACTGATTAAATTGGGTTTTTAATTAGAATAAAAGATGTTCATAAAAGTAAATTAGGCGATGGTTTTCTTAAAAAAACTTTTAATAAGTTTGTTGAGCTAAGGAATTTTTAGATATACGATTTTGATAATAGTGATCTGTTCAGTAAAATAGTTCTGCAAACACCTTCAAACAGTATATTGAATTTGTCTTATTTAGTGTGCATAATTAGTGTGCAAGTCAGTAATTTTGGTTTAACTTTGTAATATGTTGTTCGAAAAAGGGAATAAACAGATATCGATTTAAATACATGCCTTAAAATAATACTAGAGGCTGTAAATTATATTACGTATAAAATACATCTACCGACATTTAAGAAGGTATCTACTCGAATGTTGGTAAGTAGGCACACTTGTAATGGGGTATAAAAGAGTATACCCTCCCTCGTGCAATTAAATTTTATGACATCTTTCCTAGATTGCATTTTTGTTTTGTTTGTTGAATTTTGTTTTTGTTTTCATTTTGGAGTAACTCAGAAACATGTTCTTTCAGTTAATTTTGAAAGATTCCTAAAATACCACCTGATATTTTACTATTATTTAAGAATCTATGCATCATAATGCTATAAGAGCAAGCGTTGAGCAAAACGGTTCGGAAATCACCTAAGCGATTAGCAAACCTTGTTCACATAGATAAACATACAAGCCCGAGAGATAAAAATATACGGGCCTTGTGCTTGACACGTGTAATAAAGCACAGCCTACTAAGACATTGTTTACCGACGGCCCTTCGGTGAGTCGGATAGAACACGGTAATGCCTTTGCATAAGATAGCGCTTTTGGCTATATAACGGACAGAGACATAGACGACGGGCCTTGCCAATTTTGCTTTGTTATTCGGAGAATGTATACGGCAAATCCTTTGAAGTGATGTCAAATACGTTTGAACAAGTTCCACGAAATAGAAGCAGGTTAAAAAGAAAGGTTGTTTGGCAAAATATAGGCGTTACAATAAAAAGTGTAGATTGAACAAGTTGTAAGTTCAGTTATCGGCAGCTCGATATTCTGAGACTTGATAGACACGGATGGCGTGAAAAATTTGCAATGAAAATGTTCGCGCTTTTTCATGTACATTTTGCTGCCGAAAATATTTTACGAATAAATTTTTGTTTCGCTATAGAGAAGTGCCAACGCTTAATCCATACGTCCATATTAATAAATGTAATATGAAAGTGTGTTTGTTTGTTATTTCATGATATACCAGAACAGTAATAGGATATCTATATTATAGGTTAGTAATAGGATAGATTTAGATCTACAGAATGTATGATTTCTGCTAGGTAATAATTACTAAAACAAAAAGAAAATTAAAGTAAAAAGTAGTTTTATTTATTGTGTGATAATAAAGTTGATGATTTCGGGGACAAAGAGAGAATAATTAAAACTTTTTAAAGTTTCGTTTACATAATTAGGCCTGATAACTTAACGTGATCACAAGAGTAGTTGTAGTCAGTGTTCGAAAAAAAAGTAGGCGTGCGTGACAGACGTCCGTAGTTAAAAAATAATTTGAACAAAATTCTTACCTTAAAAACTTTTTACTTTGATAAGTATATTTTCTTAGTTTGTCGACTATTACTCACAAACTTGTTAAGCTTACTTATAAGTATTAGTTTACCTTTAAACTTTGTTGTATGTCCTTAGGACAAATTAGTCTATGTAGACTGTACCTGTGTTATAACTCTAGTTTCGTAGAATTTAATCAAAAAAATCCTTCCAGAAAATTACTCGGATCGCTAAAAATATATCTTAGTATTTTTTGTTTAGATTAGTTTTAATCTATACAAATAACTTATAATGCCGAATACAATGTAGAGTAACAGCGACCTCTCAAAGTAATACTATTCAGGTGTGGTGCAAGCCGACAACGCTGATTTTCAGAGGTAGGGACATCCACAAGGAGACACGTAAAGACGTCAGATCGAAAATTCCTTCTCATTAGAACGCAATCTTACTAATATTATAAATGCAAAAGTTTGCGAGTGTGGATGTTTGTTACTCTTTCACGCTCAAACGGCTAAACGAGTCGGGCTATAATTTGGTACAGATATACATTATAGTCTGGAATAACACATAGGCTACTTTGTATCCGGGAATAAGTTTCTACGGGAAGCGGGAACGGGAAAAAATCTACGCGGGAAAGCTGCGGGCATCAGCTAGTACATAATATACCAGATCAGTGGCGGCTGGTGGGTCCTCGATCTGGTGGTGCACTTTAACTGCTTTCTTGTTTTAAATTTAGTAAGCGTTAATTTTATACCTATCAACTTTATTTTGAAAAGTTTTGTATAGTTTTAAGTACTTAGGTACTTAGTTATTGTTTATGCTCATTTTCACACACTCCACACACTTTGCACGCAATATAGAATAGAACTAAGAACAAAATAAAACAAGTAACAATTTAAAAATCAAAACAATCAATACATAATAACGCGTCACAGATACAGCGAAACAATACCGGGAGAATTCGAATTTCGTCATCAACAAAACATCGAGGACTCTCGGTAATCTTCGGATTGCCCGAGCGCGTGCGGCGCACGAAAAGCGACTCATTGCCCGGTACATTTTCTATGAACGAAGTTTTGTCTCACGCGCCAGGCGTATTAGCTCGTATCTAGTACAAGTTATATGAGCAGCCCTCGTGCACTCGGGAAAGCGCACGCCGAATTTTTGTTACAGGGAATCTAGGCTTTAGTAGTGTAGCAAAGAGCTTAAATTGTTTCGTCATAATTAGACATGTTATTAGTTTTGAGTTTTTGTATGTTTAAAGAATAAGTGTTAGGTAAATACCTAATTGTAAGTAATTTATTAATAAATTTTGTTATTTTTAAATCCTTTGAGATGGTGGTTCACTGCACGAGCGCACTTAAGGTACAGCCGCCACTGTACCAGATAGCGCCTTCGGCTCTGCTAGCGTGAAATTATGTTCCTGTTCGCGCTTAGACCTTATTCCCAAGATAAAAAGTAGCGTGCTATTGTAGAGTAGAGAAAAGTGTTATTCCAGACTATATTCTTTCACATTTTTTTTTAATGTGAGGGAAAATCCTCATGGATGCTATGCCGGACTCCTACTGACCAAAAACCTCACGTTACGCCCAACAGCCTATGGTTGGAAGTCCCAGTTAAGCCCTCGGAAGGATGTCCCAGGAATATATAAATTCTATCCCTATACCAAATATCAGCCGAATTCGTTCAGCTGTAAGAGCGCAAAAGTGTTACAAACATACGTTACACACTCATACACTTTCGCATTTACAACAGTAAGATTACTGATTTTATTCCAGTCATTATACAGTCCATTTACGAATTAAAATGTCCGTTCAACATAGCTCTTGTAGCCAGCCTAGAATTAAATGTTATTGCGTGACATGAATAATATACATTTCATTAAACAGAGCGCACATATTTAATTATTTTATTTTATTAGTTTCTGCGGATAGGGAAAGTCAGTAGAACATTGTAGTTTATAAAAGAGCTTTTGTACTTTAATGTAGGTCCCATTTCCTGGAAATATTGTTAGAATATTCACAACGTAATAAAGAAGAAAATTTCACGTCACTAAGCAGTTCCCCAAACACACATTAATAATATTAGCTGTAAACGTTTTCAGATTTTTATAACGTATTCCAGTATCGTTCGCGGTGGGGAATGAGAGACCCGGGTTTAACCGCATGTGACTGCGGAGCCCCAGTGCAGTCCATGTTGCATTTGCTTTCATGCCCCCTATGTCCTACCTCCTGCACTAAGAGCGATCTTAGCGAGGCCACTGACAGTGCGGTTAAGATGGCAACGTTTTATGCCCAAACTATATGAGAAGTAAAAAAAAAACAAAAAAAAAACGTAAATCATTGACACGATAGAAGATGAAGTTCGCGGCTGTACGATTGCGTGCGGGTTGTTTAGGTTTGGTACAGAATCTCACTCTATATGTACGACTAGCTGACCCCGCAACTTCGTTTACGTCACATAAGGTGTATGAAAAGAGAGGTATTTCTTCATCAGACTCATCAAGCAGCGTGTGAAACTGCCCTGGTTGCTTAATCATAAAAGAGCTTAATGATTAAGGCTATTTTAAAACACACGCCTTCGGCGCGGACTGAATTGTTTAAGCCAACACGTCAATCTAGATTTACCCAATTTTAACACAATAAAGAAAACCGCATTGCAATCGGTCAAACAGATATACAGACATACAGACAAACAGACTAAAATTTTAAAAATCATTGTTTTGGGTTCTATTGCGTTCATATAGCCCCCCCTATAATATTTTTTTCTTATTTATCTTTCATGTACAGACAGCACACTGTTACAATTTTATTATATGTGTTGATTGATTGATATTGATAAAAGAATTATAGTCATGCTTAAGCTTCCAGGTTAACAAACACTTAGCTATAGATTATAATCTGGAATAACACTTTTTAGCTCCAGAATGCCCATGGGATACGGGAAGAGAAACAATATTCCACGCGCGTGGAGCTACTGGCGCCATCTTTGCTATACTAATATTATAAAGAGGAAAGATTTGATTGTTTGTTTGTTTGTCGAATAGGCTCCGAAACTACTGAACCGTTTTGAAAATACTTTCACTGTTGGGAAGTTACACTATCCCCGTAGATCATAGGCTATATTTTAATCCCGTATTTCTATAGGAAGGGGAACTACGAAGTTGAAACCACGTGACGTCCACTAGTACGTAATATAGTAAAAGTAAATATTTTGTTGCAGATGAGTGGGAGAAATACCAATACCATCTAAGCGCTACGATGGACCGCTGGGTGACAGCAGCTAGCTCGTTGCTGGCTTTCCTGCTCTACTACAACACGCTAGACGCAGGATTCGTTTACGATGACAGGTAAATAAATTATTATGGTTTATCATCACGCCTTTATCCCCGAAGGGGTAGGCAGAGGCATATTATATACCCACATTTCACCTTTTTATAATTTGTCCCACGTAACACGTTGTGAGCCGTATTGCCGTGTTTAAATGGGCAGGCGCAGGTTGTGACTGCCTGCTGTTGAATATAGAAATAAAGCCTTCAACTTGGCTTAACGACTGCCATTTTACTGGCAACCGGGACCAACGGCTTAACGTGCCTTCCGAAGCACGGAAACGCTCAAATAAATGTCACAAAGTGATCAAATAAATTATTATCATCATTTAATTTATGTAGATACTGTCAAATTTACTTTACATACTATATCTATGGTAGAATGTATGAGACTAACCTTTATATACATTAACACCTTTCTGTATCTACATTCTGGCAATAAATATGTTTCAATTTCAATTTATAACTGTTAAAAATATATTTCAGTTCTTAGGAAATTGCTTGAAACGATGCTACAGTTCGATAGCGAAACTTTCTAGACAAGTGCTGATTAGGTATACAATAAAATAAATACGTAATAACGTACCAAAGCTTCAGAGAGCTTAGATTGTTTAAGTACTTTTGTTTCTAGACTTAGACTTGAATTTCAGAGCGAAATAGGTATATTTGAATTTGCCATCACACTGTACCTGGTCATTTACGTACAGTGCGATAAGGATAGCTTTATTTGGCTAAAATCGATGATTCGTATTCTCCTTTTTTTCCGTGAAAAATGAACAAATTATTTTTTTTTTGACACGATTACAAAAATAGTTTGTCCGTATTAAGTACGGTTTTTTAAAAGTTAAAAGCTTTATAAATTTGCCTGGTAGTCCTCTATACATGGCGATACAAACGGGTACTTTTTCGCCATTTTGAAAGTGTTATATTTTATTTTATCACTATAATATTGCCGACTTAATAGAAGTGGAATATGTATACAGCAGATCTTGATTTTATGAAAAAAACAAAGATTCTTATCTTATAACTGTAATTTTATTAATATAGATTATGAAAAAAAAAGCGCTGCGAGAAATTCCTCTTATTACAGTTTTAAAGATTTGATATGCTTACGATGTGCAGTAGGTATGGATAGAACATCTTTACATTTGATAAATAGGTAAAATATTATGTACTACTAATTTATCAGCATTATTATCAGATAACAGACTGTTCATGATTATAACTTACATTCAGTTTGCTTTTAAGGTTCGCTAGTAGCTTCTTTTTGTGTAATCTCCCACGGTTTTTCCAAAAGTATAAAATTCTTGAGACTTTAGAAGATTCTTACAGAGCGGCAAAATGAGTTTACCACCTTAGGCGTAAAAACAAAAGTAATAAGAAAGATACCTTCTTCAAGATATTGTAGATATCATTGAGAGATCTTCATTCAATATCGCTGTTGTTTGTTTATCCTATATCCGGGTTGACCTGCGAGTTGAACATTTGATATCAAATAGAAAACGGAAACCACTAACTTATCTCGGAGAGTAACCTTCATGTTTTATTTTGCCCGACAAAATCAATTCCGTCATGTTTGTATAAATTTATTCGTTTGCTTCATAAGGGATAGTATACGATTTTTCTATATACAGTTGCTATTTAAGAGAAGTTCGAAGGTTGCAGGGAGTGAATGGATGCGCAAGACTGTGTATTATGGCGTAATTTGGGAAGGGCCAAAGTCCAGCAGCAGTGGACTGCCACAGGCTGATTTCATTGATTTTTTTTTATACCTTAGTGGTATAAAAAAAGGTGGCAGACAAGCATACGGCCCACCAGAAGGACTGGTGGTCACCGCAGCCTATGAACGTTTGCAACACCAGAGGCGCCACACTCGCGCTGCTGACCCTGTAAAAACCTTCTTAGACCCCTTTTGAAGAACCCCATACTGTAGGCGTTTGGGAAAACCGAGGCAGGAAGATCATTCCACAACCTAAGCGTTCGCGGAAGAAAACCCCTATCGGATCTACCGTGATTGAACGCTCCGGACGTAGGGTGTGAGGATGAAATCCCTGTCTATGGCGAGCGGTGCGATGATAGAACGTAGCCGTGGGCATCATGTCAAACAATTCCTCAGAGCACATGCCATTGTACAGGCGGTAGAACACGCACAAGGAGGCAAAGTCTCTCCTGTCGCAAAGAGGTTCAACACCACCTGTCAGTATAGGATCGTTGACAACTCTCACAGCTCGCCTCTGCACCGAGTCAAATGGACGAAGCTGATATTCAGGTGCCCCCGCCCAGAGGTGACAGCAGTACTCCATGTGTGGCCGCACTTGCGACTAATAGAGAAGCAGTGTTTGCGCCGCAGTAAAGTACCGCCGCGCCCTGTTGAGCACACCGAGCTTCTTGGACGCTAGCTTGGCCTTGTCCTCCAAATGACTGCGGAACTGAACGTCACTGGAGATGTCAACACCAAGGATCCCTATACTTTTAGAGATGGAAAGAGATGTGCCCTGGAATTGTGGCGCTACAGTAATTGGGGCTTTCTTAGCGGTGAAGAAACACGCCTGTGTCTTCGAAGGGTTGAACTGGACAAGGTTTTGTCTACCCCAATCGGACACTCTAGTAAGAGTAGCCTCGATTTCAGACACAAGCTGTTCACGACTTTCTTCCACTGCGTCCCGAGAGATACCGGGGCGGCCTGTGTAACAAGTGTCCCCCGTACTGTCGTCCGCATAACAATGAATGCCGTCAATAGACAACATGTCATTGATATGCAGCAGAAACAGAGTAGGGGACAACACTGACCCTTGCGGTACTCCAGCGTTAATGGCCATGCAGTCAGAACAGCTGCCGTCGAGAACAGCCCTGATGCTTCTACCGGCCAAAAAGCTAAAAAACCCATCCGCATAATCTCTCGGTCATTCCGTAGGAGGGCAATTTTTTAAGAAGACCACGGTACCAGACCCGGTCAAAGGCTTTAGAAATGTCGAGGCTCACTGCTAGAGCCTCGCCCTTACTCGCGATAGCCGTCGCCCATCGGTGTGTGAGGCACACGAGAAGATCGCCCGTCGAGCGACCGTGACGGAACCCGTACTGCCGTTCACTGAGCAGGTCGTTTTCCTCAAGGTACCTTAGGAGCTGTGTATTAATTACACGCTCCATCACCTTAGACAATAGGGAGGTGACGGCTATAGCCCTGTAATTGGCCGGGTCGGTCCTATCACCCTTCTTGGGCACAGGATGCACATACGCGATCTTCCACGACGCCGGGACTTGTCGCATGGAATATGAAAGCGTGAAAAGACGTGTGACTTATAGTGCCACACATGTCGCCACTCCTTGGGCCGAGGTGGTTCAGGCCTTGCGAGAGGCACATGCGCCCGAATGATACAGTGGTCCGACGAACCGAGCGGAGCATCCACTGAGACAGTGTATCCATCCTGACGCGTTGTCAGCAGGAGGTCCAGCATTGCACTATGCTCGTTCGCCTTGTCTGGTATCCTCGTATGGGATTTAACCAGTTGGGAGAACCCATAGGTCAGGGCAAATTCGTGTGCAGCTTTCCCCGCAAAGCTGGTCATCCGGGAGCCCGACCAGTCAACATGATGACCGTTGAAATCCCCCAGAATCACTATCTCCGCAGAGGGATACTGCTCAATCACCTTGTCAGTTGATTGTTGCAGGTGGTCAAAAAGGCGAACTGTGTCCGTGTTACCGCTGTGAGACCTGTACACGCACGCGTAGATCCGAGTGTGGCCCCCGTGATCCACGCGCGCTCATAACGTAGACAGGTCCCTGTCTTCAAGGCTTGTAAGACGGCGACAGCAGACATCATCACGGACGTACATACATACCCCGGCTTTCGGCTTGAAGTTGTACTCAATTGATTTGATTGTTATCTGAGAGTTCTATGTTTTTAATACTTAGACGTTTCCCCACTGTATAGTACTCGTACTTTGTTCTTTCTGGTCACTTTAGCCATACGTGAATTGTTTTATTTTGCTCAATAAAGACATAAAAAAAATCTTACCGTCGTACTCTGGAGATAGCAATAGTTCTTCTAAGCGTCACAGTCCTTAGTTGGCCTATCAATAGGGAACAATAAGATACCGATTTCTTTGTCTTCAATATCTTCTTTTCACTACAAATCTTTTTTTTCTGCATTAATTACATTTCGTTATCAAATCATAACAACCAATATTATTAGAAGGTTCAAATACCATTTGTCCATCGATAGGTAGTGGATCTCTGACCCTACGGTCCACGGTTAATTATAGTCAAGGACCGCATAGACCTTATGACTGTGTGTGTTATTTGCAAGAAAACGTTACAGTAGATATACCTAGTTCCTAAAGTATTATTAACATTTCATTTAGAAAACAGATATTATTAGAAGGTTCAAATACCATTTGTCCATCGATAGGTAGTGGATCTCTGACCCTCCGGTCTACGGTTAATTATAGTCAAGGACCTTATAGTCCTTATGACTGTGTGTGTTATTTGCAACTAAACATTACATGTAAATATACCTAGTTCCTAAAGTATTATTAACATTTCATTTAGAAGCCGTGCCAGATATTTCCGAGTATTTTTTTTCATTTAACGTATTTCATCCATTCAGAATCCATCTGATATCGGGAATTGACTAACCACGTCACGTCGGCAATGAAGCATCAATCGGGCTAGCTGCCAATAAACTAATGAGGTGACGTAAATATCACAGGTTTCAGAATAAGTTCCAAATATTGATTGGAAAGATAAAACTCTGTATAGAATAATACTGTGTTAACGTTCTTTTTCGTTATATCATTTTTTTTTTTTAAAGATTTTGTAAATTGGAAGAGTTTAGCTCTGAATCGATTTAGGTAATACAACTGTTTATACCTTATTTCATCATCTTAATGGTGGGATTTCCAAAAATCCTTTCTTATTACTTACCTAGTTAATAAAAGGTAACTTCTGTCCAAATTTCATCATGCGAGGTTCAGGGGGTTCGTCTCCACGTTGATGAGTCAGTCAGTCCCTTTCTCTCTTTATATAATAGTATAGATTTTCATGGAATGAAGTCAACTCTCAGTAGGTACTTAGATTGTTATGACTTATCGCCTTTAATGATAAGGTACGTATACCAATGCCTAAAAGGAAATCAGTAGAATTTTGAATTAGGTTATACATCTAGATTGACAAAAAGTTTGTGGATTCACATTAGGGTCATAAAATAGTATAATAATTCTACCGTCCATTCTTTCTATGGGCTCTATTACAGAACGATTTTTAAAACTCTACAATTGCTTGAGACCATTAAAGACTATTTTTTAAGGCAAAAACTATCATCTAATGATATTTGATCAGGTTTTGAGTAAGTATAGTTTAAAGCGATCAAACCCTCTGGAGAAAAAAAAAACGCGAATGGGTACATAAAAGACTTAATAAAATATCAAAGTGCCAATTAGCCTACTAAATTATTTCAAGTCAACTTCAACTCCAACATCAAAATTTTCAATAAGGAATTATTCTCTCAAATTGGCTTGTCTACCCTTATTTGAGCGTTCATTTATAACCGTAACCGTAAAAATTGATGCTTATTCAAAAAGGTTACTGTAGAAGTCTCTAGCTACCAATTAACACCAAGAAAACGCCCCCGCAGGAATTGAAGGAGCTGCAAAAAGGTAACCCGCTATTTACTGAAGACCCAGAGTTAGCCATGTTGAATAATTTAGATTTTCCTTTGATCCCATTGTCCCTGAGGGCATGAGGCTGGCCACATTATTGTGTTTGATTTATACTTTATACGTATTTGACCCTAAAAGCGACTTGGAATAATATGTATAAACAAAATTCATGTAATTTATTTTATTATAATTTATAGTTGGTGTTGTTTATATGTTTATTTTTTCTTCAAGATACAGTGAAGTCTTATTTAACATCACACACCTACTAAAATACGAAAAAAATCGATCGGAGTTACCGTTGAACAGGTATGTGCCAAGCATTAGGAGCTGGCTATTGGACTGCTTTTATTCGATTAAGGAATTATTCACATACCAGGAGCAATACGTGGTGCAAATGTTGCATAATTATATACTATTATCGTTACGTTATGTTAAAAATGCAATGTAATTTGATATTTTAACTTTAATTGGATATTATAGGTGTAAGTTAAGTTTGAATAGTTTGCATGCTATACGTGTAATGGCTAAATGAGCTCGTACTGTCCTAAATTTGTAACCTACCTTCACTGAGAGAACTCTCCCACCCGAGTTCCGCAGTGGGCGGTCTGGGCGTGGCCGACGTATCTTCCCCGAAGATTATCGGCCTCCATGATCGGGGGCCTGAGGACGGTGAGAGGGCTGTTCACCGTCCTTACAGAAGCAGGCCCATGACAGCAGTGTGACGTGAGGGATTCACGCATTCCCTTAGAAGCGGGATCAGACCCGACATCCCCCAAAGACGCGGGATAGCACCCGAACCGCCCCCTGGGCGTGGCCGCAGTGGTGGCCGTAATTCTGTGAGAGTCCTGGGATTTCTTCCGAGGGCTTGCCCGGGGCTTCCAAACATAGACGGGCGTTACGTGAGGTTTTAGAGTCGGTAGGAGTCCGGCATAGAATCCATGATGGATTTTCCCTCACGTTAAAAACAAGAGCCATCACTACGTAACCTCATTTACTGCAAATTAGGTAATTGTATTTGATCTTGAAACTATTACTTTGTCCTAGTTGACTACGGAACCCCGAAATCCTGATTAAAATCTTGAGTACAATGTCTATTTTCGTGTAGGTATATAAATAATTCATGACAAGTATATCGCATTAGCATTGAAAATCACTTTACTAAAGTTAGAAAAATGGGCAAGTATCAACATTTCTTGGACGTCACAAGTTTCGTATGTGGCAATGTACGAAACTGATAATAGAAACGATGAACTTTCTTCTGGATCACAGCTCGGTCGGGAACAGCTTCAGTATTTCGTAATTGAGGGCTTACGTGACGACTATGCGCCACATCTGGTCGCAACTTGTTCAACAAAAAGTTCCGCACTATTCCAACTTTATCTCAATTCTACTTTCGATTCTAGTAGGGACATGAGTCGCTTTTATAGATACGGTTATGAAAACGGATATTTGCCAATTTTCTTATAGCAGAGGCTAGGGTATATAATTTTTGTGTTTGTTTTGCTTTTCTGGGCATAGTTTACTGGCGAATGTATTGGAATATTGATGACGTAAAAAATATTGTGAAAGGATGGGACGGAATGTTTTACAGATTTGCAAAGTTACTAGTACATACATGTATAAATACTAAAGGCAATGATAATTTCCAGATATTTTCTTTACTTTTGTAGGTATTAAAATTGTGCCACTTTACCTGGTTAAACAAGCACATAGATACTACATCAGTAGTGTAAATTACGTGTGATTTTATTGAAAGAATTGTATAAGCGACTGCTCAAATAAATTTTAATAAGCTGTCTATTAGAGAAGACATACCGTTTATTTACTTGGTCACACTTCAAACGCAATGTCGTTCGTACACCTTGTATTACGCTTGCTTGACCTAGATCGCGGGGGTGTGAGAAACCTCTCCTACGATTCCACGAGAATAGAGCTGCTGAATACGGTCTGCCAATATCGTCGCTATGTACATATAATAGCTTTATTTATAATCCAGTACATACGTTTGAACTTTTACGCTTGGAAAACCTTTTAACAGATAGAAGAGCGATTTTAAACAGGTTTTATTAATATTACAACGCAATAACGCAACCCAATCCGTGTATAATGAAATCCAGCATGTTCAGTGTTCTGTAAAAATAAGTGGTAAGCATAATCTGTCCTGGGGTATCCTTCCGAGGGCCTAGCCGGGACTTCCAACCGTAGGCTGTTAGGTAGGATACGTGTGGAATCGGTAGGAGTCGGGCATAAAATCCATGTAGAATTTTCCTCACGTTAAAAAAAAGTGATGAGCATCTAATGATATCGTTGATACTTGAGATTGAGATGGGTAACCGTTTGTGATATTTCTATTTGTGCGTTTACATGCTTAGGATGGGACACTAGGCTATTGGTTGAGGATAAAAAAAAAACAAGTGGAAGACCCGCTCCTGTCTGCTAGACAAAATTTTAACAAGCAATACGAGTATGTAATAAATAAATAATAATAAATATTCACGGACATTTCACAAAACGCTATCTGATCCCAAAGTAAGCTAGGAATAACCTGCTTGTGTTATGGGTATCAGACCACGGATATAATTACTTATATACTTTTAAATACATACATATTATACATAGAAACACCCAGACTCTTGAGACAAACATTTATTGGTCACACAAATATTTGTCTCCGGTGAGAATCGAACCCACGACCTCCAGCGCCGCAGGCGGTATCACTACCGACCGCGCCACAGAGGCAGTCGGTCTATGTAACTACATCAGTACACCTCTGCCTACCCCTTCGGGAATAATTGTCTGTGACTATAATAATATGTAGATATGTGATATGAAACCTTTTTTAGAAACCTCTACATTATTTTCTTTCCGACATAAAAACGAGTTAATATCTGCTTAGGTAGCATGAAATCCTAGTGCCATAAACTGAAACGCTCATAAACGGAGCCTAGCCCGACAATAACATCTATTTTTTATTGTGAAATTTATGTATATATATTACGACTAGCGGACTTTACGCAGTTTTACTCGCGTAGCTCCCGTTACCGTGGGAATATGGGAATAAAATATAACCTATGTTAGTCAGGGTGAACGTAGCTTTTCAATGGTGAAAGAATTTTTGAAATCAGCACAGTAGTTTTTACGTTCATTGATGTAGGAAGTGGACAAGTTTGGAAGTGGTCAAGTTAGGAAATGGACAAAGTCGACCGGAAGGTTGCAAACATACACACACGAAAAACACAATTATTTCCTCTTTATAATTTTTGTGTAGAAGTATAGAATTTAGATATCACCTATTCGAATGTAGAAAAAGATGAGGAAAATATCCGTAGTTATTTTATACTAGCTGATGATAGCCTGTGACTTTGTTGACTTCTGTGAGTTTATCAATATCGGTCCAGCAGATTGAAAAGTTATACCGTAGCTTCTATTATAGAAGCTACGGTATAATTTTTAACCCCTTTAAGTGTGTTTTTAAGAGTGATGCCATATAGAAGTTCTATAAAAAAAAAATATGGCATCACTCTTAAAAACATACTTATTCGTATTTAGTTAAACTATTGCATATCTTAATAAAAAGTAAAAACACTCAGCATTGAGTAGTTACAATGACGTAGCAAATTCTTGTTCATTACTTATTTTAATATAGATGCTACAAGCGGGTTTTGTAGAAATGCATTTGACGTACACACCTTTTTACGTTTAAATGTTTTATTTTTATTTTATTAAAATGTTTTTTCACTTCTTATGCTCGTAAAGTTCTTGTTTATGCTGGGTGTATGCGGACTAAAACAACATTTTATGCTCTAGTGCATAAAGTTCTTTTTCTTCTTCTAAAACAATATGGCCATACTAGACCGTAGAGACGGTACCATGAAGATCGTGTTACTCTATGAACCAAACATAATAAAACGCTATTAAATAACTTGTTTTTTTTTGTTACATTTAATTTGTACTTTCTGTGTTCTATATAAATTAAGAAACATTAAAAAATCAGATAGTATTATGAGTGAAAAAATATTATAAAATGAACTTATGATTAGGCAGTATAGGTCTCGTTACCCATGCCTAATGCTTCATGTAGAATGATTAAAAAAGAAAAATAATTAAAAAGATATATATATGTTATATTTTTTTTTAATATTTTAATTAAAAACTTTTATTTACAATATCACTGTTTCATTTCCTTGCAATCGAAGTGAAAAGCAGAGTGTATAACTCGATCATAAAACCCATTTTATCCTCGACTTAATATCCACCCTCGCCTTTGGCTCAGGCGGATAAACGTCTCGTATAAAATGGCTTCTTTTATGCACTTGTAGTACAATCTACTATTTTTGGATTATTAGAAATTCATCAAGAAATTAAAGTCACTGATGTATCATAAAAATTAAAAACGGTTTCTGTTACGAGACAATGTATATTATTCGAAAATTAGTCGAAATAAAATACCATTATTCAACCGAGAAAAAAACATTCTCCTTAGTTAAACCAAACGCTCGCTATGTTAACATTCGACATTAGCATATACTTACGTTCTTCTTATGTTAGATGTAATATTTTTAATGCGGGTCGCTGTTATTGATTTCCCTGTGCGATTTATTGATCAAAGTATTCCGAAATCTTAGCAGTCATTAGAACTATTATCATACCAGAATCATACAAAGACCTTCAGTTACTTTTTAAGTATATTGTAAACACATACAGGGTACGCACTGATGGGCAGAACAAAAAATATTATAAATCTCTTGTTTCGTACCGCTTTTGTACAACATTGGTAGTGCAATGAAAAAAAAATCGATGCACACCACAGTTAATTCTTTAACAAAAATATTTAATTTGCAAATTAAAATTCATCCTGTTGTAGTTTTGTTATTACTTATAGCTGGAGACAGAGTGATAATAATTATTCTAGACATTAGTTTCCTTTGTAAAACTGACATTACACTTAAATCTTACTAATATTATAAATGCGAAAGTTTGTGAGTGTTGACGTTTGTTACTTTTTCACGCTCAAACCGCTCAACGGATCGGATTGACATTTGGTACAGGGATACATTATAGTCTTGAATAACACATAGGCTACTTTTTATCCCGGGAATAAGTTCCCACGGGAATAAATTTCACGCGGGCGAAGCTGCGGGCATCAGCTAGTATTAAATAATCGAGTGTGTATGTGTAATAATAGTTTCATACAGAATTATTGTACAACCATTTTAACTTTTAATTGTTACGCGCCAATTTTGCGATTGAAAGCACAGCATCACGAGTTATTATAAAAATAAAACTTCCGCGTCCATACTTCCCCCAATTTGAATAAATATACTTTTGTAACAACTAAAATGAGGAAGTGCAAAGCGAAAGTCATTTACGAACAAAATACTTGGAGAAGTTTTTATGTAAATAAGTAAAGGAAAAAACGTCTACTCACAATTTGCAATACAATAGCCGAATGTTAGAGATGATTTTTCCCTCTTCGCATAGTAAGCACAGTTCTGGTCCCATAAAAATATATTGTTCAATCGGTTATTACTCTGGCTTGTGCTACCGGTATAAAATAAAGAAATAAAATGTATGGAGGATATATAGATATGAAACCATATGTGACTTGATACTAGTCTAAAATGTTATCATCGCATATCAAGATTTCTATTTCTATTAAGTAAAAATTTGGTTTTTAACTAATTTCACGGAAAGATTTCCATTAAAATAAACTACATAACTACTATCGAATAGTTTATATACTTCTAAATACACATCTGAATTATTATTATTCACATATAATGTCCAGCTGGCAGACCTTTTTCCCAAACTGGAAGAGCATGAGAAGATGGTGGTTTATGCAGAGTCTAGGCTACTTATTGCGAACTAATAGCAATATTCTTTATTTATATGAGTTCAAAAAGTCAAGAATATAAACTGAACTGAAGTGTAGAAGACATTGAAACATTACCTTTGATGTAGCATGTTGAAAAATACATTTTAGTAAAGCTTTATTACAAAGGACGATTTATTGTGTGTGGGCGTGTGTAGGCGATGTGATGGGCGCTGCTCCTTAGACCTCACGACCTTTGAACCCAACATTACGATGAGATGAGACCATAGACTTGTTTTAAGGCAGTATTTTTAGTCTTATTAATGGCACCGACAGAGCCGTTGAGATGGCAGAGTGTTATGCCAAAATTGTTTAGACGAAAATAAAAGAAATGAAGAATGATTGTTATGATAGAAGAAGAAGAAAGCAATATTATTGTTAATATTTTCACAAATTTTGGGATTGGTGCTAGTTTTAAATGAGAAAATAAATCGATTAAGCAGTTTTAAATTAAAATAATAACTACAATATGAATCAACTATACTACAAATATACATTTATGCATTAAAAATTTGTTGAATATTACTTAATTTGGTAAGTTCATAGCATTTACATTAAAACAACACAACCCGGTAGCTCTCGCAAATGTAAAAAGCAGATTACCTTTGCAATCATTAATATCTTTGAAATTTCGTTTAAAATCCTCATTTCCCATCGAATCAGATAAAACGGACACAGGTTAAATAATGTTCTATACAGTACAAAGCGTCGTCTTTCAAAGCCTGAAGCAAAAAGGTGATATCTTTTTAATTTCCTTTACACTGCAAATGTCCGCGCTAAATATCCCCGGTTGCCAATATCATCCGATAGGATTTCCGACGTTCGTTTCGTTAATAATTTCCTTTGCCGTTCTGGCGTCGCGTGTCAAGACACAAATTATTGTACTGGTAGCGCCATTTATTTTTCTATTTAATATTTTACGCCATTCTGAAGTTTCTGATAATTATTAATTTGCTGTTTCTTTCTTTTTTTCGAGCATCCTTTTTTATTTTTTTCGTTCGTAGGCATACTACATGGTACATAATGGTTCAAAACGTAGAAGTCTTTTGATAATAGGACTTCCATTGCAGACAATTTCTGCACATTATTGTAGAAGAACGATGATGATTAGCTGTAAATGTGACTTAAACTATTGTAAAATATTATGCTAATTACGACTTACAGGGCAATTCGCAGACGCCGTTTTCATCCATTACTTAAGTTACTTTAAGCTATGGATAAAGACAGGGTCTACCATTTTAATATGTTATTATCAAAATACTGGCAGACGGTGACTCGCCAACTCACTAGATGGGCGCTTTCAAACTTTTGTGTTGATCTGAAAATCGATGCTAAACCGTTTAAATAGAGTAAGTAAAGTGAAGTATTTTTTATGGACTCAAACACTTACACTGTTATACTTATATTCAATACGACATTCTACATCTGGCTTTGCGGCTAGATGTAGAAAGGTAGGTACATGCATCTTCTGCATCAAGGCAGTCTTTTGTGTACTTATGTACATTGCTTTTTGTAGCAGAAGGACGATTTCCAAACCTGCAAAAAGGTTGATGTATTGACAAACTAACTTAAAACACAAACCAGTTTTTTTATTTGAGAAATCAAGTGCTGTGCATCACATCTCCAACGTAATAGTCATATTTTAGATGGCGCCCAAAACTCCGCTAGCATGCAATTTTCTTCCCGTTCCCGCTGCAACTTAGTACTTATTCCCGAGATGAAAACGCCCACTATAATCTAGTCTTGTAGCAAATTTCAGCCAGATCCGTTCAGCCGTTGCAGCGTAACAGACAAAGACTTACAACAGACCTCCATACATCCCCACAAAATTTCATATTTTATATTATAAGTAAGATTAGTAACATTGAACATCTAAAAGGCAGATTTTCCGCACCTTTTCACCTACTTCAATGCCTACCGACCGTTATTAATAACAACCTTATTGTAGCTTCTTGTCAGCCGTCGCTGTCGGGACAAGACGCACAGATGAAAGCTGATATTTTATCTAATTTTACCGTATCCTCTTGACAATGGCGGAACACGGCACGTAATGCTAAAAGGTTTTTCAGGTGAAAATTATCTATAAGTATAAGATGTAAGTATACGTAGAGAATATTCACGTGACGTGTTGCAAAAACAACTGCTGTAGATTATTAATATTTGGTACTTGGACATTCTAACTATATTTTTAGGTAGCTTGTTTTTAAGGATTAACAAATCATTTTATTTCAATTGTATACCTATTCATACGTTTAGCGATTTGCGCGAACGGTTGAATTCAAAATCTGACATATATATATAAAGTTATTTTTAAAGGAATTACTGTCGAATTCCCACGGTCAACTGGTCTCTAGTAAATGAATTATAAATTCCTTGAAAAATAAAGAATAAATTGTTCGCAGTATCTACATGAAATGAGAAGTTTCCTTTTTTTCACACCTCTATTGAATTGAAGTTTAAATTCTGTAGGCACAAGAAAATGGAAACAAGCTAAGTTCTTTAGAAGTTCAGCACGCTCGTTTGTATTTAATAAAAAAAAAAACTATAGCCATTAATCACATCACACATCAACCAAAATAGAAGTCACAAAATCAATTTGAACGGGGAGATTGGTGGTTTAAAACATGTCTATTATATATACGGAATTGGGCGCAGTTTGAAGGGAAACGGTCGAGGGCACGGAGCCAATCGTTCGGGAAAACATTGAAGGGGCTTCGCGTCGATGAGCGACTACCCGCCCAGGTAAAGAAGGTAATATTTTATTTAAATTAAGCTGTTAGGGAGTGGTGTTTGAATTTGTTCTTCGATATTAAATCTTGTAGCCTGGCGTAAATCAAAGTTTGAAATCCTGCATTTACTTACTGTACATTATTAAAGCTTACAGATTGAAGACGGGCAATTTGTCATACATTTTCTGAAAAGCGTTTTGACTAAGCGTACTTGGCACATTGTTTGGCAGTTTTGAGATTATTATTATTATTTTTGACAGTCGACAATCCCTCTTCTAGGTGATCTTATTTAAGTATGCCTTTAATTTATTTTTGTTGTTTTAAAGAGTGATCAGAAGTGCAGTTATTGAATTGACGTGTGCTTAAGTAATTAAATAAGATAGACTTTTTACATTTTGCTCATTATAGCTCAACATTAACAATGAATAGTAAAATACTTCGTAGTGTCTTTACTGTGTTTAGCTGTGCCCTCTACCTGCACTCGTAACATACTTTGAATGACCGTAGCACTTTACGTCTAACCCCTTGCCTGTTTCTTGACTATTACGCAGTTCGGGTAAGTATTCTGATAAACAGTTATAAACTCATAATAATAATACTGAAACAGTTAAAAGAAAAGAGAATGAAAATAAAATTTAAAACATCATTTCAGTAATCGTAATTCGCGCCGCAAAAAATAACTTAGTGTTCATAGCATACTGTATATCTAAACTTAGGCAGCGTCATACAAAATCATGTAACTAAGAGTATTTGTGCTTTGATAAAACTAAAATTGCCAAACTTTTATATTGCTGAGAAATTTTTGCAATTTTTCGTATAAAACATGTTCCAAAATTTGACATAGTTTTAAAAATATACTTTCGTATTGATCTTTTATGTTTTATTAACAAGGTAAAGCGGTACTCGGTAAAAGTTGCGCTGCAAAAGTTTTTTAATCAAAGCTAATGAAAAATATACGTTACAGGAGTTGTTGGACGTCAACGCTGAATATCTTCAACCTTCATTTTATATCATGCTTTACGTGAGTGGCCTTTATACCGATACGAATATTAAGATGGCAAACAAGTAGGTAAACGTTACCTACTTTACCAGAGTCGTATCAAAGGGAGATTGCATTAAAAGATTCGTAGCAAACAGTCATTATTGTTAATTTGATTTATGTAGGTACATATCAAATTATATGATGAATTGATTAATTTATTTTAGATCCATCTGCAACTATTTTTTTTCCTAATAATTACCTAACCACAGCGACGTAGCTTTTAATACGCTTATTTGACATTCTGCAAAAAAATATACTATAAACTGGCGATTGAACGGTAGTGTCACGAACGGGCTCGTAAAACAGACATACATTGGTATAAAAGTACCTACCTAGCGTACGGAAAAAAAATCAGTAGGCTAGAGGCACAAACTGGTTGCATGGCGTAGGTTTTTTGTCATTTTGTAAGCTACTACCATAAAGTAGAAAGTACCTTAGCATTATAATTAAGTGAAGTAATCATAAATTGAACTTCTTATCTAATACACTCGAGAGCAATGAATCCGGGTCACTTAAAGAATGTTAAAAATCTCGGAAACTAAAAATGATAGGTTAATGCAATAAATTGTATTTAATAGACAATGTAATACTCCTTAAATGAAAGTAAAAAAAATATGAGTCACCATACATTTTATTAACACAAAATTACATAAAGAAAAAACTGCCGATCTCTCCTTAAAACAAAAATAGGAAACATGAAATTTTTGAACTTTATTACGATTTTCTTGAATTTTAATACTTCGTATTGCCTCCTCGTGCTTCCATTACTGCGTTTACGCGGTTTGGCATGCTGTACACCAAGTTCCTTATACGATTTTGGGGAATATTCTCCCATTCCTCTGTGAGAGCAATTTTGAGCTCACGAAGCGTGATTGGGGGAGGGTTTCGTTGTTTTACGCATCTGCCTAGCTCGTCCCAAGCATGCTCGATCGGGTTGATATCCGGGCTGCGCGCTGGCCACTCCATACGAGTAATGTTCATCTCTTGAAGGTAGTCATTCACAATCCTACCTGTATGAGGTCGGGCATTGTCATGCATAAATATAGCATCCTCACCTAAATTGACCATAAATGGACCAACGTGATCATTGAGGATTTCTTCCACATATCTTACGCTAGTTAAAGAGCCGTTTTCTATGATCACCAGCTCTGTGCGACTTTCAGAAGAAATTCCGGCCCACACAAGTACAGACCCACCACCGTAGGCTACTTTTTCTTCGATGCATGCTTGCTTGAATCTTTCCCCTGGTCTTCGATACACTCTGTGTCTTCCATCGTGCTTGTAGAGCATAAATTTTGATTCGTCGGAGAACATAACTTTTGACCAATCTTCAATACTCCAATTTACGTGGCTCTGGGCATACCTTAGTCTCGAAATACGATGCCCACGCTCCAGTTTAGGGCCGTTTGCAGGTCTAAGGGGTTTTAAGTTAGATTCAGCAAGCCGACGTCTTACTGTCCATGCACTTGGGTTACTTAGTCCGAGGCGTCGAAACTGATTGGTGAGTTCAGTTCCTGTGAGAAAGCGATTTCGAAGCATGGTGTTCACCAAGTATCGGTCTTCTCGTGCTGTGGTACACCTGGTTCTGCCCGTTCCTGGTCTGCGTAGGTTAGAACCAGTTTCTTCGTAACGTCGGAGAACTCTTTGTACTGTTGACAGCGACACACCGACAGTCCTGGCTGTATCGCGCTGACTCCGGCCGGTTTCCAGCATTGTAAGTATTCTGGTGCATTCTTCAGGCGTAAGCGACATAATTTCAGCTTGATTAATGAATATAGAGCACTATCAACATGGTTTATGTACCCACATAAATGACAGATTACAAACAAAAGCAACACCAAATGCTGTAATTTCGTAGTTCCATCTTCGAAAGTGGCCCTTTTTCAAATTTGATTTTTTTATGATATAACTTTACAATAACTAAGAAGTTTTAATACCTTCATTTAAGGAGTATTACATTGTCTATTAAATACAATTTATTGCATTAACCTAGCATTTTTAGTTTCCGAGATTTTTAGGATTCTTTAAGTGACCCGGATTCATTGCTCTCGAGTGTATTTGATTTTGTTTGTTATAAATACAGGTATTTATAAAAATAACTAATATATATGGACCAAACCTGAAAGACATTTAACAATGTCTCCGGCAGCATATCACTCATTCTTTTAATTAGTCTTGTTACTAAGCAAAAAAAATAAGCTGGTCGTATATCACGAACACTGCTTTACATAATAAACAAGTTTGGCATCTACATTTTTGAATATCAAAGTATCCTTTCATTAACATTTTAATGGATACGTAAATTCTCATCGAAAAACCTATTTGTTCGAAGTATTATAGCGATTCTTTTGTTCGCAGGCGGGCGATTCTTTCCAATCCGGATGTCACCGGGCACACACCGATAAAAGCATTATTCGAGAACGATTTCTGGGGAACGCCACTCACAGATCCAGGTTCCCACGGCTCATATAGACCACTATGCGTCGCTACATATCGATTCAACTACGCTTTCAGTGGATTTAAGCCGTGGAGCTATCACCTTTTGAATGTCCTGTTCCATTGTACAGCAACTGCCTTAGTGGTCACTACTGCCCGTCGCCTATTACCACCTTATTGTACTAGAGTGGGGACTGCTGTCACCGGTTTGGCGTTTGCTTCTCATCCAATACACACTGAAGCTGTAGCAGGAGTAGTTGGGCGAGCTGATTTAGCAGCCTGCAATTTATTTCTACTGAGTTTCCTTTTGTACAGTGAACATATTCGATTACGAGAAGAACGATATAAAAAGCAATGTCGAAATGTACAAAGAGACAATGTAATTCAAAGACAAGTATCGAGTAGTGAACCACCCTTCAGATTAAGTTGTCACGGGTTGGTACAACACATCATGATGAATTTTCGTAGACTGCTAAAAGCGAGTAGAGCGGGGCCTATGAAGATTTTGGATGCGTGTGAGATAAAACCGGGTACAGTGAGACCAAAGTGTCAGTTCAGTGATGGTGTAAGTGAAGATACAGGTGAACTGTTGCAGTGGTTAACGTTGGCGGGAACACTTACCTTCGCTGCGGCCGCCACTTTGTGCAAAGAACCGGCGATAATGGTTCTGCCTCTTTGCATATTCTATGACTTTCTCAAGGGCACTCGCTACGAGGAACCGTACTATAAGGTAAGAAATATGACTTTTAAATGTAACTGTAGATTTTTAAGTTCCTTTAAATTCATGGAAGATTTAAAATTTCTTTTCGATCGTCACAAAGTATCATCAAACACAAACACTTTTAAGGTATTTTTGTTTTAAACAAGAATACTTAGGTATACAATTATTTATAACCAGCTAAAAACTACGTTATTTTTGATAAATCAGTGTCTCAAGTTAGAATTCTGGGTTCAGAAATAGTACTGAAACGCAGTAATAATGACTTTCCCTGCCGATTTGTACAACTCACTAAGATACCTAGTATCTTGTGCTATGAAGAAACCACAGATGACTGGTAAATGAATGTACATAATAATTCGAAAAGGGGTTTTCTACCAACGTGTATCATATAAAGTCTATCCAAACATCAATTTGTTTTGTCCAACGATAGATAACACCAAATATGTTTCGGATATGGAAGAGTCGAACGATGTCTTCCAAACTAAAGTCACTACTAATCCAATCTGTATCCCGTGAACGTATTGATTGTTTCCAAGTCGTGATCTGAATGTTCGATGGGATGATAAGTGGGAAAAGTTTTGAAGCTCGAGCAACTGTAATTAGTAATAAATAAGTTATATACAGTTGCGTGTTTTGCTTCGTATGTATCATACGTAAATAACAAATTAGCTTCTCAATTTGCTGTATATTTATGAACCAATATTGTGTTGAAGTAAATTTCATATTTTGGTAGTAGCAACCTAACTATTAGTCTGTTATGATAGTATCCAGGCTCCAATGCAAAAGTGCCCATGAAACTGACTACGGAACTAATTTGGATTTAGAAACGACAAACCAGGATCACCTGTCTTTTTCTTAATTTTACGCCCCAACTACCCAATAAGCTCCTATGTGTCATAGTCTTCCAGGGTGATGGGCACGAACAAGTAATGCTGCTTCATCGCAGCACATTTAACTCTTCTTATCTCCCTTGTCTCCTCCCCTACCGTAGAGTAGAAGGCATGACTCAGGTGAATAAAGGCAAACAGACGACCACTTGTTAGAGAAAAGAGTATGAGAATAGTTTTCTACTAGACCGCATTCAAAAGAACGCCTGTTTACGCGTTACAAATGCTTGGCAAGCTTGACTGCTTTACACCCCGAGGGCGTGCCGAACCCTTGTTGGTGCGGCTCCAAATACCCGGACATTTGATCCTTGACGGCCGGTTTGGCAGTCAAATGATGCTACTCCAATGCATCCGCCTCTCTTAGTTAAGAAAGGGACAACTTCAAGATTCATCGGCAGGATATTCAGAAAGGTTTTAAAAATTTATTGTAATGTTTATATACGATGCGGGGTTTTTATAGTCTCGTTAATGCGCTGTCTTTCCAGCCGCTAGGTTGCAGGGTGGTGTGTGGGAATCCTGGTCCTGAAAAAGCACCATCTTATCTTACTCACTAAACTTCGCGGTCTCGCCCTATAGCCGGGTGAAAGGGTATTCTTCTTCTATTCGATGAGGAGGTATGTGGCAGACAAGATAATCACGCAGATCATCATTGTAGTTTCCTTTCTAATGAATCATTAACATTAGCTTTACTATTTATACTGTACAATATACACTTACATTAATTACTATGGTAATTAACCTCGCATAATATTATACATACGGCAAGCAGACATCACGTGAAACTAATTGTCATAATAAAATATGAATACAGTCATATCCTTCACTTGACACCATGTTTACTTAATGATAATGGTATGCAAATAGGATTAGAAATTGAATAATTGGTAAGTTATATCATAAGCTAATAACTAGTGAGTGCTTAATGTGTTTCTTGAATAATTATCTCGTAAATTACGGAGCGACTCCCTCATCTATCAACGCATAGCTGAATCCCTTATCCCTAGAAACTTTTAGGGTAAGTTTTATAATACCATTATAATCTAGGCACTCATCAAGAAGAAGGGATGTTCAAAAATTTACCTGTAAAGGGTTGCAATGGAAACCCTGATCTAAATCTAATAAAGTAAGCTCAGTTTCAGAATCAAACAATAGATACACAGAAACTATCATTTTGATTTGAACCATATCCCTTTGAGATACAGTTCTTTACTTTATTATTGTTATGTTCATTTTCAGCAGGTTGGATTTCAGTGTTATTGACTTGGACAGTTCTTGCATAACTCAATTACTTTTATGGAGGGCTAGCCGCTGTAAACGTCATAGCATTTTGAAATTACGTGATAAGTAATATTAATTGTTCAATTATTTTTTAAGAGGAGGTAAAAGCAATTAAAAAAATAAGCTCTGTGACCTAGCATAGGAACTTTATTGAGATTTGTAAAATAACAAAGACGTTTTATAAAATAGAAACTAAATATAATACCTATTATCTTATTTTTCAAGTATGAACAAACGCGTGTTATATAATTTTTGAATCGAATACCATTGGAGTTCCACACCGATCAACATTGTGAGTGAGATATATATTTAGCTTACAGTTAAGTTGTGTTTTTAAGGGCCTTTAAAAACCCAATCTCAAGTTTTATGTAACTAAGATTTTATTTGCCTACCTTGCATTCAAAAGGTATTCCTTTGTTAGGCAACAGCAGTATGCATAAACGATAGATTTTTACTTAAAGCTGCTATGCAAATATACCCCTTTTTGCACAGCAGCTTTAAGTAAAAATCTAAATAGTATGTACCTATTTAGATTTTTTGAAAAGCGCAAAAAGCCAAGCGAAGCCTTTCGTAAAATGCGTTATTCCAACTCGTTGACTGTGTCATGCAGTTCCGTTGCCACTTCTTATCTTAGTTAGAATAGTAAAAAATAGTAAGATAAGCAAAAAAAAATCCTGTTACTTAACGAGGCGAGATGGTACCCAGGATTTCGAAGGCATGACCACCGTTGGGTCTGGCGTGTACGGATCATTGACGGATGTAATAAATAATCCTACGTCCCACACAGAACCTGTCACTGCTTGGGCAAGATTATCCCAAACACTTGTAGACCTGTAAGTATATGTCTTGGGCTCATTTCTCCGAAGGCTTACCCGGAGCTCCCAGCCGTAGGCATTTGGTGGGAAACGTGTGGTTTTTAGTCAGTAGGAGTCCGGCATAGCATCCATTAAGGATTTTCCTCACGTTTAAAAAAAGACCAATAATAATATTCAAACAGCTCAAAACCAATAGATACAATGTTAAACAAACGTTGAAGTAGACTCCAATCATAATGGTTGGCTTGCATGAAAAACTAAAATATCAGATGAAAAAATAAAATATTTTGTGTACCAAAACATTTATTTAAATAAGTAAATATTTTCGTATAAAATACAAGGGGACATGAGAAAGAATTTACTGTTGGAATACATGAGATAACACAAACGCATTGGGAAATTCAGAAAAACCTGCTTTCCATGTTGCTTACTTTTTAATTTTCCACCGAGTGCATTCGCACACCTGGGAAATATAACCTACAAAAGAGGTAATCGTATCTCGCCTGCGATATGTGAAATAACGTAAACTTTTAGGGAGAATTTCGGAGTGATTTTGTAAATGCAGATTGAGATAGTGGATTTGCCAGGTGTAGGTGTGGACGAGACTAGTTTTTGCTTTCAAAATAAATTTAACTTTGCTTTGAGCTTAGGGAAATACTGAGGCTATTCAGTGAAAATGTAACATCGTAGATATAAATATAAAGAGGAGTTTGATCTGTTAAGAAATGTTGACTCTATTTTTTTCTCTTTTCAGTATTCCGCTTGAGAGATAAGTCTGTATTTAAGGTTCGATACTAGATGAGTTGGAAATGAGGAAAACTGTTGACTAAAAATTCAGAGATACAATTTAGCGATAGTTTTAGATACAAACAATAGAAACAAGATCTTTGGGGTTGAAACTAACCTCACTAACAAAAATGTACCTACTAACCAACATACTAGACGTCCCATCAATTCCAAAAATAAAATCGTATATCGTTTCCTAGCAGAGGCCAAATCCAGGTAGCCCCTATAAGCATCTGGAAAGGAACTTAGATAAGGATGCACAAATTAGGGCTTTTTGGATGCTACGGGGTTCGTAGCGTTCAAAAAGTAACAGCACAGTTAGTAAAAGATATTTTCTGTTACACTTGAGCATACTAAAATTCGTACAAATACAAATTTTAAGTAAAAATATTACGAATCAAGCATTCTCGTTCCCCAGGAGTCAAGTAGAATATACTGCTCAGATCGTTAGTACAAGTCTCTGAAGATAAGTAGTGCAGCTTCTTCCTAGTATAAACACGGCGAGAATCTTACTTTAATATTTTACTAACAAGATACTTCGTTTCTATATCTGCATTTCGTTTTAATATGAATTTATTCCGTTGATATAATGGTATGTTTTCAGATGTATATTATGTTTTGTGTACATCTATCGGTGCCATGCTTTCAATGTGTGTTCACACAAATTAATGATTTGGGTCACTAAAAGCTTTGTTCACAATAGGAATTACAAGTTCACAAATTGAATTTATTTGTATGTTTTATGTTACAACAGAAAGCACTTTATAGAAAACTTACAGATTTGTTTATTTTGTTTCGGAGTTTGGGTATTTATATATAACGTATTTTAGTTAGTATTTTTATATAATATTACGTATGTGTTTATTAATATATAACTATGACTATCAGTCGTCTAGACCCCATAGCACAGGCTTATATTAGTTTAATTTGGGCTAGATGATGTTGTGTGAGAATCTACACAAAATTATTTATCTATTTGATAGTGTACTGTTTAGAATTAAACTAGGTTCTTAAACTACTCTACAATAACACCATTAATAATAAAACATCCTTGCTATAGTTAATTAAACTAGAATTCTAAATTGCTCCTATTCTTATATCCTTTCTTATAAATAACAGTAGGAATATAATACAATAGCAAGGATGCTTTAATGTTTCGGTGTGATTGTACGTCACATATTTAGCAAAAATAGCGAATATAACGTAGGAAGCAACATCCTATTTTGAATTTGCTTAGGACTTAAAAACTTTTCAGTTTCCAATTGGTAGATAGATAAGGTTTCAAAGGCAAACCGTGTTTACTCCAGTTCTGCGGTATAAGTTTTTTTTACTTTGTATCTGCACACTGGCCAGTAAAATGCATCTACTGCAATTGCAGATAGCACAAACCTTTTCTATAAAAGCCACAACTCGTGTAGTTCTTATTAGGATACAAAATGTTATAAATCCTTGTCTTTTATTACACTAAGGACATTAATTAGACTTTGTGTAGTTATTTATACGAAAAGGACGGAAAACGGAAACACGCTTCACATTGATTGCCCTCTGTTAATGTGGTGGCGGATGTGCCACTACATAACTTTGTGAAGACTGTTTGTAGGGCCCGCATTGTTATCAACCGGTCGCTTGTTCCTTACAAATATCATACTCAGAGTAATTAGCTTTTATAATAGCAATAGTTACTTAGTCTTTATTGTTCTACTAGAGGACGCATGCGCTGTTACAGCGAGAAATTTACTAATTCTGCAACCCATATAAATTATCTTTAGCAAGAGTATAATAAAGAGCTAAATTTCTAAACCTACATCTATTTCGATTTTAAAAACAAATCTTGGATGTGAAAATACATCTACAGACTTGGCCTAATCAAAATCAAAATTTTATTTATTTCACTTAGGCATTATACAGATGCGCTTGTATATATACGTCCAGAATATAAAACAAAACTCTAGCACCAGTTCACAACGCGACCCACCTGAGAAGAACTGGCAAGAAACTCAGCGGGTTATTCTTTTTTTTGCTCTATTTACAATTTTAAAGAATCTATAAAAACTAGGCATTGTAAGAATTTTTCTGAGAATCCAGCAGAGCAGGTCATTTCCAGGCTTCCTTATCCAACAAATAATCATTGATTGTACAGTAGCCCCTGCAGTACAATTTACCTTTTACAAATCTTTTAAACTTATTAAGGGACATACTTTTAATTTCGTCTGGTAGCGTAATAAGTAAGTAAGCATAATAAGTGCACTCAGCGAGCTAACCCAGAGAGATGAGGTCAAAATAAAATAGTTTTCTTTAATCCTACCTATATTCAACATACATAGTTATATCTATCATAAAAGGGAAGAGATTTAAGATGAAAAATCTGAATACCGTAACATCGGGGTACTTTAGCCCTAGGGGTTAACTTTGGCCCAAAACGGAAAAAAGTTTAAACTACTCACCACGTCGCACATCGGAGGCTAGCGATGTAGTTCGCACTACTTATCGATAGATGGGGGTATGGGGGTGGTGGATAAAACAGTTTAACGTTAACAAGACTGATTGGTCAATCTATATTTTCGGCGGGAAGTTGCTACTAGTTATCACCGCGAATTTATAATGTGCAAACTTTTTCATGAAACAAATAAAGCAGGTAAGTTAAAGTGTTTGATTGTTGTCAATTGTAACAGAAATGTATCTGGAATTCGAATGCGATATTAATCAAAGAGTTTCAAGACGTTTATGTGAGAAGTATTTGATTATTAAAATCACAGTATTCTTTGTCTATCGTTTTCGGGTATCTTTGACCCATTGGCCAAAGTAATCCAACGATGTTTCTTACGATTTCCATTTTGTTAAATTAAGCTAAATTTACTTTTTTATCTTTCAGACGGTCCAAGATGCCTACAATTTATAAAAGGGAACCAGGAAGTAGTCTTTACATTGATTACACAAACGAACAGTTACAGCAATGTCTTAGTGATAATATGAGGTCTAAAAAGTTGACTCAACGAGAAGCTTCTGTACAATAATTATAATAATATTCCTCGCATTACTATAAAAAATAAACTAAAGAATAAACATTTAAACAAACCTGGCCACCGGACAGTATTTAATACGACAGAAAAACAAACATTTGTTGCACATAGGTACTACAGCATATTCCGAATGTGGCTGTTGATTGTTGCTAGGTCAAAAGTTGAACAATTTTGATAGAAATGTTACAAAAAAGTTACAAATGTTAACTATTTCTAATGATAATATAAGTAAGATAAAAGACAAATTTTATATTTCTTTTAGAAAAGTATTAATGAGAAAAACTATTTTTGACTGATTTATTACTTTGTGTTGATTTTTTAAAAGTATTTTTGTGCAATAAATAAATTAATCAAGATACTTACTATGTATTTCTTTGATATATGCAACCAAACTAAACAGGTTTCTTTGTCTTTTCTTTGCAAATAGTTACGTTTTACTAAATAAAAAACCTCAGGACAAAGAAACGCGCTTCAAAGAGCTACTTTGGCCCAAATTTCGAAAAAATAAAAAAAATACTTAGGGGCTATTTTTTTATTTTTTCGTTTTTGCATAGGTTGGTTATATTCACAACTAAAAACATATGACTATTTAACAGTCTTAATGCCATTTGAATGGAAGTAAATAAACGAGAACTAAAAAATATAATAATTTTGGGACAATGTACCCCGATGTTACGGTACTTCTTTAAAAGATTCGAAAATCCCACCAACAGCATGGAAAATGTTTCACGGTTGTTCAAAACTGGTGGAATATAACACTAAAATTGGCCTTTTCAGAAATATTACCCAAATATTGTCATTGATTGATGCTATGAATAGGTCAGTTCATCATACTTTATACATTATTTAAGCAATCAAGTCGGTACATAACTACCTTTATAAACTAGTTTGTCTTCGTCAGTTCAAATTTGAGGTCAATCACGGTTATAATAACGGATGTCGTCAAGGCGTACGAGTGATATTGATATGTAGAGTTTAGACCAATTTGTTCTGTCTACGAAGTTTGGCTTTCGTAGGCATTGTTTTAACTTCGTGAGTTGATGTTTGGTTAAGGTTTTGTATAACTTGTATTTACTCATTCATATCGATTTCATATTATTATTACAAATGCAAAAGTGAGATTGTCTGTCTTTCGTGTTGTAAATCAATATGATTTTTAGAATGAAGATGGCTGTAAATGTGGCATCCTTTTAAAAACAATTAGTCAGCAAATATGCCATTTAGGTAAAGATCATATCAGAATGACAGCCGTCATATAGGTCACTACTTTATTTTTTAATTCCTTGCATTAATGTGTCATCGGATTTAATTTATATAAATATACTTCTTCATCTTAGTATTTTCGCAGTTGCTTACTAATTTAACCTGGAATACCCCTTAAATTGCATGTCAGGAGAAGCAGCTATAATCTGAGTTTTCACTGACATAGTTGAGAGCGGCTGCCGCCTGACTGCCATCCTGTAAGGTTTGTCTGTGCCTTTTTCTTTTCCTTGGGTTAGCAAGCGCAACATTAGCAGCTAAGATTGGATTGGATCCTGAAGATGTCAATCATCTTCAAAGGGGGTCTTAGAAGGGTCCCTGGTGTTGCAGACGTTCATAGGCTTTTTTTTTATACTACTTAGGTGGCAGACAAGCTTACGGCCCACCGGAAGGTTGGTAACCGTAGCCTATAGACGTTTGCAACACCAGTGGCGCTACACACTCGCTGCCGACCCGGGCGCAGGTTGTGACGACCCACAGTTGATTTTTTTCAAGCCGCCCGTAACGCCTTCAACTAGGCTTAACGACTGTCATTTTACTGACAACCGGGACCAACGGCTTATCGTGCCTTCCGAAGCACGGAAACGCTCGTAAATAAATGTCACAAAGTGGTCCACGTGGTGGTCACCCATCCATATCCGGCCATAGTAAATGTTGCTTACTGTAGTGATCGTTTACAGAACACTGAGTCCTCGGGGCCACGAGCGCTTCAAAAGGCTACGGTGACCACCAGTCCATCTGGCGAGTTGTACACTTGTCTGCCACCTTAGTGGCATAAAAAAAATCAGAAAATGACATTTCTCGTATCCTCGTATACCGCACATTAAATTGAAAAAGAGATTACGCATATCTATAATCGCCAACGGGTATCTCTATAGTAACTATAGATAGCAGTTAGATAATATACCGTCGGATTAGACCCCCGTAGAGGCGTGGAGGGTACCATTTAACACACGCGCACCGGAGGCAGTCTGTTTTATACAGCCGACTAATTAAATCCAATTTTCGAATGCGGGCAGCCATGACGTAGATATTGCGGGACCGGACCGCTCTCGTGAACGGTTTTATATGAAAATAACTACGAGGAACAGTATATTGTAATGATCCTGTTTATAATCCTTGGTTGGTAATTGTCTCTGCCCATATAATTGTTAACAACTAGCGCTTTTAAATTTAATGTTTTCATATAAGACCTACGGGAATTGGTTACAATATTGGAAAGTTACGTAAGTTACTTATAATATTATGGTTAAAACAATTTTTAATGTCAAAATAACTTACAAGAATAGGCTGTAGCTCAGACGGCAGCCTCAAGGAGCAGTGTGACTTATAAAATATAGGCAGAATACGTACCTACTTATTCAGTACCTACCTACATAGTGATAGGAAGGTCTCCTGTTTTCTGTGTGGAGCAACCAGCTCTTAACAGGCTCACTGAGCTTGAACTTAAAGAAAGTGAAACATAAATTTTAATATCACAACTAAATGTACTCCATTTAAAAAGTAATAAAGAATTTAAAAGTTTGTGACCAGACTGCAATTTGTATTTAAATTAATGAACGGCGTATCATGCATACTGTATTTCATATTAATGTAAATGTTAATTGGTATACTATAAAGCATACCTATTTTTCTTCTATTTTTAGGGTTTCGTAGCCAAGTGGCAAAAACGGAACCCTTATAGATTCGTCATGTCTGTCTGTCCGTCCGTGTGTCACAGTCACTTTCCTCCGAAACTATAAAGCCTATGCTATTGAAACTTGGTAACTAGATGTATTCAGTGAACCGCATTAAGATTCTTATATAAAACTAGAAAAAAAGCAGTAAATTTTGGGGGTCCCCATACTCAGAACTGAAACTCAAAAAAATTTTTTTCATCAAACCCATACGTGTGAGGTATCCATAGATAGGTCTTTAAAAATGCTATTGAGGTTTCTAATATCATTTTTTTCTAAAGTGAATAGTTTGCGCCAGAGACACTTCCAAAGCGGAAAAATGTGTCCCCTCCCCCTCTAACTTCTAAACTAAGAAAATGATAAATCTAAAAAGAATATATGATGTACATTGCTATAAAAACTACCAACGAAAATTGGTTTGAACGAGATAGAGCTGGTAGTTTTTTTTTAATACGTCATTAACCGCAATTTTCGGTTGTAAAATCACTACCATAGTTACAACGAACTATAAGAACTTTTATAATTACGTTACTTGCTGCTACGAAACCCTTCATGGGTGAGTCCAACTCGCACTTGGCCGGCTTTTATTTAAGTTGTTGAATGAAATGAACCCACACTACATATGAGATGAATTGTGTAGTGACTAAAACATTTTAGAGCAACCTGCGCCTTGGTTAGCAGCGCGTAGCTAGTAGCGCTTCTAATGTTTCAAATGCCCATAAATTACGTTAACCAACCATCAGGTGGTAAAATTGATTAAAATCGGTTGATTATTGACGCTATAGTAAACTTCCCCCATGTATTCTCATTATTCCGTCAATTAAGTTCGATGCAAAATCAGCTTTAAACACAAAAGAAGATTTGCTCTCACACATTACATTCGTTTGACCTTAGTATAGTATCCGTTATTTATATTTTTTTACATAATAGCGTATATTTTTCCAGCTAGAGATAAAATTATGTTGCCTGATTTCAACTGTTGCTCAAAGTGGGTACCTCGACAGGTAACGTACAAAGTAGGTAAATTATATTACGCAGCCAAAAAAGATTTCCATTCAAATAGGTTTCTCACTAGTACCGACTGTCACCCGCTGTCATTTAGAATACCTAGTTGTATTCTAGATTTGTATGACTAGGCTTTGTTATGAAAGATGTCGATTTCAAAGTGACGACAGCGGGGGGTGTTTATTGTAAGAAGGGGATAGCGCTTTTCAGCAAACCCCCCAACAGAGCTATATAATATGAGATTTAGTGTCTGACAAAGATTGCATTTAGAATAGCGAGATATATTCAGTTTTGTGTAAAATTATTGTTCATTCGTTGTTCTATGTGTGATCTGGTTGCTATCATTCAGCGCGTTTCATATGTCATTCAATGCTTTTGGATAAGCGAAAGATGATAATTATCAATGGGTGAACGAAGTGAGGTGTTAGTGATCAATGATCTATGCAATATTTCAGGAATGTTCTTGTATGTTTTTATACTTACCTAGTTTGTAGTATGAAGTATTTTTTTTGATGTACCTACTGTATAAAATGGACGAAGAACAACTTTAAAAGTAGTTACGTAAAAACTTTGGATAAAATATTATTCAATTGATCTAGGATGGACTTGTAGCGCTTAGATAGGATCCCAAGTTTATTTTATTAATGAGTATTTTTGCATAATGTTGTGTCTATCTAATTTACCATATTATTTATTTATATTATCTAACTAACCAAACACTCAATAAACTTACGGTAGTTCACAGGACGTAGTCGTCTCCCAATTCAAGTGTATGTAAGTGAAATTTGGAAATTTAGCACGCCCCTGCCTATTCCATTGCAACATTAGGCGTGACTGTATATGTATGTGTATGTAAGGCTCTTTATTTTGAAAGTTAACATTGATAAAGATATCAGAGTAAACAAACATCTATTTATTATTACCGCGATGTTTTATTGCTATATCCCACGAGTTGTACAACTTTATACCATCTCATGCCATTGAGTTATAAAACAGTTAACTAGAACGGTGCTGCCAAACGGTTTCTGAATGCTCAAATATATAGACACGAACAATAAAACAGTCATTAAAAACTCTAACTTGGTAATGTTTTGTTTTCTTTTTTCTTAACTTTTATGGACGTTTCTACATTCTGACAAAAAATAATGTTTTCATCATGCGCGTTAAAGATGAAATAACACTAGAAATTGTCTTAGACTACCGATGATGTGGCAAAAAAGTAAAAGTAAAAAAGTAAGCAGCTATGCTAAAACGTGCTAGCATTAAAAACACAATTTCCACAGACACATGAGTTAGTTAATTTTCAAATTTTCGTTCAATATTTATCCCCCAAACTAAACAGTATGGTAAACTCTTTTGAAAACAACCTGTATTCAATGTAACTGGTAGTAGTTGGACTTGGGTTGTATAGCGATTTTTTCAAGAAATGACAATTGTTTATTATGCTGAATCAAAACAGCGATAGGGACTATTAAAATGGGTTTAAAACGACCACTGTACTCTATATTATTTACTTACTAAATTCACGATGAAGAGAGAAAGGTGAGGTGATTATTTAGCAGGCTCAAATGAGCGTGCGAAACTGGTGTATTTACTTTAAATGAAAGGCTTGAAGTTAAAGTCTGTAGTAAAATAATTCAGTCCACACAGAGCATGGAATGAATTATTTAATTTATTTTTTCTGTTTTTTACTTGTTATTTTATGGTAAAGCAAACACAACAGTTTAGAATAATGCTTTTATTGAACCTTTGAATTAAAAAAGATTTCTTTTTTAGATCAAAAGCCGTAATATTAAACCTTGTGTGGAACAATTCATAAAGTAATTTCTGTCTAACAACAAATAATAAAATTGTTAGATAGGTAGTTATAATTTAATAAACAGAGTAATAAATATTGTTTATAATAGACGTGAATTGTTCCCGGCTTGTTGTCTGCCGAGATAGTAAATCGATTGAAACGTGTAACACACCAAATTACGCAACTGCTACAAGATCCAAAGTGCGAATTGAATTTGTACATTGTGTAGTTAGTAATGTAGATATACATGTTTAAACTGACACATTTCGTTTCATTCAGTTTTCGGGTCTTTCGAATATTTTTGAAAGTTTGTTTTGGGTTGTTTTTTTTTTAATTTTTTTTTATACCACTAAGGTGGCAGACAAGCATACGGCCCACCAGAAGGACCGGTGGTCACCGCAGCCTATGAACGTTTGCAACACCAGAGGTGCCACACTCGCGCTGCCGACCCTGTAAAAACCTTCTAAGACCCCTTTTGAAAAGTAGTAGGTATACAGGGTGTAACATTCGTAGCGGTCAGTATGGGCAAGTCTGTAAAAATAAAACATACAAAGATCTGTTCTTAGGAACCATATCATCGACTTTAGAAAAATTAAAACTACTCACACAGATTTCAAATATAACTCTTGCACAGTTCGGGAATCGAACTCGGTCGTTTAAAAAAGTAAACGTTATTTCTATACGAATATCGATTGTGTAGGTCATAAGCACTAAATGTCACAATAAAACATGATACCTAAAATAAATAGAATGCATTGTATATTATGCTTTTTAATTTAATTAAGTTGGTACATGTTCGAAGTGAAACCTATTTTTTCTATGCATCGTTCAACTCCTTTTTTTATATTAGTTAATCTTACTATTGCGTTTTGTATCGGCTGGCCACAATTGTCAGCTTGAGACTTTTTAAATGAGAACTTTCACCAAAAATAGACTGGTACAAACGCCCAGTGATATGATCCGCGGCGTCGCCTGATTTAACCCCGCTAGACTATTTTTTGTAGCAGTATTTTAAGAATGCACTTTATAAAATAAAGCTACTTCATCATTGGAGATGAAGCAGCAGTCATTGAGTCCATTTTAATGCGAATTCACCACTCCAAGATACAAAACGCAATAGTAAGATCATTAACTAAACAAGTTGAAAAATGGTTTGCACTTCGAACACGTACTTAATTAAAATAAAGAACGTGAAATACAATGCATTCTATTTATTATAGATACTATGTTTCATAGTAACGTTTATTGCTTATTACCTACACAATCAATATTAAAATACAAATATTGTAAGTTTTATTTTTCAAAACGACAGGGTTCGAAACCCGAGCTGTACAAGAGTATTATTTGAAATCTATGTATGCAGTTTTTATTTTCTCTATAATCGATGACATGGTTCCTAAAAACAGATCTTTGTATGTCTAATATTTACAAACTTGCCCATACTGACCGCTCCGAATGTTACACCCTGTATAATTATAAAAGTTTGTATCGAATTTGTAATAAATGTGGTTCATGTTTAGCGACTACGATAAACAAAAGAAATTTGGTTATCTGGAAATTAAAAACGAAAGAAAACTAAACTGAAATTTGAAAATTTTAACTGTGTGATAATTGCTGGTTTGAGAGTGCGACGAGAGCTCAACCTAATTTCTACTGTACAAAAGAATAAAGTCTTTAATTTCGTACTGTATTACATTTATATTACGTCGTAATGCTCCACTTCACATATATTAAATAACGATTTTAGTGTATTTACAAAAATTAAGAATTTAATACAAATTTTCAAAGGATAGTACGAACAAAAATAATATAATACTTAAATGTGCATATATTTTAACACTTAACTCTTGATTAATTTATCTATATAATACACGGAATACAGTTTTACTAATGTAAAAAGTACGGCTTCATCGCTGAATTCAATAAAACTTAGACAAAAACGTTAATTAAAATGGTACAGTACTGCAGCAGAAGAAATAGGAGAATACTATAATAAACACAGATTAAAACCTCAGATTAAAAGAATATATCTTTTAATCTGAGATTAAAACTATGTACTAACTTATTTATACTGTTGATTGATGGCACTTGGTGAAACTTGCTGCACATATTGAAAACGACTATTGTACTATTCCGGTGAAGCGAAACCGGTCAGGTTTATAATAATAAATATTTGTGTAATAGTACAAGTGTCGTTTTCAATATATGCACTAACTATTCATAATTTATTAAGGTACCTTCAAAACATTAGGTAAATAAATTTCGCGGTAAACTCGAGTATAAATTTTCAGTAATAATGAAAGGCGCCTTATAAAACTAAGTAGATACGTAATATTCATGATATCGTTCGCCGGGAAAAATTAACGGTGCGCTTAGCCAAATGAATATCGATTCACGCCCTGCCTTCGGCTCATTTGCCCTGCATAAAATTAGTATTTGGCCCTTTCCGCGGGTAGAGCGCAATATTTTCTCTTTTCTTCAGAATTGAAGCAATTTTGTGTGGCTCTCAACATTAAATTAACATTTGGGCTTTTTCTTCGTGTGGCCGAGGTTGTTCGCCGTCCCGAATTCAGTATATTTCAGCGGTCGAGTAATTTGTGGCTCGTAAATGTTCTGAAATTGGTCATCCCTTTGGTTGAGGTGAATTTATTGCCTCCTCGGTCGGCCTGTCGAAAGGGGAATTAATAAGTCCCCTCTAATGGTGAAACGTACCCTCACCATCAATTTGAATGCCAATGCCCCAAGATTGCTGTGCCCTAAAACGAGTCTGCACATGAAATATCACACTTATAAATTTCTTATTCATTTTGTGCTTCTGATAAATTGGACACACAATGATTGGATCGTTTTATCAACGACCTTACGTGTGGGCTGGGAATGTGTAGATATAAACTGAATGCAGAATTCCGATTGGATAACAATACGTTTGCGGTTATGGTCGAGATGGTGTTCTGTTGTACAGTTTCAGCTGCAAACGTTTATGTTAACTGGTAGTCTTGAGAGGTCCTACAAAGAAAGGATACCGCATGCAGATGATCCATTAATTAAGCCTGATAGTAAGAACAACAATTGAAACTGTGAAATTGAATACTCATAATGCCTACTTATTGATTGTATCAAAAATGTTTTACACAAACTTGCATACTGATACGTCTTTATCCTCAAATGGGTTGCTTTTGGGCATAAGACACCCTTAATTCAACATAATTTATTTTATTTTACTCCACTTGCATTAACACTGACGTCACTAACCAACTAGTTTAGAATAATAATCATTGACGATATTTGGATACTGGTAGTTATATTGTATTCGAAGAACTGCTGGTAAAAAGGAAACCAACTTACTGTATCAATTAAATACAATGTTCATTTCATAGAAAAACTACCTATCTCGTGGAACGTAGTTCCATGGAAGGGACTTAACATTTCTTCGAACGAGTGTTACAAGTTTCTGATTCAGTTGAGTTTCGTTTTTGTTCTGAAAGCTTCTTTTGCTGTTACCAGTAAGTTCAATTTTAAAGACTGGTTAAATGGAGTTATGACGTACTAGGTGTTTGAATAGCAGTTTTGCATGACGGTTGAAAGTATTGAGTTCTAAATTGCTTAGATAAGATAAAAATTAAGTCGATGACTAGTCCAGAGTTAAAATAATGACTTTCTGATTCATGACATACAAGAAGGAAATGTTACACATTACAAGCAAATAATTCATGATGTTATGATAGCCTTCGTAAATTCTGGAGTCGCGGTTGAAAATCTGAGGCGTACATTTGTAAATATTTATTATGTTTCGGCTAGAGTTTTTGTGTGTGGTCACGAGAGTTCAGTTTTAGTAACGGTAATGAGTAAATAATGACCATTCCACGGTGGATTGGAGAGTGATAAACATTTCTTTCGTGAGTAAGAATAATGTTTTATTTTCACCTGTAAATGTGATTCTAATTCAAAGCTTTGTGTAACTTTATCGCGAAGATTTGACTGTGCGTCAGATCGTGATAAAAATATAAGTGCGTGGTAATTTTGAGGAAAAGCTTTGTCTGGAAAATACAAAATATAAGAAATCTCAACACAAAACGCGTAAAGAGAACACCTTGAGGACGTGATGTTTCTTTGTGGCATCCATTGACTTATTATATCACTAAGTAAGGGCAGTTCTTAGAGCGCGTCGGAGGGTCTTCAGTTTGAGGAGGTCAAACACGACTTTTGCATTCCTTGTGAAGGTATTCGCGTTTACGTCTTGATGGAGTACGCATTGTACCTGCTTATACACGATTAGGTAAAGATTGTACATAAAATAATCTGTTACCTATATCAATTTTTCATTCTAATAGAAATAGAAGCTATTATAGCCATATATCTTTGATTACTGGTAAACTACAAAATTACTACCTATACGTTGTAGTCCATCAATATTGTAAGGGAGTGCAGTTGTGGTTAAATGTTCCGATGGGCGGCTGGATAATTGACAATGACGTAGCAGGCTTGTGGATTGTGTATGTACCTAACACATAGCATTGCAGACAGAGCATAGATATAGAAGTAAATTGTGCAAGCCATTGATGAAATTTTCCAATATCTCGACTAAACCAATTTTAAAACCTATGTTTTGCTTCAGAAATTTCACCTATTTACTACATTTTGTTTTGTTCAATTCATAAGATATTTTTTCGCCTTCTATTTAACCCTTGACTTTCGAAAGACACGTCATATGTTTTAAATGCAATAAACAAACCAGGCTGTAAATAACATTGGTTGAACGCCTCCTTGTCTTGGGAGAAGAATAATGATATTTTCTATTTCGTTAGGTTGCACTAGATATAGTTATATCTGCTCGGATAGCTGCCAGCTGTGGCGTCCGCATTCGGCTCTAGTGTCCCTCCCGCTTGGCAAAGATGTAAAGTTACAATGTTGCTAGAGACGGCCAGTGCTAATATATTTTACTACTGAGAAAAAAGATTAAGTAAAAGTATTAAGCTCAAACCTTTCCACCTGGACTTAGTCCAAAAATGTACAAGTGAATTTTTTGCAGAGGAAATTTCAAAAAGCTACGAACGAATACTTATTCAAGTTATTTGCATATTGACGAAAACGAGTTGAAACGTATGGCGCTTACATTACTGAGTGAATTTATGTTATTGATTGTATTGTAGTTGAATCAACACAATTTCCATAGAATTGTTTCTATTAATTAAAATGAATCCAAAACAGAGAAGCACAGTGCCTATTTTGTAATTTTAATTTACAGAAGGTATCGATTTAAATCATCTATAAAAAGAAATAATTTATTGTTGACACATTATCTGTTGGAATACGAATACGCATGAATCCATTAATTAAAGCAAATAACTTGTACACAAGTGAATACACGCTCATACCAATTTCAGTAATTTACGCTCCGCGAAATTCGGTGCGTTTGTTTGGCCATGACGTCGTTTCGCATTCAAATTGCCATATAACAACAGGACGCACACCAGGACCGACATTCCGAACAATTACGTAGCTTGGTGTCGCTCACTGTCACTTCTATTTTAATGTAACTGCGTGCCATCCCGGCCCTAAATCAAAGAGCCGTGAAGCTCCCCCCACACTTCCACATTTTCGCACCCCGACAACGTCGTATAATAGCTATTGACCAAATTTATCGACTTTCATGTCATATTCTCATCTTTATGCGGAGCTGGAAGCCTGAAATTGGCCTCACATAACATATGTGGGAAAAGTCTCCCTGTTCTACGACACAATAAATTATTTTGACTATCGTTTTTGGCGAAAGTATAAAAGCTATTGATATAAGCCGAAAATGGAATAAATGAATCAAACTGTGCGATTACGGCACGTATTACATGTCAATCGATATGATAAATTGGATTTGGTCTATAAAATGTACATAGCATTTATCACAATGAGGTAAACGATGTGTTTGCATCCTCTCGGTGTCACATCATAGGGGCTGAGCGGAAATTAGTTGAAGCGAGTTTAATTAAACAAACACGTCGCGCGTCGGTTATAATATCCAAACGCCACAAAAATGCCTTAATGCGCGAGACAATTGTTTGCTCACGTATGTGCTCGTTCAAAGCGGCGAGGAACCGGAGTGAGCAATCACAAAAGACCGGAAACGACGAGAGAAGAAATGCCGTCATTAATACACATTCTGCGATGTTTTACTCTCTACTTTTAAGCGTACTTTTTATTCAAAACACGAAATATAAGTTTATTATGATTGTTAGGCAAACTTTGACTCGAAGAATATCGTAAATGGTGGGAGCTGAACAAAAGAAGTGAACGATCGGGTATCGCGAGATTCAACTTGCTTGCTTTTTTATTTAAATGAAGATTTTCGATTTGGTTCAAGATTTTTTCATCTTGAAACTTTGAGTGTTCAGATTCTTCATCGTTCAATACTTAATGTACTTTAATAAGTTTGTGCTACTATAAAACTTTTAAAATACAAATGTTTTTGACAGTTTCAATGCTTTAAAATTTCCATCTAAAGTAGCATATCATCAATCGGCATATGGCAGTCTAGTGCTAGCACTTAGACTTTCATATTTATGGGGATTCTACAAGGCTGTTAAGTCTAGACTTAACAGCCTTGTAGAATCCCCATAAATATAAAAGTCTATTCTATCGCTAAATAACTCCACGTCACCTGTAAGTATAAAATCGGGATACCAAATTGATAATACTCGTATCAAACAAATACTACTGCCATACAGGCACAAGGCAAAATATCTTTAGTAAAGCAAAACGAACGCCGCAATTTTAATCGTTATTAAAAACTTTTACAACAACTTCGAAACACCCTGGCCGGGCAAGTTGTTACCTACGTAAAGTACGGAAATTTATTACAGAATGTTTTTACTGGTTTTCGAAGTTCCTTAATCTAAAATCGATAGAAACGACGCCGAACAAAGTTGTGAATAGTACCTCAAGTTGGGAATCGAAGAAAATCGAACCATCTGCTCAACACCTGGGCAAGGATACTGTTGCTGATAAAATCCGGGTACTAAATTGAGATAAACTCAAACGATATCTATTTTGGTGGAAGTAAAGTATTATTTTGATCGATGTGGTCTACAAACGATAGCATAAGAGCGAGAAACTTCAAATATAAAATTCTAAACGATCTTAAAACAAGGGTGGTCATCTACAATGGATATCGACTGATATCTCCTTGGCCTAGCCTAGTGGCTATAGTACCTGACTACAAAACTGGAAGCAGTGGGCCCAATTCCTACTCAGAACAAAAATCTCTTTGTGTGATGTGCACCATGACTGGTTCTGTCTGAATTTAATGTAAAAATATACAAATAGTTTGCCATTACACAAGCTAATGTTAGCTTAAAGTAGGTGGTGCACTGTAAAACTATCCTAAAACATTTACTAAACTATAATAAAAATTGATAGAATACAAAAAGAGGCAGTGAAATATCACGACAACAGCAGATTTATTCGTAGAAAATACACGAATTAATCTACGTATCTCCCTATCACAATGTTTCTTCAGTCGACTAAGGAAAGAATAAACTTGCACAATCTCATGTAAGTGGATAAGTATACTGTGTTGCGCTACATATTAATATGATTTTTTTCACTGATTCGACGTGTTTTATTTTTTGAAGTGACTTTACAGTTGAGCGATTTTTTGATAGGAAAAAATCTTAAGGATTTGGGTTATTGACTACTAATATATGAATATGTCCTTTTTCTAACTCTCTTTTATCTCAGTATCAAAGTTAATCTAAATGGTTTCAATAGTCAGACATAAAAGAGACATACAAAGCTTCTTCCACATTTTTATATTAAGAAAGAATGTAATGCCACACAATTTTATTTTAAAATCCCAGCAGTCCGGTAATATTAGCCAGATTTTATTAACCTAACATATCCAATGAATGCTTCTAAATGCGAACGTGAATGCTCATAGGAGGATACAAACCGAATAGATACGGTTGGATGGCTCTCGTTCGCTAGCCGAATGGGGCGAGCAAATTACATTACTAGTATGTTGAATCTGGGCATTACAATATGTTGCTGGTGTATTCAAGTGACTTGCTTTGTTAAAAGCATCGTGCGGTTTTGTAAGACAATGGATGGGATGGAATGGAAGAATGGAGTCGAAAAAATGACATTTATACAGATACATTATATTTGTGTGATTAAATTTTTATGAGCTATGAGCTAAATTGTCCGCGACTCTGCCCGTTTGATGAACTTTGCCCAATACAAACTTTCATTAATCATGCGCTATTCGAACCACTAGAAGCATTTTAGCCCCTCTCTATAAAATAGAGTGCAGAGGGGTTTATGGCGAGACTTTGTCTGTAGTCTGAGACTCTGTTGCATTAAACTACGTCACTAGGTCACGTGGATCATCTGTTCAAAGTTTGAAATAAAACAAAAATGACAACGTCAATCGGATTGAATTTTCACTTTCACAATAAGTGGCAGTCCGTAGTCGGATGAGACCGTCTCAAGGCTTCTTGTTTTATGTGATAATATTGTGTATCCTAAGCTCTAGTCTATGTCCGATCTAAGATTACTTTTACACATTTATGTCTTAGTTGGAAAGTAGGGTTTAACCACAAATCCTACTATCCTACTAATATTATAAATGTGAAAGTTTGTGAAGATGTTTGGATGTTTGGATGTTTGTTACTCAATCACGCTCTAACGGCTGAATGGATCTGCCTGAAATTTGGTACAGGGATAGCTTATAGTCTGGAATAACTCATAGGCCACTTTTCATTCCGGGAATATGTTCCCACGGGAAGCGGGAACGGGTACCGAATTTCACGCGGGCGAAGCCGCGCGCATCAACTAGTAATATTATAAATGTGAAAGTTTGTGAAGATGTTTGGATGTTTGGATGTTTGTTACTCAATCACGCTTTAACGAGTGAACGGATCTGGCTAAAATTTGGTACAGGGATAGATTATAGTCCGGAATAACACATAGGCTACTTTTTATCCCTGGGAAATGTTCCCACGGGAAGCGGGAACGGGAACCAAATTTCACGCGGGCGAAGTTTACAATAATTTTCTCACATCAATTTTGGTAAATTTAAAATGCCTATTAATGATAAAAGCATACCATTCTGTTGTTGATGAAAGTCCGATAATTTGAACTGATTGTAATAAACGTAATAATATGGGTATATACTTTGTAACCGATTTGTGGGTTTTGACAATTATTTTAATGTCGAGTTTTAATACATACCTTTGATATTTTAGTGTAACATTACTCAATTTTAAAATGATATTTATCATATGATATGACATCAATGATAATTATTATAAGTTATAATTTTAATATTTGTGGTTAAAACATGTATTTTTTTATACGTTGTACAGCTTAGTATGCTATAAACTTAACCAAGTAGTGTAGGTATACTTAAGATACACACACAGACTTTGCACTGCACATACACCATTTATGTAAGTTTCAACTCATGATTCAACTATTTTTAAACATAGAAAATAAATTATCTATTCTAATATTATAAAGAGGAAAGATTTGATTGTTTGTTTGTTTGTTTGCATCGAATAGGCTCCGGAACTACTGAACCGATTTGAAAAATTCTTTCACTGTTGGGAAGCTACACTCTTTGCGTTGAACATAAACTATATTTTATTTCCGTATTCCCACGGGAAGGGGAACTACGCGGGTGAAACCACGTGACGTCATACATAAAGGAGTTGGCCGTAAGATTTTATTTGCCAGGTTCTTTTTCCACAGGCTCAACCTAGGCCTTGTGAATATGTCAGTAAATTTAGAAGTAGTAAACTGGATGTTCAAAAGTGTTATGTTGTGTAAGATATTTCATTTTATTACGTAGTAGGTCGAATTCACAGATGGCTACGAAGTGAAATGTTAGAGTTTTTGGATTCGGACGTCACGCGGATTCACCCGCGTAGTACCCGTTCCCGTGGGAATAGAATATAGAATATCACCCGGGTATAATGTAAATTCCTAACGACGTAACATATTTTTTAAATCGGTTCAGTAGTTTCGGAGCCTATACGATGCAAATAAACAAACAATCAATCAAATCTTTCCTTTTCATAATACACCAGTATAAGTACAGATATGGATTGAAATAAATCATGAAAGCTGTATTTAACGGTACATATTAAAGTAGTTCCATCCAAACAAAGTGAGCGCCAATAGATTTCTCTATTCCGCCGAGCACAAAGATCGAATCCACGCTGTTTTATTTCGTCTTTTCCGTTCAAGTGGAAGAAGCACTACGAGTGACATTTTTTCTTTATTTTACTGTTGAATATTCATACAACATTAATAAAGAATAATAATTTGGGAATAATTTGAAGCGAATGTACATTGTTGTTCTGTTGAACATGTAATCTTACTAATATTATAAATGTGAAAGTATGTAAAGATGTTTAGAGGTTTGGATGTTTGAATGTTTGGATGTTTGTTACTCAATCACGCTGTAACGGCTGAATGGATAGGGCTGAAATTTGGTACAGAGATAGCTTATAGCCTGGAACACATAGGCAATTTTATCCCGGGAATATGTTCCCACGGGAAACAGGAACGGGTACCGAATTTCAAAGGGAAATGCATTTTTGTTTAGGCAGGTATGTATTGTGTAATATTTCTTCTTGGGTCATCTTACTAATATTATTAATTCGAAAGTTAGGTAATTTTCTTTCGCACTCTAACAACTGAACAGATTTTTCTGAAAATTGGTACGGAGATAGATACCTTACAAGCCTTAGAATTCAAGATTTACATTACAAATCTTTTATCATTTGATAATATAAAAGCTACTACAAGTTTCAATATTGTAGCAACGAGGATTGACGCTTGGATGACGAAATCGCATTCAATTTAAAGTTCGAGAACGATTATCACTATAAAATATTCAAGTAGTTGTAAACGTACGACGGCATACCTACTCAAAATGCATTGAAACATGCAAACCGTGTATTTCAACTTCTTCGTGAACAATGTAAAGTTTCGAAGACCGTATTCGAATACTTACTTTTAGTACGCCTGGGGGCTTACGGCACAATGTAGTTCCCGTTTTACAATAGTCAGACTTACTTCAAGCATCATATTTCTTTAAATAAAGTCTAGGCGGAAGAGCCTAGTAATTTAATCCTATCTGGCAGCGTTTTAATAACGTAACTAAACTAAGCCTTTTTAGGGTTTCGTAGCCAAATGGCAAAAACGGAACCCTTATAGATTCGTCATGTCTGTCTGTCTGTCTGTCTGTCTGTCCGTCCGTGTGTCACAGCCACTTTTCTCCGAAACTATAAGGCCTATGCTGTTGAAACTTGGTAAGTACATGTATTCTGTGAACCGCATTAAGATTCTTACATAAAACTAGAAAAAAAGCTGAAAATATTGGGGGTCCCCATACTCAGAACTGAAACACAAAATTCTTTTTTTCATCAAACCCATACGTGTGGGGTATCTATAGATAGGTCTTTAAAAATGCTATTGAGGTTCCTAAAACCATTTATTCCTTAAGTGAATAGTTTGCGCAAGAGACACTTCTAAAGTGGAAAAATGTGTGTCCCCCCCCCCCCCCCTCTAACTTCTAAACTAAGAGAATGATAAATCTAAAAATAATATATGATGTACATTATCATAAAAACTACCAACCAAAATTGGATTAAACGTGATAGAGCTGGTAGTTTTTTTTTTAAATACGTCATAAACCGCAATTTTCGGTTAGAAAAATCACTATCACTGCGAACGTATTAAAACATCAATCAAAGATACAACGAACTATATGAACTTATATATTTTATTACTTGCTGCTACGAAACCCTTCATGGGCGAGTCCAACTCGCACTTGGCCGGTTTTTTTCTTTCTTTTAACGTGAGGGAAAATCGTCCATGGATGCTATGCCGGATTCCTACGGACTAAAACACCTCACGTTACGCCCAACAGCCTACGGTTCAGAGCCCCGGGTAAGCCCTCGGAAGGATGTCCCAGGACTTCCAACAGACCTACGGCTACCACTGCGGCCTCGCCTAGGGGTGGTTCAGGTGCTATCGCGTGTCTTTGGGGGGTTTTCGGGTGTGATCCCGCTTCTTATGGGGAGCGTGCGTGAATCCCTCATGTCACGCTGCCGTCATGGGCAAACTAAGCCTACTTTGTAATCGTAGCGTTACATAAAATTGTAAAAAATCTACGTGAAATTCTCGATAGCATTCTGAAACTCCCCGTGTTTTTGCAAGAATGGCCTAAGTGATCGTTTCGCCCTTTTGTTTGTAAAACTCATTATACAGGGATTATTATTCTGTGGTACTGGAATGGTTTCTTAAACAGTGATCTGTTTTTATTAGCATTCACTTTGCCTCCGCCGGGTTTAAAATGGATAGGGGCTCTAGTTGAATAGGGTATTGGATCCTTGATATTGAACTCTCCTAAAGTTAAACGTGCTTGCGTCCCGATTTAAATAAAATATCTCCTTTCGCGGATTATTGTAAGACAATGAAGGTAAATTCTGGTTACAGTGAGAATGCATTTGAAGAAATGAATGTTTCCAAATTGAGGATTGTTTCTAGTAATGCTTTTGGTGCTTTTGGTAGTTAGAGGTATTTGCTACTGACTCGTACAGGTATTCTGCAAATATTCTACATTGCCTATGAATAGCACAGAGTTATGAGTAGCACATTCGCCTATTGATAAAGAATGTAGGTAGATAACTGTAATTTAGACTTTTTATTATCTGGCTTCAACGAGCAGAGAGTTTCTTTTATATTTGAATGTAGATATTTATGAGGTAGAATTATTATCTGTTTCATATCAAATCTTCAATATTAAAGAATATACCTATTCTTGCTCAATATTACTAGTCACAGAAATGGTGTGTACGTAGATGGAATGGCTCTCATTGTTGTTCTAAGATTCACTAACTTTTTTAGAGAAAACTCAGTCAACCTTATCCCATCTTGATAGCTTTCGTTAACAACATCCCCGTCATCTGTTCTCGTTCACTCAAGGTTATTATTATAATCAATCAAGCAATACGGCCCTCATGGTCCACTTCTGGACAATAGCTCGATCCAACATCGAATCTGCGTTCTTTTTTTGGTTTTCTCATCAATTTTATTTCATACTCTGGGCTGAGCCGATTATTTGCAGTGGTATCTATAGATACCTACAGCGCTGTGAATACCTGACGTGACTTGCCTAAAAAAGGAGGAAACATCTTCTAGTTAAGTAATCAATACAGCTATATAAATTGTCCTTATTTTTTGGCTGACAGTTCTATTTTATCTATATTTATAGCTGATGAGCTCTAATCTGATTATATTGTCATTAGCTACAATATTTTATTTTTTTCTCGTCTACTTTTTTCAGAGAAAAGTAAAGATATGTTGATATTTGCTTTAGCTTTAATCAGTATGCAGTACCAAAAACACAATACATACATACCTATTGTAATTATAAATTATTCAAAGTCAACTAATCGATTTACGGAAGCTGTTAGTTATATCACAATTATTTTATTTTTAAATACTAAGCACTTTTAGCCTCTCTTTATAATATACTGCAGAGGGGCTTATGGCGAGACTTGTGTCTTTAGTCTGTGACTCTGTTGCATTAAATTACGTCACTAGGTCAAGTGGATCATCTGTTCAAAGTTTGCAATAAAACAAAAATGACAACGTCAATCGGATTAAACTTTCACTATCACAATAAACGTTAGAGGGGCTGTCAGGTGAGACCGTCTCACAGCTTCTTGTTTATTTATACTTTTATAACATTTAAACTTTTTATTACACTTAATGCTTTGTGTATTATGAATGTCTAAAAAAAAGGTTTTTTATAGAATCTTTAAACCTTACCACAAACGCAAAATATTCAATTGTTAAATCCATTCTAACCGTTAGCCGAGGCCAACGGAAAGGTCTCTATGGATCGTTTCATTGGGTTCAATATTTTCACATGATTGCCTGGTATCTTTGAAATGAAATTATTAAAAACTAGCTGATTTGTTCCCGTTCCCGCTTCCCGTATTTTATCCCATTGGGGGTAGAATTTATCAAAATCATTTCTTAGCAGATGCCTACCTCATAACATCTACCTGCATGCCAATTTTCAGCCCGACCCATCCAGTAGTTTCGGCTGTGCGTTGATAGATCACTATGTCAGTCAGTCAGTCACCTTTGAGTTACATATATTTAGATAGAAGATAGATAGATATCGTCACAGAAACTGAAGTTACTTCCAAGTAGTCGGCATAGACTTTACACAGTATACATCAGTAGTGATAATAGTATTCAAATATCTATTCAAAAACCATCCAGGGAACGAACATTACTATTGAGCCTGAATTACCAATGTCGCACTACGATCACCTACCCAACAGGCGTGAAGGCAGCGATTATGTTAATATCACTCCCTAGGGAGCTGCCTCCTTTGTACTGTGTTCACTCAAAATTTTGCGGGTAATAAGTCGACTTGTAACAACTTGGGAAAATTATTTTCTCTAAGACCGACATTATTTTGAACTTCTGCTGATATCGTGTTCTGTCTCAAATGCTGACACGAAACTGTTGTGGTGAGAAAGATAATAAGTTTTAAAATAATTTATGATAATTTCTCTGTAGATGAGTACAATCTAAATTTGCGAGCTGACCCCGGTAGTGGTAGATATACACACAGAGTGCTTAGCTCCTCATTCTCCGGGGTTGTCATAGAAATGGAGTGGGAAGGGGTGAGGTAATATGAACTTCGAGAGGTAGTTGTCCCCCACTGCATAGCGTTCTGTCTATATTTTATTACGGGCTACCTACATTACCATACATACTTATAGTTACCCTGAAGATATAATTGCTGAGGTTATCCTAAAAGATCATAATGTTTACGTTCGTTTTTACGTGTCTCTCATAGAAGATTCCATGCAGAACTCTTACTAACTAATACCTACCACATGGTGTTCTACTACTACCCACGACTATCATAGCCGTAAATACGAGGAAGGATGTCTACGTTTTAAAAAAATAATACGTAAACCGAAATAATGTACTTAAAAAGTGATCTTATTGACCTCAAAATATAGACCCCTGATGTCAAGCACATTTTCTGACAGCTGATAGGATTAACGCTACGATAAAGTCGACTAACTTTGAAACTGCAGTGATATAGAATCGTTCATATGAATGGATTATATAAAGTTAGTTCCGACAGTCTGGCGGTGTATTTTTCATAACAACTTACTACTGAGGTGAAAATTTTGCATCCTTTTATATCCGGTTCATAAATATATAATCAGAAAACCGAACAATGTTCTTTACTATTAGATTTTAGGTTTATTCTAATAAGCAGGGTTAAACATTAAAACATTTTAAACTTTCATACCATTTTGTTGCTTGACGTTTCGACCTAAATTCCACAAGCAGAGATCACAGGCAGACAGGACGATCCATCTAAGCTTTACCTCAGGCAGACTATGAGGTACCTACAAAGTTCAAAAAAAACAACTGAGTTTTATACAGTAACGTAAAATATTATCCTCGCAAAAACTCTCTGCAAATTTTAATTTGAGTGTGTGGGAACGTTAGTAAAAGCTAGTTACATTTTTTTTCTGTGTGATCCAGAATAACGTTTGTCACGCATGAAAAATGACAAAAAATGTTGACAAAAGGTTGCAATGGAAAAGCAATGAAACATTTCAAATTGAAAGTGACTAAAATACCGAATAGAATAATTATTTTCAACAAAACAAAGCGTATCGCAGCGCTATAAATATTACAAGTGACACAGAATTAAAGTGTACAATATTATAAGCACAAAGTGCAAAATTTCATCAATAATACTAGATATTTTACTTTGAAATAGAAAAGAACGGATGAAACACAATTACTTAAACAGTACTCGACAGAAGCGTCCTATTTCTTTCTCGCCTACTACAGTAATGGGTTTGGTGTTCCCCTCTTCCCACTAGTGGTGTAGCCGGTACCGCCCTCGGCTCCTTACCCCCCCCACCCTTCAGTTTCCAACGCCGTCAGTGCCACCAACAATGACCTCGTATTTCAGACGGAATTGCTCAAACATAGAACAGAGAAAGCGTAGAGTATATTAATTTGATAAATTTTAGTTGAATGTGTGTGTGTCATGAACTTATGAACAATGAAAAGCTTCTGCATTCGGTAATTTAAGTTAATTTTTTTTTTGTGATTTATGTTAATGTGCGTGTAAAATGACCACGTACAGATTCGAGTACACTGAGCGTCCCATAACAGCCGTAGTATCCCAAATACGAGTATATAGCTTAAAATGAAAATAATATTCATTTCATTATTATTTTTTGTAAAGCTTATACATTATTCTTGATGCTTGGAACTAAAAAAAACAGTATGTTAATAATTATCTTCAATGGATGTCACAGTAACATTTCATTAGGGAGGCAGTTTTATTTCAATAGTTGCTATTTAGGTTAAGGCATGCTCCCCGAGAATCACATCCACTCTATATATAAAATCTAGAATGTCATTTTATAACAGAAATCTCTACATTTTTATCAAGTATCAAAGCGTTTACGTAAAAATAGAATTTTAATCTTGGAGTCGTATAAAAGGGTTTGTCTTGTCCATAAGATACAGTATGTAGTCTGTGCAAAGAATCTATACCTAGTGTTGGTAACGCTTTGAACGTTAAGACTTTCATATAAATAACAACATTCGTTTCAAAACTATTGTTTAACCATTTTTAAGATTGGTTTAAAAGTTCATGTTAGTAAATCATTCGAATAGGGCCATTATTGTCAAAAAGGTAAATAATTGTTTTGGATAAGTATTGGACCTCTCTGCACATCTCTGGCCAGATGGAGTGCTACAAACTTTGTTTCGAGATTCACTTCTGTTAGCCATGACCTCAGCCTTTAGCAAGCGAGGCTGACTTTAGCATCAAGTCAAACCCGATTGTGGTATTACCGAAAATTTGCTATGAATTCAGCCTTTTTTCAAAGTCCGAGTATTAAATAATAGGAGATACCTATATTTTCGTTTCCAACAGTGGATATATTTCTGTTTGAGCTGATGCCTATATTAATAACTACAACCTCCAAATTTGATGAAAAATATGTTCACTAGAAAAAGGGCTTTTCAGTAATTCTAGCACCAGGCTACCATATCTGTTAATATGTTTCTATTTACGTTCACGTTTTGAGAAGTGCGCATCGGATATAATAAAATCTTTTGACTACAGATTTTCTTCAAAGCTGATAAGATAACCTATGGGCTGAGATTTTGTAGTTCTACATTAATCATGCTTATTAAAGTTTCAGAGTACATGATGCATAAAAATATAGTCTACGATTAATAGTCATTAAGGTAATATAGAAAAGTAAATATATATAAGAAATAGGTTCTTTTTATTTATCTATTTCATCTCAATAAAACGTTATCCACTAAATGAACTAAATAGATAAAATTCTAATCGTAGTACACCAGACATGAATCGAATTATACAATTTATTAACGCAATCAACTCCCTGTATACTCAATATAATAAGAAAATATGCGAATATACGAACGTTTGTTGATTGTAAGCCGTAGATACATACATGATCGAATGCCTTTAAATGATCGTAGCATCCGCGGTGACACTATCTTGTCTATACGTATGGGGAGTGGAAAGGCTTCAAATATAATTAAGGTATAGCTGCAGAAATAAGGACAGACAAATGATGAGTAGACTGTGTCTAAAGCATTGCCATAATGCTTATTCATTATGCAATAGTCACACGTGCACGACGTTAATCTGACTTGACAATCTAAATTGAAATCCTTTGATATGTTAATCTTCAGTATCATTGTATGCTGTTTGTGAAAAAGCGCCATTGAATACTGTAGCAACATTGTACATAACTTATTATAAGTATACTGAACTTGAACCGTTTTATGAGCTTTATTTAACTCTGCTAAGTACGTTTAATTAGTTAATTGAAAACCCATTTTATTATTCTGACACCAATTCACTCAGTGTGGTTTTCGTGTTAAAATATCATAACCTTTTGCGGTTTTTATTTCGGCATGCGGACTGCTCGTTATAATCCAAAATGAAATAAAGAGGGGAACGCAAAGGACATTCGTCGACTCGTTATTCTTTGAACTAGTGGATGGAGAAATTGTTGAGGCAGATATAAAGTGGAATAACTGTGCAAATGAAATGCAAATGTTAGAAGCGTATCGTTCGGATCTCATCTCCATACTATTAGTGGATAATTTGTTACGCCACGTCAGTGCTATTACCATGCCTTTGCAAACATTACTTCTATTTGTTGACTGTCTCATTTATGGCTCATTAAACATAATTATTGTAGAATAAATGAAGATGAGCGTAATCTAATGTCGTGTTGATAATTAACTAGAGATGTTGCGGCGATACACCCACCATGACAATTTTCTTTATTTTTGGGTTTCTTCACTACATGCTTGCTTCTAGCTTCGTTCGCTTCGTATCCTATGAGTAGCACTTATTGGATACAGCGTTGGCTACATAGGTATCTGCTTCCTGGATTCGTTAAGACGATAAGGAGACCTTCTTTTCGCGGTTGCTTATTATCATGTTTATGATTTCCTTACATTATCTTCTCTAGGTGTGACTATATGTATGTATGTCTACTCTAGACGTGTAGTTATTTATTACATGTATTTGTATTTGTAACAGTTGGTCTTTATGACTCTTAGACCATATACGCATTAGGTTATAAGGTCAATCTGTCATCTGTCAACCTTGATTTATCAAAAGGCGTCTGTGTAATTTAGAGAAGAAACAAAAGAATTTTTATTTTTGGCAATGTAACCCTTCTTAGGATTTCTTTTAAAAATGAATAAATAGAAATTCTCTACGCGATTATTTTTCGTCAAAATTTACTTTTTTCCTTCTTTTGCGTCTGTCTGTATCGTGTTGTTTTATTTCATTCTGTCGTTATATTAAATATCAAGTCAAAAAATTCCACCCTCTCGCCGTCATAAAAATATTCGTACACATAAATACAGATGCAAAACTTAGTAATTAGCATGCTAATAAAGACAGTGATATACTGAAGTTGGCAGTGTGAGTTGTCACATAGAGTGCGCCGTCGACTAGACTGCTTAATTTTTCGCTGTGTGATTGCCATTTGCATAAGCTGCGAGCCTTTGGATACTAAATTAATTTTGATTTAGATATACTGGAAGTGGTGCGTTATTATTATTTATGTTTTGTTATTCATTTTATTCAAATAGATTACAAAAATTACGATTGTTTTTATCTAATTTTGAGTTGGTCCTAAAAAAATTGCCTTGAGACTTACCAAAAATTTAGCCTACACTCGTGATATTCTAATTTAATAATAAATAAATCTATTTCAGATTTGGATTGATCATTATAATTACATTTTTACAATCCTGAAATCAACTCTCTAGCATTTCTCTGCCAATGTAGAGTAAGTGCTCCAATTATGGACCACCATAAGGATTTTGTGAAATAAAACCCAGAATTAGAAAGAATAATCAGCCTTATATGTTTTGAACTGTTCAATGATTATGTGATATCAAAAACAAATATTAGATTTCTTAAGAAATATAAACATCTTAGAAATAATCAACATTTCCTAAAATATGACATTTTTGTGCATTTACAAAAGTGGTACAAAATATGGACCACATGGTTTGAAATATGGACCATAGTAAATAGGGTTCAGAATTATTAAACAAAATGCACGTGTTGCCTAAAATTAAATCAGCCAATTATTAAGATTTAACTAATTGCTGGTACACAATTGCCACACACAGTAATCAGCCATATCTTCTATGCCAGCACAGTCTTCATGAGCCTATTGCCTACATGATGCTCGTTGGATCCATTTCTCTCCATGAACGTTGTCAGAAAAAAGGCCAGCACGGTATTGTTAAACAGCACAGTAGGTATTCGTAACGTCGCTAAATGATTGGTCTTCCATTTTTGAAAAGCGTATAAGCGTAGTTTTAGGTACGCTTTATGTTTCAGATGCTTTCAAAAAAACCATTTGCTTTTCTCGTATAGCTTTAATTGCATTTGCCATTGCATATTTGTCCCATGTTCGTCTGGTCTTTCCTTTAGTAGAATTTGTAGATGCCATCCTAAAGGAATCAAATTAAAATATAAGTGACTGTTTGTAATATGGACCACTAGTCCATTTTCAAAACATACCGGTGGTCCATACTATAATACACATACATTTCTAGGTTAAAACTATAGCTAAGAAAATTATAAAAACTATTGGATATTGCAACTTAATGCGAATAATTGTAAAATAACTCACCTTCCCCTAGTTCAATCCACTTTCCCAAACAGTAATATTTGCTGAAATTATGAGGTTACGAAGTTAGGTAAAAAATGACATCGCGCGTCGATAAAAACGAAAAATGGCTGCCGTGAGTACGTACGCGCTATCTGCCGGCCGGCAAGCGACTGGCGAGCCGTGGGAGGGGTGAAGTTTAGCGTGCAGCGACCGATGGCTTCATACGTCGAACGGTTTTTGAGAAATGAAGGTAGTCCATATTACGGCACCAGTCCATATTTGGTGCACTTACTCTAAATATCTACGCAGATATTACAGCTTTAAAGTATTCTACCTGAATTCCAATATTTTAAGAATTTCGTCTGACCTGATTTTGCACCTTGCCAACTACCTTAATGTAACTTGTTCAGTAAATCGTTTTTTCAAGCTCCGCCTTCAGTATTTTTCAAGTTCTACGTATATACTAGTGATATACTTTAGTTCACTTTGGTTCATATAAATGAATATTATTTTGTTGATATCAGTCATATATTTATAACTAGCTGATGTCCGCAGCTTCGCCCGCGTAAAATTACGCTTCCCGTGGGAACTTATTCCCGGGATAATAAGTGGCCTATGTGTTATTCCAGACTATAATGTATCCCTGTACCAAATTTCAGCCAGATCCGTTCAGCCGTTCGAGCGTGAAAGAGTAACAAACATCCACACTCACAAACATTCGCATTTATAATATAATCTTATAATATTAGTAAGATGTAAGTACTAATTCAAACATAAACAACGAAGTACTAATATGAAATAATCATCGTTTATTAATTTTATTGCAATAATAAATTTGTTTCTTCATTTTATCTCTCACGGCCATCAACTTGTGTATAGTTATATTATCGCCGCAACTACATTTTTATAACAAGACAAACATAAAAGTAAACAAAATAGTCAAAATATCTCGTAAATTCAATGACTGTTGCAAACCTCTGCTCCAGTAACTTATCTTTTTCATATTAATCTTGTTCTGGGTAGTATTCCATTAAAAATACGTCTCTTCCTTTAACGGTAATCGAATAATCTCGTTAATGTTTGTATTTTTCACATTTAGATAGGTAACTAAATCGCTGGCATCTAGCGAAAGCGTATACTCTTGGGAAATTATCACAACATTTGCAAATGTAAATTCGACGTCTTGTAACGATAAACCTCAGGTGAATAATGGTTGCGTATGCGTGCCATTTTCTAACTCAGAATTTTATAATACTTCTTAGGTTAAATATAATAAAAACATAATTATAAAGTTGAATTGAGTCACCTCCTTCTTTTTTGAAGCCGGTTATTTCAGTTCTTCGTTATATAATTAAACGAAATTTTGATTACTGTGGAAATTAAAAAAAAAATTAAAAAAAATTAAAGAGAACAGAACTATAACCACGGCACTAAATAAATTCTATTGATAAAATGGCCACAGATTTAAAATTTAATATTGTCTATTTGTATATCCAGTAAAGTTGTAGCTCTGTGATTATTACACTTATATTACGTGCCAACGTTAACAAGATCGCGCCCCAGATATTATAATTAGTCATAACAGTGAGTTCAGTTCATCCTGCGATTTCACAAATAATGGAAAACGTTGTACAGAATTATTATTTTCAGAGCAATAGAGTAATGGAACTTTTGTTTTGTTTTAAAATAAACTTTTAATAATTGAGTTATTCGGTTACGAATGTTTGAATATATCATTGCTAAGTTTTTATTCAGTTCAATTGTAATGTAAATCGGAAATAAACATTTTTGCATAACATAAAATTGTATTGACGACATCAGTAGTTGAACGTGTGTAGAAAGTTTGGATTTTTTGGGAACAATTTCATTGGATAACACAATATTTTGCCTCTAATTTTATGGCAAAAGTTTAAACGTTGCCAAGTTCCTACCATAGGAAAAAAATATTTTGTGATCAAACGATTGGAATAATTTGAACTTTTAGGTTAACTAATGGTATCGGGCGTTACATTAAGAAATGTATACTAAAACAAAGTAAAATACTTACTTGTGTAAAATTAAAGTTAGTACAAATACAATAATACATTGCTTAAAAAGTTTGATATCGCTTGAAGCAGAACTCAAGCATTGTTTTAAAGCGGATTACGTAATTCTCAGAATATCAACACTCAGTCTTATACCAATGTTTGTTGGGAAAATTCACCGCGTGGCACACAGCCAGTCGTGTGTGTTCGAATAAACTTTGGAACTGAATTTTTAAATCACCATCTGTCGAAGTCAATGTTCAGTTAATCTAGTTTAGGGAGTATTCAAGATGAATTAAGTGACATATTAGTCTGTAGATAAAGTTAAGTTTATATATTGTTATAATTGAATCCTACAATTGTAATTGTATAATCGTAAAATCTTGTGAACATGTTTGTATATTTGTTATTAAATCACGCACGAACGGCTGTACGGATAAAATGGTTGAAATATGGTACCTACAGATTCTGTACCACATTTTAGCTAGATCCGTTCAGCATTCGATATAGATTATAGTTTTAAATAATACATAGGTTAATGTATTTATCCCTGCAATACATTTTTATAATACTAAGGTGGTAGACATATTACGGCTCACCTGATGGAAAGTGGTTACCGAAGCCTATGGTCGTTTTAATGGGTTAAGATTATTTTTGAAAAACAATTAGTATGCTAACTGATGATAAATTTTAAATATGGAAAAATAATTAGTTTTGAGGAGGCTACGTGGTTAAGCGTCTTCTCGCATACCGTGCAAGACGCTTAACCACGTAGCCACCGAAACCTACTCGGAACCAACCAAATTTTCCACCTTATCTACGTCTTGGGGCGATATAGGCACCATCAAGACTTATAAGGTGGAAAATTTCACGTTCGTTCGTTCAGACGCAGATTTGAATCTACTAGTCCATTGAAATGTTACAATTTAAGGACCGAATATTGCATTTCTTAGAGGACGCAATTTTATTTTTGGGACATGTGTGGGGGTTCAGTAGAAGCTTAACCTCAAGTTTGTGGGGTCGCCACCCTTGTCCCCCGGCCGCAATCTTAAAAAGGGGTGAAAACACTTTTTCCCCAATATCTCGGAAACAATGAGTCTTACAAAAAAATTGTGAAGGCATAATTTGTAGCAAATTGTTTTGCCTACAAATATGTTAAACAAATTTTTGTCCTAAATAAAAATTAAAGAAGTTATAAAACAAAAAATTGAAAATAAACTTATAAAAATTTTCTTTTTTGCTCTGTGGCGTTTTTTATATATATTTTACAAAAAATTACCTCAGGCCAATCTTGTAGGTGAGCTTTTAAGGACGTTTTTTTTCTAATTTCTCTTAAAAGATCATCTACAAGATTAGTGTGAGGTATTTTTTTTGTAAAATGTATAAAAAAAAGTTATAGAGCAAAAAAGAAAATTTTTATAAAAATTTTCTAAATTTTTTTGTTAAGTTATATAGGCAAAAAAATATGCTACGAATTATACCTTCACAATTTTTTTGTAAGACTCATAGTTTCCGAAATATTGCGAAAAAAGTGTTTTTTCCCCCCTCTTTTCAAGATGGCGGCCGGGGGACAAGGGTGGTGACCCCACAAACTTGAGGTTAAGCTTCTATTGACCCCCCATACATGTCCCAAAAATAAAATTGCATCCTCTAATAAATGCAAAGCTCATGTAACATTTCAATGGACTAATCCTGCTCGAAACCAATTCCTTTTCCATGTTTAAAATTTTGTTTTCATGGGTTGTGGGAATGGGATCAGAACTCCACGCGGTCGTATCCACGGGTACTATTCAGTGTAGTGTATCTATACTAATATTATAAAGAGAAAAGATTAGTTTTTTTGTTTTTATGTTTTTTGTTTTTTTGTTTGTTTGTTTGTAATTAAAAGGCTCCGGAACTACTGGACCGATTTAAAAAATTCTTTCTCTGTTGGAAAGCTACACTTTTTGCATTTTTTCTCCACACATTTTATTTTCATATTCCCACGGGAACGGGAACTACGCGGGTGAAACCGCGTGACGTCCGCTAGTATTTAAATAAAAGTATTATTCAAGTAGTGCCTATCTCTGTGGCATCGTTTGTTCTGGTAACGACGTGAAAGCAATTTCATGTTTCAATTTCATTATGGAATGGATTATTACCTATACAGCATGTAATGGTAATAGATATTTTTCAATAATCTGTAGCTATTATGATGTTACTAGTAAAAGGCGGCTTAGTAATGTAATCATTCCTAGTTCCGTTAGATATTAGCTAATGTTTTGTAAACAATCACCACATTAAGCATCTCATTATGGCTTAGCATCCTTAGATAGACTGCTATCGGTTTGAAAAAATTCAACAGCAGTAAGCAACAATTTGCCAAATCATGCAATAGGGTTACCTACAAAGTAGAATTTCAGTGTTTAGTACACCTCTTTTTTTTTTTATAAGTGAGGGAAAATCCTCAAAGGATGTTATGCCGGACTCTTACCGACTAAAAAACCTCACGTAACGCCCAACAGCCTGTGGTTGGGAGTCCCGGGTAAGCCCTCGGAAGGATGTCCCGGGACTCCCAACAGATCTACGGCCGCCACTGCGGCCTCGCCCAGGGGGTGGTACGGATGCTATCCCGCGGCTTTGGGGGGTTTCGGGTGTGATCCCGCTTCTAAGGGGGGGTGTGCGTGAGTTGCTCACGTCACGCTGCCGTCATGGGCCTGCTTCTGTAAGGACGTTAAGCGACCCTCTCACCGTCCTCAGACCCTCGGTCATGGAGGCCGATAGTCCTCGGCGAAGACACGTCAGCGGCGCCCAGGCCGCCGACTCGGGTGGGAGAGCTCTCTCCCGCACCCACCCCGCCGCGTCCTTCACGAGCATGACCTGCTCGCAGAAAAAGGCGGCGCAGTCCCACTCACTCCCGCTGCAGAGCATGGCTCGCACCATGGTCTCGAGTTAGTACACCTCTAACTTCCCCCCGTTGAATAATGAGTGCTATGTTTGTATGCAATACTTTTGTGGTTTACTTTATAATGACAACGGCGTATGTAATGTGGAATGTTATATGATACAATATGTATTCGTAATATATAAAATAATGATAATGAGAGTAGACCTTTTTCACATGAAATTGTAAAATGAAAATAATATAAAAAATATATATTATCTTAATAAAGATCATGTCGCAGAACACGAAGAGATTCAATAAGAATATTAAACTCAATGCTGATGATAACATAATAAACTAGATCGCAGATAATTTAGAAGATCTCATATAATTATTTAAGGCAGGTACAATTTTCTCTCTCTAGTATTTTCTTTTTCAGCATGACAGGAAAACTACTTCCTATCAAAGTAGGTACACATTTAGGAGATATTGATCTGTGTATACTTATTAGGCGGTGTTTAGAGTGAGCTGTATTCCGGTAGGTGTGTAGTGCTGACACCCACTACAAAAACATGCCGAGTACCTACTCAGCGCTTTAGTTAAGTATAGTCACCGTCAAAGGCCAAGGTAGAACGTTAACGTTTTCTCTCTCAGCATTTTGCTCAAACATTTGTCATCTTCGAGCAAAATGCTCGAAGCAAAATGCAGGTTCCGTCATATAAAAATACTATGGACTAGTAGCCGTTTATATTGTTAGACTTGGAAATAATACAAACCTCTAAACGGTATCACAACGCAGCGATTCCAAACCCAACATTGTCGTGACTGCCATTACCATGCTAATAATAATTCCCTATTTCACAAACTCAGCGGAAATAGCATGGCTAAAATGGGGTAGTTTAATTACTCTTTGAACTGAGCTTTCGTACTTTCTGTATTGAGCTTAATTGTAACGTCAATAAGTAATATTCAAACAGTAAATTGTGATTTATTTGAATAACAGTTTTGGTTATTGACATTTCTGCAGTTTATTAGCTGTAAGAGCTTATTCTGTTAAGTAAGTATAAAGGCCACCACAAACGTAGCTATAATATATATTAATATAAAATATAGCAAGGCATATTACGACATATTTTCCATATAAAGTTTCGAAGGACCACACACGCAGCTATAATATATATTTCTATGACGTCATCAAAATATGTCGACAGATATAGCTTGGTATATTTTAGCATATTACTATATATTTTCGTATATTACTATATATTTTCGTATATTAATATATATTTTCGTATATTTTGAAGATAAAGGATGTTCCGTTTGTTTATCGAACATTCGGGGAGAGTATCATCATCAGTGGTAGTACTTCCATTGTACGACTAAAGCAAGTAAATGGTAAATTAATCATAATAAAATTAATCTTGCTTGTAATCTTCCTGGTATCATGAACTGAAAATCTTAGAGGTGAGTTCGAACTAGGCAGCAAGAAGCACCGCTGTCGCTGCAGTGCTGCCGCTGTGGTGCTGCGTGGCAATACTGCCTGCCGCGTTGATTTTGAGCACAGCAGCAGTGTCGCGCTGCACGTGGTGGCACATACATACATTTAGTCACGCCTTTTTCCCGAAGGTGTAGGCATAGGCATAGGCATATTATATGCCCACAGTTCACCTGTAAGATTTTGTCCCATGTAATGTGGCGTGAGTTGGGAGAGGCCTACGTCCAGCAGTGCACTGCTGCCGAGTTCAGAATGTATTCTAAAATAAATCTATACAAAATAATTATGGGGGATCAGAGGTTCCGTAGCAGCAATGCAGCAGCAGCAGTGCTGCTTGCTGCCGAGTTCAGGCTCATACTTTGGAAGACATAAATGAAGTTCGGTATAACAAATGAAGATCGACAAAATAATAAAGATTGTTAAAACAATTGAAGATCTATGTAAGGTGAAGTCGTAAAGCGTCTAGTTGACTCCTTTCATGACCACGGGGCTGGCCTATTTCTCGTTCAAAGAATTAGCTTGTAATGAAACGTGATTTTTTGCCTTTTTTGCTACGCAACCCATCGTGCGCGAATCCGACTTGCACTTGGTCGATTTTTAGGATAGGTATCTGGAACTTGAACATCCTGTACATAAAATAAGCATTAAAATCGTGCGCTTGCAAGGACGGACGCAGACCGAGTGTGCACGAGTTAGGGCAAAATATATATTATAGTATAGTTCCCGTGTGTGATAGCTTGCTATAATATAATATATATCTCGATATATTAATATATATTATAGCTACGTATGTGATGGCCTTAATCCGTAACGTTATATCAACATTCAAATATGGAATGAAACTAAAAAAATGGAAAATAGATGAAAATTGGAAATATACTCGATGGTAAAAATCGAAGAAGCGCTTGTAATAGCAACTATATATTAATTCTTCTTATTGCCTGAGATTCAGGGTTTGATTCGTGGGTCGGTCCAAATATTTGTGTGACCCACAAATGTTCGTTCCTGAGTTTGGGTGTTTTCTATGTATAATCAGTTGTCTAGATGCTATAGCACAGACTTATATTGGCTTAATTTGAGCTAGACGATGTTGTGTGAGATGTCCAACAATATTTATTTGATTATTTAATATGTTTCCTTTTTAAGGAAAAATAGAGAGCTAATAGTGAACTGTTTATCAACTTTGCGACAAAATTGGGTAAATTTAAACCCAAGAAATTGGGCAAATTTAATTTATTTGTTTGTTAGAATAACTAGCAGTAACTTCCGAGATTTTACAAGTTTTAGGGGTTTTCGAAGACAGTCATGTATATTGACCGTGCCCTGTGGCGCTCGGTTCTTTCTGCCTACCCCGCAAGGGATTTGGCGTGAAGATAGTATAGTATAGTATAGTCATGTATATTATATTGGAGATGCAAATGAAAATAAGTAACAGTTTTATAGGTTGGAAGCCCCAGATAAGCCCTCGGAAGGACACCCTAGGACTCCCAACGGGCCTACGGCTACCACTGCGACCTCACCTTTTCGGGTGCTATCATACTAGCTACTATAAAAAAACAGTTCGATACTTCTAAACCTTGACCAAAACCACTTGTTTACGTAATTAGAAACTACTTTCATCTTATCAAAAACATTTTCAGTCAATTATCTTGTGGCATCCCTAAAGGTATCACAGAAAAAAAAACTAATTTTGTCACCCGGCAACCATCACATCAAGTCGCGCCATCTCGCAATAACTTAGGCAAGTCTCACCGTAATCGAAATGAATGGTAAAGGCCCGCACACAAAGAAAGTCATTTATATATATAGATAAATGTGTCACCCACGTCTAAAGAATATTTTTCCTCTTTAGTAAAAGCGTGAGGATATCAAATTAGTTACATACCGTTCGCAATGCGCACGTGATACTTCCGTTTGTTGCTGTAATTGTGATGTTTCTTTTCTTTTTCTGCCTTTAATAAGTTATATTATAAACTAGCTGCTGTGCCCTCGACTTTGTGAATTGTAATAAAAAAAATTGTTAATTTAGTTTTTTTTTGTCTTTGGCATTTTTTTTCTAAAATAAAAGTAGCCTAAGTTACTCCTTATTACATAAGCTATCTGCCAGCGAAAGCCGCGTCCAAATCGATCCAGCTGTTCTAGAGATTCAAACAAACCGCCGGAACAAACAGACAGACAGACAAAAATTTTAAAAATATATATTTTGATATGTGTACCTACCGTATATACATTCATATGCATGTAGTAGAAAGCAGTTATTTTAACATTACAAACAGACACTCCAATTTTATTTATTTGTATGTGTATATGTATAGATTCAAATGAAATCTTGTGAAGTAATTATATCTTTCGCAGGTCAACAAATGTAGATTCATCTGCAAGTCATATTATTTCATAGAAACTTAAAAAAAAAAATTAACAAAAAAGAAACCAACTTCAAACAAAACTAAAAACTGAAAAATAAAATTTACTTAGCACAAAGTTAGTATATTCTGATTAATCAGTTATCATTAAATATAATACAGAAATCGGTGCCCAGTACTGCCCAGTAAAACTATGTAGGCTTAGGTAGGCATTATTAAGCTCTCTCATAGTCATATTGGCACCGACTTCAGTATTATATTTAATGATATCTGATAAATCAGAATATACTAACTTTGTGCAAAGTAAATTTTATTTTTCAGTTTTTAGTTTTGTTTGAAGTCGGTTTCTTTTTTGTTAAAATTTTTTTTTTCACTGTTTTTAGTGACTTGTAGACTGAAAATCTATCTACCTAGGTGTAAAGATCTCGACAGTACAAATTAATCAAGCCCAAACACAAGGTAACTGCTGTTTATCGTTAGGGAATTCTCTCTACTGTCTGTCGTCTCCATCATCAGATTGTCTCCAGACCTTCATTTAGTTATCCTACTTTAAAGCTTTTAACAAAAAAATTACAAACGCTCTAGATGCCCCTACAATTTTTAAAAGTAACCTTCGATTTCTCCATGATGCCATCATCAGATCCTGACTGCCTTAAAATGGGACCACCTTGGGAGTATCTATTTCCGAACGAAAAAAAAATTTTTCAAATCGGTCCATAAACGACGGAGTTCTGCGCGAACAAACATAAAAAAAAATAAAAAAAAACATATATACGGTCGAATTGAGTAACCTCCTCCTTTTTTTGAAGTCGGTTAAAAATAACATAATCTTTACTTGCACGATGTCTATTCATGGAGTAAATTTTAAGTAAGTAATTTTCCTAACCAAAATAGAGCAAGTAGGTAGACCTTTACACAGCGACCTCTATTGCATATAGCCACGTTTGCAAACACATTATATCTACATTTTTAATAGTAATACAAATGAACTATTAGAATATTTACTTGTTGACTCGAAATGGGTTCTACCAACATCAACAAAAAGCCAGCCCCTCATGCAAGTAGTATATTGGTTGGTGAGTTCATAGTAGCGAAGAAAAAATAGAAAGCATAGCAATTATAATTAAAAATAGGCTGATTTGTTGCTAAATGAAATGAATCCTCAAAATAATTTATATGTAGTCGAATGAGCCAATGAATTTTGTTTCAATAGAACTCCGCTATACCTACCTAATTTCCAACAGTTATTGGACAAGGAGCGAAAAGTGAGAAAGTACTAAAATCTACATTTATGAAAACTTTCGCCATTATTATAAAGGTCGCATTCTGGATCCTAAAAACGGCCATAAAACCGGCAATTAACCCGTAGTAAGTGGCATTCAGTATCGATTTCACATCGTCATCATTCGAGTTTTTAAATAGGTAGTTAAATATTATGATGATAAGATATCATTATATTTTTGAACTCCTGGTTTTAAATACTAAGTCTTTCCTTGTTGTAACAGAGTATGCTCAAAACCTGGAACTCAGTTTGTACCTATGGTATTTATGGGTCAGTAGTCTCAAAAGTATGAGATATGAGTTTTGAGATGACTTTTTTAAAAGTCTCTAGGTTACTCATATACAAGTGCAGACTTAAGCCATTGGCAGTTAGTTGAAGATGTAAATTTGGAAAGTCGGTAATTTTCTTCAAAATTTAAACCGAAATCTAAAATCCTTTTAACATGCCATCTAATGCGTTAACTACGACGTCAGTGCATGCGTAGCTGGTAGTTTGGTTAAATAAAGTAAAGTTATTGTCACTTACAATACCATTAGCGTAGCTGTGACATAATACCAGTGCTTAGGCGACGCAGTAGTTTAAAATGGAAATTCAGAAAAACACTACCTACTTTATAGCTTCAAGTTGTTTTGTTTGGAAAAAGAAAGATTGTTTATCACATGATAAATGAAGGGTCCTAACAGACTGGCAAAAAAGTTCATAGGTTTCGTTCTTTCCTTTTGAAGAACGGAACTTGAAAAATAATAATATTGTTCACAATGCTCTACTACATCTTGGAGTATCTATTCTAAACGTTGATATGAATGTATCATATTCATGCTTTTTACCAAGCTGAATGGGAAAGCATTATCCTTGCACTTACACTACACAGCTTTTGTGTAGTAGAAAAAAAAACATGACGCTTTTAAAAATACCCCTAGTTCTCTCCCCCACAATCTTTACAAGTGGAAATGCGTGAAGGGCACCTGAGTGGCGGCAGCCAAATGGGCCATAGTCAGTATCCAATACCAGTGTAGGTACCGGTCTACTACATTGGCCCCTTTAAGGCCATTGATATTTAGACGAAGAAGATTTATTTATTTATTTATTCAAGTAAATTTACTAAATAGTATGGGCTACATATTTGATACCTCTTAAAATATCGTTTTATGAATAGGTGCTGCTGATGCTTAAAAAAGGAGAACCTGTGGTATAAGCATCAGCTGCCTTCCATGTCCACAATTTTATTATACAGTCAATACAAATTGACAATCTGCCCTGCGCAGTGCTATGTTACATTTTAGACTTTATTTAAATATAAGATATGACTAACAACAGTTCAAAACACGCGTCCATCAAGCTAGAAAAATAATGTAGTATTTTATAGCTTACTAGCTGATGCGCGCGGCTTCGGCGGCGTGAAATTTGGTTCCCGTTTCCGATTCCAGTGGGAACGTTTTCCCGGAATAAAAAGTAGCCATGTGTTATTCCAGACTATAAGTTATCTCTGTACTAAATTTCAGCCCAATCCGTTCAGCCGTTAGAGCGTGATTGAGTAACAAACATCCAAACATCTTCACAAACTTTCACATTTATAATATTAGACTAGACTAGACTAGACTAGACTAGACTTGACTAGATAGCTTATAGCTTATTTTAGTTGTAATGAGTTAATACTCATACTTATTCAAAATCGAAAAAAAAACAAACATATTACAGGTGTATGTTTTCTTAATTTACTGGCATATTGTTTTCTTTTACGTCGATAAAAATTAAAGTCATAGAATGCATTCAGCTAAATATTTGGGGCTTATACATCTTGTAGATTCAAAATCTAAAATTGGTTATGATTTTTCGTCTCTTTACGCCGACAAAAATGATTTCATTTGCACCCTTAACGCGTTTTGGTATAACTTATTTAAGACTTTATTCATGATCAAAAGATGCATAATAAACAAAAGATTTCAACTTAGAAAATAACAGGACACAAAAGTCAAACTGTAGGTTACAAACAGTTTCATGATTGTAGATAAAATAACAAAGTATTTCAGACGAAATGTTTACCTAACTCGTACCTTATCTAGGTATGATTTGCTGAGTGTAACATTTTCTGAAGTCAATTCGTGGTATAAGGATTATCGTACTTTTTATTCTCTAGTAACATTGTTTTGATACACATTTTATACACACAAAGGTTAATTTACTTAAGTATGTATGTAAATGGCATAAAGCTGAAGATAAGGCCTTCAGCTTTATGCCATTTACATAGGGCGGCTCGAAAGATTTCAACTGCGGGTCGTCATGATCTGCGCCTGTCCATTTCAACATTTCAATAGGTTCACCACCTATTACGTGGGACGTAAAACTGTAAGATGAAATGTGAGCGTATACCATAGTATACGCTCACATTTCATCTTACAGTTTTACGTAAACGTGAAACCCAAAATGGAAGGCAGAGGCATACCTCTGCCTTCCATTTTGGGTATAAAGGCGTGACTATATTGTGTATGCATGTATATGTAAATGGCATAAAATGTTTACTCCTAAAAAGAGATACAAAGATAGAGAGAAAGAGAGAGAGAGAGAGAGAGAGAATGAGAGAGAGAGAGAATGAGAGAGAGAGAATGAGAGAGAGAGAGAGAGAGAATGAGAGAGAGAGAGAATGAGAGAGGGAGAGAGAGAGAGAATGAGAGAGAGAGAGAATGAGAGAGAGAGAGAGAGAGAGAATGAGAGAGAGAGAGAATGAGAGAGAGAGAATGAGAGAGAGAGATAGAATGAGAGAGAATGAGAGAGAGAGAGAATGAGAGAGAGAGAGAGAGAGAGAGAGAATGAGAGAGAGAGAGAGAGAGAGAGAGAGAGAGAGAGAGAGAGAGAGAGAGAATGAGAGAGAGAGAGAGAGAGAGAGAGATAGAATGAGAGAGAATGAGAGAGAGAGAGAGAATGAGAGAGAGAGAGAGAGAGAGAGAATGAGAGAGAGAGAGAGAGAGAGAGAGAGAGAGAGAGAGAGAGAGAGAGAGAGAGAGAGAGAGAGAGAGAGAGAGTGAGAGATAAAGAGAGAAGAAGGCAAAGAGGCAGGGACTTTGGTAAATATAAATTGCAAGTAAGTATTTGGCAATCGGCTGACCATATCCGTGGCTGATCGAGGAGGTCTGGAGTGACCAAACCATGATAATGCTCCGGAATCAATGGTAGAATGCCCCCACCCCATGTCAGATGAATCGACGACCTAGAAAAGGTCGCAAAGAGTTACTAAATCTCTAAGGTGCGATCGACGTACAGTCCAATGAACCGTGACCGCTAAATCCGTCATATCTTATGCTGCTGTTTAATTATTTACGAAGTCTGATACCTAAATCTTTCATGATGTTTTCTTTTAACCTCACTGTGACCTTCTGTATATCCAAAGCATATATGGTTACATCTACAACTGACTTTATGACCTTATCCACCTTAGACTACTTCATTACACCAGTGAAACCTTCTGCGTTCATAAGTCACGTACCATCAACTTCACTCTCTACAGGAGGCTTCCCTACAGGAGGCTGTACCTGGGGATCGTGCGAAGCATGGCTCTGTACGGGGCTCCCGTATGAGCCCGCAGAGAGTGATGGCCGTCAGGGTGATAAGAGGATACCGCACGATCTCCGGTGAGGCGGCATGTCTCCTAGCCGGGACCCCTCCATGGGACCTGGAAGCGAGAGCCCTTGCGTCACTGTTCAGATGGCGCAAGGAGGCGCTGGAGCGGGGCCAAAGGCCTGCGTCTCGAGAAATCGAGGCCCAGCGGACCCTGCTCCACCAGGAAACCGTGGAGACATGGAAGGTACGACTTGAGCAACCAAAGGGGGGATTCGCCACAATCGCGGCCGTCAGACCGGTCATGGACGAGTGGCTGGAGAGAAGACACGGTGCTCTCTCCTACCGGTTGACACAGATGCTTGCCGGGCACGGTAGCTTCGGTAGGTATCTGTGGCGAAAACACCGGGAAACCACGGCCGAGTGTCAGCACTGCGAGGACCGCAGCGATGACACGGCGCTCCACACGCTGGTGGAGTGCACGGCGTGGGCACAACAGCGACAGGTCCTCGTAGTGGGTCTGGGCGTGGACACTCTCTCGCTTGAGGCCATGGTGCGAGCCATGCTCTCCAGCGGGAGTAAGTGGGACTGCGCCGCCTCTTTCTGCGAGCAGGTCATGCTCGCGAAGGAGGCGGCGGGCCGGGTGCGGGAGAGAACTCTCCCACCCGAGTTCCGCAGTCGGCGCCCTGGGCGCCGCCGACGTGTCTTCGCCGCAGACTATCGGCCTCCATGACCGGAGGTCTGAGGACGGGGAGAGGGCCGCTCACCGTCCTTACAGAAGCAGGCCCATGACGGCAGCGTGACGTGAGCACTCACGCACGCCCCCCCTTAAAAGCGGGGTCACACCCGAAACCCCCCATAGACGCGGGATTGCACCAGAACCACCCCCTGGGCGAGGCCGCATTGGCGGCGGTAGGTCTGTTGGGAGTCACGGGACATCCTTCCTGAGGGCTTACCCGGGGCTCTCAACCATAGGCTGTTGGGCGTTACGTGAGGTTTTTTAGTCGGTAAGAGTCCGGCATAGCATCCTACGAGGATTTTCCCTCACGTTAAAAAAAAAAAAAAAAAAAAACCATCAACTTCACTGACAAATAAATACCTATTTTACTATAAAATGGCGTTTAGGTACGTAGGTAATGGTCTTAAATATTTATTTCTTATTCTGACTTACTGGTATTTACACTTTATTTCCCAAAAGTCACTATTAAACTGTATTTACATAATCACAGATTTTTTTTTTTCACAAAACGAACTTCTTAATATAGTACTAGCATCTTTTATTGTTTTGTTTTTACTAATATAACGTCACATTTTACTAGAATCTACATAATCGTATTTTCCACCGTGTTTAGTTTTAGTTTTAGTTTTAATTCTTTATTGCACACAGAAACAAAAATACATTGACATTGATAACTAGGAACTATGATGTACAAAGGCGAGCTTAACTCAACACTGAGTTTTCTCCCAGCAAACCTTTGGGTGAAAGGAAAAGCGCAACGGAAGGTTTAAGAAGTGTGCAACTAGATAGAAGATAAGATGAAAGTTAAAGTTTTGTAATGTTACATACATATCTAACATTATTCATAGATACACGTCATACACACAATACCAATATACTAATTACATAAATATGGATAGGAACATGACAGTAATAAGTATAAACATAATATTATAGAACATACAAATCTGCATCAGCATATCGTAATACATGATGAAATACACTAAACATACACTGCTCGTACATACTTATATATTTGAAGAAAGAAATAGTTCCTTAACTCTATCCTTGAATACACCCAAAGAGGTACTTTCCCGCACAGAATGTGGCAATGAGTTCCACAACCGTACTGCGCGAATGGTAAAGGAACCATCATAACAATGCGAAGAGTGAGAAGGCATACGAAGAAGAAGTGAAGAGGATGTACGACAAGGTTTACCCCTAGGAACAAGAAACTGAAAGCGTTCACGTAAATAAGAAGGTGAATTTACGTTATAAAGGATAGCATATAGAAGGAAGAGAATATGGGAATCTCGACGCTGCCGAATCGGTAACCACCCCAATCTTGTACGGAATTCTGATACATGATCATACTTTCGAAGACCAAATATAAAGCGGATACCCAGATTCTGAAGTCGCTCAAGTTTATTAAGGTGTTCCTCCTTTGTATCAAGGTAGCAGACATCGGCATAGTCTAAAATTGGAAGTAACAGGGTTTGCGCAAGAGTAACTTTAGTGTCGAAAGGTAGGAATTTCTGGAGACGTTTTAGAGATTGGAAAGACCAGAAAACCCTCCTACTTACCTCAGCAATTTGGACATCCCAGTTTAGGTTTGTATCGATATATATACCCAAGTTTTTAGCGCAATCTGTGACAGCAATTGGAACCGCATTGTACATTATTTGTGGCATAACTTGATCATTTAAAAGGTTCAGCTTGTATCGGCTACCAACAATGACTGCTTGTGATTTTGCAGGGTTCACCAGAAGTCCAAACGATTTAGCCCACTGACTAATGTTATCCAGGTCACTATTGATAGCAGCTACAGCCTCAGTCACGTCCTCGACATCAAAGTGTCGATATAGCTGCAGGTCGTCTGCATAGAGGTGATAATTAGAAGAAATAACTTTAGTAATGGCGTTTATAAAAACGGAGAAGAGGAGAGGAGATAGAACGCCACCCTGAGGAACACCCGCATTCAGCTGGCACCATTCAGAGCAGGTGTCATCACAACGAACTGACTGCGAGCGACCCTGAAGGTATGACTTGAACCACTCAATCACAGAAGATGAGACATTAAGAGAGGCCAAAATTCCCAACAGGACATCAAAGTCAACCGAGTTAAAAGCACTGCTGAAGTCTAATAAGACTAAAACTGTTAACTGTTTCCTTTCTATAGCCATACGCATATCATCAGTAATCTTGACTAGTGCAGTAACAGTGCTATGACCACGACGGAAACCAGATTGATATTGACTTAGCAGGCTGTTGTTGAAAAGGTATGAAGCTAGTTGGTCATGAACCACACTTTCCAGAACTTTGGATAGTAATGGTAGGATAGAAATAGGACGGAAGTGGGATTGCTCAGAAGGATCGGGTACTTTCGGTAAAGGTATCACAAATGCTTTTTTCCAGGAAGAGGGGAAACTGTTACACTGTAGGGAAAAATTGATAATGTGGGTGACTACAGGAAGAATGTGGTTTAGGATTGGAAGAAGCATTTGTAACTGCAGGCCATCATAACCCACAGCTTTTGTCGTTATCGACTGTAAACGTCTCCCAATGTCCACCTCCGTAACTGAGCGGAATGAGAACGAAGTATTTAAAGGCAATGGAAGATTAGATAGGAAGTTTAAAGTAGAAGATTTCACATCACTGGGAATGGCAACTGGAGACCTCGAGAAATGCATGTTGAGGTCGTTAAGGTCTATATTTGAACAATTGCTTTCTGAGGTCTTACCAATACCAAGTGATTTAAGAAATTGCCATACTTGTGCTGTGTTAAAATTTTGAATAGAGTTATGAATGTGGCGTCTTTTAGCATCCCTACACATACGAACGCAGCGGTTACGTAACTTTCTGTACTTTTCGCAGTTCTCAATTGTTGGTGATTTACGACAAATGCGTTTGGCCTTATCTCGTTTTGACATCATTGTTTTAACTTCCTCAGTAAGCCAAGGCGCAGGTAGGTGTTTTACTCTCACTTTTTTGAGAGGAGCGTGAAAATCAAATAACTTGAGTATGATATTAGTAAGTGAAATAACTTTAGTATCCAGGTCATCACACTCATATACCGAAGTCCAATCGATACTGCTGGCATCCGATTCTAAACGCTCCAGATCAACGTTTTTAAAACTCCGAAGATATAGAAATTTACTCTTGCGCTTAGGAGGACGAATTTTATAAGAAAGATAAATAAGATCATGGTGAGAAAAAGGAGCAGGAAGTTGACCATGTGTGGCCACTTTCTGCGGGTCGGAGACAAGAATTAGGTCGAGAAGTGAAGATCTATGATTCGGTTCATGATGAGTAGTAGATAGAGGAAGGATATGCATATTGACTGAAGATAGAAGGGACTGAAGTTTGCGGCTGTGAGAATCATTCTTCAGTAGACAAGTGTTGAAGTCTCCAAGTATAATTGTGGTGTCGTATATAGAATTTAGATATTCCAGTTTAGTCTCCAATGAATTATAATAGTTAATTTCACTGTCAGGATTATAATAGACTCCTAAAAGCATTTTATTAGAATTTATATCTAATTCAAGGAATAGATGTTCAGCGAACATGGAATATTCATTTGGAGACCTGTCAACAATATTATATGGGATATCTCCTCGAAGATAAATGGCCACCCCTCCACACTTCTTCCCCGTGCGGTCATTGCGCACAAGCTTATAACCAGGCAGAGAATATTGAGTGGATGGCATTTCTGGTTTTAAGAAACTTTCAGACACTAGGACAGCATGAACATGATTAACGTCAAAAGAAGACAGAAGATCAGAGTAATGAAAAGAAATGCTTTGAGCATTGATGTGAACAATGTTAAAGAATTTAGGGAAACTAGAAAAGATAGCATAGAGTTTATTTCGGAGGAGTGCAGAGCCGTCACCACTGGATGCACTCACAAAACTCTCACTTGATGCATTAGAGGAAGAATACGACTCAAAACTATCATCCGAAACATCAGACATGTCTGACCGAAAAAAAAAATATAAAAATAAATAAATAAAGTGTACTAGTTATGTGTATTAATTAATGTACAAAAGAATAAAAACTGTTACCTATATAAAATATGTATATACGACAATATATGAATATAATGAAATAAATAAATAAATAAACTTCCCTCAAGTATATTTAAAGCAATATACCTTCAAGAAATCCCAGGCATTCATTCCACCCGCCAGTTGCGTGTTAAACTGTAAAATGAAAGTGTAAGTAAACATATTTTAAAACCAATATTAAAATAAGTAAACAAAATTAATTAAATTGCTAAAAACTGCTTAAAAATAAATAAGACAATTAAAACATAATAACTGCCAATAGGCACCATCAGCCAATATTTAAAACTGCTAAAATGAATTGTATCAAAAAATAGGTTTAAAAATTCCTAAAACAAAAACAGCTTATAACATAAAACTGCCAATAAGCACTACTAGCCAATTATTCTAAAAAACGCTAAAATGAGAGGAAGATAAAAGTTGTCAATAATCATCATCAGGATAATGCAACATCCAAAAGACGCTGTTCCAATCATTTCGTTACCTTTTTAAAAAGTTACGAAACGTCAAACAGTCGAACGAAGTGTCAAAATGACAGCATGATAACAAAATAAATAGCAATACCTACTGAAATTGACTAGTGATTAAAGTGATAAAAACTTTTATGTAGGTAAAACGTTTTTGTGTTTTGAATGAACTTGATTGAGTAATTATCTATACTAATATAACAAAATACAAAGTTGTTATAATTATATACTAAATATAAAGAGAAGAAATACATAGAATGTTGAATAATATTTATGAGACAAACACTGACACTTTACTACATACCTACTTGGAAAAATTGCATTACATAAACAATGCGAAGCAGCAGTGAAAGTAGTGAGACAGTGCCAGCAAATTTACTTCTTCGATGCATTTCTCCTCTGTTTGGGTGCCAAAGTTCTGGAGGAAGCCGGTTTTTCACTTTCCGTGGGCTGTATTCTCAGCAAATCACCCGGGCTTGTGACGCGGTGTCGTGACCCGTTGGGACCAATTACAATCACACAGCCATCCCTGGTCCAAACTTTGGAGACTCCGTATTTTGCTCTGGCTGCCACAAAAGCTTCTTGTCGTTGCCGTGTAAGAAATTCAGATACAGTGATCCCTGTACCCTTAAAACTGGTCTTCGACGTCCACACCTTATTACGCACAGCAGTTACTTGGAATTTCACCAAAATAGGCCTTGGCTTTACTCCAGATGGTCTCTGACCCAACCTGTGACAGCGGTCAATATCGCCAGGTGCAACTGATTCCACCCTAAGATGTTTCAATAGCACCTCTGAAACAGTGTGAAGTGTGTCCTCATCACCTTTCTCCTCAACACCATGGATAAGCAACATCTTCCGGCGGCTGCGGGTTTCTATATTATCGACATGGCGCGAAAGTAACTCCAGCTGGAGGTGAAGAGACTGAAATGTTTCCAACACCAGGGTCTTGAATGCTACAAAATCATCAGTGAGGCCAACCAACCCAGTGCCCGATGGCTTCTTATGTAGCTCGGTTTCGAAATGTGACATCCTTTCCTCAAATTTGGCCTGGTAGTTGAGAAAGGAGTCCTTGAAAGCTACATGTGCGGGGTCCATTCTTCAAGCTTTGCGAAAATTGGTTTATGTGGGAAAAAACACTCAACTAGCAGGTATACACGCCTAGTGATGTGAACTATGCATATAAAGTGAATATATCACAATACTATATAATTTTAAATATTAAATTTCAATAGGAGCAAAAACTATACGTGTTTATTTTCAACTACCTTTTTTTTTGTCGTGTTAGCTAGTTTCGTCGTCGTAATCGCAGCTCGTTATAGTAAAATGTATGTAACGATCTTCGACGAGAAAAATATTTCTATAGAATATTTCAGTAGATACTATTTCACATTCTATGTAAGTTCAAAAGTGTGTGGGGAAATAGAACGACAAATGATCTCTTGGTCGGCTATAACCCACAACAATTTATATAAAAAATGTTAACATTTTTGATAGAGTTTCAATACAAAAAATATCACTGGGCCCTACTAAATCTTCGGCGGAGTGGAAATAGCCTTCCGCAGTTGCAAGTGTGGTGCACCTGCCTACCACAGGACGAGGTAGACTATAAGGTGAACAGTGGGCGTATACTATGCCTCTGTCTACCCTTTCGGGAATAAAGGCTGACCTTATGTATGTATGTATGAATATGAAGAAGAAATTCAAGTTAAAGCTCCGAAGGTCTTAGAATCAATCGTGAACACCTTTGAGTTGATGACCATCATAATGTACCTACTCTTAAAGTGATTATACTATTAGTATTTAATGCAAATGAGCCGTTTATACTGTTAAATACTGTCACTATTTGGATCAATTTACTAACCGCTTGTTTTCGAGTACCTCGTAAATTAGTGATAATTTTATGAGCGTTATACACGAAAGTTCAAGTGGTTATTGCGTCCAGTTAACCGCAACTAGCATACGATACATTCTTTAGTTATATAATTATATACATCGTAATTTTTTAATAAGGTTGACCTACTTGCAGGAGTTTGCTAAACAAAAGTTGTTAGATTTTTAAAGCGACACGGTTTTGTAGCTGGCTAATTAGTAGTTTAAATGAATATGTTCTTTGTTATTATTATTGATGTATAATGTATTGGGTAATTTTTTTAAGAATTTTAATGTCATGACAATATTTTTTTTTTTAAATTTGCGGTACTGTACATCACATCGACGGGTGTGTCAGATTCGTAACAGTATATTGAGTACTTTCTGCCTTTGTGTTTGAGGATTCGGGTAGGTACTGCCATGAAAGGTGTTCCGAGGACTTCAAAATACATGACATTCATACTCCACAGGCCAGTACGGACCATTCTGTGCGCGCAAAGAAATATAAGTACAACGCAACGTGCTCTACAGTGTACCTACTTCTAGCGCAAGGTTAGTTAAAAGTTTTGCCTCCACGCCCGTTTAATTCTTAGTAAAACTTGTCCAAAAAAAAAACTACCTACTTACCCATTTGTGTGTGTGTTTTACCTATTTATGTATGGATTCAATAAGTTTGATCTTGAAATCTAAAAAGAGAAATAATTGAGTAAACCCTTTAACAATTATGTTGAATTGATTCGATTATGTGAATGATAAATACAGATTTGGATTCTATTTATATGTATGTATTTTATAAGTTTAATTATGATCTTTAATTATATCACTTTAATTATAATCTTCTGAGAAAAGGCCAGGTCAAGAGTAACTTTAACCGAAAAGCATGCATGAAGACACTTCTGAAAGTTGAAGAAGCGAAAGTTGTTTGCCAGAATCGTAGCAAGTGGAAAGTCATAGTTTCTGCCTACCCCGTTGGAAGACAGGCGTGATGTTATGTTACATACATAACATCACGCCTGTCTGTATGTTAATTATGATAGTTTTGTGTAACAACTATGATAAGTTCTTGAACTATCAAAGCGCCCTTTACACAACGGTTGAGTTCCACCTACTTACCGTCAAGTAGTGCGTAAGTGTCATTAACACGCATCACTTGACTCTAAAGCTCTTGTATATTCACTCGTGGAAACACTGTCGTCGTCGCGGACCTTTATTCTGTAGGCGTTTTATAATTCTCAAGTTTATGGAAAAATCCTGACGACCCTTTATGTAATTGAGTAGTATATAGTTAGTAATCTATTCAAATGCTATCTATTGTGTACTAAAATAATCAAGATCCTTGACCTTTGTAAACGTCAAAGAGCAGATAAATGTAGTCAACAGGTTATTCAAAGATTTCGTGGGTGTACATTTTCTTTTAATTTGATGCTTTTGTTAAAAGTACTTTGTAGATCTACCCTATTTCAATTATTGGTGTTCTGCACCTCAAAAAGAAATAAAGATCCCTTATAATGGGTGTCCCAGTAAGAGTGCACTTTTTCATTTTAATATAAAAAACATATTTTTTGAGAGAGTTGTGATTTTTTTATTGAATTGTCAAAAAGACATGTTCCGATTAAGTATGGAACAAAATATCCGTCAAATGGCCTCCACGGCTCTGATGGCAGGCCATTACTCTATTCATGAAAATTTCCATGAATTTTTCACAGAGATAAGGCTGTCTCGCACCGATGACTCGTTGGATCTCGGATTTGAGCTTAGGCATTGTTTCTGGTTTATTCGCTTAAACCTGCGATTAGAGAAAACCCCAAAGAAAAAAATCGCACGGCGTTAAATCTTGGTGGCCAGTTCACATCAGAATTTATTGATATTTTTCCGGCAATCGTTGCTGCAATAAATGGATTGTTTCATGCGCGGTGTAGCAGGTGGCGCCGCGCCGTTTTGCTGGAACCACATGTCGTACGCACACAACGGAAGCACAGGAGTCTTACTGTCCATTACCGACGCAGTTTCTTCATTTTTTTGACAACTCTTCGAATGGTTCACACATTAGGTGCACTTTCTCGACTGAAAATTGTTCGTAGTTTGCGAGCGGTCTCAGCATAACTTTCCAAATTTTTGTAATAAGTTTTCACAATTATTACGCGTTGTTCTTTCGAAAAGCGCTCCATTTTTATTAATCGGAACTAATAAATGTGTAAACTGTCAAATCTCAGGGTCGCCACTTGCACAAAAAAAAAAGCACTAAATTTAAAAAGTGCGCTCTTATTGAGACACCCTATAGGATCACTTTCTTGTCTGTCGAGAAGTGGAATTCAAACGTAGCGAGGGATTCAAGAAATCAGGACTAGCGCTTCGGTACTGGGTAGTAATCCTGTATTAAACTAACGCTTAGATGGTACTGGGTGGGTAGTCCTATCAATCAAAGGGTAATTGTCCAGATGCATCAATGAGTCTAGATTTTGGAGTTCAGATCCGTTATGGTAGTTATAACTTATTTTCATTTATCATTATTACCAACTTAATTATTCTTCTTGCCTCATCGGAATCTTATACAAGAATTACAAGTTCACAAAGTCAGTGTAATAGTCAAATTTTATATATAAACAGAATTATAACTTAACTGGTTTACAGTTACAATCAAACATTTATAATTACAGTCTACACCAAATTATATTGACTGTGAAAGTTTAACATCAAATTTTACCATATTTCGGGAGTAGTAACATTGCCTCTGTAATTTGTAGTCGAGTTAATTTTAGAGTACACCAACGGATTAATACTTACTTGTATTAAACCAACTTAATAATTATTTGAACATCGTGTTGGTACATAACGAATAAATTAATGATTAGGTACCTCTTGTTTGATTAAAGGCCTAACCCTTTTTCTTTGAACCTAATTATAACCTTAGTATTTCAGGAAAGACTATTATTTTATTAATCGTCAGGCCCTCGCTATACATGAAACCGTTGTTCTTTTTTATCTATCTATTTCTTACTTTAAATAATGACGTATTTAGAATAGTAGAACACATAGAATAGTAGAAAACATTTACTATGGCCGGACATGGATGGGTGACCACCACGTGGACCACTTTGTGACATTTATATACGAGCGTTTCCGTGCTTCGGAAGGCACGATAAGCCGTTGGTCCCGGTTGGCGGTAAAATGACGCGTCCCGGTTGGCGGTATGTATGTTTGTAACGTATGTATGTATGTATGTATGTATGTATGTATATATGTATGTATGTATGTATGGATGTATATGTGTAGATATGTATGTATGCATGTATGTATGATATGTACTTTGTGTATGTAGGTATGTGCCTATGTTAGTATTTATGCGTTTAGTGTATGTATTGCTACTATCTATTGCTTCATATTTCTGCACCAAAAACTACCCATCTGACTTACATCAACATCTTTTCTGTCCATCCCAAGGTTGCCTGTCAGATATTGCTTTACAGCGATAAGGCCGCCCTTTGTACAACTTTTTGTAAACATTTTTTGTAAAACTAGTTTTAATATGGTGTACAAATAAAGTTTATTCTATTGTATTCTAAATGACAGTCGTTAAGCCAAGTTGAAGGCCTTACGGGCGGCTTGAAAAATTTCAACTGTGGGTCGTCACAACCTGCGCCGGGTCGGCAGCGCGTGTGTAGCGCCTCTGGTGTTCCAAACGTCTATAGGCTACGGTTACCAACCTTCTGGTGGGCCGTAAGCTTGTCTGCCACCTAAGTAGTATAAAAAAAAAAGTAGTCTTAATTTTAGCATATATACTAAGCTATTGCCCGCAGCTCTGTACGCGGTTGGGAGTCCTGGGACATCCTTCCGGGGGCTTACCCGGGGCTCCCAACCGTAGGCTGTTGGGCGTTACGTGTGGTTTTGTATTCGGTAGGAGTCCGGCATAGCATCTATGGAGGATTTTCCATCACATTACAAAAAAAAGCTCTGACGCGAGTCGAAACTTTTCCAATCCAAACTTTTTCATCTGTTATTTCAGTATTTTTCTAGTTGCCCATCTTCTTTCTAGTTTATCTGTGTACCAAATTTCTTTAGAATTGGTTTATTGGTTTTAGCCTGAATGTTTATCGGACAGACAGAGTTTAATTTGACATTTACGACTGAACAGGTGGGAGTTGACGTGTATTACGAGTGGTCCCGGAGAACTTCGCATCACAATTTTTTTCGCTTAGTCTGCTATTCCTGAGACTAACTCAACAAATCAAAGTTTTTTAGTTTTAAGTGTTGGACGAAACCTGACTTTGTTTTATATAGTAGATTAGGAAAGTTGGGTTTTTTATTATGTTTAAATGTAATTAATGTCTTCATTTTCTTCCCATTTCTTTAAACATTTCCTCTGGAAGTTTTAGTTAATAAGAAGTGAGACTAATAGATGAATGATGAAGAGAGTTTTTTTTAGTTCGTTTCCAATTTGATGGATTTCACTACTGATTCACAAATGCTTTCATCTTTGTCAGCCGTTATAGTAAACGGTTGGTGGAACAGGGACGGGAAATTTCAAGGTCATTTGCTCGGGAACTCGTCTTGGCTTTGAGTTATAATCTCTAAAAGGGAAAATTTGTATGAGTAAACCCTTCAACAATATGTTGAATTGATTCTATTATGTGTATGCAAAATTGAATACGGATTTGGATTCTATTTAGATGTTTGAACAAATGTTATCTCTTATCATTCACTAGTAAGAATGTCTAAGTGTTGTATGTATGTGCACTATTGCATTGAATCTAGGGGTCTCTAAAGGTCCCCCTGTTTTTTTGTTTTTCTAACGTGAGGGAAGATCTTAATGAATGCTATGCCGGACTCCTACCGACTAAAAACCTCACGTAACGCTCAACAGCCTAAGGTTGAGAGCCCCGGGTAAGCGCTCAAAAGCATGTCCCAGGAACAACGATTTCATTTTTAGTGTTTCGTAGCCAAATGGCAAAAATGGAACCCTTATAGATTCGTCATGTCTGTCTGTCTGTCTGTCTGTCCGTCCGTGTGTCACAGCCATTTTTATCTGAAACTATAAGGCCTTTGCCATTGAAACTTGGTAACTAGATGTATTCTCTAAACCGCATTAAGATTCTTATATAAAACTAGAAAAAAACAGTAAAATTTGGGGGTCCCCATACTCAGAACTGAAAGTCAAATTTTTTTTTTTCATCACACCCATACGTGTGCGGTATCTATAGATAGGTCTTCAAAAATGCTATTGAGGTTCCTAACATCATTTTTTTCAAAAAAGAATAGTTTGCGCAAGAGACACTTCCAAAGTGGAAAAACGTGTGTCCCCCCCCTCTAACTTCTAAACTAAGAGAACGATAAATATAAAAAAATTATATGATGTACATTGCCATAAAAACTACCAGCGAAAATTAGTTCGAACGAGATAGAGCTGGTAGTTTTTTTAATACGTCATAAACCGCAATTTTCGGTTAGAAAAATCACTACCACTGCCAACGTGTTAAAACATCAATCAAAGTTACAACGAACTATAAGAACTTTTATATTATGTTACTTGCTGCTACGAAACCCTTCATGGGCGAGTCCAACTCGCACTTGGCCGGTTTATTTCTTTTAAAAAGGTAGCTTACTTGATGTCATGATAACTACTTCATCAAAATTATAAGACAACCCGTCATGTAGTAATTTTGATTTGTTTTTACGTGTAAGTGTTACGTCTTTATGGATGTCACACCGGACTCCTACCGGCTAAAATCACACCTTTCATCAGCCTATGATTAGGAATGCCGGATGCGCCCTCGTAAGCTAATCTCAGGGCACAGAAGAAACGTTTATGAACTGATAGGTGAATGTATAGTTATGCTAGTTTCAAGAGTAAGAGTATAAGTAACATAATATATTTTAAACTAAGAAAGTCCTTTAAAAGCTTCTTAGTTCAAAATATTACATTACTTAGAAGAAAATATTTTGAGGTGGCAACACCCCTTCCAGACTATCTCCCGCGAAGCGGTGAGGATTACGTTTGTTTGCACTACCAGTCTGTACAAAGCGAACATTCTGTTGACATTTTCTGTCACGGCAAATACTCGGTTTACCGTTATTTACCGAACGAATGTAATGCCTACTACTGAGTAAATATCAGTGACCGGAAAGAATGGAATAGATGTCCACTAGATTTGAATCGATCGTCTCGGTTTGGTTTCCGATCGAACCGTTGTACTGCTGAACTTAGTTTCTTTGTTATTCGTGATTGAATGTTACGTATATTATATTTTATTGTACAAGAAGTAAAAGTTTACAATGTATGATATTGTGTGAAGAACCTGTTCAATTTACATCTTAAAATACGTAAATCGTGATCCTCAATTTGTGTTTCACAATCGATACCAAAGCCAAAACAGTTGTTTACAGAATTTACAGAATTGTTTACAGAATCATGTATGCTTGTACAGTCAGAGATAAATACTAAAACTGCTGGATAGATTTTATTCGAAATTTGTACAAAATTCTAATTTCCTTCACAGCGACTTTTCTTGTGTGTTCATTACACTCAAGAAAAGTCGTGGCTAACGGCCTTTTTTTTATTTTTATTAACGTGTGGAAAATTTGTCATGGATGCTATGCCGTACTCTTACCGACTAGAAACCACAAGTACTCTGCCTACTGCCTACGGTTAGGAGCCCCGGGTAAGCCCTCAGAATGATAACCCCAGGATTCTCAATAGACCTTGGCAACTGCTGCTGCGGCCTCATCTTTTCGGGTGCTATTCCGCGTCTTTGGGGGGTTGTTCGGGTGTAAACCCACTTTTTGGGGCGTGTGTAAAACTATCACGTCGCGCTGTTGTCTTGAGCCTTTTTCTGTAAGAACGGTGAACAGCCGCCCCCCCGTTCTCAGCCGCGGGTAACAGCCAGAATTAATATTAGTAGTATTTTTTTTTATATACCCCCAAAGTGTCTGACAAGCGTACGGCCCACCAGATGTACCGGTGCGGTAGTCACCGCAGCCTATCGATGCTTGCAACACCAGAGGCGCCACAATCGCGCTGTCGACCATCTAAAAACTTCCTAAGTCCCGTTTGAAGAACCCCATACTGTAGGCGTTTGGGAAAACCGAATATTGGAATAATATCCTTTCCTTTGTCAAAATTCATAATTAGGTAAGTGTTCAATTGAAGTACTTATTTATTCTTGTTGATTACTTATTTTCACTGAAATTGACGGAGTTACTTTAAGGTTTCATTACTTTTGATGCCCCAAGTTTCCAACAGGTTGCAACGGCCCTGGTTTCAGACTGATTCCTAACAGTTGAAAAAGAGAGATATAAATCCTCAAACAAAACACATTTTTACTATGGTCAATGTTTAATATTTTAGTAAATAAAAATCAATAGCGAAAAAATGCTTACTCACTACTTTACAACAGTTGATTTGCGAAACTATTATTATACCACCAAAATTATTATATTAAATTGAAAATTCGCAAATATAATAAAATCTAAATAGCTTTTCCAACTATTCAAGCGTCTAAAACTTTCTAGTTATTGTTTGACCCGAATAGTAAAATTTATGGCTTATTGTCGTAGCCGTAGCCGTAGCACACGTAGCAGCGGTCAAATCGCGTAGCTACGGCGTAGATGGCGAATAGTTAGCTCATTCCAAAAACAACTTGGAACGTGCTAACTTTGTTTTTGTTGCTTACCCGGGAGCATGACATCAGTTAGTATAATGTATTGTTTATTGTTTGGTGATGTTTGGCTGCTTTTAGTGAACCTTCTTTGTGTCCATTCATGCGTATTATTAAACTCCTGCTGATGCCCACGGCTTCACACATGTGTAATTCTGTAGCCGTATCCCTAGGTGACATATATATATATATTATCATTTTCAGAGATAAAATAGAATATTAATAGGTTTTTAATCACTATAATATGGAATGCAATTGTGTTTGTATCAAATAAATATTTGGTGACATATTTTTGTACAGCTCCAGCTAGCCCAAAAATACTTTGAAGCTAATATACTTTAGGATCTGGATAGCTCACAAACGTACCTACAATTTTTTTTAAAACACATTCATAGAAAACATCAAAACTTTAACGAAAATATTTCAGCAATTTTTAATTTCAATTCGGAATTCAAATTACAAATTACTGGCATAAGGCTGTCGTATACACTACCGCTATACCACAGAGGAAATCAAATAAAACTACCAAAGTTAGTGTTGCAAAAATTGTTACTAATCCTATTAACTCCTCTTTAGTTCGAAGTGGGTTTTCAGGAGTTGTGTAATAGGAACTCGTAACTTCTGATCTAAAGCTCAGCGCTAGCTACCATTAAAACTTAGAATACTACACGATTTCCAACTTCCAAACAATATATTTGGCAAACTTTTTTATGAGTATGGTATGAGCGTATGTTAAGACACATATTTGTAGACGTGGCTTGGTAAAATAATTGCATTAGAGATTATCACCTTTTTCAGGATAGCAACGGATGAAAGTTATGACAAATATTTCCTACCTTTCTTTATTGATAAAATAGAATATGTATCTTTCTATGTCTTACTAATATTATAAAGGCGATAGTTTGTGATAGGCTGAACAGATCTGGCTGAAATTTGGTACAGATCTACATTATTGTCGGGAATAACACATAGACTACTTTATCCCGGGAATAAGTTCCCACAGAGAGCGGGAACGGGAACTAATTGTACGAGGGCAAAGCTGCGGGCGTTAGCTAGTATATAATATTATAAATCCCTTGTACAATGCTGTTTTCTTTATTATGTTTTTCTCATTTTTTTTTGTAATTTGTGTGTACATAAACTAATAAATAAATAAATAAATAACTAAATGCGAAAGTTTGTGAGTGTGGATGTTTCTTACTCTTTCACGCTCGAACGGCTCAACGGATCTGGTTGAAATTTGGTACAGGGATACATTATAGTCTGTAATAACTCATAGGCTACTTTTTATCTCGGGAATAAGTTCCCACAGCATCAAATTTTACGAGGGCGGAGCTGCGGGCATCAGCTAGTAAAGTCAATAAATAGAATTTATTGTCGCTCGAAAGTTCAAATTAAAAGTAGGCTTGAATCTTCTCGATTTTACACTCATTTCTGGCTTTCTTCTACGAATATACAGGTAATATAGTGTTGATACCCTATTTCTATTTTAAATTGGACATAGGCAAGATGTGACCTTTAGCCGTTTTTTGAGACGTCTTAACCTTCCGAAGTTAGAAAATGCTTGTAAATTGAAACGCAAGAAAGGTTACCCATCTCAGGATTAACCGTAGTATAAAATGCTTAACTCAATGTTTCCTTCTTGTGGTGACGGGGCCCCGTGTGATGACGGGAAAGAGTACAAAATATCACCACCTCAATTCATCCCTTGGGTGACCAAGGGCGACTAAGGGAACATTTTCGCAAAACGGTCCATTGCGTAGAGAAGTAAAACTCGAAATCAAACCCGGTTGTCAGTAAAATGGCAATCGTTAAGCTATGTTAAACGCCTTATGGGTGGCTTGAAAAATTTAAACCGCGGGTCGTCACGTACTTCGCCTGTGTATTTCAAGACGGTAAATAGGCTCACCACCTAGTACGTGGCACATAAAACTATAAGTTAAAATGTGGGGGTATACTATGCCTCTGCCTACCCCTTCGGAGATAAAGACGTGACCACTATGTATGTATGTAAGGTGTTTACAGAAGGCTGAGCTAGCAAGACTTTTTTTTTTTTTTTTATACCACTAGAGTGGCAGACAAGCATACGGCCCCCCCAGATGTACCGGTGGTCACCGCAGCCTATGGACGTTTGCAACACCAGAGGCGCCACAAGCGCGCTGCCGACTCTTTAAAAACCTTCTAAGTCCCCTTTTGAAGAACCCCATACCGTAGGCGTCCGGGAAAACCGAAGCAGGGAGATCATTCCACAACCTAAGCGTACGCGGAAGAAAGCCTCTATTAGGGTGAATTTCAACATCTATGAATTTTTGCCTAATTTTGGTGTTTTTTTTTGTTACTCTATATGTAGATAATATTATTCTATAATTAGAAAGAAATACGTATAATAGTTGCATGAAAGCTAGAAAAGTGTAATTAAACCCGAAAATGACATTAATATTATCGACACCTAAATTGTCAATACACCAAAATTGGTATTTTAACACAAAAATTAGATATAGGAACAAAAAAATTAGTAGACAATAAAAATACCTTTTAACATAAGATTTTTTTATTTAATGACACATTATATGTAATATAGATTTTTTTAATATATTTAGCTTGCCAAAATGATGCAGCCGCCGCCTGATGGAAAGCCACAGCGACATCTAGCGATTGGGGGCCACCGTCCCAGTCTGTAGGACTATAGAAAGCGGCCCTCAACTTGGCGGCCCTATGATGTGCTTCTTCACGCTCCGCTTGAAGAACCCAGGATTATAAGAGGAGGGAAACACGTGCGCTGGCAGGTCGTTCCAGATTTTTATGGTTCGACAGAGAAACGGTCTTTTGAATCGTTCAGTTCTAGCAAAGATTCTCTCCACTGTGTAAGAGTGGCACCTCTGTCCAGCATGCGTTGTTCAGGATCAGAATGGAGAGGGTGGGAGTAGGTTGAAGAGTTCTTCAGAACACTCACCGTGATAGATACGGTAGAAAGCAGCCAAAGATGCAATAGTTCTTCGCTGCGCCTGTGACTCTAGACTTTCCGTTACCTCAGGGCAGTTTATAATGCGAATAGCTCGCCGCTGCATAGAGTCCAGCGCGTCAAGCAAGTAACTCGCGGAGTCGTCCCAAAGGTGAGAGCAGTATTCGACGCAAGGACGTATTCTGTGTTTTGTACAGCAGACACCTCTGGTTTGGATTAAAGAACCGTTTCACCTTGTTTAGGACTCCTAGTTTTCTCGAGGCTAGCCCAATACATCGCTCAATATGGTATTTGTGATTGAGCTCGGGCCGGACGTCTATGCCAAGGATGTCCAGATTATCTCCAAGTGGAATCGTCGTATTCTGAAGAGAGGGTAAGGGTAGGAAAGGGGTTTTTTTAGCTGTAAACGCACACGCCTGTGTTTTACGGGCATTGAACTCGAACAGGTTTGAGGATCCCCATAGTGAAATGCGGTCCAGGGCGCATGCCATACTCTATCGAAGGCTTTAGCGATATCGAGGCTTATAGCCAACGACTCACCGTGCCTCTCCATAGCCACACCCCAAACATGCGTCACGTATGCCAGAAAGTCATCCGTAGATCGTTTTGGTCTAAAGCCATATTGTCGATCATTGAGTAGCGAGTGATCCTCGAGTTAGCGCATGAGTCGTTTGTTGATGATCAGCTCAAATATTTTACAAATGATCGAGGTGACGGCTATAGGGCGATAGTTGGCAGGGTCCGACCGATCCCCTTTCTTGGGGATCGGTTGTACGTTCGCCACCCTCCAAGCCTCCGGCACTTCCCCTGAAGAGTAGGAGAGGCGATACAGGCGCGTTAATGCTGGAGCCAATTCGGCCGCACTCTTGAAGGCGCTCTCGCTGGCTCTAGTGGCTCTGTTATACGCTGCCATGAGGTGTGCCACGTTCGGGTCCCGCATTGTCCGAGCCCTGACCCAAGCGCGAAACGCCATCTGATTTTTCTGAACAGCCTCGGCGCATTCACGCCCGAACCAGGGACGAGCTTTGCAGATGCTGGCGACATCAGTGTATGGAATGTAGTATTCCATACCTAAACTGATGTCACCAGCTACCGCAGATGCGCTTACCTGTAAAGCAGCGCTGACTCCACGGGATAGACGCAAAGTAGTCGCAGAGACCGTCCCAGTCTGCTGACGAGTAGAGCCATAACCGCCGCTTCATCTCAACTGCACGCGCAGGAGATGATACTTGCCTGCGGGCATGCAAGTATCAGGGCTTTGCGGCTGAATGCTTGTTAGTTGTGTCCTTTTTTCCCTTTCGTAGTATGCTTTAAAATTAATCCGATTCCGTTTTTGATGAGCTCTGCGAGCACGTGGTGGCATTTCACTCAAAGGTACGATTTTTCCTTCTGCTTTTTTTCGGTGATATCATCCTCTTTTTTTTCTTCGTAATTCCTCTAGTTTCTCTGGATCTTTCTTATTTTTTTCTTTTCTCTTCCTCTCGGCATTCCTTTTATTCTCTAAACGGTCGGCTTGAGATAATTTTGATGTTTTCTTTGGCATGCTGGAATCGAAGGAATACTACTAATATACTTAAAAGCTCACACCTAGTATAATTTTAATTCAATTAATGTGGAAAAAAATATTCTCAGAGCACGAAGTAAGAGTATCTCACATTGTTGATAATATTTTTTTATTAGTTCATAATGAAATGAAGGTGCTATCTGAGGATGGCGTCACTCTTAATACGTACTGTGGAGTCAAAACTTAACGTTCGGCAGCGGTAGATGCACCGGAACAGTATTCCGGTAGACATAGGTTCGAATCCTGTTTCGAGCATAAATTCTTTATCCATTTTAATTTAATGAAAATAAACATAGAATTTCTAAAAGTACCCCAGGAACTATAAATCTCATTTTGGTGTAACTAAGCAATTTTGGTGATTAGTCAAACACCACCAAAATCACCAAAATTAGACCACCAAAATTAGAAATGTGTCAAACAAGTTGATTTGACAAAATACTATTCAGAATTTTATAATGACATTACTATTATTTTAAACAAATACCGAACCCTTGCGCTATACATTAGGTATTTAAACAAATAAAGAGCTTAAAACGTTTTAAATTATCTACACAAAAATTACTGAAATCGTGTCCGAGGGCTTACGAGAGTATTACTTACGTTTTTAGCGGGAAGTCGGAGCAAGCTGGCACGAGACTGGCACTGGTGCGTGACAGCACAGGACTCAATGATTCGAAAGATGGTAGTAACGTCCCAGTACCTATTTTCAGTACGATTCACGGAATGATTTTATTATTGACACCAAAATTTGAAAGTTATCGCGGACGGACCTTATGCATTTTTTATAAGATCAAATATAGCACTAAATACTCGAATTAAATAGTCAAGAGGTGGAAAAGCTAATACAGAATTAAAATAAAATTAGGTATATCTAGTAAACTGTCGGTGTGTTGATTGGGATGTGATTTTCTTTATAAAACAGGTTGTGGACGAGCCACCAAAATTATATTTTATATAGAAAATCCTTTTTTTAATAATAATTAAAATAACATCTTATAACTTATTGTGTATGACTTTATTAAGTTAATTAATTGCTTTCTTATACAAAAAAAAAGATTTATCGTATCTGAACTTTAAGGTATGATTTTCAGTGGCGCCGCCTCATTTTTACGTTTGAGAAATTCACCCATTAGATCTCACCGTGCTCGAGCGCTCAGGACGCAACGTGTGAGGATGAACACCCTGTCTATGGCGAGCGGTGCGATGATAGAATGTAGCCGTAGGCTAAGACTATTAACAAACAGTAATTATATTGTTTATAACAAACATGTAAATGTAAAAATAAACATTTAAAATAGAATAGAACAAAAGTAAATCTGTGTGCAACTCAATCGGGCAAAATACCAGTATAAATAATATGAGCAGGCATCTACGTTGAAGACGGAATACCGGTAAAGTTATACTCCCACCAGACACGATTTCTCTCATAATATTATTTGCTGCTGGTAGTACGTGACTCGAATTTCAGTAGTTACCTGCTTATGACGATATGAAATTTGTTCGCCACAGGAAACTTGCTTATTTACCTTAGAAATTGCATTGCAAGTTCTGAAATATATGGTACTGTTTGTTGTCTTGGCTCTTGTTTATTGTCCTAATAATATTATATTACGTTTAATGTACTCGTATTACGTAAGTTGTTTACTGTAAGTACACACAAATTTACATAAATGCTAAATGCATCTCAACCGTAGGTTGTAGGCAGGATACGTGAGGTTTTTTAGTTGGTAAGAGTCCGGCATAGCATCAATGTAGGATTTTCCCTCACGTGCAAAAAAGAATGCTAAATGCAAACTTGATTCAAATGGTTTCTTAAGCCTTTATCTCCTTTTAGCCCCTCTCTATAAAATATAGTGCAGAGGGGCTTATGGCGGGACTTTGTCTGTAGTCTGTGACTCTATTGCATTTAACTACGTCACTAGGTCACGTGGATCATCTGTTCAAAGTTTGAAATAAAACAAAAATGACAACGTCAATCGGATTGAACTTTTACTTTCACAATAAACGTGTTAGAGAGGGGCAGTCTGGTGAGAACGATCTCATGACTTTCTTGTTTGTATTTACTCCCGATTTAAAACCACATCTTTAGTGCTTCCTAATACGGCAAGTCACAGACGAATGCTTTGTATGGGATTAAATGAATTAAAAAATTAAATTATTAAAAAAAAAAAATCGGAGGATGATAACAATTTACAACATTAGTAGTATAAGGCACAAGTAATGCTTTTCTCATTTCAAACATGCATGAAAAACTAGCGTGACATCTCTGACACTTAGCTATAATACTAAGGTAGGTATGTTGGTCCGTTCTACAAGTAATCAAGCATTTGATGAGTAATTTACGATCATATCGGGCGGTAATATTAAGCAATATAGGGCGAGGTGCTGCTTATCTGCCTACTCAGTATATATTGATGGCATAAAAATATTGTCATTCCCTACCAAAGACCTTGGCGGTCGGAATTAAAAGAGCTTTTTCCTGTTGTAGAAATTTCGTCATGTAGTTATGGGGGGGTATTAAAGTTAATGGAGCTCCTCTGTCGTCTACCTCACCGAGTTTATGAGTTCATAGGCAGGGTATCTCTGTGAAAATGTTTTATTTGTGAAATATTTCCGTTTTGGAAGCTTTCACGAGGATTATTCTCGAAAAGTAAGCGACTTTTCTTATGTTTATACAAACTAGCTACGTCGGTTTTTTCTTTAAAAATACGTATGAACTTTATTCCAGTTTACTGTACCAGAAAAATAAAGTAGAGCATTAATTAGGCTCACTGTTTTAATCTCAGCTGTAGAAATACGGAACGTAGAAACTTCTAAAATTAGTTTCGAGTCATGGTTAATTATAAAATTTAGTAAGTTTTAAATAAGACTGGAAGTTTTTGTTGAAAACGTCTCGGCTGTAGGATATAATGAAATTAATAGGGAAATTATCACAGACATGACTTTACTGCGGCGACGGTAAAGTGTACAAAATGTCGCCACCCCCATTCATCCGCAGAGAGGTAAGAGTCGACTAATGGAACACTTTCTCAAAACGATTCATAGAGAAGGAAAACTCGAAATGAATCAATGGCTCACCACCTTTTCCGTGAGACATAACAGTATAAAAAAAACGTGGGCGTACACCATGCCCCTGCCTACCGCTTGGGGGATTTAAAAAGGGTTTTTTTTGGGGTAAAAGTTTCTTGTATACATATTAAAATATTTTATATTAGTAAGTTCCTACATTGTTTGTTGTCCTATTAGCTTTTGCTGTGGCTTATTGACCTGAAATTTGACACACTCATTATATTTTAATGAACAAAATTCCTGAGCGCAATAATTTACAGGTACTAAAACTGTAATGGTTCTAAAACATTGAATGAGATTTTAAAACACGATCAAGAGGTTCTAGAAATCGATTGCTCAATGAACTCCGGATTCTTTAGAGTTTTCACAGGAACGAAGTCAATTGCATTCACGTCTTTAATAGAAAATTCAAAGCGGATAATCAATCAGCAAAAATTAAATTTTACTTGTATACAAACAAGGTTTATATTTGCAAAGAAAACTCATCGCTCTACTAAAAAAAGTACTTCCAATCTATTTCCAGCTCGCTAAATATCATAATCCCACCAAAAACATCCCTGTTGAAAAGGAGGCCAAGTTCCTATGGGCTAATTGTTCGCCTAAAAAAGGGTTGAAATCCAATCCAATGCCAAGTTTAGATGTACTTTAAATAATCTAAAAATATCTAAAATAATGTTACTTCTAAATTTGAACTTGGCAGGGTTTCGTGCAGTACGCAACACTTGATTAATTGTATAATTAAATTTATTATGTATATAATTAAATTAACCTGCCAAGTTCAAATTTAGAAGTAACATTATTTTAGATATTTTTAGATTATTTAAAGTACATCTAAACTTGGCATTGGATTGGATTTCAACCCTTTTTTAGGCGAACAATTAGCCCATAGGAACTTGGCCTCCTTTTCAACAGGGATGTTTTTGGTGGGATTTCAATACTTTTTTTCAAGAAACTGTACCTATTTTGTCTTTAATAAGCTTTAAAGTGTGCATTATGTATACATGACATTATTTTATACTCTCTCTCAACAAGACAAGCTCTCGAAAGGATGTCCCAGTAAAGGTCCATTTTGTTTCAATTATTATTTTTTTATGAAAATACAATGCTCGATATTCTGTGAGTATTTCAAGCGTCTATTGGTTGCCCTCATTACCTATTAACACATAGCAACGCGCGCCTTAGATAGTTCGCGTTGCTCTATAGTGTTATACAACGCGCGTCTTTAGACAGTTCGCGTTGCTCTATAGTGTTATACAACGCGCGTCTTTAGACAGTTCGCGTTGCTCTATAGTGTTATACAACGCGCGTCTTTAGACAGGTCGCGTTGCTCTATAGTGTTATCTATCCTTGTATAGATCCTCTACGGTAGGTAAAATATTTCAAAAAGAGTTTGTGAACTCTATGTTTAATTTCTTTTTCAGAATATTGATGACATTTGAATAATGACATTATAAACACGATATCTACGTCTACAACATAAATTGTGTGTTTGTACGTAAATTGTTTATACTGGAGAAGAATCTAAAATATGGACTATTTGTTTACCGTTTCCTATGAAATAGCTATCTTTGAAATATTACACCTACCTAAAGTAATCTGCTGAAAGCGTTGTTCACTTTTTAAAGAACAAATATTTACGATGAAAGTCGAAAAATAAGTCAGTATGTGACCCGTATAATGTTCAATCATGGCGACACAAAATTAATTTCATTGAGCAACATTTGATTGTGCTGTACCTCCTAAAGTATTCATTTAATTTGCATGGTGTAAAGGGAATGAATGATCTTGATGAAATGTTCAAATTAACTAACGTATTTAAATTGTAAAGGATACCTTATTACCGAATATATAAGACAAAGTCGCTAAAAACACGTTTGTTGTATGAAAGCCCCCCTTAAATATTATTATGTTTTTGTTTTCAGTATTTGTTGTTATAGCGGCAACAATAACACATAATCTGTGAAAATTTAACTCTCTAGCTATCACCGTTCATGAGATACAGCCTCCTGACGGACAGACAGACAGACAGACAGACGGACAGCGAAGTCTCATGAATTGGGTCCCGTTCTTTACCCTTTTGGTACGGAACCCTAAAAAGGATGACTCACGCTACGCAGTGCCGGGTCCGAGCCGAGTGCCGGCCGCAGCAAGGTCAATATTATATATATTTTGTGTGAACAAACTCACGTTAAACCATAGATTTAGAGTTTTTCGCGCTAAATCTACGCGTTAAACCGAGCGGCAACTGAGTGACAGCCGAACTACGGAAAGCGCTCATAAACAACTCGGTCCCGCCTCGGCTCGGCCACGGCCCGTTTCATGAATACAGTGCCACCGAGCTTCGCCCGAGCAGTCGTGAATGCAACCGGCTCGGTGACCGTGCTACGGCCGACACTCGGCTCGGACCCGGCACGGTCTAGCGTGAGTCATCCTTTAGAATGCTTGCTGATCTCTAAACTACTGGACGAATTTGATCCAAATATTTCACAAATATGAATAACAATATTCAATGTGCAGTATTGACTTTTCCATAATTTGTATGTATAGAGAATTTGATTGACATTAATCAAAACATTGACAACATCTTTCTCAAATCTGATTGAGTTTTTAAACATGACATGTGTTAAAATAAAAAGTAAATTAAATCAAAAGAGTCCTCTCATCACTAAGAAGTATTGATACAAATTCGAATCGAAACCCCCCGAAGAAAACAATTGTTACCCCCTTTTAGCCTGTTCTGGAATGAATTTCAATAAAATACGAAACACATCTTCCATCAATTATGTTAGAGATGATTTATGCAAATTTTGAAGAAGATCCGACCAAGGAATCCTGTGGTCCCATACAAACTTTGTAACCCTTTTCCAACTCACGCTTGACCGATTTCTCAAATTTCTCAATTTTTCGGTAATCTACATATAACATCCGATCTGTGTGCCAAATTTCATAACGCTAGGACAATTGGAAGTGGCCTAGAGGTTTTGATGACCGGTCAGTGAGTGAGTGAGTCAGTCAGTGCCAAAATTAGCTATATTCACAGGGTCATATTTCAGGATCTACTAAAGCTACATCTATGAAATTTGGTACACTGCCTTAGTACTAGTATATGATTATGTACGTACAATTTTATTTCTGTACTTGCAATAGGCACTGAGCTACAGGGGGGTCAAAAGTGGGTCGAAGCGGTTCGTGTAAATAGAGTACGGCATGCGCTCGGCCTGTTGCTGGAACTTGGCCTGCGCACTGCCGTGCGCTTAGATTTCGCAATTCAAACAAATATTCGAAATACGAATATTTTGAATGAAGATTCGTTACTACTTAATACTGAGGGTTTTTCAAACGGACTGGCAAATGAGTCGGCATTTGCGAGGCGACGATGGTAATGTCAGCCAGCCAGTAAATTTTCCAGATAAGCGCAACCCTGACGGCTAGGCCAAGCTCGCTCGCTTATTTCATTAAGTTATTTGCTTTGAGTTCAATTCTGAGTTGATGAAACACAGGATGAAAATTCTACCCGAAAAGCTTACTCACTATTATTCTGTAAATAAATCATATTATTTACGTAAATGTTTTATATTTTTCGTAGTTTGCTACATTTGTGCTGAGGATAAATAGAATGAGAGTTGGGAAACAGTAGTAATTTTTATATTTACTACCTTACCTACAACCTAAATTACTGGGCTAAGTTAAACTTCTAATCTTTCTTTGCATTTTTATTTATTTATTTATTTCATCTGGATTTTCAACTATCATAACAGGCACATTTGTTGAGAGCCGCTGAGAGTGGTCGTGTATGTAGTGGCATTCTTTACATGTAACTAGCTAATGCCTGCAGCTTTGCCCGCGTAAATTGTGTACCGATACCCGCTTCCTATGTTTTTTTCGCGGGATTAACAGTAGCATATATGTGTTATTAATTGATACCCATATAAATGACATCGGTTCAATAAAAACGTTAATAAATTCTTGATCATAATACTACACGCAGTTTAGGATTCCAACACGACTTATTACGAAACGATTAAGTTTTAAGAACATTCTTACGAGCACAACCCAGCTTTATTACCCCTTTCAACACTATTACTAAAAAACTCACGTACCCCAAATGGCTGTGGAAACTCAAGAACGTGTAATAACGTGTTTTGTTTTGCATTATTCAGCCTTTTTTCTGCTCACTCGGCTTGATTAATTTGTAGTTCGTCTAAGTTTCGCCGAGATTTCCGATTTACTCCCTCGGTGGTGTAAATTGTGCTGGAAATCCGAAACGGCGTCGTTAGTTCTGCAAGGGAGTCTCCCTTGGGCCAGGTCGGGGAGGGGACGCGGTAACCTTCATAAATCTTATCCTCGTAGCTTCCCGCAACTAACTAGCCGGTAGGTAGCGTTGCTTTGGCGCGGTGCGGCGAGAATCTAACCTTGCCGGTACTAAATAACCGTGAAAACTTTCATAATAATACCACTTTAAGCAGATTAAAATACCGAAATTGATCATACTTCCATGTTAATCATATAGCTTATAGTAAAAGGGTTGGCGTTATCACATACTACTAGTAATTTAATAATCTAAGGGAGGTCTCACCACGACTCACTCCTTTATAAATCAGTTTTATCGTTGGGCTTTCGGTGAGACTTAAAATTATTAGTTGTATGAAATGGGTGTGGTGCGCTTGGCTAGTGACTGGTTACGAAGTTAATGTCTATGGAAAAACGATTCATATTTATTAACCCTTCCTTTAGCTCTTTGACTTTATTATTAATAGATAGCCCGCACGCATAAATAATTAGTAAGATTTTCACTGTTAGAAGCGTAACAAAATCTATAATTGTACTGACTATTTATGGTAATTTATTATCATTAATTTTACAATTAAATAGAATTAGAGTATTTGTTTGCAGTGTTCACTAAATACATGTGAACTTACCTATACAAGGCTAACAAGGTTTTCTTCCTTTGATCATATATTTTTGATCGAAGTTTTCTTCTCCCTAACGGCTGAACTAATTTCGGCTGGACTTTACTGCAAGACAGTTAATTTTACAGAGAGAAACTTAGAAGAATTATGGTTCGAAGCAAAAATGTATGACAAAATTATTATTGGCGGAATGCGTAAGAAGTATGTTTTATTCACGCGTTTCATTGTTAATATACTTATAGTTCATATGGTAATACTATAAACTTCTAAACATAAGCAGATTTTAAGAGCAGAGTCACGATAGTACAGTTTATCAGAAGTTTTAGCCACCTCACGACACGTTCTCGGCCAGTGGAGATTAGTTCTTAATACTACCAATCGTTTTTTGAAGTTGGGAGTATTAGTGAGCAACTTAATTTTCAATTTTAAAATCGTGTCATAAGGTTCATTTTAAAATAACGGAGGACAGATGAATCCACATGAAAGACCGGTTAAATTGACGACTTGGTAGAATAGTCATTAATCCTCACCCGAAGATGGCCCCGATTGTTTCGTGATCATGTTTTTTGTTGCAATATGTTTCAATTATAAAACTGTTTCTTTAGGTGTAAATAAATTTGTAATAGGTATATCTCCAAACAATTTGTTAACAACATAATTATTTTCAAATTTTGAGTAACATATCCGACAGGCTATAAAATACTGCAATTCCATTAGATTGCGGCAAATTCCTTGACAGATATTAATGAAATATTGCTTGTTGGTAATCAATCACCATGGAGTTGGGCAAAATATTTACAAAAATAAAATTGAAATTGCCAACTTTTCTTTTAGCGTTTATGAAAAAACTTTCATTTTGTGAATTGGGAGTAGCTTGATACTTTCAGATCCTTTTTAAAAGTTTGAGGTGAATTGTTCACTGCACACTTGAACGCTTCGATATAGGCATTTTATTGATGAAAATATTTTCATTGTTACAGTATCGATGGCGGAGTGTTTGCGCGCTGGGAACTGGAGGTTTCGCTCTTCTGTATTGGCGCTTACGACTGGCGGGCGCGCCTTCAGCCTTCGCGGCCGCTGATAACCCCGCCTCGAGAGACCCATCTATTCTCACTCGACTGTACACTTTTGCGTATCTACCCGTTTTCAATTTCTTTCTCCTTGTGTACCCTTTTCATCTAAGCTTCGATTGGTCGATGGACTCGATACCGAGAATAACGAGCTTATTCGATGTGAGAAATATAGTTACAGTCACGTTTTACGCCATTATCTCAAAAGTGACTTGGCGAACGCTAATGAACGAATTTAAAAAGCAACAAGACAATATTAACCGCGATGCAAAGTACTACAGAAAACAAAGCTGTAAAATTAAATACAAATGGAATTATAATTGCAAGCCGTACAATAGAGGACAAGACTGTTATGAAAGAAAAAGCTATCATGCACCGCACAAAGAGAATGTATCATCTAAAAGGCTATTGTGTCCGTGCACTGGGTGCAAACATTCACTCACTGAGGAGCACACGAGCCTGTGTAGAGCTAGTAATAACAATAACATAACTATGCACAATTCTAGTTGCATTTGCCCGGCATCGTTTGCAAAATCCAGGGCGAACAGTACGCAGAAAAGCGTTTATCGAAGTCCCCAAGTTGCTTTTCTGATGTTCACGGCGCTTATGGTACTGCCTTTCGTGCCTGCGACTAATTTACTTTTTTACGTTGGCTTTGTAGTAGCCGAACGTGTTTTATACATACCTAGTGTAGGCTTCTGTTTATTGCTTGGTCTCGGGGCGGGGGTCTTGACACGAAACTGGCACCGCGGCGAGACGAGGAGTCGAGTGTTCATGTTGGCTCTTCTAGTGACATTGTGTGCCATGTGCGGTTACACCATGCGGAGAAACCTTGACTGGAGAGATGAGGAAAACCTCTTCAGGAGCGCCTTGCATATCAACCCGCCTAAAGGTGAGTTTACACCAACACTATCTTATTTTTAATATAACTATGATCTTTCTCATCATTTTGAAAGTAATCGTAAACAGGCAACGAGATACGTTAATTAATAGTTTAGATGTGGAACTATAATTGTGTATGTTGTATTATTTTCAATTATTTTGGGATTTTGCTAGATGATAATTTGCTTTCTCACTATACTGATGACGTCCAGGCGATTTGCACTTCGTCATGACATGATTACAAGATGTTGATATGACATCTTCCTAGTTGTTTATTTTTTATCTCCACGGCCTCACGGAAATTAAAAATACCATTGGCGGATCAAAAATGTCATATTCAATTGTTTGACTCTAACAAGTGCTCTGCCATCTGCAATATATTTACATCACTTACACCAACTTATGTTACAATATTTCGAAGGGATCTACTCCCAATTTTCAAGCGAAATTGTGACCTACTTCCACCCTTTTGCAAAGGGATGTCATCTGGTACACGATGTTTTTTTTTGTCGTCACCATCAATCACTATAACAGCCCGATTGTACCGTATTGGGCAAATGACCCTAGCCGGACCGATATATTTATGTATAAAACTAATTTTCGACTACAAACTATTTGGGTGTATGTTGTGATAATTCAATAGCTTTAAAAGCGAGAAAATTCTTAATTCAAAATTCTCAATTCATTTGAGAACAATAATCAATCAACAAACAAAGGACCAAATAAATTAAAGTTTATACATAAAACTAAGTATTGCATGAGAAATATATGTATTTAGAATTAATTTCCATTATATTTATATCCCATCATATTCGGTATAATGTTGCCGTCATTTATGGGCCATTAAAATATTTCACTGGCGTCGAATGAAACCTAGAACACCTGGCAGAATAAATGAGATGCCGATTTATAACAACTTGTAAGTACCTACTACTAACATCTAAAAGAGACTGTTAACCCAGTTTGTTGATATATTCGATAGAATACCTTATAACATTTCACCATGTTATTGAAAACCTCATTATTGCTATGTGTCGTGTTTTACGAAGAAGATTAACTAAAACTATTTTTTTTTTTAGTTTTGTTTTTCAGATGAATTGACTCTTGTCTAAAATGCTTACTAAAATTCATAAATTATATTCGATAGGCTTGTTCGCACATAATACTTCATTCAATTTCTAAGAAATTGATATCTCATTAACCTAGTTCTACTCAGTATTACAAACACGGAATATTTTCAATAAGAATTCTGTTTCTAACCGCTACATAACGAGCTTTCCCGTCAAAATATTCCTATTTCAGCCGTAATGTCGGCATAAACCAGCCAACACTTCCGTTAGTACCTTACTGCGAAGTTTGCTTGAGTCGCTCCCTCGTTACGGCTCAAAACTAAGACACAATTAATTTGTTTGGACGACAGCTACAAACAACCTGTCCACATCGTGTTACTTCGTGCAGATAACTTAGGTAGAAAAGAGGTTTTCACGTACGCCTGTTTGCACCGAGTACGTACCCACTCGGGAGCTGGTAATGTATTCACTACTTCCACTCACATTCAGACTCTTGACCTTTCTAGGACGCCATTAAACATGCATGTACGTCCCGAGGGATGCCGCGCCGGGTCTGTTCTCATCGCAAACTTTCGCGTAAAGAGAAAAGTTTCGTCTGATGGTTCTCATTTTGCCTCACATCATACATCGTAATACCAGCGAATGTTATTCGACTCTATCCCGAATATTATATGAGTTTTGTTTTGTAAAATTACTGTTGATGAATACAATAGTTTCTCATGAATAAAGTAATTGCTAGTATTATCAAATAAAAGAGCAGTCGAGTAATTATTTAATATTATACTATGATGTAGCTACACTATTTTAGGTACAATTTTTAAATATCTTTTTAAAATTTATTTACGGCCTTTGTCTCACTCATAATTTTAATTGCGATATAGTTTCATGAAAATCGGCTATAGAAAAATAACATTTACGATTACTAAGTATGTGAAATGGATATTTACGATTTTATCGCTGAATTTATGTTAAACGTAACTGGGTAATTGTATTAATTTATTTGAGCAACAGTTTCCGCTTATTCAATTTATTCTTGACACGATGCAATTAAACTTTCAAGGCAAACCTCGACTGTGAAAAACAAAATGTAAACTTTATTTTTCACTACTTGGTTGTAATAATTAAAAACAGCTGCTTTTAGATAAATAAACATTTTTAAATATTTGTGAACATTCTCACACAACATCATCCAGCCCAAATTAAGCCAATAAAGGCTTGTGCTATGGGATCTAGACGACTGATATACATACTATTACATTTCTAGAATATATGCATATTTTACATAAAAAATTTTAACAAAAAAAAACCGACTTCAAACAAAAACTATTTAATAATTAATATACTATTTTTTTTTTCATTATTTTTAGTGACAGGTAGACTGAAATTATATCAGTCTAGGGGTAATGTCCTCCCCAATATAAATTAATCAAGCCCAAACAAGGTAACTGCTGTAAATCGTTAAGGAATTCCCTCGATTCGAGGGTTTTCTTCGATTTCTCCAGGATTCCAGCATCAGATTCTGACTTCCTGTATATGGGACCACATGAGAAGCACCAGCTTTCAAATAAAAAAAGAATCATGAAAATCGGTTAACTCTTTCATGCGATTTGCCGGTAACAAACATAAAAAAAAAAAAACATACAGACGAATTGAGAACCTCCTCCTTTTTTGGAAGCCGGTTAAAAAAATACCCAAACTCCGAAAGAAACATCTGTGAATCACACAAATATTTGGACCGACCCGGGAGCTCAGCGCGGCAGGCGATATCACTATCGAATGCGCCACCGAAGCAGTCAAAGATGTCTGGAGCACTATTCAAAATCTAATCCGTACTATTAGATAATTCAAATAGCCTAATATGCGTGTCATCTCATCTTGATGACCTTTCCGTAATATCGATGATAAGTCCAATCACGCATCTCTAAGATACTTCATAGGTACCTACTTTGATTTTTTCTATATTTCAGAATGTCCATAAAATTTAATAAGGGTGCTGTTGTTTTCCTGTTCTCTGAACTAAAAATTAGGCATTTACTTAGTAAGCTTTTATAATATAAGTGAGTTTATATTTATAATACAAAAAAGCCTGGATCATATTTTTGAAAAGTCACTACCATGTCTCAAAACTACCATCAAATACATGTTATATAAGTTTACATATCTTACGCAATATGACTAAAGTGAATAAAATATGAACTCTCTAACTTATAGGGGACTTCATAACTATCTAATTTTATCAACAGGTCTCCAAAGTACGTTTGGCAAATGTTATATACTATTGAAAAGGAAAAACTATAACTTATTCAGGAACCACAAATAAGATAACGAAATATGCTCCCCTTGCCAGAAAAACAATATTTCACGTAAATTATGACACTTTATCGAAGGGTCGCCGGTGTAAAACTAGCTAACTTCTTCACGTTGGGTTTGTAAGGAAAAAATAAGTAGGCCAAGTTACTTTTTAAGAGTTTCATCTTTGTTCTTGTATTTTACGATATTTGAGATAGCTTGATATCGAAGACGAATATCTCCGCTGTTACAGAAACTTATACTCTCAAAGGAATTAAGTTTTCGGTGACCATTTTGTAGTAGTTTCTGTACGTATATTATAAGTATGTTTTTTAGTAACGTCTTGTGTATCTTGCCATGAGATTATTATAATCATGAATCCTAAGACATCCTTTTGAAGAGTATCACGAGGCCTAAATACTAGACAGTTATTTGGGGACTTTGTCGTATTTTGTAGGTTCGAGTCGGTATATATCGAACATTCTTGAGGATTTCCACGCGTAAAGGAAAAATTATATACCAACCTTATAGTAAGAATTTGAACTGTCATTTTCTTAACAAAAGCTTATTTCACAGTCAATATTTGCCCTTCATGTTTTCATAAACAAAAAATAAAAGAGCTGTTTCGTAAAACTCAACCAAGTAAAGTTCGCTACAAAAGTTGAAAAATTGAGGGTTTCTGAAAGGGTTTTCGGACTAGTCACGTTCTAAATATTTCCTCCTGCGTACATAAAAGTTCGAGGAAATTTTGTTGAATAAAAGTTATATTTATAAGTTTCTTACCAATTTCAGAAAATCGTAATTGTTCGTTAATATTTACTAAAAATAACGCACATTCGAAAATTATTAATCCGAATATTGGATGGGTATTTTGTATACGCAGTAATAAAAATCCGTTACTGCGTATACAAAATATAAATTCCTGAGGTTATTTATTCCATCTTCGTTTACATCACATAAGAAGGAGACAGACAGACAGAGAGAGAGATGTATTGATTAATTAGGCACAAAAGAGCATGCGAAACTCCAAGTTCGCATGTTCATTTTAGCCTAATAAATGCACCTTTCTGTCTCTCTCTCTATCTTTATTTTGAAAATATCTTCGACTGTACAGATTTTCGACCCTCTACAGTTTAATTATAAGTATAGAATGTGATTTTAACATTCAACAATACAGGAATTCAACATTACAAGAATTCAACATTCTGGGATTCAACTAACTGAGAATTCAACATTATGGGAATTCAACATTTTGAAAATTCAACCTAATGGTCCGAAAAGGGATGAAATATATGCTAAGAAAAAGAAAAAAAAATACCCGTGTCAAACCTGGGTGCGAATGTAGTTTGTAAAACTGACAACGTTGCAAGTGAGAAATGTACATGAACCGTGTAAAGTTGAAATAGAACACACGTCTGTCCAACTTCATATTCACATTACAGAAGCGTTCAATAGTTAAGTGTGCGTCTATCGGTTTCTACTGTTAGTGCCACTTAGAAATGTGACGTATCGTCAAAGAAAAAGGATAAAAGGAAAATTTGGAACAAGAAAAGGAAATAAGCTGAGACTTTCGAACTATCAAATTGTAGCTAAAAGTAGTGTATTATTAGTTCAATTCGACTCTGTTAGTAAAGTAGAAATCTCAAATTGAGCGGACGACGACGTTTGAAGACTGACGGCTGACAGTAGAGCTCTAACAAAAGGTTGGGTACCTTGATTTCTATCGAACTATTTTCATATATTTATTTAGGTATTTAGGTTTGCTTCAATATACTGATTAGAAAAGTCACCTCGGAAAGCAACCTATAAAGAATATTATTGCCAGTATTGATAATGGCAATGATCTAACACAACATTTACGCTTTAGTTTGGTAATTTGATTTAGGTACGATCAGGCACCTGCTTACCGTCAGAACTCTTGAAAATAAAAACTTGAATTGTGTTTTCCGTTCTGATAGGCGTATAAAGATCGATTGACAACACACAATGCCTAAGTAGGCTCGGTAAACAAAATTATTAACATAATTTGTGTCAATTTTTGTCATTTTGTGGTGTATATTTACCACACACTTTGCTGTAAGAAAGGTAAATGAAATTAAAGTATAGGTAGCATAAAATCATCTGGACGAAGAAAATTGGTTGAAGGTAGTGAGTGACAGTTGATTAGTTTACTTGTCTTGTGTATGTAAGTAAAAAATACTTACATATTATAGCAAGAATTAGCCTACTTATAAGTTAATGTAATCTTCTATTATAAACTAGCTGATCCGCGCAACTTCGTTTGCGTCACATGAGAGTAAGTTAATATTTCGAGTATTATAATGTTTCCCGTTGCATTTACCCCCGTCGCGCTTATTCTCGTCGCGTCGCGTCGCTTGTATTCATCAGAGCTGAACCGCTTATCTTCGTTTGCGTCACATGAGAGTGAGAAAGAAAGAGATGTTAAAGTGATATAATGTTTCCCGTTGCTTTTATTTCCACCCATCCGTTTTTCGGTATGGAACTCATCGTGTGCGAATCCGACTCGCAATTGGCTGGTTTATCGTTCAGTTGTCTGGCTGCCACAGAAGACCAAGTTTACTCCCGTCACGTCGCTCATACTTTAAAAATTAATAAGAGGGTTATTGTAAGTGAATCTTAAAAGATAGGCATATGCTGTTAAGGACTTTTTATAACTTTTTAAGAGAAACAATTTTGTAGTACACAATTTTTACGTAACTTTAACTATTTATGCAGCGTTAGCAATGGAAGCTCTCAAAAGAAAGAAATAATCCCCGTTCTCGAAACATTATTCATGACTGCTCCGCTCCTAGTCGTCTTAGCGTGATGTTATACCGCCATTAGCCAGCCTCAATAAATGGAGTATTAAACTGTAAAATTATTTTTGAAATGCATTGCTTACATTCACCGACGTTTCGAGCACGTTGCAGCGCCCGTGGTCGCGGTTGGACTGAAGCGAGGATCAACAAATTACTTCATCTTTCTATATTCATTGTATGCCTTAGAGGTGGATAATGGAGAAACTCTAATAATGTAATATTATTACTCACACATCACCATGTAACCCATTTTCACAATAAATTGATTTGAATTTGAATTCATCATCATCTTCATCTCAGCCGATTTGACGGCCGCTGCTGGGCATAGGCCTCCCTCAAAGATCGCCACAACGTTCAGTCCTGCGCCGCTCGCATCCAGTAGGCTCCTGCGACCTTAATCAGGTCATCTGTCCATTTTGCAGGAGGTCTCCCCACTCTGCGTTTGCCAGTACGTGGACGCCATTCAAGTACTTTTCCACCCCATCGGCCGTCGTCTCTACGAGCAATATGTCCCGTCCCGCCCGCTGCCACTTAAGCCGGGCAATTCTTCCTGCTATGTCGGTGACCCAGGCCCTCCTTCAGATTTTCACGTTGCGCATTCAATCACGAAGGAACACTCCTAGCATAGCCCTTTCCATTGCTCTCTGAGTGACAGTAAGCCTCTCTGTGAGGACCACTTTCAATGGCCATGTCTCAGCTCCGTAAGTCATCACTGGTAACACACACTGGTCAAAGACCCTGCTCTTCAGACATCTTTCTATAGTAAATGTTACCAATATTGAATTCAATAACATTAATTTTTCCTATTAGATAATCAAACAACAAAATATAAATTATAATATGGCGATATAGTTAAACCAGGTACAAAGGCCCACCTCATCGGGATCGACAAGTGAGGGTTAATGAGTAGTTTAGTAATTTATTAGGGTCGAACGGGAAGTGCGGACCGGATTACAACGAATCTGTATCGAGTTACTGTTATTATTTATGTCCAAGTTTAAAGGGATATTTAAGAGGTTTCGGTCTACCTGTACACACATATTTTCCGGTGTTATGTAAACTGTTACTTTCATTACCCCATAATATCGGCTTAATGGCGATCAGGTAAAGTTATGAATTTGTTGTTCATACTATTTATAAACCCTAGTAATGGACAAAATCATTTTATAATACCAAAGTACTACGAGTTCTAAAGTGGAGACGTATGGTAGGACGTTCACCCGCCAGATAGACCAACGATCTAGTAAAGTTCGCCGGTAGGGACTGAATGCGGAAGGCGCAGAACCGTGTGTTGTGACGTAAATTGGAAGAGGCTTAAGTTCAGCAGTGGACTGCTATAATCTGATTTCATTGATTAAAAGTACTACTAAAAAGGATGTAGTATGCGGCTAGTCTCATGAAAACTAGAGGTTGTTTTACAGAACGTTATTCAAAACTTTCAAAATGCTTAAACATATTTTTACAAAGCAAAACTAAACTCAAGCGTTATTTTGAGAATTGCACATAATTTTGTATTATGGCTCTTAAGTTCTGGGGCCTTACTCTGCAAATTAATTTCAATCTCAATTTAAGCGTAATCCAATTCCAATGTTAATTTTAATGTCGCCTAATTTGGTACTCTTGAAACAACATTGTATCGGAATCGCTATTGCCGCGCGATTGAAATGTCATCGTTCTAATCCACTTGAAGTTAGCTACGTCTCCGGCCGCATAAGTGTTGCTCAACATATTACGATAAACTGGTAAAAAACTGTAAAATGATCAATCAATTAAAATACAAGGCTAATAAATAAATATAACAAAAATAATTGATCTGTAGATTACTTGTAATCTTTTTAATTCAATTTAATGGAAACAAATGGTCTAAATCATGAAATTAACTACGCTATTGGCTGAATGTAGCATTATCGTTGCCTATTAAGAAGTGTTATTCAATATGTCTAATATGAAGTGTCAAACTTTTTTGTGTGTCAGTGACAGTGTCAAACGATTTAAGTTTAAAAACACAACACTTATATTATAGTTATATTATATTGGTAAGCAAGGACCTAAGAATAATATTGGTAAGTAAATATATAAGTACTCAATTAGACTTGTTATTTTAGCCGGTAATACTTACTGTGTTTTACATAGCATTAAACCTAGAAAGAACAACTACGCCTCAAAGGCGCCCATGTCGGGATCAAACGCTCCCTCTTTCTAATAAGCGTGCGTATCTAGCTGTCTTTTTTGGTATGTCCTGCCGTCGGTGCACACCATCGTGAGTCAGGCCTTTTTTCGCAATAACTTCCAGTACCCAGTGAGCCTCTACAGGCATTATTTAGTTTGCAACGCGGGCACCGTCACTGACTAGCCCTTTGAAATCTGCACCACTGTTATTTTATGTTCAAGGTTTAGTTACAATAGGAAGAATCCATTAAAAAAAACAAATAATAAAACCAATTTTTAATGAAATTTATGTCTTATTTCATTGCAGTACCTGCATCATGCACCCCGCTTGCAAGCGACTTGCCGAGACCTCGCCGGCGGCGCGTATTCGCCTCTCCGTTCCGATGGACTCAAGTATAGAACGGTTTGCCAATATAGAAGCGCGACGGGTCGAAGCAGAGTTGAGTTCAGCGCATGCACTGAACAAGCTAGCGGAAGCAGTCCTGGCTGTTAGTGAGGCTTTATGGGAGATAGCCAGAAAGATGCATTAAGTCCTTACGTTCCTATTCGTCAAGTTTTTTTATTCTTCTTAATAAAGGTTTTATAATGTTATAATAATTATGTGTTTCTTATTTTCTTATAACGTGCTCATTGTACATTATAGTTTACCCTATGTCCTTTACCAAGGTCCAAGGTCTTTGGTAACTTCCAGTGGCGTAAAATGACAAAGCCACTAGAATCTACAAAATTGGTGATAATATTAAGTTATCGTTACCACATTTACCACAATAAATAATTGATTAAATAGCTTGTAACAACATAGGTATATCCCGATCGCTTCCGTTTGTTGGTTTGCCGCTGGCGGGGTAGAGGCTGGTGTAGAGGCGTTGTATGGGAGGCAACAGGCAAACTTAGAGCGAACTGGTAGTAGGTACCTTATATTATGATGATATTATATCACTTCTTCTATTATGAGTTGGCAGAAAGGGCTTTATGTTTTTATAAACTTCTACAACTCGATAATTGACATTAAATTCTTTATCTCCCATACAAAAAGACTTGTCCATATAGGTATCGCATCATTCTTCCCTCGTTTCGTCTTAGTTTTAACTGGTCGCCACCCCAATACATCCCAAGGCGACTAAGGAAATACGTTCGTAAAAAGATCCATTCCGTATACTACGACTCTGCCTACCCCATCGGGGATAGGGGCATGATTATATGTATGTAAGTATGTAAAATATTGTACATTAGTACTAAACGCACCATATTAACCACTACAATTGCTATTAATACCACTCAAAACGTAAAACAATATCTACGAAGTAGCACTTTTGTTATTGAGAAAATCCTAATCAACAAACAATATTAAACACAATTCTACGGCAATAGACAGATGTCAAATGTACTCAAGAGTAGCGAAAAGGGGGGCGATTGAGCAATTCCAATCCCATTTAGTTCCCAATACGGCCACGCAATTCTATAATAATATGGCGCTAGTATTAAATTCAAGAGTACGAAATATCAAAATTCCAATGCCGATCGATCGGAATTAAAGTCAAGAGTAAGGCCCCTGAACAGGGTAAGACCATTGTTCAATCTGGATCCCAGATGTCTATTTAAACAAGACCTAGATTGGACACACCTTTGTGAATATGACTACGTAAAGTAGGCACTTGCTAGTCTTACTCAAAGCTTTGCAGTGGTGCATAGAGAAATTCTTGAACCGCTATGTTAGAACATCAGCCTAGATCAATTTGACTCCTTGCTTGATACTATGAGCGTGTCGGATGCATTGTAAAGATCTTAGTAGCGGTTCAACTGGCGAACTTTGGTACATAATGAAATATTCGCCCACTATGGAACACTAATGTAACGCGCAATTTTTCTATAAACATAGTGTTTTTGCAAAAAATACTGCTATTCTCTCAAAATTGTAAAAGTAGCCTCTTGTTTTTTATAATATTTAGCAGTCGAGAATTTATAGCGTTTTTTAGTGCCATTTAACGAGTGTATTATTTGACAGTGCCTCAATAAAGACTAGATAAATATATAAAAATATACCATTGCATTTTCAGATTCTATTATTAGTTCTTGCAAAGTAGATAATAAAACTACATAGTTAAGTTTAAAAGATATTGACTTAGATTTGTCTGAGAACTGGAATTTATTTTTTAGCCTTGAAGTCGTAGACTAAACTATACAACTAGCAATTACCATAGCGAATAGTTTGCCAAGTTTCTCTTAAGCACCTAAGTGACCTCCAAATAGGAGTTTACGCTCAATGCGCAAATAAACTTAAAGAGCTTTTACATTTTATGAGGCTTGAATTGCTTTATATACTAAGTAGTTAGTGTTTATGGATAGACGAAACTTCGGTACTTTAGTTGTGTAGAAATGGTTAGGTTGATTTCTTTTTAAAAAAAAAGCAAATAGATGCTCGAATATTTTAACAGCCAACTGGTCGAACTTATAATTGCTACATGTGATCATAGCAGTTACAACACGAAATAAATAGATTTTAGACTCAACGCGACGGCAAAATTTAACCCGTGTGTCTATCTATTTGTGGCATAAGCGTCAAGCATTCTACAGGGCGCCCAACTCCTAAGAAAATCACAGTATAATATTTACCATGTTCTCACTTATTACAACAGTATCAGTGTCGAGGACCAGAACAGAATTTGAACACATTTTTAAATGGATTTTGTTATTTATTCATTGTTAACTTTTATTTATAGTTTACTAGCTGATGCCCGCAGCTTCACTCACGTAAAATTTGTTCCCATTCCCACTTCTCGTAGGAATTAATTCCTGGGATAATCCAAACTATAATGTGTTTCTGTTCCTAATTTCTGTCAGATCCGTTCAGCCGTTCGAGTGTGAAAGAGTAACAAACATCCGCACATCCACACTTACAAACATTCGCATTTATAATATTAGTAAGATACAATCTTACGTGGTAATGCTCTATACCTGTATTTGCAAAGTATATTTTCCTGTTACAGAAAAGTACCAAGCCAAATAGTGACCGCACTATCTTGATAGATGTGTCCATTAAAATCGTATTACTAGCTACCAGTGGTATGGCATTAAAATTGTCTACGCTAAAATATAGAATTTTATAAAATGACTAGTTGTATCTACCCTTCTTAACCCGTGACCTTTGGCCTGCTATTGTACCCCCCACGGGAAAGAATTTTCAAAAATCCTTCGCTAAGGAACGCGTACATTATGATAGTCACTTAAGTCAAGAATGTTAACTATATAAATACTTTTTACATTTTCAAATGCCCCTTTCTACTTTTTAGTTCAGAACCTAAAGGATATCGGCACCCTATTATTTAGACTTCGATGTCTGTATGTCTGTCTCCAGCCATATCTCAGAAACCGTAATAATTTGACAACTAAATTTTTAACAGATGATGTACCTATTTCTGTTGCCGTTATAATAATAATAATAATATTCATTTATTTCAGATAAATCCATAGTTCGTTAGTAATCTTAGACTATGTTAAAAATATATCAATAATTAGAATAGACTAAATAAGATAACTACATTATGTTATGATCAAAATTAAAATTAAAATACATTATTTTTTTAACTACCTAATTAAATTAAAAAATAAAATAAAATGTCAATACTAAAGTAATCCAATTTAAAATACCAGTATCGAATAGATTTTAAAAATGTCAATAAGTACATAAAACACAATTCTTAAATAATATAAAAATAAAAACATATTAAACTCAAGAGTAACAGAATAATTAAGGTGCATTATATTGTGATCAAATTTAAAATTAAAAGTTTATCTCTCTTTAACTAATTAAAAATTAATAAAATGAAACAAAATGTCAATATTTAAAATAATCAAATTTAAAAATATCAGCCTCTAATAAATTAAATGTCACTACTTAAGATAAAAATAAAATAAATATAAAATACTGATAATGTGAATAATAATGATTCTATTATATCTAATATTGAAAAGGGGTACTCTGGAACCCATGTGTATGTCGTTCCAGTAGCGCAATATTGTACAATCTGTTCTATCGATGACATTGTTTAGAAAACTATTGGCACTGTCACGCACACGACACATCAGGGAGGCTACACGATTTCTTATTATAGCCTGAAAGCTATCGGTGCTGTTCTCTGCTAACATACCCGAGGCGCTGCAGTACCGTGACAGCCCCAATAGCATCCTAAACCCATTGTTGTATTGAACACGTAGTGCATCAAGCGATCGCTTCCTATACTTGACCCATAGGCTGCACGTGTAAAAATTCTGGAAATATGCCTTAAAAAGTGTAATTTTGACATGTATTGTACACCTAGCAAACCTACGAGCAAGCATGTTGCACCTTGCCGCTAACGCCCTACGCTCCCTGTCTATATCTAGGTCATCTGAGAGGTCCTCGGTGACCCAGTGCCCCAGGTATTTGAATTTTGTGACTCTACTCAGGGGTATACCCTGAAGTTTAAGTGAAGGAACGAACTTCGGCAAACGATTACCTGATTTAAAAACCAGTAGTTCACTCTTTGTTGTGTTATACCTGAGGCCATGAGCCAACGAATACCGCTCACAAATCCCAAGCAGCTTCTGTAATGCACTGATCGAAGGGCTCAACAACACTGCGTCGTCGGCATACCAGACGTTATTAACCATCATACCATCTATTGAACATCCGACATTAGCTGTGCTGAGCTCCTCTAACAGTACATTCACATACAAGTTGAAGAGCCTCGGCGAAGTCAGTCCACCCTGCCTTACACCGCACTCCAACCTGTATTCCCCTGAGTATGAGCCCGCCCACCTAACATAGTTGAGCTGATGACCATACCAGTATTTGAGCATACCAACAATTTCTTTGGGAGTGTTTGTATCCTTCAGAAGCTTATCCCACAAAGTGCCGTACTGGACCAGGTCAAATGCCCTCGACCAGTCCAAGAAACAAGCATAAACTGGGGTTTTTCGTGTAACATAGTACTGGACAGTATGCTTGAGCCTTAAAATAGCTGTTTCCGTAGAGAGCCCGGGTCTAAATCCGAATTGTGATTCATGCAGCTTTATAGTCTTGCTAAGTTGAAGATCAAGCAGTCCATCCAGCACCTTCGCTACTACCGTCGCCAGTGAGATTGGCCTATAATTGGACCCGTCTGAGACATCTCCCGCTTTATTCTTTAAAATGGGTACAACAATGGTCTTCATAAGTTCTCTCGGCAGATATTGGTGTCCTATACACAAATTAAACAACAAGGACAACACTCTTGGTACCTTGGAACCCCTGCATGCTGCAAGTGCTCAATACTGAGATCATCATGCCCTGGTGACTTACCTCTATTCATGCTTTTTATAACATTGGCCACATCATTCGCTGAAAATCTAAGCATCAATCAAGCAAGCAATCTAAGCAGTGACAGTTATAAACAATCGAATTCGGTGCATGTTCAATCTAAAGCTACATAAACACACACTTTAGCTCCAACATGACTCCAACTATATCGTCGCTTCGTGTTCAAACAAATGCATGAGATACCACGCTATCTCGTTCGGATTACGTGAGCTTCGTCCACTAGACTCGTTTTACTGGCTACCAGTTGATTAACATACATGAATGTCGACACTAACGAAGTATTTTTAAAGGAATAAATCCTTTTTACCCGACTGTGCGATGCAAAAGAAGGATAATCTCTTTATTAAAAGCTAGCGGACGTTTTGCAGTTTCACCTGCGTAGTTCCCGTTTCCATGGGAATATGGGAATAAAATATAGCATATGTGACCCGGGGATGTGTAGCTTCCCAACTGTGAACCAATTTTTCAAATCGGTTAAGTAGTTTCGGAGCCTATTCGATGCGAACGAAAAAAAAATCTTTCGTCTTTATAAAATACCTATCATACTTTATAGTTTTCAGTATGTAGTGAGACCCTCAACACACATGTACGAAACGAAATGCTACGAAAATAAAGAGTAGAAAAATGTAAAGATAGGCTTTTAAAATAAAGTAGGGAAAATAGATGAAACTCAATCTTGGCTTTTGGCATCACATTATTCTAATCTCGAGTTTGGTCGCAAATCAGATAAAAGGTGAATTAACTGTTGACGGAACCAAAAACTGAAAGCTTTTAGACGGTAGAGCCTTCTTAACATCCACGTAGGATTGTGAAATGCTGCATTTCAGCGTTTTTACGAGCAACCGTCTAAATTTCAGTTCATATTTTATTTTGTGTGTGATTTTTAGGGTTTCGTAGCCAAATGGCAGAAACGGAACCCTTATAGATTCGTCATGTCTGTCTGTCTGTCCGTCTGTCTGTCCGTCTGTGTGTCACAGCCACTTTTCTCCGAAACTATAAGGCCTATGCTATTGAAACTTGGTAACTAGATGTATTCTGTAAACTGCATTAACACGTTCGCGTGAGCAACCTCAAAGGTAATTTGTGCAGTTGTGGCACACCATTTTCCCATACAAAATTTTACGACGTCTTATAACGTTCCGCCGTAATATGTATTTCTAATTAATATGATAAACGGCACAACGTCTTTTAACGTCCGGGTCTTGGTCACTGCCTCCTGATGACACCTCTTCAAAAAGCCTCAAAATACGCTCTTCTGTACTGCGCGGCACTGTCGCCTTGCAGCCGCGGCTGCAATTGCTGCTTGCAATCGAGTTCGGACGGTTACCCCTAATATCCCCTATTATCCCCCTATTGTCTTAATATCTGGGACATCTTGTTGTTGACTTTTTCCAATAGATTCGTAGTAATAGTAAGCTGACAATTTGTAACAATAATGTCTATTATTAATTACCAAAATATTGATATGTTTAAAATTTGCATGCCTAAAGCGGTAGAACATGTGTGACTACCATCGTGTAACATCTTAGATGGCTTAAAATGTAACATGTTTTGCAATAAATTGAATTGAATTGAATTGAATTGGTTACCTTCATTCAACCACATTAGAGGTGACACCGTCCAATCGACACGACACGAAAGTAATTTTGTTGCGCGTTATTTTGATTTGGCTGTATCTCCTAATATTTTTTTTATAATTTGCGTGGTGTAAAGTAAAAAGAAATTATGTAACGCCAACTAACGTATTTTTAAATTATAAAAATGCTAATTTTTTTATTATAAAAGAAGCGTTCGTGGCCCTGCGGACTCAGTGTTCTGTAAACGATCACTGCAGTAAGCAACTTTCACTATGGCCGGTCCATGGATGGGTGACCATCCATGTGATCACTTTGTGACATTTATTTGAGCGTTTCCGTGCTTCGGAAGGCACGTTAAGCCGTTGGTCCCGGTTGCCAGTAAAATGGCAGTCGTTAAGCTTAGTTGGCTAAGGCTTTATTTCAACAGCAGGCAGTCACAACCTGCGCCTGTCCATGTAAACACGGCAATACGGCTCACCACCTATTACGTGGGACAAATAAATTATACAAAGGTGAAATGTGGGCATATAATATGCCTCTGCCTAACCCTTCGGGGATAAAGGCGTGACCATATGTATGTATGTATGCATGTTTATCCTCACACCTTACAACCGGGTAAGACCCGATAAGGGCTTTTTTTCGGGCAAACTGTGATTGTGGAACTATCTCCCTGTCTCGGTTTTTACAAACGTGTACACTAGTGGTTCCCAAACTTATTTTGTCTACTGCCCACTTTGAGAATAAATATTTTTTTAGCGCCCCATTTTTTCACCTATTTAAAAACCACTATAACTTCAAATTAAATTAATTAATTATTGTGACCTATATAATATTTGTGATGTTGTGTAAAAAAAATGTATATTATGTATATTAAGATTCTTATATAAAACTAGAAAAAACGCAGTAAATTTTGGGGGTCCCCATACTCAGAACTTAAACTCAAAAATTTTTTTTTCATCAAACCTATACGTGTGGGATATCTATAGATAGGTCTTCAAAATGCTATTGAGGTTTCTAACATCATTTTTTTCTAAAGGGAATAGTTTGCGCAGGAGACACTTCCAAAGTGGAAAAATGTGTGTCACCCCCCCCCCCTCTAACTTCTAAACTAAGAGAATGATAAATGTAAAAAGAATATAATTATGATGAACATTGCCATAAAAACTACCAACGAAAATTGGTTTGAACGAGATAGAGCTAGTAGTTTTTTTAATACGTCGTAAACCGCAATTTTCGGTTAGAAAAATCACTACCACTGCGAACGTGTTAAAACATCAATCAAAGTTACAACGACAGACAAGAACTTTGATATTATGTTACTTGCTGCTACGAAACCCTTCATGGGCGAGTCCAACTCGTACTTGGCCGGTTTTTATTTTCTACAGGACGGATTTTTCTACCGATTTTCATGAAACTTGGTCGACTTCATTGATTTAATAGATTTTTGGTTTGAGGTGAAACTGAACGTAAAAAAAGCAATTAAATTGTAAAAAAATCAAAAACCGCAACACAACTCTTGTATAAATATAACTTAAATCACAACGACGCAAATAGGTACTAACTAAGACTTGACTAAATTAAAAATTATAATATATTTTTTTACAGAGTTTTAACAGAGTCACCAAGCAACAGAGATGGGTACTCATAAAATCGATATTTTTTTACTGTAATGAGAAACAAAAGCTCTATTATATTTTAGTTCTTCTCTTTTTTTGTCTCAAGCACCAAATATTGTTGTTATTTCGTTCTAAGTAGAGATAAAAGCTCTATGTTATAAAAATAGAAAATAGAAAAAAAATTATTTTATACAAATAAGAGAAGGTATTTATTATAAAAATCGAGAGCGTTAGTTACGAGTAGGTTACATAAAGAAGCTTTACTGGCTACTACTTATATTTATTCAAATACTAGGCAAATTACGGTTTTTAGTACTAAGATAGTCTAAGTCTCCCCATCATTATACCAAGACCGAGATATTAGTATATACATCAACTTAAAGACTAACTGCACCGTGAGGCTGGAAAATGGCACTCGGTTATTTTTTGTTGTTTTTTTTTTACTTTAAAACGTCAAAATATAAACGAGCTCTATCAGTTTTAAAATTCGTTATTTAAATACATTGAATCACGTCAGCGTAGGCATCAAATTTATCACAATGGGTAATACTTGGAGTTATTTGAAAACAGATTTACTGAATTCAAACTTTAGGCAGTTTGAGCATAGTCTACGGTCCTCGGCGGCTAAAATCCATTATGAGTGACATATCTCTGCTTTCCAATAATACAGAGGAATTGAGTTTAGTCGTACTAGATTTGTCCATTTCGTGCAGTGTTTGGTATTGATATTCTGATTCGGTTAATACCTCTAATCTATATATATAAAAATCAATGCCACTTTTCGTTGTAATTTTATAACTCAAGAATGGGCTTACTTATTCAAACCAAATGTTTAGGCTTTGTTCGGACTATTTAGTAGATGGTTTATGTGAAGTTTGCACAAAATCGGTCGAGCGGTTCTTCATTTATCACGCAAACGAAGTTGCGCGGGTCAGTTGGTAATAAATATAATCACGACGTTATTTTAGAAGGGATAGGCAAAGACATATTATATGCTCACATTTAACCTTTTTAGATGTTGTCCCACGTAATAGGTGGTGAGCCGTATTGCCGTGTTGATATGGAAAGGGGCAGGTTGGGACTGCCTGCTGATTTTTGAAGCCTCCCATAAAGACCTTCAACTTGGCTTAACGACCGACCGGGACCAACGGTTTTACGTGCCTTCCGAAGCACGGATTATGTTACTATTTCAGTCTATAATATATAGACCTAATATATTTTTATACTACGACATACCAACAAAGTTACAAAGAAATTCAATTTCTGGATCCAATAAACGTCGTGGACGCAAAGAAACGGGTTTACGACTCACACTGGAATGGTTTAGTAACATAGTTTCAATCTGCAATATCCTTCTATTTTGTTTCAAAACGGGTAAGAAATTCTACTCAAAAAGGTTTACGCCAACAGGTGTGCTGCATGTAAACGTTGGATGCGTGAAATGAGATCATCTGAAGCGGCTCTTTCTTTTTTAAAACTGAGTAGTTAAGTTAGTGTTTCTGGTAAGAGTTTATACAATAAATATCAAAATCTTTTTATAGTACTCAAAGATCCTAAAACGCTTGTCCCATTACCAAAAATAAGTCGATTATGTGTGTTTGCATTGTAAGTTTATTCTTCGAGAGAATACATTTACTCGTAACTCTTTAAACAGTATTTTCTCTTTTACTGTCTGGTGCTCACTAAGCGTTACTTATAAGATCAAATATCTTATCTTATTTTGAAAATGCTGTAGAGCAAAACCGGCCAGGCAAAATTTAGTAATAATTAAAATTGTGGAATGAAATTCAAGTGCTGCATCAAAAAGTGCATAATGTATTACAACAAGTTCCATCAAGTTATCAAGAGTATAAATAAAATATCTTCTGTTTTTGATTTGGCTTCAGCTTATAAATCTCCATTCAAAAATGAAAATCTGCACCATTATTTTACTTTCTCAGTCAAAAAGATTTCCAGAAACTACGTGGAGATAGGTTAGATAGGACGTTATCAATAAAAATCCAATCTTCCGAATTACAGCAAAAAAAAATTCTTCTCCATGTATCGTAACAATATCATCAGCATCCATTATAATACATAAAAAGCTACGATAGTTGAATCTGATCCAATTTCGGAGTGGCCTCTACCTCTCCTTTTATCTTTTGGTAACATGACCTAAAGGCTAACTCGATCCAATTTGTCTGCGACACGTATTCGCAACTGGCCAATCACAAGCCGTCTTCTATTACACGAGTTTGCTGGGACAGGGCGAAGGAATCTAATCGGCTAAAGTCGGCTTTATCCGATACACCTTTTGCACTGATAACTGATCTATTATTGTTCAATTTGTGTACTGGATTAACATGGTAGGTATCTATGGAGTAAATGGTAACTGACTTGATTGGTTCTACTTTAAATTTCAAGAGTGTGATAAAGAATAAATTCATTGAGTGATTTTAGGTATTGATGAAATTCTGTACATATAATATACTAGCTGATGCTCGCGGCTTCGCCCGCGTGAAATTCGGTACCCCTTCCCGTTTCCCGTGGGAACATTTTTACGGGATGAAAAATTTTTTGCCTATTTGTTATTCCAGACTATAAGCTATCTCTGTATTAAATTTCAGCCCAATCCGTTTAGCCGTTAGAGCGTGATTGAGTAACAAACATCCAAACATCCAAACATTTCACAAACTTTCACATTAATAATATTAGTAGGATAACGAAGTTTAGACTTTGCCGACTTGAAACTGACAGGGACAGGTTGTACCTGTCTGTTGGTGATTTTTTCGAACTGTCTATAGGAAATGCACTTTGGTTTAACGGCTAACATTCTTAGTTAACAGGCGAGACAGATTTTATAAACATAAGCAGGGTACTTAATCAAAAGAAGATCTTAGCATTGGAGTTATGGAGTTAGAATGAAAACCGTTAGGTGGATTTTAAATGCACTCAAAAATACCGCTAATTTTTTTTTATATATTGTTTCTTCCTTTTTAACTCGTATTATAGCGATTTTAAATTGTTTGATTTACCGATTTTCAAGGATTTCATGCTTAGTTCCCATAGTAAATTAATTTAAGTCATTATAGATATCTAAGCTTAGCAAAATATAAAAGCATGGTAATGACCACACGACGCGACGTAAGGCTAGCAAACAGAGAAGTTAGGAGTTTGAATGTCATCCCGTAAATTACGGATGATCACTATTAACTTAGATACGGGGCTAATGGAATGTTAAACCGTCTTACTAGGCAAATTGTTAAATTATGCGTTTCTTTGCTCATGATATAATTTACTTTAAAATAGATGGATGACAGTAGCTCTCTATCTATACAAATAAATAAAATTGGAGTGTCTGTTTGTAATATTAAAATAACCGCTTTCTACTACATGCATATGAATGTAAATACGGTACACATAGCAAAATATATATTTTAAAATTTTTTGTCTGTCTGTCTGTTTGTTAGGGCTAATCTCTGGAACGGCTGGACCGATTTGGATGGGACTTTTACTGGCAGATAGCTTATGTAATAAGGAGTAACTTAGGCTTCTTTTATCCCGGGAATAAGTTCCCACGGGAACGGGAACAAACTGTACGCGGGTGAAGCTGCCGAGCATCAGCTAGTTTATCATAAAAAGAAGTAACGCTAAATATGGTGCTTAACGAAAACATGGAGATTGACTAGATTGAATCATCTGTTTTTTTTTGTCATAAAATGTTCGATGTAAGCCGTTGAACGTTTATGTAAATGTACAAAAAAAAATGTACCTACCAGAAATGGATTCAGTTTTGTAAACCTCAGGGAACAGTCCATACTACGGCACACATTGAGTCTTGGCATCGGAGCATCGGTAAGACTAAGAATGAGATCTACATGCGCTTTGGCCATAGACGGTCGATATATTAGACCTCGACTCGGCTCGTCCGTTACGGTATAAAATGTCGGAATCTATAAATCTGACTAATATTATAAATGCCAAAGTTTGTGAGCGTGAATGTGTGGATGTTTGTTACTCTTTCACGCTCGAACGGCTGAACGGATCTGGCTTATATTTGATACAGGAATACATTATAGTCTGAAATAACACATTTTTAGGGTTTCGTAGCCAAATGGCAAAAACGGAACCCTTATAGATTCGTCACGTCTGTCTGTCTGTCTGTCCATCCGTGTGTCACAGCCACTTTTCTCCGAAACTATAAAGCCTATGCTATGGAAACTTGGTAACTAGATGTATTCTGTAAACCGCATTAAGATTCTTATATAAAACTAGAAAAAAAGCAGTAAATTTTGGGGGTCCCCATACTCAGAACTAAAACTCTAAATTTTTTTTTTCATCAAACCCATACGTGTGGGTTATTTATAGATAGGTCTTTAAAAATGCTATTGAGGTTCCTGAAATCATTTTTTTGTTAAGTGAATAGTTTGCGCAAGAGACGCTTCCAAAGTGGAAAAATGTGTGTGTCCCCCGCCCTCTAACTTCTAAACTAAGAGAAATAAATCTAGAAAAAATATATGATGTACATTGCCATAAAAACTACCAGCGAAAATTAGTTTGAACGAGATAGAGCAGGTAGTTTTTTTTTAATACGTAATAAAGCGCAATTTTCAGTTAGAAAAATCACTACCACTGCGAACGTGTTAAAACATCAATGAAAGTTACAACGAACTACAAGAACTTTTATCTTATGTTTCTTGCTGCAACGGAACCCTTCATGGGCGAGTCCAACTCGCACTTGGCCGGTTTTATTTTGCGTAGGCTTTACCTACATTACATAATTTATTATATTTAGTATTCTAAGAATAAGAAAAGCCTAATTATACCTACCATTTTGTTTGCGTTATTAGTGATATTACTTTTTTCATGTTTGTGGTTTTCACAACCATGATTTTAATTTGCACAAGCCTAGAGGATTTGAGTGGCAACAGGAACAATGAAATTTGAAAATAAATAAATAAATATTTAACTAAATATTATTGTACGTAGACACATACCTAATTATTAGACACAAAATTATGTGTATATAGTTTATCCTTATCCTTTGTTGGTGTTTCCTAATTATGTACTACTCATGTTGCTTTAATGAACAATAATTAGCAACTTGAGTAGCAATTAGTACACTTGTACCAATGTACCTATCTGTAGAAGTTGCCCGTACACACGGTAACGTAGCAAATTTCTTGAAAGTTGATATTACACACGTCTTTATCCTTGCATAGTAACAAGTAATATTTCGCTTTTAATAAGCTCTGTTCTTATAAATTCCATTAGATAAGACAGGTAAATTGTACTATTGACAATTCACAACATAAAGGTCAGTCTATCCAATTTGAAGGCAAGACTTTGAAGAACCGTAGTGATTTAAATTATAAACACATACTTAGAACAATACGTTAGTCATGCAATCGTTGCACATTGATACGTCACAAGATACTAGCTAACGCCCAGTATCTTCTATTCGCATGCAAAAAATATTTAAACCATTATATGCCTCTAAAGTAAAATAATCCTTTAGATGTGGATATCTAAGTCACAAAAACTAACCCCTATGTGGATTTAGATAATGAGGACTACTCTACTTTTTTTTCGGCATCTTTGTGGGCAACACCGATCCGTCTGACCTTTAAAACCTCTTAAGAGTGACAGCATCAGCAAATGATCTAACACGAATGGAAATGGGACACGATTCTGTTTATTCCGAATTTACGCCTCTGTTGAAAAGTTGAAACTTCCATAGATTGATTGATCAGTCAGTTTTCTAGATATAATTATCTAGATAGATTATAAATATCCCCTTCAAATTTGAACATTGAAATACAAAAGCTGTAGAAGGCAGAAAGACAACAATAATCGTAAATATCTTCTAATACCGAAACTTGATTCCCTATTATACTGAACGTGATAACACCACGATTCATTACAAGAGTTTTTCTAACATCGCTTCGGGCAGGCTTCTCCGATGTAATCGGTTAAGCCGTAAGGTTTATCGAGTCCATCGTTGGTTCCGATAAGGCTGTTTCGAGTGGCGACTCCCACAGATTAACGCAATTATCTTTCTTGCGAACTTGTCGAACGGCTACTTAGATATCATTGACTTAACTGTTGTTAATACTGAACTTGAGCCATCTTATTTTTACATCTTTCTCTGGCTTTTGATAATATGTATAAACTTTATTCTCTTTTTATGCGGTTGTAGCTCCACTTGCTAAGTGTTTCGTGAACGATCACAGCGTTGAACATCGTATGCTGTGGTTAGACTTGTGATTGGTGACAGTTCAAATTACATGCGCTTTTGTGCTTTGGAACGCAAGTTAATCCTTTGATGGTAGTTGTAGACCTCATGTGCAGCTTGAACAATTTCAATAGCTGTTAGATACCGGTCTGGCAATAACAGGCTCTCTCGCTATAACATTTGACTTAATACAATTGGTGTTCTGTATACACATAGTATGCTTCGCCCTTTTACCTCCTCGTGGTAAATGATTTGCCCTATTAAGTTTCCATAGTGTTATGGAATTATAACTTATGTCATAAACTGAAGTGTGCAGTGAATGTTTTGACAACCGTGAATTGATTTCAAATAAAATATTTTTGTAGTATATAAAGGTTAATGTCATTTTATAAAAACACTCCTATTCAGCATTCTGAATAGGAATGATTATTATGTACCTATAGCCTATTACTGTACTAGCCGTACCCTAGCTTTGCCTATGACATACTTTGAACTTCCGTTGCGCCCTCAACTCTATGTTTTTGTGTGTCAAAATAGAAGTCAGCGTCGGAGTACAATAACATAAAGAAAGATTAATCGTTGTTGAAACGAACACCGGTAAAGTAGTAGACTTATTGTCCACTACGTCAGTTTGCGCACCCTACATTGGTGACAGTGATTAGCCCCGTTAAAAATGTAGGTAGAATACATTACATAATCTATTTTAGTAGCTATACCATCACTACCATTTTACAAAATGTTATTTAATCCCTATAATAAATTCAAAGTACTACCTTTAGCAACTATTTATGGAATTTTGAGTCAGAAATCAAGCAACATAAAATTACGAAAACCAAGAAATAGACAGATACGAATAAAATGGTAGCTAGTCGTTTTTTGAACATACAAACATACATAAATATGGTCGCGCCTTAATCCCCAAGGGGTAGGCAGAGGCCTAAAGGGAAATGTTTGCGCATGCTATGCGCCCACATATCACCTTACCACCTACGTAATAGCTGGTGAGCCTATTGCTGTGTTAAATTGGACAGGCCCAGGTCGAGATGACCCGAGTTGAAATTTCCAAGCGCCCATAAGGCTTCAACTTGGCTCAACGATTGTCATTTTAAAAACAACCGTGTTTTATTTCGCGTTCTCCTTCTCTACCTAATAGATCGTTTTGCAAAAGCGTTCCCTTACGACAACCTTGGAATGAATTAGGGTGGCGACATATTGTACTCTTTCCCGTCGTCTCACGGGGACCTGTCGCCACACGGGGCATTTTTGAAGATAGTTGACGCAAACTATTTAAAAATCTAGCATTTTTTCAACAGAAATAATGCGGTATGTTTCAACAAAATCGATAGCGACATTTTCTTAGAGTTTAAACTCTGACTTACCGCTGTACGTTGGAGAGATCTGAATATAGTGGTAGAAGGTTTCTGTGAGATGGCTGGTGTTTGCTTGTGCTACATAAGTGACGTCATTTACAACCACTATGATACGGAAACATTCGAATCATTGTTAAAATCAAAATTAAAACTACGATTTGTTAAAAATATAGTCTTCATAATAACGTATTATTGTAGTGTTGAACTAGTACAGTATTATTATCTTTGGTTGAACTTAAAGATTTATCCAACAGAATATTTTAGGCAACTCTTTTCTACGCTAAATTGAGCGCGAGACGATATAAATTCTGTGGCGAGACCTACCTAACGTATGTTGCTTTTCACAGTGACATACGTATTCGTATCCTATTGATTATATATTACTGGTAACTACTCGTGTGTATGTCATGTCAATTTTCCTATTTTTCCTTTAAATATCATTCTTTTTGAAGTTTTGGTGTTCAGTACGCTCTCTGTTTGTTCTTTCGAATATAATCTGTGCTCAAGTGTGCTCGTTATCAATGATAAATTGATTTCAAACAGAAGGTTATTTTTTTTTGCAAACATTTGAATGTCATTTATAAAAACACATCTATTCTGAATTTAAAGTTACGATTCTATTATTAAAATTTCTGAGGGATGTTCATTCGTCGCAACGAAAACGTAATTTAACGTTATAACAATAAGTTTTTCAATTTGTAACACAAAGACATGGCTTAGGGAGCTCAGTTTTATTGAGTTTTGATTCGCGAACGAACAATGGTTGACCTCTATATAATAAAAGCTAAACTGGAACATTGGGTATGGTAAGATATTAAGGCTAAATAAAATATTTCAGCTGAGGCCTATTTATAAGGCATAGTGCTGTGCAGGCAACTGCTTATTATGGTATGGCAATAAAAATTACAGTGTAATGAAAAATGCAAAAGCATATTTGCAGTAACTACCTGATGCCCGCAGCTTCGCCCGCGTAAAATTTGTTCCCGTTCCCGCTTCCCGTATTTTATCCTCTTGGGGGTAGAATTTATCAAAATCCTTTCTTAGCGGATGCCTACGTCATAACATCTACCTGCTCAAATTTCAGCCCGATCCGTCCAGTGGTATGGGCTGTGCGTTGAGAGATCACTATGTCAGTCAGTCACCTTTGAGTTATATGTATTTAGATTTATCGGATATTCGTATAAGTAGCGTGCTATAACAGATTCAAGACCCTTCACCCACGCTTTTATAGCCACCTGCGAAAGGGCGACGTCCAGTGTGCCTGATGTCGCCTAAAAAGAGAGAGTACTATTACTCAGTAAGCAGGGTGCTTGCGAGCCACAGCGTTAACGCGCCGTGGGGGAAGATGATAAAGGCTTGCCGTACCCGGCCCCGCACCAAAGCGCGGAGTATGGCATACCGCAGAAAGTTTTTAGTGGGTGTGAGCCTCACACTGAGGACATTTGTTACCTGCGAATAAAATAAAAAAAAAGGTTGGAACAGAAGCCAAATGCCCGATTTATGTAATATTTTATTTTCGTTAGTTTACAATCTAACTGAAAATAATCCGTTAGATTACAAAATATCGACCGTTTATAATATGCAAAGTCAATAAATAAAAATTGTGAACATTCTCTCAACAATTAAGCTCATATATGCTTGTTCTATGGCATCTAGAAGACAAATACATACATATTATACATAGAAAACCTCCAAACTCCGAAACAAACATTTGTGGATTACACAAAATACAAATATTGGGACCTACCCAGGAGTCGAACCCGGGACCTCAGCGGGACAGGCAGTTACACTACTGTGCGCCACCGAGGCAGTAGTAGATCAAAATCTAACGGTGACATCAACATCGCACTTCTTTACTGCCTTTTAAAGTAATAATATTATGAGGACAAACCTTTTGAAGCACCCTTTTGGTATTTACTGTACGAATTATTGAAAACGTTTTCACGACACGAAACGAATAATTTCACGAAAGCGTTAATTAAATTAACTCATTAAAACTATTATTGAATTATGCCCTTTCCGCTGAGTTCATTAGAGAACAAATTAATATATATTAATTTGACTGTACCGTTATTCGAAGCTTATTTAATTGAGATAGGCACTTCCGTTTCCGCCTAACTATACCTTTCCTTTTCCAATGTTCCTGTCTCTTTCTGACACGTCACTTCCGCCTGGCAGTGGTGGGGTAAGTACCCGATCGCCATTTTAACTTCATTGGCGTCTTGTTTCCCGCCGTGAACGGTCGTGTGACTCTTGGCCACAAGACCATACCTATACCTTAATTTATTAACTATATCATTTTATTCAAAAATTTTTATTTTTTACAAGTACCTACACTAAAGAAACGGTTTTTCCGTGTGTGAACAAAGTTTAATAACTTTCGAAATTTAATATGTAAGAATCGTGAAATAATGCCTTTAAGGTTGTTAGAAATGTGCTCCCGGATCCTCCAGCGCCGCGTATGCAGCGAGCTCGGTTGAGCAGCTCTAGTTCTTTTAGTTCTAGTAGCCCAAGCTCTAAAAGTAGCTCCTCGTCTAGCGGAGGTAACCCGTATAGGAGTCATCGCAAGAAGGAAAATAGGACAATCGTAAGCTTGTTTGTAATCGTAAGGTACGTATTTACGTATTTCTTTCGTTCATTTCAAATACGTGACTTTCGCTTGCAAATAAATAATAAGGAATAAGATCATCATGTGAGTACAAATTTTGATTACGATTCTATTTCGTTATTGCCGGGTCGGGTATTTGTGAAAATAACTACGATATTCTGAACGTTGAAAATATAATACTTAGTTGTTCTCATATTGATCAAGGATTGGGCTTAACTTTAGAAACTAAACTAAAGGAGCCCTCAATGCCTAAAACTTCCGAAAAATATTTGGAGGTTGTGTAACGTGCAATAATTAAATAAGAGTGACCGGGATCAGGTTAGGTATTCCGATACTTAAAAAATGTCACCGGGTCATTTTATACATAAGGTTTACATATCAAAACAGATGGAGAAGTTAAGACATACAATCCTCCTTGTTTATGCTGATAAAGCGTTTGCAGCCCTGACCATGTGTGTACTCAAACAACGGTATGGGTTACAAGGGTTATAAGAAACCCTTGCGGACCTATTTCTGTGGGCAACGCATTTTGAGTCGCTTGATTCTAATGCCCTGCAGCAAATAGTTGATGATATTTTTTCCACAGGAGATTTTAACAATTATTCCTCAGATTTAATACGGATGGTTTGTAGACATCCTGCTGAAATTATACAGACACGTAAAGACTGTGTCACCAAATAGGCAAAGGACCCTATGTTAAAGGCCAGCTTAAAGAGAATTTCACCAACTTGTACCAACTTCTTTAGTGCGGAGAAATTTACTGCTACAGTCAACTGTAGCAGTAAATTTATTTTACATGTGCAATGTGAACATAAAAAAGCATTTCCTAATTCCACCAGCTTTCTCAAGAAAGCTGGTGGAATTAGGAAATGTTTTGGCTAAAGGCTGACACGTCTTCTGCCTCGCAGGCTGAAGCCAAAAAGTCTCGTGGTCCCTCGCAGGGATCCAGGTTTCCTCACAAGCCCGCGCAGGGTTATTCTCATCTAGTTTCGGCACAGTAGCGCACAGGTGCATTGTGTTGGAAAAATTCCGCCTTCGCAAAGTGGACACAACTGCTGTAAACCACCCTCGCAGGGTGTTCATGATATTTATACACAGTCAGTTCAGTACAGTTCAGTCGCACCGAAAAGTCGCAATTTTCGAGGCTGTTCAGGTGCAAAACAAAATAATCAGCCAATGTATGGGCAAAAGTGAGCATCTTCACCTACCCATAGGAATGACGGAAAACGACGTAAGTATTGTCCCGTTTCGAGCAGGTCGTCTCCTTCAGTTTCACAACCCATGGGAACAAATGAATGCACCAGATTATATCTTAAACATTATAACCGGGTATCGCATGTCCTGTGTGTCGGTACCCACTACTTGGTCACCCAGGTGTTATGAGCTCAAATCTAAATATCCCAGAATCTTTTGCAATGACGTCTATCATAGATATCATGAGGGAATTCTAGAACGAGCTGTGGCCTCGCCAAGCTTCCTCTCATCGATGTTTCTTGTTCTGAAAGGCAATGGTTCGGCCCGTTCGATATTATACTGGAAACGATTAAACCAGTAAAAATCAAAACAGATCGATTCAAACTAATAAATGCACATCGAATACCAGATTTTATGCAACCTCAGGATTGGCTATGCAATGCATGCTACGCCTCGTCTATAGAAACCAATTGCTCGAAATGGCTTGTTTACCTTTTGGTCTAAACACAGCCTAGACCTTCGCTACGCTAACAAATTGGATAGCTCAGACTCGGGCAACGAGGCATCTGAATAATAGTCTATCTCGGCGATTTTTTGATAGAAATCAGGACCTGTCAGTGTTTCTAGGAATTTATTGGGATCCATGGTTGAACCGTAAGCGTCTTCTCGACAAAAAAATACCAGGCATGTTGGACATAATAAGTCACAGGCTGCGGAGGCAACGAACAACTCTCAAAGAACTTCAGGCTTTCTCAATTTTGCGAGCCATGTAGTTTCCAAAGGGAGACTCAAGTTTCGAGCGCTTTTGAACTTCGTAAACCAAGGGTTGAGGTCAGACTTCAGGATCATGCACACTCTGCCCCTCGTAGCTCTAGACGACTGGGTGTGGTGGCATCAGAATTGCCAGAACCCGTCGGCTATAGATAATATGCCACCTCCTTCGCACAACCTGTCTCTCTCGGGTCTGTGGTCAGAGGGGAGAAAAACCTCCTGGGCAACTAAAAGGAGATGTTGGCAATACTAAGTGTTCCAAAATTATTACGGTATTAATTAAATGCGACAGCAAGTCTGTAGTCACATACCTTCGTTACAGAGGAGGTACCAAGTCAGTACCTCTCCTAGAACTGACCAACAAACTGTTTGAATAGCAGAGAGTTGTCATATATGAATGCCTTCTATATATCCGGCATGTACAACAGCCACTCGGATCATCTGTCCAGGTTTCGTGTCAAATTCAAATGACTTTATTGTGGAATCATAGGTATACAAGATCTTGTTCGTAGAAGATACAATAATGTGTCCAACTATGTCCAGCCGCAGAGGCGTGTGGCGCTGGAGTGGCATCTGACTCCAGAGTCTACAAATAATTTTTTTTCCAGATGGGGAGTTCCACTAGTTAAGTGATTCTGGATCAGCTCGACGACAAAGCCCAGTTTCACGATGTTTTCTCCCAGAGGTGGGTACTATACTACAACCTAGCGTTGGTGTTTCCTCCACCATACCTAATTCCCAAAGTGTTGAGTTATCTCAATTAAGCTCAGGGAACGTACCTTCTTGTAGATCCACGATGGGAACGTGTGTTCTGGCGTCCCGATATCAAATCGCGTACTCTAGCAGCTCCATTCACACTTACCTTTACCATCTAGAAAAAGTCCTGATCGACATAATGACAGGACTACCACCACCGAATGTTCTAGACATGACTCTAGAGGCATGGAAATATAGGTGCGGACTGGGTCTCTAACAGACTGAAATGATAGCCAACTCCAACTTCTGGAGAAGTCATGGCGTCCATCGACTCATAAACTGTATAGTGCAGCGTGGACATGATGGGTTTTTGGTCTCAAACTGTCTCAAAGTCACCAAGTTATCCCTTCAACTCCAACAGATAGTAATTTGGCAAGTTTTTGACAGATTTACATTTAATTCACAAATTTATCATTTAATACTATCTTGTTACACAAGTCGGTAGTATCAACGGTTTGCAATCCCGAATTATCCGGTCAGTTAAGTAATAATGTGCTGTTAAAACACGTTCTAAAATCTATAGCGTTGCAGAAGCCGGTATCTCGTGCAAAGCCCCCCATTTAGAACATTAACGATTTGGCTAGTTACATATAAAATAATCGTATTGATGAAGTTAAATTTTTTTTCCAAGTGCAGAGGCATACTGCCACTCTACTTCTTCTATGCCTTAGGAGAAGGATACATGATTCTACTTTGCTAAGTATTAGTTCAACAAACTACTTGATTCAAAATAATGCGCTAGTTTTTGACCAATTTGCGTTTCTAAAACCGATTCTGTGGATTATAAGCCACCTGGCTGAAGGTAATTTAGTAATCTAGAAAATAAAAACTTGAACCTAGTTTATTGGGTTAATCAAATGATCTCCCTTTTAGAGAATCGTAGTATTTCAGCAAAATCCAGTAATTTGTTCATAAATATTAGAGGTGAACCAAGACCTGCCTCAAAAACCCTAGTGGCAGGCTGGATCAAATCCTTATTCGTGGAAGCTGGTATAAAGGTCTCCCCTGGGAGTTATAGATCAGCTGTGGCTTCAAAAATTGGGTTGATTAATAATTATCCTATTGAAGATATAATAGGTACTAGCAAGAGGACATTGGAGATCGCAAAATACTTTTTTGCAAATTCCATAGACGTGAAGTTTTGCCCAGCGTTAATCAATCTTCGGTAACCATATTATTTAATCCAGTTGATTAGATGTTTATATGATTTGTTGATTCTTATTATTCATATGATCTATTGATCACTCAGTCTCACTCGTCCTGGGACATATGTACGTATGGAATGGTTTACTTTAATTAATAGGTATCTGATTCTTTTCTGCGCAGCATCATATCATATTTTTTCTAAGCAATTAGCTTACCTTATTACCTATCTTACATAGGTAATTTCTCTTATGTATTACTAATAATTATTACTTTACAGCAAATATATTCTATTATATTATTAAGTCACATTGGCGTCCTCCGTCACTTCCACCAGGCGATAACAAACACGTCTCAATTAAATAAGCTTCGAATAACGGTACAGTCAAATTAATAGCAGCGTTTTACCTGAAAATAAAACGCATATTAATTTACTTACCTTATTCGAAGCTTATAAATCATTTCTGCCTGGTGAACAAGACTTAATGAAGTTAAAATGGCGATCGGGTACTTACCCCACCACTGCCAGGCGGAAGTGACGTGTCAGAAAGAGACAGGAACATTGGAAAAGGAAAGGTATAGTTAGGCGGAAACGGAAGTGCCTATCTCAATTAAATAAGCTTCGAATAAGGTAAGTAAATTAATATGCGTTTTATTTTCAGGTAAAACGCTGCTATTAATTGAATTTATGAGACCTCAATTATTAAAACAGGTGATTGGTTTACGAAATTTGATTATGGCTTGCAATGGGCCCTCCTTACGATTAAAACATTGTGTCCATGTGTGTGTGTAACACTTTGAAATATGTAAGTGAAGTAAATTTGTATGTACTAATAATTTTGTTGATATAAGTCACGACTTCTTAAGATCAAAGACTTCTTAAAAGAAAACCGGACATGTGCGTGTTGGACTCGCCCCTTGAAGTTTTCGTACTTCCGCTGGGCAGACGGACGAACAGCCAAGTGATCCTATAAGGGGCCTTTTTGGCTTCTGGAGACAAGGGACCCTAAAAGTAAGCTACATCTCTTACGCTGCATAGAAAACGGGTACGCAAACCCTTGAAGAGTTGTGACTTGACATTGTAAGGATGAAATTGGTCTTACTGAAGACATGGGATGTGGAAACGCGGCAGCAGGAAATCTGACTCCCATATTCAAAACAAAGGTTTCGGATGCAACTGAAAATAATGCTCAGATTATACTGAAAACGACCAATAAAAAATATCATTCTGATAATTTTAAAGAGCCATTATGCTAACTAAATCACAAATTTAATGTGAAAAAATTATCGAACCTGCGTTTTCTGGCATTCCGGGCCAGACGCCATAGTCACTAGACCACCGATACACTACTCTCAACTTACTAATTTTCTCACCTTAAACATTATAATCGTAACATACATACATACATACGCACATTATAGTTATGCCTTTATCTCCGAAGGGGTAGGCAGAGACATAGTATGTGCCCAAATTTCACCTTATAGTTTTATATCCCACGAATAGCCTATTGCCGTGTTGAAATGTACAGGCGCAGGTCGCTGAGACCAGCCAATGAAATTTTTCAAGCCGCCCATAAGGCCTTCAACCTGGCTAAACGACTGTCATTTTACTGACAAATGGATTTCATTTCGGTGGCGACATTTTGTACTCTTACCTGTCGCAACACGGGACCCCGTCGCCACTCGGGGCAAAGAAAGATTAAAGAGATAGTAAGCCAAAAAACCTGAAGTTTAGTAGGTGTGGTAGATTGTCGACCAACGAAATCACTTAGTGAAAGTTAAATCGAATGTGAAAGATTACACTTTAGATAAGACTGATTTATTACAAAATCTAGAAACTTGTCGAAATTTTGTTAAAAGGTTTTTTACCGTAAAACATTTTAATTTAATTAAAAGAGTATATAGGCTGTGCTATTTTCTTGATCCGTTTTTAGGGTTCCGTAGTTCTGGTTACGGTACCCCTATAGTTACGTCATGTCCGTTCTTCCTCACCGTATCGTTCAAACTGTTAGTGCTAGAAAAATGAAACTGCAGTTTGTACACCTATCACGTATGTAAAGTGCAAAAAAATAATCACAAAATAAATTGGGGACTTTTTTTGCGTCTACCCGATAGTGTTAAGTATCATTAGATAGCTCTTTTAAAAACATTTTGAGGTTTGAAATATAAATTTTCTGTCTATCCCACTAGTTCCATTGAGTTGTCCCATCATGGGACAACTGAGACGATTACGTCCCAGTAGTTCCATGGGACAAGTGGAACTAATATTTTATTAAATTGTTGTCCCAGTAGTTCCATTGCCGTCATCACCGTACATATGATCTTTTCTTTTGATCTTTTTATGTCCTTCGCTTGCGTTTTAAAAAGTGTTTTTCTGGCTAAAAGAGGGCGTCACAGCCTCTTCTAAAAGCTAAACTGCTTAGTACATATGCTAACATCAAGATTTTTTGTGTAATAAACTTTAAAGAAAGCTGTAGTGACTTGGATTTTATTAGTTCAGGAGTTTGCAGTTCTAACTTGTAAAATGTGCTTACATGAAAAACTTTGTACAAAAGTAATAAATAATTGTTACACAAATCACTAGATCGATCCTCCTAGCAATATATTCGACTACGGAACCCTCTGCTGTGCGTGGCCTGACATGCACTACACTGGTTTTATTATTTATTTTATATGAAGAAGAGTTGAGGTAAGATTTTCATTACGACAAAGATGGTACCTAATAGGTACATTATTGTTCCTTTTGTAAAATTATTATTTTAGCATTATTATTTAGACTTATCGTCTTATTTAATGTAAAGTGTAATCTTCCATAACGATACAATTTAATCTCTTGTCTTGCACCATTGACCTAAGTCAAAGGTGGAAGTGACTAAGAATAGTAAGGACCTTCAAGCCGTTTGGGAGTTATAGTGGTGTGACCAAATAGTGCTGAAGCACGCACGCAGCAAGCAAGGCTTACTTATTAGGCTATACTTTGTACCCGTGAAGTCGACACCTGTTCGTGAAAGTTGAACAAAGTAAGCCCAGTACAATCAAAGTCAAAAACATTACCCTCCTGTCTTCGGCAGTTCGGGTAAAAATAACAATAGGTATTTCTTCATAATATTGTAGGTATCTACTCCGTAAAAATCATAAAATCTTAGAATTTTATATGAGACGTCAATGGTATTCGTAAAAATAAACAAACTCTTATGGTAACGATATTAAAGTCTCGCGAATTACCTGTGTAAGTAGCTACTTAAAAAAAGGTATAGACCGAATATTCCAATCAGCAGAACGGCTAAGTATCGCCGTGTCTTTTTTTATATTTTTCATTCTATGTTTTTCTTACAGCTAATGGTCTCGATCGTAAATGGGATAAGATTTTTATTTTCTTTTTGATGTGCCCTATTTAACGAAAGCACCCAGTTACACTTTTATGTAATCGCCTCTTTACGGATGAACGCTCACAGTAAACACACGTGAAATTGTTAAAAGCCCGATTTAGGGAGCCTAAGATTACCGAGGATTATTACTATTGAATTTCGTTCTTCGTATACTCTTTAGGGGCAATTTTCGCTTGATCAAATAGCGAGGATTTGGACAAGTGAAAATTATTTTAGCCAAAATCTCTTCACACAGGCCGTAATTTCTCCCCAAAATACACCTGAGGTTAACTTACGATGTAATAAATATAAAAAAATCCCTCGAAAATCCATTGGTTGGACCGATAATGTCTTTGGTTAGTGTAAGTCCTCGCAGGCCAACAGGATTTGATTTCTTATTCTACCTTTCAATAAGCCTATTCTCCCGTGCTGCCTCTTTTATAAAAATTCTAAGTAAAGTCAAAATAGAGATTTTACTGACTTACTGTGTGACCACATTAATGTGCGTGATTTTTTTTTCGAGAATGAAAAGTAGTAAAAGTTCTTCAGACTCTTCAGTATCTCATAAATTGCTTAAACACTATTATTATTAAATATTTTTAATCCGTTCTGGAAAGAGAACTACATTACAGAAAATGACGCAGTGGAACTGACTTCCTCTACTATGTACAGTCGACCAAATGGAATCATGACCCACCTTAAGGTCATTTTCCTACAATTATTCTATACAATTAGGTTGAAATTAGCTTGAACATACATTTCCTAAGTAAAGAACCTGTTATCATTCTATTAGACACTTACAAAGCCATGACGTAGACGTCTACTATGGAGTATGATAAGTATTGCACGAAAAAGTTTGTTAGCCAGTAAACGTCCTTATATTAGGAAAGATTTGATCATCAGTTTGTTTGAGACATAGGATTGACTTTATTTCGAATAATGGGTAGTGTAGAGGTAGCGTAGGGTAGGTTTAGAACATTTGAAAGAACGATGTCTGTCGAGACAGCTAGTATAATGAAATAAAACAATAAAATTAGAGACTTATAAACTTTATTTTGTTTATTTCATGTTACTAAATTTGAAAAAATGGCATTCACTTCGTAAAGCTAATAAAAAAGAAAATAGTTAATTTGAAGGGTTATAATGGTTGAAATGGTTTGGGTCTGTAGGATTACTGGTAAAACCTAAAACCGAATGTAAGCGCCATGGTTTTCAATAACGTCTAATAATCGATTACGCATAGACCCGTTTAGACGACTGTAAATGTCACTTCCCCTCATGTAATCCCAGATATCGTTACAATGCAGCTAATCGAGCTGCATTGTAACGAAATCTCTTTTAGTCCTCTCGTTCCTGTTATCCCACATTTGAACCATCAAACCCCACAAATTTTCTATTGGGTTAAGGTCTGGTGACCTAGACAGCCATGGAATGAGAGTAAATTCATCTTCATGCTCCGTAAACCAATTCGAGACAATTCTGGCAGTATGCACTCGACAGTTATCATGAACATAGAAGAATACTGGCATATCTTCACGGGGATAAACTGTTCGTAAAGTCTGCAACAATGATTCTTCTAATAAATCGACATAGTTGATAGCGTTATGACGAGGAGAAATAAGAACAAGTTCGCCTATGTTTCCAGCATCCATCCAAGCCCACATGGTAGCTGAAATACGACCAGATGATTGGTTGGGCACTACGTGGTCCTATGTGTATCGCGTGTTATCGTTAGGCCACAGAGTTAAACGACCATGTTGAGAAGAACGATGATTTTTCGTCTGTAAAGATGGTTTTTGTCCAGTCGAAATCTAAATAAATTCGTGCAAAATTTAATCTCGCAGTTTTGTGTGCATTCGTTTAAAAGAGCTTTCCTAGCATGATGTCTGTAATGCAGCCCAGTATGGTCCAAATTATTTCTAATTGTTTCTAGACAAATGTCGTAACGTGCTGCAAAATAGCAGGTACGAGTAAAAGGATGTTCTTCGTAATGGTTTAATTTCCGTTCTCTGTTGGTTTGTGATTCGACGAACCCCATGATTATGTCGTCGTCGGTCTTCAAGGATACCCTCTTCAGGGTGCCGTCTGATCCAGGTTCTGACCGTGTTACGACTTATATTTAACTCACGTGATATTTCTCTAACGTCGCAACCTTGCTCACTAAGCACTACAATTCGAGCTCTTTGTTCAACCAAATTGGCCATTATACGATTCGTTTATAGATATAAATATATTCTTCGATTTTTATTTTAATATTTTCAGACCGACTACTACCTACTTGGAATCTGACACATAATGTCGTTCATTTTAAAAATTATAATACTTTTATTTCCGCAATGCAAAGAGTTTGGATTATAAACGATTATATTATTTGAAATTCAAATAAGACTGCTTTATCAAAAATATATCTTGTCAAGTGATAACAAAGGTTAAAATTGCACAGAAATCTAACCCGTAATGACGCATTTTTGTTTATATCTAAAACGTACTATGTGCAAATAGCGAAGAGAACCTAACTGCATTTACGATTACAAAAGAATAATTGGCAAAGTGGGTCATGATTCAATTTGGTCGATAGAACATATTCTTTAAAATGAAATCATAGGCAAAGTTTCTAACTCTCGAATATGTTCTTTGACACAGAAACCGTTTGACATCAGTCAGGTTAGGTTTATTTGCTTTGTCTCATAGAACTTAGTATAGTCTAGGTCAGTACTGACGTGGTTGTGTATGTACCTATATCTTACGAATAAAAGAGTTCAAATGAAATTGCTTTACCAACCGTGAAAAACAGGTAACGTAATTTATAAAATTTGTGAACTTTTGATATGAGCTAATTGCTTAATTACATCTGGTAGTTAGTTGATCGATCATTAAATAATAATAAGAAATAATAATAAATATATGTGGACAATCTCATACAAAATCATCTGCCCAAATTATGCTAATATAAGCTTGTGCTATGGGATCCAGACGACTTATAGTCCGAGAGCTGGCACGAATTTTTGGGTAGGTATTTGAGGCAAGCTGAAAACTTGTCAGATACCTCTCCTACTATATCCCAACTCGGAATTGCAGACCTGGCTGGTGAGTAGCGGGGCTAAATCAACCCCTAAATTTTTAAAAATATTATTTTTTTTTTCCAAAAAATATATTTGAGGCACTACGCAATTTATATATGTTGCAGTGTAATACTTAATGAATACGAAAAAAAATAAGCCAGATAATTTAATCGGGGTTTTAACATTGCCAGACGCGTGCAAAAATATTTTGTAAAAAATTATAAAAAATGTTTTTGAGGCAGCTTGAAATTTTAATGGAGCGTTATTTATAAGTAAAAAATAAGATTCCCAAAAAGACAGATCGTTTCGGTGGGGCTTTCTACCTGCCAGGTGATCAAACAAATAATGAATGGGTACGAGCCTGTAGTGCTAAGACAAGCTGTAGTGTGAGAGAGAAATATATTTTCTATATTTTTTTTATATATAGGTACATATTATATTATTTTTTATATTTTCTATATTTTCTTTATATATTCATATTTTCTTTTTCTATATCAAAGTAATAAAAGCAGTACAATCGTTAATATCTCACAATTCATGGTTTAACTTACACTTGACTAAAGTAATGGAATACCTATCAGCTACGGCAAGAAGTTGTTACAGTGTATTATCAGATCCTTGTCTGAACTAGGATGACAATCCTGTGTCTCAGACGTTCATCTGACTAAGCAAACAAGAGAGCACATTATAATACTAATAATATATAATAATAATATATACTAATAATATATAATATATAATTTATTATTATTCCTATTCCGAAATATGTTTAATTATGTAATTTTAAACATTTAAAAAATTAAAAGATAAATAAAATAAAACGGGTTGTATAAAATATACAATAAAATTAGTTTGACCATATTATAAGTAGGTTCCTACATTTATATTAACTCAATATCTCTAAAATATTAATAAATGAATAGAATTTATTTCAATTTTATTTTATACTTGAAATAATTGTACTACTGGAGAGTTATTATATTTTTATAAACCTGGTTTTGCGATTTTTTATTTTAATTATTGCTTTTTTTAATACGTAACGTCCATAAATCAATACAATCTCTTTTACGCAAAATGTTCTTAGTAGAAATTCAGAAAATTTAATATTTTTAACTCCGAAATTTTAACTAGAAACCTCATGGGTCGCACGTGGCTTCGCCAGAGCTAATAGTAACGCGGCAAGCAAGAACGAAGACAGCTGTCGTTATGCGCTCTCTCACACTCCAGCTTGTCTATAGCACTACAGGCTCGTACCCATTCATTATTTGTTTGATCACCTGGCAGGTAGTAAGCCCCACCGAAACGATCTGTCTTTTTGGGAATCTTATTTTTTACTTATAAATAACGCTCCATTAAAATTTGAAGCTGCCTCAAAAACATTTTTTATAATTTTTTGCAAAATATTTTTGCACGCGTCTGGCAATGTTAAAACCCCGATTAATTTATCTGGCTTATTTTTTTTCGTATTCATTAAGTATTACACTGCAACATATATAAATTGCGTTGTGCCTCAAATATATTTTTTGAGAAAAAAAAATAATATTTTTAAAAATTTAGGGGTTGATTTAGCCCCGCTACTCACCAGCCAGGTCTGCAATTCCGAGTTGGGATATAATAGGAGAGGTATCTGACAAGTTTTCAGCTTGCCTCAAATACCTACCCAAAAATTCGTGCCAGCTCTCGGAATATATAGATATACATTGGATACAATCTACAACATCTGACAGATTGGTAGTATAAAGAATTGCAATGTGTCAAAAATGACGATGAATACATATATTTTTGATTCATGGTATCGAAATTTAGGCACTCAAATATAAACAGAAATTCGTGAGTGAGCATTCTGTATTCATAGGTCCTCTAGAGATATGCGACCGCAACCCTATATTTGTTTGCGAAAAGCCGATCGAAGTGCACCGGAGATAGCTTGGTGTTCGATATCGTTAGCCAATCACACTCGAACATGACACTCGCTATAACTGAGATATGCCTACGTAGTTTTGAAATCGAAAACGTGTAATACCAGATTTTGTACGAAGACTTTACAATTTACAATATAAAAACCCATTGCGGGAGTTCTTTTATCCACAAGAACAACAAAAAACAAGGTGTATAATAATATTTGCCTGAACAGCCAGAAAATCAAGTCAAAATCACAGCGGCAAGAAGAAAGTATTTCATGAATACCTGTTTTAAAGAGCACGTGCATTGAATTGGTGTACTTAGTTTCCAGAACACTATCCCGAAAGAATATTTCAAGGAAGGTTTTGTCATTAATTGAACACAAAAGCCAAAACGCTAATTAAATAGGTACCAAGCCTCCTTCACAGCCCTGGCAGTTATTATAATTACCGTGCTACGAATTATATGCATTTCAAGATTCTGAGAAATTTAGGCAACTTTTTCATATTAAAAGCAGCAGAATCTGTGTGTTTAACAGAACAAGCAACTAAGAACTATTCAAGAACATAGTTCTTTCCAAACTACCTCGAATTACGAGTATAATTCATTTTCAAAATATCGCTTAAGTAGCTAAATGAATACCTTTGAAGCAGTTTCGTGTTAAAATAATATAATGAAATGGTTTATTTTGGATCCTATTCTAAGTATGAATAATTAATGAAATATTGTCGTATGCTTCGTTAGTGGATTAAAATGATGGATCATGTGGGTAATTTAACATCCTTACTTACATACTTACTACATATATTAAGTTACTCTGCAGACGTGAGGTAAAATTTAAACGTTTATAATCAATCATTACGTCATAGGGGGGGATGTAGTGTGCCTTCACGAAGAGCGATACCTGTGCTCGGGCCCTCCCCTTAAGTAGCGGCGAAAGCGAAAACGCGAAACAAAACACTACCGATGAGTGCCGACAGGGCTAGGGCGTCCCCCCAAGGCGACGCGTACCGGTGTGCCCCCGTCGGTACGACTGCATGCGCACGCGGCGAAGGGGGCCGCCACCCTTCACGCAGCGCCAACTCTGGCGGGATGCGAGGAGCCGAGTGCCGGATAGGCACGTGGAATGTGCGTGGTGGTATGGAAGGTAAGATGAATGAATTGATGGATGTAATGAAAGAGCGATGCCTGGATGTATTGTGTGTCACAGAGACTAAGCGGAAGGGGAGCGGCATCGACGATCTTCCTGGCGGAATAATTGCTTTGTGGTCCGGAGTGGACCAAGAGGATCATGCCAGTAAGGGAGTGGATTATGGATTGGTAGGCCCAAGACTCCTGTGGGTACGTATAAAACTGGGGATCACGAGAGTTTTTTTGGTCGCAGCCTATGCTCCCGTCAGCTCGGCTAATCCCCAAGTGCTCGCGGAGTTCTGGGAATCCGTTAGGGACGTCCTCGATTTGGCTGACGGGAATGAAAAGTTGATCATGTGTGGTGATTTGAATGGATGGGTGGGGACCAAGCGAGATGGCTTCGATGCTGTCCTTGGTCCGTATGGAGATAAGAGATCGAATGATGCTGGTAAGTCAATCTTAGACGTATGCTTGGAACGAGACCTCCTTGTGGCGAACAGTTTATTCCGTCACAAAGATATCCACACGTATACATGGAGACGGAAGGAAGAAAAAAGTGTGATTGATTTGATTTTGATAGACAATCGTCTTCGACAGGCTATAAGGGATACAAGAGCCTACAGAGGCCCCACTCTTGAAACTGATCACTACCTGGTGGTAAGCCGGTTTGTTGGTCTTTTCAAGAAGTGGAGGCACTGGCGAGTGCGTGTCCCTTTCGGAGACTATGAAAGGATAAAGAGTGAAAAACTGGAAGATGAAAGCGTAAGGAGTATGTATGTTGGCTTAGTCAGTGAAAGGCTTGCAAACGCGAGCCTTTCCGACTTAGATGTGGATAAATGCTGGAATATTATGAAAGAAAGTATAGTGGATAGTGCAAAAGAAGCATGTGGGAGTACAAAGAGACATGAACATTCGAAAGGTGATGCCTGGTGGGATGCAGAAGTTCAATCCTGCGTAGCAAGAAAGAAGAAAGCGTGGTTGGATTATGTCTCATCTTTGCAACTGAATGACAGTATGAAAGACACGAAGAAAGAAATTTACCGCCTCTGCAAGAATGAAGCCAAAGCTTTAGTGAAAGAGAAGCGTGAAAGGATAAATATGATTGCGGAAGAGAAGCTGACGAGGAACTTCGAGACGAATACCAAACTCTTTTGGAGGGAGGTCAAGAAGTCTCGGAGCTGTTCGTCAGTTTCCAGAATGGATAAGATAAAGAGTAAAGCTGGGGACATTCTTGCGGACCCCTTAGAGGTGTTAGAGCGGTGGAATGAGTACTTTGGAGAAATTTATGAATATCTCCCGGATGCGGGCACTGCAAGGGAGGCGATAACTGATCTTGCGGTGCAAGCATCAAGCGGAGATATTACTTTGGAAGAGATTGAATGGTCGATACGAAGCTTGAAAAATGGAAAGTCTGCGGGAATTGATAGGATATCTGCTGAAATGATCAAATTAGGTGGTCCTTGCGTCCGGGACGCCTTCTGGTCATTGAGCAATCTATGCTGGAAGACTGGAAGGGTCCCAATGGACTGGAGGCGTGCTATCGTCGTGCCTTTGTATAAAGGCAAGGGTTCACGTATGGAGTGCGCCAACTATAGGGCCATCAGTTTGATCAGTATAGCAGCTAAAGTGTATGGCAAAATTATTGAAAGGAGAATGAGGGTGGAATCTGACGGATTACTGTGGGAGGCGCAGGGTGGTTTCCGAAATGGAAGGGGATGTATGGACCAAGTTTTCTCGCTCCGCAACATTGTAGAGAAGCAGCTGGCTGTAGGCCGGAAGGTTTTCTGCGGTTTTGTGGACAAGGAGAAAGCATTTGACAGAGTTGTACGGAAGGATCTCTGGGATATATTGCCAGGATACGGGATTGATGGTGCGCTGCTTCGTGCTGTGCAGTCTACATATGTGGGATGTACGGCATGTGTGCGGGTGGGCGGCAGCCTGTCTCCCTGGTTTGACGTCAACATTGGCGTCAGACAGGGTTGCGTGCTGTCGGCTCTGCTGTTTGTCCTGTACCTGGACGATTGTCTTAAGAGAGTAAGATCGATGAATGTTGGATTGCGAATGGGTGACTTACTTGTGAACTGTTTGCTGTATGCAGATGATGCCGTGCTCATAGCCGAATCGCCATCAGAACTACAGTCACTAGTCACAACGATGAAAGATGATTGTCTAATGAGAGGCTTACATTTGAACGCGACTAAAACGAAAGTGATGGTATTCGAAAGAGAAGAGGACAGAACGAATGCCAGGATAACTGTAAATGATGTAGTGCTGGAACAGGTGGATGAGTTTGTATATCTTGGATGTGCATTTAGCAGGGATGGACGGTACACCGCTGATGTAGAAAAGAGGGTAACTGCGGGAAATAGTGTGAATGGAGCGTTAGGCAAACTTTTAGGTACCAAGGCCTTAAGTCAAAAGGCCCAGCTCGCAGTACATAATGCGGTGCTGATACCTACGCTAACGTATGGAAGCGAGAGTTGGGTATGGCAGGAAACGCATGAAAGTAGAATAAACGCGGTCGAGATGCGCGCGCTACGCAAAATCTGCGGAGTAACGCTCGCAGATCGCGTTCGGAATGAAGATGTAAGAAAGAGAGTTGGTCTGAAAGAGAGTGTCGGTGTTAAAGTAAGGAAGGGCATGCTACGATGGTTCGGGCATGTGGAACGAATGGGAGATGAAAGAATGACAAAACAGATATACAACGCGAAAGTGGATGGACGTAGGAGTCGGGGAAGGCCACGACACACCTACCACGACCAAATTAATCATGTGTTAGTGGAGGGTGGTGTCAAGAGCCGTAGGAACCGACGTGCATGCATGAAAAGAAAAATGAAAGTTGAAGAGGCGAGTGAGGTGTGTATGGACCGTGCCGTGTGGCGCTCGGTTCTTTCTGCCTACCCCGCAAGGGATTTGGCGTGAAGATAGTATAGTATAGTATAGTATTACGTCATAAGCTTTTCATATTATTACCTCGAAAATTTGTACACATTAATTTTCATCATAGAAGACTTAAATTTTAAAGGTGTTTTTTAGATATAAAGGTCCTACTTATCAATTTCATGATTCAGTATCTATCATGTATTTCATTGTCGATTATTAAAAAATTAAAATTGCTTTTGGACACAAAAAGATCCCTCAAAGTAGTTTTTCTGAGATATACGGCCAAGTAACTAAGTAATTAATGCATAATAATATAGAGAGTCTTCAGTGAGTGATGTAGTACCAACTTTATAATGCTTTAATACCCCTACTGTCAGATCAACAAGATACCGCTATGAGTTCATTTCGACTACATTTTTACAAATATTTGCACAAAATTATGTTTTAAACATTTCAGCTTTCTATTCAGCTTATCTTTTTTAGTCTATTTAAGGCGAATGGGATGTTTTGTATATGGGAATTCTGTTTTTGTGATTCTATATTGGGTATTCAATATCTGCCTTTTTAAAATTCATAGATTTCTAAATAAAAGGTCTAAAAATACCATTTACTCATAAAAGTTCTATCGCACTAGTATTGGACTTATTTTTAACCGACTTTCAAATAAGGATGAGGTTCTCAATTCGTCTGTATTTTTTTTTATGTTTGTTACCGGCAAATCGCTTGAAAGAGTTATCCGATTTTGATGGTTCTTTTTTTATTTGAAAGCTGGTGCTTCCCATGTGGTCCCATATACAGGAAGTCAGAATCTGATGCTGGGATCCTGGAGAAATCGAAGAAATCCCTCGAATCGAGGGAATTCCTTAACGATTTACAGCAGTTACCTTGTGTTTGGGCTCGATTAATTTGTATTGGAGAGAACATTACCCCTAGACAGATATAATTTCAGTCTACAATAATGCCCTTCTTCCTCTTCGTTCCACCACTCGTCGTACCACTGAATGCAGATACATGTAGGGATGATAGCTCTACTTAATTTCCCTTTAGATATTTCTCAATAAATAATATTGTTGTCTTTAACACAATTTTCCTGTAACTGAACCTAAGTAGTATGTGCCTACCTACTTGTACTTTGTTGTTTAAATGAGACTAATTCTAAGAATTTATTTATGAAAGTAATGGTGAAAATACATTTCCATTTCTCAATAATATTGTACAACACATACCGTACAAGAAAAGGCAATATACTGAAAATACGTAGTTCCATCGTTTATTGTTACTGATGTCGTGACGGAGATAGCGAAATAATTTGCGACATGCATTCAAGCTAGTGCAAATGGCACCATGCTATTTAAATTGACTTGTGGTTTTCATTTCTATGGAGTTTAACAAATAATAGGCAATTGTGATTTACCAAATAGAGCAACATGTTTAAAAATGACAAGCAAGTAAATCGGTGACTCTTGTTTAATAGACAAACAATCTACGGCAATATTCTATTACTTATTGCTTTCTCTTTTTTTTCTCTAGGATATTTACCTAGCTCCAAACTCGGTATAACTTTTCTGATTTTTGGTTTGTAAGTTGATGTAGGTCCTGATTTACAGGAGTCACAACAAGGGAATGTGAGTGGGAATAGTTTACATTTAATAATTCGACACACCTCCACCAATAGACAACCACATACTCATTTCAAATCTCACGAGCGAAACAAATAAATAAAGCGCGAAATCCTGTTTTCAAATGATACTTTTTGATAGGGGTCTACAGCAGGATGTCCCGGGACATCCTTCCGAGGGCTTACCCGGGGTTCCCAACCACAGGCTGTTGGGTGTTGCGTGAGGTTTTTAGTCGGTAAGAGTGCGGCATAACATCCTCTGAGGACTTTCCCTCACGTATAAAAAAAAAAATAGAGGGGTCTACAGCAGAACTGACATAAGTCGGGGATGAAAAGAAAAACAAAACTAAGACTGAAGGAAACTACTAACTAAATGTTGTTGTTGTAATTGATGAATTTTGTTATCAAAGTTTATATTTGTAGTAATTTTTTGATGAAAACGAAACCAGTCCAACAGAAAGTTTCTTTTTGTTTCAGCTTATGGCAATTTGGGCAGCGTGCTGACCGCACAGGGCCGGGCGGCGGAAGCGGAAGTGGCCTTCGAAAGGGCGCTGAAGTACCGCCCAAATATGGCAGATGTACATTACAATCTGTGAGTGTTGATTTATATTTTTTAATGTTATAATTCTTATCCTTTAAACCAATCTAATTTTTACTTCTCTTCTCTCTTGATAATAACTATAAATGCGAAAATGAATGAGTGTGGATTCCTGGATGTTAGGATTTTAGCTACTTTTTCATAGTCTAATGGCCGAACGTATCTGGCTGAAATGTATTACGTATAGATTGTAGTCTGGAATAACACATAGGCAACATTTTTATCTCGGGAGTAAACTTTCACGGTAAGTGAAAACGGGAACAAAATTCCATGCCAGTGGAGACGCGAGCGCCACCTAGTTTTCAATAAATTTTAAATAACACCACAAAAAATAGTTCTATAGTAAAAGGCGTGGGGTGTTAAATGTGAGATGTTGTACATATTTTCTTTACAGATATTGATAAGAGTGGTTTTGAAAGGCACCCCAGGCTTTTTTTAATCCTCGAGGTATCTTTTAGTTTTGTTATCTCCAAAAGCCTGGCAAGAATAACAAAACAAACTATTTAAATTATTTCATAGTAATTGAATGAAAAGTATAAAACGTTTCAAATTAATCAAACGTTCTGAAGGGAATGAAAATCACGTTCAAAGGTCTTTACATAACATAATTTAACCCACATACATTGTCATACATACGTACCAAACTAATAAAATATGATTGTCTGCGAATACAAAGCTATGTTAGATCTTTTACAGAGAATCTACTTAAACCTGTGTAAAGAAGAAAATAACGGCTGCTTTTGAATTTATTCTCATTTTTCTTCTAGACATACCTACTATTCAGATTGCTTTTATCAACAAAAGTAATTTCAACGTATGCAAAGGACGAATATGAGAAAAATAACAAAAGAGACAAAGATTTGATGTGAGGCCCATATTATTCTAATCTCGATAACAACAAAAGTTTAATAATACATTCAAAAGGTCTGAGAGTACCCTTAGCGGGGGATGAAATAATATTCGCCATGTCTTTCCCGAGGGACTGAAAAGGCAAAAGGTCCGATCCCTATTAAGGACATCGGGAAAAGAAAATATTATAAAATATAATAAATGGCAGACCACACCGCATTCGCTTCCTCGTGTTTCTGAAAACTGCTCTTGTTTGAAGTTTTCGGGGAAACCAATAATGGAACTTTTTTGTATGGAATATTATGTGGGGTTGACATATCAACTTTGAATTATGGAATAGTAAATCGTTCTATATTGTTTGCATTTGGACTTGTTTCATTATTTTAGAAGTGGGAAAATGTCGAGTGAATGGACGATGATTTCTTTTGTTCCCTTACAAATTGGGGCACCATTGTTGGCTACCTTACGGTATGAATCTTAGCGAAAGCTGAAAAGCGTGCTTAATTATAAAAAAAAATGCTATCTATGTGAAAAAAAATGAGTGACCTAAAGGGTAAACACAATGATAACTTTTGAAATAGGTTTCAATTTTTTTTTTCAGAAAGTGTGTAAAAGTTGGATGTCTGGAACGCAAATAAATCGGTTAAAACGATAAAACGCATCCTGCTTATGTTATTAGCAGGTTGCGTTGATATTTTTAGTCATCCAATCAAAATATAAACACAACCTGCCTCCATTAGTTCTGGTTCTGCAATTACCTCACCATCTAATATATGGTACTAAATACAACAATCATGTGAATTCTGGGAATAAAATACCTACTTCTTCAGGAGTAGCTAACATTATGCATATATTTTCTTACGGAATACCATTTTTCATTTTGGAAAGGTTTTGCACTATATAAATACTCGATGCTCTTGACAAATTGCACTGACATTGTAATCTTTATCGTAGGGGGTACTGAACCCACAATCAACCTACAGCTGCAGCGCATCTAGCAGTATTTTACTGCCTCAATCCTGTGATAGAGGCGGTAAAATACTGCTAGATGCGATGAAGAGAAATTAATTGAAAGTATTTAGCAGAATATAACATGTAGGTACTGTTACCTACATGTTATATTCTGCTAAACACTTTTAATTAATTTCTCTATTATTGTCTTTGCCATGTTTACACATTCAGAGCTGATAAGCATCACCCCTTCTGCGCGAGTATAATTTCTATTTCAAACGTCTTGTACAAATATCTTCTTGCTCGGCACAATCTTTATGTCTTTCCTGCCATCATACATTTCAAAATGGAAATAATTACTGGTTTCAGAACACTTAGGGTCTTGTTGTGGGGGCGTAAGAGCATTTATCTATATTTGAGGCTTAAAAGCATTGATAGTAACTATAATGTTTTTGACAGCTTGCTTATGAAAGACTGAAAGAAAAATCATTTTAATTTTTTTTTTCATAATTAAACACATAGCTAGTACTTACACAAAAATGAAAACAACCTAAACTTAGCAAGTCATTACCCGTTATCTGCTTTTTATCACCGCACCATATTACAAAAACGAAAACGTCAAGGGTGTTACGAAATTGATTAATAACATACTTATATGCTAATGAATGTTGATATTAAGCCGCCGTTGTCACAAAGCTTAAAGGAAAACAGAACGCCTGCCTGGCCCCTTGAAACACTTGGTGTTTCGATCAATAGGCGTTCAACGACGACCCACCCCATTAATTTACCGAGGATTCCACTTCTTGAATTAATCGGGTACGGTGCTCTCTGTCCTGCCACCTAAGCGTTGGGTTTCCGAGCAGTTTCACAAATTAACGTCAAGCCGCACGATCATAATATAATTACCGAAAGAGGTCAAAAGGACTGATGATGGCATTATACACTTGGTTTGATAAGATCTTTGCGGCTAACGTTCCTCTGCCAAGAGCGCCCTTTCAATCAGTTTATGTTAAGTCCTCCTTTCAGTGAAGACTTTTAGGTAAATCTCAAGGTAATTTAAACAACTTTTGAAGGTTTCTAATATTATTCAATTTACATTTAGATGTTTTTGGGACTATGTAATATCTGTTCGAACTATTTTTACATCAGTTTTTTGGCACTGTGCCCATGATAGCTTAAAATATTGTCTAAAACTATCAGATTCATATCAATAACATGACTGGCTACTCAGTCACCTATCACACCCAGCTGAAAGCCTAGCCTTACTAAAACTAAATTTTTGGGGTAAGCAATCATTTTAATTTAGGCACCCACTTAGAAGGGATTTTCAAAATTCCAACCCTAAGGCAGTGCCCCTGACATGTTTTATCCAAATTTCACGTTTGTAGAGCAACGTTGTCCACAAGTAAATTAACCATATTATGCTTTTGGATGTTATTATTATTAAACTTTTTAATACACTCGTGTAACGTGGGCAAAAAATCGCTGCTTCGTTTAATCAATTTCGATTCAAGGTTTACAAGCTTTGGTCGCAAACTATCACATTTTACAGCAATGCAATGATAATTTCAATTCAACGATAAGAAATTATATTTACATTATTAGGGAAAAATATTCTATTTATGAGCAGGATCAATTCAATCTGTTCCTCAATAATGGTTCACATCAAATTTTGCTATGTCAAGTTCCTAGTTTGTTTCCTTGTTGGTTTACAAGCTTTGGTCGCAAACTATCACATTTTACAGCAATGCAATGATAATAAATATCAATTCAACGATAAGAAATTATATTTACATTATTAGGGAAAAATATTCTATTTATGAGCAGGATCAATTCAATCTGTTCCTCAATAATGGTTCACATCAAATTTTGCTATGTCAAGTTCCTAGTTTGTTTGTATAAAACCCTGATAATACACCCGTGTAATTGCTTTGGGACACATGAGTAGATATTATAATATAACAAACAAAATCTTTTGTATTTTTATTTATTTTGTATTATTCGCATTCATAGAGATCAGGGTCAACCCGTTTATGGATAAAATCTATAGAGTTGAAAGACATTTTGAACTTTGTGTCGACATATTTAGGACTTACCATACTTTTTGCATAAACCTTCTTTGACAGGCTGTTGAAGATACAGACCTCACATTATCTTTTGAATAAGTGAAAATCCGATTGAGAAAGTTCTCGTAGTGGCCCCTGACCGGTTAATATTAAATAGTTTAGCAGCTAATTTGCCAGCTTACTAACGTAACAAGTGTTAGGTTAACTTTTAAATTCCCTCTGTGGTATTACACTGAATATACGAGTAGGACTTTAAAACAAACCGTCGCATGTTCTAAATTTGTACCATATATCCGAGTCAGAAATACTAATAAGTACAAATACGTTTTAATAGTGTTTTATATTAAAAATTCAAAAAACCAGGTAACTTCGTAGGAAAGCTCTAAAACAGCTTAGGTCATCAACATCAGAATCTGGCGATCCCATCCGTTGTTTGAGATTACTAAATTAAAAGACCTGATTGTTTTCCTTCTTAACCAAGTATGTTATTTGATCAAATTATAAGGTTATTTATATTATTACCTAAAAGCCAAAAAAAAATTGTTCAGCGATATAACCCCTCCGGCTATGTGTCTAAAGTGGCTTTCTGTACGTGATGACATGCAAGTAATGTTCAGCCGTATGTTGAATGAGCAAACGTCTCACATCTCCGTATTCTATTAAAGTCATATAATACTGCACGATACCTATCTACAATATTGTATTACGCTCTTTTTATAGAAAAAATCAGGTTTTTATACGAATAATACATCAAAATCTGTACACAGATGCTGAAATGATTGAACGATAAATTATTTAATTGGTTTTATAGATTGAATGTAAGTATACTAGCGGGGATTTAGACATTATCTTAGAGAAAAGTAAGGCATAGCTAGGTATATTTTTGTTTTATTTTTTTATATTTCTCCTTGTATTTAAAAAAATGCCCAGAAATGAAATTTCTGAAATGAAAATAAGTTTAGAAATTTAATTTCTGTGCTTTTTTTTTCTTTTATGCCGAACCGTCTTAAATATTCTAGCTAATTAGTAGCGTGTCAAGTTTTGCAAATCCACTATATTACAAATCAAACAGCCATAACAACTACAAGCCCCTAAAACTACAAATATTTTTCGATATCACAAAATATATATGAAAAATAATGTGCCATAATCATTTAAGTTGACAGGTTATTCGGAAGTCACGTCAACAAACTCATTAACCACCCTTAGTCGAGCCTTTACGTTAAGATGAGAATAGAATCCCTCATTACTGGGAAACAATGAAATTCACAATGAATGTTCTTTATAAAATAATTATTTCAAGTAGGAGTGAAAAGAGGGATCTTGAATTGTAAGCATCGTCCAAGTGTGGGATGAATTGTTATTTGAAATCTGATATAATAGGTGGTACGGTTTGTGCATAATTTTTAATAAATGAAGAAGTATTTAAATTATGAACTAGGTAGGTATATACGTATTGTTGGATATCCTTCCGAGGGCTTACTTGGGGCTCTCAACCTTAGGTAGAGAACGTGTTGGTTTTTAGTCGGTAAGAGTCCGACATAGCATCCATGACGATTTTCCATTTCCACACAAAAAAACATTAAAAAGTGACCATAGACGTTAACACCTATAAAATAATAATTTCAACTCTATATCTTTACGCGTTCATAAGATAAAGGGTCTTGACAGATAGAACACTTTGCTGTCCAACAAGTGATCATATAAGGGCTCTGTTTTTTCCTTAGAGGTACCGTAGCCTAAAAAATAGGTACTGAATTTCTACTTCAATCAATCAATCAATCTGAATCGGCCTTTCGCCATCCACTGCTGAACATAGTCCTGTTCCAACTTTTGTTCCAACTTTCATATCAGACATGACCTCATTTTGCAACTGTACTGCACTGCCTAGACACCATGATCTCGTACGTTAGTCTCACACATCGAATATCATAGTTCGGCCTCATCTCATGAATTAAAAACAATGTTGATACAATGTCATTATGTAATTTTGTACGATGCAGTTAATTCCTAGCATCTGTAGCGATTACAATGCGCATGAATATGTATAAATGCATATACGCTTGCAATAAAAATGTGGTCGCACCGGAAATTCAGCAACCCAGCAATATATCAGAGTTGTAGGGAAGGCGGTGAGCCGAGGCGAGACTACACGGTTCCAATGGCGATAAGGCTTAGATTAAACTGGTGTTTACCCACACACACATATTTAACATTCTCACCATCTACACTCGCGACAACGCTTGCTTGGTACTCCTATTTGCATACTTGTTTGTGAAACGATTTGGTCTAGATCTGGACGAGTATACGATGCAAATGCAATTTATACGGAAATCGTACAACACGAAAGTAATTGTACTGCAAATGTTTGCTGTTTTTCTATTTCATTTAATGTAAGTGAAAATTGCATGTTGGTATAGACATAAGTAGGTAGTTATTGACCAAAAAGCTCCCTAAAACCTTGCGCTGCATTGTAAGTTTGAATGAAACTCTGGCGAACTTGAATAGTGTTCTTTATCAATGAAATTCCTTTATTCTCATCGAGTACCCTAAAACGAGTCACAGTGTGACTCGTTGAGAAAAAAAGTCGCAAGGAGTAACAGTGTGACCCGTTGTTGACATTTTATTCTCATCTAGTACCACTGGGTTTAGTTAATTTTGTGTATTTAATGATGACGTTATTTAATATTGGAGATATTAACATCTTAACAATAATTATTTAATACAGCATGACAATAATGTTTTAACCTTACTGCTGTATTTTAACTTTACAAAATGTAGTATCTCTGTGCAGCGTACATTTGTTCAGTCAGCAAGTCCCTGATTAAATGGTGCCACAATCAGAAGCAAATAATTCATGTGTTCCACAGCAGGGCGTGTTTTATGAAGATAGTTATGATTTAGGTGGTCGACAGCCTTGTTTTGTGCTTTGTAATTCAAGTCAACTACGCAATCCCAGTTTCTCAAGCCTATTATGTCATACCCTTTACTACAAAATGTTTGTGATCATTATTAGCCCATTAGGAAATTACTTGTACTAAAATGACCTACCTGATTAATTCAGAATAATAATATCAGCATGTAATTTTAATAAATATGACAAACAAGCTGTGCCCCACAGCTTTCTCAGTACCGTATCTACCAATGACAAACCCGTATTTACAATATTGTATGATAATACGCTCGTGGCCCCGCGGACTCAGTGTTCTGTAAACGATCACTGCAGTAAGCAAGTTTCACTATGGCAGGTTCATGGATGGGTGACCATCCATGTTATCACTTTGTGACATTTATTTGAGCGTTTCCGTGCTTCGGAAGGCACGTTAAGCCGTTGGTCCCGGTTGCCAGTAAAATGGCAGTCGTTAAGTCAAGTTGAAGACTTTATTTCAACAGCAGGCAGTCACAACCTGCGCCTGTCCATTTAAACACGGCAATACGGCTCACCACCTATTACGTGGGACAAATTATACAAAAAGGTGAAATGTGGGCATATAATATGCCTCTGCCTACCCCTTCGGGGATAAAGGCGTGACCATATGTATGTATGTAAGATAATATGGCGTAGTTTTGGATATGAAATGATTTATTGTTGCTAATTATAACTAATATAGAACTAATTTTGTAGTTGTAATATTAAAAAAATACCGAGCAGGACACCAGCCTCTCCTGGCAAACTAGGTCAGATGCCTAGTCTCTCGTTCATCAATAATAGTAGTATACCTGTTACTACTATATTGATGAACGAGAGCCGTATATCATTACTTCCCAGAATAAGATCCTTAATAACAACACTATCGTATGGTGTAATAATATAGGGTGTGTTTTTTCACAAAATCAATGGGTTCGATTCCCAGCTAGGATTATTGGTTTTTCAAAAATCTAATGATGAGATTATAAGTTTTATCAAAATCGGGTTCGTGACTCCTTTGAGCATTTTTCGCTATTCCTTATAGTTTCGGATTTGGCCATCCAATTCCTTCTGAAAAATTCACCCTGTATAATCAATATAATAGAAATAGAGAGATTATATTCGATGGATATACAATTGGTTTAGAGAGAGAGAGAGAAAGAATCAATTGGTTACAAGTAGTTGTAACCAATTGATTATTTCTCTAAATTGAAATTGTTATATAGGTACAGCTTGTTCTGACACCTTGTTAAATTCCAAACTGCCAGTATTCCCATTGGAAGCGCTGCAGCTCTCGCTCGGACACTTTCAATATCGAGGATAAGTTGAGATTTACTCAGCTATGCTTTGTGTACTTATAGAAATAAAACTTTTGAAGATAATATTTTCTCAACAAACAAATGTTCAATACTTTATTATTCTATAATGCAATGTTTGTTGTTTTCACATTGATGTGAAAACAGGATTATAAAATACTTACCTTTACAAGAATATAAACAACTAGTTATTTTACCTATTTGTCACTAGAAGAGATTACAATTACTTATTATTAAAAAAAAATATTAAAAAAAAAACAACAACGAAAAGCTGTTGAAACCCCTTTCGTAGCATTAGTTTTAATTATGACGTATGAGTGGATTAATGAGCTTAGAAAAAGCATAATCTTTTTATGGCTATACAGGAAGGATTAAAGTTCTTAATGTGGTACGTTAAATGTCGTAATATCGTCAATTTGACGGTGACTGACTTGTCATCTTGACTGAAAAGGTGGCCCTTAATCTTTGAACTGTCACCATGTATCGATCCATGTTTTGGCGAGCTATATAATATACTAGCTGACCCGCGCAACTTCGTTTGCGTGATAAATGAAGAACCGCTCGACCGGTTTTGTGCAAACTTCACATGAACCATCTACTAAATAGTCCGAACAAAGCCTAAACATTTGGTTTGGATAGGTGAGCCCGTTCTTGAGTTATAAAATTACAACGAACAGTGGCATTGATTTTTAGGGTTTCGTAGCCAAATGGCAAAAACGGAACCCTTATAGATTCGTCATGTCTGTCTGTCTGTCTGTCTGTCTGTCTGTCTGTCTGTCTGTCCGTCCGTGTGTCACAGCCACTTTTCTCCGAAACTGTAAGGCCTATGATATTGAAACTTGGTAACTAGATGTATTTTGTGAACCGCATTAAGATTCTTATATAAAATTAGAAAAAAAGCAGTAAATTTTGGGGGTCCCCATACTCAGAACTGAAACTCAAATTTTTTTTTTCGTCAATAGCATACGAGTGGGGTATCTATAGATAGGTCTTCAAAAATGATATTGAGGTTTCTAATATCATTTTTTTCTAAACTGAATAGTTTGCGCAAGAGACACTTCCAAAGTGGAAAAATGTGTGTCCCCCCCCTCTAACTTCCAAACTAAGAGAATGATAAATCTAAAAAGAAGATATGATGTACATTGCCATAAAAACTACCAACGAAAATTAGTTCGAACGAGATAGAGCTGGTAGTTTTTTTTTATACGTCATAAACTGCAATTTTCAGTTAGAAAAATCACTACCACTGCGAACGTGTTAAAACATCAATCAAAGTTACAACGAACAATGAGAACTTTTATATTATGTTACTTGCTGCTACGAAACCCTTCATGGGCGAGTCCAACTCGCACTTGGCCGGTTATTATTATATATTATGGATTATGTACGTGAATTGTAAAATTAATCATAAATTAATTAATAATAATCCAGAATAATGGACTGAGTATGATTTTGGATAAGTTTTATTCTGAAGTGATGGAAGCTTTTATATTTGATGACTTCAGCGTGATTTTGTCAAAGAATAAACGGAATAAAAACTTATTTATAGAAAGATAAAAAATGCTTTTATCCCCTTCAGAAACGGAATTATTTAACGTGGATAGCGTATTCGCCTAATAAATCGCTTCACACATTGCTCACTTCAGTTTCTATTTTGGATAACATTAAATTTCTCAGGACTGCCAAAAAGGCTTCGAAAAATACTTCTATTATTGTTATAATATTATGACGTAAGTTTTGTGAGAAAAGTACTTACAGGCGTAAATTATGCTTCTGCAAAAATATTATATAAAACGAGCTCAGTAAATCCAGCTAAAGTTCGTTTTCTGAATTATGAAAAATCTCTTTAATTTCAGGATTAATTAATACTCTTAGTTACATTTAAAGCGAGAAAAGGAAATGCAGCTTAAGACAAACTTGCGTCTTTTTTGCTCTTTCTAGAGCGCTCAGAGGGAATGTGTAAACAGATATTTAATAATTCTTTTGGAACAAGGTGCACGATACTCTGTTACTTAAAGACTTGATTATTATGGACTTTAAGTTTTTATATTACTCAGTTTTAATAAGTACTTAAGTACTTTAAAAATAAAAATTATTAGTTTATTACCAAAAAGTCATAACATACAGTTTGTCTATGTATGCATACGTTTGTATTTTTATGTTGTGTGTTTTCCTGACAGTGACTGCCTTTCATGATATAAAAATCAATACTTATAATAAAACTGTAGAGGGTCGAGAGTCTGTATATGAAAGATATTTTGTAAATTTTGATTGTAGGGCGTTCACTAATCGATACTGAAGCCGAAAATGTAATTTAAACTTTTCATATCTGTCTGTCTGTCTGTATGTATCCCGAATAAGTATCACGCTACTGAATGGATTTGAATGATATTTGGCATAATCTGAGCTTATTATCCGAGAAAGGTATTAGGATACTTTTGATCCCGATATTTTGCGTGGTTCCATTGGGAGAGGGGATGAAAGACAAAACAGTTTTTTAGTTGTAACTTCTCAATGCGTGGTCCGATTCCAATTTTTTTTTGTGTTATAGAGGGAGTACTTTAAGGATGGTTTTATACAAGTTTCAATGTTAAGGGTTTTGTAGTTCAGGAATAAGAGACATCTCAACTTTCGCAAAACTTACAATTCAAGGATTCCTTTGAATGTGAGGATAAATCTAAACGAACGTGTTGGCTTAATCTTTAAGCTCTTTAATAATTAAGCAAACAGGGCAGTTTCATACGCTCCCATAAGTCTGTTGAAAAAATACCTGTTCTTTTATACACCTTATGTGGCGTAAACGCAATTGCGCGGGTCAGCTAGTCTATACTAATATTACAAAGAGGAAAGATTTGTTTTTTTGTTTGTTTGTTTGTTTGTTTGTAACGAATAGGCTCCGGAACTACTGGACCGATTTGAAAAATTCTTTCACTGTCGGGAAGCTACACTCGTTGCGGTGAACATAGGCTATATTTTATTCCCGTATTCCCACGGGAACGGGAACTACGCGGGTAAAACCGCGTGACGTCCGCTAGTACCTACATAATAATTATATTAAAATACATACTTAATACACTATTAGGTATTTAAATGTAGATAGATTTTACTCTTTTTACATTAAAAATCCACAAAAAATGTTTAATTTGAAATGGGTCCATAAGACGTTAATTCATTTATTACGCTTAACAAAATTTATTGTACCAAATGAAACAAAATATACAAAACCTTTGCCAGTAAAAGCACCTATACAGCAAAATTTATATTTAATTACATTAAACCTGAAATTAATTGCTTTCCGCATATTTACCCTTTCTCAGTGAAGCCTCATTATCCAGTCTCTTAGTTTATTTTGTCTAAAGTACCCCTAAAGTATTATTTACCTGAGCCCTTTAACATCTCGATAATTTTGAATTTAAATCAAGTACGTCAGCGCAGGTCGTAAGTCTCGTCATGCAAACCTACATGACATTATCCGCCGAGCTCTTGTCATCACCGGCGCGGCGGCGTGCCAGTTTTCTTGAACCAAATGGTTTGACGTGCGACGATGACAAGAGACCGGATGATATATATTTTTTGTTTTATATTTAGCTCGCCAAAATGATGCCATCGCCTGATGGAAAGCAAACCGCCATCTAGCGACCGGGGTCACTGTCACAGTCTGTAAGACTAGTGGTACCTACTCAAGTTGGCGGTCCTATGATGTGCCTCTTCACGCTCCGCTTGAAGAACCCAGGATTGTAAGAGGAGGAAACACGTGCGCTGGCAGGTCGTTCCAGATTTTTATGGTTCGACAGAGAAACGATCTTTTGAATCGTTCAGTTCTAGCAAAGATTCTCTCCACTGTGTGAGAGTGGCACCTCTGTCCAGCACGCGTTGTTCGGGATCGTAAAGGAGAGGGCGGGATTATCATAATCGGGGGTATGTCATTAGTGCCATGGAAGATAGGAAGACCTTTGGTGTGGGACGCAACTTCCGCTGAGACCTTTGCGCCTTCTCATCTTCCTAGCACCACGGGATACGATTGTGCTGCTGCTCATTCTGCCGAGACTCTTAAACGGCGCAAATATTATAATTTAATTGGTAATTATATTTTTGAGCCGTTCGGTATCGAGATACTAGGTTCGTGGGGCCCAAGTGCACGTGCGTTTTAAAAAGAAATAGCAAAGCGTTTGATCGTTGCTTCTCGTGACCATAAGGCTGGCCTCTTTCTCGCTCAGAAAATAAGCATTGCCATCACACGTGGCAATGCGACCACAGCCAGCCTTAGTGGAACCTTACCAGTCGATTGCAAAGGGGAGGAATTCTTCAACAACTAGACGAGGGTTACGACGGTATTGTACATATTTTGCATGAAACGATTGCTATCTGACCTCCACAAACAATTAAATTGGCGATGTCGAAGTTCGGTAGTTGGAATTATCATAACACACACACGCCTTTCTCCTGAAGAAGTAGGCTGAAATAAAATGTCACATGGTTGTTGAATGTCAAATATCTTAGTTCTTTTATAAAATTTTGGATATAACTAGACAAACAATCAAATGGAAGTCTATTTCAAATCCTTCTAGCAAAGGAAACCTAAACTGTATAAGTAGGTAGTGGGTTTCTATTCGAGTTTATCACATGCAAACAATAACGATGCTATTGTTCTTTCGGTTCTATGCAAAATTCGCTTCACTGAACCCAAATAGCTTATTTCCGCTAAGCCAACGGACTAACTTCACGAATAATCTCAGTTCTCGGATTTGAATGTTTATGAGAAATTTCTGGAGAGTTATGGATCGTATAATTCTTCATTACTGGATGGTAGTTGTTTCAATTTATTCGACATAAAGCTACCTGATATATATGTATATGTACTGATTGTAGGATTAAACTAAATTTGTTTGGTTTTCGTGCTGATGGAAGGTGTTCGAAATTCGCCAAAACCGCAAATCTTACTAATAGATATTATAAATGTGAAAGTTTGTGAGTGTGGATGTTTGTTACTCTTTCACGCTTATACCGCTGAACGGATCGGGCTGAGATTTGGTACAGAGATACATTATTGTCTGGAATAACACATAGGCTACTTTTTATCCCGGGAATAAGTTCCCACGGGAACAATTTTTACGCGGGCGAAGTTTCGGGTATCAGCTAGTAATTCATAAAGGAACGTCGCATTGATCGCTTTTGACACAAATTTAATTATTTTAATACAATACAATAACAATTTTGTACAACAGTAAAACGAAACGGTGTAATTGAATTAAAGCAAGTTATACCAAATTATCTAATGGCTTCTTCAAATTATTCCCAAACAATAGAGTAGCTAATGGATGGCTTTTGTTGACACAATATTATGAATTCCAACAGTAAAAATTATAATGATAATAAAGATAGTGTTATAATGCGTAAGTTCTAATTTAAGCGTGCCAGTGAACATTAATTCAATTCACAATTTGTCACCTCGGTTAAGTCGTGGAATGTCTGTATCGCGTGACGAGGCTATGCGACGCACCGACCATCCTGTCTATTTCGTGAGCTTTCGCTGTATAAATTACTTACAATTTATCCAAGTAAACCTTTGAGAGTAGTTGCTTGAACCTGCCAAATTTAATAGACAGCCGAAATTGTTATTTGTGCGATGTTCAGCGGTTCAGTCACGTTAGTTAGTGATTATTTTTGCCTTTTATGTATTAACTTTGAAAGTCACCATGATAAACTTTACTAGTAATTTTTGTATTTTACCGGCAAAATGTGTAAATTTGCAGAATACCGGAATCCGGTATCAGTATACCGGATTCCGGTATTCTGCAACACAACAGTTCAGTAACTGAAAGTATTAAAATACCGCATTAAAGAAGTGCTATGTCGTTGTAATTATGCAATCAATTATTTCTTCAAAATTTGACTGATGTCATATCTTTCACACACATTATAACATTTCATATTTTTATGACTACTGTCTGTTTCGTATCTTTTTTAATTCATGTTACAATTTAAAATAACTGTTACATTTATAAACACACTAAAATGGCCGTTGTTTAAACGCAAATGGAATTTCTAACATCATTTAATATATTTTAGCATGCAAAGCAAAGCTATATTGTCAATGTCAATGGACTTTAATTTGATGTTTATCACTGACAGTTAATGTTGCCTAACACTTTTTTCGTTATTAAAATAATTACTGCATAAGCTTAAACTAATAACACGCTTTTAAATCGACGAAACTTTATTCACATGAACGATAAATAATGTTGAGGTAACTTTTAATAACTACTAATGGGTTCCAACTGGGTTTCACGCAGATACTAATGGTACGATAGCCATAGTATGTAGATATACCTACACTATCTGTTAACGAACTAATATAAAAGTAATGTATGAAATACTATACCCCACGAACCGATGAGATAAGTATGTTGTACTCCAACTGACTAAACTTTCATGGCTGTAAGTGACCAGGCCGGTTATCTCAAAAGCTAAGTCCTGGATTCTTGACAAGCCTCTATAACAATACATGGCGACTCCTGCTCATTTATTTGGGGCGTTGATAACCCCTGTCTCAACTGACTAGTGCATGAAAAACACGTATGCTACGACGACAGACGAATTTAAAATTAAGATTAAGATTTTGAACCCCAAGTTTAATGATTTTGAATAACTTCCTCACTTTCACTAAGACTACCATACTTTCTAAGATTACACGGAATAAATTACCTACACCCCAAAACTGTTCCGGCGAGCTCTAAATGTCAACATACTGTCGAGATTTACTAAGGCGGCACCAACCGCACAAAAGCAATTATACTCACAATACCAACGTTACAATAATTAGAAGGGAATTAGGAACAAATTATTGCTTGCGAAGAGAAGGTATAATAGCCGAGCGGCCGGGATGGTTCTCATTAGTGTACGTTGGTCCTAGAAGCAGCTACGTTGTGGGCCTGCATTATTCATGCGGACAATATTGCACTGCCGCATCCGTCTATACAGCTTTTATAACATTGTATGCTTATATCTGATGCTGTTCATTAACGTTGACATTTTGTATTGTGTTCGTGTAATAATGACGTCTGACTGGTTGATTAATACTTGTATGGTAGATCGTGATAGATACCTATAGAATATAACATCTATTCGTGCCTGACACGTTGTCAAGGCTTCTGGGTCTGATAGATCTCTCTTGGAGGGAATACCAAAACCTCTGGCCACGCTCCAAAAAAAAACCACCCTTGTGATTTAATCGGTTCTACTCCGAAGTGCACAACTTATCTTGCACCTACTAACAAACTGACTAGGTCGTGGCAAACACAAGGAAAACAAAAACTAAATAACTATATACTAGAACAACAGTGGCAGTCGTTTGTTCTCTAGAATGAAGATTAAAAATAATATTAGAAAATTCCTTCCTCCCTTACCTTTTCTGCTTCAGTGGAAATGTTTGAAGTGATTTAATAAAGAATTTGTATAAAAATTTCAATAGGTACCTAGCAAAAACGCTTTAGGAATGGCAAAAAATGTTTTGGTGTAAAATAAATGATAATTATTCAACGTTTTTAATCCCAATATTTAAATTGTAAATCTTGCCCAGCCCAGATATTTCGAACTCAGTATTGTGACTCACACTCTCATCCAAACAAATGGAAATATAATACTTTTTCTGATACTGGATGCTAAAATCATTACCTTGAATAATCAAATAGCAATATGCTCGAGACTCAGCCAAAGTTTCAACAACGTTTGATGAGCCACGAATTTCAAAGCAGCGAATGCTCATCACAAATTAGCACCAAATGTGAAACTGGCAAACGCAATATCACCGTGGGAATATGAAAGCTCCGCAAGTTTGCAGAGCTGGTTGGCTCAATATTTCGCACGTCATATGAATACGTCACAAAAGCTGACTTTAAACGTGGCTGTGAAAGATGAATAGAGCGACATGCGACAAATATGAATGTAGATAGGAACTGAATACTGTTATTGGCATTAGTAAAGCTTCTGGTTTTCAAAGACCGTAATATAGTTATTGTTGTACAGTTTGAATGTATTCCATGTTATTTAGACCAAACCAGGAAAGGATTTTAAGCGCCAGCTAACCTAGTTGTAGAAGCTACGAAGAAATTATCATGAAATTAATTACACGTCATCGCTGGGTACAACCTGTATGGAAAAACCGGCCAAGTGCGAGTTGGACTCGCCCATGAAGGGTTTCGTAGCAGCAAGTAACATAATATAAAATTCTTATAGTTCGTTGTAACTTTCATTGATCTAAGTGTTAAACACGTTATCAGTAACCTAACCGAAAATTGCGGTTTATGACGTATTAAAAAAAACTACCAGCTCTATCTCGTTCAAACTAATTTTCGTTGGTAGTTTTTATGGCAATGTACATCATATATTTTTTTTAGATTTATCATTCTCTTAGTTTAGAAGTTAGAGGGGGGGACACACATTTTTCCACTTTGGAAGTGTCTCTTGCGCAAACTATTCACTTTAGAAAAAAATGGTTAGAAACCTCCATAGCATTTTTGAAGACCTATCTATAGATACCCCACACGTATGGGTTTGATGAAAAAAAATATTTAGAGTTTCAGTTCTGGGTATGGGGACCCCCAAAATTTACTGCTTTTTTTCTAGTTATATATAAGAATCTTAATGCGGTTCACAGAATACATCTAGCTACCAAGTTTCAATAGCATAGACCTTATAGTTTCGGAGAAAAGTGGCTGTGACACACGGACGGACAGACAGACGGACAGACAGACAGACAGACATGACGAATCTATAAGGGTTCCGTTTTTGCAATTTGGCTACGAAACCCTAAAAACAACGAAATTATTAAGCCTAATCTTTATTTCTAACTAGCGGACGTCACGCAGTTTCAACGACGTAGCTCCCGATCCCGTGGGAATACGGGAATAAAATATAGTCCATGTTACCTGGAGATAGTGTAGATTCTCAAAAGTAAAATATTTTTTCTAATCGGTTTAGTTGTTTCGGAGCCTATTCGATGCTAACAAACAAACAATCTATCCTCTTTTAAATAATATTAGTAAAGACGACCCTATGTTCACTCCCCTAAAACTACAACAGGTAATTTTGCTTAGCAATAAAGTTGAACAGCATAATAATATATTATACTCGTATTTTTTTAAAGTAGTCGTCTCGACTTTGGCCTGAGGCGGTATGCCGAGATGAATGCAGTTGTAATCGAATGTACACAGTTGCCCGCCTACTGTGTGCAGCATATGGTTTGGAAAATGCCACTTGAACGTTCAGTGTATGCCAGTGTCGATATGAATAACTCGGTTTGTAGATTTTGGCAGCCATGACTGGCTTTTCTAAGGACGCTGTTACAGCTTGTGTAAAGTTATTGCACACTGAGAGCAGTACGAATTTCGTACTTTTACCACGGCGCTGACGCGTCCGTAACATTGGATTTTTTTTCTACAGCCACGTCGATTACAGCTGAGACATTCTTAAAATGTAAACTACCTGAAAGACTATGGTCATCGCTGCACTAGTTACACACGTATAAAGACAATACAGACGAATTGAAAACACTTTCTTTTTGAAACCCATGAAACACGAAGACGTAATGTAAATAAAAATGAACACGTTTCCGTTTCTCAGCACCCGTCATGTAATACAATGTGCTTACATCTCAATCGATCATTCTATATCACTCCTCCATTATTTAATAAATGTTAGTTGGGAAGAAATTGGAGAGTAGAGTACACGCTAGAAGCGGTTTGAGTCAGTGGTTATGTACGATAGTTTTGTATCACTTATGTCATGGCAATGTAAACTCGATATAGTAAATAATATAAAGTCAGAAAATATCGAATCAGTTATTGAATAGATGCCCTTACAATAGGACCTATGTTTAACACGTTTAACAAGGACGGAGGGGCACCAATAGCATTTCAAAACTAAATTTCGTGTAAATTTACTGCCTATTTGTTACTCCTATTCTCGATTACAAACATTTCTCGCGAAGAGATAGTTAAAGGCATATTACACCAACATTTCCGAAGTTTTATTATATTTCAGGAGAATTTTCAAGGAACCCATAAGGATCTTCTTCTCCAACTTAGGCTATCTAACGTTTGCCATGTTTCTGACAGCAGAGACCAATAGCATTTCAAGTGCCTTCCGAATCACTAAAGGCTTCAAAATGAAAGTGCTACAAAGGGTTCCCGGGATAATAATTAGGTCGAATGTTCTAAAACTCATTCCAATGCTCTTAAAAATAATCTATGTACTTATACCTACGCTTATGGATTTAAAAGATGCAAACTCATTTGAATGTCTAATCTTATAATATGTTGTATCTTTGTTACAGAGGAATATTATTACAAAACCAGAGACGGTACAGTGACGCCATCAAAAGTTTCGAAAGAGCAATTTACTTCAGACCTTCAATGGCTCGTAAGTACTTCCGTTAATTTAATTATTAAAAACAAAGCCTCCTTGGTATTTCTTCATAGCTCTTACTAATACACTCGAGAGCAATGAATCCGGGTCACTTAAAGAATGTTAAAAATCTCGGAAACTAAAAATGATAGGTTAATGCAATAAATTGTATTTAATAGACAATGTAATACTCCTTAAATGAAAGTAAAAAAAATATGAGTCACCATACATTTTATTAACACAAAATTACATAAAGAAAAAAGTGCTGATCTCTCCTTAAAACAAAAATAGGAAACATGAAATTTTTGAACTTTATTACGATTTTCTTGAATTTTAATACTTCGTATTGCCTCCTCGTGCTTCCATTACTGCGTTTACGCGGTTTGGCATGCTGTACACCAAGTTCCTTATACGATTTTGGGGAATATTCTCCCATTCCTCTGTGAGAGCAATTTTGAGCTCACGAAGCGTGATTGGGGGAGGGTTTCGTTGTTTTACGCATCTGCCTAGCTCGTCCCAAGCATGCTGGATCGGGTTGATATCCGGGCTGCGCGCTGGCCACTCCATACGAGTAATGTTCATCTCTTGAAGGTAGTCATTCACAATCCTACCTGTATGAGGTCGGGCATTGTCATGCATAAATATAGCATCCTCACCTAAATTGACCATAAATGGACCAACGTGATCATTGAGGATTTCTTCCACATATCTTACGCTAGTTAAAGAGCCGTTTTCTATGATCACCAGCTCTGTGCGACTTTCAGAAGAAATTCCGGCCCACACAAGTACAGACCCACCACCGTAGGCTACTTTTTCTTCGATGCATGCTTGCTTGAATCTTTCCCCTGGTCTTCGATACACTCTGTGTCTTCCATCGTGCTTGTAGAGCATAAATTTTGATTCGTCGGAGAACATAACTTTTGACCAATCTTCAATACTCCAATTTACGTGGCTCTGGGCATACCTTAGTCTCGAAATACGATGCCCACGCTCCAGTTTAGGGCCGTTTGCAGGTCTAAGGGGTTTTAAGTTAGATTCAGCAAGCCGACGTCTTACTGTCCATGCACTTGGGTTACTTCCTCCGAGGCGTCGAAACTGATTGGTGAGTTCAGTTCCTGTGAGAAAGCGATTTCGAAGCATGGTGTTCACCAAGTATCGGTCTTCTCGTGCTGTGGTACACCTGGTTCTGCCCGTTCCTGGTCTGCGTAGGTTAGAACCAGTTTCTTCGTAACGTCGGAGAACTCTTTGTACTGTTGACAGCGACACACCGACAGTCCTGGCTGTATCGCGCTGACTCCGGCCGGTTTCCAGCATTGTAAGTATTCTGGTGCATTCTTCAGGCGTAAGCGACATAATTTCAGCTTGATTAATGAATATAGAGCACTATCAACATGGTTTATGTACCCACATAAATGACAGATTACAAACAAAAGCAACACCAAATGCTGTAATTTCGTAGTTCCATCTTCGAAAGTGGCCCTTTTTCAAATTTGATTTTTTTATGATATAACTTTACAATAACTAAGAAGTTTTAATACCTTCATTTAAGGAGTATTACATTGTCTATTAAATACAATTTATTGCATTAACCTAGCATTTTTAGTTTCCGAGATTTTTAGGATTCTTTAAGTGACCCGGATTCATTGCTCTCGAGTGTAATTTGATTGTCTAATCAAATTAATTTGTAAGAAGGTCGGTCGTCTCCTTATTCCGGTTCTAATTTTATTTATTAATTCAAAAATTAAAGGGTTCTCAGAGTTGGGTTCTTAGAGTTTTTATTGTTAAGAGGAAAATAAAATTAATTTTGAACAAAGCTGTTTAGTAATAAGACTAAAACTTCTAAAGGCAGGTAGTTTAAAACGAATATTTCAAATACATATTTCTAACCACTTCAGAGGTTCGTAGTTAGGCAAGTTCCAGGTTAAAACTTGTGTGTTATAAACTAATGGTTTGCTGGAACTAATAATACCAGTAGCACTACCTGTGTCTATATTAACTGTAGAACTTTCGTTTTAAGCTTCTTAAATTATAAATGTGAAAGTTTGTGTAGATGTTTAAAATGTGAGTATGCAACTATGCATGTTTTTTCTCTTTCACGCATAACTACTGATGATTCCCTAAAACTTTTGAACTATTGTATTTCACACATGGATTAGATATACAGGATGCAATTTCTATAAATATTGTGAAAATAGGAAATACGTTGATATTATTTCACGCTACGCTAACCTTAAGGTTACGAGATTCGTCTTATTTACATAAGACGAATCTCGTTAATCGTAATGAAAATAAAAATGTTCAACCTTCCCAATAATTATTAATATTTATTAATAATGGAATGATTTATCTCTTTTACATTCATCAGCGTTTGTCTTTAATTTACTTTCATGTAAAATTAAAATACAAAATTCTATCTCTAGTGGCCTACGTCAATCTTGGAACTTCCTTGATGGCGGACGGGCGTCTCGCTGAAGCAGCAAGTGCGCTTCGTGCCGGCTCCAGGGCCGAAGGTGTCAGGGTCCGAGATCGGCGAGAACACGACGCTGCAAGAGTGTCAGCCCTCGTACAGCTTGCAGCGTTACATTCACAACGAGGACACTGGCATAAAGCCCTTTCAGCATACAAAGAAGCGCTACAAATTCTGCCAGATACAAACACACCGATCGTTGGATGGACGCGACATGTAAGAAAATCTACTGATAGATTATTTACACGTTCATTTCAACAAGCTTTTAAAGTTTTTATAAGCACTCACATGTCAATTTACATTATCATTATACTCAGCCGGCCTTACTTTAATATTTACCCAAAATGTTTAGTAATACTAACAAGCATAGCTATGTAACTTTGGTCGTAAATATAAATGCAAAATATAGATTAAATATTTGCCATCTATTTCACGTCGAATATCTGAGTCTGTATAATAATTCTCTTTTACAGAGTGTCCTTTCAATGGTGGGGGAAATCTATGCACAGTTACACCAATGGCCTTTAGCTGAGAATAGCTTACTATCCGCCTTGGCGGCATCACCACATCATGCAGGGACACATGTCACATTAGCTCAAATACTTGCTAGAAATGTAAGTCTGAAACTATGTAATCCTATTTGAACTTATATGGTCTCTACATTATTTTACTATTATCTTGTTATTTGTATTCGACATCTCGACATTGTTGCAAGCATCCTAGTAACGTAGTTGCTCCTTGATTATGCGGCTTGCAACAGTGGTAAAATAATAAAAAAAACCGGCCAAGTGCGAGTTGGACTCGCCCATGAAGGGTTTCGTAGCAGCAAGTAACATAATATAAAAGTTCTTATAGTTCGTTGTAACTTTGATTGATGTTTTAACACGTTCGCAGTGGTAGTGATTTTTCTAAACGAAAATTGCGGTTTATGACGTATTAAAAAAAAACTACCAGCTCTATCTCGTTCAAACTAATTTTCGTTGTTGGTTTTTTTGGCAATGTACATCATATCTTCTTTTTAGATTTATCATTCTCTTAGTTTAGAAGTTAGAGGGGGGGGGGGGGGACACATTTTTCCACTTTGGAAGTGTCTCTTGCGCAAACTATTCAGTTTAGAAAAATATGATGTTAGATACCTCAATAGCATTTTTGAAGACCTATCTATAGATACTCTACACGTATGGTTTTGATGAAAAATAAAAATTTGAGTTTCAGTTCTGAGTATGGGGACCCCCAAAATTTACTGCTTTTTTTCTAGTTTTACATAAGAATCTTAACGCGGTTCACAGAATACATCTAGTTACCAAGTTTCAATATCATAGGCCTTATAGTTTCGGAGAAAAGTGGCTGTGACACACGGACGGACAGACAGACGGACAGACAGACAGACAGATATGACGAATCTATAAGGGTTCCGTTTTTGCCATTTGGCTACGAAACCCTAAAAATAACATATAATAATAATTATCTAAATATTTCTTTATTTCCAAATCTCAACTACGACGCTGTCAATAGTAATAAAATCACTTAAATTTATTTTTGCCGGTTAGATAAATTCATAGAGTTATTTATAACAGAGAACTCTAAATGTATTTCAGTCTACAGCGGTGCAGGTAGCCTTTACGTAACTTACAAAATAAATGCTTTGTTACAGTCTAGCAGAAGTATGGAGGCTGAAATCTGGTTCAAAAAAGCGCTAACTTTAGCCCCAAACGATCCAGCAGTAAGAGATCAGTTTGGTAAGATAATTTTATCAAATAATATCTAAGTTTAAGTTATATTATCATCGAAGATCTATCGATTACATTGATTGTAAATAGTTTAGGTTTAGTATTTTTTTTGTTCATATTTACTGTCACGATTACGTTAATTTAAATAAGTGGTTGATTTCAAAATCAACCACTTATTTAACTTGACTGATAACGAAATTTATAACTTATCTGGTAATACTTTGTTTATATTGTCGTACGTTAAACTGTTACCGTATCTGAGCTGACGCGACAGTAAAAAAAATACTCATTGTTCATTGTTTTGCTCTAGGTATGTTCCTAAGATCACAACGTAGGCTTAGGGAATCGGCTGAACAACTAGTGACAGCAGCTCAACTGTCACCCAGCGATAGTGCCCGTGCTGCCTCTGCGGCACGTGCGCTAAGAGACGCGCGAAGATGCCGCTCTGCAGAACGCTGGTACGCGCGGGCAGTTCAGCTGAATCCAGATGTAAGTAGAACGAGTGAATATTTTAATAATTATGTATAGTCTCTACAATGTGGGCTGGTTTCTGCTAAGGAGCTTATCCTGGGAGGTGAAAAGTTCGCCCAGACGTACTGGCCCCTAAAAAGGGAAATTGATCGTATAATAAAGAGAATTTCCAAGGGTATGCCTGGCATCCCGACTCTGAAGGAGCACCGTGTGATTTCAGTTGGTTAACGTTCGTTAAAAAATACTGAAGGAGCATTCTCGTAGTTTTTCAATAACTCAGCTCACTTACATTTTAGGACCTTCTTTCAAGCCCCGTGTAGCGAAGGGAAAGAGTACAAAAGGTCACTACCTCAATTTATCTTGAGGGTGTGGCAAGAGGTGACTAAGGGAACACTTTCACAAAACGATCCTTTGCGCAGAGAACGAAATCTCGGAATGAAACGGTTGTCAGTAAAATGACAATCGTTAAGCCATGTTGAAGGCTTTATGGGCGGCGCTAGGATTACCACCTATTACGTGGGACGATAAAACTATAAGGTGAAAATCTGGGCCAAAAATTATGCTCCTGCCTAACCCTTCAGGGATAAAGGCGTGACTATTATGCATGTATGCTTTTAAGACATTGGCTGTAAAACCGACAAGACAATTGAATAAGCAGGTGTGGTAGTTTACTTCACTATAAATTAGGTAGGTTTATATAATACTAGCGGACGTCACGCGGTTTCACCAGCGTACTTCCCGTTCCCGTAGGAATACGGGAATAAGATATGGAGGGGCAACCCATCTGGCTCTCCGAGGACAGCTACCTTTCTGTGGCCGTCCCCTAGCTGGTGTTTCTTGTCCTCTTGTCTAAGTCAGGACGAGGCAGAACACCGCGGTCGTATGATGAATATCTGTTGCACATGTCGCCTTTCTTTCAATTTCACTTAAATGCTCTAAAATAATATTATCCATTGTCTTAGTATCCATGAGTCCATTCAAAAGGTGATAGATCCTACAGAAAATTAATAACCTACTTTAAGATAATTGTTGTTTCCTATAAGTATTTTATTTCTCTTTAGAAGTAAACTCTAATTTTATTTTTTTTCTTATCTATTGATTTTTCACTAAATAAAGTATCGTTTACTTCCTAACTACTTCTGAGAGAAGCTATTCAAAGAATGTGCTAACCAAACATTAGAGTAAATTTAAACGTATCGCTGAACAAAGAGGATAAGTTCAATAGGCTAGAGAGGTTTATTTAAACCGCCAAGAACTACGAAAATTTTCGTTGTGTTTTATTATGCCTTTTATCTTTGTGAGGTGCGGTCAATTTGGTATTAGGTCGATTTTTATTGTATGATTGAACACTCTATTGATTAAAAACTCTTTTCTAATAAAAATAGTGGAAATTTTGCATCTAAGACTCATTTCTTGCAAAGGGTTCTGTTTTTCCACTCTTACCAGTCTGTTAGGACTAAGCGACCCGACAAGATTTTGCACTGTAGTACAACCTGCGCCCGGGTCGGCAGGCTACGGCTCTATAGGCTACGGTTACCAACCTTCCGGTGGGCCGTAAGCTTGTCTGCCACCTAAGTAGTATACAAAATAAAAAAAAACACACTCTTGTTTTAAAGTCAATTTCTTATGCGGACAGATGGACTTTGGTCGGTCTACATCACAGCTAGCCCAAGTCAGCACTCACAATTAACTTCCTACATGGAGTCTTACGTTAGAGATCGGCAACTCCCTGTCGCGCCACAGCTGTCAGTAGAGTTGACGTGCGCGGTGACGGACAATTTGCTTACATTTATTGATCACTTGCACAGATTCAAGCTGGAGTTTCCGCCCTGTGGTTACACTAAACTTCTTTACTGCCTATACTAGTAAATATGGAGGCTGCTCTACTCATTTGCTTTCCTAATACTTGTTACGTCAAACGACCAAACTATGAGGTGCAAGTTCATTTTACATCGAGATTAACTTTCCCGATAGTAGACGAAACCCTAAGAGGTTTGAACCAGCATTATTCCCGCCTCTTGACAAAGCTCTATATTACACTGTGGCCACTTTAATCCCATGAAACGCTCGAGTCATTGTCAGTTGCAGGAACACTATGTATATGTCCATTATTCGGGCAGTTAATGTCAGTCACTCACATCACACTATCGTTTGGAACTATATAATCAGTGTCAATAATTCGGGTCGCTGTTAACGAAATACAGATTGATATCCAATAATTTTAGTAGTCGTTAGGAGTCACGCAAGAACAAAATAACAATATAAAAGCTTTTGTATAATAACTTTAGTCTCTCTAGAAGTCAAATGCAATTTGGTGAAATAATTAGTAATATATTTCATAGGTACTTAATAGGAAAAAGGATAGTGGCGAGTAATAATATTTTTCTTTAACCTCTAGCGGCCCACGCATAATTTTATAACTTCTCGATTACGGCCCAAGTATTTTCTAAAGGACTAAAAATATTTATCAATTAACGCCCAAAAAATAATTGTTAATAAAAGAGGTGTAAGGGGCTTTTAATGGTCTAATATTTACACCAGGGCCTAGAAAAGGTTTTTAAAATGATCGTAGACTACTTAAATCAAGAAATACAATTAGTGTCTTTAAAAGGACTTTGGGCCGAAATTCAGTCATTAATCATCAAGTTTTGTAGGAGATATATGGGTACATAGGCGATAAAAGTATATAAAAGGTTATCAAAATAGATTATAAGCAACTTTTTAGAAATATAGGACTTTAAACGTTTGTAATTAAACCAAAATTTATGTATTGGATTTTTATTACTTAATTATTTTCTTTTGAATCGTTACTATTCTAAGATCATGTATTTACTAAATGCCCTGCTGCGATAGAAGATTAAGAGAAGGCCGATGACTATTGGAGACGTTTTCACGACGACTTTCCCTGCCATAGCTCCTTTCTCTACCACGACCTCTTTGTAAGCCGCATAATTGATGAGTCTGGCGGTACCAAGGGGAAATTCGTAATTCTTGGTCAATTGAGGCACGCCCATTATTGGGTGAGGGCTTAAACTCAAGGTGGGAACTGGCCCTGGCCTTTTAAGTCGTGCAGTAACTATTCTACATCTATATATTGGGTGCAGAAAGTCAAATCAATTAAAATTAATATACTCCGTTAAAGCCCGAAGTCCCTTACAAGGCAGTAAAAACATAAAACTTCAGGCAAGCTACGTCCTGAGTGGAATTCAGAGGGACTATTGCTTTTATACTAATAAATTATAATGAACACTAATTATCCCACGAAAATAAATAATTCGTTCTTTAATGTAATTCAATAGCTTTAAAATGGTGTATGTTTTATAATAAGAAATGTAACAGGTCTAGAATAAAATAAGATTGAATTGTTGCTTACTTTTACGACGTGATAAAAATTGTCTTATTGCACTATTTTCTTATTTTTTTAGGCATAGAACCTAGTCGATTCATTTCGCGACAGACTGACGAGTTTGACAAAGCAAACATAAAAATTCTACGGCGTAAGTTTTCAAATAAAATCAACTAAATGTTTTTGGTCCCTTAAAAAGGATGTGGGCGGTAAATAAGAAATTCACAAAATTGAATTGGGCTGTAATGACATAAGTTAATAAGGGTTTTTGAAAGGACCTTGGGCCGCTAGAGGTTAACCTTGGAATAATTGGAACCCAAAGGAATAATTTAATATAACATTGGCCGCTAGTGGCAAAAACTAAGGTTACAGCAAAATCTGTTTTAGATCTTGCTAATGACCAGTCGACAATAGCACAGTGTTATGAAATGGGTTTGTTCTATTGGATTGTTTGAAATATTCGTTGAAGTTTAAAGTTTTAAATTATGAGTCTAACATTTCAATCATTCAAAAGTCAATCAATAAGATTGACTTGTTTGTTTCAAGCGTCTAAGTTAACGTATCGAATCACCCATCACAGTTCAATGCTAGAATTCTAGACGCATGCTGCCTCATTTATTACGGGAGGGTGATAAGCCTTAACACGATATGGTCAAATTGGTTAGTCGCTATGATTTCTTCAGTTATTCAACAGGTGCACCATTTACGTGTGTCCAGTTTAGCCCGAAGATCTCGGTTTTGCTCCATCGCAGACCGTAAAACTTCTGAAAGCTACCGTTGCATGATCAGATAACAACCTTCTCTCTTTTATGAGTGTTCATGTTTAATCTAGTGTTTATCATAACATAGTTCTCACACATGAAAGTAATAATAGCAAAATTGTGAGCAAAAAGAAATTCAAAAGTATGAATGGAACCAATTGCAGCTGAAAACAAAAATGAATAAGCAAGGGTGAGCTTGCAAACGTGTATAGTGGCGCACCGAATGTACAAAAGGACATCACACACCTTTTATACATTACATTCGGTGCGCTACTATGCCACAAAACTCACTACGAATTCGCAGCATTGACAATATTATAAAATATAAAAGACTAAAAAGACTTTATGAAACAACTGATGTGGTAGGTAACTATTCTAATTCTAAACTATGCAACAACAAAATATTAAATTAATAAATTATGTAGTGTGCAAAGTTTCAAATTAATCGGACGTTTTAAAGGGGATGACAATTGCGAAGATCCCGATACCTTTCAAACTAATTAAATCGTTATAAAATTTAAAATTTCCTAATTGGAAAGCTGTTGAGATTTTAAATTTATATAAATATACTACGTAGTTATTTTGAGCATCTCATGCACATAGAGAGAAAACATATTAAAAGATCTAGGAAGAAACATTTCGGAAGCGAGTAGTTAGAAGTGCGACCCTTAAATGTCTATTTTGATTGAATTTCATTATTTATATTTAATGAAAATACACAGCTCAATATTCTGTGAGTATTAAATTTCAAGTCTTTACTTGTTTTTATTTATTTATAAATAAAAACGAATAAAGGCTTGAAATTTAAATCTTAGGGTATATCGAAATAAAATGGCTTATTAATAAGCCATTTTATTTTATATATTAATAAGGGCACTTATTAATATATAAAAATGGCAAAAAAAACAATTTTGTTGTATGGGAGCCCCCTTAAATATTATAATTTTTTGTTTTTAGTATTTGTTGTTGTAGCGGCAATAGAAACACATAATCTGTGAAAATTTCAGCCCTCTAGCTATCACCGTTAATGATGTACAGTGTCGTGACGGACAGACAGACATACGGCAAACCAAGTCTCATGTATAGGGTCCTGTTTTTTACCCTTTGGGCATGAAACCCTAAAAACGGTTGGGAAAATGGAAAAATGTTTGAGTATATATCGGCTAAAAATTTTAAACCTTTGCAGCGCAACTCCCCAACGCCACTCCTCCCTCCGGCTCGCCTTCTGGATGTCGGAAGTTTTAATAAAATTTCTCCTTCAGTATCCTGGTATTGCCTAAGCACTAATCAACTGGAAGACCTTATAGGTGATAAGCACGCGCACCGCATCACAAGATTTTACATATTATTTTATCCTCAGCTCGGTCGTGTTTAAACTCGTGTCTCAATAGAATGTAACGTTATCGACGATCGTCATAGATTGTGTTTTATGGTTATCAAAACTTAAGACGCCGTCTCTGTGAGTGAGAGAATCGCTGCGATTTTTTTTTTCAAACGGCGTATTTTTATACACACTTTGTGAATATGCATAACACGGTGATAATTATCGCAACGAGAGAGTGTGCAGAAATGACGACGATAATAACACGTAGCCGCGATTTTCTTGATAGTGGAGACGACCCCTTTGAGTCACATCAAACAAGATAATCAAAACTAACAACAGTCTTGTGCCTTGCCTTATCGGTATTGCTACAATAGACATCGTATAAGACGTAAAACCACTTACAAATAATATCAACATTTCAGAGAGGCTGAAATTTATATGAACAATTACCTTTTGAATTACGATGGTGGTGGAAGCTACTCAGTTTTGGCGACCTTTGTACTTCAGACTTGGACAGATTGTGTAATAATATTACAATTTCATTTGACTCGAGGGTATAGTTTAAGGGATACGGTAAAGCCTACCGCATGGACATCGAGACTGCCGTCGGAAACATCAGTGGGAGAATTTCTCCCAGTATAGGCAACTGATTTTCAGCAATGCTCGCAATGATGTTCAGCTCAGACAATAAAATATATGTATACATTTTTAGTATATAAGAAAAGGAGTGCTTTGGACCACCCATGCCACATTACTCATACGTATCTATGGGCTGGTAAAATAATACTTAATTTCTTGTGTAGGTATCGTATCTAATATTTACCTAGGTTATAAAATGATTGGACTATTGTGCAATATTTACGGCTGGGGCTGCCAATTTTTCAATTTTCGAAATTTTATTTGTTTCAATGTGCTTGCTTACTCAACAACCTTCAAGAACATTCTCAGTACAAATGAAACTATACTCATTACTCACAGTAGCTCGCAAAGCGATATTTAAGTTCGTCAGAATTTACATTTCCTGTCTGATTTGCAATGCAATAGGCTAAGCTCGGAGGAAGGAATCAAGGTCAACGTTCAAAATAATTACCTACAATAATGGAAAGCCAAAAAGAATAGTAGATTGTTAACCGAGGGTGGAAAGAATCAATTCCCGAGGTATTTAGACGCCCGAGCGCAGCGAGGGCGGCTATAGTCCGAGTCGGAATTGATTCTTTTACCCGAGTTAAACACTCTACTTTTCATTTCAAATACGAGGAAAATAAAACTAATAATAAGATTCAAACCTTACCATAAAACATTATTACCAATTGTTTTGAATTCTGTTACAGATAAAATAATAACAACTACATTATGTCGACTTTTTAAATTTTAAATATGGAACTCCGGCCGGCCCCATACACGTACAATATTGATTCAATATTTATTTCCATCCGAATATAGTCTGTTCAAACCTCAATAATATGTTCAATTTATTGCTACATTGATCAATATTAGGTATTGTACGTGTATGGGGCCGGAAGAAATTTTCGCTAAGTTCACACTGGCTGTTTGGAAAGTCGCATGGCCGCAGCATTTTTTTTTTTTACACAAATCTCTTTACTATCACAGCTGACCTGTCAGCAGTTATATTTTTAAAGTTCATTCCGGCCCTTAGGTGGGAAGTAATTTGTATGAGTTTTTCCCTCCCTAGGGAGGGAAACAGCATTTTCCACCCAATAGTCAGATCAAGAAAACACTATTTTCCGAGTATGAGAAATGAAAAAGCTCTTTTTCGTGCCAATATTCTAGATTATTAAACTTAGGTATCTCTTTACAATGGACTACAGCTATGTCAAACCATTTCACTAAAATATATTTTTTATTCCAGGACGCTGAGTACCATTCTAACTTTGGTGCAATTCTACATCTAAACGGGAAGTATGCAGCAGCAGCGACATCTTATCGAAAAGCGTTGCAACTCCAACCAAACGATGAAATCACCATCACAAACCTAAAAAGGGTTCGATCACTCATGAGTAAAGAACGTAGAAAATGAAATACTAACGGCCTCAGTTACACGACTAGAAGAAATAGGATGTCAATTGCCAAAAATATTAATTAGTAACGAATACATTTATTTATTTTATGCTTATTTATATAAAATGTGTATGTATTATAGGTAAAATGCTTAGTTAAACATGTTTAATGCTTTCCTTAATGCTTTATATAAAATATTATTGAAATAATTTTAAAATCATTAGTAATTATACACTTTACATTATTATAAAAAACTTGAGAGGTGTCAAGGGACACCCGGATGGAACGAAGTTCCTTTCGATTAAAGTGAAGGAATTGTAATAAAATTTTATTTTAATTTTAAAATTTTATTTTAAGCAAAAACAAAAAGAAAACAAATATAAAAAAAAGTGAGTGCGTGTAACCTTTACGCGCGACTGAAACTGAACAGAGCGAAACTCCTATTTGCTTTGGTGTTGCTCGTAGAGTTCATGTTCATCCCCTGGCTAGCACTAGCACTACCACTATCACTACCACTATCACTATCACTATCACTACCACTACCACTATCATTACTACTATTACTACCACTATCACTACCACTATCACTACCACTATCACTACCACTATCACTATCACTATCACTACCACTACCACTACCACTACCACTACCACTATCACTACCACTATCACTACCACTATCACTACCACTATCACTACCACTACCACTATCGCTACCACTATCACTACTACTATCACTACCACTATCACTACCACTATCACTACCACTATCACTACCACTATCACTACCACTATCACTACCACTATCACTACCACTATCACTACCACCATCACTACCACTATCACTACCACTATCACTACCAAAAGTGTCGTTACAACTTTTCGTGAGAATTTTTTCCGTCTAGCCCCCTTTCACAACGCGCGATAAGGAACTTCGTTCCAATAAATATTCACAGAGTTATTTTATACATCGCATTTTTTTATCACGTTAACATTAATGCAATGCAGAACAAAATATATTAATATTTTCTTTAATAAATGTTTCAGTGTAATTGCACCCGTCGTGACTATGTCTCATTAAAATGTAGGTAGGTACCAGTTATACAGGCGTTTTATATTAATCGGCCATAATACACTACACACTAGTAAATATGTATAAATTTGTTTTGTAGTAGGTTTCAACGAATATTCAGAACTACTGAAGTCTAACGAAGAGGAATAGCAATACAATTATTTCTCCTTATCGCACTGTGCTTTGTTTTTTGTTGTAGCGGGGAATGCATTTGTACACCGTCATCCCAGCCGCGGAGGCTACCTGGACGGTTTGTGGGACTATCTAAAGACAGCACGTAAAAAATAATATGCTAGCTGTACAACTATCGTTTATGAAATAAAATTTTGCTTCACTTAATTTTGGCAAACTTTGCAAAGAAAATATCGTTGTGGTTGTTACCAATATCTCCTGATATTGTAATACTTTTCAAATATATTATTGCGTTTTTGTTAATAATAAAGCGAAGCAAAACTATTTTAATAAACTTGGTTTTGTGTATTATATTGAGGGTCTAAAAAACAACGTCTTAGAAGTAGTTAGAAATTATTGTAAATAGATTTTTACCTCAAAGGTTTTATACGAGTGCAAATATCTAAACATTATTTCTATTAATAATAGAAAATAATGCTATTTTTCATCATAATTTTTGTCTTCCATAACAGTTTGTTTGCTTCGTTGTAATTGAATATAATATAATGGTAAGTTACTGTTTAACAAATAAATTCAGAAAGTTTGTCAGTAAACCACAGATGAAACCCTGAACTACTACTTTTCTTTTATTTATATTATCAACAAAACAAATTCTAAACATTGAAAATATTACAAGGTGAAATGATTTACAAAAGTAGTAAATCTTGGAATTTTTTACAAAATAGGTGACGAACAGCTTATTAGATAATTCCATTTTTGAAGCAGGTAAATAATTAAGTATAAGTTATTAGCACCTGTGTAGGTATCTTTCTACCTCAATAAAAGTATAAAACTTTGCATTGCAGAGTTCAATCCAAATAGCAGTTAAATATTACAAGCTCCTTGCTTGCTAAAATTATTCGCATCGCGAATTCTCGGCTTGAAATGTCATGTAACATTCATAAGTTACTGACAGCTTGCATTTAGAACGTGTCAGGAATAACAACTATAGTATTCGTAATATTGTAAATCAGTACACAGCTGTATGGATTGCTAAGGAATTGATCTGAGAGAAGTGAGGAAAATTTATGTCTAAGTTATATATATATATTATTTACTACATTTTCTTGGAATGTGTCTACTGCCTTTTCTATACAGTACTTATCTTGCTGCAACAACTGAACGAATTGTTACTTTAAGATCATGTTTAGGAGTACAGCGCGGCTACGCAATAGCAATATATCAGACAGTGCCACTGTAAAACAGTACCTGTTTGTTTTTGTATGGACTTCTGTCAACGACAGCGGGGGGCGGTGCCGATTCCGGTGCGTCGAACGATGTTCACTCCATCGATAGTCTTAATGCTGTATTCGTAATTTTCCAAATTGTCGACGTAATGTCATCTGAAGATACTAATCTCGGGTAATCTAGAAAGCTCTGCTAAATAGAATAGCACCACCTAAACATAGGCATCATATAAATAGTACTTATTGCATGCAGCGAGACGTGGAACGTAAATATTTTTCAACATTCGAATAATTTGTCTGGCATTTCACGAAAACTATTAATAATTTATTATAAATTAATGTTGCTATTCATGATTTAATTCAGGTTATTATTAGTTGTCACAATCATGAATTACAAAAACCAAACAATTTTTCACGACGGTATAGATGATTCGATGACATAAATGGTATTTAGCTACATCACTACATACTGTGATTGAGCGCGATATACTCGCGTTGTCGTGGACAGACCAATTCTCATCACTTGCGCCCACCCGCTTCCACCCTATCGTACCGCGCTGTCGCCTTTAGCCCCGCCCGGCGTTAAGGTTAAAAACGGGCCCTTGTTATCTACTCTTATATTGTGCTATTCGTTATGAAAATATTCGACATTTTATAAACATTTTTTAAAAGGGTTTAAGCATTTTAAAATTTGTTCCAAATTAAAATTCATTGGGGAGAAGTTTGTATTATTAACTAAGTATAGTTATTTTATTAAAATAAATAGGCAATAGTCCAATCTATTTTGAGAACAAAAATCTTAACAGAATTTGAAGTCAGTACACTACCGTCGCGAACTCACTCCTAACAAAGGCACTTAAGTTTAGCTGAAGAGTATAAGGAAAATATCAGGAATTACGGGTTCTAGTACCTGTTTATAGTTAAGGTAAAAGATGGAACGATGAATTTTAATGAGAATATAGGCTTAATATTTTACTTCAGCAATAATAAGATTTCACTAATACTTGGAAGCGGCAGTCTGAAATATAGTCACTAATTCTTTTTCTAAGGAAGCCATTAAGTTCAAATATAATATAATAATATATCATTGAATCGTAAATGCTCACTAAATTTGTTCAGTTATAATTTTTATTTTGAAAGAAAATCAGAAATTACAATAATATATATATTTGTTTTGAGTTTCGTAATACCTACCTTGATAACTATTAAGTATAAAAGTTTTACGAAGCGCCAATTTGTATTATTCATAACGATACCTGATAAAATCGAATGAACTCAAGACTTAATACTCTTATTTGCATAGTAAAAGACTTAAATTATACTTTTCTTTATCGTATTAGTTTAAACTATTTTGCGGCAATATGGGCCGACTAATTTTGTGATCAATTATTTATTTTCAAAAGTCTGAAACATATCTATGTCATGTTTGTATAGATATACAACCAGGCATTATTGTTATTATGTATTATAAGTTGTAAAATAAAATATTGTAAATAAAAAAAAAACAATAAATAAGTGGCATAATAAAGTACCGTATAACGATAAAATGTTTTTATACTTCTAATTATTATTTTTGTGTCATTTTACTTCTCACACCTGTGACAATAAATGTAAATTACGCTTTGTAGTTATAGAAAAATGCCAAAATAATATGATTTCAGTTTTGTTGTTTCATCTTAAACAGCTATTTTCAAGGGCGCTTCTGTATTGTGATATGAAGGGTTTTTTCAACGAAATTGTAAATGTGTCATGTAACAGAAATATAACTTTGCTTGTATATATTAGATATTATTAAGGATTTTGCGTCTTAACGCGTCATGTGTAAAGTTGCAGAGGGGCCCTTTAATATTTCGTATTTCAAAATTGTGTCACAAAGTTTACTGTGATTGCACATTTAATACCAAGTTACAGATAATAAAACAGTAATTAATATTAATTCAAGCGTACGTTTTAGGCAAAAATTTAATATAATAAATCTTTTAGAGTGAATACCGTCATAATTATAATGAAAATTAACGAAATTTGGAACCTTACGATTAACAAATAGATTTCATCTTTTGCATTACCTTGTTTTCGGATCGTATAGTACTTACTAAAATATGATTAAAAAATAAAATTCTCGAGAGTATTCTATTTATTAACCTTAACACCTAAAAATATTGAATAACTGGCTTTTTCACTTTACAGACTTAAAAAAATAAAAATATAAATCTTACCAGATTCGGTATTATTTGTGTAATCACGGTATTAAAATGTGATAGCAATATTTCGAAATAAATAAATTGAATAATGTTTTAAATTGAATATTAAAATTTGCAAGGCATAATATTAAATTGTTGTGTATAAAAAAGGTTTTTAATGTGTAAGCTTCTTATAATATATTTATAACACTACGAACATAAAAATATTTTCCATGGCGCCCACTTTATATACAACTTTCGTTCGTAAAAGTTTCAACGAAAATAATACCTGTTTAAAAAAGTACAGATTACTTTTATAAAATTAAAACTTGTTTTACAGTCCTATTAAATTTTCGATCCTAATGGTGCCAGTTTCTATAACTCAGTACAAAATCTAGATACGTATTATGTAGCATACTTGCATTGTAGTTTTTAATTCCCTAGGTATTTCGTAATTATTATAATCTTTGGAGACTACTCTGTACCTTATCTTTATTACATTAAAGGTTATAATGGTAAGCTTCAAAAATGCACTTGCAGTTGTCACTACTAATTTTATTACTACGGTGGGCGCTAGTTGATTAACCTTATACTTATGTACTGGAACCATTTATATTATAAACATTGTTTTGAGAATATAATATTTAGGTATAATAAAATAATATTGTACTTCCATAATAATTACATCAACATTTTTGTCGTAACATTCTATACCTGCTGTAACAGTGGGTGGACTTGTATGTAAACAATTGAGGAATTGTAATCACTATTGTTTTTATTGAATAGTGTTCAGTACATTAACATAAAAGAAATATATCCTTCTACTTTTTATTAACATAAAAAAAAACTGAGCAACTAAGTACATTCATAATATTTAAAGCCATGGAGTCAACGAGGTAATATACCTACTAACAATGTTGCTGATAGTAAGTAGACATACATATTTTCTTATTATGTTCATGCTCTGAACGAATAGTAATAAATATGTACATCATATGTATATTTATGGCGTTATGCAAGTAAACCTGCAAATTCCCAAAGTGATATTATAATATGTTGGTAATTTTGTAAATAAAAGCTTCAATATTTTATTGTAATGTTTCATTTTACTCTGATTAATTCAAAATATACAGCCTAAGGACGTTTGCAACACCGGAGGCGCAACACTCGCGCTGCCGACCCTGTTAAAACCTTCTAAGATCCCCGTTGAAGAACCCCATACTGTAGGCATTTGGGAAGAACGAGTCATTACTGTTGTTGCAGTTCCTCCGGTGTTGGCGAGAATCGTAAGTATTTGAGGGTAAAAATCTAAATCCCGTCTATAACTACCCTTTCGCATGTATAAGTTAATACTTATCCGATAAACCTGACTCTAGTCTGATTGGCAGAGACCATGTGACAATAGAAATAATTAGTACATGAGTAAATAGTAGAATACATGAGTTTCCGTTAGGAGAAAGGGAGAGGGCTCCCAGTCTCTCATTTAAAACCTGATTTAGATTATAAATGAGCCCATGATAGCCAAAGTTCTATTTTTTTTAATAACGTGTAAATATATATACCTATACCTATATATAACTATGAATACTATGGCCTTTAAAATTTTTGTAGTTAAACCATCACGGATCTAAGATTCAATTTTACTCTTTTGAAGAGATCAGAGATTATTAGACCTGGTCGTGCAGCTAGCTAATATTTTTGTAGCGACAAGTAAACAACATGTCTAGCGTCAAACTTACCTACATTGTTTTACCAGAACAATGCTAGTCAAAACCACGTACTTAATGCATATCCGTATGGCATTTATGGAACGTTTCACGTGAGTAACAAAGGAAAGTACCTACCTATTATTACACAGACTAGAGCTCCAAATGATATTAGAATTACCCTTTTCTATAATACAGTTCGGAAATAAGTTTTGGTTGCTTCTGTAGTATGAGGTCTACTACAACTCGCAATCGTAATACCAGCGGCATTATTAGTCATCCTTCCAAATGACTAACGTCAGAGCACAATCAATCAATACATATAATAAAATCGTAACAGGTCGCTGTCTGTACATGGAAGATAAATAAGAAAAAATATTATAGGGGGGCTTTATGAACGCAATAGAACCCAAAACAATGATTTTTAGAATTTTTGTCTGTTTGTCTGTATGTCTGTATATCTGTATGTCTGTATATCTGTTTGTCTGTACGGTTGTGCACGCTAATCTCAGTAACCGCTCAACCGATTGCAATGCGGTTTTTTTTATTGTGTTGAGGTTTGCTCCAGTTAACATTTAGCGTTTGTTTTATGTAAATCGGTTTAGAATTAAAAGAGTTACACTTTTAAGAATCAGATATTTTGAAAATTTTAATTATAGGGGTTTCTTTGAATGAGAGTGAACCTAAACTGGCGTGTTGGCTTAATCATAAAAGAGCTTAATGATTAAGACTATTTTTAAACAATTCAGTCCGCGCCTAAGGCGTGGACTGAATTGTTTTATAATAGACTTAATCATTAAGTTCTTTTATAATTAAGCAAACAGGGCAGTTTCAGACGCTGCTTGATGACTCTGATGAAGAAATACCTATCCTTTCATACACCTTATGTGACGTAAACGAAGTTGCGGGCTCAGCTAGTTTTAGAATATACTCCCCCAGGTGACCAGATTATTTGATATCAAGTCAAATAGGTACGAACATATACTACATAACGATAATTTCTAAATGCATTCAAATTTTACATACATAGAAACACTCAAACTCCGAAACAAATATTCGTAGGTAGATCACATAAATATTTAGTCCATACCGGAAATCGAACCGAGGACCAATCGGTAACACTACCGACTGATTCACCGAGGTAGTCAAAAATAAATCGTCTGTAAGAATTTCAACTTTCTAGATATCACGACTGTGGACAGTGCATTCTCCGTAATTGGTCCAGAAACCTAAAAAAGTATAAAACTGCATGAAAGTTTAAATAAAAAGTTGAATTATTACCGGAGCAGCAAGACTCTCCTGTAATTAAAGGTACAAAGCAGATATCAAAGCTGAACTTTGTGAGTAATATGCAACTTTAAAAAAACTTCAGTATGCAACAAGTACATCAACAAAACTGAATTTACAATCAAAAGAAACGAGAGAGCACAGCGGAGCTTGGTTGAACGGCGTGTCACAGTTCATTAATATTAATAGTCGAGGGCAAAACCCACAGCTACTGCTCTCACTCCATGCATAATTTCACTTCTACCTCCGTTACAAATTTTAATTGCTCAAGTTGGTACGTCACAACTTTGTTCAGTGTTGCACGGACGAATGTACCCAACTCGTTTGTTATTTAAAAACACCCCTGTCCACAGTCACATACGACACCTAGGGGATGTGAACTTTCCGTTCACTGGGAGCATAAATACTGAAAATAACTAGGTAGATATTTGAATTATTTTAAAATAATATCTTTTTAATAAACATTAGGTCTCGCACATTTAATTACTAACAACTTAATATTTAATTTGCAGCATGCAAATTAAATATTAAGATACACAATATATGTACTGCTCTTTCGCTCTAACTTTGCCGCTCGGCTCCATACTAAAGTCGAATTTTTAATTAGACGAAGTAAATTGATAGCAACTAATGTCATTTCTTCCTATAATATTGTGTTTTTTTCTATGACGAAGTGACATTAGCTACTGTCAATTTACTTCGTCTAATTAACAATTCGGTTATACGCCTCTACGCCAGCGGCAAAGATAGAGCGAACGGGTAGTATTTATTTATTTATTCACTTCTCCCACCACTATCATTACAGGTGTGTACACCCAATGCAATATTTTGGTTCATCTTACAATATAATTATAATGTAGTATAAATATAATGTAGTATACATACATACAGATAGTCACGCCTTTATCGCCGAAGGGGCCGGCAGACGCATGGAACCTTGCTGAAATGGTCAGGCGCAGGTCGAGACGACCCGCAGTTGCAATTTTTCAAGCCACCCATAACGCCTTGCACTTGGCTTAACGATTGTAATTTTACTGACAACCGAGTTTCCATTCGAGCTTTCTTTCTCTACGCAATGGGTCGTTTTGCGAATGTGTTCCCTTAGTCGCCTCTTGCGACACCCTCTGGACGAATTGGGTGGCGATATTTTGTACTCTTTTCCGTCGCAACACGGTTACACGGGGCTTTTTTATTTTAATTATTTACTATTGAATAAATGCTGATTATTTTATCTATTTAAGGGTAGAAAATTCATACTTCATTAACGTATTTTGAAATACCTGATAAGTAACTCATAAATAAATCAGTTTCACACTAACATAATAAATCGAACCTCAGCAATCGCATTGGAATTCGTCAAAATGTTTTAAAGTCTAAACTGGAGTAAAACTCTATCAATGGCGAGTATTTCAAGCAAGTAAGCCATCGAAAGATTCCAATTTAAGACTTTTAGAAATACATGAATGAGGGTAAAATTATTTTTTCTGACCAGTCATGGCTGTGTCAATTTAACTTCAACTAAGTTTTTGAATCAGGCAACTCGCGTAAATGGAAAATACAACAAATGTTAAGCCATATTATTAAAACCACCGGTAGCGGAAGATGCTTAAAGGGGGTGATCAATCGGCGAGCTAACGACCTAATCGCTAGGTCGTTGGTTCGTCGTCTCGTGCGTGTTAATAATTAGCGTATAAATGGTCTACTTTCGTCATTAGTGAATTCATAGAGCTACTTAGAATTTCGGTCATGAACAAAAAGCCAGCAAGCAAATCCACCGATTTTTAGGTCCACAGACTAAGTGCCCTAATGGCGGTTTAATTCTTTGACTCGCGATTTCGTTTCCATTCAGGCGGGTTTGCTGGTAAATGGATTACTGCTACCTTAACACAATGAATGTTTTCGCAACACTGAGCTAGTGAATTTTTAATATTTTGTTACCAAGTTTGAGGTTTGATAAAATAATCATACTTTGGTCCCAAATCAAATGTGTCTTTGGACAAAGGTTTGTTTGTTATAACTAACAAAGACGAAACAAACATACTCGTACTATGTTCTTTACTTGACGACTATAAAGATTAACTTACGCGTAGACTTTTATAAGTTCTTCGTAGTACTACGTGTAGGTGGAAGGTAGGCATTTAAGTAGGGATTGTCTTAGCTTTGTAATCCGTCCGACGTCGACGTAATGAAGCTTGGAACGACTTGTGGCGGCTTTGTTCCCGTTTACCTTATCTATGTAGTACCGACAGTCTACTTTATCAGTTTAGTTTATGAAACTTTATTGCAGTTTAGTTCTTGTTTTAAACCAACTATATAGAGTACCTAGTATTTCAAACCCTACACTGTTCTGGGGATCGGACAAATAGATGGAGCGGGGGGATTCTCAAAGTTGGATAGTCACTAAACTTGTAAAAACTATTTGGGAAACGTAAATGTTTTGTTTAAGTCTATGCTGTCCATAATAATGTATCATCAACCTCTTAGTCGACTGATGCCCACTTCTGAGAATAAGTCTCCCCCAAACGTTAGCACAACGTTCGATCCAAAAGTTTTGCAAGCTTAATTAGGGCGGGAGTCATCTGCGGGAGCTCTATCCTCACTATGGTCTATGGGTTTCAGTGATGTTGATCCTGACAAAATATCAATCGAAAGTGTGCCTTTTAAGCCCCAATGCACTCCCCCACATCCACTTTAAATTCATTACCCCAATTGGTGTAAAACAATAGCTATAGAAGATCTGCCCTAGTAATACCTGTAGTAAATTTAAAAGTTGGCATCCCAATATATCTCAAAGTTGGTATCAGTCAGTGAGTGGGTGGTAATTTATCGTGAAACTTTGAACAACGTTTCGAAAGAAAATAAGTGGTATTTAAATAGAGCAACGACTATTCAAGCACAAAAGGCCTGAGGTTGTGTTACTTGGCAGTGGTACACCACTGGGCTGGGTATTAACTATAGAATGTACACGCCCATTGGCACTGCTACAATATGTACTGAATAAACGTTTACAGATACGAGTATTTTACTTTTGTTCTACGTATTTTGGTAATTTAGAACCGTGTGTGTGTCTGCCATAGTGCCTGCGTGAGTGAGTGGGTGTTTATTATTTTATACCATTGAGGTGGCAGACCAGCGTTCGGCCCACTAGAAGAATTGGCGGTCACCGCAGCTTATGAACGTTTGCAACACTAGAGGCACCATACTGACGCTGTCGACCCTGTAAAAACCTTCTACGACGCCTTTTGAAGAACCCCATACTGTAGGGGCGTTTGGAAAAACCGAGGCAGGGAGATTATTCCACAACCTAAACGTGCGCGGAAGAAATTGGATCTAACCGTGCTCTAACACTTCGGACGTGTATGTTTCCGTATATGTGTAATTGTGCGTTAAGGTTTATACTACAAGATATATCAAAATAATACAGCATTTTTTTTAAATAAGCGAGATATAGCGATGACAGTATGATTTGTTACGATTGTATCTACACGGAAATCTACACAATATTTTATTATAAAGTGAAAAAAGACAACTGGGCCCAGACGGGACTTTAGCTCGCAACCTTTGCCTAAACCGGGGATATGCTCTAACCAATTGAGCTACCGAAGTCATACTGAAACAAGTTGAAGTTCCTTACCCTATTGGCAATCTACAATCAATTATATATTACCGTGGTATTAATTCGTCGAGTTCCTGTCGCGTCATTATTTTTCTATTAATATAGAGCCATTGAAATGTCACTTTCTTCCGACACAAAAAATAAAGAAAACTTCTCTTAGTGAGGCGGTAGTGTAACCGCCTGCCACACTGAGCTTCTGGGTTCGAGTCCCAGGTCGAACTAAATATTTGTGTGATCCGTAAATATTTGTTTTGAAGTATCGCGTTTCTTGTATAATTAAATGAATGTATTTAAAAATATTCATAAGTAAGTTTATCAAGTCCTGGGACATCCTTCCGAGGGCTTAGCCGTGGCTCCCAACCATGGGCTGTTGTGCGTTACGTGAGGTTTTTTAGTCGGAGTCCGGCATAGCGTCCATGAGGGTTTTCCCTCACGTACAAAAAAAAACTAAGTATGTTTATCAACTGTTTAAGTCCTGTAACACAGGCTTATGTTATTAGCTTCAATCAATCAATCAAATCAGCCTATAGCAGTCCACTGCTGGACGTAGGCCTCTTTCAAATTGTGCCACAATACACGGTCCCGCGCCTTCTACATCCAGTCACTCCCAACGAACTTCTTCAGGTCGTCGATCCATCTGGAGAGGGGTCGTTCTACCACACGTGTACCAAATCGCGGTCCCCACTCCAGAACTCGTTTGCTCCACCGACTATCGGTTCTCCTACAGATGTGGGCACCCCACTGCAACTTCTATTATATATTATACTAGCGGACGTCACGCGGTTTCACCCGCGTAGTTCCCACTTCCGTAAGAATACGAGAATAAAATATAGCCTATGTTCACCGCAAAGAGTGTAGCTTCCCAACAGTGAAAGAATTTTTCAAATCGGTCCAGTAGTTTCGGAGCCTATTTGATGCTAAGAAACAAACAATCAAATCTTTATATTATTAGTAAAGATGGCGATGTTAAAAAAAAATTGTCGCCCAATATGTCCTACAATTTGTTTTAGCTTTTATGAGAATTTGACATAAACTCATGATCATTAAGTTATCGACTTATGTCAATGTTAATGATTAATCGCTACCGCATAACGAGTTAACACATTAACCAAATTATATTCGAGTAGATTGAGGTGTTACCGTATAATTTAGGAGAGAAGTACATTAAGAAACATTTAACTAGATTAAATTGTAGTTACGTGTGAATGGAACGTGTATTTGAAACAAGTAATATGGAACCCAAAACACTTGTGTTTGAAATACATTTAAACATGACATGATTATTTTGAGATTCATATTGGGAAACGATGTAATCCCTCATTCATGCATAAAATATAACCAGTTTCTCTAGGTATTACATTATGATTATTTTACCTCCTCGTATAACTTCAGAAAGAAGATTTTGGTGATAGGCTTTTTTTTTTGTTTTGATCACGTGAGGGAAAATCCTCATGGATGTTATGCCGGACTCCTACCGACTAAAAAACCTCACGTAACGCCAAACAGCCTATGGTTGGGAGCCCCAGGTAAGCGCTCGGAAGGATGTCCCAGGACAACCAGTATCCTGAGACATTTTGAGGGCTTAAACTGGGCTTCCAGCTGAAGACAGTATCAGTGGACCGTGGGGTTTAAATCATTAAGAGTCTAGCACAGCAATCATGAAGATTTTCCTCAAGTAAAGAAAAAAGGTCAATAGGACTTCAATCTTAAGCTCTTTTTTGATTAAGTAAATACTCTTGTTTCGCACGTCTTTTGAGCCTGATAAAAAAATACACACCTGACTTGCACTCTTAAGTGACGTGAAGGAAGTTGCGCGGGTCAGCTACTATTTGGATTAAATGGATACGTTTGTCTTGTAGTGATTGCAGTGTAACTACTCAATTAATGGTTTCATTGGCGATTCGGATTAAGCGAAGTTCCATTGGGTCTGCAGTCTCATTCGACGGACGCAGCCGATCCATTTAACAATTGGACAGTCAGTTTGACACATGACAGTATGTGCACATGGACGTCCCGTTGGCTGAATGCATTCGAATTCCGTGAAACTGGGATTGCTATCAGTTCTATTAAGCTCTAATTTATTTGTGGTTGCTATATCCAGTTATCTGTGTCTACGGGGTAATCTTAGTACTGATTGAGCTGGTATAAGTAAACCAAAGCAAACTTGACATATTAATAAGCAGAATAGTCATCGACTAAGCTGAAATTTTAAATGCTACTGAATTAACTGGCTTAACCTGTTGTGTTTCGTGGCTATTATTCTATTTATGTACCTGATGGAATATATTTAAGCACTTTGCTACGTCACTGTTGGGGTATCATAGCGATTCTGCGTGAGACCTCCAACTTTAGAGATTAGGTCGGATTTCGTCGACTCTATCGGGCCGCATATTTATAGATCAATGATAACTCCTTTTATAAATTACACTTATAATATTCTAAAAAAAATCTTATTATTTTTTTAACAAAGACCCTCACAAATTTATTGTCTAAATAACGTGAGCTTTTATTTTGCTACACACTCGTAGCAAAGTGTATGAGAAAAATAAAGTTAGTTTTATCCAATAATCAGGTACCTCATACTACTTATAACATCGATATTAGGTTAGCGGTCGGAGAGGGGTGGCCTATTGTCTCAGAACACTCAAGTAGCAAACACAATAAAGCCTCATAATATGTAAAAGGTATTTCATCGTCAAAAGATTTATGCTTGAAAGCTTAATAATTAACAAACTATGTCGACAAGAGCCATTATAATTGCGTAGGTAACATACCCAAGATTGCTTTCAAGAAATATGAGTATCCGTATAGTTTGGTGATAATATTAAGGAGTTAATAATCTTTACCACGTTTTATGAAAGGAGGCTGCCTGTTATAAAGGTGTTTAGTTGCTATAATCTGTTATTAGGTGCTATTTCATTACAAATTAAACTTTGATCGTCATAAAATGTATGATAAAGAGCATAATACGTATATCTTTGTGAAAAATCTAGAAATCCAATACCATTGATCTATTGACTGCCTCGGTGGTCTAGAGGTCGAAATGTGCGACTGCGGATGTGTTCGATTACCACCAGAGACAAAAATGTGTGCAATCCATAAAATGTTAGTCTCGAGAGTTAAGGTGTTTCTATGTATGATAAGTATGTATTTAAAATTATAAATATTCCTGGTCTGATATACCTATAACACAAGCAGGTTAGTCCTAGCTTACTTTGAGAGCAGATAGCGCTGTGTGAAAATGTCCGTGTCCGTGAACTATAATGGATTTTTTAAGCCCTGAGAATTCATTTTCATTTGCTTTTCCTTCCATAAGTAGTCTTATTTTTAAGGGCTGAAAATAAATAAAATCTTATTTTACTTTGACTTTGTTTTCTTTTGAGTTAGAAATGTTATAATTATCACTGACAACAATCATAGCGTGTTACATAAATTAGGTGAGTAGGGTTAGATATCCTTATAATGTAAGATTCTAATTAAAGTTAAAAATAAACTCCTAATTAGATGCCAGGGCGAAGATAACTCGTTTCGGGCCAAATCGTCAGCTCGTTGCGTGACTACCTCACGATTTATGACTTAATAGCCCAGTCCGCGTTAAGTAGGCCTTAGATAAGGTGCTTCTAAGTGATTGTCGGCATTCACAACAATCGTAATTACTCCAAACTACTATCTGCCCCCTAACAACACGCGATCTATTTCATCGTCTAGATAACTTGTGTAAATTGCTTCTCAACTCTATTTTACACAATTGGTGAAATTTTGTAAAATAGGTAGAGTTACGGCACAGTTTCAAAATAAATAGAAGTTATGAAGGAAATAGTGTGCTTTTGTTTAATAAAAGATGAGATTTTTATTTTCATTCACATTTACACACCAAATAGTTATGTTCTTCAAAATAATAAAATAGTTTTCGGATCCAGATTAAATACATTGTGGGCCCAATTAGTAAGCGACATTGAGTAGCGATTCGTTTCTTTACTTTCGTTCGTGATAAAAAAATTGTGCAAATTTTATTATCAGTGACAACCAACGGTAGAGACTATGCTTCTTCTAACTGCGAATGCTTGTCTACTAGATTTCCAAGCAGTGTTCGCCGGTTATATCTTAGTCGTATTGATGAACAACTATATACAAAATGAGTTTGTGTCAAATTTTAAACGTTTTTTTCATCATAGTTAGGTGCTTAGATATTTCAAGTAAATAAAAATTTAAAAATGTATTAATGTAAGTAGGTATTTATAAATGTTCATTGATACGAAAAAATGCATTTTGAGATACGATAATAACTAATGGTGAATAGAAATTACAGAACGTTTCTTAAAACAAAGAAAATGATTTGATTTTAATACGAGAAAAACTACTTTCTAGAGATTTTTTAACTTTGAATACTATTTTGTAATACTGCCTCCCTCGATCTACACTTTTCAGCAAACTGTAGGTGTAGCTTTCAATTCCATATCTTTTGATAAATTCTGCTTTATAATCTCCTTATAGACCTATGTTCTGTACCTACTCATACTTATAGAATTCGTGATTCACGCGAAGTACTTTTTACTTACATGCACCGACGTTTCGGACACATTGCAGCACCCATGGACGCGGTTGATTCCGAAACTAGTTCATACATAGGATCGTGAATGGTGCAAAAAATGGATCAAACCTACCAATCAGTCTACCAAATAGGGTAGCTATAGTAGACTGCTGACTCACCAGTCATCTATTTTGTAATAAATCAGTGCAGTGCAATATACTCTAGGTGAGGCCGCATCGGTAGCCGTAGGTCAGTTGGGAGTCCTGGGGTATCCTTCCGAGGGTTTATCCGGGCCTCCCTACCGTAGGCGGTTATACCTAACAGCCTACGTTACGTAACAGGATACGTGTGGATTTACTCGGTAGGAGGTATAGCTGCATGTAGGATTTCCCTCACGTTAAAAAAAGTGCAACATACTCACTATTAACAAGAAGCCGTAAGACGATCTCACCCGAATGCCCGTCTCCAAAACGTTTATTGTGAAAATGAAAGTTCAATCCGATTGACGTTGTCATTTTTGTTTTATTTCAAACTTTGAACAGATGATCCACGGGACCTAGTGACGTAGTTTAATGCAACAGAGCCACAGACTTCAGACACAAGTCTCGCCATAAGCCCCTCTGCAATCTATTATATAGAGAGGGGCTAAAAGTAATATTAAACATGCATTTGTTTGAAACAGAAGTGTTTCACGTCATAGGATATTCAAGACGAACAGTAACAATGTTTTACGTGAACAGAATTCACCTATAACTGAACTGCCACTGAACAAATGAATATTAAATGCAGTGTAGTTCAGACGTTTATAATGAACTTTATTTCATTCAAAGTGGCTCTTCAATTTTAATTTGTACCTTCACTACAGAGCTAGCGAGACTGTCTCGATGTTTGAGGGAAAGCTATTTAAATGAGATTTATTACCAACTACGACAGTGCAAACTGGAGTTTAAAGTATGTATAATATGTATTTTCGTTGTTCGCTTATAATTTCCTTATTACTTATCAGAACTTAGCAGATTTTTACCTCAAAACAGTTTTAACTTGGAAAAGTACGAGTAGATTAATTTCTCAGTCATTCAACTGTTACACATAACATTGTAAAACCTTATAGGTACCTAGCTTAATTTAATTTCATTAAATGTCCCTCAACTTCGGCAAATTTTGTTAAATCTGTTATTATAGGTAATTGAATTTCGTTAAATTTTCTAAGACTTTTTTTTTATATTTAGCTCGCGAAAATGATGCGGCCGCCAGATGGAAAGTCACAGCGACATCTAGCGATTGGGGGCCACTGTCCCAGTCTGTAAGACTTTAGAAAGCGGCCCTAAAGTTGGCGGTCCTATGATGTGCCTCTTCACGCTCCGCCTGAAGAACCCAGGATTGTAAGAGGTGATAGAATGCAGCCAAAGATGCAATAGTTCTTCCCTGCGCCAATGGCTGTACTATATATGCCCAGAAACAACCGCTAAGAAAAAAAAGATAAGTGAAAACTTAACATAAACTAAGAGGGGAACCTTGTTTTCTAATGGAAACCTTAAACTCTGAATACACCTGATTTAAAGCCCATGAGTACAAATATTTATAAACTGTTGTGAAATCGCCATTGCATAAATAATTCAATTTCGTTTCATGGCTGCCCTTCTAAACAATCCTAACATAACATAATACGAGATGATTGAGGTTTATGATAATAGAAATAAATAAACTTTAGATTCATAACCAATACCAAAGTATTTTTTTGGAGATAAACCACCAACGATGTAAAAAAGGTATTGAAATTTCATGTAGACAAAAAGTAAGAGATCTAACCAAGACCTGTTACTTAAACAAGAGTAGTATTCTCTCGTTTAGGTCAAACAAACAGACTAACAATATTTGCATAAATCACGGTACAATTTTCTAAGTAGCTTGACTTAATCTAGTCCAAGACATTATGTGCGTGTATTCGTTGCCACAATATCACACCTCTTACCATTTTTAGTAATATTGCCACCCTTGATATTTAGGTCTCAACATTCAATATCATAGTAATTTAAAAAGGCAAAGTTAGCGTCCTGAAATCTTACTGTGCTTTGGAAGGTATAGGATACTTTCTATTATCGCAGAATCGTTACAGAAGGACTAATAACTCGATAACTCTCTAACTTATCATAAATTCAATAAAGTATGATTAGGACTTTCTCCCGCTTACTCATTAGGTTGTAGAAGAGATACCATCTCGGTTTTCTAATAGTCTCCAGTATAGGGTTCTTCAAAAAAAAAACTCTGCGAGTGCACATTTTAATACTTTCTAAAGGACTGCTGCAACTATCAGGTGATCGCAGAATGTAGTATCTATGAGAATATTTCAATACTAACGGGGGACGAAAAATGGTATTGTTTGATGTTTTTGTTCAGATAGAAATAAAGGAACTAAGATTTCGGGACATAAAGGATATGTCTGCTAAAGTAGCAATCAGGTACCAGCTCATATTAAAATTAAAAGCACGCAGGCTCTCGGGACAAATATTCATGGATCGCACAAATTTTGTTCCGTGGTGGGAATCGAATCCACCAACCCTTGTGATCACCAGTCGCACTACACGACTACCCGAACATTGAGGCAGTTAATTATATTAATAGAAGAAACAATTTGAATTTAAAGAAATGTTGTACAGAATTGTAAAACTTTATCTAATCAAAACATGTAAAACATACAAATAAGTATGCAAAACCAAATGTAAACACTATACTTAGAATTCAAATCTCCGCACAAATCTAAATAGTTTGTACATACGAGTAATTTATCGTGGATGTGTTGTATGTATTATCAATGTTCCGATTGCTATGCTCCGTACGAGCTGCCACACCCCCACTCACGCGAACCTTGCACCGACATGATATACAAGTACCCTCTGTTTTCAGTGAAAAGTTACGGAATTACTTCAGTAGGATTTTTGTAGGTAACTTTTGGATCACATTAGCTCAAGTATTTTATTTGTAACTGATTGAAGGACACTTTTTTTTTACGTGGGGGAAAATCCTCAAAGGATGTTATGCCGGACTCTTACCGACTAAAAAACCTCACGCAACGTCCAACGGCCTGTGGTTGGGAGCCCCGGGTAAGCCCTCGGAAGGATGTCCCGGGACTCCCAACAGACCTACGGCCGCTCCTGCGGCCTCACCCAGGGGGTGTTTCGGGTGCTATCCCGCGTCTTTGGGGGGTTTCGGGTGTGATCCCGCTTCTAAGGGGGGGGGGGGGCGTGCGTGAGTTGCTCACGTCACGCTGCCGTCATGGGCCTGCTTCTGTAAGGACGGTGAGCGACCCTCTCACCGTCCTCAGACTCCCGGTCAGGATAGTGGAGTGCCCCCGGTGGAGGCCGATAGTCCTCGGCGAAGACACGTCGCCGGCGCCCAGGCCGCCGACTGCGGAACTCGGGTGGGAGAGCTCTCTCCCGCACCCGCCCTGATTGAAGGACTCTTAATTGATGTCAAATGGAAATAAAAAATGCAGAATTCTAAATATATGCAAGTACTAGCTGACCCGCGCCACTTCGTTCGCGTGATAAATCAAGAACCGTTCGACCGATTTTCTGCAAACTTCACATAAACCATCTACTAAATAGTCCGAACAAAGCCTAAATATTTGGTTTGGATAGGTGAGCCCGATCTCGAGTTATAAAATTACAACGAAAAGTGACATTTATTTATATATATATAGATACTAGCTGATGCCCGCAGCTTCGCCCGCGATGGCGCTGTATGTAAAATTTTGCTGAATTTGCTATAAACCTTACGGAGCCCGAGACCTTTCCAACAAATGCAAAACCGTGGAAATCGGTTCGTGCGTTCTAAAGTTATAGCGTCAGGAAGGAAAACCCGACTTATTTTTATATAATAGATCATAGGGTTTGAACTTATATTCAGTTAAATAGGAAACATACATCTATAAAACAAAGACGGGTTTGTTACAACATTTATAACTCAAAAACGGCCGTACCGATTTGGCTGAAAATTGGTGGGGAGGTAGCTTAGAACCAGGAGACGGACATAGAATACTTTTTATCCCGTTTGACCTCGCTTTTTTTTTTCGCTTGTTTTGGTTGATTCACTATTCTGCTGGCGACGTACACCGATAGTCCACGTCCTATGCATGAATATGCGCAATTTTGGTTTTCTTGTTATTGTTGAAAACATATTTCACTCTTTCTCATTTAACGTTTATAGGTGTGTAACATTATTATTTTAGGATGTATTTTTATATCCGCCAACTGAAAGTCATTTTTCATGTCTTTGTGCTAAATTGATTTATCTATAAATCATAAAAAGCAACATAAAATCATACGATAACCTTTTTTAGACCTCGCTAGTTCAATTTTTGTAAGTTTATCAAAAACATAATGTACTGAAAAACTATCTGAAATCTGATGTGGCCTCCATCCATCATAGGGGTGACAAGGACGAGGGCTTGTCGACCCTAATCGAACCCTATAAATATAGCCAGTTATGCCCTTACATGCACATACCACATTTCGATATTTTGACCTGCAAGTTTCCGGATTCTGCACATTTTCAAAGTGCTAGTTATTTCAATAGAAGAAAAGTACTGTATTTTGTGCATTTACCATGTGAGTCCATTTTTTAGATACATTACTCAGGTATGTCAAATAAATAATCATTCAAGCTGGTACCCTTTAAGGCCATACCCAGGGCTAACGACCTTGAGCATATGGGCGATATGACTCGCCAACATAGAGTAGCGCAACTACAGAGACATCAGAGTAAAAGAACTACGGAAGAAGAAGAAAAATAGTAGCGGAAATGCGTTCCTCGCTTCACCAAATAAACAAGAAGCTGTGAGACGGTCTCACCCGACTGCCCCTCTCTAAAACGTTTATTGTGAGAGTTCAATCCGATTGACGTTATCATTTTTGTTTTATTTCAAACTTTGAACAGATGATCCACGTGACCTAGTGACGTAGTTTAATGCAACAGAGTCACAGACTACAGACAAAGTCTCGCCATAAGCCCCTCTGCACTCTATTATATAGAGAGAGGCGAAAATAAATTAAAAAACAAAGGAATTTCAATTTTCCTTTGTTTTTAAGTGTAGTAAAAATACACTTCAAAAAATGTGATTGATTATTACGTAAAATTAAATGTGACGAATTCACAAAGACGAATGTTCATATATTCATTGTTTTACGTAAATTATTACAAATCCAGACAAGAGGGGTCTTCCACTCGCTTAAAATTTTTGTTACTTTTGGAACAAAATTTCATTTCATTTTATTATAACAAACAAAAATAGTCGTAAACGCAGTTGCGAGGGTCAGCTAGTTATGTATAAATAAGAAGCGCTCGTGGCGTCGTTTTGTAAACGATCACTGTAGTAAGCTCATTCACTATGGCCAGTCCTTGGATGGATGGCCATCCATGTGACCACTTTGTGAAGTTATTTGTTCGTGCCGTTTCCGTGTTTCTGAAGGCACGTTAAGCAACGGCTGAACGTGCCTTTCGAAACTTACGGGCAACCAAGACCAACGGGTCTTGGTTGCCCGTAAAATGGCAGTCATTAAGCCAAGTAGAAGGCCTTTTTGGCGGCTTGAATAATTTCAACAGCAGGCAGTCACAACCTGCGCCTGTCTATCTCAACACGGCAATACAGCTCACCACCTATTACGTGGGACAAATTCTAAAAAGGTGAAATGTGGGGACATAATAATATGCCTCTGCCTACCCCTTCGGGGTTGTCCCCGAAGGAGTATGCAGATACATACATAAATACATACATAAATATGTATATTATGTATGTATGATCACGCCTATAAAGGCGTGACCATATTTATGTATGTATGTAACTAGCTGACCCTCACAACTTCGTTTACGACGCTTAAGGTGTATGAAAGGGGAGGTATTTCTTCATCAGACTCAGCAAGTGGTGAGTGAAACTGCACTGTTTGTTTTATCATAAAAGAACGTACACGTCGAGAGCGTGGACTGAATTGTTTTAGAATCTATTCTAAAATAATTTATTTCAGTTCACGCCTTCGGCGCGGACGAAATATTTAACTCTGGACTTAAACATTAAGCTCTTATGATAAAGCCAACACGCCGGTTTAGATTTACACTCACATTCAAAGGAACTCTTTAATTTTCTAGGTTTTGAGAAGTTGAGATGTCTCTAACTCCTGAACTTCCTCGGATCAATTTTCATTCAAATCAGTAGTTTCGGCGTGATACGTATTCGGAATACAGACGGACATGAAAATTTTAATTTTCATTTTGGCTCAAGTAGGTATCGATTAGAGAACGCATTCTTTTTTTTTAAATAGCTTTCATGTTCAGACTCTCGACCCTCAACAGTTTTATTATTATGTATAGATATAGACTAGCAAGAAACTCGGCGGGTTATTCTTTTTAGTGCTCTGCTTACTATAATATAGACTTAAAAAATCATAACAAATTGTTTGAGAATCCAACAGAGTCCAGCAGATCATTTCCAGACTTACTTGTCTAGCAAATAATTGAATTCGAATTCGAACCTGCGTCTTCTGGTTTGCCGGACCAGACGGCCTCACCATTGGACCAACGAGACACTGCTCTCGACCGTCAATTCCTTCACTTTATTACTTTAACCAAGTTGCCGGTAGATGGTGCCTACGTCACCCCAAGACGTAATAAGCTGAAAAAATTGACGGTTAATATAAATAAATAAATATATTCACGGACATTTCGCACAAGGCTATCTAATCCCAAAGTAAGCTAGGAATGACCTGCTTGTGTTATGGGTATAAGACCACGGATACTTATATACTTTTTGAATACATACATATTTTACATAGAAACACCCAGACTCTTGAGACAAACATTTATGGGTTACACAAATATTTGTCTCCGGTGGGAATCGAACCCACGACCTCCAGCGCCGCAGGCGGTATCACTTCCGACTGCGCCACAGAGGCAGTCAAGTTGAGACCAGTGTCTCAAAAAAAGCAGTGTGTTAATAATAACTGTAATATAAGTATTTTCATCAGTTAGCTAATATCCCTTAGCACAAAGTTATAATAGCTTAAGTTGTGTGCGAATGTCCACAAATATTTCTTCATTTATTTATATTGAAATGATTAATTACCGCTTACAATATAAGCATGACTACCTTTCGAAGTAATTTAATAAAACAATACGAAAAATAAGTTGAAATGCATTATATTCTCATGTAATGCAGTATGCATTGTGTAACTCGGGTTCTGGCTCTGTTACACGCATTAATCTGTACATGAATGAAAATATAACATTTTACGAGAATATTTTGCAGACCAGAGCGACACACGTCCGTCTAGCAACACGACTCCCCCCGCACTAGATTTTCGGGCGAGCGCGGGGAAGCAAGCAATGTAATGTATTCTTTGAATACATTATTAGTTATAATTAGTTAAAACTTATAATAATTCAAAATTGAAGAAAACCATTTTAGAGGTCTATGTTTTCTTTAGTCTCTGATATAAATTTTATTATTATTCATTAATAAATAGATGTCATAAAACGTCTTCTTCTAAAAAAATATGGGCTAGTTCAATGATGTTTTGCTAATTATTTATAATAAATACACAATTTCTGATAAAACCATCTTTTGACACACATCTTTTAGATTTAAAATCTACTTTTGGCTGTCATTTTTCGTATACTAATACCGAGAAGAACGTCTTTATTTGCACCTCTTTTTCGCAAACTTTGTCAACCACTCCCCTTAATAAGAAAAGTACATACGTAGATATGTATGTATTAAAATTTTTAAGTTTCAACACGTGCGCAGTAAGTGATTCTAGTGGCCAACAGAATACTACTACTTTCTCACTCTCTCTATCAAAATGATATAACTCCTTGACGGAAATTTAGTTCCAAAGATTGAGAGTCGCTATCGTATGATATAACTTAATCTCCTAGTCCATGAGTTCGGTCCTTAGATATGGTTTTAGGAGGAAGGACACACGGCTGCAATTCTACAGTACATCAGCCATTGATCCTTGACAAATTCTAGCCTGAATTTCTTGAGATTGCATCTCCTGCAAGATGTAGATTTCTTATCTGTTCCAATATTGTCTACGTATTGTAACAATATAATAGTCTGAACGGTAACCTAACGCTAACCTTACAACAAAATTACTAAAGAACAAATAAAACTTATGTATCGAACAAATACTAAAAGGTAATATTTGCTTTATAGAATGACTGAGTAACTGTGTGAGGTACTTTACCCACATTTACATACGCACATACATACCTTTCAGTGGGTTATTAAACACGCCGTCGCTTGAGTAAACATCGTAAATCACACAAAACTAGGGGCTTTGTACACAGAATTTGCGTTTCTAATTTCCTCCAATGTACCTACAAAGATAATGTGCATAAATATAGTTCGTAGTGGTACATTCAATTTCGTCTGTTTAAGTCACTGAATAAGTACAAACTGCTTCTCATTTTGTCTGCCCAATGTTTGGCTTATGGCTCTTCGAATGATAAAACATTTCATCCCATAAAGATTACATGACACATTGTTTGTCCGTGATGGACTCCTAAACTACTTAACCGATTTTGATGAAATTTGCACACCGTTTGTAGTTCGATCCAACGTAAGAGTTCCTTTACTATTTTTTTTTGAAATCCTGCATGGCTAAGGCCGGGAGTACCGGGTTTGATCAATCGTGTTCAAAAATCAAGTCCTTCTCCTGCAAATCAAAATCCAGTTGATAATTTATAGCAGCTTTTATATCTCCATGCATACATACACGTAATTATTTGTCCCGCATTTATCCCCGAAAGGGTATGTAGAGGCATATTCAACGCTCACTTTTCAGTTAATGTTTTTGTTCTACGTTTCATGTAGTTAGTGTCGAGTCGAATGCCGTATTACGTATTCGCTGATTGTGAATACCGCCGTACCCTAGTAGTTACCTGTACCTGCCCATAAGACTTGACAAAACTCGACTTAACGACCGCCTTGTTACTGGCAATCGCGATCAAACCTTTTGTCGAGCCTCAGAAGTACGGAAAAGCTTCTCTATGGCAGTGGATACTTTTGCGAACGTACCCCCTTAGTCGCCGGTAACCACACCGTGTCAGGATGACTTCAATTCGGGTTGTACTCTATTCCGTCACCATAAGGCTGCTGAATTCATATCTGAACAACATTTTCTACAAAATGTGTCGATTTGTTTGATTTGATATTATAAAAAAACATACATCAATCGTAGTTTTTAAACGTAAATATACTTACGTTTAAAAACTGACTTAGTCAAACCCTAAGTCCAACTACCGAGAGTGAATAAATTTCAATAGGAGGCTAGAGTAATGTCAATTAAGTCCAATATGCTTATCGCTAAGTCACGAATTCTGTATTTTGACTTTTGTGTTAATATTTCAAATGATATTGACATAAAGTAAGTACTTATTTGAGATTTCAGCGTCCTCTCAAAGTTTTCGGTAAAAAATATTTTTCACACTTGGTAAATGAAATATGCTTCTCAGGCTTATAGAGTAAGAAAAAGGGCATGGGACCTGAACTACTTTATGCAGTAAAATCCTCCAAAATAAATTAATTTATTGAGCTCACGTAATCTTTTTGGGTATAAACCGTATAAACGAATCCTATACACCAATAAATCACTAAAAATATTTTAAGATGGTTAGCAATCTCCAGGGTTACCTACCACTTAATTTATAGGGACGTTTTATAGCCTCGAGGCGTGATTTATATCATAAACCTAGTTTTATGTTTTATTTCTTTTGCAGTGACTCACTTGACCGCTAAGAACGACTTTTACAAATACTCGAATCACGTATGCTGTAGGGCATTGTGCTATTTTAATAAAAAGAATAATTTTATTATAACGAACTGGAATTTATTGAGTAGAGTCTCAGTGAACGAAATATTAATAAAAGTATTAACTTAAGTAAAATGAGCAATATTAGCATTTTGTAGAACTTTTTCTCAATAGATGTGGAATTCTATGGGCGGTAACGTAGGGTTTTCCACACTCGAGAAAGCGTTGCCTGAGTATTGAAGACCATTTTGTAATACGGTCCTAACTCTTCGGGCTGGATTTTAGCCGGTAATAGATACAATAAATAAAATACATTTTATTGTGAGAGAGACAAGGACTTTCAGGAACCTTAGGCACGGTACGTGTAACCATAGTTGGAAAATCCATTGAATCTAGGAATATACCTAGATAGTGGAAAGAACCGGCCAAGTGCGAGTCGGACTTGCACACGGAGGGTTCCGTTCAAAAAATCGACGAGTATGCACGTTTCTTGTATGGGAGGCCCCCTTTTTTTTTTTTTTTTTTTTGTTTAACGTGAGGGAAAATCCTCATAGGATGTTATGCCGGACTCTTACCGACTAAAAAACCTCACGCCACGCCTAACAGCCTATGGTTGAGAGCCCCGGGTAAGCCCTCAGGAAGGATGTCCCGTGACTCCCAACAGACCTACGGCCGCCACTGCGGCCTCGCCCAGGGGATGGTTCGGGTGCAATCCCGCGTCTATGGGGGGTTTCGGGTGTGACCCCGCTTCTAAGGGGGGGGCGTGCGTGAGTTGCTCACGTCACGCTGCCGTCATGGGCCTGCTTCTGTAAGGACGGTGAGCGGCCCTCTCACCGTCCTCAGACCCCCGGTCATGGAGGCCGATAGTCCTCGGCGAAGACACGTCGGCGGCGCCCAGGGCGCCGACTGCGGAACTCGGGTGGGAGAGTTCTCTCCCGCACCCGGCCCGCCGCCTCCTTCGCGAGCATGACCTGCTCGCAGAAAGAGGCGGCGCAGTCTCACTTACTCCCGCTGGAGAGCATGGCTCGCACCATGGCCTCGAGCGAGAGAGTGTCCACGCCCAGACCCACTACGAGGACCTGGCGCTGTTGTACCCACGCCGTGCACTCCACCAGAGTGTGGAGCGCCGTGTCATCGCTGCGGTCCTCGCAGTGCTGACACTCGGCCGTGGTTTCCCGGTGTTCTCGCCACAGATACCTACCGAAGCTACCGTGCCCGGCAAGTATCTGTGTCAACCGGTAGGAGAGAGCACCGTGTCTTCTCTCCAGCCACTCGTCCATGACCGGTCTGACGGCCGCGATTGTGGCGAATCCCCCCTTTGGTTGCTCAAGTCGCACCTTCCATGTCTCCATGGTTTCCTGGTGGAGCAGGGTCCGCTGGGCCTCGATTTCTCGAGACGCAGGCCTTTGGCCCCGCTCCAGCGCCTCCTTGCGCCATCTGAACAGTGACGCAAGGGCTCTCGCTTCCAGGTCCCATGGAGGGGTCCCGGCTAGGAGACATGCCGCCTCACCGGAGATCGTGCGGTATCCTCTTATCACCCTGACGGCCGTCACTCTCTGCGGGCTCAGCAGTCTAGCCTCATTGCTGGCCGTCAGGGTCTCCGCCCATACGGGAGCCCCGTACAAGGCCATGCTTCGCACGATCCCCAGGTACAGTCTCCTGTAGGGAGCGTTGGGTCCCCTGATGTTGGGCATTAGCCGCGCGAGTGCGGCCGATGCTCCCCTCAGTTTTGGGACCAAACTTCGGAAGTGATGTCCGAAGTTCCACCGGCCATCGAGTACGAGCCCCAGATACTTCATCGAGGGCTCGATGCCGATGCTGACGCCCCCTACCTGTAGGCTGGATCCCGCAGGTGGCCCCATCCGAGGTCCGTGGAAGTAAATGTCTATTTTGTTTTCAATTATTTATATTTAATGAAAATACACGGCTCAATATGCTGTGAGTATTTCAAGCGTCTACTTGTTGCCCGGCAAAAAAACTCGTTTATTTTATGAGAGCCCTCCTTAAATATTATTATTTTTATGTTATTTATTTGTTGTTATAGTGGCAACAGAAACACATGATTTGTGAAAATTTCAGCTCTCTAGCTATCACAGTTTATGAGATACACCCTAGTAACGGACAGACAGACAGACAGACGGACAGACGAACAGACAGACGGACAATGAAGTCTCATGGGTACGGAACCCCAAAAATCAGTGCTGAAGCATCGCAAAGACTGGCCTGAGTAGATTGTTGCCAATGCGACCCATTTATTTTAGAAGGATAGCTCTATTTTTTTTTAACGTGAGGGAAAATCCTCATGGATGCTATGCCGGACTCCTACCGTCTAAAAAACCTCACGCAACGCCCAAAAGCCTATGGTTTTTTTATGGGAGCCCCGGGTAAGCCCTCGGAAGGATGTCCCAGGACAGTAGGATAGCCCCACAAGGAATTTTGGTACTTACTTGATTAATATAAGGGCGGATAACTTACATATTGACTACTACTTCCAGTTAGTATGAACCCCTAAAATAGGGGAGTGCACTTACGAGAATATTTTAAAATTCCGTGTGTGAACCTACATAATTAGTGCCATGAACTACCCCATTTACTACTGAAACAATATTCAACTACAATATTAAATATGCTGACAGTCCCAAGTAAGTACCTAACTAAGACAGCCTTTGTTCGTATTGCTAGTCTTTGTGGGTTTTACAATCAGCAATATACACTCGAGAGCAATGAATCCGGGTCACTTAAAGAATCCTAAAAATCTCGGAAACTAAAAATGCTAGGTTAATGCAATAAATTGTATTTAATAGACAATGTAATACTCCTTAAATGAAGGTATTAAAACTTCTTAGTTATTGTAAAGTTATATCATAAAAAAATCAAATTTGAAAAAGGGCCACTTTCGAAGATGGAACTACGAAATTACAGCATTTGGTGTTGCTTTTGTTTGTAATCTGTCATTTATGTGGGTACATAAACCATGTTGATAGTGCTCTATATTCATTAATCAAGCTGAAATTATGTCGCTTACGCTTGAAGAATGCACCAGAATACTTACAATGCTGGAAACCGGCCGGAGTCAGCGCGATACAGCCAGGACTGTCGGTGTGTCGCTGTCAACAGTACAAAGAGTTCTCCGACGTTACGAAGAAACTGGTTCTAACCTACGCAGACCAGGAACGGGCAGAACCAGGTGTACCACAGCACGAGAAGACCGATACTTGGTGAACACCATGCTTCGAAATCGCTTTCTCACAGGAACTGAACTCACCAATCAGTTTCGACGCCTCGGAGGAAGTAACCCAAGTGCATGGACAGTAAGACGTAGGCTTGCTGAATCTAACTTAAAACCCCTTAGACCTGCAAACGGCCCTAAACTGGAGCGTGGGCATCGTATTTCGAGACTAAGGTATGCCCAGAGCCACGTAAATTGGAGTATTGAAGATTGGTCAAAAGTTATGTTCTCCGACGAATCAAAATTTATGCTCTACAAGCACGATGGAAGACACAGAGTGTATCGAAGACCAGGGGAAAGATTCAAGCAAGCATGCATCGAAGAAAAAGTAGCCTACGGTGGTGGGTCTGTACTTGTGTGGGCCGGAATTTCTTCTGAAAGTCGCACAGAGCTGGTGATCATAGAAAACGGCTCTTTAACTAGCGTAAGATATGTGGAAGAAATCCTCAATGATCACGTTGGTCCATTTATGGTCAATTTAGGTGAGGATGCTATATTTATGCATGACAATGCCCGAACTCATACAGGTAGGATTGTGAATGACTACCTTCAAGAGATGAACATTACTCGTATGGAGTGGCCAGCGCGCAGCCTGGATATCAACCCGATCGAGCATGCTTGGGACGAGCTAGGCAGATGCGTAAAACAACGAAACCCTCCCCCAATCACGCTTCGTGAGCTCAAAATTGCTCTCACAGAGGAATATGAGAATATTCCCCAAAATCGTATAAGGAACTTGGTGTACAGCATGCCAAACCGCGTAAACGCAGTAATGGAAGCACGAGGAGGCAATACGAAGTATTAAAATTCAAGAAAATCGTAATAAAGTTCAAAAATTTCATGTTTCCTATTTTTGTTTTAAGGAGAGATCAGCAGTTTTTTCTTTATGTAATTTTGTGTTAATAAAATGTATGGTGACTCATTTTTTTTTTACTTTCATTTAAGGAGTATTACATTGTCTATTAAATACAATTTATTGCATTAACCTATCATTTTTAGTTTCCGAGATTTTTAACATTCTTTAAGTGACCCGGATTCATTGCTCTCGAGTGTAGTTTCTAAGCAAGATACAGATTATTATCAAACTTACTTCGGAGAGTTGTTACCTGTAAGTTTAGGGTCTGCGGGTTTTATTATCAGATTTCAATTTGAAACTCAGTCAGTACCTAGATTATAATCCTTAGAACGTAGTCCACCTCTGTTTGAATGCGATAGGTAAACTCAAAAACTACCTACATAGCAAAGCCAGAACGCTAGTAAATAGTATTTCAGAAGTAGGTATGTTCAGTGATTTTCATCGATTAGTATTTTTACACACTAATATAAAAATATATTATGTTACTAGCTGAGCCCGCAACTTCGTTTACGTCACATAAGGTGTATGAAAGGAAAGGTATTTCTTCATCAGAGTCATCAAGCAGCGTCTGAAACTGCCCTGTTTGCTTAATCATAAAAGAGCTTAATGATTTAGACTATTTTTAAACAATTCAGTCCGCGCCCGGACTGAATTGTTTAAAAATAGTCTTAATCATTAAGCTCTTTTATGATTAAGCCAACACGCCAGTTTAGGAATACTAACATTCAAAGAAACCCCTACAATTAAAATTTTCAAAATATCTGATTCTTAAAAGTGTTATAACTCTTTTATTTCTAAACCGATTTACATAAAACAAACGCTAAATGTTAACTGGAGCAAACCTCGACACAATAAAAAAACCGCATTGCAATCGGTTGAGCGGTTACTGAGATTAGCGTGCACAACCGTACAGACAAACAGATATACAGACATACAGACAAACAGACAAAAATTCTAAAAATCATTGTTTTGGGTTCTATTGCGTTCATAAAGCCCCCCTATAATATTTTTTCTTATTTATCTTCCATGTACAGACAGCGACCTGTTACGATTTTATTATATGTATTGATGATTGATATTGATATTGATAAAATTTTCTAAAACAAAGTTTCAGTCAAAAATCCTCAAGATTCGTTCATAAATGCGACAACAATGCTCATCCCTTTTCTTCTCCCATTTTCTCTTCTTTCAAAAAAGCTTTTGACAAAAATTGTATTTAAAATCAAAGAACACTGGCACACGTGTTCTTTGATTTTGTGAGTTTGGTGAAAATCGGTTAAAAAATGCGTCCTCTCGACTGGAACTGACAAACACACAGCCATATGGACGAAAACAAAATCGTCCATACTATTGATTCGGAGATTCTCGCTTACTTCGCTCGCTCGGTCAGGTCTTTTTTTTTGTTTAAAGTGAGGGAAAATCCTCATGGATGTTATGCCTACCGACTAAAAAACCTCACGTCACGCCCAACAGCCTGTGGTTGGGCGCCCCGGGGAAGCCCTCGGAAGGATGTCCCAGAACTCCCAACAGACCCACGGCTGCCACTGCGGCCTCGCCCAGGGGGTGGTTCGGGTGCTATCCCGCGTCTTTGGGGGTTTCGGGTGTGATCCCGCTTCTAAGGGGGGAGGGGGGGGGGGGGCGTGGGTGAATTGCTCACGTCACGCTGTCGTCATGGGCCTGCATCTGTAAGGACGGTGAGCCACCCTCTCACCGTCCTCAGGCCCTCGGACATGGTGGCCGATAGTCCCCGGCGAAGACACGTCGGTGGCCCCCAGGCCGCCGCCTCCTTCACGAGCATGACCTGCTCGCAGAAGGAGGCGGCGCAGTCCTACTTACTCCCGCTGGAGAGCATGGCTTGCGTATGGCATGTGACGCTCGGTCAGGTCTAGAAAAATATAAATGAACTGTTGACAGTAACCAGTAGCTAGACAAAAATTGTATCTAAAAGATTTAATGAATCCTCAGTAAGAGCTATGAAGTCCGAAATTCTTCAAATTCTCAATAGCCTTCACATATATACATAGTTAAGCCTGTATCATCTAAGGGCTAGGCAGAGCCAAAGTATAGGCCCACATTTCACTTTTTGTCCCACGTAATAGGGGGTAGGCCTATTGCCGCGTTTAAAATAAATAGACACAGGTTGTGACGAAACCTAGTTGAAGTCTTTCGAGTCGCCCATAAGGCCTTCAACTTAAAGACTGCCATGTATACTGACTGCGAGACCAACGGTTTTACGTGCCTTCAGAAGCATGGAAATGTAAAGAGAGACTGGTCGAGTAATAAAAATTAGATCAACGTGGAAAGTATATACACAGAAATTAATTAAGCATGATTTGCTGCTACATAGTCCGAGCGCCGGTAACCAAACTTGGTAAGGTAAATTTATATTGCACGTGGATGTACACAGTGTATGGTTAAGGCTTGGAGATAAAACATAATAAACAATCAAAATTTACAAGCAAGAGCAGCCTCCATGTTTACTTACTCCTATACACTGATGATATACCTTGTAGTGGTAACTCAGATAAGGGCTAGGTATTTAACTGGGATGATGTATGAGAGTAATTTGTAAATGAATAGCAGCTGCGTTGGAACATTCCCATTTAAAGCCGCGCCCTCTACTACGATTTCCTAAACGACTATGTAGCAGCAAAAAAAGACAGCAGAAGGTGGATCAGGATGTGCTTCATTGTGTTATTTTTAAAGAAATTTATAGGTTGTTATAACACTAACCTATTGTGGTACAAATAAAAGTTATCGAGAAAACAAGGGAATTATAGTCACAAGTAAATTGGAACTAGACTGAAAAAATACAAATAAAACGTTCATTACACAATGTAACAACTTAGTGTTGAGAACGATGATTCCACAGAATAAATAATACAGGAGTGATTTAAATCTCTCTCTTAAAATTACAATCATTATTATAAACCAAAAATATTTACTATTTTCGATAAAGATTGAATGACTAAGCGAGCGGAAAAAAAAAATTGCAATGTGTAGATAAGAAGCGTCAGACAGCCTTCCGTTGAGCGACTGAACTTCATAACAATGTGTAAGGTTCTATGTAGTGGTAAATAGAGTTAATTTCGTAAAATTATTTTCAAACTAGCTGTGCCCGCGACTTCGTCCGCGTGGAATGTAAAAAAAAAGTAGCCTAAGGTAATCCTTATTACATAAGCTATCTGCCAGTGAAAGTCCCGTCCAAATCCGTCCAGCCGTTCGAGAGATTAGACGGAACAAACAGACAGATAGACAACATTTTTAATAATAAATATTGTGGCATGTGTACCGTATATACCTACATTCATACGCGGTATGAAAGCGGTTATTTTAATATTACAAACATACACTCCAATTTTATTTATTTGTATGTATAGATTTAGATCCGCCAGCATGCATCAGATTTGAACGGACGTCACTTTTATTATTTCTGTATGTATACCTACTTTGTTACTAATATATAGATTAGTTTCTATTACTATTATTCTAATCATAATAATTGCGGAATAGGTATAGCAGCCATCTTCATAATCAACTACAGTAAAATAGGTGATTAATCATAGTGTAATTTAATTCAATGTAATAACCGCCTGGTTGTGGCTGACCATGCTTTTGTAGTAATTACTTAGCTGCCACACCCAACAATACACAAAGTAATTATGTGGTCAGTAACTACACTTGTGTGTGTATCTATTAATGTCGCATATTATAATACAGGAATTGAAATTGCCTTCATGTTTGATTGATTGCATTGCGCCAAAGCCAGCGAAATGAGTTTTGATACTGCATGTCAAAGGGGAGCTGAAACCTATTTCTGTTTTGTTTCTGAATGTCGGTGTTGGTATACTGATGTCCCCTTGTTTTGTAGGACTTGCGTCTATATTAACATCATGTATTAGAATTACAAAACACACACACACTCACTGAAGCTTGGACTGCGTGTTATCAAATCTATGTAATTTACTTTTGTTGTAATCTTTTTTGTGTTACATGAAGTTCTGTTAAAGTTTTTACTCCGACAAAGACTAATTACTAGCCCTAGTATTTAAATAAAACAATACCTTGCGGCAATGTTGACTGGTTAACATAGATTCGTACTACCTACCTTATTCCACCTAAGAACTCGTAGATTAGGAAGTAATTTTTGACAGATGGTAGATGTACATACATACATACATATGGTCACGCCTTTATCCCCGAAGGGGTAGGCAGAGGCATATTATATGCCCACATTTCACCTTTTTGTATAATTTGTCCCACGTAATAGGTGGTGAGCCGTATTGCCGTGTTTAAAATGGACAGGCGCAGGTTGTGACTACCTGCTGTTGAAATAAAGCCTTCAACTTAGCTTAACGACTGCCATTTTACTGGCAACCGGGACCAACGGCTTAACGTGCCTTCCGAAGCACGGAAACGCTCAAATAAATGTCACAAAGTGATTACATGGATGGTCACCCATCCATGGACCGGCCATAGTGAAAGTTGCTTACTGCAGTGATCGTTTACAGAACACTGAGTCCGCGGGGCCACGAGCGCTTCTCTCGTCATATGGTAGATGTATGTTTAGTAAAATGTTGAATGTGTCGAAATTTATGAGTGTATGATATACAGCTTGGCAAAAAAGTCTAGAAACGGAACTAATATTTTGCTGACAGGCTACATTGTTAAAAAGCTGCCAATAACGTCACATATGTCTGTCAGTAAATGACGGTATATAATTTAATTGGTGGGTTTTATTGAATGTTGTTGACAACTGGATACTGTTTGGTAGTTCTTTTTAACGGGTTGCCATATGAACAGCACAGTGGCTCCTCTATAATTTTCTTCTCTTTTCTGCCATGTCATGATCATGCCTTTATCCCCGAAGGGGTAGCATATTATTGACCACCACGTTTTTAATCTGTCCCCATAGGTCGTGAGCCGTATTGCCGTGTTTAGATGGACAGGCCCTGGTTGTGACAGCCTGCTGTTGAAAATTTTGAAGCCGCCTAAAAAGCCTTTACTGCTCGTTCGCTCTAACTTTGCCGCTCGGCTCCATACTAAAGTCGAATTTTTAATTAGACGAAGTAAATTGACAGCAACTAATGTCACTTTTTCATACAATGTTGCGTATTTTCTATGACGAAGTGACATTAGCTACTGTGAATTTACTTCGTCTAATTAACAATTCGGGTATACGTCTCTACGCCAGCGGCAAAGTTAGAGCGAACGGGTAGTAATTTAACTTAACAAGTGACATTTCACTGGCAACCGGGACCAACGGCTTAATGTGCCTTCCGAAGCACGGGAACGCTCAAATAAATGTCAAAAAGTAGTCACATGAATGGTCACCCATCCAAGGACTGGCCATAGTGAAAGTCGCTTACAACAGTGATCGTTTACAGGACACTGAGTCCGCGGTGCCACAAGTGTTTCTCGTGAAACATATGATTAAAATTAAAACTGTGATCCTCTAAGTTTCTGCATAACATCAGTTTGCACTCCCGTAGTTTCTAACCACACACACTTCATTTTCATGGTTTTAAGTGACCAAGCTTCAACCTTTCCTCAAGCAGCCCATAAAAGGAAGAGTTACATAATTTTAAATAGAATCGTTTGAATTGTGGTCATTTTAAAAATGTATTTAAAAGTTGCGACATAAAAATAATAATCTTAATATCAAAATGTCATGCCAAGCGTGCCATGTGCCAACATTCCTGAGAATTTATTTTGTTAAAAATGTTGTCAACGGAAGGAATAAATTATTTCAAATGTTTGACCAGTTTGACGAATAGGCGACGATAAATTCAACTACTACCCGTTCGCTCTAACTTTGCCGCTGGCGTAGAGGCGTTTACCCGAATTGTTAATTAGACGAAGTAAATTGACAGTAGCTAATGTCACTTCGTCATAGAAAATACGCAATATTGTATGAAGAAGTGACATTAGTTGCTGTCAATTTACTTCGTCTAATTAAAAATTCGACTTTAGTATGGAGCCGAGCGGCAAAGTTAGAGCGAACGAGCAGTAGTGTACCTATCTGTGTTTGTTTGTGTCGATTGTGATGTGATTTTACATGTCCGGAAGCTGACGTATTTGAGATGATCTTCGATATACTCGTACCTTAGTCTTTGTTGTAGGATAATTATGTAATTAAATAACTATTATTATGTATCACTCCAGAGTTAAGCGCTCGTAGCTCCGAGGAATCATTATTCAGTAAACGGTCACTGCAGTAAGAAACTTTCGCTTCGGCTGGTCCTCAGATATGTGGCCATTTTGTGACTTCATATCCGAGGACCAGCCGAGGCGAAAGTTGCTTACACAGCCTTCGCAACAGGTGGTGCGTTTTACGGCCCGTGAGGTAAGTATTTTATATGGCTGCCATAGAAAAGTTATGAGAAATCGCAATTTTAAGAACATCAGCCGACGCCGCGCGCGCCGCCCGCAATAGGTTACACAGATGCCAGAAACCGCGCGCTGACGCATATTACACAATCGACAGGGACGAATAAACCATTAAATTATGTGGGACGAAAACTATAGTAGACGAGTGTAGACGTGTACCATACCTCTTAATACCCCTTTCGACGACAAAGGTGTATTATGGGTATGTGGTTTGTTATAGCTCAATAATAAAAAACACTTTAATGTTTTTTGAAATGGCTTTATAAAGAGATAGCCTTGTCGCTGTATTATCTGCTAGATAACCTAGGGTAAGATAGAACAAAAAGATAATCAGAGCACTAGTAATTATTGCAAAATAGTGAACGAAAAGGACAGGATTGCACTATAATGTGTTTCTGCGTGTGTATGTGTGTAGTAGGGAACAACAATTTGTAGTGGTAAAAATAAAATACCTATTGTCTAATTCTTTTAAAAAATACAACTTAATCCACGATGGTTTAAAAAATAAAAAAGTAAATAAATTAACTTAACTAAAATATAATTTACTCTATGTTTGTGATTAATTTTCAAATTGAGCAAAAAAACAGCGTAGGCTTTCAGGACATAGCCACCTGTTCTTAATCAATCTTAAAAAGTTTTCTCCATTCTTCGACTAAGGTCCATAAATTCCTTTTTTCGCAAAGAACTGAAACAAAATCTAAGCAGCTGGTACTCAGTCATGTTTGAAAGCTTTTACAGTCGAAAATTTTTGTAGAACTTTAATCTTGTTACGAAAAGATTCTGTTCGTAACAAGATTAGTGTTCATCAACTAAAGTGTGTGTTACTTACTGAATGAAATAGGTAGGTTTTATATATATATATTTAGCTCGTCAAAATGATGCCCCCGTCCGATGGAAAGTCACAGCGACATCTAGCAATTTCGGGCCAAGTTGGCAGCCCTATGATATACCTCTTCACGCTCTGCTTGAAGAACCCAGGATTGTAAGAGGAGGGAAACACGTGCGCTGTCAGGTCGTTCCAGGTTTTTATGGTTCGACAGAGAAACAATCTTTTAAATCGTTCCTTTCTAGCGAAGATTCTCTTCACTGTGTGAGAGTGGCACTTCTGTCCAGCACGCGTTGTTCGGGATCGGAAAGGAGAGGGTGGTATATAATTAACAAAAGAACCTAACACTTTAGTTGACTTTGTAAAATTCAGGTAGCTAGATTGAATTCACATTTTTGGTTTTCAATGTTACATGCAATAAGTACAACTACAACAAAAAAGTCAGATAAGATTAGTTTTACTTGTGATTTAATACGATTTACAATTATTAGCTTTCGTATTTATATAATTGTTTATACTTAATTCACAACTGTAAATATTTAAAATTGGTACGGCAGTCATTGTATATTAAACATCAGCATAGCTTGAATAATGACAAATAATTTCTATCACGAAGTCTTGCGGACACATCGCTACAATAATTTATGAGACATGGGTTCAGCACATCTCATCTTGGCAAATTTGATCTATTTATTAATAGACATACAACGCAACCAGTAAGATTATATAAAATCTATTCTAATATCTTACTGATGTTGATGTGTGGATGTTTGTTACTCTTTCACGCTGTAAAGGATCTGGGTGAAATTTGAGGCGGGTGGCGGCAGACTGAAAGAATCGGGGGCCTGCTATTTTCCGCGGACATTTTTCTTGACTCCCTACAAATAATTTGCATTTCCAGCCCGATTCTCTCCATAGGGGTTGACTTTCTACCATAATATCCCCCTTCTGTTGCTCACGAACACACTGTATTGCGCGTCATGTAGAATTGATTTCTTCAAAAATATCCTCAATCTTCGTCCACGCTCCGAATGATGTGCCATGGTTGTGCAAACTTACGAAATTATATGAATTCCTTTCTACTGTGCACAAGATCCCAATGAAACACGGAACCCGACTCGTCCTTGATGAGAATGTATATGGCATCCAACATAGTCTTCCTGATGTCATCGTACAAGCAACATTCTCAGAGTGTGAGATCTCGGCTTTCCTCTTCTCCATCCCCGCAGAGGCAGGCTGCAGGGTCGCAGAGGAAACAGGTGCTGTACAGTTGGTACAGGGGTGGATTATGGTCTGGAATAACACTTGGGCTACTTTTTATTCCGGAAATAAGTTACGGGTAAAAAGTTTAACGCGGGCGCAACAGCTGGTACTCTCTAGTAACAATATGTTTAAAGGCAATTTGTTTCTTAGTCCTTCTACCATCTGTTGAAAATCCTGGAGGCATTCTTTCGAGGGCTTACATAGGGCTCCCAATGATAGGCAGTAGTAAGGAATGTGTGAGAAAAATATGTTTGTATGTCAGTAGACAAGGTCTTGCTAATTTACAAGTATTATAGAGAAATAACGGTAAAGGAAAACTCTCCACCAGTCGCACAGCACCAGATTTTATATTTAGAGAGCACATGTCGAATAAATTGAAGACTTAGGAAAAGGCCGGTTCAAGAGTAACCTTTTTAGGGTTCCGTAGCCAACTGGCAAAAACGGAACCCTTATAGATTCGTCATGTCTGTCTGTCTGTCTGTCTGTCCGTCCGTGTGTCACAGCCTCTTTTCTCTGAAACTATAAGGCCTATGCTGTTGAAACTTGGTAAGTAGATGTATTCTGTGAACCGCATCAAATTTTTGTATATAAAACTAGAAAAAAAGGAGTTAATTTTTGGGGTCCCCATACTCAGGACTGAAATTCAATTTTTTTTTCATCTAACTCATACGTGTGGGGTATCTATAGATAGGCATAGACTTATTACACGTTATAATTCTATGTAGATAGGTCACGCGTTATAATTCTATGTAGATAGGTCTTCAAAAAAGTTATAGAGGTTACTAACATCATTTTTCTCTTAAGTGAATAGTTTGCGCAAGAGACACTTCCAAAGTGCAAAAATGTGTGTCCCCCCCCCCCTCTAACTTCTAAACTAAGAGAATGATAAATCTAAAAAAAATATGTAATGTACATTGCCATAAAATCTACCAACGAAAATTGGTTTGAACGAAATCGAGTTAGTAGTTTTTTTTAATACGTCATAAACCGCAATTTTGTTTTAACATCAATAAAAGTTACAACGAACTACAAGAACTTTTATATTATGTTACTTGCTGCTACGGAACCCTTCATGGGCGAGTTCAACTCGCACTTGGCCGGTTTTTCAATGTGTCAAATGATTAAAAACTAAATAGGTCCACAACCTCACTCAGCAAAAAATAAAATAATTACGGGATAGTATTTGGCAGGGCAACCATCCGTTGGGAGAGACTGGTGCGTTGCAGATAATACCGGCAATGTGGAGGTATTGTTCAGTACAACAATAGTGGCACTTACGTGAGCGCTCTTATCTCGTCAACCACCTCGTTTGTAGCGGCCGACGCCTACCCACCTGCATAGCCGAGATATTATTACTGACGGCAACATACTTACGGCTTACTATAGTTATAGAAGTCTTTTTAATTTTAAATAGGCATTTGGGCTTGGCATTTCATTTTGCAGTCGTTTAACATACTACATTAAAGATCTAACTCTGTTTTAAATTCTTACACAGTCCAGAAAGCCGATGCTTAGCCTTAAATAATAAATAAATAAATATTCACGGACATCTCACACAACGCTATCTGATCCCAAAGTAAGCTAGGAATAACCTGCTTGTGTTATGGGTATCAGACCACGGATATTAATACTTATATATTTTTAAATACATACATATAATACATAGAAACACCCAGACTCTTGAGACAAACATTTATGGGTCACACAAAGATTTGTCTCCGTTGGGAATTGAACCCACGACCTCCAGCTTCGTGGCGCAGGCGGTATCACTACCGACTGCGCCACAGAGGCAGTCGACTTTTATAAGAACAGTAAGCATCCAGTCCACCATTATCAAGCCCTCGGGCATGGAGACCTGTGGGCAAGTCCTGGGCGTATTGCAGCAGAACGTTAAATCAACTGAGGTTCGACTGAAGCGAGGATCGACACAAACCATGAAGTAACTTCTTGTCGAACTACCCTCCTTTAATGTTACAACGAAGAATAAGGTCAGCGCACACCACACTCACTATGTCAGTTTTTATTGGCACAGTTTTACGTTCAAGTTTATTAATCACTGAATTCCACATACCAGAGAGCTTATATCCATCATCCTTATTGAAATTTTTGTGTTTTTTTTTATGTTAATGACTTCACACACCATACGTGGATAATAATGGCGATCAGTGGAGAGGACTTTCGGTTGGTGAAGTTCGATCCAGTGATTACTGCCCGTATCGAGGTGTTCTGCTATTGCCAAATTGTTCAACTGACGGTTTTTCACAGCTGCAATGTGTTCTTTGACCCTTTCCGCGATGGTCCGCTTTGTTTGGCCTATGTAGGAACCACTGCAGCTGCAATTCACGTTGTAGACACCTGGTGTTTGCAGAGGAATGACGTCCTTTGGTGCTCACAGTGTACTTAGATCAAACCGAGCTCTCCGGTATGTGGAATTCAGTGATTAATAAACTTGAACGTAAAACTGTGCCAACTAAAACTGACGTAGTGAGTGTGGTGTGTCGCCGGCCTTATCCTTCGTTGTAACAATAACGGAGGGTAGTTCGACTAGAAGTTACTTCCTGGTTTGTGTTGATCCTCGCCTCAGTCGAACCGCGACCACGGGCGCTGCAACGTGCAACGTGCTCGAAACGTCGGAGTATGTAAGTAAATTTATTTCGCGAGAAGCCCCGAGTTCTTTAAAGTATAAGCCCAGGGTGGAAACTCCATACAAAAATGTTCGTTTTCACCCACACTAATATACACGTAATGTGAATGCTTGAATCAAGCTTGAATGTGTGTGTGAGTATACTAGGGACACTAGCTGGACTAATGGAAATTAAATAATAAGGAACAGAACGCAATCTCATGTATGTAGGTACTTTTTTTTCAAGTCTACCCTCGGCTAAGCACAAATTAAACCAAAGCAATAGCACAAAGTACGTAGGTAGTAATACGTAATGCAACGCAGTGACACTCTCTCAAGTACTGACACGGCAAACGACACTTAAATTTTGGTGGGGGGATGGGGAAGCTTACTCAGTGGGAGGCAGGGAGTTGCCGATCTGTATGTAATACTATTATATTATCTTTGGTATAAGTGTAAAAAACCGCGATAGTTTAAAAATAAAGGAAAAACTATTCAATATCCTACTGTACTCATTTATACCGCGGATATGCTTCCTACAAATGTCATTCGCTATTTGAAAACACTTTCCTTGTTAAACAGCATTACGGTAACCTAATTTGTAAACGTACAAGAAAGTGTTACTTTACTTACTCATAAATAGTCCCACAAGACAATCGTATCAAATATTTCTGGAACAATAGAAATTGCTCTTAGATCAATAACCGTCTGTATCAATGACGTCAATTGTCATTTGACCGTGCGATACACAATAAGTGAGTGTATGTAACTGAATAAGGTTGTTAAAGTGTCAGTAGAATAGAACCTCTTGTACGTATCGGACACAGGGTTTGTCCATTAGCCTGATTACGGTCAAAATGTTCGCCCTCTGGGGAGGCTGCGGCCAACGGCTTCCCTTTCTCGCCAAATGGACGTAACTATTAAATTTCGTCTCTTACTTAGCTTCCGATATGTATTTCACATTACTTACATAATAAGTGAAGTAGGTACATTTTCATGTGATAAATATCTTCGATTTAGATAATTAATATAATTATTACATTTTTATTTATTTTGTCGCGAAACTACATTGAAACAGAAGGGTTAGAGAATAGTAGTTTTCGATACAAGTGTGGGATTTCTGTTATTACAACGAGTTACGACAGGTGTTGACCCGAGCCGAAGGCGAGGGTAGACAGTCGGAACGAGTTTAAATAACAGTCCCACACGTTGTATTGAACAACTATTTTTAATACAGTTGCGAAAAAATTAAGCAATGTTATAAAATAATAAAAACACAATAAACCTGAATATCCAAAATGGCGCCAGCCGTAAAAGAATATATACCTTCATAAGAGAGACTATGGCAGCGCACTTCATACAGCCAACTTTTTTTATATTTATAAATTTAATTTGGCCGAAACTTATATTAATTTATGCTTAAATTTGAATTAATATTACTTTTGATCTGATATTAAAACAAGTTAGTGTCTTTTTTAGAAATATTTGCATGAATCACAGACATTATTTTGACAATTGGGAAAGAAAACGCACGAGTGTGTAATTGCCCACATCCCGAACACTATACGTCCCTGTAATACGCCACTTTTTGAGCAACTGTATTAAAATAGTAGTTTTCGATACAAGTGTGGGATTTCTGTTATTACAACGAGTTCTGACAGATGTTGACCCGAGCCGAAGGCGAGGGTAGACAGTCGGAACGATTAGAAATAATAGTCCCACACGTTGTATTGAACAACTATTTTTAATACGGTTGCGAAAAAATTAAGCAATTTAATGAAATAATAAAAACACAATAAACCTGAATTATTCACAATGGCGCGAACCGTAAAAGAATATATACCTACCTAAGCAGAGACTAGGGCAGTGCACTTCATGCAGCCAACTTTTTTTTATATTTATAAATTTAATTTGGCCGATACTAATATTAATTTAATGTTTAAATTATATTAAAATTACTCTTAAATCTGATACTGAAACAAATTAGTAGCTTTTTTTTAAGAAATATTAGGTGCTTACACATCAAATTGGCGTTTTTCGTACTGGCCACTTTAATTACGATTTTCTCCTCTTTGGTAAGGAATTCCAAATTCAAATTTTCCCAGCTATTTACTCATGTATTTATCCTTCGATGACCGTCATTCATTTGTTTTTTTCTTGTTTTTTTCTGTTTGCGTCACTCATTTTACAAAATGGAAAACTTAAAATATCGCATTATTTACGAGTACGAGTTCCGCCGTGGCACTAGTGCTGCGGAAACGACTAGAAGGGTGAATGATGTGTATGGCGGTCATGTTGCAAAAGAAAACACAGTTCGTTTTTGGTTCCAACGTTTTCGTTCAGGAAATGTCGACCTGCAGAACAAGCCCCGTGGACGGCCTGAGACTCAAGTTGATAATGAAGTATTGAAGGCTATTGTGGAAGCGGATCCATCGCAAACCACGTCCAAGTTAGCTGCAGGCTGCGGTGTTAGTGATAAAACTGTTTTAATTCACTTGAAGCAAATTGGGAAGATTAAAAAGCTTGAAAGGTGGGTACCTCACGAATTGACTGAAGCAAACCGGCAAAAGCGCGTCGACTGCTGCGTTACATTACTGAACCGGCACAATAATGAAGGTATTTTAAACCGAATCATTACCTGTGACGAAAAATGGATTCTTTACGATAATCGAAAGCGCTCAGCGCAATGGTTGTATCCTGGCCAGCCAGCCAAATCCTGCCCCAATCGAAAATTAACCCCAAAAAAGTTACTTGTAAGCGTTTGGTGGACTAGTGCCGGTATTGTTCATTACAGTTTTCTCAAATCTGGCCAGACTATTACGGCTGATGTCTATTGTCAGCAATTGCAAACCATGATGGAAAAGCTAGCGGCTAAACAACCTAGGCTGGTCAATCGCTCCACGCCACTGCTGCTTCACGACAACGCTAGACCACACACTGCACAACAGACGGCTACCAAATTAGAAGAGCTTCAATTGGAATGTCTAAAACATCCTCCGTACTCCCCGGATCTTGCTCCAACAGATTACCATTTTTTTCGAAATTTGGACAACTTCTTGCAAGGGAAAAAATTCAACTCTGATGGGGCAGTCCAAATCGCCTTCACAGATTTTATTGATTCCCGTCCGACTGGTTTTTTTAGTAAAGTGATCAATGAACTACCTATGAGATGGCAAAAATGCATAGAAAACAATGGTTCATACTTTGATTAATTAAATATATTATATTTAAAAATATTCGACTTTTTGTTCCTCCTATACAAAACGCCAATTTCATATGTAAGCACCTAATATTTGCATGAATCATAAAACTTTTATGGATTTTTGTTTAGTAAAAACTTCGTGGTTGGTTTTTTCTTTTTTAATAGACATTATTTTGACAGTTGGAAAAGAAAACGCACGAGTGTGAATACCCACATCCCGAACGCTACGTCCCTGCAATACGCCACTTTTTGAGCTACTGTATTAAAAAGATATTTTTTTAATACAACTTATAGTAATAATCAATCAATACATATAATAAAATCGTAACAGGTCGCTGTCTGTACATGGAAGATAAATAAGAAAAAATATTATAGGGGGGCTTTATGAACGCAATAGAACCCAAAACAATGATTTTTAGAATTTTTGTCTGTTTGTCTGTATGTCTGTATGTCTGTATATCTGTTTGTCTGTACGGTTGTGCACGCTAATCTCAGCAACCGCTCAACCGATTGCAATGCGGTTTTTTTTATTGTGTTGAGGTTTGCTCCAGTTAACATTTAGCGTTTGTTTTATGTAAATCGGTTTAGAAATAAAAGAGTTATAACACTTTTAAGAATTAGATATTTTGAAAATTTTAATTGTAGGGGTTTCTTTGAATGTGAGTGAACCTAAACTGGCGTGTTGGCTTAATCATAAAAGAGCTTAATGATTAAGACTATTTTTAAACAATTCAGTCCGCGCCGAAGGCGTGGACTGAATTATTTTAAAATAGACTTAATCATTAAGCTCTTTTATGATTAAGCAAACAGGGCAGTTTCAGACGCTGCTTGATGACTCTGATGAAGAAATACCTTTCCTTTCATACACCTTATGTGACGTAAACGAAGTTGCGGGCTCAGCTAGTAATTGAATATTTACAGTGATATTAAAAAAAGTCAGTATTCAGTCCCAACACAATACAGTAAGGACCCCAGCACGGGCCGCAGCATGGCCCACAGCGCAACGCCAGCAATGGTAGCAGTAAGGGCCACCGCAAGGGCCGTAGCAAGGGCCAACAGCGCTGGCCACAGAGTAGCGGTAGCAAGGGTGACAGCACGACGATGCAGCGGCAGCAAGGGTGGCAGCAAAGGCCCAAAGTAAAGGCCGTAGCAAGGGCCACAGCGCTGGCCACAGCGTAGCGGCGGCGCAAGGGTGGGAGCACGAACCGCGGTGCAGCAGCAGCACGGACCACAGCGCAGTTTCACGACAACTTATTTTCATCTCTTGTCAATTGCCGCAAGTATGAGTTGACAAGTAAGAGACGGACATGAGGCATCAGTAGGTTCCATAACTGGTGGTTGTAGCTGGACAGTAGAAGAGTGCACAGAAGGCTACCCAAATATAAGTAGTTATCATGAAATTGTTTGAGGATGAGCTCGTCCTTGTTCTTCACTTCAAACCATTGAAAATTTCTTTACTATAATAAAAAAACATAGTATCTTATGGTAAGTTTTTAATTTACTTGTTTTTCGGAAACAATAAATAGGTACATAGATACAAGAAAATTAAAGTATTGCAGTTATACTTAGTTCGTGTAATTATATTAAGCCGATTACGGAACGGAACGAGCATCATAAATAGTTATTGGAAAATGAATAATTAATTCAGGATGCGGAATCGCATTTTGATTAATATCTGCAGAGACGACTCTTCAGCCTATTCTCGTTAATACTATGTGAAAAACGAGACACTCTTAAAAATATTTTCTTTTATCTTTAATATGCAATATTTCTTTTATTATCTCTTTCGGTTACGTCTATACAAATAAAACTAGCGGGTAGTCTGTCTCACCTATTAACGTCCCGACAAATCCTTACTTAAAGAAACTTGATATTTTTATAATAGGTTACCCTTAAAATATTGAGGCCACCCGTCAGGGGCTGAAATGGAATACCTTAATTTCACACGGGCGGGGCGGATAGGGTCCACTAGTAGGGTAGGTATTACCAACTGACCAATCACTCCACAGATTTCTATAGACCAAAGACAACAAGCGATCAGTTCAATCATTACATAGCCCTAACCTATCTGAATTAGTAGCGAAGCACTCAATCAAGTGCCAGGTATTCAATGCATAATATATTAAGTAGCTAGCGTGGGACAGTCCGTGAGATTAGATGATTTCATTATTATTAGACTCAAACAATTCGAGTTTGTTTTTGGATGAATGATATTTCATTTTGTTTCCTGTAGATACTCGTAGTTTGACAATCCTTTAGTAGTCCATCTGGTGATGAAACTCTTTTCAATATGGCAGCAGCCATTATGGATCAATTTAATTCTAATCTATTTCGTTTTAAGTCTTGCTGAAAACGAACTTAGCGGAGGTAACAGTACCTACGCTTCAATTTTGATTAAATGTTAAAATTGATTATGAAAGAACTCATTAGCTTCTTCACAGGTATTGAACCTTAACTACTCTACAGACATGATTATGTATTATGGTTTCAATATAGAACACCGCACAAAGCAATGAGATGAAATGCGGGGTGAAGCTTGTGTCCGGAACGGAATGAGACAGCGCAGCACCGATTGCAATGGAATGAAACACTATGTTGCTTAGAATTCATATTAACTTCCTGCTTTACAGGGTAAAACAATTTAAAAATAGATTCAATTTACCAACTTTCGCGCAGCAAATCCCTGGAAGGATAAGGAAATTCTGGTCTAACGCGTCGTACCTAGAAAGAGGAAATATAAAAACTCAGTGACATTTTTGTGACCTGAGTAAGTGTTATTTGTGTGAGGAGTTGGAAGACATTGAGAAAAAAATAATTCTTCCCCAAAGTCTTCTAACTAATTATCTCATGGAAAAAAATAAAAGAAACTGGAGAATCATAGGCAAATTGTGAGTTCTCTGCCTTCTGTAACGAGATTTTAAAATAGACAGGTAACGAATCCTTCCTTCGGAATCAGTAATTTATCTTGAGTCCTACGAGCACTGCTTTGTCATAATACGGCAAGATACGAGTTAGATGATAATAATTATTCTATTCTGTTGTTGATTTCTTGAACTGGACTTGAAAATAAAGCTTGTACTAGTAGTGTTGCTTAATCATTCATTTTAATAACTCTTTTGTATTTTATAGACTTCCAAATCGTTTTGAGTGTCGTCTCAAACTTGTTAGAATCAATATATTTATATAAGGTCAAAATAAATAGACCTATAAAACTAAGGTCAACCGTTCTAATTGAAAAATTATAAACTGAAGTTTAATAAATCAAATACGTAGAGTAAGACCGCAGCCAATATACCCAACAGAGAATGTGCTTGAGGCACGCCCGTGAGTAATGACAGACATCGCTCTTCACGCTCCTTATGAAATACAGTGAAATGCCGAACAGAATTTCCCTTCGACTTACAAATTGGAAAAAAATAGTAGGTATAATTTCTTAAGTTATAGTTCTTATTTTTTGATTACAGTTAACGTTACTCTTTTAATATTGTATTTTTTGTAAATTGTTCATAAAAATAAGAATGGGAAATCAAACCTGATTTAATTTTATTCATTGAAATCCAAACTATCAATCAGATTGTTTGTTAAATATTCGTGACTTTGAATTTCGGAAAACACATCAACGATTTTGTTATACCGCTTAGGTGGCAGACAAGTATACTGGCCTCCCGAAAGACTGGTGGTCACCGTAGCCTATGGATGCTACTTTCGCGCTGCCGACCCTGTAAAAACCTTCTGAGACATCTTTTGAAAAGCTCCATACTACAGTATTTGCCTACAGGCATTTGTGACTGTAGGCATTTGTGAAAACCAAAGCGAGCATTATACTATAGTTATGTTGATAGTCCATGCGTCCAGGAATTATAACGGTTTATTGCGTTGAGGAACAGGTGGAAAAGTTACACATTAGAATGGAGTAGATACGATCATGTCAATGTTTCAATCATAAAATATTTCAGAACCAAATCACGGATAAAGTAAGCGATACGATTCTTCCTAGAACTCTATGAATAAAATTATCATTTTCCAGAATTGATTTTGGAATTCAGTAACACACGTGTAACGTAAAGCCTGATTCTGGCTAGGCATGCGATTCCTATATTATTTCATGTAATTGGTATATCAATGAACAGCAAATTGGGTTGTATAATTAAATTGTTAGTGTTCTTGTAGTTTGATTGGGTTTTTGATGGTAGATAGAATAGTTTATTTACCCTACAGAATATTGCTGTTGAAAATTTTGGAAGTGGATAATTTATTGCACTGTTACGTAGGATGATACCAAATAATATGCTATCGATGACAGTTGTGTACTTTTCACAAACTGTTGTTCATATTAAGAGTTTTAGGAAGCTAAAGGCATCGAGTATTTGAATGATTGTTATGCATTGTGTTGACATCAATACCTAATTTAATCGCATTCTTGTTTTCTGTAATTGTCAACCAATGTCTTTATCAATCTATTTGTAATTAAGTACTCTGATTTCAATATTAACTCCAACCAATTTCACATTCATACGCCAATTATATAAAAAGCCTGTTAAAGCTTGATCAAGAGGTACTTGCTTTGCTCCATGGTACTTACACATTCTGCAATTATCAAGCCTAACGGTTAATGAAGCATCAGTATGTATGTACCATGTGCACTAGATTTTAAGCTTTTATACGTTATGTCTTGCTCTTATTATTAGGAGTGTGTGTTTATGAAAGAACGTTAACTACTATACAGAATTATTTTGTATTATGGTTTCGTTATAGAACGCCGCTCAAAGCAATGAGATGAAATGCAGGGTAAAGCATATGTCCGGAACGGAACGAGATAGCGCAACACCGATTGCAATGGAATAAACACAACGTTGTTTAGAATTCATATTAATTTCCTGTAAATAAGATAAGACAATCTAAAAATAGATTCATCTTGCCGGCTTTCGCACAGCGAATCACTGGAAAGATAAGGGATTTCTAGTCTTACGCGTCGTACCGTACCTAGAAGGAGGAAATATATTATAAAAACTGACTGCGACTAGTGACCGTGATAATTATAAGGGTAAATACTTTTTGAGATGCGTCAGTGCTCACCTAGATAGTCTATTGTGCTCGCTATTATATCTAAGAAGATTTAATAAATTATTTTTAAAGTCGCTTAACAATCTGGCAATAGAACCACTTGGGCTCACAATTTGACTATGAATTGTTCCATTTTAGTTTTTCCGGGATATTTAGTCTGCAAGTGTTAATTATATGAAAATAGATAGACAACCACTTGTTCCTCCTTAACCAGTGGTTTTGGTTTATTTTGAATGCTACGAGCAATTATTTGTCATAATTATGGCAAGATAAATTAAATTTCTATCCTGTTCATTCTTGAACTGGATTTGACAACACTTTCAAATACAAAATAGTTACTAGTTTTACTAGTAACTATTTTGTATTTGAAAGTGAAATAAATACTTGAAATAAAAAATGAAAATAAATAGCACTTTAAAACTCAGGTCCACACATTTATAACTGAACAATAAAAACTGAAGATTAATATATCAAATAGGTAGAGTAACACTGCAACCAATATACCTAACAGAGAATGTGCTTGAGGCACGCCCGTGCGTAATGAGAATGACATACATCGCTCTTCACGCTCCTTATGAAATTCTATACTTTGAAATGCCGAACAGAATTCCCTTGGACTTACAATCTTCAAAAAAAAGTTAATTCTTTAAGTGATAGTTCTTTTTTTTATTCCACTAAGGTGGCGGATAAGTATGCGGTCCACCTGATGTACTGGTTGTCACCGTAGCCTATGGACGTTGGAACACCAGAGGCGCTTTACTCGCGCTGCCGACCCTATAAACATCCCCTTCTAGGACCCCATTTAAAGAACCCACAATATACTTTCTTTTTAGAAATAAGCAACTTTTTTTCCTTTGTTTGGTATTACCTGTGTCAATATTATGTGTACATAAATGTTAAATAAATATACAAATGTTATGTTGATAGTCCATGCGTACAGGAATCATTACGGTTTATTGCGTAGAGGAACAGATGGAAAAGTTCATGAAAAGTTACACATTAAAATGGAGTAGGTACAATCATTTCTTTTTCATTTTCATTACATCTTATTCATGATCATTATTTTATTATTTTTTGTTGTGCGTGCCGAATAAAGCATTTTATTATTAATATATTATTATCATGTCAAGGTTTCAATCATAAAATATTTCTGAACCAAATCACGGATAAAGTAAGCGATACGATTCTTCCTGGAACTCTATGAATAAAATTATCATTTTCCAGAATTGATTTTGGAATTCAGTAACACATGTGTAACGTAAAGCCTGGTTCCGGCTAGGCATGCAATTCCTATATTATTTCATGTAATTGGTACATCAATGAACAGCGAATTGGTTTGTATGATTAAATTGACAGTATTGTTGTAGTTTGATTGGGTTTTGTCGGGAGATATAATAGTTTATTTACTCTACTCAATGTTGCTGTTGAAAACTTTGGAAGTGGAAAATTAATTGCACTTTTTTTTTTTTTTTTTTTTATGTTCAGCTTGCCAAATTGACGTCGCCACCAGCCTGATGGTAAGAAAGCAGTGGCGCATCTAGCGATTGGGGGCCACTTCTTACAGTGGTCCTCAAGTTGGCGGCCCTGTGATGTGCCTCTTCACGCTCCTCTTGAAGAACCCGGGATTGTAAGATGGGGGAAAGACGTGTGCGGGCAGGTCGTTCCATGTTTTTATAGTTCGACAGAGGAACGATCTTTTGAAACGCTCGGTTCTGGCGAAGATTCTCTCCACTGTGTATGAGTGGCATCTCTGCCCGGCACGCGTTGTTCGGGATCGGAAAGGAGATGGTGGGATCAGGTTGAAGAGCTCCTCAGAACATTCGCCGTGATACATTCGATAGAAGGCAGCCAAGGACGCTATGGTTCTTCGCTGCGACAAAGGTTCGAGGCCTCCCGTCACCTCAGGACAACCAATTATTCGGATAGCAAGTCTCTGCATAGCGTCAAGCGCGTCTAACAAGTACCTCGCGGAGTCATCCCAAAGGTGAGAACAGTACTCGACGCAGGGACGAATCTGCGTCTTGTACAGTAAACATCTCTGATGTGGCGTGAAATACCGTCTCACCTTATTCAGGATTCCCAGTTTCCGCGAGGCCAGACCAATACAGCTCTCTATGTAGTTTTTGTGATTGAGCTCACGCCGGACGTCTATACCGAGGATCTCCAGGTTGTCCTTTAGTGGAATTGTAATGCTCTGAAGAGAGGGCAGGGGTAGGAATGGGGATTTCTTAGCTGTAAACGCACACGCCTGTGTTTTTCTGGCATTAAACTCGACCAGGTTGTCTGAACCCCATTGGGCACTGCGGCCCAGGTCCAGATCGAGATCCGCCACGAGTTGTCGTCTCTTCTCATCCACGTCGCCTCGCCCTGCCGCTGGACGGCCAGAATAGCTCCCATGAAGAGTACTGTCATCCGCATAACAATGAATGCACCCAAGGGACAGCATGTCATTGACATGCAGAAGAAAGAGAGTTGGGGACAATACCGATCCCTGTGGTACTCCGGCATTTACCTGAAAAAAACAGGAAGCCTGACCATCACAGAGGACCCGAATCCGTCGCCCGTTCAGGAAGCTGGCCAACCAGCGGCACAACTGATGCGATAAACCATATGACGGCAGCTTGGAAAGAAGCGACGCATGCCATACCCTATCGAAGGCTTTTGCGATGTCTAGGCCAATAGCCAGAGATTCGCCGTGCCTCTCCATAGCCTCACCCCAGGTGTGCGTTATGTACGCTAGGAGGTCACCCGTTGATCGTTTCGGCCTAAAGCCATATTGGCGATCGTTAATTAACGAGTGATCCTCCAGATAGCGCATGAGCTGTTTGTTGATGATTAGCTCGAACACCTTGCAGATGACGGTGGTTACGGCTATGGGGCGATAGTTGGCTGGATCCGACCGATCCCCTTTCTTGGGGATCGGTTGGACATTCGCCTCCTTCCAAGCCTCCGGCACTTCTCCCGACGAATACGAAAGGCGATACAGGCGTGTTAGCGTTGGAGACAATTCAGCTGCACAATTCCTCAGCACCACGGCCAGAATGCCATCAGGACCACTGGCTTTTCGCGTGTCGAGTGACCGTAGCACCGCCCGCACATCGCACTGCCGGATTACAATTTCCGGCATCGTGGTTCCACAGTTGGCGATAGTGGGAGGTTGCTTGCCACAGTCATCGACCCGGGAATTAGCCGCAAAGAGCTTGGCCAGCATTTCCGCTTTCTCTTGGGCCTTGTGAGCCAGTGATCCGTCAGGATGGCGCAGCGGCGGCAGCGAGGGCTTGCAAAAGTTGGCCTGCACGGCTTTGGCCAGTTGCCAGTATCCACGGCTGCCCGTCGGATGTGACGTGAGCTCCTGACCAAGCCGCGTGACGCGCTGGGCGTCCGCTCTCTTGAAGGCTCTCTTACTGGACCTAGTGGCTCTGTTGTACGCTGCCTTGAGGCGGGCCACATTCGGGTCGCGCACAGCTCGAGCCCTGATCCAGGCGCGGTAAGCCGCCTGTTTTTGTTGAACAGCTACGGCACACTCACGCCCGAACCAGGGGCGGGCTTTGCGGATGCTGGCGACATCAGTGTATGGAATGTAGTATACCTAATGTGATTTCACCAGCAACCGCAAAGGCGCTTTCCGATGAAGCCCTCCCTGCAAAGCAGCGCTGACTCCACGGGACGGCTGCAAAGTATTCTCGTAGTCCGTCCCAGTCTGCTGACGAGTAGTGCCACAGTCGCCGCGTCACCTCTACTGCCCTTGCAGGGGACGGTACCTGCAGGCGGGCACGCACAACACAGTGGTCGGATGTACCCAGTGGGGCGCTAACCGTCACACAGTACTGTGCTGGATTACTCGTCAGCAGTAAGTCCAGCAGGGCGGGTTCATGGTCTGACCTGTCCGGTATGCGCGTAATCCCGCGTACCACCTGGGTCAGACCATGGGAGAGTGCGAACGCGTGGGTGGCCCGTCCCGCAGGATCTGTCTTGAGGGACCCCAACCACTCAATGTGGTGACCATTGAAGTCCCCCAGAAAAACCAACTCGGCGTTCGGGAACCGTACCTGCGCGTCATCAGCCCCCTCGCTGAGGTGCTGATACAGCCTCATCATCTCAGCTGTCCCTGTGTGGGATCGATAGACACACACGTAGATCTGACTCATGGAGCCGTGATCTACGTGCAGCCAAAGGACGGAGAGGGAAGGGTCCTCAAGGCAGCGCAGCCGGCGACAGCAAACATCCGCCCTAACGAACGCGCACACCCCGGCTTTTTCTCGAAATAGTTCCTCTATGATATAGCCGGGGTAACTCAGGTACGACTGATCGGCAGGGCGGAGTATTTGCGTCTCTGTTAGGAACATCACAGCTGGCCGTGCCATCTATAGATGGTGATGGACGACGTTGACGTTGGCATGGAGTCCGCGGATGTTAGCGAACTCCACCTCAAACAGTACGTTACTGGGAGTAGTAGCGGCCGCTGTGGTACCTGATTTTCTTTTCTGCACTGCCATGATTGCTGGGAAAGGGAGACGTGAAGACGGAGTGACATTTGCTGCAGCAGTGAGTGACAAGGCGTAGGGGCTAGCTTCATCTATGACTGTGTGGTGAGACGGAAGCCGACCCGCCGGACGGAAGGGCCCCCGTACCCCCCCGAGTGTGGTCGCCGGGACCCAGTCCGGTCACCATCCGGCACGACGACCCACATCGGGATTATGCGCGGCCTGGTGGGGCAGCCTCCCAGGGTGGTTAGTCCCAGTTGGGCCCCTATACTATGCCGCGGGCGGCCAGCGGTAAACCGTTTCTACGGGTCTCCCTGGCCGGCGGGTCGACCCCCGTCAGCCACACTAGAATCCGCTTAGCGCCTACTGGTCCCCCCCTGCTGCATCAAACATCGCCCCGGGCCCGGCTGTGCAAATTTTTTGTAGTATGATACGCTTATCTATGACACTTGTGTACTTTTCACAAACTAATATTCAACCAATGATTTTATCAATCTATTTATAATGAAATACTCTGAATTTAGCATGAACTCCAACTAATTTCACATTTATAAGCCAATTATATGAAAGGCTTGTTCAATCTTGATCAGTATGTATGTACCGTGTGCACTGATCTTAAGTTTTTATGCGTTATGTCTTACTCTAATCATTATGAGTGTGTACTTACACCATTCAAATTTTGCCGATTTATTACTGTCAAATTTCAAATTTCTGAGGATCAAAAACTTCCTTTAGTTAGATTTATTCATATTGTAAATAGTTATTATGCTTTATTGTAACATTTGTCTCATTAATAAATAGACAATAAAACTTCCGAAGTCAAAAATAAAAAAATTACAGGATAATGTTGCATTGCATGTTGATCGACAAATAGTAAGATCGACTGAGTTTCGCCCGCACTCAATAGGTAGGTTTATTCGGTAGCTTGAAAATTGGCGTCATATTTCAATGCCAAACGTGCCGAGGCGAATAACTTCGTAAGGTATTAGGTACTTTCAAACTTTACTCGAGTAAATCAGTCATGAATGTGAACAACCAAATAGGCATTTACAAGTTATTCCATTTTCCAACGTTAGGGCGTCTGGTTTGCCGGACCAGACGCCCTAACCGTTGGATTGGTTTGACGAAGGTTCGAGTCATGCTCGAGAATGACAAAATTTTCAATTTTCATTTGAGATTGAGTTAGCATAGTACCTACCTACTTGCTTATCAAAATTATATCTTATTCAATTTTATTTGTTAAATAAAATAAAAAACGCAAAAAAACGCAAAATTTTTGTGTTTTTTATTTATTTAATTTCCGAAACATATTAGTACTGTGCCAGCGTAGTAAAAATATTAGAGTAGGCTATCATGCTATTTCCTGATGACATAATAATGCATATTACAGCGTCAGCTTTGCCTGTAGCCACAATAGGGAAAATCTTTTAATGCAGTACCTACACTTTAATTTGCTGTCATGTAATAAGTACATAATAATCAAGAAATGGGTAAAGAAAAGCAGGGATTGGCTAGATCATTTTGTATTTCAGTGTCTATGTTTCTATTAAAAACTTTTAAAAATATTAGCAATCATAGATTCGTTATTATTAAAAAGGTTTTTATTATAACCGTAGTGGACAATCTAAGTATTAATTCATCTATTTATAATAAGGCAGTGCGCTGAAATCACTATGAAATATTAGTTAGATAATATATTTAATTTATACTTTAAAATTTTTCAAACAAATGAAAATCTATAAAACAAATGACGATCGACGCAAAACTGAGGGGCACTTCATCAAAAAGATAGCCTAAGTATATAGAAACCATGTTAATTATGGCAAATGTCAAAAATAAACGTACCTACAGATTCACACAGGTTAAATGAAAACACCTCTCTTTTTGTATCAGCCGTTAAAATATACAGAAGGGCTCGAAAATCTTGGGTCTTAAAGAGGATATTAAGATATCCATTGAAATTGGTCTCAATTTATCTGTCCGAGGAACGTTTGGGCAATGGCAAATAGACAAAAGGCTTACTGGCTTTATCGGGAATATTATTTTCAATAGTGAGAATATCAGTTTGCATAGATATCGAAAACTGGAAATTGTAGGTGGGTATTATTAAGATATTGAAAATGGGATCAGATGTCCGGGGTTTGACTGTTAAATATCTTTATTACTATTATAAACGGGAAAGATTGTAAGCATGGATGGATGTATGGATGTTTGGCACTCTTTCATGGAATACAAATTAAGGAATACAATTATAGTCTGGAATAAATCACAGCCTACTTTTTATTCCAGGAAAAGTTCTCATGGGATTCTGAACAGAAACATAATTGGACTCGGTTGGAGTTGCGGGCACCATCTAGTACCATTAAACATACATACATATAGTCACGCCTTTTTCCGCGATGGGGTAAGCAGAGGCATAGTTTACGCTCACATTTCACCTCATAGTTCACCTCATGTCCAACGTAATAGGTGGTGAGCCTCTTGCCGTGTTGAAATGGACAGGCGCAGGTCGTGACGACCCACAGTTGAAATTTTTCAAACCGACCATTAACTTGGCTAAACGATTGTTATTTTACTGACAACCGGGTTTCATATCGAGTTTTCCTTTTCTACGCAATGGATCGTTTTGCGAAAGAGTTCCCTTAGTCGCCTCTTACGATACCCTCGGGATGAATTGGGGTAGCGACATTTTAGCCCCGTCGCCACACATGAGCACCATATTCGCATAATAATAATGGGTATAAGAAATCTAGGTTAGGTTTATTCCTTCGAAAGTGCAGAAGGAAATATCAAATTACTGCAGCTGCTTAAATCTAAGTGCTTTTAGCTTAGCTGAGCTAGGACTTGTTGTTAGATACTACAAGGAATTTACACTGACATAATAGCAATAAGAAAATAGTAAACATCATATCGGAAGCGCTCGTGGCCCGCGGACTCAGTGTTATGTAAACGATCACTGCAGTAAGCAATTTTCACTATGGCCGGTTTATGGATGGGTGACCATCATTGTGACCACTTTGTGACATTTATTTGAGCGTTTTCGTGCTTCGGAAGGCACGTTAAGTAGTTAGCAGTAGTTGCCAGTAAAATGGCAGTCGTTAAGCTAAGTTGAAGGCTGTATTTCAACAGCAGGCAGTCACAACCTGCGCCTGTCCATTTAAACACGGCAATACGGCTCACTACCTATTACGTGGGACAAATTATACAAAGGTGAAATGTGGGCATATAATATGCCTCTGCCTACCCCTTCGGGGATAAAGGCGTGACCATATGTATGTATGTATGTATATCGGATTAGAACAATTTATCAAGGACGACTTTTCCCAATACACCTAAATAGCAAGGACTACCTTTTCTACACCAGCAGTATTTACTCACCTGTAGCGAACTTCAAAAAGGATTCACGAGGTCCGTTTAGGGTAAATACACTTATTCTAAATTTGATCCACTTACAAAACACAGGCCCCTAGTTTATCCCCTGGGAACAATGTAAATATTTATCTAAACGTTAGTTTCAAATGAACCGAATGGTATATTGTTACTAATTAATGGTACTTTAAACAAATCATTATACATTCTTACACACCTTGTCTTCGAGGAGGTAGGCAAAGGTAAATCATATCACTGTGAGGTTTTTTTAGTACCACTGAGGTGGCAGACAAGAATACGGACCAGTAGAAGGACTGGTGGTCAACGCAGCCAATGAACGTTTGCAACACTAGAAGGGCCACACTCCGCTGCCGACCCTGTTAAAACGTTCCAAGACCCCTTTTGAAGAATCTCATATTGTAGGCGTTTGGAAAAACTGAGGCCAGGAGATCATTCCACAATCTATGCGGGCGCGGATATACATAATATATTGGATCTAACCGAGACGAAGAGTGTGAGGATAAAATGTAAATGATTGCAGAAAGCTTAATACAGCACAAAAGAATTTCTTAACGACAAAGCTGCGGGTTCAATGACACGAATTGCTCTTTTCTAGATTTATACTTAAAAACTGTAGGTATGAGAATTTAGATATATTTTGGAAAAAGCCGGACTGAGTTTATTGAGGAGCTCTTCTCGGTTCGCTGCATTTTGGATCTACAGGCATTTAATTTTTAACAAATCAAATTTTTATGACAATTTTCAAAGTGAATGGATTTATTTTATATATTTCACTTGGTTAGTAGTTTTGTGAGTTTTATGGGGATATAGCTGCTAATTTCTTATTCATTTATTCGTTAACAATTTTTACATTGTGTTCGAATATATCGATAAAAATAGTGACCGGCGACGACAAACCTGAAACTAAATTTTTTGAAGAAAATCTGTAGTAATCCAACCCAAAATACCACATTGCTACACAACAACAAATACTGTCTCTGTAGTCCACACGATTATAGAAAATTAAAGAGAAGTCAGCCTTTCTCATTAATTAATAATATTCAGAAAAAGCCCTGCACAGAGGTACTTTTATAATGAACCAAAAATCATCAGGAAAAAAACATGTAAGATACTTTGTGACAAACTAATTTCGTTATTATTATTGAACACTAGTTAATTAGATTGACCTAAAGTTGTAATTAGGAGCATATATTTTATGCCGTTATAGCCAAATATATTGTTACTTAATGTGTAACTGACACTTAAAGGTATAGTTTCAGTGTGAGAGCCTTTTAACACTATCCGATCCGATTTCGGTGGCGGATGCGTACCTGATATCGGGTCGAAGAAAATTGTATAAAATACTAGCGTACGTCACTTGCGTTGCTTCCGTACCTGTAGGAATACGGAAGTAAAATAAAGCCTATGGTCACCTGGCGTAGTGTAGCTTTTTAACAGTAAAATAATGTTTTAAATCGATGCGATTTCGTTGCCTATTGGACTCAAACAAACCATAAATATTTTCCTCTTTATAATTTACTATAGATGATTTTGTCCGAGACGAGGAGCTCTTTATACTTAATATTAGTATTGATGATTTTGTACGAGACGAAATCGAATGTCGGCTATCGTCGTTCGAAACCGATATCGGATCGGATGGTATGAAAAGACTTTGAGACTAATGTGCTACAAGTTCTTTATTAGCCTGAGGCTCACAATGTATTTATCTCAAACTCAAATTACTCAAAGTAGCAAGCATTAAGAAAAGTAATCTATTTTATTACGCTACATGAAACATCTTGTACATTGAACAAAATTTTATCTTAAACAACGATCGTCTCAGATGATTACTGTGTGTACTTATTAATAAGTGATATTGCTTACTGCTTGCTATTTCCAGAAAAATCTTATTTGAAATTCAGTATTCACATGCATGTTCACGTTATTGCATTTGGCGCTGCTTAAGATCTGTAATAAAATCTAAGTAAGTGGATATCGTAAAGCTTATGAGTTTGCTGTAGGACGTAATATTACGGTATAAGATGTCCTTAGTCGTATTACTAGCGGCGCGATGTTATGTGATGGAAACCTGAGCTCCATGTGCAAGATTATGTTGGTCCAATTTGCACCCACGTGCCTGGAATTCTGTTCTCGTTCCCATATCGTCCATCATTCTAGCAATAGAAAAGTAGCATGTATGTTGTTCCAGACTATAATGATCTATGGCATGAAAAAATAACAAACGGCCACACATCCATTCATCCACACATACAAATTTTCCCCTTGGGTACATTCATTGTTATGTGGATGATAGCACTCTGCATGGGAGCTATTCTGGCCGTCCAGCGGAGGGGCGTTGCGACGTAGAGGGGAAGAGACGACAGCTCGTGGCGGATCTCGACCGGGACCTGGGTCGCATTGCGCAATGGGGTTCAGACAACCTGGTCGAGTTCAATGCCAGAAAAACACAGGTGTGTGCGTTTATAGCTAAGAAGTCCCCATTCCTTCCCCTACCCTCTCTTCAGAGCATTACGGTTCCACTAAAGGACAACCTGGAGATCCTCGGTATAGACGTCCGGCGTGAGCTCAATCACAAAAACTACATAGAGAGTTGTATTGGGCTGGCCTCGCGGAAACTCGGAGTCCTAAATAAGGTGAGACGGTACTGCACGCCACCTCAGAGATGTTACTTACTATAAAACGTTTTTTTTTTATAGACACGCTTGACGCTATGCAGAGACGTGCTATCCGGATAATTGACATGTGGCCGACGCAGTGACGGGAGGCCTCGAACCGTTAGCGCAGCGAAGAACCATAGCGTCCTTGGCTGCCTTCTACCGAATGTATCACGGCGAATGTTCTGAAGAGCTCTTCAACCTGATCCCACCATCTACTTTCCGATCCCGATCAACGCGTGCCGGGCAGATATGCACCAATCGCTAGATGCGCCACAGCTTTCCATCAGGCTGGTGGCAACGTCAATTTGGCGAGCTGAATATAAAAAAAAAATATATATATATATAATAATAAGGATTCAGCACAGAAAAAAATAATGTAGTTGGTACAGATAATGTTGGAGTATCATCGAGATTGTTAATTTTTGCAGGCAATACACGGCACTTTTTAGTCAGTATTAATATTACGAGCAATTTCGAATTTCAAGTCAATTGTTGTGAATATTCAAAGTAATAAAATTGAGCAGTACTCAATTTAAAATGAAATTAAACTTGAGTGGATTTTTTTTTCATGGCTCTTTTATGAAGAAATTTATTAAAATTTTCCTGCCCCTCTACCGTTGATTTTCTTCCAGGATGTATACCTATAAATAGATAGTACATATTAAACTCTGGTACATATCTGAGTTGTAAGACTACAAACAACGCCTATTATTCTGGCATAACCTATCTTCTTTTTACGTATTGAATCCGACTAAATATTACTAAAATTTTATAAATGCGAGGTGAAAGAATGTATGTGACTATAATGTGTGGATATCTTACACTTCTAGTAACTTATGTGACTGAAATTTGGTACAAGGATAGATTATATAGTCTGGAATAACACATAAGCTACTTTTTATTCCTGGATAAGTTCCAATGGGATGTGGGATCGGGAACAGAAATCCACGAGGGCGGAGCCACGGGCGCTTCTAGTAATCTGCATTATTATTCCTTTTAAGGGGCGGTTAACCCGCACAAGTAGGCATTTGGCGCTCCCCTCGCCCCGGGCGCAAGACACACCGCGCGCCGGCAGCGGCAGTCAACTCTCATGCCACAGTATACAGTATAGTAGAAAGAAACAGCATGCTAACTTTGTTTGACGTAGTAAATGCATCTAACTTTATTAAGTGTAGTGATTTATTAGTTTCGTAAATAAAAATAAATGAGTTAATCGTAAATAAATTATGTATATTATACTATTATTTTTAAGCTAAAGAGTTTGTTTGTTTGTTTAGTTGTTCTAACTCTAGAGTCTAAGAGACTGCTAGGTGAATTTCAAGAGTTTCTTAACAGAATGTCCATTTTTGAAAAATACCAAAATATATAACATCACGCTAAGGCGAATAAGAGCTTAGCAGCAACGAAACATTTTTCGACAACTAGGATATTTCATTTCTTTTGAGAGATTCCGTTGCGTACGTTTGCTACAGTTGCATAAAAAATGTAAATTACATAATAGCTGGTCATAAAAACATCTAAAGTTTTCTAAAGTTGGTATGCTAAGTATGAATCACGGGATCATTGTGCAATCCAAAATGGCCGCCGCGGTGTAATCACAAAATTTCATGATGGGTGTCGTTTAAAGGGTTTTTTGGTATGCTGAGTACGAATCACGTACTAATTTTGCAATCCAATATGGACGCCGCGCCGTAATCACAAAATGTCATGATGGGTATCGTTTAAGGGGTTTCTTGGTATGCTGAGTACGAATCACGTGATAATTTTGCAATCCAAAATGTCGGCCACGGTGTAATCACAAAAATTCATGATGGGTATCGTTTAAAGGGTTTTTTGGTATACTGAGTACGAATTACGTACTAATTTTGCAATCCAATATGGCCACCGCGCCGTAATCACAAAATTTCATGATGGGTATAGTTTAAGGGAATTCTTGGTATGCTAAGTATGAATCACATGATAATTTTGAAATCCAATATGGCCACCGCGGTGTGATCACAAAATTTCATGATGGGTATCGTTTAAGGGGTTTTTTGGTATGCTGAGTACGAATCACATGATAATTTTGCAATCCAATATGGGCGCCGCGCCGTTATCACAAAATTTCATGATGGGTATCGTTTAAGGGGTTTCTTGGTATGCTGAGTACGAATCACGTGATAATTTTGCAATCCAAAATGGCGGCCGCGGTGTAATCACAATAATTCATGATGGGTATCGTTTAAAGGGTTTTTTGGTATGCTGAGTACGAATTACGTACTAATTTTGCAATCCAATATGGCCACCGCGTCGTAATCACAAAATTTCATGATGGGTATCGTTTAAGGGGTTTCTTGGTATGCTGAGTACGAATCACGTGATAATTTTGCAATCCAAAATGGCGGCCGCGCCGTAATCACAAAATTTCATGATGGGTATCGTTTAAAGGGTTTTTGGTATGCTGAGTACGAATTACGTGATAATTTTGCAATACAATATGGCCGCCGCGCCGTAATCACAAAATATCATGATGGGTATCGTTTAAGGGGTGTATTGGTATGATGAGTACGAATCCTGTGATAATTTTGAAATGCAATATGGCCGCCGCGCCGTAATTGCAAAAATCCATGATGGTTATCGTTTAAGGGGATTTTTGGTATGCTGAGTACGAATAACATGATCATTTTGGAATTCAATTTGGCCGCCTAAGCTATTTAGGCCCAATTGCGCGAAGAGTCGAGTTAAATATATAAATATAGAGTTAGTAAGCTCTGAGTTAAATAAATAACTTCTTAACTCTGACCACGTCTTGCACAATTGCAAATTGGCACGCGGTTAACTAACTCACAGTAAACCGAACAAGTTTTTTTAGTCTGTGTCGTTCCATGCAATCCAACCACACACAAATGTTAGAACGAAGAATGGAACATGTGTCTCTATCTCTTTTACACTACAGTCTGCTACGTATGATTTACGATACTACCATTTACGATACCAATCATAAAATTTTCTGATTACGGCGCGGCGGGCATATTGGATTGCAAAATTATCACGTGATTCGTACTCAGCATACCAAAAAACCCCTTAAACGATACCCATCATGAAATTTTGTGATTACGGCGCGGCGGCCATCTTGTATTGCAAAATTAGTACGCGATTCGTACTCAGCATACCAAAAAACCCCTTAAACGATACCCATCATAAAATTTTCTGATTACGGCGCGGCGGGCATATTGGATTGCAAAATTATCACGTGATTCGTACTCAGCATACCAAAAAACCCCTTAAACGATACCCATCATGAAATTTTGTGATTATGGCACGGCGGCCATATTGGATTGCAAAATTATCACGTGATTCGTACTCAGCATACCAAAAAACCCCTTAAACGATACCCATCATGAAATTTTGTGATTACGGCGCGGCGGCCATCTTGTATTGCAAAATTAGTACGCGATTCGTACTCAGCATACCAAAAAACCCCTTAAACGATACCCATCATAAAATTTTGTGATTAAGGCGCGGCGGCTATATTCGATTGCAAAAATATCACGTGATTCGTACTCAGCATACCAAAAAACCCCTTAAACGATACCCATCATGAAATTTTGTGATTACGGCGCGGCGACCATATTGGAATGCAAAACTATCACGTACTTCGTACTCAGCATACCAAAAAACCCCTTAAACGATACCCATCATGAAATTTTGTGATGACGGCGTGGTCGCCATGTTGGATTGCGAAATTATCATGTAATTCGTAGACATTTTAATGCATTAGGTAGCTGATTACCATGTCGTGAAAACACTTAAAAAGTAAAAGATCACCACATTTTTACCATGAGTCGCGTATGTATTTGTAACGGTTAATCTAATTACATTTTGCCCATTACTGATATTTTTATACTGTGGCGCGATTTCAACGTAATTTGGCATAATAATTACGAAATAGTTGCGAAAAAAACTGACACAGGTCCTGCCTCCACAAGCGCCAGGGCGAGACTGATCGGCCGTCAGCGGCGCAATTCTATTGCGTTTGGTAGATATTCGTACATGATAACTATGTAAATAGTTGTTTATAGAAAAACGCTCGGAAAATGTGTATAAAAACTTAATACCTTTAATTGAGTGCAAAAAAAATATATAAAATGTTAATAGTTTAGCCACAGTATTGAAAAAACTTTTCTGAGAGAGTCAACTTTGGGATTTTTTTCTATCTAGTGAAATTTATTGAATCGTGTAACGGGCTCGGAATATGTTTAGCTTATATCCTTAACTATTATATATATATTTTTCAGATTTAAAAACCCTTTACTTTTTGACTAGGATTGTTTCAAAAAACTCAAAATCTGACCCACGCGGCCTTAATCTTTAAATATGTGAGGTGATTTCTTAAAGAATCGATTCACATCACAGAAATAAACGTAGGTATCTTTTATTATGATACACAATCTTATCTTCCATTTTGTAACAAGCATAAAACCGATTCCAAGCAATATTGTACCCTTTGTTTGGTAACAAAGAAGATATTTAAATTTAAACTGAAAATCTTATCAGAGCACACTTATTTGTTTAAAATCACTATTCTAGTCAGGACATGATGTTGTCTTTGTTCATGCAATTTTCGGTAACGTTCATTCTTGAAAATTCTTCTTTGAGCATGGTAACTACAATGCATTTCAATTTCGACTTAGGTAATGGAACATTTCTTTGTGCTTTGGTGAAGTTTACATACTGCTTCAGATATTTTGGAGCACGTTATATTGTCCTTGATAAGACGAGACCATTTATAAGAAGCACTATTGTAAGAAAATTAAACTATTATAAATACTATCTGGTAAGTACTAAACAGTTATTCTCATAATTTATTATTGGTATTAAAGATATTTAAGTAAATATCTTTAATACCAATAATAGAATATTATACGAAATAGGTAAGTACCTATTTCGTAACTTGCTCGTCAGAACACTTACGTATTTTAAAATTAATCGCAAAAGCTGAAATTTGATACAAAAGTCACAATTAGTCAATTAGAGATTCTAAAATGAAGAAATCCAACAATTTTACAAATTATTTTATCCATAAAATAAATCTGAATATCAATGGCTGTTATACCGAAAGGGCGCTTGTCTCATCTTCGTAGATATCGAGAAGAGGCTGAAGTTTGACGCCCTCGGCGTTATCGACGCGTGGATAAGTGAAAGCTTCCATTGCCATTGAACACTTTATACGAGCCCTTATCACAAACGTATCGGAAACGTGTTTTATATTACACTATTGGCCTTCTTGTATCGTCAAGTATACATTACATTGATAAATGTTGAGAAATAGGTGGTATTTTGTCTGATATACATGAAACTTTATTGAATGTTTAGGAATACATCAAACCTTCGTTAATATGTTTGATGTGGTATAGGTACGCTGTCAAGTTTTTATTATTGTATTTTAAGATTATATTGGCCTGGAATATGCTTAATCAATATTTTTTTTATTCAAAATTAGGCAAGAGAATTTTATTTCATTCAATTTATTAGTTTAGGGCATTATCATTTAAAAATCATGTTTCAATGGCATAGACTATTTGCTTACACAAAAAAAATATGAATACAATTATTACATTATGTGTTTTCATTCTTGTCTTTCAATCAGCCCATCGCACTTCTTTTTTTTTTATTTTATTTATTATTGCGAAATATAGGTATGTATTACAATGGTGTTCGAAGCAAAATTTGAGTATCACTATATCTCCACCAAACAGGCATGCAAAAATGGTTAACAGGCACTATTATTAGTTACAATAAATTAGAAATATTTCAAATAAACCTATAATATTATGTACAATTGGTATTTCTGTTAACCTATTAATTTACAATGTCCATAAATATTATTATCATTAAGGTATAAATTAAATATCAATGAATATTGAATCAATGGTTATCAGGATATTTTCTTAGGATTAAGCTAACATGTCAAAAAAAAATCCTTGGTAATCTTTTAACCCATTAATTCAAAATGTTAATAAATATTATTTATAAAGAAAATGTCAACAATTATTATAAATTAGCAAAGATGTCTAGAATTGATGAGCTAAACTGTCAATGAACATTTTTTTTTTGGTGGTTGTCAATATAATTTTAATAAAATTTACAATAAAATATGTCAATATAATAAAATAAATAAAAGTAAGTATTTAGGTAAACATGTCAAGGCACTTATCATTTTCCATTTAAATATTCATCAACTGAGTAATAACATTTTTTAACAATAGGTCTTGAATTATACATAGCCCTCCCTTTTTTATACCACTAAAGTGGCAGACAAGCATACGGCCCACCAGATGTACTCCGTCATCGTACTATAGCTTGATTTAGTACGACACAGTCATTGTAGTCTTAGGACGTTTGCAACACCAAAGGCGTTATAATCACGCTTTCGACCCTGTAAAAACCTTCTAAAACCTTTTTTACAGTACCCTTCCTCAAAATTAGGGGGGGACTAGTATAGTCGGGTTCTTACATCGGAAGAAACGGAAAAAATAGTCCGCGTCTTCCGATCAGTCGGAAGAAGCAGTCGGACCACGCGGTCAGGGGGGGCACGGGTGCAAAACACCTTATGACGTAATAAGACGTCCGCTCCAACTTAACTACAATTGCAAAAAGGCATTTGAGGTTAAGTTGCAACGGAAAATTTCGCTAAAGCATCTTTGCTCTCCATTTATTTAGCTAATACTTACTTTATAAAGATACAATTTACAAAAAACTCCTACACAGCTTTTCAGATAATAAACAGCAACTACTATTTTGTAGAGCGACAAATAAATGTCCCATGGCGGTGATTAGCGAGATGACCACTTAAGCTGCTGCGTCGTTTGTGCTGTCAACACGGTTAATTGGTTTCCAAATAAACAAAGCTGCCCGACATTAAAGATAGCAGATGGAATTATATAGTAAGTCGTATAATTGAAGAATATGTAACATATAATGTTTGTATGTGTGTCCGTTTCAATCCCTATCCCTACTATTATTGTAAATGTGAAAGTAACTCTGTCTGTCTGTCTGTCTGTTACGCTTTCACATCTTAACGGCTACAGCGATTGAGATGAAATTTGGGATAGGGATAGTTCGAGGCCCTAGGAAGGATATAGGCTACTTTTAACCGACTGCACAAAAGGAGGGTTATTTATAATTTACGCGATAACGACTTCTTCACGGTCGAAGCCGCGGGGAACAGCTTACTTACTTACTTAAGGTCCTATGGCCCCTAGATGGGGCAGAGGGTGTCCACAGTGCATCGCCATCCCTGTCGGTCTTGAGCATCGCGTTTTGTTTCGCTCCATGTCTTTCCAATGCCTTCCGCCTCTGCAATGACACTCCGTCGCCATGTCTGTTTTGGACGGCCACGTTTGCGCTTTCCTTGGGGGTTCCAGTCTAAGGCTTGCCTTGGTATGTGGTCCCGGTCCCTTCGAAGCGTATGCCCAATCCAGCTCCATTTTCGGCGTTTGATCTGATGTTCTATAGGTGTCTCATTGCAGCGTTCCCATAGGCTAAGGTTGGAAATTTTTTTGGGCCAATATATGCCGAGAATACGGCGGAGGCAGCGGTTAACGAAGACTTGTAACTGATGCGAGATGACTTTTGTGACCTTCCAAGTTTCGCATCCGTATAGCAGCACGGTCTTGACGTTAGCTCGGAATATTTTGAGCTTTACCCTCCTAGTCAACTTTCGGGACTGCCATACGGAGCTCAGCTGTGCGAAGGTTGCTCTAGCCTTGGCGACTCTAGAAGTGATGTCCTCTTCTGTCCCACCAGTTTCCGACACGACACTCCCGAGGTACGTAAATTTCTCTACTCGTTCCACATCTTCCGCGCGTGCGGGGAACAGCTAGTAAGACAATAAATTTACGGCCCCACCTATTACGTGAAACAAAAACGATATGGTGAAATGTGGCCGTATATTATACCTACCTCTCATATTTTTACATTATGTAAATTGAATATTAAAATATTAATATGCTTTCGAATGTAAAAGAATATAAAAATTATGAGAAACCGATAATGACATTATTCTAAACCATTTAGCCGCTGTTCCCAAAATTCTACAATACTTTATTTTTATACGACCAATGACAGTAGTTACTGCATTTCACAAAGTCCTTATCTTACTTGAAACATCGCTTCCAATAAGTACTTAATATCAACTTCCTCGAATGAAAATCCATAACTATTTTTAAGTCGACTTAAGTGGCCTTGCGTTGCTGTAGCATTGCCAATATTGGAATTCAATTGTGAATCTGGAGCAATACATGCCTTACATGAACCGTTATTGAGGTATAATAGCATCCAAAAGCTAGCTACAATACGAGTAGTGCGGTACTATTACATTCGTAGAATAGTGTGAAGAGATTGGAATGAAATGTAAAGGATTATAATCATATCAATAAAAATTCTTATAAGATGTAATTTACATTATTCTTATAAGATGACCCCAAAACAACACTGTGAGTACAAACAATAATAAATAATTCAATAGTATTTTTTTTACTAGAAATACAGGAGAGTGAGCTAAACTTAGTGCCATTGTTTCTGAGAAGGCTATACTTAGCATTTAAATATAGTCTGAAGATGGCTTCCTGGAATAAGAATCAAACAGTTAACTTTATCTCGGATTTGAGTGACCTTTCTAATCATAGATAATCCCCTCCTGACCGTATTCGGCCACAGCGACTTACTACTTACTATTAAGAGCTTCGCTGATGTGCTCTCAGGTGACTGATGTAGCCTATCCTTGAAGCGCATGTGCGACCACATGCGCTGCAAGTCAGCACCCCTCCGATGTAATTGTATTGAATGGCCGCTGGTGGACGGGCCTTGAGCTCGTCTCGTCTTGCATCGAGCTCTTCTCTTCTCTTCGTCTCAAACTCAGACACCTTGGTGTGTACGGCGTGCCTCCACCGCGGTCGATCAGCCGCTATTGTCTCCCACTGCGTCGGATCCAGATCACATCTCTTCATGTGTCTCTTAAGCACATCTTTGTATCGCAGGAATTGGCCGCCTTGTTTCCGCTTGCCATGCTCTAGTTCGGAATAAAAGATGCGCTTTGACACTCTGTCATTTGACATTCGGGAGATATGACCACACCACTGCAGTTGCCGTCTCATCAGATATGTTTCGATTCCCCCAATTTTTGCTCTTCTCAGAATTTCTGTGTTCCGAACACGATCCGACCAGTTTACATTCATAATATCGCGGAGGCATTTGAGGTGGAATCTATCCAATATCCGTATATGTTTGCGGTACAGGCACCACGTCTCAGATGCATACAGGAGACTCGGCAGAACAATCGCCATGTAGACTGCTACTTTCGTAGAGATCTTTATGTCATGCGAACGGAACACCCTTGAACGAAGCCTGCCAAAAGCAGCAGAAGCTCAATCATAGATACTGGGAGAATAAAAGAAAACCGCTCCTTATTAAAACGTTTAGTGATATGAGTCATTGCAGTATTAATTCATTTCGACTTCTGAGTATATTTTCTTTAGACGTTTGGTTGTCAAGTATAGAAACAACAAGATATTTTATATTTAATCTAGAGTGTATTCAATCCCGAAAAAAATGTTACGAACCTAATTTATCGTTGAATAACGTAATTGAAGAGATAAGCAATACATAATAACGAATGGCACAAACTAATTACTGATGGGTCGAAAAGCGAAAGTGGTTCAGGAGCTGGTTTTTAAGATCAAAGTTTGCACAATAGAGCTGGTTTTAAAGTTACCCGTAAGGCATGTATAATGTCGCTGGAACTTATTGCAATATATCAGGCCTTGTCGTATGCATTGAATCAAAATGTAAACAAAATAGTTATATTTTCGAATAATAAAAGTGCACTGCAGCATATGGCTCGATGCGCTTCTGGATCCAGAGGTACATCGATAGCCTATGAAATTTTAAAAACGATTATTTTATTGAATAATAAAGGTGAATATGTAAAATTGCAATGGGTTCCAGCACATATCGGCCTTACGGGAAACGAGCAGGCGGACCAGATAGCTAGGTTAGCAGCAGTAAATGGAATCCTTACAAATTATTTACATGACCATTGGGAATTAGTGCCGAAATTTAAAAAAGCCTGAATTTAACTGGGTTTCACATTTCAACCATAAATCAATAGATAAAGGTATCTGGTATAAGACTATTCAGGCAATGCCTCTACAGATTGCATGGTTTGATAACGCTCATTTAAGTAGACATTATATAAAACTAGCACTAAGAATTAGATCCGGCCACTATCCATCAGCAAAATATGTATTTCTGATGAAGAAAAGTGACTCGCCTAACTGTCCTGTATGCCATAGAATTGAGGATGTGCAGCTGTTTGCTGATGGAGCGTGACCGTCTGAGCGCGAGGCGCTGCTTAGGGAACAACTCATTATACTTTATATTAAACCAATATCAAGTGAATTTAATCACTTGATATTGGTTTAATATAAAGTATAATGAGTCACCCATGTTCAGAAACAGCAAAAAAATTGATTACAATAATTCAGCAATGACGTATTATAGCGAATGTACTAACTTGATCTAAACTTTAGTATTTATAAGACTATGCTATGTGTATCGAGATTCACGGTACGATGGGTTTGACATATTCCTGTGGATCAAAACCCCAAAATAAATAATGATTTAAAAAAAAATTAGAAATAAAACATTATAATGTGAACATCACACAAACGAGGCGGAAAATGAAACCTTTGACTTGGTGTCATTGAAAAGTGAACCCCAGACTCTCAAATATATTGTTTATTTACTTACAACTAAAACTCGATTCTGAGTTGAAAGATAATTACAAACAAAGTATGCAAAATGTCCTTTTCTAGAAATTACCAACAAAAAATATTTTAGTGTGATAGCCATCAAGCGTCTGAATTCGATGAAAAGTTCCCCAGTGCATCGTTCATACTATCGAGTGCAATATCCAGTCATTTGCGGAATAACTTGACTGTTATCTGCAGGTATATTACAACTGTGAGATATGCCAACTGCATTGGACATGAATAAAGCCGCTCGAGGGGATATACAATATGATTTCTCACTTTTTAAAGCATGAAGTTTTGATTGTGTTAAAAATGGCAATGTTTCCCGATTCCAACTATTTTGTTTATTTTTGACGGCTTTGCTATGTTGACACTTTTAAAAGTGCTGTCTGGTATATACCTAGTAAACTTTCTTTTGGTGTTCTTATTAAGTAAACATATAATTTATTATTTATTAAACTATTCTAACAGTAAATTCAAATAGTAGGTATATTAATAAGATACTGCTAAATTAGATGTTAATGTACTATCGTCTGGAAGTCGCAGATATCATTCAATAAAATAAAATAATTATGTTGCAATAAAAGAAAACTTTCCTATGTATATTCATGATGATATCACTATGTAGTAGAAGTAAAAATTCCAATGTCCACCACAAACGTAGCTTTTAATGAAGAAACTTTAGTGATAGTTCGTATGATCGCTCCAATTGCATCTCCAAATTTTACCATGAAAGACAATAAACTAATAAAACACCACTACTATATTAGAATCAGATCCTTCCGTTTTCTTCATATTAAAGATACTCACAAAAAATGTGTGTAGCCTCTTTATAGGTGCTGGACTATCTAAAAGAGTAGAAAATGGTGTCACTAGCAGGTGCAGTCTGTATTAAATTCCACACATTTTGAACGTCCGCAGATGTTTAGTGGACACTCAATTGTAGGTAAAATGTTTAAAATTGGATTCCGTAGAGTTCTAAAATGCTTTGCATTTATTTTGCAGCACTTACTGACTTCTAGCAATGTAGAAAAAGTAATATGTAAACACCGAGACAATCACAAGAAAGTTGCAATATTTTTAAAAAGAAATACTGATTTCAATGCCCTCTTTCACTACGTTGATAAAAAACAATGACACTGATGAATACACTACAAAAAATAAGTGAAATACATAAAAAATTATACTAAAATATTTCATTCGCCTATAATATGTCTTTGATACGAAATAAATACCTATGTATAAATTGAATTGCCATTATTTAAATTGTCCTCGGTGGACGAAGCTAGGTGAGAAAACGTATGTAGTTTACTCGATCGCGTTAGATTTTTATTGGGAATTTTTAGTAAACCTTTCCGATGCTCCAATTTTTTAATCTCACGATTTGGAATGGATGCAAACTAGCAGTAATTTATTTAGGGAACCCACCAATATCAAGGGCTTCCCTCACACATAGAGATCTAGAGGCAACAAATCAATTCTGAGGACTATCCGGGTATGGACCGTGTGGTTTTAATTGATTCGAGTCCGGCATAAGAATTTTATGTGGATTTTCACACGTAAAATAATAGCAGTATTTGAAGAAGGTCTAAAGTCTTTTATTTCTACTTTAATACAAATAGTGAAGTAGCTATAGTTAAATTTACTCTTGAGCCCATCTGTAATTAACTGGAATAATGACTTATTTAATGCTCAATCGCTTCCAATTACTTTCTAAAGCTCGAAATGCTCATTGTTGGAAGTCTGTCAATGAACTTAAATGATTAATGCAATCAATGGCTGCAGCTAAACCACAGCGCTAATAATTGATTCAGTGACCGCAATTTTCTCTAAATATGTCATTATTGCATACGAAATGGCACACAAAGCCAGCTGGTGTTGATAAATAATAAATAAGGGCTCTGTAATTTATACCCAAATCGTATATGCTTTTTAGTTACTTTGTAATAGATAGTGACCGAGATTTTGCCCGTTTGGATTTTTTCACGTTACCACATGTCATTAAATCTGGCCTATGTATTATTTCTGACTATGAAAAATTTTCAACCGGATCAGTCCAGCTGTTAAGCGTCATTGAATAGCAGACTTCACTCAACCCACACTTTTCGCAAGGGGCACTGAGGACGGTGAGTGGGTTGCTCACCGTCCTTACAGAAGCAGGCCCATGACGGCAGCGTGACATGAGGGATTCACGCACGTCCCCCTTAAAAGCGGGGTCACACCCGAAACCCCCCAAAGACGCGGAATAGCATCCGAACCACCCCCTAGGCGAGGCCACAACGGCCGTGAGTCTGTTGTGAGTCCTGGGACATCCTTTGGGGGCTTACCCGGGGCTCCCAACCATAGGCTGTTGGGCGTTACGTGAGGTTTTTTAGTCAGTAGGAGTCCGGCATAGCACCCATGAGGATTTTCCCTCACGTTAAAAAAAAAACAATCATCTTCACAAACTTCAACTTTCAGTTTTATATTCAAAATATTAGTAGGAAGGTTTTGAGACTAAAGATGTTCAATCTGCATTTTATCTAAAACATACTTACTAACGACTGATGAGAGTTTACAATTCGTGGTTAGAGTTTGAAGTACGCTTCACGCTATTATACCGAACTTTTACGCAACTTTAAAAGGCTTATAAAGAAATGTTTTGACCGCACCATAGTGGCCTGAGTTTAGCATCAGCCGTTGAAATACTCCGTCCCTAACAATAACGTACACTATTTCATAAAGTACTTAATAAAACTTAGCTCAGAACATTTTAAGTTAGCCAATAGAAGTTTGCAGAGTAACAACCAATATTTAAAAGAATAAATTTTAATTTGCTGTGTTATTTAAGTTTAATAAAAATGCGCATGATGAATTTTAAGTAGGTATCTATGATTTATATTATCATAATTGAAGAGTAGTAAATTATCCATCGAGAAAATTATTACCAGCAGTTTAGTGGGTAAAACCGTCTGTTACAAGTGGATATTAAAGGATTATTTTTCTCGAGTTTTCTCTATATCAGAAGAAGAATGAAGAACTTACGGCGCTTCTAACTATGATGGTCAGAAAATTTATCAGCATAATAATTATTTTGGGAAATTGGTTTGCTATTTTGAAACTGAATAATATTTTTGAGTCATACGCAAACGTTAACCATTTCCGAATAATTTCGTTACGAACTATATCACTCCAGTGACGCAAATTAACATTGTATAATAAGACATTGCTAAAAGCGTAACAAGTTTACTTAATTTTGTTACTTAAATTAAAATTGTACTTAATAAAAAGCATTATTTAATTATTTACTGCACAAAATATTTTTGATGTACGAAACTCAATAATTATTCATGTAATTTGTGATTAGACTTGTGCCTATTTTGAAGATGGTGGAAATAGTCTGTGTCGGGAGCCTTGGAGTTATCCTTCCTAGGGCTAACCCGGGGCTCCTGGCTTTTCACAGATGGCAAGGCACCGTGGGCTTTTAGTCGGCAGTAGTTTGGCATAGCATCCATGATTAAATGAATGAATTTTAACACGAAAAAAAACCTATTTTTAACCCTTTGTTCTTCCCTATAGTTAAAAGATATTCCTCTTGCGTTATTTGCGTTGCTTTCAGGCTTTTTGAATGCCATTTTGTCCTATTAACATGTTTGGGGTGTAACGTGACTTCATCAACAAGTTGAACGCCTGCTGACGAACAGACAAGGTCAAAGCTTCGCGATGGAGAACTCTAAGCACTCGAAACCCCAAGTTACTGAAGTATGCTCAGCGTCAAGAACGGTACAGTAAATATTTTGCGTCAGTCCGAGAAGACTGGGAAGGGACACATACTGCTTTAGGTATCTTTAGGTATCTGCAGTCTCGATGTAAGAGAATTTGGGTGGAAATGGTAATGAATAAATTTATAAGCACGTGTACGAGGCTTAGAATCTGTAACGATCTCGCGCCAAGATTGAGACATACACCGTTATTTAGGACGCCAGTTAGAAATGTTGAAGGAACTTTTTACTTAATACCTATTAAACCTTACGAAATGGCTAAGAAAATTGTCTTCTTGCATTAAACATTATTTATGAATTCCAAAAATGATTGACATCTTACTTATTAATAGAAGTCTATAAGCAATCGGCTTCCATTCTCGTTATAAGCAGTTTGAGGGTGAAGATCGCGTGCCGTTCTGGAATTATAACTCAATCCAACAATCAACGAAACGCTTAACTGTCTGACGATAAGGTGTCGGCGAAGGATCGTGCCTGTCTATTTGCCATGAAATTGAACTATTGACTGTTTAACATTTAGATAAAGACTTAAGAAATCTACCTTTTAGGATCTTTTGGTTGTTGCTGTGATATATTGCTTCTTTTATTACATACTGAAAAGTGGGTTCGATTCCCACCGGAGACAAAAAATTATGTGGCTCATAAATGTTTGTCTCAAGAGTCTGGGTATTTCAATGTTTTTTTTTTAATTTTTAATTTAGGCACACAAAACACATTACAATCATAAAAGCTAATACTAAGAAATAACAGTTTTGTTCTGGATTGTAACGTAAACAAGTGCACACAGTATAACAATACCTAAAATACACGAAAGGCACTTAATAAAAAAAAACAGAAGGATACACAGACGTGCTAATTTATATATACTTAGGTATTTATATTTATACAATACTAGCTGATGCCCGCAGCTTCGCCCGCGATGGCGCTGTATGTGAAATTTTTCTGAATTTTCTTTGCTATAAACCTCACGGAGCCCAAGACCTTTCCAACGAATGCAAAACCGTGGAAATCGGTTCGTGCGTTCTGGAGTTATAGCGTCAGGAAGGAAAACCCGACTTATTTTTATATAGTAGATTATCTAATATTATCTAATTCACACTAAGGTCTTTATGGAGGATGTCTTTTAGTATATGCACATATCTTTTAAACCTGGAATCAAATATATCAAGGTGCAGGTTCTTTTTCGCCAGCTCATTGTATTGACGAGCCATCCTAGTTAAAGGGTTGTAATAAGAGATGTTGTTCTTATAGATTTGTAGGGAAAATAAATTTATCTCGTTCGATCTACGTGCTCTAAATTTAATATTAAAAGTTAAAAGTATAATATGTATGTATTTAAAAGTATATAAGTATTAATATCCGTGGTCCGATATCCATAACACAAGCAGGTTATTCCTAGCTTACTTTGATCATGCACAGTCATCCTTGTCGCGAATATGAACACCGACCGACGCGTGGACAGTACATGATATTTGATCCAAATTTATGTGTCTGTCGTTTTCAAAATGGATGTGAACATTTTTTTCGTTAAGGTCGTACGTTTTGACGCGTTATTTTTTAAACACGTGGACATTGACATACTCATGGAGTTCTCGTCTCAGACCTTCTCAATCAAATCAAAATCAAATCAGCCTTTACCTAACCAGTCAACTACTGAACGTAGACTTGTACAGTTTGCGCTACAGCACACGGTCCTGCACCTTTTGCAGCCACTGCAGTCTTTCCCTGCAATTTTTTCTAGGTCTCGGTCAACGTCCTGGGACATCTTTCCGAGGGCTAAAGGTGGGAACAAATTATCGGACGCGTCCGTAAGCCGCGGCTGATACAAGCAGGCCTGCTTGTATCTGAATAGTACAAATAAACGAAACTGTGCAAACTATCGGTCATAAGTAGCGGACGTGACCTTGTGCTGTCCTCGAGCGCACGGACGTCCGAATAGAATCTGGCCAGCTGGATATTTTTGCTGCCGCGGACGCCTTATGAACAATCGTACACATTATTAAGCCGCGTCCGTCAGCCGCGGCTTACGGACGCGTCCGATAATTTGTTCCCACCTTTACCCGGGGCCCCCAACCATAGACTGTTTGTTGGACGTGACGTGAGGTTTTTTAGTCGGTAGGAGTCCGGCATAGCATCCATGTGGGTTTTCGCTCACGTTACAAAAAAAGTCTCGGTCAATCTGTTGTTTACGTTAGTTTTATTGTCTTTTAATACATCATGTTGGACTTTTACCGACTAACACCACATGTCCCTCCTGTTTCTTATTTCAGAATGTCCGTGTATGCCTTAGAGGAGGTATTCTCAGGGTAGTTTCACATTTAACTCGTCAAAAACAATATGCATAACAACTGTTTGGTTTCAAATTATTGATTACAATAACGTTGCGCAGAAAATATTACAATAGTAAGAAGGGTTGGAGAAAAATTGGATGTTTTCCTACCCTCAAAAAGGTATGTTCCCAACGCAACCTTACATAGAATAAGCCAACATTTTGCAAACTTCCTTGAAATCATCGCTCGTCAGTACTTTGTCCACAGCCAATCAGCGTGAAGAAAGTCGTTAACTTTGATTTTGGAGCTAACCCTCCTCGCTAATAGGGTGCTTAGCTAACAGAAAAATGTTTTGATAGATTAATCGAGCGATTAAATTATGGATTTCTTGATCGTTGTCCAATGAAAGGTGGTACAGATTTGGATAAAATACATTTTTTTTTTTGCAGGGGAAACTTGAATAAGTAGCCTTTAATAAACTTTTGACTGGCTTCGTTGTCTAGTGGTTAGATCTGTACTTGACAACGAATTCGGTGATCGTGGGTTCGATTCCCAGCCAGAACAAATCTCTTTTGTGATGTGCACATTGATTTGTTCTGTGTCTGGGTGTAATTTATCTAAAATGTGTATATATTTATGAAATTTAGAAATATATAACTGTGTTGATCAGATGTCTAGATCCCATAGCAAAAACTTATATTAGCTTAATTTAGGCTAGATGATGTGGTCTGAGAATGACCAAAAATATTTATTTATAGGTAATAACATATTCAACTTCTGTAATTATTAAATCATAAACGACCATAATAATATAAATTTCAGTTCATAAATTAAACTAGTTTCTGTTCTTACATTTAAATTTTCATTTAATTCGTTAGCAAACTTCTGTAACTTTCAACCCTTCCTGTGATAAAACTTATGGGAATAGAGTTAGTATTTTGCATTTTCAGTTGACATAATTTTATTATGCTATTGATTGCATCTAGGGCGAACGGATAACGAGCGTCTGTTGGTTTTAGTTAATAAAAAAATAATGTAACAGAAACACATCCTTGAATCACAAAAGCTACTTCTACTGGCTAGCTCGCGTATTTGCTGTCTGATGAATATTACTCTGATACCTACATATAGAGTAAATTTTAACATATATAATAAATAAACTACAGTACACTTGGAGAGTCAAATAACACAAACCAGACCCAATAATTATAAAAAAACATCAACATCATCTAAAGTAATACATATTATAAAGACGAAAGATTTGATTGTTTGTCTGCATCGAATAGGCTTCGAAACTACTGAACTGATTTGAACAGGTCCGCTCGACCTGGGTCTGACTTGTCGACAGCTGACTCCATCTCCGAGCCAGCGTGGGAGGATGCGACTTCCGCGTCACTTTCTTGAGTGATTTTAAGGCACACCCTTGGTCCTGTGGGTCTGTGGTGACCCCTACCATGTACCCGGTAAGGACCCGGGTGGGGATGGTCATGACTGGTCTCCGAATTGGTGTCCATTCGACCACCAGGCACGGCAAGGGATTCCCCAGACAGAGGCCGGGTAACCTAACCTAACCTACCCAGCACCCCACGTATACCCATTATTAACGCCTGAACTTTATTGAACTTACGTTTGTGTTACCTTTAAGTTGTAGGTGTACTTTTAAATGTTATACCTATTCTCAAAAAAAAATTTAAAATGCATAGTTAATAAATTCTTTAAAATTGTAAATAGAGCACAAAAAAGAATAACTCGCTGAGTTTCTTGCCAGTTCTTCTCAGGTGGGTTTCGCGTTGTGAACTGGTGGTAGAGTTTTTGTTTTATATTCTGGACGTTTTACAAGCGCATCTGTATAATGCCGTGAAATAAATATATTTTGATTTAATTGGAAAACTTATATTTTTGCATGATAAGGAGAGTTTGCTACTTAATTAGTTACTTTAACAGAAATATTTTTATCAATGCTTTTGTTTTGTTCTTCCATTCTTCTTTTATTTGCAATTCCTGAAAAAAGTTTCAGAATTGTGACCAAGTTTCATTTTCAAAACCATTTAATTTCTTTCATTTGATTAGCAATAAAGTTATGATTATGATTACCATGGGGAATATGTACGTAATTTGATTGAAAGGAGCGGTGGTCGATAAGCCTCTCGGGTAATCTGACCCTTATCAATATTTTAATGACACTTTTGTAACACAATTGTAGCACAGTTGCGTCTATCGTCGTTTATTACTTACGGTTCGTCAGATCGCTAAGATTTTTTGTTACAAGTTGCACAACGGCAGCATGGGATAGTTCTTTTTTGCATTTTCGCAGTGTCTAAGTAAGCACCTACCCCTTCGGGGATAAAGGCGTGACTATAATATGTATGTATGTAATGTATGTATGTATGTATAGGTTCGGACACAAACTGTGAAAATGTATACGCTATCCGCAATTAGCGGTGCTATGATAGCAAGTAGCCGTGGAAATAATTTCAAACAATTCTCAGCGCTCAAACAATATTGCGATATAGGATATAATAAATATAGATATAAGGGCGAGGCCGCACTTGCGGTTATCGCGGCGGTTTCTAACCTCAAAATGTCAAAACATTGACTTGATTTCATTGATTTTGACAGTTTGATGACATTTTGAGGTTAGAAACCGCCGCGGAAAAACGCAAATGCGGCCTAAAGAAGTAGTATAAAAAAAAAAAGAAATATTCAACAAGGGCTCACCCTCCCATAGTAGACCGATGACCTGAAATAATTCTCAGAGAGTGACTAGATACGAAAGGAGCAGGGCCTTGTGTTGAGAGAGACCTGCGTCCAGCAGTGGACTGCCATAGGTTGACTTGATTGATACCACTGTACAAGTGTACCCCAAAATCAAATGGTAGATCGTGTATGGGTTTTAAATAATAATATCTTAGCCACCATGTCTGTTTTTATTACATACTCTCTGGGATTATAATTATTTATTATATTCTAAATTTCCTTACCACTCTACTCTCGGAAAACAAACTTTTTAAATCATTCTGATAAACAATAATTATGGTGTTTTCAAATTAGGAAGTTAAAAGAAGTTATGATACGATGTTCAAAGTGAAATAAAACTCAACCTTGCGTTCATGTAATTAGTTAAGTTTGTAAAGTTGCCTATTTGGTATGCTAAGTGCCGACGAGGGAAGATGAGCGATATTCTTATGATATTAGCGGATAAAAAATGTGTAAAGTATATTCAAGTGGTTATGGGAGGCCATAATCTGAAGAAGAACCGATATCACCTGGAGCAAACTGGTTCTGGAGTGCAGACTGTGACTCAGCATGCGTCTGCGAGTAGATCAACTGGAAAAGTTCGCAATTACAGACGTTCCTGTACGTGAGGTGTAGATCTGAAATAGAGTGAATTCGGAGAGGCCTAAGTCTTGCACTGTATTGCCGATTTTATTGATTGATTGATAATGATAATATACTATTATAGTTAAATTAAATTGTTCTTGAAATAAAATTCAAAGTAATTTTTAAAATAAAAACAATATAATGTAAAACCTTAGAAGAAAACACAGAGATATCGACATAATTCCCTCTAAATACGTAAAACGATTATCATCTAGAAACCCGTCTACAGATTGCTCAAAATTAACCAATATCCATAGAATATCTGCCTATTTAAACACAAACTAAATGTACTGTAAAAAAACTGCAACTACAACTCGCAAAACATTTACGCAAATGTGTGAACGAAACCATATCGCGGTTCACAAACCGTACAACGCTATCTATCGACGTTGAGGAAAATAATTTTAAGCAACTTAACTAAACTGGCTCTTTAACTAAAACTGCCTATTACAAAACTATTTAGTAATCTGTGCTATTCTCGTATCTGTCATCCAGGAATCTGTAAGCCAATCCGTTTCTCAGGTGGTTAATTGTCAACCAAGTCAAGTCAGGCGTGACACCGTTTCATCTAATTTCTTGACCTGAAATGAAAAGATAAACCAAAAGAGAAAACCATGTAAATTCATACAATTAAAAAACATTGTTATCAATTTACCAATTTGGATATAGGTACTCGTCCAAAATCTCCCGAATAACTGGATTATTAACTCTTAAAATGTTGCTTTATGTCTACGCTAACCTCGAGGGTATAATTTACTCGCAATAGCAAAATTATTTGTTTATTTTATTCTTTACCTTTACGACGTGATAAATACTTATATCAAAGTCAAAAATAGACCCGACACAACAGACAAACCCGATAACTGATCGAAATGACACCTTTGGACCCAACCAATTTACACAACCGTCAAACTCCTGTTCAAACTAGCGAAAAGTTCTAAATCTATGGTTCAAACTACTCACTATCTCGCGATTCTATCAGAGTAGAAATTAGTATTTTTGAAACAAATGTAATGCAGCTTATTGGAGGTAGTAACCATTTTAAACCATTTTCAACGTGGTAACCAATTTACACCCAAGTTTCTTTAATCCATAGGAGGGTAACACGCCACTGCACGCGATGAAATCATAGAGTTGCAACAAAGTCAAATCAAATCTCACATCCGTGTGAAGTTGCAGTCTCATCATCAATTTGTCAATCACGAGAACAGGTTTATCCACGAGTTTATGCCGTGGTGTTGGGGATCTTGTTCAAAACACTCCGTCCGTTTCCAGATTGTATTCAAAGTTGAATGGAGTATGCAATCCAACGTATATATATATTATTTATGTATTATTCATCCTTTAAAGCCTTTTTCTCCTGAATTCGGGAATGAGGAGACTTCTTTTCAACATTCCAAGGATTCACCGTGCGTAAGCCTCAGTAACAGAAAACGGAGCAGCAATTAACCATGATATCCAAACGGGCATAACCTTTGACAGCCTCCGACGCGTGTGGCGAGTCAAGGTTACAGCTACGCTCCAATCGCAACAATCATGTGTGATGAAATTGTTCTCCCGAAAAGCTCCGCAAAGTAATCCGTGATAACATTATGTCTATCCTTAACGTTTGAACACAATAATCGTAGTAGAAATCAAATTTGTTCCAAACTTATACAAATCTCCTGATCTTAATAGCTGAGATGGTAAAGAGTCTAGGAACTTCATCTGAATAACCTACTTATTAAAAAAAAGACTACATGACCTGTAATTTTCAATATCCATCATCGTAGCACGTCGATCTTCATAACCACCCAGCAGCTCCATGACGCTACTCCTCCCGTAGCTCCGACACAACGCGATCCGCTTGTGACCATGCGCGCCGGCGCCGCCCGTGCGCACGCTGTTCACAGCGCCCGCGCGAGCCGCTGTCAACCCGCGCTCTGCTTCTCCTCTACGCCGGCGATGGAGCACCCACGGCGGCCACAGCACAACCGCTCACGGTGAAGGTTGCCGAGGCCTCGGCGCTCTCCAGTTCATTTTTCGGAACTCGTCACATGAAAATTAACAAAATTTAGAGTTAAAGTACACCGGTAGTCAGTTACTGTACACGCCTTCCGCAAAAACGTTATGGAGAATGGCATGGCAGTGGCCACACCATTCCCTGAACAGATTAATCCCGTCCATGAAATAAGTGATGGTGGCTCATACCTACATTTCATATCTATACCCAACATTTTGTATCACTCCTGGTCAACAAACCCCCCCCCCCCCCTTGGGCAACCATTTAACCATCCTGTAGCCGGTAACGTCCAAGGACGTTACAACTCGAATCACTACTTAGTCTGATATCTTCTAACCAAATGAATTACATTATAATTTTATAAGGAAATACGATCAGATAACATCAGTCATTCCAGGATTGCATTCCGGAGTCCATCCCAATCACGTTCGGTCAATAAAAATGTAACCCACAAATCATAATTTTGGCTCTTTGCTTGAAAAATTAGAAAACTCTAGTTGACCTGGTCAACCTCGTCTACATTAATAAACAATCTAAATACCGACTGCAGCACCATCCGCCGGTCTGAGACTGATTCTAACCATCGAAGGCGCCACCCGACGTAAAGGTAGCAACGCAGGTATCGACGAAGATTCCGTCGGTAGTTACGTTTTAAAAATTCACTTTTACTTCCAACCTAACTGAAATTCAACAACTCTCACAAAATATGATCACACACACAAACACTCATCACAGCCGAGTTTAGTTATCGCATCGAATTACCTCCTGATCGTTTGAACCTGAAAACGTTAAAGCGGACGCAACCAAACCCACTTTCACATCAGTGTACAGGGTAACTAACAGAACTTTTCATATCCCCAACCTAAGATACGTAGGTAGATATAATTCTCTTAACCAAAACCATTAACCGAACCATAGATCCAGACCTGCGGATCTCTTAACCTTTTACAAAACTACACGTTTTATTAAACCGCTGACTTGAATGCACCCGTTCTAGAACACTCTTGCAAGATCATTCTAATTCTAACTATTTTCGATTAAATACGATTATCAAACTTATAAAAAAAACTTAGTTTTTGGTTAACATCTGTAACCGAGATATTGAAAAACTTCACTTACTTTTCCACAATATTCGTTAAACAACAAAAAAAAATTCAAAAAGAAATCAAGGGCCTAAATGGCTAGGCATAGTATCGAAACCACTAAAAAAACCCTATGGTAAGGTGATCTGCTTATCACATAGATATAAATAACCTCTAATAGAGCTTCCAATGTTTGTTGCACTTTCCCTTATAAGCATTCATACCAATTAGGAACCCTTCTTATATATTGCAAATCTTTCCAAACCACCACTACCAACAGTATTCCAATAGGTGTGACAAAGTCATCATACTTAGTGCAACTAGAAAAATCTCATTAGGATATCTCATTATCTCATCTCAACTATTTATCTTGTCATAGCCACTTCTTGTCAACCATCCAAACAAACAGTCCAATGAAACACCACAATGAAAACTATAAACACGTGGGTGCGGTAGGACTTCGGATTGTCGTCCCACGATTTAAGGGGCGGGAGGGGGTGGAAAGGGGGGAGGGGGGGTTGTAGACCCCCCCCCCCTGAAGGAAAAGTTGCGGAAGCCCCCCCTTTTTGAGTTATGATTTTTTTAATATCCTAACCTAACTTTCGCATTGTCTTGTGTTGACATCGATATAAAGGTCGAAATTGTTAAAATAATATTATAAAGCGCTCGGCGGCCGCTGCCGCGGCACGCTCGCTTCGCTCTCTCGCCTTCGCGCGTCAATGGTCACAGTTCCAACCTAACCTAACCATAATAAGATAATCAACAATAGTTTGGCTAAAAGGCTGAAGCCAAAGGCCGTAAAATATATATTACAAAACAAAAATATAACTGTCAGAAAGTAACAGTGACAGCGTTTCGACGAATTTTTACGTTTAGTTTTACATAGCGGCAATAGTCGGTAAATTATTTTCAGAATACATTTAAGTAATAGCATTCATTTATATCAGCAAAATATACGTAATATTATAAAATATACATAAAATTTTACTTTGTTACTAAATATAATTATTTATTTAATTATTAAATGAAGTAAAACATTGTTGTGCCTTAACCTTACGGAAAACGAAACATAGTGACGAGCCGAATGTCAAAAGCATTGAGAGTGTATGTATTCTGTGGTGAAAAGTGACAAATTTATTGGTGAATTTTAATGATTTTCATTTTTTTTTTTCTCGTTAACCATTAATTTCCGCAAGTTAAAACTTCGTGTGGAGGCTTCTAATAATATTAGCTTTGTGTAAAAAAAATATGAACCCCAAACTCCACGTCAGACAATCTAAAGTTGAGCCCCCTCGGCCGCCGTTGCCTTCCTCACTATACGACCATCCAATAACCTAACCTTACCAGATTCACCCATGTACCCCGTACCGTACGGTACGGGGTACATGGGTGAATCTGGTCAAGAGTCTCTCAATGTGGTCACATCACGAGGCTGGCTGCCTCCCTAGACCTTGGTACGACTTTTCGCCTAGATAAGCAAAGCTGCACTTTGCCACCTTAATAGGATGGATGCCTACTTTTAATCAATCACAATATCTATACTTATAATAAAACTGTTGAGGGTCGAGAGTCTGTACATAGAAGATATTTTGAAAATTTCAATTGTAGGGCGTTCTCTAATCGATTCTGAAGCCGAATATGTAATTTAAAATTTTCATGTCTGTCTGTCTGTCTGTCTGTATCCCGAATAAGTATCACGCCGAAACTACTGAACCGATTTGAATGATACTTGGTACATTCCGAGCTTATAGTCCGAGGAAGGTTCTTGGATACTTTTGATTCCGATATTTTGCGCGGTTCCTGCGGGAGAGGGGATGAAAGATAAAATGGTTTTTCAGCTGTAAGTTCTCACCGCGTGGTCCGATTTCAAATATTTTTTTAGTGTCAGAAAGGGAATGTTTTTAACATTGTTCCACACAAGTTTCATTAATGAGAGTTTCGTAGTTCTCAGAAATTAGAGGTATCTCAACTTTTTGAAATCAAGGGTTTCTTTGAATGTGAGGGTAAATCTAAACTGGCGTGTTGGCTTAATCATACAAGAGCTTAATGATTAAGGCTATTGTAAAACAATTCAGGCCGCGCCGAAGGCGTGGACTGAATTGTTTTAGAATAGACTTAATCTTTAAGCTCTTTTATGATTAAGCAAACAGGGCAGTTTCATACGCTCCCATGAAATCTGTTGAAAAAATACCTGTCCTTTCATACACCATATGTGGCGTAAACGAAGTTGCGCGGGACAGCTAGTCATTAATATACGTATTTGTTAGCCTCTCAAAGCAGTACCCAAGTTTTTTTTACACTCATCCTCGACACTAGGCGCTTGATATTCGTAGACCTAATCTTAAACCGAGTACCTAGGTACTAACGCGACCAGCGCATTGCAATGAGAAAATGTTAATTGCGAAATCCATTGTAGAACCTAACTTTTGCACGAAACACCAAACAAGTAGGTACACCTACACGAAACTCCATCCATGAACCAATTAACGATCTGAATATTCACAATAAAATGACTTAATAATGTAATCAACTTCAAATACCGAATCTACACAAACACAGTGTACCTAACCACTAAACTTGCAAGATTTCTTTTCTACCCACTTATTCCACTTTTCTTTTCTTAACAGAATCGCAACACTTTTTTTTTAAACTACTAGCATAAAACAACAAGGCACAAAACTCAACTCATGTATCTACCGTTTACTTCCTTTTTCAAACCTACCCTCGCCTACGCGCACTCGCGCACAAACCAGTATCGAAATTACTTTAAAAATCCTTTGACCTCATGTCCATGAAATCTGTGCTACCATGTAGGTAAAACCTAACGGCCCATTTTCCCATCACTTAGCAAAACTCAGCATACTGTTAGATGAAAAGTACTAATTGAATTAACCAGCAATATCTATCGCCTTACTAAACCTTAACCAGCATTATCTAACCTTCATTATTAAATCTTAACCAGCAATATCCATCTTTCTTACCAAACCCATGTTATGGCAATACAGATACATAGTTTATCCTACTAACCAAAGTAACCATTTCATACAAAATAATGCGTGTACTTACATGGCGTGGATCACAGTGCCACTTCTGAGATGTAAAACCTCAGAAGTGTTACGCCACGCCTCAAATCACTATGACTGTACTGTATACTGAGACTAGCCGAAGCTCTGCCTAAATTATTGTGTGTCTATGCGGAAAATAAAGTAATTAGCCGAGTCCTGAAGTGTTTATTTGCCCCTTCTGTTACAGAAGAAAACACAGAGATATCATCACTCCTTCTTTATTTTTCACATAACAAATTAATACAATTATTAAAACTTATACACCACGTGGCACAAGGAAGAACATTGCAACAGTGTCTGGGGCTTGCGACCCATACAGCAGGTTTAGGGTGGCCACCTTACTATGCGCATAAACGATCACCTTCCACCGTCAACAATGCTCCCCATTGCCCAATTACACTTTTACGTTTCTATCTAGCGACGTGTAGTTTACGACTGAGCCCCACAAAATGGCGTTGTAGCTTTTTATTAACAATCCCCACCAGTTGAATTCTCAATCTACCTTCATTGCCATTGCAAAAATCCAGGCAAAACAATGAAACCTTACAATAATATATTTTTACAGTTTATTCGGTGACGAAAATAGTCGAGGCATGCTTAGATTTCATAGGTGATGAAATTTGGGTTAAGCCATAATTAATAGTGTGTATTCGTTTCATCACTTGCTACAATCTTAAAATTAATTACTACAATATGAATTCCTTGAAATGCTTTGATTTATTTTGCGAACACTATGCCTACGTAGAAGTACGTAGCAAAATAAACATATTATAAGTAGAGTTGAATTAAATATGTTTGAGTATTAAATTTTAAAAATAGACTGCTGTAGGTGATATTGCGTTGTATCATAAAAACACCTACATGACCTTATTAATCGAGCGACATTAACTATCTACTGTGTTACTACTCTGATTTACTATTGTCTATCTAAAAAGTAGATAAAAATATTCTCAATTGGATTTCTAATACTACTCTTTCTTCTGTGATAGAACAGAGAACATAATTAGAAGATAAGTTCATACTTGACGGCTAGTCCCAGAAAATGCCACGTGCAAAATTTTGTTCTTGTGCTACCCACATCCAGAAAAAATAATAAATTTCGAACGAAACCCATTTTCAGCCATCTAGTTACAATAAAGTGAACCAAACTCTTAGTTTGACTTTGACAGCTTTGACTTTGCCAGTTTGTTGACTTGCCGTCCTTAAATTACGTATAACACCTGTTCATAATGTAATTAAACTTGGAAGTATCAGAAGTTCTTGTAAAATTGTCGAGGAATTTTCATTTTATAAGTTAAAATTAACGAAGCGAACGCAATCAAACAAATTAAACAACTTATGATTAAAAGTAAACGGAATCTGTAATTAGCAGATTCCAGATACGAACTCTGTTGAAAAGTTGTTGTCGGCAACACTGGCAAAAAAAATATTATTGCTTTAAAAGCATAAAAGACATTTACATTTATATTATATTTTAAAGTTGTACGGAATCGTTGGTAAGAAAAGAAGAAGTCGTACTCATATTATTCCGGTATTTCCTACAGAAATCAAAAATAGCGATTTCCTTTTAAACTACAGCCAACTTTGCATAAAAGGGACGATTTTTTTTAAAAAAGTCTTCCCTATATAAGTAATCCCTTGGGTATTTGGATTCGGGCCACCTGCGGGATCCAGCCTACAGGTAGGGGGCGTCAGCATCGGCATCGAGCCCTCGATGAAGTATCTGGGGCTCGTACTCGATGGCCGGTGGAACTTCGGACATCACTTCCGAAGTTTGGTCCCAAAACTAAGGGGAGCATCGTCCGCACTCGCGCGGCTGATGCCCAACATCAGGGGACCCAACGCTCAATACAGGAGACTGTACCTGGGGATCGTGCGAAGCATGGCCCTATACGGGGCTCCCGTATGGGCGGAGACCCTGACGGCCAGCAATGTGGCTAGACTGCTGAGCCCGCAGAGAGTGATGGCCGTGAGGGTGATAAGAGGATACCGCACGCTCTCCGGTGAGGCGGCATGTCTCCTAGCCGGGAAGAGTCTGACAGAGTCACTCACCGTCCTTACAGAAGGAGGCCCATGACGGCAACGTGAGCAACTTACACATGCCCCCCTTAGGAGCCCCCCAAAGACGAGGGATAGCACCCGAACCACCCCCTGGGCGAGGCCGCAGTGGCGGCCGTAGGTATGTTGTGAGTCCCGGGACATCTTTCCGAGGGCTTACCCGAGTCTCCCAACCACAGGCTGTTGGCGTTACGTGAGGTCTTTTTAGTCGGTAGGAGTCCGGCATAACATCCTCTAAGGATTTTCCCTCACGTAAAAAAAAAACCCTTGGGTAAATCTAGGTGAAACTGTAGTATGTCATAGTGGGGCACCTTTTCTATCACACCTTGGCGGTTGGACCACTATTAACGCCACACCCTGTATAGGGAATCGTGATGAAGCGCCCGTGACTTGTGTGTGTTCTGTTGATCACAGCAGTAAGCAACTTTCACAATGTCCGGTGTTTGCATGGGAGACCACCACGTGACCACTTTGTGGCAGTTAATTGCGAGCGTTTCCGCACTTTGGAAGGCTCGCAAAGCCAAATTGAAGGCCTTTAGGGAGGCTTGAGGGCAATACGGCTCACCACGTATTACGTGGAACATATTCTAAAAAGGTGCTATATTGGCATATAATATGCCTCTGCCTACCCCTTCGGGGATAAAGGCGTGACCATTAGGTGCGAAATACTTATCACAATTATTAAGTAGAGTGAAATATTATATTCATAACACTATATCCACTTAGTTTAAGAGTAAATTCAAACATAAAACATAGACGGTGCTTCGTCAAATACTTGAGTTTGATATGCAGGTCGTAAAAGTTTTTCTATTAGAAAACTTTTCATTATTAGCTCGAGAGGAACTGTACCTGATAAATGGTGATAGATGAGGCTGTCACCGAAAATGGTTACCCGCAAACTGTGCAACCATCTGAAGTTACTTTTGAGGGATACTACGAGACAATAATTCACGTAGCATAGTCGTGACTACATAATGTTAGGTCTTGTAGCCATCAATCATGAACAACATTGGCTCGCTTCATCATTTATTCAGCTCTATTTCGTTGTTCACGAGTCGAGCCAGTGACATTTTTGTGAGATTGTAATTATTTTGAGTGGTTCCGGCCAGCTGTGACAAGGGGACAAAATTAAAGGGAATGCACATTGTCAGTTATAGGCTGACTCATTGACCCAATTCGAACTTTTAGCACGACAGTAAGCTCAGTTATTTGCGGGAAATTCCAACTTATTTTATACTAGCTGACCCTCGCAACTTCGTTTACGTCACATAAGGTGTACGAATGGAGGGGTACTTCTTAATGAGACTCATCAAGCAGCGTGTGAAACGGCCCTGTTTGCTTAATCATAAAAGAGCTTAAAGATTAAGTCGATTCTAAAACAATTCAGTCCACGCCTTCGGCGCGGACTGAATTATTTTACAATAGCCTTAATCATTAAGCTCTTTTATGATTAAGCCAACACGCCCGTTTAGACTCACTTTCAAAAGAAACGTTGAATTCTAGATTTACCGAAAGTTGAGATGCCCCTAATTTCTCAACTATATAACTCTCAATATTGAAAATTGTATGGAATAATGCTTAAAGTACTCCCTTTCAGACACCAAACAAATATTTGAAATCGAACCATGCAGTGAGAAATTATAGCTAAAAACCTATTTTGCCTTTCATCCCCTCTCCTGAAGGAACCGCGCAAAATATCGGGATCAAAAGTATCTAAGAACCTTCCTCGGACTATAAGCTTACATCGTACAAAGTATCATTTAAATCGGTTCAGTAGTTTCGGCGTGATACTTAGTCGGGATACAGACAGACAGACAGACAGACAGACAGACAGACAGACATGAAAATTTTAAATTACATTTTCGGCTTCAGTATCGATTAGAGAACGCCCTACACTTAAAATTTTCAAAATATCTTCCATGTACAGACTCCCGACCCTCTACAGTTTTATTATAAGTATAGAGAACGCCCTACACTTAAAATTTTCAAAATATCTTCCATGTACAGACTCCCGACCCTCTACAGTTTTATTATAAGTATAGATATAGACGAACCATGCAGTGAGAAATTATAGCTAAAAACCTATTTTGCCTTTCATCCCCTCTCCTGAAGGAACCGCGCAAAATATCGGGATCAAAAGTATCTAAGAACCTTCCTCGGACTAAAAGCTTACATCGTACAAAGTATCATTCAAATCGGTTCAGTAGTTTCGGCGTGATACTTAGTCGGGATACAGACAGACAGACAGACAGACAGACAGACATGAAAATTTTAAATTACATTTTCGGTTTAGTATCGATTAGAGAACGCCCTACACTTAAAATTTTCAAAATATCTTCCATGTACAGACTCCCGACCCTCTACAGTTTTATTATAAGTATAGAGAACGCCCTACACTTAAAATTTTCAAAATATCTTCCATGTACAGACTCCCGACCCTCTACAGTTTTATTATAAGTATAGATATAGACGAACCATGCAGTGAGAAATTATAGCTAAAAACCTATTTTGCCTTTCATCCCCTCTCCTGAAGGAACCGCGCAAAATATCGGGATCAAAAGTATCTAAGAACCTTCCTCGGACTAAAAGCTTACATCGTACAAAGTATCATTCAAATCGGTTCAGTAGTTTCGGCGTGATACTTAGTCGGGATACAGACAGACAGACAGACAGACAGACAGACAGACAGACAGACATGAAAATTTTAAATTACATTTTCGGTTTAGTATCGATTAGAGAACGCCCTACACTTAAAATTTTCAAAATATCTTCCATGTACAGACTCCCGACCCTCTACAGTTTTATTATAAGTATAGAAAATTCGTTTATTTTTCTGGTCTTAATGTCAGCTCAATGCTTGCTATCACGGGAAAATCTTCACTGTTTATTAAACGTTTTTTCGGGGTCTAGTGGAGCAATACTATTATTTAAATGAACTTGCTACGTGTTTTTAACCGACTTCAAAAAAAGGAGGAGGTTCTCAATTCGTCTGTATGTATTTTTTTTTATGTATGTCAAGCGATATTTCCGTCAATTATAGACGGATTTCAGAATTTCTTTTTTTGTTGAATACGGTTTACTTCTGAGGTGGTCCCATTTTCACCAGGTCAGGATCTGATGATGGGATCCAGGTGAAAACGAGGGCAACCACCGAAAATTGTAGGGACAACTAGTGCACTCGTTAACTTTTTAATTAAGTGCTTTAATGTTCTACACTTTAATGAAGGTCTGGAGTCGACCTGATGATACAGTCGAAAGACAGTCGAGGGCATTCCTTAACAATTTACAGCAGTTACCTTGTGTTTGGGCTTGATTGATTTGTATTGATGAGAACTTTGCACCTAGATTGATAGATCCGCCTTCAAAAAAAAGGACGTTCTCAATGTTATATGTATGTTCACCGATATTTCCGTCAATTAAAAACGGATTTAAATTGTTTTTTTTTCTTGAAAAGGGGTTCACTTCTGAGGTGGTCCTATTTTAATCAGATCAGGATCTGATGATGGGATCCAGGAGAAATCGAGGGCAACCACCGAAAATCGTAGGGATCAACCAGTGCATTTGTTAAATTCAGTGCTTTAATGTACTACAATTTAATGAATATCTGGAGTCGATCTGATTATGGAACCGAAAGACAGTCGAGGGAAATCCTTAACGATTTACAGCAGCTACCCTGAGTTTGGGCTTGATTGATTTGTATTGATGGAAACTTTTACCTAGATAGATATATTTTTCGGTTCACCCGTCACTTAAAATAATGAAAAAAAATTTTTCAATAAAAAATAAAACCGACTTCCAACAAATCCTGAAAAATAAAATTTACTTAGCACAAAGTAAAATGTATTTTGATTTATCAGATTTTATTCAATATAGTATTGAAGTTGGTGCCATGAATAATACCTACATAAACCTATGGGTTTACTTGGCGCCGACTTCAATATGATATTGAATAAAATCAGATAAATCAAAATACATATTACTTTGTGCTAAGTAAATTTTATTTTTCAGGATTTGTTGGAAGTCGGTTTTATTTTTTATTGAAAAATTTTTTTAACTATAATATATGAATGCTATGCCAGACTCCTTTCGGCTAAAAACTACTCATTTTTCTACCTAATGGCTACGGTTGGGAGGCCCGGGTAAGTCCTTTGGAGGAATGACCCCAGAGAAAATTGCCACCTTGAATGGAAAATCATCAGTATATAAAAAATCTTTATGTTTTAAATATGTTAAAAGATTGATTTGACATTACATACATAGACAAACATAATATATTAATAATGCTATAATGATTTAAGTCAATTAATTTTCTATCTACACTCATTTGCAAAAAAAACGGGCGGTTTTGATTTTCATTCATCTTTAAAAAGATACAATACCAAAAAGGTTTCAATCGTTTGTACACGTTACTGGCCGGTTTTAAAAATGCCGTGGTATTTAAAAAAGTACGTTCTAAATTCAAATTTTCATTTGATGCTCATTTTTACAAAAAACCCCTTTTTATCCTACATTTTTGGCGCGAAGTTCCAGAAGTTAACATCGACTTTCACAACTTTTATTCAATTTTTATCGATTAATTTCATATCCTTGACTGTCAAAGCTTTATTTATTGCTGTTTGGCTGTATCAAAAATGGTAGATAAAGTGGTAAAAGCTACCAAAATTATCGCGCTGATTGAAGAGGGTTGCAGCCAATGTTTCGTGGCTAGGAGGCTAAATGTTAGTCGCTCGACGGTCCAAAGGACCTGGCAGCGATATCAGGAGACTGGTTCCGTCGAGAGAAGGCCTGGTTCTGGAAGAAAACCATGTACCCAACCACGGGATGATCGTTTTCTTGTGGGTCGCGCATTGAGAAATCGCAAATCTTCGTATGTTGATCTTAAGAACAACCTCGAAGAAGTAAGAAATGTGCATATAAGTCTATGGACGGTCAGGAGGAGGCTTCTCGCTGCCAATATACGCAGTCACCGCCCGGCCCGCGGCCCCAAATTACTCCGTGAGCACAGAGTTCACAGGCTTAGGTTCGCTAGAAATTGTGAATCATGGACTCAAGAAGATTGGAATAGGGTTTTGTTCTCTGATGAAGCCAGGATATCTCTGTTCGGTGAAGATCGACGTCGGCGAGTGCTAAGAAGACAAGGAGAGCGCTTTGCAGATGCATGTTTCGAAGAAATCACACCTTATGGTGGGGGCTCTGTTATGTTTTGGGCAGGAATAAATTCAATGGAACGTACAGAGTTAGTCTTCATTGAAAACGGCTCACTGACTGGGCATCGATACATAACGGAAGTTCTAATTCCTCATGCACAACCCGCATTGGCCGCTCTAGGTCAAGACTCGATTTTTATGGACGACAATGCTCGCGCCCACCGATCCCGCGATGTTAATGCGTATGTGCAAGAGGTCGGCATTCGTCGTTTGGATTAGCCAGCTCGAAGTCCCGACCTCAATCCCATAGAACATATCTGGGACGTTCTAAAACGGCGTGTGAGATCAGTACACCCGGCTCCGCAGACCATCAGAGAGCTGAAGAATGTGATTACTGCGGAGTGGGAACGTATTCCGCAAGCAAGTATCCGGGATATACTCGCTAGCATGCCCAGACGAATTCAAGCTGTGATTTTAGCTAGAGGGGGTCACACTCGATACTAAACATTTATCTGCTTTTACTTTATTAAAGAAAAACAAACAAAAATACTTTTTTATTTTTACTTCATGAGCATATCCACTACTAGCGAACATACACTACTAGCGAGGTTTAGCATTATTTCCCATAAATTGTAGCAAAATTTTATGAAATACTGATGAAAACGATTATTTTCTTATTAATTTACCAAATTGTGAGGATAAAACTACCTATAATTATCAAACAAAGCAATATTAACATTTGAAATGGTTCATTGCTTAGGTGCCCGTTTTTTTTGCAAATGAGTGTATTATTACATAGTTCTGTAATAGTAGTTTATGACACTGTTGCATAATGAGGGTTCTTATAACACGAGTGTGTTTTAAAAAAACGAGCCGTAGGCGAGTTTTTTTATAGTATCACACGAGTGTTATAAGACCAAGTTATGTACAGTGTCATACACTACTTTATCTACTCTCATACTATAATACCTGATTTCATTTTGTTGTGATATATAGTTGCTCCTTGATTTCGCCGGTAACAGGTTCATGGTCATGTTTGACGCAGTTTCCAGAATGTCTGGTGGTGTACAATTACCACCATCCTCGCTTTAAGACATGTTTTTACACAAAAACTAATTTATTTTACAAACAAAACCAAACTTTGTTTAATTTAAATGTAAAATGTTGGCGCCAAGGCGCAAACATCAATTGCGCATGCGTGTTTCTTTTTTTTTTTTAGGCTGCGGAGACCATAGATTTAGGATTTTTCGCTACTCTGGAGACATAATTTTTTTTTAAAGTAGAGGTTCAAACTTATTTTTCAGCTGGAGATTGTTTATGGTGTATCGTAATGATTAAAAAGTTTTATTATGATATAGGTGTCCATACAAGACCTGTATCGTAATAAAACTTTTTTTTTGGCCTGTGCGTAATGTTTGTCATAATAGTATTGATTTCAATTTTATAATCTTTGTATTATAGTATCAGAGTAGATAAAGATATTAATAGTTGGACGCTGTATTCAATGTCGTAGCAACACGTAGCGCCCAAAAGTCGTAGCCGGCTCTTTTGGAACTAAGAACTACGAGAAGCTACAGACTTTATAGAAACTGTTACCGAGCACTGCCATATTTGAGAAGCTCTTCGGTTTATGTGTATTTTTTAATTACTACGATCCTATATTAGCGTTTGGCATACCTCCGTGATTACGAGAATCTGAATTAAATTGAAGCGTGAAGGTAAAACAATGCTTTGCCTGTGTTAAGCTAGCTGATGTTCCTGGGATATCCTTCCAAGTGCATTCGGGGTTCCCAAACGTAGGCTGTTGGGCAGGATACGTCAAGTTTTTTAGTCGGTGGGAGTCGCATCCATGAGGATTTTCCTTCATGTAAAAAATAAACTAGCTGGTCTTTGAAATCTAACCTTGTACAATAATGTGTTGCAGAAGTATGAAGTTTGGGTGAGAAGTGACGGTGTATGCATTTGGTTAGCGCTGAGTTTTGTATTTTATGAGCAATACTGAAAACTTATTTTACAGTAACCGTGCAGCTAAAGGTGATCTGACGTAGTCTCTTGACGCCTTGATACTTACTAAACTGACTCAAACTTAATAATTCTACGAGTTGGATAGTTTGAAAAAATGTAGTGAAGCCGAGAGGGGTCAAATTATAGCTCTAATTTTTTTTTCGATTATTAGTTGCAGTAATTCCTCCTTGTATGTGTGTCTCCTACATTTTAAACGGTTTTATTTAGCTCACCCCGTTTGTTTTATTTATTATTTATTCTTGGGTCAAATTTAGTAATTCAAATTTCACCCTCTTCCTGTCAACCGATTAATCTGAAATTTTGTATACACTTTGGATTTTGATGACAATACAATTATGTTTATTCATTATCTTTATAAATTCAAGATGGCCGCCGCTACAAAATGGCGGATAATTTATTTATTATTAATCACATCAATATGGGTATCAAATGAAAGGGCTCAACAAGCAGAATACAATATACTATAAAAAATTGAAATCCAAGATGGCGGCCGCTACAAAATGGCGGCTAACGTAGGTTTTATCAATATGGGTATCAAATGAAAGGTCTCAACAAGCAGAATACAATATACTATAAAAAATTGAAATCCAAGATGGCTGCCGCTACCAAATGGCTGATAACAATTTTTTAACAGTCCCACCAATATGGGTATCAAATAAAAGGGCTTGACAAGAAGAATACAATGCATCATACAACCTCAATATTTAAGATGGGCACAGCCACTTAATGGCGTATAATAATAAGATTTAAATTTAGAAATTGAATATGTAATTTAGGTATTTTTTGGTTTTTAATACATTTATCTTAAACATTGCAATGTATGTTTAACATAAAACTGTTTAACTTAAAAAGTATTTTTACCTATTTTTATTTATACTAAAGTCAAGACTCGTAAGTTTTACTGAACTAGTTCACATTATGAGCACCTGGCTAGAACCTTTAGCACAAATTATACTGCAGGCTTATTTTGAGTCTCGAATTCATCATTAGGTCTCTTATATACGCTTGTAGAGCTATGGTAACATAGTAAACAAGCAATTGGTGTTATAAAAAAACTATTAGTAACCATCGATAACTATCTGTCAGTAAGCTAGTCAAAAAGTTGTAAGCTTTGTTAAAGTTATCAATCAAAAGCTTTAAGTTGCTCATCGTTGCGGCCTATACATAAATTGTACTGGCAACCTCGGCACACACGATGATTTATTACTTACTAACTTTTACCTGCGGCTTCAGTTGAACTACCGGCCTCTTCAATTTTCTTCTAATAAAATTATAAGTTTCTTTTTGACTTTGGAGCAAGGGTGGTTATTATATTTTCACATATTTCTGTTAATACACAAAAATTTTATCATACAAAACTATTTCTACTACATTCTTCTATGTAGGCAACCCACTAGACTTATAGAAGGAATTATAAGAAAGTGTTTGTGATCAAAAAATGAAAAAAACAACCTGTTAAATTCATTTTATAAAGTACTAGCTGTTCCCCGCGGCTTCGACCGCGTAGAAGTCGTTATCGCGTAAGAGTCGTTATATCGAAAAATCATAACCCTCCTTTTGCACAGTCTGTTAAAAAGTAGCCTATGTCCTTTCTAGGGCTTCGAACTATCCCTATACCAAATTTCATCTCAATCGCTCCAGCTGTTTAGGCCTGAAAGCGTAACAGACAGACAGACAGATTTACTTTCGCATTTATAATATTAGCAGGGATTGCTCCTAGGTCACTTTGTCTATTTTGTTTTAAATTGGCGTCACCTTGCCGATGTAGATGAGTCATAATTACTTCCTAGCTTACTTCATCTCAAGGTAAATAGCTGTTATTGTTGGACTTAGAAGGGTGGAAAGATCAACTGCTGTTGTAGTAATGCGGCTTTCAGTCTAATTCTCATTAGTCAAGTTGGACATTGCAAACCCTTTTCATAAGACATGTGAATAGAATTTGGTTCACATTGCCTGTAGCATAACTACAGCATGTGACCCCACTTAATCTAGTAAAGTGGTGTTGGGGTACTGTCAAACACGAAATCAACCCAAGAAATAAGGAAAATACATTTTTTATTTATTCATTAACAATAGTAATTAAAGCAATTAAAGCTGATATCATATTATTAGGGTTATACAAGAAACAAATAAAATTATAACTGCTTAAAGAAAAATAAAAACCAACTACCTACCTATCAATATATAAACTTGGTCCCTTCGATTTTGGGTTCTAAAACCGCGGGGACATTAACGGTGGTAAGAGCCTTAAGATAACATTTAGAGCTGCGTGATGGGAAAAACGGCCAGTAGAAAATGAACAAAGAAGTCCATAGAGTCCGAGGCGGCACACATGAGCTCCACACGATACACAAGAGTGTTCAACACACACCTCAGCACCCGGAGACCGACTGCTATTCGGAGTGTAATGGGGTCAATAAATGTACCGTTATTAAGAGAGGGATAACTTAGTGTCTAGACTCGGGTCGAGATATGGCTAAAAAGGAAAAGATCAAGAAAAAGAAATAAAGGAAAAGACATTAGTCGTTTCAAGAAAATTTTAATATTAGACATAATTATTAAAAGGAGATTAAAAAGTACTCATAGCTACGAAAAACTACTGTATTAGAGGTTAAAACAAAGCCATGTTTCACCGCTACACTGCCATAAATCATTGTATATTCTCAAGCTTGAGTAAAATAAACATAGACGAAACTAATTAGTGCAGAAAATTCATGTGGGACCAAACAGGGTAATATGAGAGAAGCACAGTTTGATGTTGCGCTCACAAAATTACGCAAGTTTAGGGCCAAAGTCACCGCGTCCCGAACAAGTTAATTTAAACTGGCCGAGTAATTTGCACAGAATCGTGACACTAATTTAATTAGTTATGTAAGAAAACAATGCGTGCCCTACATAATAGTCTCCACAATTTTACTCATTAATAAAAAACAAACAACAATGTTATTTAATTAACTACATACTAGCTGACCTGGCGAACTTTGTTCCGTCATATCAAGCCGACCCGATATTTTTTTTTTTATTATTTTTCAATTTTTATTTGATACAAGCCTTGCCCGGGCTATAACCGACACAAAAAAAACCGGCCAAGTGCGAGTTGGACTCGCCCATGAAGGGTTTCGTAGCAGCAAGTAACATAATATAAAAGTTCTTATAGTTCGTTGTAACTTTGATCGATGTTTTAACACGTCCGCAGTGGTAGTGATATTTCTAACCGAAAATTGCGGTTTATGACGTATTAAAAAAAAACTACCAGCTCTATCTAGTTCAAACCAATTTTCGTTGGTAGTTTTTATGGCAATGTACATCATATCTTCTTTTTAGATTTATCATTCTCTTAGTTTAGAAGCTAGAGGGGGGGGACACACATTTTTCCACTTTGGAAGTGTCTGTTGCGCAAACTATTCAGTTTAGAAAAATATGATGTTAGATACCACAATAGCATTTTTAAAGACCTATCTAAAGATACTATACACGTATGGTTTTGATGAAAACAAAAAAATTGTGTTTCAGTTCTGAGTATGGGGACCCCCAAAATTTACTGCTTTTTTTCTAGTTTTACATAAGAATCTTAATGCGGTTCACAGAATACATCTAGTTACCAAGTTTCAATATCATAGGCCTTATAGTTTCGGTGAAAAGTGACTGTGACACACGGACGGACAGACAGACAGACATGACGAATCTATAAGGGTTCCGTTTTTGCCATTTGGCTACGAAACCCTAAAAACAAATTAGCGAAATCGGTCGGTCCACCTGTTATAAGTTATAAAATTGCAACGATAAGTGGCATTGATTTTTATAAATAGAGTTTTCAAAACAACATACTTTTTAGAAGCTTTATTAAAAACTAATATCAGTCGCCATCTTTAAGGTCTATTTCTTGAATACCTTACATTTCGGAAGACATTTTCTTTTATATTGATGATGATTGATTTTTTTATATTTTTGTTTACGTAATAGCGCAGATTTTAACTCAAGTGAAGAGCTCTTTAATAAAAACGTCCTTATAGTAAAGAAATTTTAAGTTTCACAACTATTAAAACAAGCAAACTAAAGATACGAAAAATACCTATTTTATAAATAAGTACTCGTATTTATTGATACAGTTTTGTACTTTCGTAGTGTAACCATACAAAAATAAATGCGTATCCAATTCTGTAAGTTAAAATATTCATGAACCGGGTCAATCTGGCCCATGTAAGCTTTTACCAGTTAATATTCTTCTATAGTAGGAAACGGGGAAAGCTTCCTTATACCACAAAGGGATTTGAAAGGTTAACCCGTTTTCTGTTATACGTAAATGTAGTTTAGTTACGTCGTTCTGTACCTTTATCAAATTATATTGGGTCTGCGTAATTCATTTCATGTCTTGTGGTTTAAATGTGAAATTCAGAAAATAATAGGTATAAAATTCAAGGCTAGAACCTGATCCATCAACTGAAAAGTTAGCACAAACTATGCTGTGGGCTTGTTTTGAGTCTCGAATTCATCATTAGGTCTCTTATATACGCTTGTCTTCTTAATATAATTATAGTGTCTACACTACTACTAATAGTGACATAATAATTAAATTAATAACTTCAGTAATATAACATCATGCATTTTCGAAGATATTTAAAAAAAAAATTTGACAGCCTGCACCTTAGCGTATTATTAGGTATACTACCTATAAAGGCAAAGTTCTTAATGCCACCAAGGCTTACTGTATTTTTTGGTTTATATTTTTAATAACTAAGATATTTTACTTCTTCCATGTGTCATATACCGGAAAGTTCGACATGTCATGTCTCCAACAGGTTTACCTTTTTAATGAAGAATATCCTACTCTTAACTTACAATTCAAACAATTTTACAAGTTTGACAGTAGAACAATTTGTAGTTGATTTGGTTGTTATAAACGTCGGTCCGTGTTTTCTGGAGATCTGATTAGGACAGTTTCAATAACTATTAATTGAGTTTCATAATAAATTAATAAAGCGTATTAAGCCTAATAGTTAGGTTAGTTACTTTGATAGTCACGTAGTTAGGTGCAGACTTGTGTAATATGCAGCCTTGATTTTGATTCAAGGCCAGTATGCTAACGATTTGAACTCTTAGTTGGATAGACTAACAGAAAATTAATATATGAACTGAAACTGTTAAATGTAACTCGATCTTACCCAAAAACCAATTTAATACCCGCACCTTGTATTCCAAAAAAGATCCAGGTACAATAAACATAGAAAAGGCTACTCAAACATAGTGAAATACACAAAACAGTTACAATGTTAACTTATTCACACAGACATGTGCGGTTTATGTTTTGGAGAAAAAAAAAGGATCGAAGGTTCCACAAGTTTATCGCTTTTCAGCTCACGCAATTCCAGACTATTGAAACGGTTGATGTTGACCTTTAAGACAATTTATGTCTGTACTTTTGTTGACAATTTCGTTAAATTTGTATTGTTTTTATGTCAGTACTACTAAAATAAGATGTTTGATGTCGCAACACAGCTGTCATTGGTTTCCTTTTGGTGATTTTTTTTATCGTGTGGAAATGCTACATCGATGCTATGCCGGACTCCTACCAACTAAACCACACAATGCCCTACAACAGTCTATGGCCGGGAGTCCCGGGTAAGTCCTCGGAAGGATGTCCTAGGTCTAGGGTATAGGGTGTTGGTGCTGTTAACAAGCTAGATCGGTCTATCTATTAATCTCACACAATAGATCAATGGGGTCAAACAACTCATAATCTTACTTATATATTTTTCAATATAAACGCTACCGGATGTCCTGCAGGTTCTTCCGCGTAGTTGCCGTTCCTGTAGGAACATAGAACATACAGAAATATAGATTAAGTTACGTACAATATATCGTTACATATACATTACAATAGTACAAGTACTACTTTAATTATCTTGGTTTATAATGGCAAAAGAGTTTTGAAAATAGGTTCAGTATCTAAGTTAGTTCGTTACATACAAACAACAAATCCCACCTCTTAAAAGATCAATATTTATGATAATAATAAATAACTAGCGGACATCACGCGGTTTCACCCGCGTAGTTACCATTCCCGTGGAAATACGGGAATAAATACTTAAGCTACACTCTTTGCGGTTTTTTTCGGTTTTCAAAAGAATTTTTCCAATCGGTCCAGTAGTTCCGGAGCCTATTCGTTACAAACAAACAATCAAAAAAAAACAAATCTTTCCCCTTTATAATATTAGTATAGAAGTATAAATAATGTACTCCATACGTGTGGTACAGAATAAAACCTTATATAAACGCGTAAAGACATAGAAGCATTGCCGAAAACAATAAGTAGGTATTATAAACCCTTCATTATCGAGTACCTACACTTTATAGATTACCCTTATCGCATATTTATCATACTCAGGGTAGAGATCCGGGTCACAAATCCTGGTCTAACTTTATGAAAACTTACTGCCAAGATTGAAATCGATCCCGCCTTTTCTGGAAAAAAGGAGTCCCTTGGGAAATTAAAAATAATCGTTGAAGAATGACTGGCAATACTAAAATTACTTTCGTGGAAATATTTTAGCAAATTAAAATTATGAGTATGGCCCTCGAGGATAAGATTTTAAGTTATTAAAAAGGTTGAGTAGGTACTTGTATTTTTTAAATATCTTTTTTTAAATATCTATTTGTACACTAGCTGACCCTAGCAACTTCGTTTACGTCACATAGATATGAGAGAAAGAAGGCGCATTATTCATCAAGTTCTAAGGAGCATGTGCGAATCTGACGATTTTGCTTTATCCTTGAACTGAAATATCGTACAATAGACTTAATCTCTATGTTCTTAACCGTCTAGCTACCATCCGCTAGCAGAGTCTTAGTAATAAGGTCCCGTTAAACCCTTCGGATTCGAAACTCTAAAAAGTATAATGATTCCAATTTTAAACCTAATAAATTGAAGTCTAAATAAAATTAATAGCCTGTTATCCCAGCCTTTATTTTACATTTGAAACTCACTTAGGCATTCAAAAGAATATTACTAAGAGATTTCACTAGTTTTGTTTGCCACTAAAAGATCACAATGAATATTTAATACAAACCATTTTGCGACGAAGATAGAATCGTATTATTGTCCTCGGTTGAGACTGCGGTCTTTTAACGTGATCGGAGAAAAGTGCCCATTAATAAATAAGACGTAGTTGGTTGTTCCTAGAGGCGTCTTCTTTATTAATATCTTTATAATATGAAAAACATTAGTGAAATAGTTCTTAGTTTGTTACCGTATACACGAAAGACATTCCGTTACATTTACTACAGCCTCACTACGACGAACGAAAAGTGGCATTGATTTTTATATATCTATATATATAAAAATCAATGCCACTTTTCGTTGTAATTTTATAACTCAAGAACGGGCTCACCTATTCAATCCAAATGTTTAGGCTTTGTTCGGACTATTTAGTAGATGGTTTAAGTGAAGTTTGCACAAAATCGGTTGAGCCGTTCTTCATTTATCACGCAAACAAAGTTGCGCGGGTCAGCTAGTATTATATAAAAATCAATGCCACTTTTCGTTGTAATTTTATAACTCAAGAACGGGCTCACCTATCTAAACCAAATGTTAAGGCTTTGTTCGGACTATTTAGTAGATGGTTTATGTGAAGTTTGCACAAAATCGTTCGAGCGGTCCTTGATTTATCACGCAAACGAAGTTGCGCGGGTCAGCTAGTTATTTATATTTAGTAAGTTGTAAAATTATCGTTTCAAATTCCGACAATATTTAGTGGATCAAAGTGAAGCACCAGTTGTCAAGGAACCAAGTATGACTACATACTCGTACTCGTACTAACGCATGACTGTGTCTATTGTTCATGTTTGGTAATCATTCATGAATGCTCTCTTGAAGTTGGTGCCAAGTAAACCCATAGTTTTACCCGTATTACTTTGTGCTAAGTAAATTTTATATTTCAGGATTTGTTTGAAGTCGGTTTTATTTTTTATAGAAAAATTTTTTTTTTCAATATTTTAAGTGACGGGTGAACCGAAATACACGGTGTTTCTTTTAGGGTGTCAAGCCGCCACTAGCTGGTAGCAGGGTTCCATACCTATCGATTTAACCCCCATGTATGTTCTACGATTTTTTGTAGTTTTCGAGATATAATGTTCTGCATAATTCCCTATTTTTTTATTATCGATTAAATTTTTTACATCTTGTATCAAAGTTAGGAAGGAGATTATTTTGTCCATAATACTGCAATCAATAGGCATTATAATAATAAAAAAATATCCAAGAAAAGTCGAACCAAAAAGAAGTTGTAATTATTTAAAGCCACGTGGAAAAATCAGTCTCGCCGCGCGAGTTGTGTGGGTAGGTCGTGTGTGACATGCGTGACAATGTCCTCAAGTCGAGTAAAATGTACCAAGTGCAATATAGTTATAAACGAGGTTCTTGCTTTTGTGAGTAATCGTATTGACGTTATGACTGAGGACAGTATTGGTCAAATATGTACGAGTGCTTTCATGGAAGAGGATATTTCTACTGCTAAACAGCTGCTGTTGGAGTCCACCTCTCAAACCACCAAGAAAAGGAGGGGAGAAGGCAAAAAGCGTAGGGATATCGACGATATTATCAGCATTCTGAAGGAAGTAGACCCTGATCATACCCCTATTTTTGTAGCACGAGAACTACACAAACTACCGCCAGTCCTGTTCGATCATGTCGATGTGACAAGGCAGCTTAAAGATATCCTCAGACTGCAGCAAGATCAAAAGACTACAACGGAGAAATTGGATTCAGTGCAAAAATAATTAGATCATATGAAAAACGCATCGTTAGTCAACGTTTTCGGAGATGAGGGTAACGTAAATAAAAAACGAGGCGCTTTTTTGGGAAAATCATCTTTTGTATGTGATAGTGGCCCGATGGGATTGTTGTCAAACATTGAAATTAACAGAACGGAGTCTAAAATATATAGGCCTTTAGATCTTCCCCATATTACAAATGAAAATATGCGGGTAGTTCCCACAGTAGATAGATGTGAAATCGAGATGAACTCCCCATGCGATAAAAACCACAGCTGTGACGCCGAGGCTGTGATGAATCATACGTCCGAATCGATACCTATGAAGCGAGGACTGCCGTTCGCTGCGAGTGCGCTGCACAGGGCTAAAGTGTTCGATTCGACAGCTGCTTGTTCTGATAGAAAAACATTAGCGGAGATAACGCGTGAAGGTGAATGGAAGACGACAAAGGAAGGCGCGGAATGGACTACTGTGCGATACCGAAAAACTAAAAACCGTTTCATTGGAAAAGTCGGAATGGCCACAACATCCCCGAGCGTGAATTTCAAATCCGCGATGGTTAAAACCCCTCTGTACATATCCAGAGTGGCTAGGGAGGTGACTGTGAGTGACATTACTAAGTACATCCAGAGTAAATCTAATGCGACGGTTACGGTAGAAAAAATCGCTATGAGGAATTCGTAGCCCTATGACGCGTACAAAGTATTCGTGCCTCAAAATAAACTAAATATGTTTATGAGTGAGAATTTCTGGCCAGAGGGTGTAATATATAGACGCTTTGTTTACTTCAAGCGGAAAGATACAGATAGTACATCAAAGTTGGACGCGTCACCTGTGAAGGAACCTACCATTGAATCCACCCCCTTAAAGTCGCACAATGGATAGTCCAGAACTCAATGTCAAGTTTACGTCATTTAATTGTCAAAATATACAAACTTCGGTTGAGTGCGTTCGCCGGCTCTGTCGGGGTATGGATATTATTGCGCTGCAGGAAACCTGGCTCTTGCCACATGATCTAACGTTTCTTGGAACCCTAGACCAAGACTTTGCGTACACTGGAAAATCTGCGGTGGACACTAGCACGGGCATCCTGAGGGGAAGGCCTTTCGGTGGGGTAGCCTTGCTATGGAAAAGATCTGTGTTTTCTTCGGTGTTTGTGCTTTCGTGTAAAAGTGATCGGTTAGTGGCTATTAAAATCGTGATCGGTGACCGCTCAATGCTGGTTTTCTCGGTCTATATGCCAACGGACAGTGCGCCTAACCTTGTGGAGTTTACAGAGTGTTTATGTGAAATTATAGCTATTGTTGAGAGCTCTAATGTTGAGACTATTTTTGTGCTCGGTGATTTTAACGCTCACACTGGCGAGCGTTTTGCGAGGGAGATGCTCTCAGTGTGTGACGAACAGTCGTGGTGTTGTGTGGACATAGAACTGCTTCCGATTGGCACTCATACATTTAAGAGTAATCAGAACGGTGCCATGCGTTGGCTGGACCATTGTTTGGTGAGTAGTGCTGCGAGAGACTTAGTAACTAGTGCCTCTGTTTTGTATGGTCCATACCCATCTGATCACCTACCTTTGACAATAAGTTGTAATCTACAGATGATTAAACCAAAATTTGAATACCATGAACAATTATCTGCAAATAGGGTAATTTGGGGGGAAAGAGACCAGCAGCAGATAAATGAATATCAATTATTGTGTAATTCTAGATTTAAACAATTTGACTTCCCGCCTGATTTTCATATTTGTGCATCCAATTTTTGTCATGAAATCAGTCATAGGACCATTTTAGATAATATGTATCATAAGATAGTCACCATATTAAAGGAGAGTGCTGAAAAAACACATTGTGGGTTTCCAGTTAAAAGAAAAAAGAAGTATGTGCCGGGCTGGAACAGGTATGTTCGTGATGCTCACAGGGAGGCGCGACAAAGCTATCAAGCTTGGTTGCTATGTGGTAAACCTGCTTGTGGTCCTGTCCATGATAGAATGTGTGAATCAAGACGGTTATTTAAGGCTAAACTAAAGAATTGTAAAAACAATGAAGAGCAAATTAAAATGGACATCATTGCTAAAAATCATTCGAATAAAAAGTTTGGCAAGTTCTGGAAATTAACAAATAAACTGAACCACAAGCAGAGTCTCCCTGTGACTGTGGCGGGTGTACATGAGCCAGTGGCTATAGCCAATGCTTTTTGTGAGTACTTCAAAGTTGAGCCGCATCAGCAGAGCCTGCCGCGGGTGTCTGGGACCGATGCCGTGGTGCCGGGGTCATCCTTATCATCCCTGCTTACCTTCAATTCAAAGGAAGTTTTTGATGTTATACGAATGATGGTAAGAGGTAAATCACCTGGGCACGACGGCCTCAGTGTTGAGCACTTGCAGTATGCTGGGTCCCACTTACCAAGAGTGATTGCCATGTTTCTTAACTTATGCCTAAATCACAGTTATCTACCGAGTAACTTAATGCATACCGTAGTTGTACCTGTAATTAAAAATAAAACTGGAGATGCCTCTGACATGTCCAATTACAGGCCAATATCTTTGGCCACTATTGTGGCTAAGGTGCTGGACAGTCTTCTTGACAAACACCTGGCAAAGCACACTCACCTGCACGACGCCCAGTTCGGGTTCCGACCTTTACTATCAACTGAAAGTGCCATATTTTGCCTCAAGCAGACTGTTCAGTACTACACGAGTAGAAAAACACCCGTATTTGCCTGTTTTTTGGACCTGTCAAAGGCGTTCGATTTAGTGTCCTATGAGGTTCTGTGGCACAAATTACAGTGCCAAACATCCCTGCCCATGGAACTTACTCAATTGTTCAAGTACTGGTACGCTAACCAAACAAATAGTGTTAGGTGGGCAGGGGCTGTTTCGGTATTGTACAGGCTGGATTGCGGAGTGAGACAGGGTGGACTGAGCTCGCCTCGTCTGTTCAACCTGTATATGAACGAGTTGATGCAGAGACTCAGCAGCACCATGGTCGGTTGTCATGTTGATGGAGTTTGTTTAAACAATATCAGTTACGCGGATGACATGGTGTTGCTGAGTCCCTCCATTGGTGCGTTGAGGAAACTGATCGCTGTATGCGAATCCTATGCGGTGACTCATGGACTCAAGTACAATGTTAAAAAGAGTGAGCACAAAAACTTGTATGCAGACATCAGTACTCTCACTATGCGGTACTCAACTGAACAGGGTAAACAAGTTTAAGTATTTGGGTCATTGGGTCACCGAGGATTTAAAAGATGGCTGTGATGTTGACAGGGAACGGAGGTCGCTGGCTGCTCGGGCTAATATGCTTGCCCGCAGGTTTGCTCGGTGCTCACAAGCAGTCAAATCTACGCTGTACAAGGCTTACTGTCAATCATTTTATAGCTGCGGCCTGTGGGTGAGCTTTACGCAGCGGGAGTACAGCGACCTCCGCGTCCAATACAACAATGGTTTCAGGGCAGTGATGGGGCTGCCGTGGAGGTGCAGTGCATCGGGTATGTTTGCAACTCACAATGTGGACAGTTTTGCATGCATTATGCGTAAGCGTTGCACCTCAGCACTTGTGCGCCTTCGCAGCAGTGTCAACACTCTCCTGCAGGTGTTCGCGAAGAGGTGGGACTCTCCCCTGCTGAAGAGGTGGATACAGATTCACGCCCTAAAGGTGTGAATCTTCTGCACGAAACTCACACTCTCCTAGTCAATATAGGTACATATTGTTTTAATCTGACACTTAATTGTTTAATTTGTTTTTCTAATGTCATCTGTAAAAATGTTTAATTGTATCTGATTTATTTAATTTTATGTGATTTTATTTTAGTTTATCTGATTTTATTGAATTTTGTCTGAATTTATTTAATTTTACATTTTGATTTTATGTACTTTTTATTTTATTTTATTATTATTATTTTATTTTGGTTGACTTTGCTTATTTTGGTTTTAATTATGACATGAAAATGTAAAATGCTTTTGTTGATTTTATAATGTTTAATGAATTTTATTGAATTTTATTTTAATGATATTTTAATTAATTACTTTATCTAATTTGATCTGATTTTGTTTTCATGTTATGTAAGTATCAATTTTAATTTAACTTATTTAGTAACTGCATTTTATGTAATTTATTTTGTAATTTATATGGGTGTTATAACCTGAAATAAATGATTATTTATTTATTTATTATTTAAAATAACGAAAAAAAATTATATCTCGAAAACTACAAAAAATCGTAGAACATACATGGGGGTTAAATCGATAGGTATGGAACCCTGCTACCAGCTAGTGGCGGCTTGACACCCTAAAAGAAACACCCGGTATATATCTATCTAGGTGAAAGTTCTCCTAAATACAAATCAATCAAGCCCAAACACAAGGTAGCTGCTTTAAATCGTTAAGGAACTCCCCCGACTGTCTTTCGGTTCCATCATCAGATCGACTCCAAACATTCATTAAATTGTAGTTCATCAAAGCACTGAATTAAAAAGTTAACAAACGCACTAGTTGTCCCTACAATTTTCGGTGGTTGCCCTCGATTTCTTCTGAATCCCATCATGAGATCCTGACCTGGTAAAATTGGCACCACCTCAGAAGTAAACCCTATTTAACAAAAAAAGAAATTTTGAAATCCGTCTATAATTGACGGAAATAACGCTTAACATACATAAAAAAAAACATACAGACGAATTGAGAACCTCCTCCTTTTTTTGAAGTCGGTTAAAAATTGTTTAAATGTAAATTTTTGATAGTTAGTCTGCTTTTATATGAATAGCATACTAACTGCATAAACCTAGGTATAATAATAATTCTTCTCAAATTTATCAAAATCGGACAAAAACATTATTACGGTCATGAGAAATTACTACCCACACATCAAAGGCACCAAATTCATTCCGAATAGGTCAAGTAGACACCTACTACGATATATCTCGGTATAGATGCAATAACGGCGATGTCGCTATGATGTGTGACCCACTTAATCACTCCAATGTCTTTAATATTAGGGCGGAATTGGGTAATAACTTTCATAATAGGGCCTATCTTTAATAGGGGTGTTCTGGTAAATATTAATTAGGGTAATGCCTGCAAAGTTGAAGTCAGTTTGCAAATTTACGCCAAGCACTTGCAAAATTAACTGAACCTTCATAAGCTGTGAAGTATGGATGAACAAACAAACACATTTTTCTATTCATCAGAAGTCTTTTTGCTGGTTTAATTATCATGATGCACTTTTATTTCTCATTCGAGGTTTGCGTACTTACTTTTTTGTAATAGTACGCAATACGTTTAGAAAGCCCAGAGCAAAATATTTAAATAATATTTAATGAACTAACTTTTGCCTTAGTTTTCTTGGACAGATATTTTAATTTCTATTTCTGGTCTGTTATATTATCAGGTAAAGAGTAGCCATATATGAGGTTTTGAGCTATATCTGTGAGCACATACTTAATCAATTTGTTTCAAATTCATTCAGAAATGAACAAGAAGAGGTCAAAAAACATGCATGCCTAATTATTGACTAAAATGACCTGAAAGTGTAGACGCTAATATAAATTGCAAAATATCTTTTTTTTTTGTGACATTTCTAATGACCGATAACATAGGGTTTAAATGACCTTACTTACCTGGATTGATGCTACATTATTACCTAACAATTTATGAATGGTCCATTCATAGAAAGGTACCAAAGTTCTCTACCCCCTCTTTAATGAGATGGACGACTGAGCCAGATATTACACTCAGAAGCACTCCATAACTTTGAGTATGTGTATAGAGTAAATTGTGTAAGCTTTATTAAAATAATGCAGTGCAACGTTATTTTTTTGGGAACGCAACTGTGGATTATGTAGGAACATGTTTACTGTTGTACATGAACAGGGTTTACATTTAAAAAGAGCTTTCGCTCATATTCGCTTTGTTTGAACCAAACGGCAAGTTGTTTTACCCCGGTAGTGAAAAGCATTAAACTGTTATTGCATATTGAAGAAGACTGTGTGATGATGAAGAAAACTAAATAACATAGTTGAAATTGAAAACACACGCAACGAACGTTGCATAATCATCATTATCATCAGATCTTTCCCTCCGTTTGTGTTCAAAGTCCTTGCATAGATCGGTACGCTTTCCTACCTATCTCCTTCCACTCCGCATGGTTTTCGGCGTCCCTAGAAGTGAGGACAACAGGTCGCATGTCGATCCATCACATCAAACCATAACATTTTGGGTCTGCCTCTTCCATTGTGACGAAGTAGTAGATGGCCTGTTTCTGATAAATCTTAACAAAATAGCCCAGGTAAGGGCCAATAGAACAGTGAGGGCTTATAGGGTGTTAAGGGACGGCAGGCATACTGTAGTGGAAGCAAGATCAGTTTATCAAAATCAATCAATATCATCATCATCAATCAATCAATATCAATATCAATCATCAATCAATCAATCAATACATATAATAAAATCGTAACTGTCTGTTTGTCTGTACGTTTGCAGCCAGCAACTGCTCAACCGATTGCAATGTGGTTTCCTTTATTGCGTTGCTGTTTACTCCACTTAAAATTTAGTGTTTGTTTCATGTCAATCGGTTCATAAATATTAAAGTTATAACATATAAAACGCAGCGTACGAAGTCGCAGGCAACAGCTAGTCAATACATATAATAATTGTTAATATAATTATTAAAACAAGTCTAAAATAAGGAACTACAGTTTGCTTCCTTTGACTTTTCTCCTTGTCTAAGTTCAACCCCTTTCCTTTTTAGGCAGCAGTATGTTTTAATTTAGATTTTATGCCGCCTATTTGATATCTTTATCAATGTTTGTCCTGAAAATAGTGTTTGTCGTGCAGAAAAACGTTTTATTTCAAACAATTTTACATTTACAAATATATTCTGAACATATTTTTATCATTGCTTACATTCAAAGTGTGGTTAAAATGGGTTATAGAAGCCGCCACAAACGTAGCTATAATATATATTAATATGAAATATAGCAAAGCATATTACGACATATTTTCCATATAAATTTTCGAAGGACCACACACGCAGCTATAATATATATTTCTATGACGTCATCAAAATATGTCGACAGATATAGCTTGGTATATTTTAGCATATTACTATATATTTTCGTATATTACTATATATTTTCGTATATTAATATATATTTTCGTATATTTTGAAGATAAAGGATGTTCCGTTTGTTTACCGAACATTCGGGGAGAGTATCATCATCAGTGGTAGTACTTCCATTGTATGATTAAAGCAAGTAAATGGTAAATTAATCATAATAAAATTAATCTTGCTTGTAATCTTCCTGGAATCTTGAACTGAAAATCTTAAAGGTGAGTTCGAACTAGGCAGCAAGAAGCACTGCTGTCGCTGCAGTGCTGCCGCTGAGGTGCTGCGCGGCAATGCTGCCTGCCGCGTTGATTCTGAGCACAGCAAGGTCGCGCTGCACGTGGTGGCACATACATACATTTAGTCACGCCTTTTTCCCGAACGTGTAGGCATACATACATACATATGGTCACGCCTTTATCCCCGAAGGGGTAGGCAGAGGCATATTATATGCCCACATTTCACCTTTGTATAATTTGTCCCACGTAATAGGTGGTGAGCCGTATTGCCGTGTTTAAATGGACAGGCGCAGGTTGTGACTGCCTGCTGTTGAAATAAAGCCTTCAACTTAGCTTAACGACTGCCATTTTACTGGCAACCGGGACCAACGGCTTAACGTGCCTTCCGAAGCACGGAAACGCTCAAATAAATGTCACAAAGTGATCACATGGATGGTCACCCATCCATGGACCGGCCATAGTGAAAGTTGCTTACTGCAGTGATCGTTTACAGAACACTGAGTCCGTGGGGCCACGAGCGCTTCAGCCCACAGTTCACCTGTAAGATTTGTCCCATGTAATGTGGCGTGAGTTGGGAGAGGCCTACGTCCAGCAGTGCACTGCTGCCGAGTTCAGAATGTATTCTAAAATAAATCTATCTATACAAATATTATAAAGAGGAAAGATTTGTTTTTTTTTTAGATTTTTAGATTTTTTGTTTTTTTTGTTTTTTTTGTTTTTTGTTTGTTTTTTTGTAACGAATAGGCTCCGGAACTACTGGACCGATTTGAAAAATTCTTTCACTGTTGGGAAGCTACACTCTTTGCGGTGAACAAAAGCTATATTTTATTCCCGTATTCCCACGGGAACTACGCGGGTGAAACCGCGTGGCGTCCACTAGTACAAAATAATTATGGGGGATCAGAGGTTCTGTCGCAGCAATGAAGCGGCAGCAGTGCTGCTTGCTGCCGAGTTCAGGCTCATACTTTAATGGAAGACATAAATGAAGTTCGCTATAAGAAATGAAGATCGACAAAACAATGAAGATTGTTAAAACAATTGAAGATCGATGTAAGGTGAAGTCGTAATGCGTCTAGTTGACTCCTTTCATGACCATGGGGCTGGCCTATTTCTCGTTCAAAGAATTAGCTTGTAATGAAACGTGACTTTTTGCCTTTTTTGGTACGCAACCCATCGTGCGCGAATCCGACTCGCACTTGGCCGGTTTTTAGGATAGGTACGCTGGAACTTGAACATCCTGTACATAAAATAAGCATTAAAACCGTGCGCTTGCAAGGACGGACGCAGACCGAGTGTGCACGAGTGAGGGCAAAATATATATTAAAGTATAGCTCCCGTGTGTGATAGCTTGCTATAATATAATATATATCTCGATATATTAATATATATTATAGCTACGTATGTGATGGCCTGAACTATTAAGGACAACGCGAAATGAATACTGTATTAAATTGTAGTGGTTTCTTTCTTCACCTAGGTGACAAATGATCGCTGCGTAGACAGGCTTACGAATGGCCTACTCATGGCCTACTATTAATTACAGAAAACCTTGGTTTTTGAATCCGTTGCGTGATAAATCACTGTAAACACACAGACTATTGCGTTTAATTATACAGCAACAAAGACCTACGTCGGCTTATCGGCCGCTCTACCAACTTAACCACTAGAAACACGAGTGGCTCTCGAACAAATTATATCGTTGAAGACTTAAATGGCTACAGTAGCAATATAAACCGTTAGTGGTGCACTTTGATCATTACCTACTGGTTTTTAATTATACTCTGTAAAGGCTGTTACTTCGAACGTGCATAAAATACAGAAATATTGTACGCTAGTTTAAACGCACGCTGTTAATTAGGTTAATAAATCAATTTTAAACACTTCTTTTTTGCAATGTTAATTAAACACGTTTTAATTTGTGTCTCGTGATCTTAAGAGGAGCCGATACGTATTAGAAACAATTTTGAAAAATCTTTCTTAGTAGATAAACTTTTACTAAAATAGATTATCATTCTATGCATGTTCAATTTGGAAATTAAAAAAAAAACCACCGATTGGGAGACTGTTCTGATAAGCCCTATAATTATATATATTCCCGCCGAATACTTGACGCATCAGCCAGTTTCAGGTTACCTACCATGTCGTGAAAATACCATCAAAGTAACTGTATCACATTTACGATGAATCAGACCTGTAAATTTTAGTAAAATCCCTTCATTAGGTACTCGGAAAGTGAGCTGATGATCTTCAACGAACGAAACTTTAAACAAACCATCCCCGTCACATCGACTTTTGAACAAAAAAAAACCGCATCGAATTGGTCTAGCCTTTAGGTCGCTACGACGCCACAGACAGACAAAATAAAATAATAAAAATAAAATAAATAAAATAAAATAAAATTTATTCCCTTTGAAATTTTGTTGTTGTTCAACCAACACACAAACTCATACACAAATACACAGGTCAAATTTATAACACCCCTCGTTTTTCGTCGGGGTTTAAAAATAATATGGTGCTTCTCAGACCCCGAATTTTCTTTTCTACATGAACTGGACATAAATTTGTGTGGGCTAACTTGACCTTACTACCTTGTTTACTTTATGGCTTTACGTGTTACTGCTTTATTGGTTTTATTCGTGGTGTAGCTACTGCGGGTTCATTGTACAGTGGAAAAAGAATACAAATAGTACGCTATTGAAGTCTAGACAATTTATGCTGGATTTAAATTGGCTACCGTTTATGTAATTCTATTCTAAGCGACCTGGCAAGTAATACTGGCTGCAGTTGAAAATCAGAGTTGTACATCGATATCTAAGCATCAGCTGATTTGTGGTGTTTAAAACAAATACTGCTCTTATTGTTCTATAAGATGGGTTTATGTTCCGTTTGTATCTTTAAATGTGTGCAAATGATTGCCCTTTTGCTCTAACGGATAGCTAGACTATGAAAACGAGCGACTTGAGCAACCAAAGGGGGGATTCGCCACAATCGCGGCCGTCAGACCGGTCATGGACGAGTGGCTGGAGAGAAGACACGGTGCTCTCTCCTACCGGTTGACACAGATGCTTGCCGGGCACGGTAGCTTCGGTAGGTATCTGTGGCGAAAACACCGGGAAACCACGGCCGAATGTCAGCACTGCGAGGACCGCAGCGATGACACGGCGCTCCACACGCTAGTGGAGTGCACGGCGTGGGCACAACAGCGACAGGTCCTCGTAGTGGGTCTGGGCGTGGACACCCTCTCGCTTGAGGCCATGGTGCGAGCCATGCTCTCCAGCGGGAGTAAGTGGGACTGCGCCGCCTCTTTCTGCGAGCAGGTCATGCTCGCGAAGGAGGCGGCGGGCCGGGTGCGGGAGAGAACTCTCCCACCCGAGTTCCGCAGTCGGCGCCCTGGGCGCCGCCGACGTGTCTTCGCCGAGGACTATCGGCCTCCATGACCGGGGGTCTGAGGACGGTGAGAGGGCCGCTCACCGTCCTTACAGAAGCAGGCCCATGACGGCAGCGTGACGTGAGCACTCACGCACGCACCCCCTTAGAAGCGGGGTCACACCCGAAATCCCCCATAGACGCGGGATCGCACCCGAACCACCCCCTGGGCGAGGCCGCATTGGCGGCCGTAGGTCTGTTGGGAGTCACGGGACATCCTTCCTGAGGGCTTACCCGGGGCTCTCAACCATAGGCTGATGGGCGTTACGTGAGGTTTTTTAGTCGGTAAGAGTCCGGCATAGCATCCTACGAGGATTTTCCCTCACGTTAAAAAAAAAAAAAAAAAAGACTATGGAAACGAAGACCGTGCGTTGTATTATCACCCAGGACAAATCTTTGTGTGACGAGCACAAAGATTTGTCCTGTAAATTAGAAACATAATGTATTTATTTTGTACCTGGTAGAGTACTCTACAAACATAACCACGCTAACTCGTCCTAAGAGGTGTCTGAAAGTGTCTTAAAAGGTGACTGAGGGGACACTTTCGCAAAGTTGCCATTTTATAGAGAAGGAAATCTCGAAATGCCGCTCGCTCGGCTAGCGTAGGCGTGTAAGATCAAAAAAATTTCCAAAAATGGATCGTTTGATCCTTAAGTTTGTCTGCCACCTTATTACTAGACCATCCTAACATTTTTATCCTTAGCAGTATAAAAAAAATAGGGGTTGTCTATTACCACAGCCGACAGATCATCAGTAGTTCTCTTTATACTGTGTTATTACCCAGCAGTACCTCAACACTAATTAGCTGAAATTGTATCTGATTTGAGATCATCGTGAATCATACACCCTGATTTGAATGTTATGGTAAATAGCTTATTTTCTTCTTCGCCTTATATTTTTAAGTTATAAAATATACAGTCATAATCTATCTATCTCTTCAGTGGTGTTAAATATACAAAACCAGTGAAATAAGTAGTATTGACAAAACAAATACTCGATTTTCTTTTGCGCAGAATAAATAAAAAACAGATCGGAATACCAATTTCAAGCACACAGTTCATGTTTACATAAAGCTAAAATGTAATTCGATGAGACTCAGTGCGTCGTAAGTTCAATATTTGTTTTCTATGAGCTGAATACCTACCTTTAAATTCAGAATGTATGGCTCTATGTGTAAAACGGAGTCAAAGATATCTGGAAGTACCCGGTGATACCGCACGACTCCAGGGCTACGTGAGGGATGGCTTTCAATATCAAATTGAATTCCGCGGTTCATTGATTTTCAATTTGTTCCGGAGTACTCTCATCGTTTACTATAGAAACGGTGAGCTCCAAACTATTGTACATCATCGAAAAATATATAATAATGAAATTTCATCGATAACATTTTAGATAAGCCCATCAAAGACTATTATTTGGAAGCGCTCGTAGTCCGTCTTGCTGAGTATTCTGTGAACGATGACTACGTTAAGCATTATACTACACGGCTAGTCTTGAGATGGGTGACAGTGTGTTGCATTTACTTCCGCGGAAGGTACAAAGCCATTCGTTCCGGCTGCCAGTAAGATGGTAATAGTAAAGCCAGGACTTAAAGTTTTTATCACCAGGTAGCCTGAACCTTCCCCTTCCGACTTCAGTGCTATTATAGTGGATGGACCTTTTACATGGGACAAAATAAAACTTGTCAAATGTGGCATTTACTTTGTTTCTGCCTACCCTTTCAGGAAAAACATCGTGCATAGACGTATTTGTACCATGTATTATGTTAACCGTACAACTGTATACACATCGTTGGAGCAATTTTATTTATCAATAACGTCCAGAGAAAATAGATTTTTGCCCTGAGCATTTTGTGGAAAGGAAATGTGTGTTTCCCATGATTTATATCCCGAACAGGGGCGTGAGGTACACGGCTCATATAAAACCGGCTGCCCGCTGGCGATAAGCTTGAAGCCTTTCTGTACATAGAATATACACACTAAGAAAGAAAATAAACAAGCTGCCCGCCTGACCTTACGCTCTGCCAATAATCTCAGAGCCCGAATAACATTGGGTCGTTATATAACTCTTATTATAGACGTAACATTCACGAAAGTATCGCTTTAAGTGTCCATAAACTACGGACTTCATAAAAAGAAAAGGGCTTTTCAATTAACTGTAGCGCTCTTTGATTTTTTATTTTTTTATATTTGTCGAAGCAGTCGATGACCTATTTTTTAGGTACAAGATATTTCAATACATACATACATACATTGGTCACGCCTTTATCCCCGAAGGGGTAGGCAGAGGCATATTATATGCCCACATTTCACCTTTGTATTATTTGTCCCACGTAATAGTTGGTGAGCCGTATTGCCGTGTTTAAATGAACTGGCACAGGTTGTGACTGCCTGCTGTTGAAATAAACCCTTCAACTTAGCTTGACGACTGCCATTTTACTGGCAACCAGAACCAACGGCTTAACGTGCCTTCCGAAGCACGGAAACGCTCAAATAAATGTCACAAAGTGATCACATGGATGGTCACCCTTCCATCGACCGGCCATAGTGAAAGTTGCTTACTGCAGTGATCGTTTACAGAACCACTGAGTCCGCGGGGCCACGAGCGCTTCGTTGTATTCAGAAAACAATGCGACTCCATACATTTTGGTCTGGAAAAGAAAAGATGAAGTCATAATAATTAACATAATTTTATATGTTCGACTAGCTGACCCGCGCAACTTCGTTTGCGTGATAAATGAAGAACCGCTTGACCGATTTTGTGCAAACTTCACATAAACCATCTACTAAATAGTCTAAACAACGCCTAAACATTTGGTTTGGATAGGTGAGCCCGTTCTTGAGTTATAAAATTACAACGAAAAGTGGCATTGATTTTTATATATTGATTCATTCTGCTGGCAAAACAAAAAAATATATAGATGAAGATAGCAATTAAAGTCAGCCATTTAGCTCTTTGCTTTGCAAAGAGATGTAGGCGTTTTACCTTGCCTATCAACTAGACGCCGCTGTCTCTTAAAAGCAAGAATAACGAGAATGTTAATTTAATTTTATACTACATCTATAATTTCTACTACATAAATGCGGAAGTAAATAAATCCGTTGGTTATATTTTCACGCTGAACCACTGATCCAATTCTGAAAAAAATTGTGCAGAGAGAATAAAACTTGGAAAAGGATATTTCTTTTCCAGAGATAATCTGGAACCATTTTATTCCCTATGAAAAATTTTAAAACCTCATCAAGTGAACGGGACCAATAATAGCTAGTAACCGTTACATTTAACTATGACGGTAAATAAATAAACGCGACATTTAACCAACATAGTTAACAATAGTATCCAAATGTTTGAAACAAGCCATTACGATTAAAATCTTTCTGTATGTGAAATTCTGTACCAATACTCAAGAATTCGATAACGGAATTTTCCTCTTGCATTTTGGGAAGTATCTCGATAGAAGAAAATTCGATTTGTACGCCAAATAAAAAGATAACTTCACATATTTGTATTTGAATGGATGAGCAAACCATTAGTGTATTAAAAAGTATTGCGAACGCAACATTCTTTTCGGAGTCTGCGGGGGCTATAAGTGGGTTTATGGGTACATAAGAGACAGTACAAATAGATATACCTCGTTTATTTATTTAGTTATGCTACTGGTGTGTGCGATACTTATTTATTTTCACATTAATATTGGCCAAATCGTAAATTATTATTTATTTCTAATCAAATTTATCAATTTTCTAAGAAAATCAAGATAATCTCGTCAAAATGGAAAGTAAATCACACCTTGTTAAAAATGCAGTATTTTGGGCTGATCATCATGCTGACCACTTCTTAGCGTGGGTATTAATTGATTTTTGAAACCTCGATCTGCGATCCAGACCTTTATAAAATTACAGGTGCAATGAAAAATACCGTAAATAAAGTAAATTCACTGACAACTGCTAAGATTAAACGTTATATCGCATATTTTTATTAGTTTATTCTAGAAAATATTAGACTAACTGATACACTACATATTAATTTTTCACAAAATGTTAGTGTATATTAAATTCCTCTGCCTATCCTACATAACGAAATATTTTTCCAATCCATAAAAGAAACAATCGTTTCTGTTAATTGTTTTGTGCAGAACTACAGAATATACTGAACTATACATACATTTGAACAAAATTAAGAGTGAGTACTCCAACGTACTTGATTGCAATTTGGCAGTGCGTTGTGGTTATCTGCCGCTCCAGAGCGCCGTCCAAATTATTCTCGTGTAAAATTGTGAAACGTAAATGTCATTTTACGAGTCTGGTATTTGTATTAGTTTCCAGTTAAATTGTAGGTACTTATGTGCTGTAGTACGTTACATAACAATTCAAAAACAAAAAAAGCTGTGTTGTAGTAACTCGTTATAATTCCATAGTTAAAATTATTGAAATATAGAGGCGCTGAGAGCATAAGTGGATCAACCTCAAAACAATAAATCTGAGATAGAGGGGTCTAATGACTTTAACATTTAAACAAAGTTAAATAGCAAGAAATTCAGGAGGAAGGTTTGTATCTTTATTGTTGCATTTTGATAGAATTAAGGAACAGTTTCAAAGGGTTATCGTATATTTTCATATAAGTTATTATTTATATTTATTTTGTGGGTTGGACCACTTTTGCATTTATCTATTTAGTAGGTTGACCTTCTTTTCATGTGAATGTTATAGAGACATTTTCGTAAATAAAACTGTTTTTAATTAATAAAAAACATTTTTTTGTTTGTGTATTTTATGTGTATGTTGCCTATGTTTTTTTTTATACCACCAAGGTGGCAGACAAGCATACGGCCCACTACATGTACCGGTGGTCACTGCTGGCTATAGACGTTTGCAACCCTGTAAAAACCTTCTTAGACCCCTTTTGAAGAACCTTATACTGTGTAGGCGTTTGGGAAACCCGAGGCAGGGAGATCATTCCACAATCTAAGCGTACGCGGGAGAAAGCCCCTACCGGATCTAACCGTACTCAAACGCTCCGGACGCAAAGTGTGAGGATGAACACCTTGTCTGTGGCGAGCGGTGCGGTAGTAGAACGTAGCCGTGGGCATCATATCAAACAATTCTTCAGAGCACAAACCATTGTACAGGCGGTAGAACACGCACAAGGAGGCAGTCTCTCCTGTCGCGAAGAGGTTCCACACCACCTGCAAGCATAGGATCGTTGACCACTCTCATGGCTCACCTTTGTATATATATTAATAAACTAGCTGACCCGCGCAACTCGTTTGCGGCACATGAGACTGAAAAAGGGAGGTATGGTATTATTGGTATTAATATTTTGAGTAATATAATGTTTCCCGTCGCATTTACTGTCGTCGCGCCTAGTCTCGTCGCGTCGCTTATATACATTAAAGCTGACCCGCACAACTTCGTTTGCGTCACATGAGCGAGAAGGAGAGAGGTTGTAGTATTAATATTTAAGGTAATATAATGTTTCCCTTTGCATTTACTCCCGCCGCGCCGCATAGATTCTTTAGAGCTGACCCCCACAACTTCGTTTGCATCACATGAGATTGAGAAGGAGGTGTGGTATTAATATGTAAAGTAATATAATGTTTCCCGTTGCATTTACTTCCACCCGTCCTTTTTTTGGTACGGAACTCATGTGTGCCGACTCGCACTTGGCCGGTTTTTATCGTTCAGTTGATTGGCTACCACTGCAGACCACGTTTACCTACTTCCGTCGCGTCGCTCATCAAAACTTATTAAAAGGGGTTATTGTAAGTGACCCTTAAAAGATAGGCCTATGCTGTAGGCGACATTTTTTTTGTAACTTTTAAAGGGGAACATTTTTGTAATACAAAATTTTCACGTAACTTTAACCATTTACGCAACGTACGCAGTGGAAGCTCTCAAAAGAAAGAAATTTTCCCCGTTCTCGATACATTATTTATGGCTGCTCCGCTCCTATTCGCATTAGCGTGATTTTATATCAATCATCAATACATATAATAAAATCGTAACAGGTCGCTGTCTGTACATGGAAGATAAATAAGAAAAAATATTATAGGGGGGCTTTATGAACGCAATAGAACCCAAAACAATGATTTTTAGAATTTTTGTCTGTTTGTCTGTATGTCTGTATGTCTGTATGTCTGTATATCTGTTTGTCTGTACGGTTGTGCACGCTAATCTCAGTAACCGCTCAACCGATTGCAATGCGGTTTTTTTTATTGTGTTGAGGTTTGCTCCAGTTAACATTTAGCGTTTGTTTTATGTAAATCGGTTTAGAAATAAAATAGTTATAACACTTTTAAGAATCAGATATTTTGAATATTTTAATTGTAGGGGTTTCTTTGAATGTGAGTGAACCTAGAGTTGAGGTTTGCTCCAGTTAACATTTAGCGTTTGTTTTATGTAAATCGGTTTAGAAATAAAAGAGTTATAACACTTTTAAGAATCAGATATTTTGAATATTTTAATTGTAGGGGTTTCTTTGAATGTGAGTGAACCTAAACTGGCGTGTTGGCTTAATCATAAAAGAGCTTAATGATTAAGACTATTTTTAAACAATTCAGTCCGCGCCGAAGGCGTGGACTGAATTGTTTTAAAATAGACTTAATCATTAAGCTCTTTTATGATTAAGTAAACAGGGCAGTTTCAGACGCTGCTTGATGACTCTGATGAAGAAATACCTTTCCTTTCATACACCTTATGTGACGTAAACGAAGTTGCGGGCTCAGCTAGTCCTCAATAAATGGACTATCAAACTGTAAAAGCATTTTTGAAATCCAACCAGTAGTTCCTGAGATCCTAGCGTTCAACCATACAAACAAACAAACAAACAAACAAACAAACTCTTCAGCTTTATAATCTATATATATAAAAATCAATGCCACTTTTCGTTGTAATTTTATAACTCAAGAACGGGCTCACCTATCCAAACCAAATTTTTAGGCTTTGTTCGGACTATTTAGTAGATGGTTTATGTGTAGTTTGCACAAAATTGGTCGAGCGGTTCTTCATTTATTACGCAAACGAAGTTGCGCGGGTCAGCTAGTATTAGTATAGATATAATTAATAAATAAGTGTCTTTTAAGTATAGATTTAAAGAAACTGTTAAAAACCAAATAATACTTTGAGGTTGTACCACTCCTTTGGCGCGCTTTCTACAAACTCATATTAGAAAAGTGGGCTAACCCTCTTGGCCCATTTTTCTTTTGTACAGATTACTAATTTTTAATGGTGCATAAATAGTTTGTAACAGTGCCATCTCTTAGAATAAGTGGGAAGGTTGGTTGATCCACTTTTCTCTTGAAGTAGATGCAATTTTGCACCCTTTACACAAGTAATCTAAATTATCGTTTTTTGTGGGTTGGCCCACTTATGTTCTCAACGCCTGATATCATAATAGGTACAGCAAAAACATTGTACTCATTTTTAAGAACATCGACTGCGGAATGACGTGAAATTTGACACAGATAAAATTTATTACATAATTATAATAACTATTAAATTTCGCCAGCCAGCGGGTCTCTCGTTTTAAAATAAATTTAAGATTTTGGTAAAAATATGCCTGAAAATCCTCGGAATGAATCAGTTTTATCCCTATTTTAGTTTTCATTGTTTTTAGTGTAGGGTTTCGCATGCTGGCATCTATGACATGACTCGTACCATTGGGGGCTATTGGTAACCATACGGCTTTTAAGCATGGAAATTGACTTAGTAAACAAGAAGTTATAAGGCTATTTGAAGTTGTATCACTCTGTGGTTGAGAAATGACCACGCCAGCTTAATTTCCTTGATGTGTTAGTAAATGGACCTTTTGACAAACATGCATAATTATAATAAAATGACATAATATAAAAATACAGATCAGTAAATATCTCAATATTGTAACACATTGCTGGACTGTCATAGACTAATAGATTATTTGATTGATTGTATATTTATTTACGCAGACGTATGCGGACTAAAACAACATTTTATGCTCTAGTGCATAAAGTTCTTTTTCTTCTTCTAAAACAATATGGCCATACTAGACCGTAGAGACGGTACCATGAAGATCGTGTTACTCTATGAACCAAACATAATAAAACGCTATTAAATAACTTGTTTTTTTTTGTTACATTTAATTTGTACTTTCTGTGTTCTATATAAATTAAGAAACATTAAAAATCAGATAGTATTATGAGTGAAAAAATATTATAAAATGAACTTATGATTAGGCAGTATAGGTCTCGTTACCCATGCCTCATGCTTCATGTAGAGCTTCATTAAAGACTTTTATTTACAATATCACTGTTTCATTTCCTTGCAATCGAAGTGAAAAGCAGAGTGTATAACTCGATCATAAAACCCATTTTATCCTCGACTTAATATCCACCCTCGCCTTTGGCTCGGGCGGATAAACGTCTCGTATAAAATGGCTTCTTTTATGCACGTGTAGTACAATCTACTATTATATTCAAGTTTTCGGGTAAGTTTTAAACAATTACATTCAAATCAATTTAAAAGATTTTTTTCAAGCTGTCTCCTTAAGGATCAGGCTTGACATTAAGTTTCAACCTTTAACCGAGGAGCGTGTATAAAAACAGTTATGAAAGTAGAAGAAGCGAAAACTGTATGCCAGGATAGTAGTAAGTGGGAAGCCAGTCTCTGCTTACCCCGATGGGAGACAGGCGTGATTATTATGTATTTAGTTCATGTATAATAATGTAAGTAAAATCTATAGTTTGATTACCACACTACACAAAATATCAATGGCAAAATAAATAAAACACAATATCACAACTCAATTGTAAGGATGACCTTTGTAAATTATTGTAAATCTCCAAGAGATAAAATAAAATAAAATAAAATAAAATAAAATAAAATAAAATTTATTCCCTTTGAAATTTTTAAAAAATTATTTAGGTTTGTCAAAATTTTTGTGACTCTACCGGGGGTTCGGAAATGCTACAGACTGAGAAGAACACCCCAAGAAACTCAGTCCGGTCCCTCTTATTCATCTTAGTATCTAATACAGTTTTGTTTTTTAAATGTAGAAAGGAGCAATTCGTGTCACTGCCAGGCAGTCTTGTCTTCTAGAAAGTCTTTAATGCTATAATAAGCTTTCTGGTACAATTTAAGTTTTACTAGTTTTTTAAATTTATTAACTGACAAACCTGTTATGGCTGTCGGCAATGTATTGTACATTCGAATACAATTGCCCGCAAAAGAATTGCTTATTTTATTAAGCCTAAATCTAGGTACAGCCAATTTATTCTTATTTCTTAAGTTTAGGTTATGGATATCACTATTTTTAATAAATTTACTGTTATTTTTATGAGTATATAATAAGTTTTCATATATGTACTGTGAATACACAGTAAGGATGTTGATATCCTTAAACTTTTCTCTTAATGACTCCCGAAACCCCATACCATAGATAGCCCGGACAGCCCTTTTCTGCAACACAAAGATACATTCGATGTCGGCAGCGTTACCCCATAATAGTATGCCATAGGTCATGACACTGTGGAAGTAGCTAAAGTAGACAAGACGCGCTGTTTTAATGTCTGTCAGTTGTCGGATCTTTTTAACGGCATAGGCTGCAGAGCTCAGTCTGCCCGAGACTCTCCCGACATGAGGCCCCCACTGCAAGTTGGAGTCTAACTTTATGCCCAGAAAGACAGTTTCATCGACCAATTCTACTTGATCATCCCTAATCTTAATACTGGTGTTAACGAGCCTAACATTTGGCAAGGTGAATCTAATACATTTTGTTTTAGTTTCGTTTAACAATAAATTATTAGCGTTAAACCAGTGGACTACCCTAGAGAGGGCATTGTTTACTTCGTCAAGATCGCGTTGTCCACGTTCAACTTTAAATATTAAAGATGTGTCATCAGCAAACAAAACTACCTCGTGATCGTCTCTTATAAGGTGAGGGAGATCATTTATGTACACTAAAAATAGAAAAGGTCCCAGAATTGAACCCTGAGGCACCCCCATTGTTACAGCAGAACCATTTGACTGTTTACCATTTATAACTACTCTCTGTACTCTATCTCTAAGGTAAGAACTAATTAAATCCAAGGCCGTCCCCCGGATTCCATAATGATCAAGTTTTTGAATTAAAGTCTGATGCTGGACGCAATCGAAGGCCTTAGATAAGTCGCAGAATACACCATAAGCATCATACGACTCCTCCCAGGCCTCATATATACACTCTAACAATTTGATTCCAGCATCCGTGGTAGACCGACCGCGCGTGAAACCGAATTGTTTAGTATGGAATAGTTTATTTGTATTAAAATGATTTTGCATTTGATTAAGCATTACCTTTTCAAAGATTTTACTAAACGTGGGTAGTACAGAAATAGGACGAAAATTGGACGGATCTGAGGTGCTACCCGATTTAAACAGAGGAGTTATTTTACTAAACTTCATTAAGTCAGGAAACACACCACTATCAACACAATTATTAAATATTATTGATAATTCAGGGGCAACCATTTCAATTAACGAATTAACTAAATGTACAGAAATTCCCCAGAGGTCAGCAGTTTTCTTAATATTTAAAGATTTAAAAGTTTTTATGACAGTGTGTATACTAATTTTACTGAATTTGAATATTTCATTACAGCAAGGAACATTTGCTTTTAACAAGGATTCTGCTTTTGGGGTAGAAGAACCTAGGGCTCTGGTCAAATCTACTGGAATTCGAGAAAAAAATTGTTCAAATTCGTTAGCGACTTCGGCATCTGTTGTAATTATGTTACCATTTACTTTAAGTTTAAAATTATTATCATTCGATTTTGCTTGGCCTCTTTCTGCGTTAATTATTTTCCAAGTAGATTTAACTTTGTCTACACTATTGAGAATTTTATTACTTATATACTTTCTTTTGGCTGCTAAGCAGTCTGCTTTAAACTTTTTTGAATAAGTTTTAACATAATTTAGAAATTCATCTGTTCTATTAAGCTGTCTTTCTGAGTATAGTTCATACAGTTTTTGTTTACTTTTATGTATATCCTCAGTGGCCCATTCACTGAAGGCTGGCCTATCACCGACTGTGACTTCCTTAGACTTGAATACATAATACTGGGTGGCGCAAAAGTAATGGCACTATAAAAATTACTTATATTTTTTTTAAATGAAGTCTCCTGTCATTCTGATATTGATAATTTTGTAAAAAACAAATGTAAAATTCATTAAAAATAAACATGGATCGTTTTACTCCGCAAGAACGTGGAATATTCGTGTCAATGTTTTTACGGAATAATTCATCAGTGATAAAAACACAACGTGAATTCGTTTTGGCGATTTTCCTTGGCCTGCAAGATCACCCGATCCAGATTTCTTTCTTTGGGGTTATTTGAAATCTCTGGTGTATGTGAACAAGCCACAGACTCTTGCAGCCCTAAAAGAAAACATTCATCAAGAAATACGGCACATATCGCAGGAAGTGTTCAGAAAGTTATGGAGAATGTCATAAATAGGGCTTAAATTTGCATCAACTCTAGAGGTCACCATTTAAGAGACATCATTTTCAAATTCTAATGCGACGAAATTTCATGGCACAAATATACATATATAAAAATTAATTCTCGTTTTCTAATTTAGAAAAAAAGTTGTAGCTGAACCAAATAGGGTCATTACTTTTGCGCCACCCAGTATAATAATGCTCTTTCAGTGCAACTAATATAATAATAGCCCTACATAAACTCCATAAACTCACCCCAACTTTATTAATGTAACTAGAACATCTTAATGTTACGAGTTAGTAAGAGTGAATTGATTGTATTTTCTTCCCACACCTTGGGATTAATACGGGTAGTACACGAGTGTTTCGGGTTTCAAACAATTAATTCGTCTAATGGCTGTACGCACGATATAATGTACTATTAGAATACTACCTACATGCGTTATTTTGTGAGTACAATTTTAATATATCAGGTGGAAATGTTCCTCCTCTTGGAGGAACCTTCGATCAGGCAAGGTGATCACCAAAAAAACCGGTCTAGTGCGAGTCGGACTCGCGCACAGAGGGTTTCGTACCATATAACGGCAAAAATTCACGTTTGTTGAATGTGAGCCCCCCTTTATATTAACGTTTTTTTCTGATTTTAGTATGTGTTGTCCTAGCGGCAACAGAAATTTATTATCTGTGAAAATTTCAGCTCCCTAGCTACCTTGGCTCCTGAAATGCATCCTGAAATACAGACGGCCAGACAGACAGACTGACAGACTGACAGACTGACAGACTGACAGACTGACAGACTGACAGACTGACAGACTGACAGACTGACAGACTGACAGACTGACAGACTGACAGACTGACAGACTGACAGACTGACAGACTGACAGACTGACAGACTGACAGACTGACAGACTGACAGACTGACAGACTGACAGACTGACAGACTGACAGACTGACAGACTGACAGACTGACAGACTGACAGACTGACAGACTGACAGACTGACAGACTGACAGACTGACAGACTGACAGACTGACAGACTGACAGACTGACAGACTGACAGACTGACAGACTGACAGACTGACAGACTGACAGACTGACAGACTGACAGACTGACAGACTGACAGACTGACAGACTGACAGACTGACAGACTGACAGACTGACAGACTGACAGACTGACAGACTGACAGACTGACAGACTGACAGACTGACAGACTGACAGACTGACAGACTGACAGACTGACAGACTGACAGACTGACAGACTGACAGACTGACAGACTGACTGTCAGAACTGGGCGCCGATTCTTGACCGCATGACGTGAATTTTACGGGTGAAACGTCATCTGTCTCACATTTTGCCGTTCCTGAAATATGAATCAAAAGAAGATGAAGTAATAAAATTACATTCACGATATTGTGTTGCCTTGGTACCAGTAGCATCACTGCGATTTATGTAGGAGTTGAGCCAAATAGAAATTTAATCTAGATGAAATTGCGGACTTGAAGCGTTAGACGTAGGACCTATTTTGGTTCTTCATATCGGTATTTTATTAACATACTTCAAATAAACCGACCAAGTGCGAGTTGGACTCGCCCATGAAGGGTTGCGTAGCAGCAAGTAACATAATGTAAAAGTTCTTATAGTTCGTTGTAACTTTGATTGATGTTTTAAGACGTTCGCAGTGGTAGTGATTTTTCTAACCGAAAATTGCGGTTTATGACGTATTAAAAAAAACTACCAGCTCTATCTCGTTCGAACCAATTTTCGTTGGTAGTTTTTATGGCAATGTACATCATATAATTTTTTTAGATTTATCATACTCTTAGTTTAGAAGTTAGAGGGGGGGGGGACACACTTTATTCCACTTTGGAAGAGTCTCTTGCGCAAACTATTCAATTTAGAAAAAAATGAGGTCAGGAACCTCAATAGCATTTTTAAAGACCTATCTATAGATACCCCACACGTATGGGTTTGATGAAAAAAAAAATTTGAGTTTCAGTTCTGAATATGGGGACCCCCAAAATTTACTACTTTTTTTATAGTTTTATGTAAGAATCTTAATGCGGTTCACAGAATACATCTAGTTACCAAGTTTCAATGGCACAGGCCTTATAGTTTCGGAGAAAAATGGCTGTGACACACGGACGGACAGACAGACAGACAGACAGACAGACAGACAGACAGACATGACGAATCTATAAGGGTTCCGTTTTTGCCATTTGGCTACGAAACCCTAAAAAGGAGCAGGTTCAAATTCCTGTATTTTTTCTATGTTTGTTATCTAACTTTCGACAGGATGAACCGATTTGATGATACGTTTTTATTTGTAAGAGGGTGCTTCAGGTGGTCACCTTCAAAAATTGCAGAGGCAACTAGTGCGTTTGTTAATTTTTCATTAAGTACAACGATCCAATGAAGGTTTGAAGTCGTTCTTATTACAAAGCCGAAAGATAGCCGAGGGAACTTTTCAACATCAGTTTGAAAACTTCATATTAAATCTTAGCAACAAATTCAACGCTGAGCCACTGTTTGTTAGAAGCCAAAAAGCTGTTATACACGTCTCCTCACGTACACAAAGAAGATTACTGATGTTATAATATCTCGGTCGTAGGTGTAATGTCTCATATACAGGGTGAATTTTTGAAAAGGGATTGGATGGCCAAATCCGAAACTATAAGGAATAGCGAAAAATGCTGAAAGGAGTCACGAGCCCGATTTTGATGAAACTTAAAACCTCATCATTAGATTTTTGAAAAACTCATAATCCTAGCTGGGAATCGAACTTGTTGATTTTGAAAAAAAAAACACACCCTTTATTATTACACCATACGATAGAGTCGCTGTTAAGGATCAAATTTTGCAAAGTAATGATATACGCCAAATTTAAGGAACATTTGGAATTTTAATAGAATGCATATTTCATGTACCTAAATTTTGTATCATAATTTTGTTTCGTTCGAAATCCCAGAAAACATCGTAACTATTCCGTGTTTTTAATTATGCTCAGAATGATTTTTTAGAGAATATTCTCAACGGAATCAATAATATTCCTTAATTATTCCTTGAGGTTTCGAATCCAGCTATGTATTGCAAAGATTTTGAACAATTAATCAGTTAACGTAAGAAAAATAAAATGTATTTTGTTAAAGATGAGCTCTTTCCTGTAGTTTGCCGTATATCATTACTTCCCAGAATATGATCCTTAATAGCAACACTATCGTATGGTGTAATAATAAAGGGTGTGTTTTTTTTTCAAAATCAATGGATTCGATTCCCAGCTAGGATTATTGGTTTTTCAAAAATCTAATGATGAGGTTTTAAGTTTCATCAAAATTGGGCTCGTGACTCCTTTGAGCATTTTTCGTTATTCCTTAAAGTTTCGGATTTGGCCATCCAATCCCTTTTGAAAAATTCACCCTGTATACGGATTCATCTTTATAATTACACAAATTCCATGTAATGAGTCAGACACGTTTTGTTAATCTGAGCACTTACCTTCAGACGTGCGGAACTATGTTCAGAATAATTTTCACTTGTGATGTTGCTTGGGCGGTTTTCTTGTTTAACTGACTTTGAGGTAGCAATGTTTGCTTTATGCAGATCCTCCATTAAAAGTGAGAAATGTTTTAAGTTTAAATAATCTCTCAAAAAATATATTTAGATTAATCGAGACATTATTTTAGCTATACTCAAAATATGAACTACATGCAAAACAAATATTGGTAATCAAAAAATGCGTACTTATTTCTATGCATACAACCCCCAATGGTATAATGTGAAGAGAACAAAAATTATAATTCAAATTAAAACAGAATACTGTATTCAACACATTTTACACACACGTCGTTTATTTTGCAAATCTATTGAATTGCAAAAAATTATTGCCAGCAATTAAGCAACGATAAAATTTCATGAATAAATTTCATATCTGAACGGGTAGTCTGTGTATAATATATGCGTATAATATTAACTAGACGTGTTATCTTCATAGCAATCTTTTTATATGTCGGGTTGTATCTGGCGTAGACAGAAGTCCCCACGCCCCTCATGCATAATGAATGGAGGGAGGTCAAAATAAGCAATTTGGACTGAGAAGCACTGGTTCGTGGTGTACAACACATTCAGCGTGCTTATATTTGAATTATCTCAACCTACGCTGTTTAAATGGGGGACTATTTGTTACACTTTTATATGACGAAACCTTCATGAAATCGGATGCGCTGTAAATTTGTGTTACGTTATATTTCTCTAATAAAGTAGGTTTTTTGTCTTTTAAATTGTACTTACAAAATAAAATAAGGAAAGTAAAGGAACTATTTTCTATAAATTTTATAGAATTTTATGAAACCGTTTAAAATTGTGTTTTTAAAAACAATATAGAAACAAACTTATTGCATTGAGGTCATCCTTTACACCGGATCAGTCCAGCTGTTAAGCGTCATTGAATAGTAGACTTCACTCAACCATTTTCACAAGAGGCACTGAGGACGGTGAGAGGGTTGCTCACCGTCCTTACAGAAGCAGGCTCATGACGGCAGCGTGACATGAGGGATTCACGCACACCCCACCTTAAAAGCGGGGTCACACCCGAAACCCCCCAAAGAGGCGGGATAGCACCCGAATCATCCCCTAGGTGAGCCCACAACGGCCGTGGCACTGTTGTGAGTCCTGGGACATCCTTCGGGGGCTTACCCGGGGCTCCCAACCATAGGCTGTTGGGCGTTACGTGAGGTTTTGTAGTCAGTACGAGTCCGGCATAGCACTCACGTTAAAAAATAAACAATCATCTTCACAAGCTTCAACTTTCAGTTTTAAATTCAAAATATTAGTAGGAAGGTTTTGAGACTAAAGATGTTCAATCTGCATTTTACTAAAACTTGTTGTTTAAATATTGATTTAAAACGTACTTACTAACGACTGATGAGAGTTTAAAATTCGTGGTTAGAGTTTAAAGTACGCTTCACGTTATTATACCGAACTTTTACGCAACTATAAAAGGCTTATAAAGAAATGTTTTGACCGCAGCATTGTGGCCTGAATTTAGCATCAGCCGTTGAAATACTCCGCCCCTAAAACAATAACATACAATATTTCATAAAGTACTTAATAAAACTTAGCTCAGAACATTTTTAAGTTTGCCAATAGAAGTTTGCAGAGTAACAACCAATATTTAATAGAATAAATTTTGATTTGCTGTGTTATTTAAGTTTAATAAAAATTCGCATGATTTTAAGTAGGTATCTATGAATTATAATATTATAATTAAAGAGTAGTAAATTATCCATCGAGAATATTATTACCAGCAGTCCAGTGGGTAAAACCGTCTGTTACAAGTGGATATTAAAGGATTATTTTTCTCTAATTTTCAACCAATTCTATATCAGAAGAAGAATGAAGAACTTACGGCGCTTCAAACTATGATAGCCAGAAAAATTATCAGCATAATAATTATATTGGAAAATTGTTTTGCTATTTTGAAACTTAATAATATTGTCGAAGCGCTCGTGGCCCCGCGGACTCAGTGTTCTGTAAACGATCACTGCAGTAAGCAACCTTCACTATGGCCGGTCCATGGATGGGTGACCATCCATGTAATCACTTTGTGACATTTATTTGAGCGTTTCCGTGCTTCGGAAGGCGCGTTAAGCCGTTGGTCCCGGTTGCCAGTAAAATGGCAGTCGTTAAGCCAAGTTGAAGGCTTTATTTCAACAGCAGGCAGTCACAACCTGCGCCTGTCCATTTAAACACGGCAATACGGCTCACAACGTATTACGTGGGACAAATTATAAAAAGGTGAAATGTGGGTATGTAATATGCCTCTGCCTACCCCTTCGGGGATAAAGGCGTGATGATGGACCAAAATTGTCGAGTCATACGCAAACGTTAACCATTTCAAAATAATTTCTTTACGAACTGTATCACCTTCCAAATTACTTGTACATTACTACATTACAAACAGTTATTATTAAGACTCCAGTGACGCAAATTAAAATTTTATAATAAGACATTGCTAAAAGCGTAAAAAAATAAACAAATAAATATTCACGGACATTTCATACAACGCTATCTGATCCCAAAGTAAGCCAATAACCTGCTTGTGTTATGGGTATCAGACCACGGATATTAATACTTATATACTTTTAAATACATACATATTAAACATAGAAACACCCAGACTCTTGAGACGAACATTTATAGGTCACCCAAATATTTGTCTCCGGTGGGAATCGAACCCGCGACCTCCAGCGCCACAGGCGGTATCACTACCGACTGCGCCACAGAAACAGTCTAAAGTAACAAGTTTACTTAATTTTGTTACTTGAAATAAAATTGTGCTTATAGAGAAAGCATTATTAATTTATTTATTGCACAAAATATTTTCGATGTGTGAAACTCATCATCATCCATGTGGTTTGTGATTAGACCTATACCTATTTTAAGACGGTGAACAAAGGCAATGGTGGAAATAGTCTGTCGGGAGCCTTGGGTATATCCTTCCGAGGGCTTACTCGGGACTACTGGCCTTCAGGTGGCAAGGCACTGTGTGGTTTTAGTCGGCAGAAGAATAGCATCCATGAGGATTTCCACACGAAAAAAAAATCATGTTTTGAACCCTTTATTCTTCCCTATTGTAACAAGATGTTCTTTTTGGGTTATTTGCGTTGGCTTTTTGAATGCCATTGGGTCCTATTAACATGTTTGGGGTGCAAAACCGCCTCTTCAGCATGTTGAGCGCCTGCTGACGAACAGACAAGGACAAAACAACGGGATGGAAAACTCTAAGCACTCGAAACCCCAAGTTACTGAAGTATATTCAGCGTCTTGACGCTGAATATACTTCAGTAAGTTGGGGGTTCGAGTCTCAGACTGATGACTGATACAAAATATACAGTATATTTTGTGAAGACTGGGAAGGGACACATCCCTACTGTTTAGATATTTGCAAAGTCTCGATGTGGAAAGATTTGGGTGGAAATTAATAATTTTGTAAGCACGTGTACGGGGTGTTCAGAATTTGTAACGATCTAGCACCAAGATTGAGACGTGCACCGTAAATTAGGACACATGTTATAAATGTTGAAGGAATTATTTACATAATACCTATGTAACTTTAACTAAACCTTACGAAATGGTTAAGTAAATTGTCTTCTTGCATTAAACATTATTTATCAATTACAAAAAGGATTGACACAAGATTTGGGTGGAAATTAATAATTTTGTAAGCACGTGTACGGGGTGTTCAGAATTTGTAACGATCTAGCACCAAGATTGAGACGTGCACCGTAAATTAGGACACATGTTATAAATGTTGAAGGAATTATTTACATAATACCTATGTAACTTTAACTAAACCTTACGAAATGGTTAAGTAAATTGTCTTCTTGCATTAAACATTATTTATCAATTACAAAAAGGATTGACATCTCACTTATTAATAGCAGTCTATAAGCAATCGGCTTCCATTCTCGTTATAAGCAGTTTGAGGGTAAAGATCGCGTGCCGTTCTGGAATTATAACTCAATCCAACAATCAACGAAACGCTTAACTGTCTGACGATAAGGTGTCGGCGAAGGATCGTGCCTGTCTATTTGCTATGAAATTGAACTATTGACTGTTTAACATTTAAATAAAGACTTAAGAAACCTACCTTTAACCTTTAACTGGTGACATGGTTTTTTTATAACATAACTGGTGACGTGCGGCCTGACAGGCCGCTGTCATAATTGGTCTATAATACATTATATTAAAATATGGTAGGTTATCCTAATGTTTATTTTGTGTTAAATTAAATATTAAAGTAAAAATTAAAACAACGTCATGTAGTCTAAATATAATTTTAATTAGAAACTGGGTAGTTACAAAGTTTTGGATCTCTGTAATTGAAAAACTAGAATCGAGATCAACGATTGCTTATAAAATAGTAAAAATCAACTGAAATTATAAAATATTTGTTTTTTATCAAAGTTCAAACACTAATCAACTTAAAAAAAAATGAAACTCTTATCACAAGTGTCACGTCTCAAAAATGACAACTGTCAATCTTTAGTATTTTGATTGACCGTTATGGCATAATTGCTTCGCACACTGCAAACACACATGTTTATCGCATGATATACATTTGTCACTGTCACTCTCTGCAAGCTGATTTTCCTGGTGTATTTTATTATATATACAGGTTCTTCGTCTTCAGAAGCATTTTCTTCCGTCTCCGAGTTGTGGTCGCTATGCTCCGGGACATAATTTTTGGAAAAGTCTAAACCAGTCCACAATTCGAGTAGGCACTACATTTTTGTCAACAACCTCTCTACGCTTTTTTCTAGGAAGTCCAGAGTCATTCATAGTAAGAAATATCTAAAAAAAACGCAATACAACACTACAGTGTAATTCCAAAAAAGTTACGTAAGTGGTGACATAAGGTCTGAGAGGCCGCCCGAGAATTTTCAATCGATCTAACTTACCGATTTGGGCCTGTCCGACGCAACTATCCCCCTCTAGGGCACTGCCTACACTAAACTCGAAGCTACTCAGGCGCTCAAACATGGGAAATGCGGGGAAGGGGGTGATATGATGTTTCGCTTACGCAGCTCGGCCTGTGAGACCGCACGTCACCAGTTAAAGGTTAAGGGTCTTTTGGTTGTTGCTGTGATACGTTGCTTCTTTTATTACACACTGAAAAGTGGGTTCGATTCCCACCGGAGACAAAAATTTGTGTGACCCATAAATGTTTGTCTCAAGAGTCTGGGTGTTTCTATGTATAAATACGTATGTATTTAAAAGTATATATGTATTAATATCCGTGGTCTGATACCCATAACACAAGCAGGTTATTCCTAGCTTACTTTGGGTTCAGATAGCGTTGTGTTAAATCTTCGTGAAATATTTATATTTATTTTATAGCAACACATTTTATGTCGAATAATTTGGTTTCGTGGATCAACTGTGTAAATTTTGACCAATAAATCTAACACCAAATGTAGTAATTTGAACACCTAAAGTGGTGTCGCCAGAGCCTCTACCTGAGACATTTACGGTAAACGCTTTGCTTAACTTGCGGTTGACTACCGCAGTGAGACGTTGCTCCTGGCAACTACTAATTAACTATGCACCCTGCTATGTTAGTTTTAAACTGTACACCCCTGTTCAGATAACAGTGAATGAGAATACCGCCCAGTATTTATTTGTAGTAGGGATAAGTTAAATCTTAAGCAACCGATTCTAGGTCTTACGGCTTAAACGCTTAAAAGCGTAGTCAAAAGTTTTGTCGAGTGATATCGTGATATGTCTTGTATCTCATGTCGTATCGCTTTTAATAGGGTAGTTTCAATTTGTGCCTATTTTAACCGCCAATAGGCTTACCATTACGGGGGACCAAAAATAAAATTAGAATGTAGGTAAACAATACCTCTGCGTATCCCTTAACGGTATACGGGGATATGCGTGTATGTTAAATTGGACACCTTTTGTTTTTGTTTTTAATTTAAGAGGGCTAACATATTTCGCGCCACATATTGCTCAGAAACCATACTTTTCATTGCATTTAAAGTCATTAAATATTTATCGTACAAACATGGTATTCACTAACATACTTAGTAAATTTAGCTCTCTAAACGTTTATTAAAACATATTTTACCGAACAACGGATTACATATGGTAATTATCAATGAAAGTGAAACAGGTTTTTCAAATCATACGATTTGCATAGTTTTCGATGCTTAAATTCATGTCAAATTACTGATAAATTTAATAAACAAGGGATACGAAGCAATTGCAAAGGGGGTTGGCTATCTGTTTGTAGAATAACCTGATATCAGGTAGGTTCCTTTTTTTAGAGAAAAATGACTGTAAAGTTTGCTCAAATAGTGAGAAATTTCACCAAAATAAAGTAGTCTTTTCACCAGCTTCTGTAGTTTAAATCATTATGATAATTATGTAATATTATGTCAGAACTTCTCCTTTGACAATAAAAATATTTCTTTTTATGTAACTAGATACAGATTTTTTTTTACAAAGTATTTTGTGAACCCCTATAAATGCAGATACGCGAACAAATACGATTTAGTACCGCCGAGAGGCTCTCAGAGAGTGGTCATGTCGCTCGATGTTCCATTTTTGAATACAAAAAATGAACAAAAATAGTCTAATTCTAGCGTGACCAAACAATCTTAGTACTTTGTGACGTATAATATAATATATATAAATATTTATGGTCGATATACAACGTGAACTTTTGTACAGTGCAAAGCTCAGACACCCCGACTAGAGTTTCGCTTCGAAATACTGTATAAAAAAAATTAAATGAAACTAACGAAAACTGACCAAGTTATAAGCTTTTACAGTTGCACTATTTTCTTCACGAACAGCGTAGGTGTAGGTATAATACGCAAGGCAGGTAGTCACTATTCGTGTTTTATTGATAATAACACATTATCACACCATTTTCATAAGTGGTAATTATGGAACACCTGTGAGGAACCAGACCAGTAGTGCTATTCTCTAAAAAATCTCTAAAAGGCCAAGTATGTACTCTTTTGAATATTAGTATTTCGATTTCGGGTATTTTGGGCTAATGCATTTTAAGTAAAGGCATTCTGACTTCTGGTATTGTAATATATAACCAATTAACTCGCCGCTGTGGGCAGCGCTGTACGCAAGGCTGTTTTTTTAGAGAATAGCACTGCAGGATTGGGACGGCTATAAAGCCGCTAAAGCAAAATACAAGTAGCGACTGAGGTACAAAAGTACCAAGTCTTGGAGAAACCTCTGATAGAGTCAGACTAATACTAGCCAAACAAGGGACAGAACTGTTCGTATCTATAATGAAACCTGACGGCGCGGCGGCCTGACCCACACATGAAAAGAATTATTTATACTGTTGATTGATGGCACTTGGTGGAACCTTTCGGCATTTTCAAAGGCAAATTAACATTATATAATGACCACTAAATCACTTAATTACTCGAAAACAATACATTAATAACATATAAATTACCACTACATCATTCTACTAACGTTAACTATCATGAAAAGAAGCCGAGAGTATTTTGATACAAACGCACTTCCCAGAATGCCAATTGCTGCAGACACTCATGTGGCTGGTGGAAAACGTATCCACAGAAGAAGTCCAGTGGGAGCTGGCAAGACCTGTTCTAATCTATTCTGTCAACTTACAAAAAACTGAATGAGTAATTAACAGCTTCAAGTTCTCAAATCTCCAGGACAGGATGAAGTCTTCCCTGCAGTGATAAAATGGAGGAGGACACAAGTTGATATTGTCAGTTACATAGTATCTATACGCCAGACAATGAATGGGACTGTGACCCAGACTGTGGAGAGAGGTCTAAGTGATCTTTATACCAAAACCCGGTAAAGGGATTATGTTTGTGATTCAGACCTCTGGTTATACAGACCGATAAGCCCTTCGTCTTTCCTGCTAAAAACTCTGGAAAGATTGTGTGACAGAGGCAAACGAGGGACGGCCCTTCAAAATAAGCCACTGCATTCCAACCAACGCGTATAATGCCCCCGGTAAGTCTACAGACTCAGCACTACATGCAGTAGTACACAAAATAGAAGAGGTCATCCAGAATCAATCAATCAATGTGCCTCGGCACTTTCATAAACATAGAGGGAGCTTTCGACAGAAGAAGCATAACCACGGCACTGGCAAAACACCGAGTATACACGGTAGTCAGTGAATGGATAGATAACATGCTAAACAAACTCATTTTAAAGCTACAGACAAGCAGAAACCAGTGCGCAGCCATGGCCAAAGGTTGTCCACAAGGGGCGTGGTCTCACCACTGCTAAAGAACCTTGTTGTAGACGACCTAATAACCAATCAATCAATCAATTTAACCTAGAACAGTCCCTATATACATGGATGTGGAGCAAGCCATAGCAGATGGTAAAATTAAATTATGGAGAAAAACGGATCTGTTTACAAAGCATGACTGGTATTTTAAAATCCAAGGCCAACTTCAAATTACGTGAGAAGCTGCGTTTATTTTATCTTCTAGTGATCTTGTGTATATAATAAATATATAGTGTTGGTGTATATAATAAGTATACAGTAAATATTTCGCAAGACGACGAGTTCTGGACTACGAGGATGGAACCTAAATTGTTAAATTTTTACGACTAATGTCTGTTGCCCAAAATGATTGAGCCCAGAAAGAGCCGATAAAATAAAATAAAATAAAATTTATTACCTTTGAAATTAAAAAAAAAATAGGTTTGTCAACATTTTTTCGGAAATGCTACAAACTGAGAAGAACACCTCAAGAAACTCAGTTCGGTCCCTCCCAAAATTCATCTTAGTAGGTATCTAATAATCTATCAATGCCGATACGGAATGGCTTTTTCTTGGCGGTGTGCATTGTTATGCACATACCTCTTAATAAATATTTGGTTGTTGTAAATGAAAAACACCTACTATCAATTAAGATTAGATTTAGATCCCATAGCTCAAGCTTATAGCTTAGTTTGGGCTAGATGATGTTGTGTGAGAATATCCAACAATATTTATTGATTATTTATTAAAAATATTTTAACGTTCCTGCCAGCACTGAATCTGCAGTAGGCAGCAAAACATCGTACCATGCCAAGCGCCTGCGCATTGCTACGTTAATATTATTGTTTTTAACTATGATTATTGTCAAATTTAAATATTTATAGTGTAAAATAGAATATTGTCCATTACTTTCTACAATTTTCGTATATTTAGATACTTTAAAAATAAACTTGTGGACCGTTTTCATGCATGTGTGTATACTATACTATACTATCTTCACGCCAAATCCCTTACGGGGTAGGCAGAAAGAACCGAGCGCGACACGGCACGCTCCATACACACCTCACTTGCTTCTTCAACTTTCATTTTTCTTTTCATCCATGCACGTCGGTTCCTTCGGTTCGGTATTTCTAATTGCAATATTGATATTAGTTAGGTAAATAAATGTCAACTTTATTAATTTTATGATGTCAGTGTCTATCACTACTTAATATCAATCAATTTTCAATAAAATAATCAATAATTATTAACTAATATTACTAACATAAAAAATAAATTAAAAGATTGAACGCTTAGACTCTAGACTAAGAATATGACACCGGTAATACATCAAGGAAAACAAAAGTATCAAACTTGTTAGTAGCAACAATTGGCACTATACGGCTATGTGCGCCGCGCCGGCTGATTTCTTACGATCGTAAAGAAATTTGAAAACCGAATTTACGCTCTTAAGCTATCCAATTTATAATTTCTATCTTTGTTTTGAGATAATTCAAACCAAACCACACTGAAATTAAGGCAACAGAAATTATTAATTCACTTTGTAAACTCCAAAATATTCTAATGCATCTATACGTACAGGAGTTTGGAATTTGGTATCGTAAAGAAAACCACAGGAAAGCAATTTAACAGATTAAAATAAATATTTACTCGCCAAAAAGCAGCTTTTGCTTATTTTCAGTATTGTAACTTCTAATGTTAACCTGCGATTATATAGATAAGAATAGCATAGACTTTTTATGATCAAACTAGCTGATGTCACGCGGTTTACCCGTGTATTTCCTGTGGTAATTCTTGAATAAAATATAGCCTATGTCACCCGGGGATAGTGTAGCTTTCCAATAGTGAAAGAATTTTTCAAATCGGCTCACTAGCTTCGGAGCCTATTCAATGCATATAAACAAACAAAAAAACAATCAAAATTGTCCTCTTTATAATATAAGAATAGACAAATTTTCGTTCTCTATAATATTCACATGAAAGCCATGAGATCGTTCTCACCAGACTGCCCCTCTCTAACACGTTTATTGTGAAAGTGAAAGTTCAATCCGATTGACGTTGTCATTTATGTTTTATTTCAAACTTTGAACAGATGATCCACGTGACCTAGTGACGTAGTTTAATGCAACAGAGTCACAGACTACAGACAAAGTCTCGCCATAAGCCCCTCTGCACTCTATTTTATAGAGAGGGGCTAAAACAGATTAGCTCGCATTGCACACTTTCCGAAGTCGTAGTAATTATTTTAAATTACAACCTTCGGTCTAACTATTTATCCTTTATTTTACCATCTTTGGGGTATCATTTTTTAATTCTCTCAAGATAATAAGGATAATAAGGGTAGCTTCCATTAAAAGTTTCTAATTTCTAAGTACAAGTTTTTCGGCTAAGCATTGATGGATGAGTGACTTGCTCCTTAATTTTATTAATATAGATTAGTTTAGCATTAACGTTGCTCGATCAACGTCTTACTTTATAATATACACTCCACAAACCAAACATAATATTTAAGGTTACAATATACGCTAATAGTATAACAAAGCCACGTGTAATGTCGTCGGCAGACGCAATTATCAAGCATTCCATTTTCTTTTTTCTTTTCAATTTCGCAAGTTTCTTCCGCAGGCGGATATTAATAAGTGGAACAATGGCATTGTCAGGTGAATAAGTTGACATACAACGTGAAACCATTTTGTTTTCGACTAGTAAATCCTCGCTACTCCACTTTCTTATCAACGCGATGAGACCAAACAGACTCATGTATAGTGTACGGTGTATCATCCTAAATTGCACAAGAGAGCGAAGCAGTAATAATGAATGCCAACAAATCTCATTTCCTTTCATACTTCATTGTAAATATGTACATGTATAAGATCGATAGATGCTACAGCTTTCCATGTTCATGATGACATGTTCCTTAAAAAAATTAATTTGAAATGTTATAAGTACTGAAAGTTTTCCTTAGGTACTGAAATGAATGTGTGCGAGTATGTCTGTGGGTATGAATGGTCTGTAGTGTGTAATTTGGAATGTTTGACAGAAAAGTGTGTAATGGTAACTACAACAGGTCACATGTTTTAGCACACAATAAGATAAAGATTAACACTCAAGTTCAGCTATTTTAAGCATTGATCATTTACAGAAAACAGAGTTACCAGGGCTATAATCGTTTCATCATAATTCGACACGTAAAAGATATATCCATTTGTGTAGATACTGGCATGCAAATAAGGTAAATGACTACGTTTATGTGTCACATTCGCTTTGTAATACAAGAGACAAAATTTTAACGTAACGAGGGCAATAAACGCCGTGCCGGTTCTTGCTTTACACCTCCACGTTATATTTCCACCTGCGCGTGAACGGAAGCAGGGAGTAAAGGGAATTTAGGTACCTATCTACTTTTACCGACCGCATTTTACCTCGACCTTATGCGTTACTGTATTGTCATTTCTAGGGTTCCATATCCAGAGGGTAAAAGTGGGTCCCTATCTATTACTTAGACTACGCTGTCCGTCTTTTTTTTTTACGTGAAGGAAAATCCTCATGGATGTTATGCCGGACTATGTTGTGAGCCCCGGGTAAGCCCTCGGAAGGATGTCCCAGGACGACTCTGCTGTCCGTCTGTCTGTCACCAGGCACCAGGCTCATGAATCGTGATAGCTAGACTATTGAAATATATAAAATTAATGTATTGCTTTTGCCGTAATAACAACAAATACAGAAAAAAAAATACAGGTAATGTGATGCTTTGGCGTGTTTCGCCACGGTACTCATAGCGCGAGCCGGTCTCGCACTTACCTCCTTTTAAAAGGTTTTCATTTTGATGTTTGGGGCTTTGTTATCTTAGGAATGTTTTTTTAGTGTTTAGGTTACTCATTACTTGATAAAAGAAAACCGTGATAAAAGCTTGCCTAATTAATAGTAAATATTTGTTGGGAGCTTTGAGTGTAGCGTGAAAAGCACTCTTCTGGAAAATACGTTCTGAACTGAGTTTGTAACTAAGATACTACATTACTGCTTTGTTGCGAAGCTTAGACATTTAAAAACACACTTTGGAAACCATTTGCTGCCTTGATGAACAATTTTAGCATTTTCACTATTTGAAAAGGTAGATTTTCCCGTTTTACAAGTTATTCTTAGTCATTTATTTTCAATATTAATTGCGTTTCTATTTGGTTTAAAATAGGTAGATATACCCTTGTTGAGAGCAGTTCTAATTGTAAAATAAAAAAAATACAAAGAAAAAATATTCACAGGCAATAAAGAGTTTGGTACACCAACATTTTCTGAGATACTTACTTATTAAGTTTTAATTTTATAATTTCTGGCGTGGGCAAAGTTTTCTAATGATAGTCTTTTGATCATTTTTATAAAACGCCTAACCATACTTACTTATACATAGCATTTCTATATCATTTACCAATAGGCCAGTCAAGACATATAGTTACTATTTTAGACTACTAAGGTGGCAGGAAAGGTTACGTCCTACCTGATGGAAAGAAGTCAGCCAAGCCTGTGGGTGTTTGCCACAACTGATGCGCTACATTTGCGCTGCCGACCCAGCAAAAACCTTTTTAGACCCCTTTTGAATAACCCTAAACTGTTTGGGAAAACGGAAGCAGGATCATTGCGCAATCTAAGAAACGAAATAGAATTATGCATAATTAGCATACAGTTATTAATCATTTTGCCTGATGTAAGAAATGACCTCAAAACACCTGCATGCAGGCCTTTAACATAACAGATCCTTTTTTTTTCAAAAGTTGCATAGTCTGGAGAAACGCGATAAGATTTTTCTCCAATAGTAATGAAGGATCTTTCGACCAAGTCAGATTTTTACGCTTTGCAGTATACCATTAATAATAAACACGAAAAGCTAATACAATTAGTACTGTACTTATTCATTTTAAGCGCCATTGTTCTATATTAGTTAATTACAGCCTGCGGAAGGAACTTGCGGAATTGTAAAAGAGAAGAGGAAATAAAATTCTTGATAATTACGCCTGTTAACGACATAACACGGGTTTTTTATACTATTAACGAACAATGGAACAGAGTCAATGGTGTAATTTAAGCAAAGTAAAGTTTTAGTGGGAATCGTTTAGCAATAAAATCAGTCCTTAGCATTCCGCGGTTGGTATGCGTCTTGAAATTTAGTATGGTTAAGATGTTTGGTTTTACTGAACCACGTTGGCCATACGGGTTGTTTCAGGGCTTTGTTTTGAGTTCTCTCTATCTTCAACATGACCTCGTTTGTTTTTTAGCAGGTGAGTCACTTGCAGTTGACGCTGGACTAGACTCCGCAGATATTGGTAGGTAACAAACAGTACTAATATCACGCAGGCACATAACTTATTCTAAAATTACTAAATACTTCTAACTTGACAATTTTTTTACGTGTACAAATCCATCGTTGATGCTATGGCGAACTTCAACCGACTAAAAGCACACGATGCCCTGCAACTCCCTACAGCAGATAGTTTCAGATAAGCCCTCTGAAGGATGCCCCAGGATTGCTACAAGTATGATTCGTGTTTTTAATTTTAATGTTATTTTCTTAAAGAATATTTAATAATGAACACATGCTTAGTTACATTTAAACACATGTCATAATGTAAAACTTTTTAATATTCAAAGCAATTATAGACTCAATTCAATTAAAGACTCGAGAGTGAATAATGAAACTTTTATAAATCTCTCAGGGATAAAGGAATTAGTATTCAGCTTCTTAAAGTTGGTAAAGCTCTAATCCTCAAAGAGCTGGTGAGTCTGGTGGTTTAAACTTCGTTTTTCACTAAAGATAAACACCTTAAACTAGGAGTTGTTGTGCAGTAACTATGTAAAATGTATGCTACAAAACCCCGCCTTTGGTCCCCATTTACCCTGCTAACTCCGCAAGCTAATAATAACCTATGCTTGCTTGGCCAACTACATTCTTACAGAATATTTATTTTGAACGTTAATTTGCCTGTTCTGTCTGATTTAGATAACAAAGATATGAAATTAAGAGCAAAGTTCAGACGTCTTTTGTTTTTAACCTCTGGGGCCTATGTTGAACCCTTCATTTTACAGTAGGTATTTTATTCAACATCAAAATAAAGCGTTACATTTAGACTGTAAATATTACCGTGAGTTATTTCTAAAACGAATTTATAACTAGACACTAAGCACTGTTCTTTAATCTTGAAAGGTATTACACAACATAAAGATATCTAGGATAGATCAACTTAACATGCATTTTGCGAGCCTTCCGGGAGCAATATGCACTAGCTGCATTAACGTAAGAGCTAAGAGTGGCACGCTACTCCTTTGCCTTTTGAAAAATGTCACTAAGGTAAGCACGAAATTTTAAAATATCGCATCACAAAGTATTTCCTCTGCTGGGTTCCTACATTCTATACAAACATGTACCTGACTCTACCAAACCCAACGGTGGAGGTATGTACAAAGGACGTGAGGGAAAAATTTCATTTAACATTGTTAGAATGATGAAATGTATGGTGTATTATCCAAAACCCATAACCCTTTTGGGTACGCTCCGAAAAACGCCTATAGACGCATTCCTGACCTACATCACTGAAATAGTTTTAACAGTTGAACCAAACTTCCCTTATACCAACTTCAAACTTGTCAGTACTTGGACTATCATTTACGAAAATAGTTAGAACTTCGTGTAATACGAGACATCGAAATAGTTTGTACTGAATCAAAATTTGAAGTCCATCATAGCATTGAGTACTTGAATTTCACGTTAATGTAAACAATATTTTTAAGACATTATGCACTTTTTGCTTAATCACTTGTACTTTATTCCACAATTTTTATTATCTATATATATAAAAACAAGAACTGACTGACTGACGATCAACGCACAGCCTAAACCGCTGGGTCTAGAACCATGAAATTTCGCACAAATGCTCCTCATGTCACGTAGGCGAGCAATAAGAAGGGATTTTTGATAATTCAACTCCTAAGGGGGTAAACAAGGGTTACAAAGTTTGTATGGGACAACGTGATTCCTTGGTCCGATCTTCTTCAAATTTGGCATAAAACATCTTTAACTGAATTGATAGGGGACGTGTTTTGTATTTTGTTGAAATTTTTCTTTTAACATGGTTAAAATGGGGTTGAAAAATATTTTAAGGGGATTTGCCTCATAATTCACATTAATACTCCGTAGTCGGTACTTTTTTAATTTTTTTTTGACACATTGTCATGTTTGACAGCTCAATTCAATAAAAAAAAAGATTGTCGCAATTTTTGATAAATGTCAAAAAAATCGAATATTAATACCTAATATTAAAACTGCTTAATTTATTGATTATTGCCCTTCAATATGCGGAATTGCCTTCATATTTTGTAAGTAAAAATACATTTGTGAGAAGGAAAACCTTTACATGTCTGGCTAGGAATTATGAAAGAATTCTAGGTAAGGTGTACACGGTTCCGATTATCACAGAGTATTTATTACCATCTTCGCTTACTTTCTTATTTTATACAGAGATAATACAAACGATTAGAGGCGTTATAGATGAACATTTAGCAGATGAAATCTACAGTAAATGTCTGGTCACAATAGGAGAAACTGTATTAGTACGGGTCGAAAGTCTGAAGAGAAGACCTACACAATCCATAAATACGAGAAAGAAAGAAGTTCAGATATCAATTCCTTAGCAAAAGCAGAGAATGCTCTCTAAACAAATTAACAAAGACATTAGATATGTATCAATTTTTACAAAAATAAATATTTACTTCGCTCAAAACGTACATACGTACCTATTTTAATGTATTTAGTCAGAATTATATCTATTCATTTATAAACAGTACTGTAAAGTGCCGCGGGCTGGCCACAGAAGACGACAGACGACGGCAGATGGACCAAACGAGTTCCAAAGCGGGCATCGCGACTCTGTCCGCCTGCTAGATGTACCGAGGACCTAAAAGAGTTCGCAGACTGGATGCTAAGGACTTAAATTAGGAGAGGCCTACGTCCAGGCGCGTACATGCTGATTCGATTGATATAAAAATGAAAACTGACTTAGATACCTGATCGAGATCCAGCCCCGGATCTAGGGGGGGGCAAGCCGGGGCCCATGCCCCGGGCGGCAAAATCAGGGGGGCGGCAAATCAGAGGGCGACAAATTAAAACTTTTCAGACAAATGCACAAATCATCAGTTAATATCCTTGACGATAGCAGATTACCTACCTAATAATAAACACTTCAACTCATTCAACTGTTTTCACAAACAATAATTATTGCATTTGCTCAAATTATATCAGTAATTAACTATAGATATATGCCAGATTCTTGTAAAGAAACAAACAATTCCAAGATGCATGCACCACCTCTTTACAAACTTGCAGCATGTTGTGGGGGCGGCCAACGCAGGGACGGCCACAGTATTTCATATTTTGATTTTTGAAAATTTGTTGTGTTGTTCTTAAAATATCTCTTGTTGCACAGTAGTACGTCAACGGATAGCGTTATACAATTTCCTTTGATTCTTTTCTTCTTGTCTCTTAAAATTGAAAAAATTAACGCACTTTTGCGCTGACCGACTCAATTGTGCCGCTGGATGGCCAGTTTCTTGCACGGGTGACGTTTATCTATGTACAAGTCCTCTGTGCTGGTCAAGTTCCCTGCTTTCTGCAGTTTAATTCAAGAGTACAACAGGGATCTGTGTTGTCCAACACTATTTCTTCGGCATATTATCCCTTAGGTCCTTAGGAGTTATGCCGACGACCAGTACTCTACAGGAGAGTTAATCTGGCCGTCTAACGGAGGTGCGGCCTGATCTAGAGGAAAAGAGGCGGCAGCTCGTAGCGTATCTTGGACCGGGTCTGACCGCATTTCCCAATGGAATTTAGAAAACCTGGTAGATTTAAATGCCAGTAAATTAAGGCGTGTGGGTTTACAGCTGAAAGACCTCCTTTCCGTCCACTACCCTCTTTTCACAATACGATAATACTACTGAAGGACTATCTAGCTAGACATCCTCCGACCGTTTAGTGGGGGGCGGTCCGACGTAGAAGAAAAGAGGCGGCATCTAGTGGCGGATCTCTACCGGGCCTTACCGCATTTCCCAATTTAATTGCGAAAAAAACTTGGTAGATTTTAATGCCAGGAAACACAGGAATGTGCGTTTACAGCTGAAAGATCCCCTTTACTTCTCTACCCTCTCTTCAGAAGGAGAGGAGCAACGGCAACCTCTTCTACCGGTTGTCGCAGATGATTACTGGGCACGGGAGCTTCTGTATGACAATACACCGGGAAACCACAGCTGAGCTGAGAGCACTGCGAGGTACGCAGCACATTGGAGGAGTGAAATGCGTGAGCGCAACAGCTCCAGGTCCTAATAGCAGGTCTGGTCGAGGACGTTCTCTCGCTGGAGATCATGGTGGCCATGATATCCAGTGGGAGTAAGTGGGATGTCGCCTCAACTTTCTGCGGGCAGTTCATGTTCGTGAGAGGCGTGGCGTGGAGTATCGGGGAGGAAGCGGGAAACTGGATATAACCTTTTTGATGATTAAATTGCTGAACAACTCAATCGCTAACCGACTTACTGTTGAACACCTTTTAGCGCTGCTAAAGTTACTTCGTCACAACACGAACTTGCATTTGAAATATGAAGCATTTTCCTGCGTCCTTACACGCCTACCATGGCATGGCAGGGCCTTGCAAATACCAGTTAAATTCTATTTTTTTACGTTTATGCAAGTGTGTAAGTTTACTGTATTTTTTTGTATATCTTATGATCAAAAGTTCAACACAAAATACATTTTTAGGGCTCGATACCCAAAAGGTAAAAACGGCCCTATTCCCGAGACTTTGCCATCCATCTACCTGTTCGTCTGTCCAAAATCTGAAAAAAGGAGGAAATTAAGGGGGCCCCCAATACAAAAAATGATTTTTTTTTTAGTTTCTTTTTGTACGAAATTCTTTGAGCAAGAATCTGACTCGCACTTGGCCGGTTTTCTGTGTTTCTGGCCCTCGGCTGATATTTTTTAATTTTTCTGGCCCCTCGTTAAAAAAGTTTGCCCAACACTGATCAAGACATTCTCGACATAGACTCCGAATTCATTTCTCGCGGAAAATAGGAGCTGTAAATAAGGTGATGATTACGCCACCATAGAGGCACAGCCGAGTTCTCTTTATACTGTGATAGAGGTGTCTGCTGCTGTACCAGACGCAGATTTGTACCTTCGCTAATACTACTCTCAACTTTGAACTAAGGAACCTAAAAAAATAGGGGAGGGGGGGGGGTAATGGGGGCGGCATTTTCACATCTTGCCCCACCTAAAAAAAACTCTAGATCCGGGGCTGTCGAGATCTAGAACCTTGAAGTTAGATTAATGGCATAGTTGCGCACAAAGAAACGATTTTTAGGGTTCGTGCCCTTAAACGGGACACTTTTTATGAGACTTCGCAGTCTCAGGAATCGTAAAAGCTAGAGAGCTGAAATTTTCAGATGATAGGTATATTTCTGTAGCCACTATGACATCAAATACTAACGTCAGAAAAGGGAGGGGATTAAGGGGGCTCCCATCCAACAAACGTGATTCTTTGCTGTTTTTTTGGTATGGCACTGTCTTTCCACTCCGACCAACTAAACCGTCCAACGTTGTTCGGAATGGAACTCATTAAGGGACTTTATTCCTATCTATACTTTATTCCTTATTTATTTCCTCTGTGCGCGAGTCCGCTTCGCACTTGGCCAGTTTTTTATACTATTTATACTACTAAGATGGCAGACAAGATTACGGTCCACCTGATGGTTGGTTACTGTAGTGGACTAATCCGCATAGCGAACGTTTGCAACACCAGTGGCGCTGCTGCATGTTGGTCGACCCATATTTCCCTTGGCATCCAGTAGAGTCACGGAAAAGTAAAATATCCCGTAACCCTACTGATAGTGCTTCGAATTAGGTTCGTTTTCAATAACCATTTTAATGATTTTTTTTTTATTGTCAGGCATCATATGCTCATAGTGTATCCAAGTTGTGCCAAAATAATACAACGTGAATACAAACACCACGCGATAAGAATAGAAGCGACGACGGGGGACCTTTCTATTTCTCTCTCTCTTACGCAAACGAAGTTGCGCGGGTCAGCTAGTTAATACATATAACCTGACCGGTTTCGCTTTTATAGCATTGTCAAAGGTAATTTAACTAAAAAAAAAGGAAACCGGTCAGGTTATATGTATTAATAATAATAAGTGCATAATGTGTTACAAGAAATTCCATCAAGTGCCAAAAATCAAGAGCATAAATAATATTTTTAAGGTTATCAACCAATCAACTTATCACAGTCTTTTGCTGCTTCAAATTTTGTTATGAGCGTTTTATGCTGGCCAGACAGCTTAATATAGGGTATTTTTCGAGTTTTCTTTTTCATCGCCAAGACAGAAGCAGGTACATCACTTGCAAGTTAAACTAGCTTTAGTCCCCAACAACACTCATCACACCTTATTATATTTGCAATATTAATTTTTTTTTGACATAATTTATTGCGAACAAAAACGCAAACAATGTTGTTGGCTGATCTAAATCTAAATGCTACATCGCGGTCGGAAATTAAAAACGTTGAACAATGTGTTTTACTAATACACAAAATGTTGTTTCATTCAGAAATTCAATCATAGAGTGAATTAAGATAAGATTTAGAGAATACAACAATGTTTTTGTGTTTCAAAATATAAAGACGAAGAACACAGTGCTATTTACCAAAATGCTCTTTAAGGCTGCTCTTTACCTACTTATAGAGAAATTTATCAACTTCCATCTTAAAATTTCAAATATTTGATAAACGTCTAAGTGCGCCTTCACACTAGCATAGGCGTTCGATGGACGTATGCGCGGCGTATACGTCGCGTATACGTCGCGCACGCCCGACGCTTGTTCAGCGTACTCATGTGTTCCAGTGGAGACGCCGCGCCAACGCGGCGTATACGTCGCGCACGCCCGACGCTTGTTCAGCGTACTCATGTGTTCCAGTGGAGACGCCGCGCCAACGCGGCGTATACGTCGCGTCGGCACCGCGCATACGTCCATCGTACGCCTACGCCGGAAAAACGCTAGTGTGAAGGCGCACTAAAGGCCATGTAAATAGAATTCATTATACTTATTTATAATTCAAATGTTATTTCGATATAATCGTACCGATTTGTAATGTTAATTGTATTGGATTAGAATTGGAGTTAGCTTCAATTTGTCGAGTTGCGAACGTCTAATTACTCATTATTTAGTCAAATTGTACTATGTAATAATTAGGTTTGTACGTATTTAGCATGTACTTAGTTAATAAGAAAATTAAACGTGGTGGTATTGGTACCTATTTTTTTGTTAATAAAAATTGACCTGTCGACATTTTCAGATCACTATTTCCGTTTTAGAAGTAACGTTAGGTACGATACTTCTAAAACGGGAATAATGATCTCGGGAATAGAGAAATAGTGTATGTCCAATGAAGTAACTCTCTTACAAGTTAATACAGGGTTATAGGACGATAAGAGAAGAAATACCCCGTGTCGCAACGGGAAAGAGTTCAAATGTCGTCACCACAACTCATTCCGAGGGTGTCGTAAGAGGCGACTAAGGGAACACTTTTGCAAAAAGATCCATTGCGTAAAGAAGGAAAACACAAAATGAAACCTGGCTGTCAGTAAAATAACAATCGTTAAGCCAAGTTGAAGACCTTATTGGTGGCTTGAAAAATTTCGCTTGTACTTGCTGTATTAAAGTTTATTCAGGTACCAGTAAGATTTCGAAGAATAAATCCATCATACCTAGAAATGGTGACCCCGATGATTGATGGAAGAGTGTATGGTGAATTTGCATAGAGGTTTGGGAGGTTACAAAGAAGTCAGTACTGAGTTTGGCCTAACACAGTTGCCCTTCACTGCTAAGCTTCAGGACTCTGCTGTCAAAGAGAAAGAGTATCACTGAGAAATCTTAAAGTAGAATTACTGAATTGAATCGTATTGTCTAGGAAGGACCAATTCGTGAAATGACTACATCTATACTAAAATAATAAAGAGGAATGATTTGATTGTTTGTTTGTTTGCATCGAATAGGCTCCGAAACCACTGGACCGATTTGAAAAATTCTTTCACTGTTGGGAAGCTACACTCTTTGCGGTGAACATAGGCTATATTTTATTCCCGTATTCCCACGGAAACGGGAATTACGCGGGTGAAACCGCGTGATGTTCGCTAGTAGTCTATAATCGACCAATTCTCCAAATTTACAGTTCTCTAAATTACTGATTTTACATATGACCGATTCTCAAATTGACTGATTCTTTAAATTTTGTAATTTATTTAGTTTTACCTTGTTCTGAAAAGATATTAGTTGCGTTTTGCACAAGTTGGTGCAAATATGAATTTAATTACTCTAGGAAATACTAGCTCAAATCTGTTGTTAAACGCTGTGCACGTAACAGATTGCATTTCAGTGCCTAAATGCGAGTCTTGGAATAATTAAATTTCAGGAGTGTCCTGGGTCTTAGTTTAACTGAACTTGTCAGACCCAACCAGTGACGTGCGGCTCGAGACTCAATTCAAGGCGGTTTTATAAAATATTGTTTGGTAAAAGATAGTATGGAAAATTTGTACGTAATAGGTACACCGATTGATTTACAAAAATACAAAATAGTTTTAAATGCTGTCATTGAAGATATTCTGCATCGTTATAAATTTACCACCAGAAAAAACGAATGGAACATGCAAAAAAATTCAATTACCAGACCAATAAACAAAGAAATCACGTTAAATAAAACCGTTTGTTTAATAATTAAAAATAAAAACACGTAGAACCATTCTGTCAAAATTTGTTTCTGATTCACGTAACGTGAACTGATTATTTATTCAAAAGAACGTTCCAGTCGTCTGCTTTGTTTTCTAAACTGCAAGCAGTTAACGTAAATAACTCCCTTAGGAATACAATTGAGTGGGTGAAGGCGGTCGGGGTAAAGTTTGGTGGTTACGACATGTAGAAAAGTGGCAACATTAATCTGATCCCGACATCAAATAGCTCTCGAATGCGGTGGACGAGGGTAATGCACCGTATGAGGACTAGTTGGAGCAGAAACTGAGCGACTGCTTTCAATTTATTTCCTACATTTTATAATGTCTTCTATTTTTGAACCCTCAACGCAAAAGAGTGCGGATGTACATTTTTTTTTTGAGTAGACGAGTATACGCCCCTCTTAATCTAAGAGGTCATTGTAGCCTAGGGACGTTTTCAATCCAGAGGTGATACACTAGCGCTGCCGTACTCTATCGCCGTGTTGAAACGGAAAAGAGAGGGGGTGATACCTCGGTGTTATTTTTTTTAAAACTGTCCTATAATCTTCAACTTGACTTATCAACTACCATAATTTTACTGGAACTAGAGACCTACACAGCTACGGTTGAACATGAAAAATTCGTAAATGCAAATGTAACACGAAGTCAGCCATCTCAAGACTTACCGTGGAGTGTAAAATTGTGGTGACCCACTTGAAATTATAAAGTTTTTGCTGTGATCGTTCACAATTCACTGAGCAAGACGGGTTGCATGTACTTTTTCGTCTGTGAGCCAGTCTGAAGATAACATAATCAATTAAATAATTGTTTGAAATTAAACGATTGTGATTGCAATATTATAGTTCCTAGCTACAATGTATTCAGATTTGTTCAGCTTTTTGAAGGTAAATCTATTGAAATATCATTTCAAAGGAAATGAAGTGCTTTTTATCTGACTGCGCCGCGCATAGCCAGGGTAATGTTTTAGTAAGAAAAGCAATAAAAATGCTATAGGAATTTAAAAAAAGTATCAACCGATAATAATTATGGTCATGAAGTAGTATTTTTTTTTTTTTTTTTACGTGTGTAAATCCTACATGGATGCTATGCCGGACTCCTTCCGACTAAAACCACACGATGCCCTACAACTGTCTACGGCCGGGAGTCCCGGGTAAGCCCTCGGAAGGATGTCCCAGGGCTCTCGGCTGACTTTGGCGAACACTGCAACCTCGCCTATGGGGTTCGGGTGCTATCCCGCGTCTGGGTAGTTGGTTCGGGTGTTAACCCGCTACTAGGGGAAGGGGGGGGGGATTTGGGTACTGTCCCACCACTATCACCACTATGAGGGGCAAAGAGATATTCGGCATCGTCTTGGCCTGCTTCTGTACGAACGGCGAGCAGCCAGCCCACCGTTCTCAGGCCCCCGGTCATGGAGGTCAGTAGTCTTGGGCGTATAGCAGCCTGCGACGACCCCGCCGCCGACTGCGGAACTCGGGAGGGAGATCCCTCTCACGGTCCCTCCCCGCCATCTCTTTTTGAAGCATAACTTGCTCGCAAAAAGATGCAGCGGCATCCCACTTGCTTCCGCTAGAGACCATAGCTTTCACCATGGTCTCCAGTGTGAGAACGTCGACGCCCAGGCCCACAACGAGGTCTCGGCGCTGTAGCGCCCATGCTGAGCACTCCACCAAAGTATGCAGCGCCATGTCCTCGCTGCAGTCACCGCAGTGCTGACACTCGGGTGTTACCTCCCTATGTATGCGCCACAGATACTTACCAAAACACCCGTGTCCGGTAAACATCTGTGACACCCGATAGGTGAGGCTACCATGACGTCTCTCCAGACACTTCTCCATGACCGGCTTTACCGCCTCAATAGTGGTGAGCCCCCATTTTGGTTGCTCAAGTCGTAACTTCCATGTTTCCATGAGCTCCTGGCGGAGCAGGGATCGCTGAGCCTCTATTTCTCTAGAATCAGGCCTGTGGTCCCGCTCCAGCGCCTCCTTGCGCCACTGATAAAGCGACGCAAGGGCTCTCGCTTCCAGGTCTTCAATGCAGCAAAGCTTCAGGGCAGCAATGTATTCAGATTTGTTCAGCTTTTTGAAGGTAAATCTAGCAAAATATCATTTCGAAGGAAGTGAAGTGCTTTTTACCTGACTGCACCGCGCATAGCCAGGGTAATGTGTTATAGTAAGAAAAGCAATAAAAAATGGTATAGGAATAAAAAAAAGTATCAACCGATAATAATGATGGTCATGAAGTATTATGTACGGCTCTAAGAGGAGTAAAGTTGTAGTGCTTATAATTCATCCCACTGTATGTCAATCTAATATTAGAGTGGAATTGACAGACTCTACTGGGCGTATAAGTAGATCCAATTATATGATGAGTATCTCATACATAAGGGTTGTTAGAGTATAATAATATCTCTAGGCAACGTAAACATTCTATTTAATATTTTGCTTAGAAATACTTCAATATTACCTGGTTAATGCTCTGCTTATTTTTGTTTCGTTTGAATTTTATTTTATTGTATGTGAAACGAGAACAGTCATTATAATGAAATGTTCATAAAATGTAATAAGGTTTTTACATACACAAATATAATCACGGCTTTAAGGGTATGCAGGGGTATACTATAAGCTAACATTTCACCGTTTATATCTTGTCCCACATAATACTTAGTTGGTGAACCTTTAGTCTGTAAGTAAGGAGTTAGGTGGTTTAGTTTTAAGGATATGTATATTTTGGTTTATTGTTATGGATATTTTTGTTTGGTTGTGTGGAATAAACGATTTTTGTTCTTTCTTTCAACCTATGGTCATGGACGTGAAACGAAACATGCTAGCTAACGGCTGTTGAAAGCCAAGCAGCCTATAATATTTAGCTATGCTTAATGGATCAGTCAGTCACTGTTGACTTTTATATAAACTACTGATGATACCCGCAGCTTAGCCCATTCCCGCTTCCCGTTGGAACTCATTCCCGGGATAAAAGGAGCCTATGTGTTATTCTAGACTATAATGTACCAAATTTCAGACAGATCCTTTCAGCAGTTTGAGCGTGAAAGAGTAAACATTCACACATCCACACATCTACACTCAAAAACTTTCGCATTTATAATATCACTACATAGTATAAAACAAAGTCACTTTCTCTGTCCCTATATCCCTATGTACGCTTAAATCTTTAAAACTACGCAACGGATTTTGATGCGGTATTTTTTAATAGATAGAGTGATTTAATAGGAAGGTTTATATGTATAACTAGCTGAGCCCGCAACTTCGTTTACGTCACATAAGGTGTATGAAAGGAAAGGTATTTCTTCATCAGAGTCATCAAGCAGCGTTTGAAACTGCCCTGTTTGCTTAATCATAAAAGAGCTTAATGATTAAGTCTATTTTAAAACAATTCAGTCCACGCCTTCGGCGCGGACTGAATTGTTTAAAAATAGTCTTAATCATTAAGCTCTTTTATGATTAAGCCAACACGCCAGTTTAGGTTCACTCACATTCAAAGAAACCCCTACAATTAAAATTTTCAAAATATCTAATTCTTAAAAGTGTTATAACTCTTTTATTTCTAAACCGATTTACATAAAACAAACTCTAAATGTTAACTGGAGCAAACCTCAACACAATAAAAAAAAACCGCATTGCAATCGGTTGAGCGGTTGCTGAGATTAGCGTGCACAACCGTACAGACAAACAGATATTCAGACATACAGACAAACAGACAAAAATTCTAAAAATCATTGTTTTGGGTTCTATTGCGTTCATACAGCCCCCCTATAATATTTTTTCTTATTTATCTTCCATGTACAGACAGCGACCTGTTACGATTTTATTATATGTATTGATTGATGATATTGATATTGATTGATAACATCCATTAAATAGTGGAGAAATACTGTATACCCGTGCGAAGCCGGAGCGGGCCGCTAGTTAGTAATAAATAAGATTATAAATTAGTATTATGTACTAATAACATAATCTAGAAGCTCAGAATATAGAACTAAAGATAGATGACGCTTATGGAATAAGAAAGCAAATAATAAATGCAAAAATCTCAATAAATGGATTATAGTGTGGCCACTTATATAAATAAATATAAATATTCACGGACATTTCACACAACGCTATCTGATCCCAAAGTTAGCTAGAAATAACCTGCTTGTGTTATGGGTATCAGACCACGGATATCAATACTTATATACTTTTAAATATGTACATACATATTATACATAGAAACACCCAGACTCTTGAGACAAACATTTATGGGTCACACAAATATTTGTCTTCGATGGGAATCGAACCCAACAACACTTATGGCAAATAAATGATGATTATGATTTGATAGAACTGTGGAAGAATTATCCAAATTCAACTAGTCTTTCTTGAGATCATAACGATCAAGCAAACATTCAAACAAACTCTTTAGCTATATTATGTTAGTATAGATATAGGGTTTTTTAGTATAAAAAAATTGTTTGAGAGATCACTGTTCATTGATATAGAAGGTGGCACGTTGCTTATACAATGTAACTATATACAATGTACCCACTAAACCCATAAAGGTTCCTAACATCGGCTGATAGCTGATAAATTGAAGCGGCCTGTACGTGACTCGTCGTAGCAGCTTCACACACGATGGGATCATGCACAGTCATCTTTGTCGCGAATATGAACACCGACCGACGCGTGGACAGTACATGATATTTGATCCAAATTTATATGTCTGTCGTTTTCAAAATGGATGTGAACATTTTTTTCGTTAAGGTCGTACGTTTTGACGCGTTGCACCTTCTGCGTACCGATCCGCGTCTTAACCACTCGACCAAAGATGAATTAAGAGTACTGGTCGAATTTAGAGTTCTTAATGTGAAAACAATTTCGATGCTCCGATAGAAATGCGTCATAGATAAGAATATTGACAGCACTTTGCAAATCACCCACTAACTTTTAATTAACAATTTTTCACAACGGACACGGTAATGTTTATGTAAAATAACGACACGAATCTATAAGGGTTCCGTTTTTTGCCATTCGGCTACGGAACCCTAAAAATGCTATGCAATAGCTTTACCGCGGCAGTCCCCGAGTCCCCGTCTTTTTTTTTAACACGTGGACATTGACATACTGATGGAATTCTTGTCTCAGATCTTTTCAATCAAATCAAAATCAAATCAGCCTATACCTAACCAGTCAACTACTGAACGTAGGTTTTAAACACACGGTCCTGCACCTTTTGCAGCCAGTCTCTGCCTGCAATTTTGTCTAGGTCTCGGTCAACCTCCTGGGACATCCTTCCGAGGACTTACTCGGGGCTCCCAACCATAGGTTGTTGGGCGTTACGTGAGGTTTTTTAGTCGGAAGGAGTCCGGCATAGCATCCATGTGGATTTTCGCTCACGTTACAAAAAAAGTCTCGGTCAATCTGTTGTTTACGTTAGTTTTATTGTCTTTTAATACATCATGTTGGACTTTTACCGACCAACACCACATGTCCCTCCTGTTTCTTATTTCAGAATGTCCGTGTATGCCTTAGAGGAGGTATTCTCAGGGTAGTTTCACATTTAACTCGTCAAAAACAATATGGATAACAACTGTTTGGTTTCAAATTATTGATTACAATAACGTTGCGCAGAAAATATTACAATAGTAAGAAGGGTTGGAGAAAAATTGGAACCTTACATAGAATAAGTCAACATTTTGCAAACTTCGTTGAAATCATCGCTCGTCAGTACTTTGTCCACAGCCAATCAGCGTGAAGAAAGTCGTTAACTTTGATTTTGGAGCTAACCCTCCTCGCTAATAGGGTGCTTAGCTAACAGAAAAATGTTTTGATAGATTATTCGAGCGATTAAATTATGGATTTCTTGATCGTTGTCCAATGAAAGGTGGTACAGATTTGGATAAAATACATTTTTTTTTGCAGGGGAAACTTGAATAAGTAGCCTTTAATAAACTTTTGACTGGCTTCGTTGTCTAGTGGTTAGATCTGTACTTGACAACGAATTCGGTGATCGTGGGTTCGATTCTCAGCCAGAACAAATCTCTTTTGTGATGTGCACATTGATTTATTCTGTGTCTGGGTGTAATTTATCTAAAATTTGTATATATTTATAAAATTTAGAAATTTATAACTATGTTGATCAGATGTCTAGATCCCATAGCACAAACTTATATTAGCTTAATTTGGGCTAGATGATGTTGTCTGAGAATGTCATAAAATATTTATTTTAAATAACATATTCAACTTCTAAAATCATAAACGACCATAATAATATAAATTTCAGTTCATAAATTAAACTAGTTTCTGTTCGTACATTTAAATTTTCATTTAATTCGTTAGCAAAGTTCTGTAACTTTCAACCCTTCCTGTGATAAAACTTATGGAAATAGAGTTAGTATTTTGCATTTTCAGTTGACATAATTTTATTATGCTATTGATTGCATCTAGGGCGAACGGATTACGAGAGTCTGTTGGTTTTAGTTAATAAAAAAATAATGTAACAGAAACACATCCTTGAATCACAAGAGCTACTTCTACTTACTAGCTCGCGTATTTGCTGTCTGATGAATATTACTCTGATACATATAGAGTAAATTTTAACACATTTATATAGATAAACTACAGTACTTGGAGAGTCAAGTAACACAAACCAGACCCAATAATTTTAAAACACATCAACATCATTATTTGAAAGTAATACATTATACAGGACTGTCTCTGTAGCGTAGTCGGTAGTGACACCGCCTGTGGCTCTGGAGGTCGTGGGTTCGATTCCCACCGAAGATACACATTTGTGTGGCTCATAAATGTTTGTCTTAAGAGTCTGGGTGTTTTTATGTATAATACTAGCTGACCCGCGCAACTTCGTTTGCGTGATAAATCAAGAACCGCTCGATCGATTTTGTGCAAACTTCACATAAACCATCTACTAAATAGTCCGAACAAAGCCTAAACATTTGGTTTGAATAGGTGGGCCCGTTCTCAAGTTATAAAGTTACAACGAAAAGTGGCATTGATTTTTATATATATAGATTTTCAACGGCCAAGTCACACAACATTAACTATAACGATTAAATGTTTTCCGTTTTCGAAACATTTCTCATTGCTGCACCGCTCCTACTAATCTTAGCATTATGTTATGTAGCCTATAGCCATTCTCAATAAATGTACCTACTTACTATCGAACAGTTTTTGAAACCCTACCAGTAGTTTCAGTAAGGCTTGCCTTGGTATGATGTGATCATGGTCCCTTTGCAGCGTGTGTTCAATCCAGCGCAGCAGCTACACTTCCGACGTTTGATCTGTTGGTGGATAGGGGTCTCACTGCAGCGTTCCGATAGTCTTACGTTCGTGATGTTCTCGGCCCCGTATATACCGAGGATCCATTGAAGGCAGCGTTTGACGAAGACTTATAGCTGGTAGCTGGTGAGAAATGTCTTTAGTGACCTTCCATGTCTCGCATCCGTATAGCAGTTAGCAGTACAGTTTTAACGTTTACTTTGTTTTGAGTTTCACTCTTCGTGTCCATTTTCGCGACTGCCTACGGGGCGCAGCTGTGTAAAGGTTGTTCTGGCCTTGGCGAAACTCGAAATGATGTAGGGTACTCTTCTATCCCATCAGTTTCTGACACGACACTCCCGAGGTACGTGAATTAGTGCCTCCACCACATCTCTTGCGTCTGTCGATTTTAATTTCAGTCCAGTCATTCGCTGCCTCATCCTGCTCGTTGTCCTGCACGTTGTCCTGCAGACATGCATGACGGCGTGTGTGTGCCTCAGCAGGCACAGGACATCGGCATCATTTAAATCCTCCAGGATATCAGTATAGGCCCCATTCTATGCCGCGCCGATTGTTCTTTGCGTTATTCAGCATTATACCATCTATTTTCTATGGATGGTTGTTAACTATCCTGTTATCTTCATAACGATCCTCTAAGGAACTCTATTTTTAATTTCTTTTTCAGAATATTGATGACATTTGATTGATGTCATTTTATACACGTTACGTCTACTACATTGATACATGTAATAAAATTCTAACACGCCGGTGTTTGTATGTAAATTGTTTATACTGAGGAAAATTCTATACTGAGGAATAGCTTTAACCATTAAGCTCTATTTTAATTAAGCAAACAGGGCAGATTCACACGCTACTTGATGAGTATGATTAATAAATACCTCTAATTTCATAGACCTTGTGTGACGTAAACAAAGTTGCGAGGGTCAGCTAGTTAAATGATAAAACAATAGATTTCTTCTTATCTACTTTAAAACTATTTTTACAAATTTTATGGTAATAATAGACATTCTTTGAAATGTGCATTTATGGTATTGTTGTGACTTTTATGACACGTTTAAAGTACATAGGTAAGGGATAGATGGCGCTCGCGGCTACGTCAGCCTGAAATTTTCTTCCCGCTTCCCATGGGAACGTACTCCCGCGATAAAAAGTAGCCTATGTGTTATTCCAGGCTATAATGTATCTCTATACCAAATTTCAGCCCCATCCGTTCAGCCGTTTGAGCGTGAAAGAGTAACAAACATCCACACTCACAAACTTTCGCATTTATAATATTAGTAAGATGTATGTATTTCAAGGATATAAGTATTAATATACGTGGTCTGAAACCCATAACACAAGCAGGTCATTCCTAGCTTACTTTGGGATCAGATGGCGTTGTGTGAAATGTCCATAAATATTCATTTTATTTATTCATTTGATTGTTTGTTTGCATTTTGTTGGCTTCGAAACTACTGAACTGATTTGAACAATTCTCTTACTGTTAGGAAGCTACACTGTCCTCGGTGGATATCCAGGAGCTACTCCAGCGCTTTGGCGGTGCCTGTGATAGCGTCCGCCACGACGCTCTTCTTTCCAGCTACATTCTTGGCGCCTAATCCGGCGCCAGAAATGCGGGAAGACCGCCAAGATGTTCACCGCCGCCGGCACTTACGTGACCTTCCCGCTTGGCAGCGGGGGTACGGCTCGGCCGATCGATGGTCCCTATGGGACCGTGTCGCCGTGAGAGTTCTCCGCTAAGTACGCTCTAGTAGAGCGAATGCGGAGAACTCGAAACCGACCGTAAAGACCCCCCCTCCTTGGTGGACATTGGCCACGGGCGACGACGGCGACGTGCGCCCCGCGCGAAGCCTACGTCGTCGTCCACGTTACCAGGATGCACCACGTGCAGGTTGTCCTACCCAGCACCCCACGTATACCCCATTATTAACGCCTCAATTTTTTGAACTTACGTTTGTACCAATACTCTTTGTTACCTTTAAGTGTACTTTTGAATGTAATACCTATTCTCAAAAAAAAAATTGCATAGTCTTTAGATTCTTTAAAATTGTAAATAGAGCACAAAAATGAATAACCCGCAGAGTTTCTTGCCAGTTCTTCTCAGGTGGGTCGCGTTGTGAACTGGTGGTAGAGTTTTTGTTTTATATTCTGGACGTTTTACAAGCGCATCTGTATAATGCCGTGAAATAAATATAGGTATTTTTATTTGATTTGATTGGAAAACTTATATTTTTGCATGATAAGGAGAGTTTGCTACTTAATTTGTTACTTTAATAGAAATATTTTTATCAATGCTTTTGTTTTGTTCTTTCATTCTTCTCTTATTTGCAATTCCTGAAAAAGGTTTCGGAATTGTGACCAAGTTTCATTTTCAAAACCATTTAATTTCTTTCATTTGATTAGCAATAAAGTTATGATTATGATTACCATGGGGAATATGTACGTAATTTGATTGAAAGGAGCGGTGGTCGATAAGCCTCTCGGGTAATCTGACACTTATCAATATTTTAATGACACTTTTGTAACACAATTGTAGCACAGTTGCGTCTATCATCGTTTATTACTTACGGTTCGTCAGATCGCTAAGATATTTTGTTACAAGTTGCACAACGGCAGCATGGGATAGTTTTTTTTTTGCATTTTTGCAGTGTCTAAGTAAGCACCTACCCCTTCGGGGATAAAGGCGTGATTATAATATGATGTATGTATGTATGTATAAGTTTGGACACAAACTGTGAAAATGTATACGCTATCCGCAATTAGCGGTGCTATGATAGCAAGTAGCCGTGGAAATAATTTCAAACAATTCTCAGCGCTCAAACAATATTGCGATATAGGATATAATAAATATAGATATAAGGAAATATTCGACAAGGGTTCACCCTTCCTTAGTAGACCGATGACCTGAAATAATTCTCAGAGAGTGACTAGATACGAAAGGAGCAGGGCCTTGTGTTGAGAGAGACCTGCGTCCAGCAGTGGACTGCCGTAGGTTGACTTGATTGATACCACTGTATAAGTGTACCCCAAAATCAAATGGTAGATCGTGTATGGGATTTAAATAATAATATCTTAGCCACTATGTCTGTTTTTATTACATACTCTTTGGTATTATAATAATTTATTATATTCTAAATTTCCTTATCACTCTACTCTCGGAAAACAAACTTTTTAAATCATTCTGATAAACAATAATTATGGTGTTTCCAAATTAGGAAGTTAAAAAAAGTTATGATACGATGTTCGAAGTAAAATAAAACTCATTCATGTAATTAGTTAAGTTTGTAAATTTGTTACTTATTTGGTATGCTAAGTGCCGACGAGGGAAGATGAGCGATATTCTTATGATATTAGCGATTAAAAAATGTGTAAAGTATATGCAACTGGTTATGGGAGGCCATAATCTGAAGAAGAACCGATATCCCCTGGAGCAAACTGGTTCTGGAGTGAAGACTGCGAATCAGCATGCGACTGCGAGTAGATCAACTGGAAAAGCTCGCTATTACAGACGGTCATGTACGTGAGGTGTAGATCTGAAATAGAGTGAATTTGGAGAGGCCTAAGTCTTGCAGTGTATTGCCGATTTCATTGATTGATTGATATTAAATTGCTGAAATAGAATAAAAAGTGCTTTTTTAAATTTATTTACAAATAAAAACTGATCTATTAAATTCTTACGGTTTATTCAGTGACGAAAATAGTCAAGGCATTCTTGGATTTTATAGGTGACGACAGTTAACCCACTTGCAATATTTTGTTCTTGTACCGCCCACACCCAGACAAAATAAGAAATTACTAACGTTTTGTATTATTACGATACCCGTTTTCAGCCATCTAGTTACAATAAAGTGAACCAAACTCTTAGTTTGACTTTGACAGCTTTGACTTTGCCAGTTTGTTGACTTGCCGTTCCTAAATTACGTATAACACCTGTTCATAATGTAATTAAACTTGGAAGTAACTGAAGTTCTTGTAAAATTGTCGAGGAATTTTCATTTTATAAGTTAAAATTAACGAAGCGAACGCAATCAAACAAATTAAACAACTTATGATTAAAAGTAAACGGAATCTGTAATTAGCAGATTCCAGATACGAACTCTGTTGAAAAGTTGTTGTCGGCAATACTGGCAAAAATAAAACATTATTGCTCTAAAAAGCATAAAAGATTTACGTTTATCTTATATTTTGAAGTCGTACGGAATCGTTGGTAAATGACGGGGGCATTCATGTAAGAAAAAAAGAAGAAGTGGTAACGCATATTTTTCTACTATTTTCTTTAATCATATTAATAGTGAAGAAGCGCTCGTGGCCCCGCGGACTTAAGTGTTCTGAAGATCACTACAGTAAGCAACTTTCAACGTGGCCGGTACTTGCATGGGTGACTACCACGTGACCACTTTGTGACAATTCTTTGCGAGCGTTTCCGTGCTTCGGAAGGCATAGCCGCGCATAATAATCAAGCTTTTCCGTAAAGCCCCGCGCGGCGACCGGTCGCCGCACCTACCCAGACGACTTTAAACTTAAATTTAGCCTTCTTACGTCCTACTTTTCTATGAACAGTTTGATTGAATGTGTAGTATATAACATTTTCTTGTTTTTGGAATCTTATAAAATGACGTCAATGGGCCAGAATTTTTTACAAAAATCGAACAGTTGAAGTTGAGAGTGGATTGCGCATGGATGGCGTGCGTTTGTGTAGTACGTGTGTGTTTCGTGTTTTTATTATAAATAATGTGTTTGCATTATTATTTATTATTATACACAGTAAAATAAACAATATATCAATAATCTGGTTGGTGTTTACAGAATCGTAAAATATGGTGTGGTGGTAGAGTAATAAAGGTTTTTTTGTGTTGAGTGCGTGTGTACCAAGTGCGTGTGTGTTTTGTTTTTTTATTATAAATAATGTGTTTTCATTATTATTTATTATTATACACAGTAAAATAAACAATTTATCAATAATCCGGTTGCTGTTTGCAGAATCGTAAAATTTGGTCTGGTAAGTGAGAAAAAATTTTTTTTTTGAAAAATGGGAAATCTTTTTTCAATTTTAGGGTGGAGGAAATAGGTGCTAGCGATTATCGATTTTCGATATAAATTTTGTGTGTATTGAAGGGGCTCTAAGGGTTAAACCAAGTTGAAGGACTTTAGGGTAGCTTGAAATTTTTCAACTGCAGGCAATACGGCTCACCACCTATTACGTGGGACATATTCTAAAACGGTGCTATATTGGCATATAATATGCCTCTGCCTACCCCTTCGGGGATAAAGGCAGTTTTAAGTAGAGCAAAATATTATATTCATAACCCTATATCCACTTAGTTTAAGAGTAAATTTAAACATAAAACATAGACGGTGCTTCGTCGAATACTTGAGTTTGATATGCAGGTCCTAAAAGTTTTTCTATTAGAAAACTTTTCAGTATTAGCTCGAGAGGAACTGTACCTGATAAATGGTGATAGATGAGGCTGTCACCGAAAATGGTTACCCGCAAACTGTGCAACCATCTGAAGTTACTTTTGAGGGATACTACGAGACAATAATTCACGTAGCATAGTCGTGACTACATAATGTTAGGTCTTGTAGCCATCAATCATGAACAACATTGGCTCGCTTCATCATTTATTCAGCTCTATTTCGTTGTTCACGAGTCGAGCCAGTGACATTTTTGTGAGATTGTAATTATTTTGAGTGGTTCCGGCCAGCTGTGACAAGGGGACGAAATTAAAGGGAATGCACATTGTCAGTTATAGGCTGACTCATTGACCCAATTCGAACTTTTAGCACGACAGTAAGTCCAGTTATTTGCGGGAAATTCCAACTTATTTTATAAAATTCATTTATTTTTCTGGGCTTAATATCAGCTCAATGCTTGCTATCACGGGAAAATCTTCACTGTTTATTAAACGTTTTTTCGGGGTCTAGTGGAGCAATACTATTATTTAAATGAACTTGCTATGTGTTTTTAACCTGAGGAAAATCCTATATGAATGCTATGCCAGACTCCTTTCGGCTAAAAACTACATGTTTCCTACCTAACGGCTACGGTTGGGAGGTCCGGGTAAGTCCTTTGGAGGAATGACCCCAAAGAAACTTGCCACCTTGAATGGCAAAATCATCAGTATATAAAAAATCTTTTATGTTTTAAATATGTAAAAAGATTATCTTGACATAACATACATAGACAAACATAATTTATCTTACAAGTAATAGGTACATTATATTAAATTAGATTAATAATGCTATAATGATTTAAGACAATTCATTTTCTATCTATTATTACATATTTCTATAAAGATACTAATAGTTGGACGCTGTATTCAATGTCGTAGCAACACGTAGCGCCCAAAAGTCGTAGCCGGTTCTTTCGCAACAAAGAGCTACGAAAAACTACGGACTTTATTTGAACAGTAACCGAGCACTTCAATTATTGAGAGCCTCTTCGGTTTATGTGTTAAAGAGATATTTTTTTTTTTATATTTGACATACCTCCGGGGTTACGAGAATCTGAATTAAATTGAAACCTGAAGGCAAAACAATGCTTCGTGTGTGTTAAGCTAACTGATATCCCTGGAATATCCTTCCAAGGGCTTACCCGGGGCTCCAAACCATAGGCTGTTGGGCAGGATACGTGAGGTTTTTTAGTCGGTAGGAGTCCGGCAGCTAGCTGATGTTTCAAATCTAACCTTGTACAATTGTTACAGAAGTATGTGGTTTAGTGAGAAGTGACAGAGTGTATGTATTAGGTTAGCGCTGGGTATTGTATTTTATGAGCGATACTGAAAACATACTTTACAGTAACTGTGTAGTAAGATGGACTTGACGCCTTGATACTTACTGAACCGACTCAAACTAAATAATTGGCACCTGACTCGAACCTGATCCATTGAATAATTAGCACAAAGTGTACTGTGGACTTATTTCTAGTCCCGAATTCATCATTAGGTCTCTTATATACGCTTGTTGAGCTTATGGTAAAGGCTTGGTGTTATAAAAAAACTATTGGTGACTATCGATAACTATCTGTCAGTAAGCTAGTCAAAAAGTTGTAAGCTTTGTTAAAGTTATCAATCAAAAGCTTTAAGTTGCTCATCGTTGGGGCCTATACATAAATTGTACTGGCAACCTCGGCACACACGATGATTTATTACTTACTAACTTTTACCTGCGGCTTTAGTTGAACTACCGGCAATGGAGCAAATATATTCATAGCTCAACTTGGACTCGCTTTGAGATAAGTATAAAATAATATATCTTTAGTGTAACTTCTGCTATTATTAACTCTGATATACATACCTACAACTAATTAAAGTTGATTCACTAAAATGTAACTTGTATAGTTGTATTACTAAAAATTTCAACATTCAACTACTAAAAAGAGCCTCTTTAATTTCCTTCTAATAAAATTATAAGTTTTTTTTTTACTTTGGAGCAAGGATGGTTATTATATTTTCACATATTTGTGTTAATACACAAAATTTTATCAAAGAAAAATATTTATACTACATTCTTCTATGTAGGCAACCCACTAGACTTATAGAAGGAATTACAAGAAAGTGTTTGTGATCAAAAAATGAAAAAACAACCTGTTAAATTCATTTTATAAAGTACTAGCTGTTCCCCGCGGCTTCGACCGCGTAGAAGTCGTTATCGCGTAAGAGTCGTTATATCGTAAAATCATAACCCTCCTTATGCACAGTCGGTTAAAAAGTAGCCTATGTCCTTTCCAGGGCTTCGAACTATTCCTATGCCAAATTTCATCTCAATCGCTCCAGCCGTTTAAGCCTGAAAGCGTAACAGACAGACAGACAGATTTACTTTCGCATTTATAATATTGGTAGGGATTGCTCCTAAGTCACTTTGTCTATTTTGTTTTAAATTGGCGTCACCTTGCCGATGTAGATGAGTCATAATTACTTCCTAGCTTACTTTCATTTCAAGGTGAAAATCTGTTGTTGGACTTAGAAGGGTGGAAAGATCAACTTCTGTTGTAGTAGTGCGGCTTTCAGTCTAATTCTCATTAGTCAAGTTGGACATTGCGAACCCTTTTCATAAGACATGTGAATAGAATTTGGTTCACATTGCCTGTACCTTAACTACAGCATGTGACCACACTTAATCTAGTAAAGTGGTGTTGGGATACTGTACACTAAGGTATTGGAGTATTGACAGCTTAATCAGAGTCTAATGTATCCCAAAGTGACCGGATAGTGTAGATGGTCAATAAAATGATTAATTTTTCAAGTAATTTGTATGTAAGTACGTTAGTGTAATGTATATAATATAATATTACATACATTAGTGAATAATGACAATGCCGTGACGACAGAAATGATTTTGTGTATGCTATTTATTTTTCTTCATCTTAGCTTCATCTTGGTTTAAATCCAACTCAAAGGCAACCCACGAAACCAACCCAAGAAATAAGGAATACACATTATTCACTTCAAGGAAATTCTATTATAAGATATATACTATAATGATTTAAATGTACCTATAGCTACGAAGAAGTACTGTGTTAGAGGTCAAAACAGAGCCATGTTTCACCGCTACTCTGCCATAAATCATTGTATATTCTCAAACTTGAGTAAAATAAACATAGACGAAACTAATTAGTGCAGAAAATTCATGTGGGACCAAACAGGGTAATATGAGAGAAGCACAGTTTGATGTTGCGCTCACAAAATTACGCAAGTTTAGGGCCAAAGTCACCGCGTCCCGAACAAGTTAATTTAAACTGGCCGAGTAATTTGCACAGAATCGTGATACTAATTTAATTAGTTATGTAAGAAAACAATGCCTGCCCTACGTAATAGTCTCTACAGTTTTACTCATTAATAAAAAACAAACAACAATGTTATTTTATTAACTACATACTAGCTGACCTGACGAACTTTGTTCTCGACTCGATATTTTTTTTTTTTATTAATTTGTCTTTTTTTTATACAAGCCTTGCCCTGGCTGTAACTAACACAAAAAAAAACAAATTAGCGAAATCGGTCGGTCCACCTGTTCTTGAGTTATAAAATTGCAACGATAAGTGGCATTGATTTTTATAAATAGATTTTGCAAAACTGCATACTTTTTAGAAGCTTTATTAAAAACTAGTATCAGTCGCCATCTTTAATGTCTATTCCTTGAATACCTTACATTTCGGAAGACATTTTCTTTAATATTGATGATGATTGATTTTTTATATTTTTGTTTACGTAATAGCGCAGATTTTAACTTAAGTGAAGAGCTTTTTAATAAAAATGTCTTTATAGTAAAGAAATTTTAAGTTTCACAACTATTAAAACAAGCAAACTAAAAATACGAAAAATACCTATTTTATAAATAAGTAATCGTATTTATAGATACAGTTTTGCACTTTCGTAGTGTAACCATACAAAAATAAATGCGTATCCAATTCTGTAAGTTAAAATATTCATGAACCGGGTCAATCTGGCCCGTGTAAGCTTTTACCAGTTAATATTCTTCTATAGTAGAAAACGGGGAAAGCTTCCTTATACCACAAAGGGATTTGAAAGGTTAACCCGTTTTCTGTTATACGTAAATGTAGTTTAGTTACGTCGTTCTGTACCTTTATCAAATTATATTGGGTCTGCGTAATTCATTTCATGTCTTATGCTTTAAATGTGAAATTCGGAAAATAATAGGTACAACATTCAAGGCTAAAAAAATATCCATCAATTGAAAAGTTAGCACAAACTATGCTGTGGGCTTGTTTTGAGTCTCGAATTCATCATTAGGTCCACACTACTACTAATAGTGACACTATATTTAAATTAATAACTTCATTTATTAATGAAGTTGCGAAAATGCGTGATGTTATATTTAACATCACGCATTTTCGCAGATATTTTGAAAAAAAAAATGCTTGATAGCCTGCACCTTAGCGTATTATTAGGTATACTAGGTATAAAGGCAAATAACAAAGTTCTTAATTCCACCACGGCTTACTGTATTTTTTGGTTTACATTTTTATCAACTAAGATATTTTACTTCTGCCATGTGTCATGTACCAGAAAATTAGGCATTTCATGTCTTCAACAGGTTTACCTTTTTAATGAAGAATGTCCTACTCTTTTTTTTTTTGTTTAACGTGAGGGAAAATCCTCATGGATGTTATGCCGGACTCCTACCGATTAAAAAACCTCACGTAAAGCCCAACAGCCTATGGTTGGGAGCCCCGGGTAAGCCCTCAGAAGGATGTCCCAGGACTCCCAACAGACCTACGGCCGCCACTGCGGCCTCGCCCAGAAGAATGTCCTACTCTTAACTTACAATTCAAACAATTTTTGACAAGTTTGTTTGTTTGTAGTTACTTTGGTTGTTATAAACGTCCGTGTTTTCAGGAGATCTGATTATGACAGTTTCAATAACTACTATTAATTGAGTTTCATAATAAATTAATAAATCGTATTATGCCTAATAGTTAGGTTAGTTACTTTAGAATCTAACGCTATCTTACCCAAAAACCAATTTAATACCCGCACCTTGTATTCCAAAAAAGATCCAGGTACAATAAACATAGAAAAGGCTACTCGAACACAATATAGTGAAATACACAAAACAGTTACAATGTTAACTTATTCACACAGACATGTGCGGTTTATGTTTTGGAGAAAAAAAAAGGATCGAAGGTTCCACAAGTTTATCGCTTTTCAGCTCACGCAATTCCAGACTATTGAAACGGTTGATGTTGACCTTTAAGACAATTTATGTCTGCACTATGTTGACAATTTCGTTATTTTTTTTTTTAATATATATTCATGGACATTTTACCCAACGCTATCTGATCCCAAAGTAAGCTAGGAATAACCTGCTTGTGTTATGGGTATCAGACCACGGATATTAATACTTTTTTTTTTAAATACATACATATTATAATGTTTTTAAATTGGTGTACAATAAAGTTTATTCTATTCTATTCTATTCTATTCTATTATACATAGAAACACCCAGACTCTTGAGACAAACATTTATGGGTCACACAAATATTGGTCTCCGGTGGGAATCGAACCCACTACCTCCAGCGCCGCAGGCGGTATCACTACCGACTGCGCCACAGAGGCAGTCAATTTGTATTGTTTTTATGTCAGTACTACTAAAATAAGATGTTTGATGTCACAACACAGCTGTCATTGGTTTCCTTTTGGTGTTTTTTTTTTCTATCGTGTGGAAATCCTACATGGATGCTATGCCGGACTCCTACCGACTAAACCACACAATGACCTACAATAGTCTATGGCCGGAAGCCCGGGTAAGTCCTCGGAAGGATGTCCCAGGTCCTTTTGGTGCTGTTAACAAACTAGATCGGTCTATCTATAAATCTCACACAATAGATCAATGGGGTCAAACAACTCATAATCTTACTTATAATATTTTTAAATATAAACGCTACCGGATGTCCTGCAGGTTCTTCCGCGTAGTTCCCGTTCCTGTGGGAACATAGAACATACATAAATATAGACCAAGTTTCGTACAATATATTGTTACATATACATTACATACTATTGTAATGTATATGTAACTAATTAATTATCTTGGTTTATAACGGCAAAAGAGTTTTGAAAATAGGTTCAGTTTCTGAGTTAGTTCGTTACATACAAAAATACAAATCCCTCCTCTTATAAGATCAATATTTATGATAATTATAAATAACTAGCGGACGTCAAGCGGTTTCACCCGCGTAGTTCCCGTTCCCGTGGAAATACGGGAATAAATACTTAAGCTACACTCTTTGCGGTGAACATAGGCTATATTAGCTTATGTTCACCGCAGAGAGTGTAGCTTCCCAACAGTGAAAGAATTTTTCCAATCGGCCCAGTAGTTCCGGAGCCTATTCGTTACAAACAAACAAACAAACAAAAAAACAAACAAACAAAAAAAAAACAAAAAAACTAATCTTTCCCCTTTACAATATTAGTATAGAAGTATAAATAATGTACTCCATACGTGTGGCACAGAATAAAACCTTATATAAACGCGTAAAGACATAGAAGCATTGCCGAAAACAATAAGTATTATAAACCCTTCATTATCGAGTACCTACACTTTATAGATTACCCGTATCGCATATTTATCATACTCAGGGTACAGATCCGGGTCACAAATCCTGGTCTAACTTTATGGAAACTTACTGCCAAGATTGAAATCGATCCCGTCTTTACTGGGAAAAAGGAGTCCCTCGGGAAATTAAAAATAATCGTTGAAGAATGACTGGCAATACTAAAATTACTTTTGTTGAAATATTTTAGCAAATTAAAATTATGGCCCTCGAGGACAAGATTTAAAGTTATTAAAAAAGTTCAGTAGGTACTTGATGTGAAAAATTGTATATTTTTTAAATCTCTATTTGTACACTAGCTGACCCTAGCAACTTCGTTTATGTCATATAGGTATGAGAGAAAGAAGGCGCATTATTCATCAAGCTCAAAGGAGCATGTGCGAATCTGACGATTTTGCTTTATCCTTGAACTGAAATATCGTACAATAGACTTAATCTTTATGCTCTTAACCGTTTAGCTACCATCCGCTAGCGGAGTTTTAGTAATAAGGTCCCGTTAAAGCCTTCGGATTCGAAACTCTTAAAAGTATAATGATTCCAATTTCAAACTTAATAAATTGATGTCAAAATAAAATTAATAGTCTGTTATCCTATCCTTTATTGATACATTTGAAACTCACTTATGTTAGGCATTCAAAAGAATATTACTAAAAGGTTTCACTACTTTTGTTTGCCACTAAAAGATCACAATGAATGTTTAATACAAACCATTTTGCGACGAAGATAGAATCGTATTATTGTCCTCGGTTGAGACTGCGGTCTTTTATTTTAATGTGATCGGAGAAAAGTGTCCATTAATAAATAACACGTACTGCTCGTTCGCTCTAACTTTGCCGCTCGGCTCCATACTAAAGTCGAATTTTTAATTAGACGAAGTAAATTGACAGCAACTAATGTCACTTCTTCATACAATGTTGCATATTTTCTATGACGAAGTGGCATTAGCTACTGTCAATTTACTTCGTGTAATTAAAAATTCGGGTATATGCCTGTACGCCAGCGGCAAAGTTAGAGCGAACGGGTAGTAGTTGGTTGTTCCTAGAGGCGTCTACCTTATTAATATCTTTATAACATGAAAAATATCAGTGAAATAGTTCCTCGTTTGTTACCATATACACGAAAGACATTATGATACATCTACTACAGCCTCATATTATGTAAATTTAGTAAGTTGTAAAATTATGTGAAGAAGAAGAAGAAAAGTGAAGCAGCACCTGTTGTCAAGGAACCAAGTACGACTACATACTCGTACTCGTACTAACGCATGTAGTATTTTGTTCATGTTTGGAAATCATTCGTGAATGCTCTCTTTTAATTGTTTCCAATTTTTACTGAAGGTGTTTCAACAAAATTGTTTGAATGTAAATTTTTTGATAGCTAGTCTGCTTTTACATGAATAGTATATTAACTGCATAAACCTAGGTATAATAATAATTCTTCTCAAATTTATCAAAATTGCGCAAAAACATTATTACGGTCATGAAAAATTACTACCCACACATCAAAAGCAGCAAATTCATTCCGAATAGGTCAAGTAGACACCTACTACGATATTTCTCGGTATAGATGCAATAACGGCGATGTCGCCATGATGTGTGACCCACTTAATCACTCCAATGTCTTTAATATTAGGGCGGAATTGGGTAATAACTTTCATAATAATTAGGGTAATGCCTGCAAAGTTGAAGTCAGCTAGCAAATTTATGCCAAGTACTTGCAAAATTAACTAAACCTTCATAAGCTGTGAAGTATGGATGAACACACAAACACATTTTCCTATTCATCAGAAGTCTTTTTGCTGGTATAATTATCATGATGCACTTTTATTTCTCATTCGAGATTTTTGTACTTACTTTTTGTAATAGTACGCAATACGCTTAGAAAGCCCAGAGCAAAATATTTTAATAATATTTAATGAACTAGCTTTTGCCTTAGTTTTCTTGGACTGATATATTTTTTTCTATTTCTGGTCTGGCATGTTATATTTTCTCGTAAAGAGTAGCCATATCTGAGGTTTTGATCTATATCTGTGAGGACATAATCAATTTGTTTCAAATCAAAAAGAATGGGTCAAAAAATATGCATGCCTAATTATCGACAAAAATTACTTGAAAGAGTAGACACTAATATAAAATAAAATCTTGTAGCACCGGTGGCGGTGGCAATGATGGGTTGTTGGGGGGCCGAGGCTAAATCTCTGATCTCGGAGATAGGACGTAGAATAAGCATTAGAACTCATGACTCTCACGCCTGGTCATATCTGGTGCAAAGGATAGCCATAGCTATACAGAGAGGCAACGCCGCGCCGCAAGTGTGTTGGGCACCTTTGCACCAGGTATGGTCAGGGGTGGGTTATGCAGTGTAGAATAGGTACTTGACCAGGTCCAACCGTAATGGACCCCTATTTTAATATAATTATGTTTTTGTGAGATAAATTAAATATATGTATCAATACATAGTTAAGTGTAAAAAATTAAATTAAAATGCAAAAATCTTTTTTTTCTCTTTTTGTGACATTTCTAATGACCGTTGACGTAGGGTTTAAATGACCTTACTTAGCCGGATTGATGCTACATTATTACCTAACAATTTAAGAATGGTTAATTTATTAAGGTACCAAGGTTCCTTATCCCCTTTTTAGGGTTTCGTAGCCAAATGGCTAAAACGGAACCCTTATAGATTCGTCATGTCTGTCTGTCTGTCTGTCCGTGTGTCACAGTCACTTTTCTCCGAAACTAGAAGGCCTATGCTATTGAAACTTGGTAACTAGATGTATTCTGTAAACCACATTAAGATTGTTATATAAATTAGAAAAAAAAGCAGTAAATTTTGGGGGTACCCATAATTAGAACTGAAACTCAATTTTTCTTTTTCATCAAAACCATACGTATCTATAGATAGGTCTTCAAAAATGCTGTAGAGGTGTTGTGCAAGAGACACTTCCAAAGTGGAAAAATGTGTCCCCCCCCCCCTCTAACTTCCAAACTAAGAGAATGATAAATCTAAAAAAATCATGAAGTACATTGCCATAAAAACTACCAACGAAAATTGGTTTGAACAAGATAGAGCTGGTAGTTTTTTTTAATAAGTCATAAACCGCAATTTTCGGTTAGAAAAATCACTGCCACTGCGAACGTGTTAAAACATCAAGCAAAGTTACAACGAACTATAAAAACTTTTATACTATGTTACTTGCTGCGAAACCCTTCACGGGCAAGTCCAACTCGCACTTGGCCGGTATTTAATGAGATGGACGACTGAGCTAGATATTACACTCAGAAGCACTCCATAACTTTGAGTATGTGTATAGAGTAAATTGTGTAAGCTTTATTAAAATTATGCAGTGCAACGTTATTTTTTTGGGAACGCAACTGTTGATTATATGTAGGAACATGTTTACTGTTGTGCATGAACAGGGTTTACGTTTAAAAAGAGCTTTCCCTCATATTAGCTTTGTTTGAACCAAACGGCAAGTTGTGTTTACTCTGTAGTGAACGGCATTAAACTGTTATTGCATATTGAAGAAGATTATGTGATGATGAAGAAAACTAAATAACATAGTTGAAATTGAAAACGAACGAAACGAACGTTGCATAATCATCATTATCATCAGACCTTTGCATCCGATTGTGTTCAAAGTCCTTGCATAGATCGGTACGCTTTCCTACCTATCTCCTTCCACTCCGCTTGGTTTTCGCCGTCCCTTGAAGTGAGGACAACAGATAGCATGTCATATCCATCACGTCAAACCATAAAATTGTGACCAAGTAGTAGTAGCCTATTTCTGAGAAATCTTAACAAAATAGCCCAGGAAAGGGCCAATAGAACAGTGAGGGTTTATAAGGTCATAAGTGACGAAAGGCATCTGGTAGTGGAAGCAAGATCAGTATTATAACCACTCTGAGATAAGGAAGTACAGTTTGTTCCTTTGCCTTTTCTCACTGTTTAAGGTCAGCCCCCTTTTTTGGGCAGCAGTAAGTTTTAATTAGATTTAACGTGAATGCAATCATTATCTTTATCAATGCTTGTCCTGAAAGTATTGTTAGTCGTGCAGACAAACGTTATATTTCAAACAATTTTACTTTAACAAATAGAATATTCTGAACAAATTTTTATCGTTGCTTACATTCAAAGTGTGGTTAAAATGGGTTATAGGGTTAGAGCTATTAAGGACAAACGCGAAATGAATACTGTATAAAATTGTAGTGGTTTCTTTCTTCACCTAGGTGACAAACGATCGCTGCGTAGACAGGCTTACGAATGGCCTACTCATGGCCTACTATTAATTACAGAAAACCTTGGTTTTTGAATCCGTTGCGTGATAAATCACTGTAAACACACAGACTATTGCGTTTAATTATACAGCAACAAAGACCTACGTCGGCTTATCGGCCGCTATACCAACTTAACCACTAGAAACACGAGTGGCTCTCGAACAAATTATATCGTTGAAGACTTTAATGGCTACAGTAGCAATATAAACCGTTAGTGGTGCACTTTGATCATTACCTACTGGTTTTTAATTATACTCTGAAAAGGCTGTTACTTCGAACGTGCATAAAATACAGAAATATTGTACGCTAGTTTAAACGCACGTGGTTAATTTGGTTAATAAATCAATTTTAAACACTACTCTTTTGCAATGTTAATTAAACACGTTTTATTTTGTGTCTCGTGATCATAAGAGGAGCCGATACGTATAAGGAACAATTTTGAAAAATCTTTCTTAGTAGATAAACTTTTACTAAAATAGATCATCATTATGCAAGTGTCAATTTGGAAATTTAAAAAACATCACCGATTTGGGGACTGTTCGGATAAGCCCAAACATGGTATAAATATTCTATAATTATACTAGCTGACCCGCGCAACTTCGTTTGCGTGATAGATGAGGAACCGCTCGACCGATTTTGTGCAAACTTCACATAAACCATCTTCTAAATAGTCCGAACAAAGCTTAAATATTTGGGTTGGTCAGGTGAGCCCGTTCTTGAGCTACAAAATTACAACGAAAAGTGGCATTGATTTTTATATATACACGGTGTTTCTTTTAGGGTGTCAAGCCGCCACTAGCTGGTAGCAGGGTTCCATACCTATCGATTTAACCCCCATGTATGTTCTACGATTTTTTGTAGTTTTCGAGATATAATGTTCTGCATAATTCCCTATTTTTTTATTATCGATTAAAATTTTTACATCTTGTATCAAAGTTAGGAAGAAGATTATTTTGTCCATAATACTGCAATCAATAGGCATTATAATAATAAAAAAATATCCAAGAAAAGTCGAACCAAAAAGAAGTTGTAATTATTTAAAGCCACGTGGAAAAATAACGAAAAAAATTATATCTCGAAAACTACAAAAAATCGTAGAACATACATGGGGGTTAAATCGATAGGTATGGAACCCTGCTACCAGCTAGTGGCGGCTTGACACCCTAAAAGAAACACCCAGTATATAGATATATTTTCGCCAACTACTTGACGCATCAGCCAGTTTCAGGTTACCTACCACGTCGTAAAATACCTTCAAAGTAACTGAACACATTTACGATGAATCAGACCTGTGAATTTTAGTAAAATCCCTTCATTACTCGGAAAGTGAGCTGATGATCTTCAACGAACGGAACTTTAAACAAACCATCCCCGTCACATCGACTATGAACAAAAAAAAACGGTGGTCTAGCCTTTAGGTCGCTTCGACGCCACAGGCAGTCAAACTCATACACAAATACACAGGTCAAATTTATAACGCCCCTCGCTTTTCGTCGGGGGTTAAAAATAATATGGTGCTTCTCAGACCCCGAATTTTCCTTCCTACATGAACTGGACATAAATTTGTGTGGGCTAACTTGACCTTACTACCTTGTTTACTTTATGGCTTTACGTGTTACTGCTTTATTGGTTTTATTCGTGGTGTAGCTACTGCGGGTTCATTGTACAGTGGAAAAAGAATACAAATAGTACGCTATTGAATTCTAGACAATTTATGCTGGATTTAAATTGGCAACCGTATATGTAATTCTATTGTAAGCGACCTGGCAGGTAGTAATGGCTGCAGTTGAAAATCAGAGTTGTACATCGATATCTAAGCATCAGCTGATTTGTGGTCTTTAAAACAAACACTGCTCTTATTGTTCTATAAGATTGTTTATGTTCTATTTGTATTTTTAAATGTGTGCAAATGACTGCCCTTTTGCTTTAACGGATAGCTAGAGTACGAAACCGAAGACCGTACGTTGTATTTTCACCCAGGACAATTTTTTGTGTAACGAGCACAAAGATTTGTCCTGTAAATTAGAAACATATAATGTATTTATTTCGTACCTGGTGGAGTACTCTACAAACATCACCACGCTAACTCGTCCTAAGAGTGTCGTAAAAGGTGACTAAGGGGACACTTTCTAGCAAAGTTACCATTGTGTAGAGAAGGAAATCTCGAAACGCCGCTCGCTCGGCTGGCGTAGGCGTGTAAGATCAAAATGCTTTCCAAAAATGGATTGTTTGATCCATAAGTTTGTCTGCCACATTATTAATAGACCTCCCTAACTTTTTTATACTTAGCAGTCTAAAAAAGTAGGGGTTGTCTATTACCACAGCCGATAGATCATCAGTAGTTCTCTTTATACTGTGCTATTACCCAGCAGTACCTCAACACTAATCAGCTGAAATTGTATCTGGCTTTGAGAAAATCGTGAATCATACACCCTTATTTGAATGTTATGGTAAATAGTTTATTTTCTTCTTCGCCTTGTATTTAAGTTATAAAATATACAGTCATTATCTATTTATCTCTTTAGTGGTGTTAAATATACAAAACCAGTGAAATAAGTAGTATTGACAAAACAAATACTCGATTTTCTTTTGCGCAGAATAAATAAAAAACAGATCGGAATACCAATCTTAAGCACACAGTTCATGTTTACATAAAGCTAAAATGTAATTCGATGAGACTCAGTACGTCGTAAGTTCAATATTTATTTTCTATGAGCTGAATACCTTTAAATTCAGAATGTATGGCTCTATGAGTAAAACGGAGTCAAAGATATCGGGAAGTACCCGGTGATACCGCACGACTCCAGGGCTACGTGAGGGATGGCTTTCAATATCAAATTGAATTCCGCGGTTCATTGATTTTCAATTTGTTCCGGAGTACTCTCATCGTTTACTATAGAAACGGTGAGCTCCAAACTATTGTACATCATCGAAAAATATATAATAATGAAATTTCATCGATAACATTTTAGATAAGCCCATCAAAGACTATTATTTTGAAGCGCTCGTAGTCCCTCTTGCTGAGTATTCTGTGAACGATGACTACGTTAAGCATTATACTACACGGTTAGTCTTGTGATGGGTGACAGTGCGTAGCATTTACTTCCGCGGAAGGTACAAAGCCATTCGTTCCGGCTGCCAGTAAGATGGTAATAGTAAAGCCAGGACTTAAAGTTTTTATCACCAGGTAGCCTGAACCTTCTCCTTTTAACTTCAGTGCTATTATAGTGGATGGACCTTTTACATGGGACAAAATAAAACTTGTCAAATGTGACATTTACTTTGCTTCTGCCTACCCTTTCAGGAAAAACATCGTGACTATTTGTATTTGTACCATGTATTATGTTAACCTTACAACTGTATATACATCGTTGGAGCAATTTTATTTATCAATAACGTCCAGAGAAAATAGATTTTTGCCCTGAGCATTTTGTGGAGAGGAAATGTGTGTTTCCCATGATTTATATCCCGAACAGGGGCGTGAGGTACACGGCTCATATAAAACCGGCTGCCCGCTGGCGATAAGCTTGAAGCCTTTCTGTACATAGAATATACACAATAAGAAAGAAAATAAACAAGCTGCCCGCCTGACCTTACGCTCTGCTAATAATCTCAGAGCCCGAATAACATTGGGTCGTTATATAACTCTTATTATAGACGTAACATTCACGAAAGTATCGCTTTAAGTGTTATGGACACTTAAAGCGATACTTTCGTGAATGTTACGTCTAACTACGGACTTCATAAAAAGAAAAGAACTTTTCAATTAACTGTAGCGCTCTTTGATTTTATATTTTTTTATATTTGTCGAAGCAGTTGATGACCTATTTTTTAGGTACAAGATATTTCAAGAGTTCATTTTATTACTTTTCTAACCGATTACGGTATCAAGACGTGACACTATGGACCTATTAAATTAGGTATGTTGGGCAAAGTTTTGCATTGTATTCAGAAAACAATGCGACATCATACATTTTGGTTTGGAAAAGAAAAGATGAAGTCATAATAATTATTACAATTTTATATGTTTGGTTCATTCTGCTGGCAAAACATAAAAATATATAAATAAAGATAGTAATTAAAGTCAGCCTTAGCTCTTTGCTTTGCAAAGAGAGGTAGATGTTTTACCTTACCTATCAACTAGACGCCACCGTCTCTTACAAGCAAGAATAACGAGGATGTTAATTTATACTATATCTATAATTTTTACTACATAAATGCGGAAGTAAATAAATCCGTCGGTTATTTTTTCACGCCGAACCACTGATCCAATTCTGAAAAAAAAAATGTGCAGAGAGAATAAAACTTGGAAAAGGCTATTTCTTTTCTAGAAATAAACTGGAACCCTATTTTATTCCCTATGAAAAATGTTAAAACCTCATCAAGTGAACGGGACCAATAATAGCTAGTAACCGTTACATTTAACTATGACGGTAAATAAATAAACGCGACATTTAACCAACATAGTTAACAATAGTATCCAAATGTTTGAAACAAGCCATTACGATTAAAATCCTTCTATATGTGAAATTCTGTACCAATACTCAAGAATTCGATAACGGAATTTTCCTCTTGCATTTTGGGAAGTATCTCGATAGAAGAAAATTCTATTTGTATGCCAAATAAAAAGATAACTTCACATTATTTGTATTTGAATGGATGAGCAAACCATTAGTGTATTAAAAAGTATTGCGAACGCAACATTCTTTTCGGAGTCTGCGGGGGCTATAAGTGGGTTTATGGGTACATAAGAGACAGTACAAATAGATATACCTCGTTTATTTATTGAGTTATGCTACTGGTGTGTGCGATACTTATTTATTTTCACATTAATAGTGGTCAAATTGTAAATTATTATTTGCTTCTAATTAAATTTATCAATTTTCTAAGAAAATCAAGATAATCTCGTCAAAATGGAAAGTAAAGCTAACATTTTTATAAATTGGTTTGCAATCACACCTTGTTAAAAATGCAGTATTTTGGGCTGATCATCATGCTGACCACTTCTTAGCGTGGGTATTAATTGATTTTTGAAACCTCGATCTGCGATCCAGACCTTTATAAAATTACAGGTGCAATGAAAAATACCGTAAATAAAGTAAATTCACTGACAACTGCTAAGATTAAACGTTATATCGCATATTTTTATTAGTTTATTCTAGAAAATATTAGACTAGCTGATACACTACATATTAATTTTACACAAAATGTTAGTGTATATTAAATTCCTCTGCCTATCCTACATAACGAAATATTTTTCCAATCCATAAAAGAAACAATCGTTTCTGTTAATTGTTTTGTGCAGAACTACAGAATATACTGAACTATACATACATTTGAACAAAATTAAGAGTGAGTACTCCAACGTACTTGATTGCAATTTGGCAGTGCGTTGTGGTTATCTGCCGCTCCAGAGCGCCGTCCAAATTATTCTCGTGTAAAATTGTGAAACGTAAATGTCATTTTACGAGTCTGGTATTTGTATTAGTTTCCAGTTAAATTGTAGGTACTTATGTGCATGTTACATAACAATTCAAAAAGTAGAAAATCTGTGTTGTAGTAACTCGTTATAATTCCACAGTTAAAATTATTGAAATTTATCATAATAGGTACAGCAAAATCATTTTACTCATTTTTAAGAATATCGACTGCGGAATGACGTGAAATTTGACACAGATAAGTTTATTACATAATTATAATTACTATTGAATTTCGCCAGCCAGCGGGTCTCTCGTTTTAAAATAAATTTAAGATTTTGGTAAAAGGTATATACCTGAAAATCCTTGGAAAGAATCAGTTTTATCCCTATTTTACTTTTCATTGTTTTTAGCTTTAGTGTAGGGTTTGGCATGCTGGTATCTATGACATGCACGGTATTATACTCGTACCATTGGGGGCTATTTGGTAACCATACCTACGGCTTTTAAGCATGGAAATTGACTTAGTAAACAAGAAGTTATAAGACTATTTGAAGTTGTATCACTCTGTGGTTGAGAAATGACTACGCCAGCTTAATTTTCTTGATGTGTTAGTAAATGGACCTTTTGAAAAACATGCATAATTATAAAAAAATAACATAATATAAAAATACAGATCAGTAAATATCTCAATATTGTAACACTTTGCTGGACTGTCATAGACTAATAGATTATTTGACTGATTGTATATTTATTTACGCAGACGTTGACGTCGGATAGACACAAGATACTCAAGTAGAAGTATCACATTACTAAATGGCTTTCGCTACGCAAGAGCCGGGAATATTAATATTATACAATACATACATAATTCTATCACGTCAGAAGTCTGATTGGTACCTTCCTGATTAGAAAATTGTTTTTATATTCAAGTTTTCGGGTAAGTTTTAAACAATTACATTTAAATCAATTTAAAAGATTTTTTTCAAGCTGTCTCCTTAAGGATCAGGCTTGACATTAAGTTTCAACCTTTAACCGAGGAGCGTGTATAAAAACAGTTATGAAAGTAGAAGAAGCGAAAACTGTATGCCATGATAGTAGTAAGTGGGAAGCCATAGTCTCTGCTTACCCCGATGGGAGACAGGCGGGATTATTATGTATTTAGTTCATGTATAATAATGTAAGTAAAATCTATAGTTTGATTACCACACTATACAAAATATCAATGGCAAAATAAATAAAACACAATATCACAACTCAATTGTATGGATGACCTATGTAAATTATTGTAAATCTTCAAGAGATAAAATAATATAATAATGCTCTTTCAGTGCAACTAATATAATAATAGCCCTACATATACTCACCCCAACTTTATTAATGTAACTAGAACATCTTAATGTTAAGAGTTAGTAAGAGTGAATTGATTGTATTTTCTTCCCACACCTTGGGATTAATACGGGTAGTACACGAGTGTTTCGGGTTTCAAACAATTAATTCGTCTAATGGCTGTACGCACGATAGAATGTACTATCAGTGTACTACCTACATGCGTTATTTTGTGAGTACAATTTTAATATATCAAGTGGAAATGTTCCTCCTATTGGAGAAACCTTCGATCAGGCAAGGTGATCACAAAAAAAACCGGTCTAGTGCGAGTCGGACTCGCGCACAGAGGGTTGCGTTATATAAAACGGCAAAAAATTCACGTTTGTTGAATGTGAACCGCCCTCTATATTAACTTTTTTTCTGATTTTAGTATGTGTTGTCCTAGCGACAACAGAAATTTATTATCTGTGGAAATTTCAGCTCCCTAGATACCCTGGCTCCTGAAATACAGCCTGAAATACAGACGGCCAGACAGACAGACAGACAGACTGACAGACTGACAGACTGACAGACTGACAGACTGACAGACTGACAGACTGACAGACTGACAGACTGACAGACTGACAGACTGACAGACTGACAGACTGACAGACTGACAGACTGACAGACTGACAGACTGACAGACTGACAGACTGACAGACTGACAGACTGACAGACTGACAGACTGACAGACTGACAGACTGACAGACTGACAGACTGACAGACTGACAGACTGACAGACTGACAGACTGACAGACAGTCAGACAGTCAGACAGACAGTCAGACAGACAGACAGACAGATGGACAGCGAAGTCTCATGAATAGGGTCCCGTTTTTATTCTATGGGTACGGAACCCTAAAAAGGCCTAACGAATTTTGGAGCGGTACAGAACTGGGCGCCGATTCTTGACCGCATGACGTGAATTTTACGGGTGAAACGTCATTTGTCTCACATTTTGCCGTTCCTGAAATATGAATCAGAAGAAGATGAAGTAATAAAATTACATTAACAATATTGTGTTGACTTGGTACCAGTAGCATCACTGCGATTAATGTAGGAGTTGAGCCAAATAGAAATTTAATCTAGATGAAATTGCGGACTTGAACCGTTAGACGTAGGATCTATTTTGGTTCTTCATATCGGTATTTTATTAACATACTTCAAAAAAGGAGCAGGTTCAAATTCCTGTATTTCTTCTATGTTTGATATCTAACTTTCGACAGGATGAACCGATTTGACGATACGTTTTTATTTGTAAGAGGGTGCTTCAGGTGGTCACCTTCAAAAATTGCAGAGGCAACACTAGTTGCCTCTGCAATTTTTTCAAATTAAATTTTATCAAAAAAGTTAACAAACGCACTAGCGTTTGTTAAGTTTTCATTAAGTACAACGATCCAATGAAGGTTTGAAGTCGTTCTTATTACAAAGCCGAAAGATAGCCGAGGGAACTTTTCAACATCAGGTTGAAAACTTCATATTAAATCGTAGCAACAAATTCAACGCTGAGCTACTGTTTGTTAGAAGCCAAAAAGCTGTTAAACACGTCTCCACACGTACACAAATAAGATTACTGATGTTATAATATCTCGGTCGTAGGTGTAATGTCTCATATATACGGATTCATCTTTATAATTACACAAATTCCATGTAATGAGTCAGACACGTTTTGTTAATCTGAGCACTTACCTTCAGACGTGCGGAACTATGTTCAGAATAATTTTCACTTGTGATGTTGCTTGGGTTGTTTTCTTGTTTAACTGACTTTGAGGTAGCAATGTTTTCTTTATGCAGATCCTCCATTAAAAGTGAGAAATGTTTCAAGTTTAAATAATCTCTCAAATAATATATTTAGATTATTCGAGACATTATTTTAACTATACTCAAAATATGAACTACATGCATAACAAATATTGGTAATCAAAAAATGCGTACTTATTTCTATGTATACAACCCCCAATGGTATAACGTGAAGGGAACAAAAATTATAATTCAAATTAAAACAGAATACTTTATTCAACACATTTTACACACACGTCGTTTATTTTGCAAATCTATTGAATTGCAAAAAATGATTGCCAGCAATTAAGCAACGATAAAATTTCATGAATAAATTTCATATCTGAACGGGTAGTCTGTGTATAATATATGCGTATAATATTAACTAGACGTGTTATCTTCATAGCAATCTTTTTATATGTCGGGTTGTATCTGGCGTAGACAGAAGTCCCCACGCCCCTCATGCATAATGAATGGAGGGAGGTCAAAATAAGCAATTTGGACTGAGAAGCACTGGTTCGTGGTGTACTTTACTTTTAATACAACACATTCAGCGTGCTTATATTTGAATTATCTCAACCTACGCTGTCTAAATGGGGGACTATTTGTTAGACTTTTATATGACGAAACCTTTATGAAATCGGATGCGCTGTAAATTTGTGTTACGTTATGTTTCTCTAATAAAGTAGGTTTTATGTCTTTTAAATTGTACTTACAAAGTTAACGAAGGAAAGTAAAGGAACTCTTCGGAAAAAAAAGTTCGGGTAGTTGTGACATAAACACATGTTTTTGAATCACTGGTTATTAAAATTAAATTTAAAATTAATCAGACAATTATTATCACTTTAATGCATAAAATCATACATTAACAGCAGTCACCTACCAGTGTGAGTGTTTTCTCCCTTTAAAAACACAAATTATAGCATATTATACATCTAAATAACATGGAGTCAAGCATACAGGAGTCAATGGCTGACTTCAAGTCAATGTTCCTGGACCAAATGGCTACTTTTGAGGCAAAGTTGTCAAGTAACACTTCACTATCACCTGATACTTCCAGTTTGGTATCGGAGTTTGCTTCATTCAAGTCATTTGTTCTCTCTGCCTTAAATCTTCTTCAACGGCAAGTGGAGTATGTGGCATGCAGGGTGGACAGTTTGGAAACACGCAGTCGCCGAAAAATACTACTTGTGCATGGTGTGAACGAGCAGGCTACGGAGGATACAGCAGAGGTGTTGGTGAGTGTGGTGAAACAACAGCTTCAAATTGATAACATAGTGGCAGCTGATGTACAACGTTGCCATAGAATGGGGCGACCATCTGCCCCACAGAAACCCAGACCAATACTAGTTAAATTCCAAAAGGTGTCCGTTCGTGATAGCATCTGGTTTGCGAAAACTAAACTTAAAGGCTCTGGTGTTACAATTTCTGAGTTTCTGACGAAGCCTAGGCACCAAACATTCATGGCTGCACGGGAAAGGTTTGGCTTAAATAAGTGCTGGACGAGAGAGGGGCTCATCCACGTAGTGGGGTCTGATGGGTCCCGTCATCGCGTCACTTCACTTCACGAGCTCGATGATATAAAAATGCCTGCGACTGCTCCAAAGGAAACTGAGAAAGTTCCCACAGTTCCGAAGCCCACAGCTGCTAGTGCCCAGCCCAGACGTATTGCAGCGAATAAGAGATAAAGTGTATATTCCTGTTGTTATCTGCCACCGTCGTGTATATGCTATCTCATTAGTACATATTATTAACTTTCACTTTCAACTGATTACGTCACGTTTGAAACTCATGTCTTGCTTAATTACTTTTTCTTCTATACCTTACAAAAAATAATTAATATCAATGTTTTTTTTTTTTTTTTTTTTTTTTTTTCTTTTTTGGCTTCTTGCATTGCAGTTGGCCACAAACAAGTTTGGGAAACCAATAATCAAAATTAATAATCGGTATAATTTGGAAGGAAAAGGATTGTATAGGATGGGCTACAATATTGCTATGCTATATCTACATTTTAATCATATTTATTTCTATGAAGGAAGCTAATACATTATATACATCAAGATTACTTAAATATAATAAACATTGGATAGATGTAGGAAAAGGTACATGGATTTTAGACAAACTTAGGAAGAATTCGGAACGATCATATAACAAACAGGAGAAGAAAATATGATTTACATCACCATATTCTCCACAAGGGCAAAGTGGGCTGTCGACAATACGAAATTTATACAAATTGGCAGGAGTGCAAACATGTCCTAGTCTTAGTCTACAAATGACGGTAGTAGTCCATTTGTTGTAATGTGTTTTGGCAAACCATGGTTTTGCTGGTATAGTTGGTTGGATGGAACGAAAGAATTTCCCCTTATTTTCGTCAGCTATCCAGGTTTGGCGCCAAGTGTCAATTAAGTAGGATCTAGGTAAAGACATCAAGTCATGCCAGTAATTTGCATACGGAAAAATGTCTCCATCTACGGTTGCTTCTTTGGCAAGTTGGTCAGCCTTTTCGTTACCGAAAATACCGACATGACTTGGTATCCAGCTGAAAATTACATTATATCCTAGAGAGGTACATTGAGTTAACATTTGGCGTATTTCAAAAATGACTGGAGTTTGGATATGAGATTTAAAGGGAGAGCGAGATAGAGCTTGTAAAGCACTCAAAGAGTCACTGAACACAATAGACTCTCGTAATTTAAAGATAATAATATATTCAATAGCTTTTAATATGCCAATGCATTCACCGGTGTATACAGAAGATTCAGGTGGTAGTTTAATTTTTTGAGTAATACGGTATTGTGAATGGTAGACTCCCACCCCCACGCAGCTTCTGTTGGAATATTTAGATGCGTCTGTGAATATTTGATGCCAATGTTTAAAATCTTTATCCATAATTTCATTAAAGTTTGTGTTCTGATTATTGCTTTGTTTGATGCCTAAAATATTAAAATGTATCTGCGGTTGGATAACAAGAGAGGTGTATGAATATTTATACAATGGTAAACGATCCCATTGATGCGTTTTTGCTTCAAGACTTTGAAATTTTTTAAGGCTCTTTATTAGACCAGGAGTTTCTTTATGTGTCCAATACTCAGAAACATCTATCATCTCCGAAAGTTGTTCTACTTTTTTAAGTAAGGGATGTTTTTTGAGTTGTGTGTTACTAAAAAAGAACCTATCACAAATGTACTGTCTTCGAAACTTAAGGGGGGGATCACAGCATTCAACCTGTAAACAGTTGATCGGGCTGGATTTCATACTGCCTGTAATAATTCGTAAGGCCTTTGATTGTATGTTATCTAATTTTTGCAAAGCGCCTACATTACAAGGTTCTAATAAGAAGGTTCCATAATCCAGAACACTCCTTATCAAGGCATTATATATAAGTCTCATAGTAAAGGGGTGTGCACCCCATCGGACAGCAGAAAGACATCTTAAAATATTGAGGTTACGTTCACACCTTGCAGTGATATAATTACAGTGAGGTAGACCAGTGAGTTTTGAGTCTAAGATTAACCCTAAAAATTTTACCTGATCCTTAACTGGTAATGGTATATTTTTATAAAGAGCAATAATGGGTGGTAGGACCCGTTTTCTACTAAACAGAACTACAGTGCTTTTTTGAGGTGATAAAGTTAGACCGTTCCCGTCAAGCCATATATTCAGAGCATTTAATGCTGTGGACAGAAACTGATTAAGATCTGTTATGGAACACCCTGAGACATACAGAAGTAAATCATCTGCGTATTGTGATACATTAACACTACTATATTTTTTAACATATGAATCTAAATCCGAGGAATATATATTATACAATAATGGGCTCAAAACAGAGCCTTGGGGTAAACCCTTCCATACTGTTCTACAAGTTTTGGTATTTACATCAGTTGAATACTGGAGAAATCTTTCAGATAACATATTTATAATAAAATTAGCTAAAAGCAGGGGTACATTTAATTTTGCTAATTTTAATTTTAAAATACTTACGTTAACATTATCATACGCTGCGGTTATATCAAGAAATGCTGCTAAAACTGATTCATTATTCGTAAACGCTAACCTAATGTCTGTAATAAAAGTACCTAAACTGTCAATAGTAGATTTGCCTTTTCTAAAGCCGTGTTGACTATCCGATAGCAAGTTATTAAATTCTAAAAACCATTCCAGCCGGTTTTTAACTAGATGTTCAGCTATTTTAGCTAAAACAGAGGTCAGCGCTATTGGACGATATGATGTAGGGTCTGTTCTATCTTTATTTGGTTTTGGAAATAATAAAACATTTTGAGTCCTCCATGACAAAGGGATTTGACCTGAGATCATTATAGTATTTATGATTGAAAGGTAATATTTTTGGCTGTCGCTATTGAGGTGTGTGATGAAAGAGTAAGGGATGCTATCTTCCCCTGGGGCGGAATCTTTTAGGTTTGATAGTACGTTTCTTAACTCGATGAAGGTAAAAGGGGAATTTAAATCTTCAGAATTGTTAATATATGGTATGCTTAGTGTGTAAGAAAGGCCTACATGATAGTCAGGAACAGATGGGGGAGCCAGTCTATCCATTATCTGCTCAACTAGGTCTGGGCTAATGGTTTGATTTGCATCATTATTGTAGCAGGATCTATACTTTCTAATATTTTGCCAGACAGTGGATGGACTAACATCTGGACTCAAGGATGAGCAGAAGCTTTTCCATCCATCAGTTTTTTTGTTTCTGAGAAACGCTTGTGTTTCCTTGGCTACTTGTAAATAGTTATTGTAGTTTTCTTTAGTCATGGAAACACAATATTGCCTCTCTGCCTCTTTTCTTTTCTTGATTGCTACTGTGCATTCTTCATCCCACCACGGTGGAGATGGTATTTTATTAGGGCCTAAAGATTTTAATGGGAACACCTCATCAGCTACTTGAACTAGCAAGGTTGCAAATAGGTCACAACTTGTTAAAATATTTGCGGATGAAATATCAGGTAACTCGGATATCTTTTGCTCCACTGTGGATTTATATAAGTCCCAGTCTGCATTGTGTAATTTATGTTTTATGCGTGGATTTTTGTTTTGTTTCAGAGGTTTACTGAATGGTAAAGTAATTATAATTACAAAATGATCACTGCCATGAGTTGATTCTGTAGTGTTCCATTCTAAGGAGGATGCAAGATCAGGGGTGCAGATAGTTAGGTCTGGAGCTGTAGGTGGATCATCAAGACGAGTTGGAGTACCTGTATTTAGTATACACAAATTTTGGTCTTCAATTAATTCTAGTAGCTTATTTCCATAAAAGTTTGTCATAGGAGAGCCCCAAGACTGGTGATGAGAATTAAAATCACCAAAGCAAATAAAAGGCTTCGGTAGAAAATTTAATAATCTATTGATTTCATTAAAAATATGTAGACTAGGACGAGAAAAATATGTACATACATAACAAATATTATTTACAGTAATAGCAATGACAGAAAGTTCATCACTATAAGAAGGAAGGGAAAGGATAGAATAATTTACAGAGTTTCTAATGAGTATGGCAACTCCACCATATTCATCAGATCTGTCACTTCTCAAGCAAGAGAAGCCAGGAATTTTGAAAATAGAGTCCTGCTTTAGCCAGGTCTCTTGAAGGCTAATAAGAAAGGGATCATATCTATTAATTATATTAATTAATTCATGTTTTTTGGACACTGCACTGCGACAATTCCATTGAATTGCTACTGATCTGTGATCCATTATCATTAGATATCTTATAAAGTGTTTCAAGTATTATGGCAACGTTGGACGGTGAAATTGTGGTATTTGATTGTGATAGAATTTGAAATAAAGTTTTAATCATATCAGCTGTATTATTATTATTATATTGATTGTTCCTAAAAACAGGGCCAGGTGTAGAGGTGGGATTTTTTATTATCTCATTATGAGCTGTATGATCATAACCCTTAGAAAATCGTGGGAGGGTTCTGGGTTTTAAAAATACTGTTTTTCTGTAGGAATGGCTGCTATTAATTTGTCTATTGTTATCCTTATCGGAAGATGTATTCTGGGTGTGAAATGCTTCAGCATATGATTTTTTTGTTATGGGGGGATGTAATTTTAAAGCCTCCATATAAGAAATGCAGGTTTTGCTCATTGTCTGTCAAACTCCAGGCATTTCTTGGAGTTGGCTGGATGTGAGCCTTTACACAGAACACACCAAAACTCATCTTCATCTACATTACATGTGTCCCCCGAGTGTCCTCTACCACATTTAAAGCACCTGCTTTCTGATCTACATTGGCTCTTAACATGTCCATACCTACAACAGTTGTAACATTGTATTGTTGGATAAATATATAAATCCACTGATAAAGCAGTATAACACATAAAGACTCTTTTAGGGAGAACCTGTCCATCAAAGGTTAGTACTACTGTACCAGTATTTTCAAAATTATTTACATTATTTACAGAATTTTTTTTACGGATTCTTCTAATTTTAATGATTGGTCCACAACCAATAGGGACAGATAAGTTAGTAATAACTTCCTCATCTGTCCAATCAGTTGGAACCCCTCTAATAACACCCATACGGGTTATATTATAAGTTGGTATGAAGGTGTTAAATTTTTCTAATGTCAGACACTTATTTGTAATAAAATTATTTGCATCAATATAATTAACAAATGTGACACTGACTTTATTGCGTCCAATACGTTTGAGGCTACCATTCACAATCCCATGGATATTATTCTTTTTAAGAAACCTACCGAACTCTACGGGATGCAAATATGCACGGCTATTTTCAGCAGTTTCTTTTTGTACATTTACAACAAATGGCGCTACATCTGTACTGTTATAACTAGCGCGACCAATGTTAGTAATAATGGTGTTTTTGTTACCCAGGTTTTCAGTTATTGGTTGTGTTGGTGAGGTTTGTGAAATCGCATTTAATTCACATTTGCAATCGGTACTTTTTTGCAATTTAGAGCCCTCTTTCCATTTTGGCTTTTTCTTGTTGCAACTTATGCAAACTACTCGTGAGGCGAGTCGTTTGCGTTTTGTATGATTTTCTGGTTCCGTTGATAGTGAGCAGTCAGATGACTCTATAGAATTAAATACTGTTGGACTCTGGCTAATATTAAATTTGGCGCTCGACCCCCCACCGGGGTCGGCCGGCTCGTCCATAGAAGAATACGACAATTACATATAATAAACAGAAATAACTTACCCTAAATCAGTTGAAATACTAATCTATATATACAAACTACTAAAAAGAACAAAAAACTACTATTTTACACAATCCTTTTTACACAAATAGAAAATATTATCAAATTCTAATAAAAGACGCGTCCTCGTCGTTCAAAGTTTCCCGCTCTTTTTCATATCAATGTTCTGTTCACAATGTTTGTGCAATGTTTACATTTGACATGTCACTGTCAATGTCAAGCCAATCGTAGCTTAGTTTTTATTTACTCTTTCCACTAGGAACAGGCTAAGGATAAGGACCATGCTGCCTTATCTGAAGTAAAACTTTTTTCTTGTTAATTTTTTTTAGTTTATTTTTATTTTATTAGGCTAACATTTATTTATGTAATAATATTCAATTTCAATTTTAAATTCTCTTAAAACTATAAGGCTCTGTAAAATTAGTTAATTTAATTAATCTGTTAGTTGCACTCAACTGGTGGGTGAACATGACTGTTTGTACTCACCACTTTTTATTATTATTATTATTTATTTATTATTCTGTTTTATTTTTATCTTATTTATATTATATATTTGTAGTGTATGTCATCATCTGTAGTAGATGATGATTCTGTTATTAGATATTTAACTATTGGCCCAAGTAATAGCTCAGTAAGTACTCCTTCAATCGCAGATGTGCTCGAATCGCAGTTCTCTGATGTACCCTCAAATTTCATTGTTATACATTTCAATGCTCAGAGTATTCCCGCCCATTTCCCAGGTATGCTGGCTAACTTAAACAGTAATAATATCCATGCAATTCTTGTTTCGGAGACATGGTTGAGGCCTTCTTTATCTTCCCTTCCTGTCACTCTGCCTGGATACCGTCTAATTAGAAATGACCGCTCGGTTGACCGTGGTGGCGGTGTTGGTATCTATTTAAGATCACATATTCCTTACAACGTTTTGCGGGTATCAGCACAGCCAACGCCGTCAAATTCGGGCGAGTATATTTTTGTAGAAGTGGAACTGCATCACATCAAATTACTTCTTGGTGTTTACTACAGTCACTGCTCCAGAGTTGACTACTTCTCTTCTTTTGAACTGATGTTGGAAAACCTAGTGCCCTGCTATCGTCATACTATAATACTTGGCGACTTTAATACATGTCTTGTCAGGAACGACTCTCTCTCTCTCGCTCGAGCTGCGAAGCTTCGCAATATTTTGGAATCCTGTAATCTTACTATCCTCCCTTTGAATACTACTCATCACTTTCCTAACTGTGCGCCTTCCCTTATTGACCTTATTATCATTTCGTCTACTGAGCATGCAGTAAAACATGGCCAATGCGCAGCTGATATCTTTTCCTATCACGACCTTATCTTTCTTTCCTATAAAGTTCGTCCTCCCAAGGCAAAGTCTAAGGTCTTAATGCAGCGTAACTTCAATCGGATGAACGTCGACAAACTTAGAGAAGACGCAAACAGCATTGATTGGACTTCTTTGTATAATAGTGGTTCAGTAGATGATAAAGTTAACATTCTAACTCGTAAATTGGTCAGCCTCTACGATGTACATGCACCGATCCGTGCAGTTAAAATCAAACATGCACCATCGCCGTGGCTCACCAAAGAAATTAAAGATTTAATTAATAAAAAAGGGAGGGCTAAAACCAAATATAAATACCAACCGAACGAATATAACCGTGAAAGATATATAAAAATCAGAAATCTCTGCAATAAGGTGTGTAGGAACGCACAACGCCAGCACATTCAAAACTCAATAGAAAATGGAGATCCAGCTAAAGTCTGGAAATTTCTAAGAACCTTGGGAGTTGGTAAGTCAAAGCAAGAAGTAAATTCAAATAATATTAATCTCGATGCATTAAATAAGCATTTCTCAACCTCTTCAAGTTTTGATGCTTCTACCAAATCTAATACACTTAATCGTCTTTCACAGCTACCAACTCCTGAATATGAATCTTTTGTTTTTAATCAATTCACGGCTTGTGATGTTAAGAAGAGCATAATGTCCATAGCGTCTAATGCTGTTGGCAATGACTGCATTAGCCGCAATATGATCGTACCGGTTCTTGATTCTATTCTACCAATTATCTGTCATATTTTGAATTATTCCATTTCCAGTGGCATTTTTCCATCGATGAGGCCCAAATTATACCCTTACCTAAAAAGTCCAATCCTTCTTCTTTCTCTGATTTCCGTCCTATATCAATCTTACCTTTTCTGTCTAATGCCCTTGAGCGCCTCATTCACACCCAACTCAATTCCTTTCTAATCAAAAACCATCTCTTAAACTCCTACCAATCGGGCTTTCGCCCGGGCCACAGCACAGTTACAGCCCTTGTAAATATTACAGATGACATCAGAACGGGCATGAAGAGCGGAAAGCTTACGTTGTTGACATTACTTGATTTCAGTAATGCCTTTAATACTGTGGACTTTCGCATACTCCTTGAGATTCTTCGCTCTATTAACATATCTCCACCAGCAATTGATTGGTTTCGCAGTTACCTGTCTGGTCGCCGGCAACGTGTTTGCATTGATGACTCGATTTCTTCTTGGAGTAATATTTCGGCTGGTGTACCACAGGGTGGCGTTTTATCTCCTCTTTTGTTCGCAATTTTTATAAATTCCATTACAAAGCAACTAGTTTCATCCTACCACCTTTATGCAGATGATTTACAAATTTACTCACAGGCTGGACTCAATGACATACATGAGGCTTTTAGCGCAACAAATAGTGACTTAGAACAAATATGTGCATGGAGTAACAGCTACGGCTTGCAGGTAAACCCTACAAAAACACAGGTAATCCTTATAGGTAGTACTTGGAACATCTCTAGAGTTGATTGGGCGCAGCTGCCACAAATCGTTTTTAATGGCATGCCGTTACCTATAAGTGATAGGGTGAAAAACTTGGGTATCTTTATTGATAGAACTCTGTCCTGGGGACCTCAATTGCAGGAGGTGAATCGCAAAATGTTTGCCTCGGCAGGCTCTTTGCGAAGATTGCGTGACCTTCTCCCGATTCCGACGAAGATTTCGCTTGCACAATCGCTACTTCTTCCAATACTAGACTATGCCGATGCCAGCTATCTTGATCTCACGGAGGAGCATCTAAATAAACTTGAGCGCCTTCAAAATCTCTGTATAAGGTTTATATTTGGCTTACGCAAATATGACCACGTTTCCGAGTACCGCAAACAACTCAAGTGGCTCCCAATTCGCCTTCGACGGAATACTCATATCCTTTCTTTGCTATATAATATATTATTTAATTCAGTAACACCCTGTTACCTCAAGGAGCGCTTTCAGTTCCTATGTGACACGCACTCTAGGTGCTTGAGATCGTCTAAGAACTTGCGACTTAATATACCGGCACATTCAACAAATTTTGTTGGTAACTCTTTTACAGTTAAAGCAGCGCAACTGTGGAATGCTTTACCGGTCAGAATCAGACGAGCTCAAACGTTGGGATCCTTTAAAATTAAAGTGAAAGAATATTATCTTACAATTTAATTGAGCTACTTGCAAACTGAGTCTTGTATTTATGTATGTATATCAAGGGCATATATATAATGTATATCTGTGTATGTATGTATGTACCTGTGTATGTATATATTATATGAAAGTATTTGTGTATATATGTAGGTATTTGTATATTTGTATGTATATGTTACGTATACACCGGAATGCTACTTCTAATATTATTTATTACGTCACAAATTGAACCCGTTTTTAAATATTTTTGCAGTCCTGTCCATCTAAAGGTTGCCTGGCAGAGATTGCTGTTAGCAATAAGGCCGCCCATTGTACCTGATTAATATTTATTATATCTACTTTAAGATTTTCTATCCTTGGTGTACAATAAAGCATATTACTACTACTACTACTACTCTTTTCTATTAATTTTGTAGAATTTATGAAGCCGTTTAAAATTGTGTTTTTAACTAAATTTATTGAAAAGAACCTTTAGGACTTCCTAAAGGCTCTTATGCACATAGATTACCAGCAAAGTCAATAGAAAAAATTCAATTTTATGACAAATACAATAATTTTCAAAAAGATTCAAACTTCAAATACATAAAGTTTGTCACAGAGTAATAATGTCTCAAATAATGAAATCGTTTTTGTTATAGTTTGACCAAAAACTTGCTGCATTGAGGTCATCCTTTACACTGTATCCTTATACGGTGTATCCATGTGTGCTCATTAAAGTTTGCAGTAGATATAAGTTAAAAGTCAAAGACGTAAAAAGCAACTCATATATATTTGCAAACATTATCTAGTTATCATTTGTTTTAGTCCTCATTTTAGTTTTTCGTCATTTTATACTATTATTAAAAGGAAATAATAATTCTATCTGCATATAAAAAGAGAGACTTCTGATTTATAAACAATATCTGAAATTCAAAGGCGCAATACAGTGACCAAGTTTTCACAAAGAGAAATCCATTTCTGTAATCAAAAATGCCTTTTGAAGATTAGAGAAAACGTCAGGTCGTCTTTGTTTTGTACATATTTTATTTGGTGTATGTCATTATTCATGGTATTGTGATGGACAGAATTTTATGTTTACTGAGCAAGTTTGTACTTCTGTTTGATGTCGCATAAAAATTATTCTTGTGTTTTTCCAAGTATTCACATTGAAATAATGCTTTTTGGTCTACTAGAATTTGTCAAATATGTATTTCTTAGTTATAAGCGTGATGTGGTCTGCTTCTTTATACCCAAAATGTCGGTAGGCTGAAGCATTAAAAAACCATCATTCTGTATGCGAATGGTATGTATTTGAAACTGCCGTGCCAGTAGCGACTTTTAGTTTTTCTTACCAAAGTATTACTGGAGAGAATGTTGAAGATCAAGAAAAATAGATCAAAGGAAACGAAATTCAGGTGCCTGGTTGCTCTAAGAACTTGAGGAATATTGTTCAGTATTCATAATGAGTCTTCATTATCTGAACATTTTGCTTGATACTTCAGATCCTCAGATTTTTAAGGGAGATTACAACTTTATATTAAAATTCGAAATAATTATTGTCCGCAGAAATTTGAGTAACGGACTAAAATATAGGTAAGACCCGTGCTATTGATTATTTCGTATAAACAATTAAATTTTCTTACATAATACTAAGGATGCTTTTTAAGTAAGCATCTGAGTATTTTTATTGGTATTCATGATTAATATTTTTTTAACACAAAATTACTCTCAATATTATTGGAATACAGACTGCTGAGTAAAATTTTCTAGTTGTGAATTATTGTTATAATTTAATCGAATAACATAGCGAAGGTATTGTGTTGATCTACCGCAAGTTGCATCTTAGAACTACTTTAGGATAGTAATAATTGTAAGGCTTTCAGTTCAGGCAGCGCGCGTTCGGTTTAAGCTTAAGTCTCAGGCGGCTTATATTTTAGGCTATACTTAAGACTTAGGCATTCTAAGTTAATCTTCATACTCAACGATAATAAATAAGTACAATAATATAAAGCAAAAAATTGTTGGTATGTAAACGTGAATTCGAAAACTACTGAACCGCTTTTAAATTGTTATAGCCATTAGAGAATCAAATTGTAGTAAAGTAATTAAGTAAGTTAATTTTTTCGAACAAAATATTACAAAGTTCAACCAAAAATACTGACTTGCACACTAATTATGCACACTAAATAAGTCAAATTCAACATACTGTTTAAGGGCCGAATGCTTGAGCGCATTAGGTATTTTTACCACCTCACCTCACCGCGGGCGATACCCCCGTAGCATGCGATCGACATGAACTCATTTGACCCCAAGCACTTTGTTTGGACGTTGCCAGTTGGTGCAATTGGACGTTGCCAGTTGGTGCAGCGTGTATTTCATGCCGCACTTTTTGTACCACCAAATAAATTACAACAGAAGTAAAAGTTTATAAAACCTTTATAAGACATTTTATTTAGTAAGTGCCTGTTAGCAGGTATATTCAAAATGGGGTTGTAAGAAACCTTTTCTTATTTTTAACCGACTTCAAAAAAGGAGGAGGTTCTACATTCGTGTGTATGTTTTTATGTATGTTCACTGATATTTCCGTCAATTATTGACGGATTTAATTCTTTTTTCTTTTGTTCAATAGGGTTTACTTCAGAGGTAGTCCCATTTTTACCAGGTCAGGATCTGATGATGGGATCCAGGAAAAATCGAGGGCAACCACCGAAAATTGTAGGGACAACTAGTGCGTTTGGTAACTTTTTAATGAAGTGCTTTACAGTGGGCACACACTAGGCGACAGTCGCGGCGACATGTCGCGGCGACTTGTCGCGCAGTGTGCGCCTGCATCGGGCGACTTGACGCCGTGACAGACGTTGTGCAAGGAACACGTTGTCCAAAGCTGTCGCTGGGCGACTGTCGCCGTGTCGCCGCGACAATAGCGCGACAGACGCAAAGACTCCCCTTGCTTGTCTCGGAGTCGCGGCGACATGTCGCCTAGTGTGCGGAGCTTAGAACAAAATGTATGTAATTTGGCGTCCACAGCTTGTCGCCGTGACAAGGCGCCTAGTGTGCGCCCACTGTTAATGTACTACAATTTAATGAAGGTCAGGAGTCGATCTGATGATGGAACCGAAAGACAGTCGAGGGAATTCCTTAACGATTTACAGCACGTACCTTGTGTTTGGGCTTGATTGATTTTTATTGATAAGAACTTTACACCTAGATAGATATACTTTTCGGTCCTCCCGTCACTTAAAATGATGATCAAAAAATTTTTAGTAAAATATAGAACTGACTTCAAAAAAATCCTGAAAAGTAAAATTTACTTAGCACAAAGTAATAATATGTATTTTGATTTATCAGATTGTATTCAATATGATATTGAAGTTGGTGCCATTAATAATACCTACCTCAACCTATGGGTTTACTTGCCGCGACTTCAATATGAAATTGAATAAAATACGAAAAATCAAAATACATTTATCTTTGTGCCAGGTAAATTTAATTTTTCAGGATTTGTTTGAAGTCGGTTCTATTTTTTCTAATTTTTTTTATCATCATTTTAATTGTGAGACGAGCCGAGAAAACGCACCTTTAAAGTAAAACCGTTACTAAACGAAAATTTTCATGAATTGAGGTATCAATGCCATCTATCTAAAATACACGTAAATTACAAGATAAACTGGTCCTTTTTGCAAAAAATTGGGTTTTTCGCCATTTAACGGTAAATCAAAGCGTTACTAAACCGAATTATGATCGGCCATCTAAGTACAATATTGTGTTTATACCAGTAAGAACATGATCGTGGCAGAGTGACGATGAAAGTTTAAAACAACAGTGTCATTATTTGTATAAACACGGCTCGTAGTCACAACAAACGGTAAGTTGTTGATTTCTTTTAATATAATTATAAAGTGTTTCAATTTGTTTAGACACAGTTTTCGTGTTCTGAAATTACGAAATTTATCCATCAATTTCATTGATAAAATGTTATAGTTTGTATAGTCACAGTTCAGCCTTTATTTTTTTAGAGATTAATTCAAAAATTTGCCTTGTCAGAAAACTCGATGAGTTTCAGCCAAAGGACTAAGCTGGATTTCGAAAAGGCTCAGTACCGTGGACCACATTCATACTGTTCCGTAGACTGTACAGAAGACAAACGAGTACAATCTGCCGCTGTGTATGGTTTTTGTGGACTACGAGAAAGCCTTCGACACTATCAAAACCTGGGCAGTACTGGACGTTCTGCAGCGGTGCCGAGATGATTGGCGATATATCGAAGTGCTAAGATGCCATGACCGTCCAGTTGGAGGATAAGAAAACCAATCCTATAGCACTGCACAGAGGTGTAAGACAGGGCGCTGTAATATCCCCGAAACTCTTAACCAATGCGCTTGAGGACGTCTTTAAGTCACTGAACTGGGATAGATGGGGCGTGAATATTAACGGTGAACGCATCTCATACCTTCTAATCAGACTAGGCAATTACCTAAAAAAGGAAATAGCGAGAAGGATCCGCTTAGGCTGGGCAGCGTTCAGTAAACTACGTCGGGTTTTCCATTCACCTATACCGTAATGCCTGAAGACAAGAGTCAGTGCATTCTACCAGTTATGACCTACGGTGCCGAGACGTGGACACTCACAGTGAAGCTAGTCCATGCCCTTATAGTTGCGCAGCGAGCAGTGGAACGAGCTATGCTTTGAGTGTCTCTGAGGGATAAGTGGTCGACATGGCTCGCAGAGTATTCACTTTGAAGTGGCAGTGGGCTGGTCACATCTGTAGGAGAACCGATGAACGGTGGAGCAAACGAGTTCTGGACTGCGACTAAGTACACGTGGGGTAGGATGACCCCCGCCAGATGGACCAACGACCTGAAGAAGGTCGCGGGGAGTGATTAGATGCGGAAGGCGCAGAACCGTGTACTGTAGCGCAATTTGGGAGGGGCCTAAGTCCAGCAGTAGACTGCTTTAGGCTAATTTGATTGAATTAAGAACGAAATGCCAAACCAATATTTAAGCGGTACTGGTTTTTCAGAAGTAACTCTAGACGATGCTATTGTACCAGGTCCTAGCAGTAGAGCAAGGTCATCTTCAACTAGCTTAGAATTAAGCTCAATCTTCATCTAGTGCGTCTGAATCGGGTAAGGATTTTTCCCGTGATGAAGCAGATTGTGATCCTGATTACATGCCAGAAACCCCACCAAGGTGTGTATCATTTAGCTGAAAGTAGAAGCTTTTATTATTATGTCAATAGGTTTGACTCATTATTCTAATTAAATAAGTAATAGAAGTAAACATTACTTCTGTTACCTTTCGTGGATAGAGAAATGAGGCTGTGATTGTTACTATCTTTATTTTATATATTTTTATTGCAAAGATATTTCCAGTTGATTTGTTTTAGTGTGTTTTAAAATGTTATAAGATAAGACAATTAAAAGTTACGACAAGTAAGATACGTACTAGCTGCGATTTAAAGGTTCAAATTTATCAAAACTGATTGATAAATAACTATTTCAAGTGATTTTAAGGATATCTCTTTATTTTGTAATAACATTATTAATTTCGAATGTTTTTCATTTATTAAGTGATATTATAACATCGCAACAATGGCAACTGTACGATTTTTTTATTTAATTGTATAATAATATTATTAAATTATAAAGTTTAAATAGTTTACTATTTAGTATCATTAGTTGCACTGTAATTTTATGGTTATTTACTATAATGAACAAAGAAAATAAATGGTAAAGTGTTACTATCCTACTATCCTACTATCCTATCCTACTAATATTATAAATGTGAAAGTTTGTGAAGATGTTTGGATGTTTAGATGTTTGGATGTTTCTTACTCAATCACGCTCTAACGGCTGAATGGATCTGGCTGAAATTTGGTACCGGGGTAGAGTATAGTCCGGAATAACACATAGGCCACTTTTTATCCCAGCAAAATGTTCCCACGGGTAGCGGGAACGGAAACCAAATTTCACGCGGGCGAAGCCGCGCGCATCAGCTAGTAATAATATAAATCTAAATAAATAAAGCTGTAAATAATAAAAATAACTTTTTCAAATCACTTGTCATAATGTAAACTAAGATTTATCACAGAAACTCATCAAATGACTGAAAAAATCCTGAACTTAGATTTTATGGAGAAAAAACGGTGACTATTTTCTAATTTTGGCTCTCCTATAAAATTTCATAGTTTCGTTTAGCAACGGTTTTACTTTAAAGGTGCGAAAAGGTAATAAGAAAAAAATCCGTCAATAATTTATGAAATCAATTCGAGCAGTCTTCGAAGAGGTAAGCATAGGTATAACATAAGTAGCAAAAAATAATAGAATGCATCTTGTTAGTAAAATAATGCGTTTATTTATTTTACATTATAATATGAATAAGACAAGTGACACGCACGCCACATGTCAGCTTAGACCTGTGTTACAAAATACGACCAATGATAGATGGCGCTTACACCAACATAGTCAATTTGAAGTCAATTTTAAGTCTATATGAAGACCCTACCCCTAGTTAATATTTGTGCAAAATTTAAATCAAAAATATTGAGTACTTTTCGAGATCCTTCCGGACAAAGCAAAATTAACAGACAAACAGACGACATACAGACAAAAAAATTCTAACTACATTTTCGACTTCGGTATCCTGTGTAGAACCCCCCGCGAGTATTTTTTTTAATATGTTTAATGTACAGTTTTGACTTTAAATCTTTTTATTACACTCATGGAAAAAATTAGGGTACCGCAAAGAAATGTTCAGGTAGTAATAAAATAAACGATTTATTTATGTTTAATACAGTTTCATTTGAGTATTCTTAATTAATTAAACTTTTTAAAATACAGAAATGTACAATTTACTGTTAAAAATAGACAAATATTGAAGTTATCGCTTATTAACGAGAATGTTAAGGAAACAATGAAATTTAATCTTATCATGAAATTTATGGAATGTCTGGTTTCTTCTCTAGTAAAAGTTAACATGACCACTCGTAGGTACATTCAGTATTTAGTGTTACCTCCTCTTGCTGTTAAAACTGCCTCCAATCGTCTGGGCATACTTTTTATTAATTCGTCTATGAAATTTTGTGGCATTTGGTCCCATTCTTCTACCAACGCCGTTTTAAGTTGTTGTAAGTTGGTTATTGCAGGGATTCTTTTTTTTATTTGTCTTCCCAGTTTATCCCAGACATGTTCAATCGGGTTTAAGTCTGGCGAGCGGGCTGGCCATTCCAAAACATCGATTTCGAACCCTTGAAGGTATCTTGAAACTACAGCGGCAGTGTGTGGCCGAGCATTATCATGCATCAGTAGAAAATTATCACCTATGTATGGGACAAATGGTATCACAATTTCTTTTAAAATGTTAGTTACGTAGCGTGCTGCTGTCAGAGATCCATTTTCGAAGTCGTGGAGCTCCGTACGTCCTCCTAAGGATACCATCACTGACCCTCCACCGTAAGGTTCTCTTCCGACAATGTTACACTGTGCATATCTTTCTCCTGGTCGTCTCCACACTTTCACCCTTCCATCATCTGGCTTAAGGCAAAATCTGGACTCATCAGTGAATAATACTCTTCCCCAGTCATTGTCATTCCAGTGACGGTGAATGCGAGCAAAGTTACTCCGAGCTACACGATGACCTGTGGTAAGAAGAGGTCCTTTGGCAGGTATAAATGCCCCTATTCCGGCTGCTTTAAGTCTTCTTCGTATCGTTTTAGTGCTAACTGCCACATTTCGGACTTCTTGGAGCCTTGCTCTTACCTCAGAAGACGTCGAGGTACGATTTCTTAGCACACTGCTTACGATAAATCTATTATCCCTAGCTGTGGTCTTCTTTTTTCTCCCTTGTCCTCTGCACCTTGTGTACTCGCCTGTCTGCCGGTATCGTTTTACGTTGCGAAAGATAACTGATTTGGAAACTCGCAACATTTGAGCCACTTGATTGTAAGTGTAACCTTGTTCGATTAAAGTTACAGCTTTGGACACTTGCGATCCGGCATTATCACTTCAGTCTTTTTAAAAAGTCTCTAAGTAACACTCTGACGAATAATTTTTGTAAAAAAAAAGATTTACTAAAGTTTTCAAATACGAAAATAAACTCTTAAATTGTTCTCTTACGAAGTTACGACACACATTTATTACATTACTACGTAGAGAAAAAAAAACAAATGATATTCTGAAACAAAAGACGATAAAATGTCTTTCTTTAAATAATACAAATGCTGTTATAGGTGGCCAGTGTGTAAGTATAAAAAAAATAATGTAGTCGACCTTTTTTTTTGCGTTCCTCTAAATTTGTCCCTGAGTGTATATGTATATAGGCTAGGAACTTAGGTTGCCTAGAAAGTTTTCAAAAACCTTTTCTTAGTCTCCCGCAGGATGGATCCCGCAGGTGGCCCCTTCCGAGGTCCGTGGAAGCACAAGGGATATAAACCCTTGTTTGCAAAAATAAAGAATTGAATTGAGTACATAAACCAGAAAAATAATAAATATTTATGGGGGAAATCCATACAACAAACGTGATTTTTTTTGCCTTTTTTTATTAATAACGGCAACAAGTACACACTTGAAATGAACGCCGCAGACGTGTCTTCGCCCAAGACTATCGGTCTCTATAACCAGGGGCCTGAAGACGGTGAGGGGACTGCTCACCGTCCTTACAGAAGCAGGCCCATGACGGCAGCGTGACGTGAGGGATTTATGCATACCCCCCTTAGAAGCGGGATCACATCCGAAACCCTCAAAGACGCAGGATTGCATCCGAACCTACCCCTAGGCGAGGCCGCAGTGGCGGCCGTGGGTCTGTTGGGAGTCCTAGGACATCCTTCCGAGGGCTTACCCGGGGCTCCCAACCATAGGCTGTTGAGCGTAACGTGAGGTTTTTAGTCGGTAGGAGTCCGGCATAGCATCCATGAGGATTTTCTCTCACGTTAAAAAGAAAAAAAAAAGGGTTTATAACCCTTGCTTACAAAAAATAAAGCTGTTACAAAGTTGAATGAAAAAGGTACATGTCCTTAAAGTCTCGCTCTCGTATGTCAATTCGGTGAATCAGCTTGATGAAAGTACCTACGAGTACTAGATACTTACGATTCACGTGTATCTTTTTATGCAAATGAATCACCGTTCAATCTCGGAATCGATGAGCTGAAAAAAAAAGACTTTGAGGGTACACTACAACGAAACGGCTAGACTACAACGAAAAATAAAACTACACGTTTATTGTTTTATGTCGGTAGTGGGTAGGTACTACTGTTATAATTTATACAGTGTAGCAATAAAAACGTGAACCTACTATTATACTCTAAGCGTCAAACATTACATTATTTACTACCCGTTCGCGCTAAGGTTGCCGCTGGCGTACAGGATGGTGTACAGGCGTAGTATGGGAGGCGAAAGGCAAACTTAGAGCGAACGGGCAATACGTTGATTGTTCAGGCATAGTAAAAAGAGAATATTTTAGACCTAGTAGTTACTGTGGTTTAGGCAAATACTATCCCTCTTCTTATCGTAAGGTCCCAAGCAACTTTGGGACACCGAGTTCATTTCTCATAGTCATTCATTACCAAAAACAGCCGTGATCTAACTTACTGGGCCTTTGCTAAATGACACCTACCTGTACCTACGTAGAAGAGGACTGGAATGGGAGATCTCTAAGCCTATATGAGTACGTTTAGCTACTGTTCTGCCTCTTCATCAGGTAGCAAAATAATAGCAGCTGTTGGCTTCAGTCGCTTCGCTCAGCATCAACCTTATAATTTCATCATGCCCGTCAGTGAATTATTTGGTTGTGTATTTTTATAAATATAATAAAGATAAAACAATACTTGTAGGAACTTACCATACTTGCCGTCGTAGTAGCCGCAATTGACATCTGGGCATTTTATTTCTCTTGGCTTTTTTTTACCCATATTCACTGAGTACCTAGTCACTAATCACTATATTACACGATATTTATTTATTTATACACAATAACGTACTTATCCTAATATTTACAAATAAAAACAAAATAATATTTACAGATTTCTGCAACTACTTCTAATTAAAACGATCGATTCGCGCGAACGTAGCGGAATACGGATGACAGCGACACAGTCCAACCTAGAACAGCCCTGTCAGGCGTATGAAGTGAATGCCTAATTGTTCTAGATTCTACACTTTTTATCATTGTTTTAAAATCTGAGGTGTTTAAAAATAAATAATAGCTTGAATATTGTTCATAAGATCAATATCTTTAATATAGAAATGTGTTTATATAAAATAAACAAGTATATTTTGAGCAATAACAACATTCATCTTTAAAATTTTTTCACATTTCCAGTTTTTCGAGAACGATTTTTATCGAATAAAGTTTTATTAATCGTGTTTTAAAAATTAAAGGAAGCAAGAGTATCTATTAAACTACAGTAATACATTTTTATCAGATCAAATCAAAGAATATTTCCTAGTATAAAGATCGCTTCAAAATGGGTCGAATTTGGTCGATTCCGGAAATACTAGCCTTAAAGGTGTTTGCAGAACTGTCTTACTGAACAGATCACTATTATCAAAATCGTCCATCTAAAAATTCCTTTGCTCAACAAACTTATTAAAACTTTTTTTAAGAAAACCATCGCCTAATTTACTTTTATGAACATCTTTTATTCTAATTAAAAACCCAATTTAATCAGTCATCTTTACAAAATTAAATTTCATTAATCAAAAAGCTAACCTAACCTAACCTCCGTTTTAAGATTGTAAAATTTAGAGTGCAAGTTAGTATTTTTGATAAGCAATTCGTATTTTTGTTTAGCAAATCTTAAATCCGGTGTACGAACCAAATTTTTGATTCAAATTCGATAAAAAAGGTCATCTCGTTTTGTGTAAAATTTTAGTTTTTTAAGTAGTACATGTTTCGTTAATCAATTGTTTTTTTTGCACGGCATTCAGATTTCTGGTATGCTTTTAGTTACTTAGTGGAGTTACCTAGTGTGCAGAAAAATTATATAGATGTGCATTTAAAAATATCCCTTGAGTAAGTACTCATAAACAAAAACAGTCAATAAGCAATTTTACTATTAAATAAGCTAACTTCCATGATAAGCTGGGACTCTGTTAAGGGTAGAAATGTCTCTGTTCCTTAAAGAATTAGACAACCAACGAAAAGAAAGCTAAAGCTTTTGAACATTTCATTTGAAGAAATGCCGCCGGATCAATGTTTAATACATTTCTTTTTAAGTTCTATTATAGAACTACTATAATAGTAAGTCGCGTTTTTGGAAGCGAACCATGCGTTGAACACGTGTAAAAGTGAAGCTTAAGACATCAACGCGGACAGTTCAACAGTCAAAGACTTCTTTATTATTTAAATAATATAGCTTTCAGGTTCAACTTATTGTCTTATACGGTAAATCATAAAGCATATCGTTATAAAATGAAGATCTTCACCGCGTTTTTTTGTCTGACCGCGGGATACTCATAAAATATTTTACCGATTTTCTCACGGTTTTCAGGTAAATATTTTGGGCAATAAGACCCCCATTATGACACATTTGTGCTATTCTACTGATATTATAAATGTGAAAGTTTGTGGATATTTGGATGTTTATTACGGTATTTCGCTCTAACGGCAGGACGAATCGGGCTGAAATTTACTACAGGGATAGTTTAGAATAACATATTATGCTACTTCTTATCCCGGGTACGTGTTTCTATGAAAAGCGGGAACGGAAACCGAATTCCACCAAGTGCATCAGCTAGTTCAGAGGGGCAAGTGCGAGTTTTTGCGTGAGCTTGTCGACATTCACGGCTCACCAATTCGTTTGGAATCGAGACCCCGCCACCTAGCTGTAAACGCGGGAACTTGTCTCGATCCCATACAAATCGGTGATAACGCGCTCGTTCGTGAATGTCGACAGGCGCTCACCGAAACTCGCACTTGCCCCTCTGTATGAAACTCTTATAACTTATTTTCGCTATTATCTTTGTGTACAATAATGTGTATAATAAAAAAAAACCTAGTCTTAAATTATTTATATGACATGTGTCCTAAATAGTTTATTGTTTGGTTGATTTGCTATTTAGATATATGGAAAAAAGTCTTCAAATATTATGAGTACCAACGCACCCCATTGAAGCTTGACAATATTTTTACAACTTATAGAAAGACGCCGCACTTATCCCACAGAAACCACGAAACTTTGAACTAACTATTTTACTCTGACCTCTTCAACTAAGTACAAGAAAAATAGTAAATCGGAACTCATTCTGTATCTGCACTTCCGATTTACCGCTATTGATAAAACATTAAATAATATGCTTGCAAATGCTGATAAGAAAGAGACTGTAAATTATTTATTCAAAACACTTCTTTGAATTTTGCGTCAAACCCAGACAAGCAACTAAATCAGAAAAAACAAATCATGCCTTCGGTTTTAAAAACACCAAATAGTTGATTTTTAAAGCGCGGTTATATTTATTTCTTCTGACTTTTGTGTCTAGGCCTAATTTGAATTCCTAGAATGCCTTAAAAATAATTTGATATCAAAACCAACTTTCGATTTGTTAACTTTGCATGCGCTATGATCCGCAGTCACATGTTTCAAAAAATATTTTGCAATTCAGTTCTTGGAGTAAAATGAGAATGTAGAGTGCTGTTGCTGCCTTTGATAGCTTTCGGTGTTTCAGTCGGTAGAAAACTTTGTTGCTGCCTAAAATGCAAACAAATACCTACTCATAGATGCAGCGTGAAAAATGAAATAATATTTGACGTGATGTGTGCTATCGTTTGCCTCTCTATTGGGTGTGGAAGAATTAATACCAAGAGATACAGGTCATCAGATATCAACAGACAAGGCTGATCAGGTTCCCAAGGATTTCTTGCTGAGGGTGTACCAAGCTTTATGGCTACACTGACCCCTGACAGAGCACATTAGGATCTTGGTCTATTCGATTTCATCATGAGCTTCTGACCATTAGCTCCATTGGCGTGAAGCGAGAGTGAGGTATCACTGATAAAAAAAAGTATAAAGTGCCACACCATAAAGAAAGTGCGCAATCCTTTAGGTTATATATAGTTTTGCGACAGCTTGTGGTCTTTTTTTCTTTTTAATTTCCTTTATGAGCTTACAATTACCTTCATAATACTATACAAGGGATACTAATACAATACTATGGGACGTTGTCCTGGGACATCCATCCGAGGGCTTGCCCGGGGCTCGCAACCATGGGCTGTTGGGCGTTACGTGAGGTTTTTTAGTCGGTAGGAGTCCGGCATAACATCCATGAGGATTTTCCTTCACGTAAAAAAAAAAAGAAAAAATACTATGGGACGTTTCATTAAGACTCATTTTAAGCTCTAGAACAGTGATATGAAACAATAATAGTTTTACTCTCTTCTATACACATTATAACATTTCTAGCACTTTTTATTTAGTTTTTAGAGTTCCGTAGCCAAAGGATTAAAACGGGACTCTATTACTGAGACGTCGCTGTTTGTCTGTTTGTGTGTGACGTAGCTGTATCACAAGAATCGTGATAGCTAGTGAGCTGCTATATTCACACATGATTTATTTCTGTTGCTGACAACAAATATGGAAATCATAAAAAAATAGGGGACTCCTATCAAACAAACGTGTCCTATTTGTCGTTTTTTGGCCCCCAATGAGCGGGTCCGACTCATACTTAGCCACTTTTATTAGATAGGTAGTTTCATATTTCTAATTAACTGATATTCTTAGTTACATACATAAATGAGTGTGTGATGAGTTAATAAATGAGTCTGTTTGTAACTATGATTATTGGTATCTATTTTAGTCTACCTATACCAATATCATAAAGAGGAAGATCTGATTGTTTTTGTTTGTTTGCATTGAATAGGCTTCGAAACGGTCACATCGATTGCTTAAATTCTTTCATTATTGGGAAGCTACACTATCCCTAGGTGACAAAGGCCATATTTTATTCCCATATTCCCGCGGAAACGGGAACTACGTGGATGAAATCGCGTGTAGTCCACTAGTCGTAAATAAGCATGCTTTATTATTATGTTTGTGTACTTATTCACTTGTTCGAAATATCATCAACGTGTGCATCATGACGATCAACAATTTTATGATAATTTTCATTACATTTATTAAAACACCAATGCACTTCCATTATACTGTAATATTTTTCGCAACATTTTATATGTGCAGAAGTTATGAAGTTTTTTAAAGGTAAATATTGGTTTATGGTTCATGTTTATATGAATCTGCTTTCCTGTATATCATTTTTCGTGTTTACCTCACATAAATTTATTATGTAACGTAAACACAAAATCACTAGGTATGTTTTATTGATATTATTGGGCGCGATGGAAAAAACCTCTGCAGGCTAAAGTACACGGGTGCAATATGGAAAACTAGACCATCTATCGAAAAAGCCGGGACGTGGAAAACTGTTCCATCTCAAATGTAGGGTAGCCAGGCCACCGAGTGAACTCACTACTCAAATACTATAACTGCACTACAAACAGACGGAAATGATTTTCAAAATGATGATAATGAAATATCTGAAGAGCCGCATAGGCTTTGTCGAAAAATATACCTTGTTCGTTTGCAAGCATATATTCGTTTTAGATTTATCATTCTCTTAGTTTAGAAGTTAGAGGGGGGGGGGGGACACACATTTTTCCACTTTGGAAGTGTCTCTTGCGCAAACTATTGACTTTAGAAAAAAATTGATGTTAGAAACCTCAATAGCATTTTTGAAGACCTATCTATAAATATCCCAAACGTATGGGTTTGATGAAACAAAATGTTGAGTTTCAGTTCTGAGTATGGGGACCCCCAAAATGTACTGCTTTTTTTTAGTTTTATATTAGAATCTTAATGCGGTTGACAGAATACATCTAGTTACCAAGCTTCAAGAGCATAGGCCTTATAGTTTCGGAGAAATGTGGCTGTGACACACGGACGGACAGACAGACAGACAGACATGACGAATCTATAAGGGTTCCGTTTTTGCCATTTGGCGACGAAACCCTAAAAATGCCTCTGTTCTTTAAAAATTAGACAATCAACGAATAGATAAGCTAAAGCTTTTGAACATTTCATTTGAAGAAATGCCGCCGGATCAATATTTAATACATTTCTTTTAAGTTCTATTATAAACTTACTATAATAGTAAGTCGCGTTGTTGGAAGCGAACCATGCGTTGAACACGTATAAAAGTAAGCTTAGACATCAACGCAGACAGTTCAACGTCAAGGACTTCTCTATATTTTAACTAATTATATAGCTTTCAGTTTCTATTTATTGTCTTTTACGGTAAATCATAAAGCATATCGTTATAAAATAAAGATCTTCACCGCGTTTTTTTGTCTGAACGCGGGATACTCAAAAAATATTTTACCGATTTTCCCACGGTTTTCAGGTAAGGGCTTTGGGCAATAAGACCCCCATTATGACACAATTGTGCTATTCTACTGACATTATAAATGTGAAAGTTTGTGGATATTTGGATGTTTATTACGGCAGGACGAATCGGGCTGAAATTTGCTACAGGGATAGTTTAGAATAGCATATTATGCTACTTCTTATCCCGGGAACGTGTTTCCATGAAAAGCGGGAACGGTAGCCGAATTTCGCCACGTTATCATCTTGTTTCGTATAAAACTTTTATTACCTACTTATTTTCATTATTATCTATGTATACAATAATGTGTATAATAAAAAAACCTAGTCTTAAATTATTTACATGACATGTGTTCTAAATAGTTAATTTTTGGTTGATTTGCTATTTAGGCATATGGAAAAAGTCTTCAAATATTATGAGTACCACAGCACCTCATTGAAACTTGACAATATTTTTACAACGTAGAAAGACGCCGCACTTTAAGGACCACGGAACTATGAACTAACTATTATACTCTGACCTCTTCAACTACATAACTCTTCAACTATAGAAGCACTCGTGGCACCGGGGACTCAGTGTTCTGTAAACGATCACTGCAGTAAGCAACTTTCACTATGGCCGGTCCATGGATGGGTGACCATCCACGTGATCACTTTGTGACATTTTATTTGAGCGTTTCCGTGCTTCGGAAGGCACGTTAAGCCGTTGGTCCCGGTTGCCAGTAAAATGGCAGTCGCTAAGCTAAGTTAAGGCTTTATTTCAACAGCAGGCAGTCACAACCTGCGCCTGTCCATTTAAACACGGCAATATGACTCACCACCTATTACGTGGGACAAATTATACAAAGGTGAAATGTGGGCATATAATATGCCTCTGCCTACCCCTTCGGGGATAAAGGCGTGACCATATGTATGTCCTCAACTACAAGAAATATAGTGAATCAGAACTCAAACTGTATCTACACTTCCGATCTACCGCTTTTGAAAAAAACATCCATTTGTTATATGCTTGCAAATACTGAGAAGAAAGAGACTTTAATTTGGAGGCACGGCAGTGCCCCCAAGCCAAGTCGAGCGCGAAGCAAACACTGCCGTACCATCCTTTACAGGAACCATTTCGCCGCATTTTCAGGCCCCTATTTGAGAACCTCTGGATAAGACCAGAACGCAGAAATTTTCGTCATCCAGTAAGCTATAATCACATACTTAAAATCCAAAATTTTAAGTCTGTAGGTAATTTAATTCCGGAGTTAAGCGAAAGCAAAGTAGATCTCATAACTTTTTAGAGGAAAACAAGTAGCTTCATCGTGACTTGGCTAGTTTTTTACAGAATGTTTTTGGTGGGATTTTTTTTTATCTAAAACACTTCTTTGAATTCTGCGTCAAACCCCGACAAGCAAATAAATCAAAGAAAACAAATCACGCCTTCGCTTCGGTTTTAAAACCCCAAATTTTTGTTTTGTAATGTACCCTCACGGTTAATTTTTTCTTTCCTCTGACTTTTGTGTTTAGGACTAATTTGAATTCCTAAAATGCCTTAAAAATACTTTGATATCAAAACCAACTTTCGTTTTGTTAACTTTGCATGCGCTATGATCCGCAGTCACATGTTTCAAAAAATATTTTGCAATTCAGTTCTTGGAATAAAATGAGAACGTAAAGTGCTGCTGCTGCCTTTGCTAGCTTTTGGTGTTCGGTAGAAAACTCTGTTGCTGTCTAAAATGCAAACAAATACTTATAGATGCGGCGTGAAAAATGAAATAATATTTGACGTGATGTGTGCTATCGTTTGCCTTTCTATTCGCTGTGGGAGAATTAACACCAAGGGATAGAGGTCATCAACGGACCCGGCTGGTCAGGTTCCCAAGGATTTCTAACTGAGGGTGTACCAAGCTTCATGGCTACACTGACCCCTGACAGAGCACAGTAGGATATTGGTCTATTCGAGTTCTACATGAGCTTCTCACCATTAGCTCCGTTTGAAGTAAAGCGTGAGTGAGGTTTCACTTAAAAAAAACGTATAAAGAACGTGCGTGCTTTCTTGTGTTATGTGGTTTTGCAACGCCTTGTGGTAGCTTTTCTTTTTAATTTCCTTTATGAGCTTACAATTACGTTTCAACAGTGATATGAAACAATAATGCAAACTTTGAGGTTTTACTCTCTTCTATACACATTATAACATTTCTAGCACTTTTTATTTAGTTTTTAGGGTTCCGTAGCCAAAGGATTAAAACGGGACTCTATTACTGAGACGCTGCTATCTGTCTGTTTGTCTGTGACGTAGCTGTATCACAAGAATCGTGCTAGCTAGTGAGCATATTATTATATATTCACTGATGATTTATTTCTGTTGCTGACTACAAATATGAATCTCAGAAAAAAATGGGGGACTCCCATCCAACAAACGTGTCCTATTTGTCGTTTTTTGGCCCCCAATGAGCGGGTCCGACTCATACTTAGCCACTTTTATTAGATAGGTAGTTTCATATTTCTAATTAACTGATATTCTTAGTTACATACTCATTTATCAGAGTGTTACAATATCGAGTTACGCAATCTCTCATGAAGTTTCGTATTACAGACACTCCGTTGTCGATTGCTATTCCGTTTCCCTTTTACTTCTTGTGATCTTCAATATTTTCTTAAATGAGTCTGTTTGTAACTATGATTATTGGTATCTATTTTAGTCTACCTATACCAATATCATAAAGAGGAAGATCTGATTGTTTTTGTTTGTTTGCATTGAATAGGCTTCGAAACGGCTACATCGATTGCTTAAATTCTTTCATTATTGGGAAGCTACACTATCCCTAGGTGACAAAGGCCATATTTTATTCCCATATTCCCGCGGAAACGGGAACTACGTGGATGAAATCGCGTGTAGTCCACTAGTCGTAAATAAGCATGCTTTATTATTATGTTTGTGTACTTATTCACTTGTTCGAAATATCATCAACGTGTGTGCATCATGATGATCTACAATTTTATGATAATTTTCATTACATTTATTAAAACACCAATGCACTTCCATTATACTGTAATATTTTTCGCAACATTTTATATGTGCAGAAGTTATGAAGTTTTTTAAAGGTAAATATTGGTTTATGGTTCATGTTTACATGAATCTGCTTTCCTGTATATCATTTTTCGTGTTTACCTCACATAAATTTATTATGTAACGTAAACACAAAATCACTAGGTATGTTTTATTGATATTATTGAGCGCGAGTGAAAAATGAGGAAAAATGCTAATGAGGGATCAATTTTTTAAAAACCCCTGCAGGCTAGTACACGGGCGCAATATGGAAAACTAGACCTTCTATCGAAAAAGCCGGGACGTGGAAAACTGTTATATCTCAAATGTAGGGTGGCCAGGCCACCGAGTAAGCTTACTACTCAAATAAAAATACACTACTCAAATAACTGCACTATAAGTACAACAACAAGTGTCAGCAGTCAGACTGCCTCTGTGGCGCAGTCGGTAGTGATACCGCCTGCGGCGCTGGAGGTCGTGGGTTCGATTCCCACCGGAGACAAATCTTTGTGTGACCCATAAATGTTTGTCTCAAGAGTCTGGGTGTTTCTATGTATAATATGTATGTATTTAAAAAAAAAAGTATATAAGTATTAATATCCGCGGTCTGATACCCATAACACAAGCAGGTTATTCCTAGCTTACTTTGGGATCGGATAGCGTTGTGTGTAATGTCATTGAATATTTATTTATTTATATTTATTTATTTAATAAAGAAGTAACAAACAGACGGAGATGATTTTCAAAATGATGATAATGAAATATCTGGAGAGTCACATAGGCTTTGTCAAAAAATATACCTTGTAACCACAGAGAACACGGTACAAATTTAATAAAATGAAACGTCGTGTCTAGCCTATAGTTTAGTATTACAGAATTTTTATCTTACTACATCTTACATCAAAACATGAGATCAACTCAGTAGGTATGAAATATTTTAGTACAAAACCATGAAAGCTGAACTGGCCTATTCCCAGAACAATGCTAACTTGACCAGTGATGTACAACTCCCTTTATTATGCAAAATGCCATGATTTTATAATTGGTGCGACTTCTGGAGGGAAAAAGTTCTCTATTTCTCGTTAACGTGAAGTACCTATTTCAAATTATTTTATATTACCTACATTCACGTCTCACGTATGTATTGTTGCTGCCATAATCTGAAAAAACAACATCCATGCAAATAAATTTTAGGCATCCAGTTACTTTCGAAAATCCTGGGACATCCTTACAAGGGCTCACCCGGGGCTCCCGACCGTAGGAAGTAGTAGGGCATAGGTTTTAGTCGGTAAGAGTCCAGCATAGCATCCATGAGGCATTTCCGCAATTAAAAAAAACCGGCCTAGTGCGAGTTGGACTCGCCCATGAAGGGTTCTGTAGCAGCAAGACAGAAAGACATGACGAATCTATAAGGGTATCGTTTTTGCAATTTGGCTACGGAACCCTAAAAAGTGCGTGTAATACTTTACGCGCGATTGAAGTAAAACTTCTTTGCCATTGATGGCATCAAATGTTATATTAATGATTCATTCAAATTTTGAATAGCGGAAACTACGATTCCACTATTCAAAATTCTAATAGCGTTACTTCCGTCAGAATAAAAATCTGAGTTACTCCCTAGGTCGCGCCTAAAGAAGTTTTACTACAAAAAAGGACTTCGTTAGTGAAGTTTTAGTTTAAAAGATTTAAATACGTGTTCCATTTGTAATTTCGCAATAGGTACAAACGTAATTCCATGACGATCTCACATTTAATTGACATTGAAAAACAATCCAGTTTAATTCTTCTGATGCCTTGAAATGTAGATAATTGACATCGGAAATGCTGCTTCCCTTTTTATCCGAGAAATTTCTCGCTTGCTAGAATTTAATTATGTCCGTAGCAATTCCAAATAAAATTTACTGTAGTTTTTTCTTCAGTCATTCTTGTATGTAAAATATTATAATTGGAGTTATTGACATAAAGAATTTCATTACTATTCTAATTCGAAGCAATCTTTGTATTACCATATATAAATATAATGAAAGAATTTAATGACAAGAAACTGACTGTCACACTGGAACAACACAGACATTAAACATTAAAGTTAAATCTGATAGTTTCGGAGTTCATACCAAACAAATGTGATCTTAATACCCTTAATACATTTTGTAGCTGCGTATGCCAATGGAGTAGGCTAGTTAAATAGTTTAAGACTATCTATATAATGTATTGTTTGTTTTATATAGTCTCTAACAAATTGTGGTGTGAAATTACACAAGGTAAAATGTGTTTTAGAAGAGCCGTCTGGCCGCCACAGTGCTATTTACTTCCTAAAACTTTAATATAATGCCGCAGTTGCGCTGTTTCCTAGAAAATCTCCACCGCAACCTTGATTTCCGTTTTATGTAGCTTCAAAACTGTTCTCCACGAAATGTATTTGAATTATTAACTGGTATCTACAGGAGTCAGTGTATTAATATACAATTTTCTTTGTCAACGCGGTTATTCCGAAAGTTTTGGACAATCAAGTCATTTTGCTAGTAACAGCCTAACCACGTACGATGCAGGATAGCAACCCCGTTATTGTCGATCGGTTTCGTGACAAATAAGTAATCATTGCGTTTTGGTTACCTGCGGCATTCAAGCGCTGCACGTATTTGTATGTCGGAGTGGTTTACTAAAGATCATTTGAAATATTATTGTTATTCCACTAAAGGAATACATTTTTTAATTGATAGATAAATTAGAGAGTTGGAAGATTAAAATAACAGTTGATTTCAACAATGACGAGCGTACCACTTGGATTTAATCAAAATATATTTTTTCTGTTCAGGAATTGTTTTTATAGCGCCAACTGAAATACAGGAATACTTGAAGTGTCTAGTCTGTGTCTTTGTCGGTTACATTTTATGAGATACACTCTGGTGACGGACATCGTCTATCTGATCTGTCCTAATGGACAGCGGAATCTCAGTAATATCTAGTGTCCCGTTTTTACACTTTAAATACGGAATCTTAAAAACCGGCCAAGTGCGAGTTGGACTCGCCCATGAAGGGTTTCGTAGCAGCAAGTAACATGATATAGAAGTTCTTATAGTTCGTTGTAACTTTGATTGATGTTTGAAAATTGCGGTTTATGACGTATTTTTTTTTTTTTTTTTAACGTGAGGGAAAATCCTCGTAGGATGCTATGCCGGACTCTTACCGACTAAAAAACCTCACGTAACGCCCAACAGCCTATGGTTGAGAGCCCCGGGTAAGCCCTCAGGAAGGATGTCCCGTGACTCCCAACAGACCTACGGCCGCCAATGCGGCCTCGCCCAGGAGGTGGTTCGGGTGCAATCCCGCGTCTATGGGGGGTTTCGGGTGTGACCCCGCTTCTAAGGGGGGGCGTGCGTGAGTGCTCACGTCACGCTGCCGTCATGGGCCTGCTTCTGTAAGGACGGTGAGCGGTCCTCTCACCGTCCTCAGACCCCCGGTCATGGAGGCCGATAGTCCTCGGCGAAGACACGTCGGCGGCGCCCAGGGCGCCGACTGCGGAACTCGGGTGGGAGAGTTCTCTCCCGCACCCGGCCCGCCGCCTCCTTCGCGAGCATGACCTGCTCGCAGAAAGAGGCGGCGCAGTCCCACTTACTCCCGCTGGAGAGCATGGCTCGCACCATGACCTCAAGCGAGAGAGTGTCCACGCCCAGACCACCACGCCCAGACCGTTTATGACGTATTAAAAAAAAAAAAAAAAAAAAAAAAACTACCAGCTCTATCTCGTTCAAACCAATTTTCATTGGTAGTTTTTGTGGCAATGTACATCATTTTTTTTGGATTTATCATTCTCTTAGTTTAGAAGTTAGAGGGGGGGGGGGGGGACACATTTTTTCACTTTAGAAGTGTCTCTTGCGCAAACTATTCACTTTAGAAAAAAATGAGTTTAGGAACCTCAATAGCATTTTTGAAGACCTATCTATAGATACCCCACACGTATGGATTTGATGAAAATAAAAATTTTGAATTTCAGATCTGAGTATGGGGACCCTCAAAATTTACTACTTTTTTTCTAGTTTTATATAAGAATCCTAATGCGGTTTACAGAATACACCTAGTTACCAAGTTTCAACAGCATAAGCCTTATAGTTTCGAAGAAAAGTGGCTGTGACACACGGGCGGACAGACAGACAGACAGACAGACATGACGAATCTATAAGGGTTCCGTTTTTGACATTTGGCTACGAAACCCTAAAAATGGAATCACATTGCATCAATTTGTAGGTTTTTTTTATTTTACTATTAGAATATTATTAATGCAACTCAAACCGAAGAAGCGTTTAATGTCAAAAATTCTAAATTCAAACACATTTGGAACATAATTCCTAACTGCAGTTGTTCAACACAGTACGAGTACCTGTACGTCTATTGGTAGGTACCACGTACGACGGAACGTAATTCAGTAAACTTTTCACGAGAAAACTTCGTGGACATTCATCTAAAACTTTGGCAGGCACCTGAAGTCGCGTGACTTGGGGCAGGGTTTGACTGTGGAAACAAGCTGTCGGCCAAACCTACCCGGTTTCGTTACAGTACAGTATTATGTTACCGTTTAGTTAAGTAATTTTCTTTGACGGAAAACAAACTGGAGTTTTAATAAGTTAATATAGGGAGTAAAATTCTGACCATTTAGTTTTAAGCGAGCGAGTTAACAGACGATTTCTAAGCAAGGTACTTGTGGGGTTGGTTGCATTCGTCATTCAAAATTCACCAGAGATCAGGACAGACCTTGATACGTCATTACTTTGTCGGAAACAATGTCACTATTTTCAGAACTTCTAAAAGATAACTGTAATAAAGATTAAACTGGTTTCAAAAATTTTCTGCGGCCAGTGTCTAGTATAATAAAATAAAAACTCCCATCATTTTTAGAGGCAACCATTAAATCATAATTAGCTTGGCTTAGCTCGCACAATGCAAATTTTTCCTTGCTAAATAATTTCAACAACATTTTGGTTATAATTTTAGTCTATTGTGACAACAAATATTAATTTCTCGTTGTGTGCACATTTTTGTGATTCTTTCTCTTTTTAACCGATTTCAAAAGAGGGGGAGGTTCTCAAATTTGACTGTATGTATTCAATAATTAGATTTTTTTGGTTATAAAACCGTACGTTAGTTAGTAATTAAGTTCATGAACTAGTTGCTGTTTGTAGCAGCAAATTTGCAAACTTGCTGTAGTTAAAGTCCAAAAGATGAGTTGGGAGTCCTGGGACATCCTTCCGAGGGCTTATTCGGGGCTCCCAACCATAGGCTGTGGGACGTTACGTGAGGCTTTTTAGTCGGTAGGAGTCCGGAATTGCATCCTTGAGGATATTCCCTATCGTTAAAAAAAAGTCCAAAAGCTGACCATTTTCCATACTTATCTACCTTCCTTTTCACACCCCCAAAATAGCTTCTGATATAATACACGCTACAAGCAAGTTATACCCGTAGTAATTGAACTAAATATTATTGAAGTAGGTACGTGAGAACCGTAAAGGCTACTGACCTTCAAAAAGTCAGACATTCACAGCAAGTATTGTTAACAAATTATATATAATATCAATATACAGGTATACATCGTAGGCTGTAGCGAATTTGAAGCAAACAGATCGGTCAGTAGGCCTAATTTCATTGCAGACAGTGAGGTCAGTTGCAAACCTATTTATAAACCTTTTCATTTAATATCTCATCTTATTCAACAAAGGGGTAGGCAGAGGCATTCTACTAGCTAGGAATTCGGAGTGTGGAGATTATTATCGAGGCCTGACAACTGTATTTTGGTGACTCATGACAAGTAATTATTGTCTATGTAAACTTGGCATCGCACTTTTTTTTATTTTTAACGTGATGATAATTCTACATGGATGCTATGCCGGACTCTTACCGACTTAAAACTACACGTTCCCTACCTTATGCCTACGGTTAAGCCCGGGTAAGCACTCGGAAGGATGACCACAGGATTCTTAACGGAGTTAGCACCGCACTACATTATATTAATATGTAAATTTTATCATGTGAGCTTTGATCCCTGTCCGCATCCAAACCTTCGCTTCGAAATCCATTTAATATAATAAAATAATGCCGCAGATATTTCCAGCTAGCGGTAAAATAATATCCTCCAGAGAATAACCGCGATATATTTTATTTTAAGGTCAAGAAAACCCTCCACAAAGGCCCATTAAATCACAATTAGAAGTAATGCCGCTAGATGCGTGAAAGGCGAGCGAACGCTTAGCGGACGTGACCCTTAGCCTTTGCGGGACTTACGGGGATTCTTTTAATACTTATTTTAACGCCTCAAATTGCAACTTGTTGACCTATAATAACACTGTATTTCTAAGTTTTCGGTTTTGTTATAGAACAATAGCTTTTTAGGGTTCCGTACCCGGGGGGGTAAAATGGGACCCTATATTTACTGAGTCTCCGTAGTCCGTCGGCATGTTTGTTATCAGGCTGTATCTCAAGAACGGTGATAGCTAGAGAACTGAAACTTTCACAGATTTTGTATTTCTGTTGCCACTATAACAGCAAATACTATGATAAAAAAACGGGAATAATTAAGGTGGATCGCATATAACTAACGTTATTTATTTGCCGTTTTTCGAATGTGATCCTCCATGCGCGAATTCGATTCGCACATGGAAGGAGTTTCTAACAATCCTATGATGCCTTGTGCCAAGTATGTTCACTAAGTTACTGCAAATATCGATTACTTTATTCATTTATAGTCCTTGGTGGGTGACCATCCATGTGACCACTTTGTGACATTTATTTGAGCGTATCCGTGCTTCGAAAGGCACGATAAGCCGTTGGTCCCGGTTGCCAGTAAACTGGCAGCCGTTAAGCTAGGTTGAAGGCCTTCTAGGCGGCTAGAAAAATTTCAACAGCAGGCAGGCGCCTGTCCATCTCAACGCGGCAATACGGCTCACCACCTGTTACGTGGGACACATTTTAAAAAGGTGAAATGTGGGCATATAATACGCCTCTGCCTACACGTTCGGGGATAAAGACGTGACCATATGTATGTATGTATGTTTATATTCACTCAATTGTAGATGAAATCACAAAAGACTTACTTATATTCCTGGAATTCTTTTCCATTTTTCATCTAAATCAGTTTATTTCTTTTGGCTGTGATAAAGTGCCTAACTGATAAGCTACTTTTTCATTTAAATATTAGATGATCATAATAAAAATCCATTTTAACACTCGTATCCTCATGTTTCGAGCGAACCGGATACAACAATACCTTCTCAAGAAAAGAAATATCTCATTAAAGATTTAAATATAACACAATAAAGAAAAATAATGATTGATTCTGCTATTCACTCTCTAATGAGGCAACGTGGAGCAAAATTAAATTTCCGGTACTCAGGGGTCCTTTTGTTCTTTACAATCTCATTAAATCTGAAAACCCTACAAATACCGACCAATTCACCGCAAAAATCTTATTATCCCTCAATACTTGAGATTGAGGCTGGTATCTAATTGAGGAGGAAAAGGACACAGCTTAACGCAATTAACGAACCACATTGACTTAATACAGCGCTCAAAGTAAGGGTGCAAGCATGAGGTTTTCTACTAATCATCTAAATCGGATGTTCTGAGCATTGGGAAAAATACAGGGTATAAAATTACCTTAGTCCTACATACATGCAAACAAACAAATTATTGTAGCCACGCCTATATCCCTGAAGGTTTAGGCAGTCACAGACAGTCCACATTTCACACCTTTTAGTTTTTGGCCCTACTAGGTGGCGACCTCATTCTCAGCAGAACTACGAGTGCTTTTCGGGAAGGTAAGAAAGGAGTTGAATTACTATTCAATAAATCTGTGATAAAACATGAATTAATCACTGCCCTACATTACCGAGAGCATAATATTTTTCAAATCGGTTTAGCGGTTTTGGAGCCTATTCGATGCAAACAAACTAACAATAAAATGTTTCATTGTAGAATATTAATAATTATTTAATTTTATAATATTATATAAAAGTATATAATGGTGATAACTCAATGATATCATTCAATCATGTATTGTGTAAATATTGCAATGAGCTTTAACGTAAAAAATATGTACCTACCTATGATATTAGTCAGAAGCACGTATATCACAGCAACAACAGGTGTACGAAGGCATCCGCTTTTACTCACTTTACTTTTTTGACCCCTAGTAGACCCCTTTTAAGTAACACGACTTTTGACTTTATGAGTCACTTTAGCTTTAAAGTGAAAATTTAGAGTGAGTGTAGAGATTTAAGCTACCTAAATATTATGGTATAATTTTAGGGAGAAATCAGTGCATTTTGTCATGATTCAGAGAGTAATGGATGTATATGTATAAGTATTCGAATATCCTTTGTTAATTATAAATAAGAAGTAAGTACCTTTTATTTTGCCACTACTGTGTGGGATGGGTAAGAAGTTTATACAAATATTTAAATAGGTATGTTCCAACAGTTATAGATGTAGACACAGTGTAAGATGGGATAGATTCGATTATATACCTACCATCGACATACTTATTGCAACCAGTTTCGAATGGCAATTAGATGTAATACCTAATGGTTTACAGAGACATAACATTATTTCCATTCAAGCATGTGGTGCGTAATGCTTAACTTTAGTCCATGCATATTCAAATAACGGGGTTATATGAAACAGACACCAACTCCGTCACCGAGCGATGTGTTAGAAATTTAAAAAATGTCCGTGAATATTTTATTATTAATATATAGCCTATTTGAAGACCCTACCCCTAGTTAATATTTGTTCAAATTTTTAATCAATTCCGGACAACGCGAAGCAAACAGACAAACAGACAACCAGACAAACCGACAAACAGACAAAAAATTTTCTAACTATATTTTCGGCTTCGGTAACTTATGTTGAACACCCTGCGAGTATTTTTTTTTTATATTTCCAATGTACAGTTTTGACTTTTCTAACCTTTTTATTATAATCTATTATATAAAAATAAGTCGGGTTTTCCTTCCTGACGCTATAACTCCAGAACGCACGAACCGATTTCCACGGTTTTGCATTCGTTGGATAGGTCTCGGGCTCCGTGAGGTTTATAGCAAAGAAAATTCAGCAAAATTTCACATACAGCGCCATCGCGGGCGAAGCTGCGGGCATCAGCTAGTTATGTATAGATATTATTCTTGGTTCACTCCAGAATTCGTCCTAATACTTTACCGATGAAGTAGAAAAGGTTGTGGCGAAGGACTAGATTAGCAAATCAGTGGCGCTTATGGGGGAATCGGGAGAGGCCATTTTTTACATGTGAAAATCCTGGATGAGCATGGTGGAATAATATCCCAAGATTGAAATCTTAGGATGTAATTCCGAAGGCTAGCCCCTGTTCTCCCATAAGCGCCTCCGATTTGCTAACCCAGTCCTACCGCTCCACCTCTTCTACTTCATCGGTTCATCTAACTGGGGGACTCCCTAACTGCTGGACATAGGTTGGCCTCATCCAAGAGAGGCTTACTATGTCCAGTAGTGAACTGTATATGCTGTTAATATTTTGAACAGCCTTTAGCAATTCACTGGTGAACATAGAAGATTAGTTTGCGCTTATAAAAGCTACAAACAATACATTTTGTCCATCCTACAAACATACATCTTTATATTTTATGTATAACCAAAGATAATAATATAATAGTATTACACAGTATAACTTATAAAGAATTCACACGTTCTTCTTTTTTAACAGGGTATACCTATTCCTTTAATTCCTAAAAACAGAAAGTTTAAAATCATTGAACAGTGATAACAACCCACCCCATTTATGAAAGCTATTTTAAACATTAAATTAAACTCGTGGAAGATTTCATCATTGAGAATTCATCAAAACAAAATATGATTTCTCCAAGAACCCAGACAAAATACCTTTAAAGACATTCAAAAGAAGTCTTTATTCAAAATTCCAACAATAAGTACTTTTATTCCACTTAAACTTATTCTATGGATTTAACTCTGGTCAATTAAAACTTGGTCTTAGTTTCCAAGTTACGGCTTTGGTCTCCAGCGAATATAGATCTATATAAAACAATTACGTTTCTGAATTAAAATGCAAATAAAAGTGAATTTGATTACCACCGAACATTATCACCTCAGACTGGCTATCATTTTACTTCGTCCAGCATAGTTTGTATCTGAGTATAAAAACGCGATATATCATAAGACACTATTGAAGTTTAAATCGGATTCATGTCGAGATCAGCAAACTAACATCACCTTGATGATGATGATACAAGATAATAACGCTGAGATCAAATGTATAAAAAAATTATTGGTCTTAACTTGGGCTTATTTCGCCGTTTTTTAATAATACAAGTCTAGGAACTTTCTGATTACCTGTCAAAGTGACATTCCTGACGTGAAAAAATAACCCGAAGCTTTTTTCTTGAGCGCGGTTTCTATGGACAATAGAAGTCGTTAACAAGGAATTTACTCTACCTAAATAATTTCGTAGACAGTTATTTTTTTAACGCAACTGATTACGTTTGCAGAAATCAAAGTGAAAACACATAAATCGCTCCAAAGTAAGCGTTAAGTACCTATAATATCTCGCATCTCGTTAAGCAATAACTTTACAAAGAAGCTAAATATAAGGCATTCATCGACAATGACGTAGCAAGAGCATCGTAAAAGTCTATAGCAGTTTCGAACGTTTAATGGACGCAACTTGGTTGGTTGGAATTGTAATCCAACTTTTACCAGTAGCTACAGCTTGAATTTCTTTGTGGTTTTCATTTCAAAGAACACCACTTTTGTACAAGTACTTGTTTATATCTTACGAAAGTTTTTTATGACTATATCCTACTTATAGTGCCTTTCTTTTTAAAAGGAAATGATAATAGAAGGAGTCTAAGTATCAAACCAACCAATAAAAGGTCTGCGCTCTTGTCGTAGAAACAAGAAAATACAGGTAGGTCTTCAAATATCGTTCACAAGCTTTGTTGGCAAAAACATATTTTTCGAATGAACGCAAAGGACTGACACGGACTAAATAATATCGTAAACTCTTGATTGTTGTCACTTGTTGGAACTTGTAATTTAAACTTTTAAGTAGGTATACAAAGAGACAATCTGATCGAATGAGTCATAATCGTAGCGACGAAACCCCTGAATCTAGCTTGATGAAATTTGGATAATATTATAGGTAAATATTATGTAAGATTACAATAGTAGGTAACAATAAACATAGAAAGTGTAAAATCATAACAATACATAGTTTAAATCACAATACTTCATTTATTGAATACATAAAGGAGTACCTAGGTACTTCAATAAGTTTATGACCTAAGAATATAGACTCTCTATAGAAGAGTTTAACTCTATAATCTAAGTTTATGACATACAATAAAAATTTCCTAATTCAAAGATACAGAAGATTTCTTTCTGTACTAAAACTGAAGCCAGTCTTAAATAAGTTGGGAAGTAGGTTGTAATGTATTCATTCCAATCTCATCCTAAATCCTTTTTGTTATTTTCTGTCCCCAATCTAGACGTCTTTGCAAGAAGCAAACCTCCAAAAATGCAATCACGCAAATTGAAAATTAATGGACCGCGAAATCCAATTCTGCATTAAAGCTTTCTGGTAGGTAAGTAGGTATTCGCCCTGTTCCCCGCTGAGTATCACATTTATGATTTTTGAGACAAAAGGAAGCAAAGTTTTTTGTGATTTACTTACTTAGGAGAGGAGGAAAAATACGGAAAGTATTATCCTTTTTGTTTTAATACGCTACGGACGTATTTATGTAAGTACATTATAAAATACAAGTGGTTTGTATGTAATTAGACCTCGCAAACATTTCAATCACTTACATAGATAGGTACTGTCTTTCTCACACAGGAGCTTACGATGGGGTGGGTATGTCGAAATGACTGAAGCCACACGATAACCTTTCATAGGTCAGCTGAACGGATCCTGATATTAATTTCTTCCAAAATCGAAGTCTACTATAAAGTAATCGTACCGTAGCTTAGTTTGTAGTTATTTTTGATACCTAAATACGCCGTCACGTGCTAAAATCCATTTAACAGAAGTATCTTTTGTGTTCTTATGTAAGACTAGTAGAATCTGGTTAGGTCTTACTAGCTTTCTCTGAATATACACATACACGTTGACGTTTATTTTAAGGACTTACCCCCAAAACGCCTTTGCCTACCCTTCGATGATCCCTACTAATATTATAAATGCGAAAGTAACTCTGTATGTATGTCTGTTACGCTTTTACACCTAAACGGCTGGAGCAATTGAGATGAAATTTGGTAGGTATAGGTATAGTTCAAGGCCCTGGGAAGAACATAGGCTACTTTTTAACCCACTACGCAAAAGGAGGATTATGATTTTACGCGATAACAACTTCTACGCGGTCGAAGCCGCAGGGAACAGCTAGTGTACTAATTAAATTATTTCAAAAATTATTATTCAGTTAACATTTTGTAAGTGGGAGAACTTATGAAGGATTATAGGCGTTTCACGGGCCATCAAAATAAATTGAACGTGACTTTGTGCGCTATGCCATTCCGCCACTTTGCACAATAAAATACAGATTTTAATGTTTGTCGTGTTACTGTACACGAACGCTAAAGTAAATTTAGATTTTTATTGAGTTTAAAAGTGGCAGGAATTATTTTATCTGAAAATACGAAAGCGTTTTATGTTCAGTTCTAAAACTTTATTTTGAGTACATAGTCACGAGTACTCGGATACAGATTTATTTTGAAAGAATTTGTACCACTTTGTGTTTTTGGTCTTTATAATATAAGCCTGTTGCCTTGTTGAATTAAATTGACACAACACTTTGTGACATTTCATTTCAACCCTTTTGAGCGAAATACCTAAATTGCACGATGCCACTGCTGCATAGCTACCTAAACGATAAATACCTGAAACTCGAAGTACCTAAATTGCACGATACCTAAATACTTAATTTGCCTACAATGTAATTTGACAACAATGTTTAATGCCTAAGAATGGAAATGCCTAAAATGAAGATTGCCAGCACAATATAAGGTAAGGGGCATTCATGTACGGTCGGCCAAATTTGTTTGCCACTTATACTTTCTTTCTTACCCAACATGGCACAACATCTAACGCTCCCATCTTTGGACTAACCATAGAATAAGATGCTTTGCGCGTGGATCGTATAAAGTACAGTGAGTTGGTAGGAATAGGATAATTTCAATTACAGAAAAAAATGTTTCTAAAATACTTCGTATCAAATCGCTAGTTCTACATAAAGCCTCTAAATCTAATTCAACTTTAGAATAAATTAAATTCGTGTTTGGTTGCCATGTTTACTGTACCGTGTGAGTAGGAACGAAAACAATTAGAATACCGCAAGGCTCTGCCACTTTTACAGTGACCTCCGTACGTGGACTGAATCCAAACCACAGGGCATTAAAGCTGCAATAGGCATATTGCACCAGTTGCTAAATTTACAAACTTGACAACCTCTGGCTGTTTGTTCGTGCCAAACAATAGTGTACGTGTTTATTTATTAAATAAACATACGGTCGTAATTCATACATGCATTATGTAGCTTACTGAAATTGGTATACCTTGAGTAGCTGTCGTGAGTAGCTGCTGTAGTAGGTAGTAACAATGCTTAGAAGTACACTTCCCTCTTAGTCTTAATAGGATACTAGCGGACGTCACGCAGTTTCACCCGCGTAGCTCCCGTTCCCGTGGGAGTACGGGAATAAAATAAAACCTATGTTACCCAGGGATAGTGTAACTTCCCACGATGAAAAAAAATTCTCATTGGTTCAGTCATTTTGGAGCCTATTCGATGCAAACAAATAAACAATCAAATCTTTACACTATATAATAGTAGTATAGTAAAGATTATTATAGATGAAGTCCAAAAGCAGTTTATTAAATTAATATCTGTTTACCTGTTTGAATAACCGGATACAAATTATAACTTGGTATTGATCCGTAGGGAAAATGGCAGGGCCGGTTGAAGGAACCCAATGTGGTCAAAAAACATTCCTGAACTTGGCTTTTGAAAAGTAACTGCATCTCACATCCGGCTCTATTCAAACTCATAAAATCTACCTGCTCTCTATGACGTCTTTTTCACAAAATAAATGTTACCGTTACAACTTAAATATGTCCAAATATATGACTCATGTTTATACTTCCATCATTCGACATAGTTTTGTCAGGTGCAAATAAAATATACGTAAATATTCAGGAGTAATGCCTCGGGTTCAAGCTATATTGAAAGTAAAGTAAACAAGTTGAGCTTACGTCTCGGCTTTTTACATATTTAGTAGACGGGATGATAATATTAATATTGAATGATGACAAAGTATACGAACATTGGTACCGAATAAAGATGTGTTCAGTATTGACTTTCATGTATGCTTTTCTAAAAAAAATGTGTTTCGAGCGTAGTCTATCCATGGTGTGTATATAAAAATGCAAGCCATATAAACAGCGCCATCGCTAGGCTACGAACACACAAGAAATGTGTACAACTGTACAGGTTTAAATATGAAGTTTTGGTTTATGTAGAAATATTTATTTGAAAGTTTAATTTATTCCAATCGATTCATTTACGTTTCTTCAGCAAATTTGTATCCTTTCCTCCTCCATACATATTCCCTGGAATCAAGTATTGCTGATCACAGAAAAGTCTATTAATTCAATATACACAGGCAATCAGATTCATAAAACAAAAGATTCTCGAGTTATTAGTTTGTTAGGTCAACTATATTAGATTGAAAATGACTGGTTGTTTGTTACTCTCTTTCACGCTCTAACGACTGAAAATTACTGCAGGAATAGATCATAGTCTGGAATAACATACAATAAATATTTTTATCCAGGAAATAAGTTCCCATAAAAGGCGGGAATGGTAACCAAATTCCCACGAGGAGTCTATGGCTATTTAGTCTTAAATAATTATTCAGTTAAGATTAAAGCAAACATTATAAAGGTGCTTACTTCTAATGCATACCAGTTTAATCAAGTATGTTAACAAATGGCGGCGTTGCGCGTCCCCAAAGTTATTACTAACATTACATAGCCATGACCGTAACCAGAATGTAAATATTATAGCGTCAACAAGGTATTGTATGTGCTTTACATAGCCCAGTCTTGAATAACTGACATGAAAGTTAAAATATTTGTCATAGGCTTACAAAGTGAGACGAGAACTTTGAAGGGTGTATAAAATTTGCAACTTTTGTCTTGTGTTGTACCATTACTTTATTGCTTAGGATAGACAGGTAGGTATTTTCAAGACTACGCTTAAGATTGAATACTGACCTGAACTCATAAATAAAGGTCGTTAATTGTTTATGATATTGATATCGCAGTGATGGTTAACGAGGCGAACAGTCACAACTCTGATTTAATGTAGCAAACGAGATGGAAAATGAACCACCTCATCTGTATTACATTATTTCCTAAATCTGGAAATTAATTTCGGGTAAATGATGTATTTCTGATTCATTGGCATAGATAATGATCATTTTAAATTCGCATTTCCTTGTCTTAAGAAGAATGATTTCAATCCAGGTTTTAATGTGTGTGATATTGGTTGACTTGAAGATCTTTAATATTATGTTTATGTAAACTAAAAATAATTATAAAGAATAAAACGCAATTTTCAAGAAAAAACTAAGAATATAAATGTCGTTGAAGTCAACATTTCATCGGAGGCCTAGCATTATTCATAGCACAGTAACTAATTTTTTATGAACAAGTCACGGATGAAACACAGAAACATAACATTATATATTACGCTTCCAAAAATATAATACGCGGAATCTGCAGTACTTACTTTTAGCACCATCTGACACGTTACTGCGAAACTTTGGTAGCGCGAATTTTTATGAGTGTCGCCTCCAGACGATACACAAGGGACCCAGTGGCTTTTGAAACGACTGGTAGTCAAAGAGAAATGGAGATTTTCCAGTTACAAATGTGGAAGCAGTAGGTTGAGGCTGTATTTCTTCGCGGATTACTGTCTCGAGAGCACAGTTGGAACGCACGTGACGGAATTTTTATTATCAGCTATTCCCAGAGGTATAGTTTCACGACAGCGATACGTTCCAATCATTATTTGAACTTTATTTGAACTTTCTATATCAACAACATACTGCCTTATTCACGCTATAATATAAAATATATGTAAATTCTGGTAGTCCTCAGAAGGAACTATACATCTTTCTTATTAACTAGGTAGTAGACCTACCTTGACACTTATTTAGTTACTAAATACGAATGTATAATAAAAACTTCTAATAGTTCTACATCAGTTAGATTAGTACGTCCAAAATTTGCAAGCTGCTAAACATCTTTTTCATTATTATAAATGCAATATTTTGTACGTATTCATACGTGAATGTTGGATACTCTTTAAAACTCTAACAGCAAAACGATCTGGTTTAGAATTGGTTTAAATTGATAGTCTGTGATGACATACTACCTACTTTTTATCACCCGAATAAGTTTCCATGAGGTACGGGAGAGTAGGAATCTATTCCGTTTATCCCAATCCACGGTTCGACATTAGGCCTCTCGCATTTTTTGCCACAATAATGTAAATAATTATTCCATTAGACTGCAGATACCTACCTAATTCTTCTAATATAATGACACAAATCAGTAATTAACTTACAAACTAATGATTGCAATCGATCCGATGACCGATTGAGCCAGGGAGTCCTAGAGTAGAGACCGCAAGGCAGTACGCGTAAGGTAAGGCGCCCATCCAGTAGTAGAACCGACGACCCATAAAGGTTGCAGGCAGGGACAGGATGCGGAAAGTGCAGCCCGGTGTATTTTGGCGTAAATTGGGAGAGGCCTACGTCCAGCAGTAGACTGCCATATGTTGATTTGATAAATGAATCAGATCGTACCTAATTTATAATCAGATTTTGTTGGAACGTTAGATCGCTATTTTATTTTGACTGCCTCGTTGGTCTAGTATACTTTGTTCGGTAACTCCAACAATACAAGCAGAATACTAGCCTGCTACGGAATCAAATGACACGGTGTGTCTGTAAGTGTTTTTTTACTTACTTAATTAAGCATGAAAAAGGAAACAAGCTATTGAGCTACCTTGCTTAAAGGTATTTTATAGGTACTGTCCATTGGCTCTTTTTTTATTTTTTAGTAAGTGCTTTCAACAACTTTATCTCTGTTTTTAAGCGTGTATCTGCATTAGCTACACAAATTCAGCTGTGAAGGCTCTTTATGGCAGCAATGTAATAGACTACGATAGTACTTTTGCTGGCGCAATGAACATTTGGCTCTGTACCAATAACATTACCAAAAATTTTAATAATCCCTGTGTTCATTGTGGTGTAAAATGAAAAATATAAATATTGTGACATAGCGCAGCTGCTATTAATCCGTTCAGAATATTGGATACTAATTATAAAAAATTGGCGAACGATATAGGAACTCGGTGAAATTTTTGATATTGTAGTTAAAATAATCCAGCGATAAAATACTACAAAAAAATTTGATGAACCATTTGAGAATAATCACTTAGTACCGACAGGATTAATATAAATACTTAGTAATTTTGTAGCTAGAGGTTCAATCTTACTATCTATCTAGTTTATGCTTAGCACATTCTTAAACATTCGCTGGCCTTTTATTGCTTAACACTTGATTTTTAGGTTTGAGACGATTATTTTCAACAGTCTGATCGCCAATAAATTAATGAAACTGTCAGTTGTAAACACAATAATACCAATCAACAAGTTAGTTTGCTAACGTAAAACCTCAAAATACTTACAGTGGGTCATCCATGTTGATGGTAATTAAATCTGTAAGGACTTGAAAACTGTACTGTTTCTACCACTTAGCTCATAAATAAGCACAAGGCCCACGTGATGATAGTGGTCATCTTATCCTCTGGACATTTGAAATGCGAAAGTTGCTACACTGGCTCTGAATATGATGATGGCATTTTAAAAAAATCATCTATGTTTTTGAACGAACTCTCTAAAGCTACAAAACATGTACAAAATTCCACTGAGTCGTAAACGGTAACTAAACTTTGCATTCTTAAATTTAAAAAAAAAAAAACTTTATTTTAATAAAATTCAAACAACTGCGGTGGCATTCTCATGAGAATCAAATTGGATTTAATGAATCTCACTTACTAATACTATACTCACTTATAATGATTCTCACTTACAAGTGAGAATCATTATAAAGCAAGTTTTATATCTTTTTCGATATTTCTAGAGGGTTATGATTTTCGTATACCTATTATCTGGGGCACCTTTATACAGATCACAATGATAGCAGTGATGATAATAAGCAATACCTTACAGTTGGTCACATTTGGTAATGTAACCGCGTGCCACGCTATGGTCCTGGGTTCGATTCCCCGGTTGATCCAAATATTTTTGTAAACCAACAAATGTTTGTTTGTTTTGGAATTTGGGTGTTTTCTATGTAAAATAATATATGTATGTATTTAGAAATATGTAACTATCTCTATCAGTCGTCTAGATCTGTAGGATCAGTGGCACAAGTTTTTATTAGCTTAATTTGGACTAGATTCTGAGGATGACGTGTTAGAATGTCCACAAACATTAATATTTATTGCTCCGTCTGTTTATACATAATTATATTCACATAGATTCTTCATAAGTCTTCTAAGCAATAATTTTATCTGTATCATAGAGATAGCTGGAACGCAGTACCAATAATAGAAGCGCTCGTGGCCCCGCGGACTCAGAGTTCTGTAAACGATCACTGCAGTAAGCAACTTTCACTATGGCCGATCCATGGATGGGTGACCATCCATGTGATCACTTTGTGATATTTATTTGAGCGTTTCCGTGCTTCGGAAGGCACGTTAAGCCGTTGGTCCCGGTTGCCAGTAAAATGGCAGTCGTTAAGCCAAGTTGAAGGCTTTATTTCAACAGCAGGCAGTCACAACCTGCGCCTGTCCATTTAAACACGGCAATACGGCTCACAAAGTATTACGTGGGACAAATTATAAAAAGGTAAAATGTGGGTATATAATATGCCTCTGCCTACCCCTTCGGGGATAAAGGCGTGATGATGAACCTGAACCAGTACCAATAATGCATTCGGCATGAAATTGACTCGGCGTTAGTCAAAATATAAGCCAAGAAGGTTACTTTTCGGTACTTATGTTCGGCAGTTGGCAAAGTAATTTTTACTTATGCTTCAATACCACCACAGATTTAGACAAGTGTACGTATAGTATTATGTATCTACTAGAGTATTCATTTCTTATTCATTCATACTTACAAACTTTCTCATTCATAAAAATAGTAAGGATGTGTGTGTGCATGAAAATATTTAAAGGTGTTCAGCTAGTGGTAAATAATATTTTTTTAAATTTAAAAACTTACAGTCGTGTTTGTGTGTGTGTTTACATTTAACCTTTATTACAATACATGTATAATAGCCTAGTAAGACATTTTATAGAAAACTATTCAGATAAAACACGACAAACTAAAGAACACGAGCCCGGAAAATGTTCAAACTCATTCTCTGAAAACCTGAATATACTCCTAAGTTTATTTTCAGTTTACGCCAAACTCTCGTTAACTGAGTTCTCACAACTTCTAGTTTCGTTAGCCCTGTCATTTTAGAATCAAAACTCATTTTACAGTAAATACCCACCGCCTCTGTAATCACTCGCACTCGTTAATTAGTACTTTAGCGAGAGTGAATTTATGTTTATATAACAGCGAAACGGTTGGAATAGCAAGATGAGAAACAAGAACTGTGTTTGTAATTAACATAGTAATTATAGGCGTCTAATTGCTTTAATGTTCATGTCTTGAGTATCAAACGGGCGTGACAAGACTGAAGAGTGGCAGGCTTCGACTGCGCCGTATAATAGCTATGACATTTAATTAAAGAGATACTGTAGCATCAATGCGTTGACGGGAACGTGACTGCGCCTAACTCCTAAATTATTAATTAATATTTATGACAAGCGATAAATATAACATCGTAAACGTAATCCTGATACCGGATGGTTTGCAAATAAATTTTCAATGGATTCAATAATTAAGAGGCTTGTCTATTTATTTACAATCCTTAATTAATGCTCAATTTCAGCTAAGCGACGAATGAATTCACGCTAATTATAGTCTGTAGGTTTATTATGACATAAATAAATACATACTGTAATGAAAGAAATAGATAGAATGATTTATCAATAACGGGATCACATGATTTTCAAGACCAAAACCGCCATTTTGCTCGCGAGTAGAGCCACATGAACATGTTATTGTAGCATAAACAATTCAGCATATTGTTTTCGTTGAGAGAGAATAGACTTGAATCTTGAAGCTCTGAACTTTATCTGTGATTCCTTAGAAAACTTTTTTGGGAAGCATCACAATTTAGTCCTCGAAATCTCATAAATAAACATTTAGTAACAAAAATAGTTTCTAGAAACAGTTCAAGATATTCTCAGTTTTTCTCTCACGAATTTCAACCTATTTTCTTATTCAACTTTTGTTCAGAAATTCAAAGTTCAATTTATATTGGTTCAATCAAAGTACTGACAGTGGTTTCTGTCCTTTCTAATAGTCACTGCATTTAGCAAAAGATTTGCATTCCATCTTTACTTTGTTCGACTGAACGTCAACTTTTAAAAGTGGGGAAGTTTTCAAATGGATGCCACGAGCTTACTAATGGATGTTTTAGAGTTATATTAGTTATAAGTTTATTGGCTGAATAAAAGGGGTAAAATTATGGTTAGGTGCGGTCATTTAGGTTTCTTTTATTTGAAGAAAATGTATTTTTAATTGGTCAAAATGACATGACCTGTTTTGTAGTAAGCGATTGCTAAGTCCGGATATTGGATCTTATTTGAACTGATAGGTGTAATATTTTATTTTAAATTGAAAAAAGACAACTTGGCCCAGACGGGACTTGAACCCGCAACCTTTGCCTAATCCAGGTCAATGCTCTAACTGATACAAGTTGAAATTCTTCACCTTATTGTAACCGCCATTTAAGAGTACCTATGGTGATAGGTGTAATTTTACATCATACAAAATCATGATTGTGTGCGATATTTAAAAGGGCCACTACAACAGTTATAACTACTATTTTAATTTCACACATCAAGCAATCAATCAAATCATCAGTTCATTGCAGGACATAGGCCTCAGAATCACCCGCTGAGTTTCTTGCTAGTATTTCTCAGGTGGGTAGCGTTGTGAACTGGTGGTAATTCTTTGGTATACATTCGGAACGTTTTACAAGGCGCATCTTTATTATGCCTAATTGAAAAAAAAAAAATATTTTTGTTTTTGTTTCGTCCCAAATTTACATAGCGTAGTGGCTCTACCACTACGCTATGTAAATTTGGGACGAATCATGTCGATCGAATGTGACGAGAGCGAGACGCTGCGCTGAGGTTCCCCAGGTCGGACTAAATATTTGGGGATTTGTTTCGGAGGTTGGGTGTTTTCTATATAAGCAATATTTATTTTTTGCTAATGTATATGTTATACAGATCCAATATTAGCTTAATTTGGGCTATAGAGTGACATGAAAATTATGTCCCACAATTCTTTATTACCGGTGTCAAACTAATTTTCATTTTTGGCTATCCCTTATATACAGGCACATGGATTGCACTGCATTTTTAACGTGTTTTATGATAGTCAATTGCCGTAGAGATATTATAAGAATATTCGAACCAGAGGGCGGCTATCGTTGTCACTACGCGCTCGTACTGACACTGGTTCGCTCACAGGCATTGAAAACTCCACAGAATGCTAGGCAAATAGAATGTGGCTTACGTACAAAATGTAACAAAATATCACAATTGAGATGAAAATGACATTTGAAATGGATATACCTAAATGGTAAAGAAAATTTATTATTATACAAACTAAATAATATTTATGCTCAAGAGTCTATAGCCCATTAATAAATACTAGCGTTCTACAGAAAAGAAATAATCTACAAAAAGATTTTAAAAATATTGTCCTTGTATATTCAGTTGTAAATTTCTTTTACAGCTACATATCGACGGTTAAAAGGATATAGAGCCTAGGTGAGTTATGAATGCCATCGTACTTATAATTTTCCGCACTTTCGAATGCACCTACTCTCATTATCACATTTTATGAGATTTTAACTACCACTTAAGGGAAAAGAACCAACTTCTCTATAGGTAAACACTCATGAAAGACCATCGAATGTTATAAAGAAATCATTTCATGTTCTTCGAATTCTTGCTTCTAGAACAAGTTCCACTATGACAATATGCCCAATAAACTGCTCTCCTGAGCATTATATTTTCTGTCGCATAGATTTTGTGATCATAGTCCATTTAGTTATGTGACATTACCTTAGTTGCTATAATTTCAGTCGCACAAATTTACAAAGTTTGAAAAACATGTACAATATGTATTTAAAATAATGTCGCCATATTGCGAGTGTACAAAAAGCCGTACAGTTTGACGCGTGACAGGCGCTCAAAACGCTTTTAATGGTAGGTATATTATAATAACATTTATTTTCCATCAGTCAATCTCAATGCTGAGTTGAGCTTCGTTATATTTCAAACAATGTAATGATAAAAGGATTTGATTCGCCAAATAGATAATGCCTGCGGTTTCGCCCGCATGTAGTTCGGATACCGTTCACACTTCGCATGAAAACATATTCCTTTAAAAGTAGCGCAATATGTTATTCCCGACTATTCTATACATATGATCACGCCTTTTATCTCCGAAGGGCTAGGCAGAGGCGTTCCAAATGCCCACATTTCACCTTTTTAGAAATTATCCCATGTAATAGGTGGTGAGCGTATATTACTGCAAGAGTGTAAAAGTAGGCTATAATCTATATTCGTACTAAATTTCAGCCAGACATAGACATCCGAGCATCTTCACAAAATTTGACATTTCTAATATTAGTAGGATTATGCTATTGACGATGAAATAGGCACTTATTTGCAGTTTGCATGTGCTTAAAACTTTTATCAAACCAAGGGTCGGTACTTAATCGAAGTGTCAGCAACAAAGCCCTTGTACTTGACAATAAAAGGGGTACTCTCTTTGTTTTGTTTTACAGTAGGTTAATGACACTGAAAAACTGTAAAATAAATGTAAAATCTATGCACACATTTTATTCAGTATCAAAATACTCGTTTTTATTATTTAATGAAATATTTTCATCATCTGAGGCTTTGGTAGAAAAATAGTTTTTCAGCAAAAAATTGGATACAAATATATCTCGAATTTTTTGCTAATTTACTGTTGATATTGGTGATGACTTGTGAGATACGATATCTATGTAAACAAAGTAAATAAGTGTAAATAAATTCATAACAACAAATTTTCAGTGTTCCCCTCTGGCTGAAACTAAGGTAAAATAAAAGTTCGAGTATTATTCAACTATAATATTATACTCCAGTGGTTGAATTATTCAATTATATCCTACGAGTATAATAGGGTTGCGATGCAGTGGCCAGTTATCATAAATCATCAAAATAGGCAGTTATTTCAGCTACTTTACGTTAACATCAAGATAACAAACAAGTATTAACAGCCCATAAATTTGAGTGAAGAACCACCCCTGTCGAAAATATACTAGAACATCAGAAAACTTATTGTTTCCCTTCCTAACCGAAACCTGAAAACGGTAACAGCCGTATAATTTAAGTTGAAATGAGTTGGCACAGATCCAATTGCTAAAGTAACTATAATTATGTATGTTAATACGTGTGAGGTGGTTCTGATACCGTCTAACGACTTCCTTTGATGAAAACAGTTGCGTTGAAATTTTAGTTCCGTAGTTGGTGCCAAATTGCGTGTGGAGACTTGCAATCTAGCTTCCACCATCGCCCTTTATATTAAGACATTGATTAAATTTGCATACGAATTTGATTGGTTGATAACAGCAGTTGAGACGTTACGATTTATTACTGTACTGATATCAATATCACGCTTGTAAAACCACGATTATTTTGTTGTGTTGTAGTTGTAGAACGCCAACGATTTAATTCAGAGGGATTAAATTAGGAGCATAATTTATTGACTGTTGAACGAGGAGGGGAGGGGAAAAGAAAACCACCATTTCCATCGATCCATCAATCTTAGTACATAACAGTCAAGGCTTGGCTGCCAGGGTTACATACTGACCACTACCTGAGAGGCGGGTGTTAACACTCCCGTTTAGACAGCTGCGTACCGTTGTGGGCTTATTTCTGCTATGGGAAAGGGCAGCCTTCCTTCACTCTCAGGTATGCAATCATGGAGGCTCGTATCACGTGCACTTTGCCCTCTGGAGTTTAGTCAAAATTCTTCTAGACCTAGATATAGAGCCCAGTATTCTCTCAGCAGATGTGACGTAAAAGCTTTTTTTACAAAATATAGTATGAAAACTGTTAAGTCTGATTAATTTAGACGAATAAAAAAAACTAATGTCGTTCTAAATCTTTTATGTTTCGTCGAAAAGAAAAAATAAAGAAGATTAATCTCGAAACCCTTATTAACAAAGCAATTATTACTGGGGCTTAATTTCGAAAACCAACAATGGAAAATAAAAATGGAGTAGAGTGAACTGCGTCCTCTCGTCCTAATGAATGAGGAGTATTTCAGTTTAAATAAAAGACAGAACAATAAAATATCCATTTTTAAAACAGAACGATGAACAAATTACCGGAGCATCCAATTTATAGACAACTAGCTGTCCCGCGCAACTTCGTTTGCGTGATAAATGAAGAACCGCTTGACCGATTTTGTGCAAACTTCACATAAACCATCTACTAAATTATTCGTACAAAGCCTAAACATTTGGTTTGGATAGGTGAGCCCGTTCTTGAGTTATAAAATTACAACGAAAAGTGGCATTGATTTTTATATATATAGATGGGGAAGAACTGTTAACATTGCAATTTTGATTATAAAATGCGAGCGCAGTAATTTTATTTTTTAGTTACATCAAAATAATGACATACTCACTAGTGGACGTCACGCGGTTTCACCCGCGTAGTTCCCGTGAGAATACGAGAATTAAATTTTAGAAGAGCTCGTGGCCCCGCGGACTCAGTCATCTGTAAACGATCACTGCAGTAAGCAACATTTACTAGGGCCGGATATGGATGGGTGACCACCACGTGGACCACTTTGTGACATTTATTTACGAGCGTTTCCGTGCTTCGGAAGGCACGATAAGCCGTTGGTCCCGGTTGTCAGTAAAATGACAGTCATTAAGCCAAGTTGAAGGCCTTACGAGCGGCTTGAAAAATTTCAACTGTGGGTCGTCACAACCTGCGCCCGGGTCGGCAGCGCGTGTGTAGCGCCTCTGGTGTTGCAAACGTCTATAGGCTACGGTTACCAACCTTCCGGTGGGCCGTAAGCTTGTCTGCCACCTAAGTAGTATAAAAAAAAATAAAAATAAATATAGTCTATATTTACCAGGGATAACATTGCTTCCCAACAGTGAAAGAATGTTTCAAATCGGTCCAGTATTTAAAAGCCTATTTGATGCAAACAAACAAACAATAAAATCGTTCCTCTTTATAATAAATTAGTATAGATTAAACTTTAATAAACTGAACTTACTTACAACAGGAGAGGATCAACCTATACAACTATAAATTTCTGACAGTCAAAACAAAACAATGGTCATTTTGGGGTTAAGAAAATCAAGAAGCGGGCAGGTGCGAATCGGACTCGTATATCTGGGGGCTCCCATACAACATTCATGTGATTTTCTGCATTTTCAAGCTTTTTGCGTGGGGCAACTCAAACTTGGTCGGTTTTTTATTGGCTTTAAAACGACCATTTCACTTATTTCAATACGGGTATAGAATGTCAGCTGTCACATTCCGTAACACTGAAACAATTCCAATATTCTCTCTGCATCTGCGTATATAGTACCTACATGAAAGGGAGTTTTTTTCATTAAGTCTCTAAATGGCTCCGAAATATTTCATTTCAATCAAACGATTGGCTTCCATCCAACTGTGTGACTCAACCAATACTGAGAGATTTCTATTATTCACCTATGTTCAAGGTATTGCTATTTTTGAGGCAAAAATACAAATTTATATCTCATAAAGTTGTCCATTACAAAATTTAGTACTGTCAGAAAAAAATCGCGTATTAACTCCTGAGCAGAATTGTTATTTTTTTATTATTAAAACTTTGCACAAAAGATACAAACTAGGAATTAATGCAAGCGTAAACTTACTAGAGATACCTAGCTATATCAATGAAATGATGTATTAAGTTTTAACCATGATGATAATTTTTATCACCGCACCGCTTGCTAAAGACAGAAGTGTAGCGCCTCTGGTGTTGAAAAACGTCCATAGGCTTTAGTGACCATTTTCGATCAAGTTAGCAGTATGTTTGTCTGCCATTTTACCGGTGGTATAAAAAGAGTCTCTAAATTGATTGTGTTCAGAGACTTTACGAGTACAGTGGAGACCCCAATGCCCGACACTAGAAAACACTAGAAAAGTAAATCAGAGGTAGGTAATCAAGCATTTAAAAATGTCCATAAATGTAATAATATAGTAGGTATAAACATTTGTACTAATGTTTTGTTTGACATATCGGCAATCCACATTATTTTGTAAGTTACCGAATTCAGTTATGATTTTAATATTTTGGCTGTGACATTTTCATTTTGACATTTTATTTTCAACATTTAGATTTAGAAAGTTTGATTTTGATTTGACAATTTGATTATGAAATTTTGATTTTGACATTTTTTATTTGTAGCATTTTGATTTAGAACGTTTGATTTCGTCATTTTGATTTTGTTTATCTTTATTGGTCGGTATATTATATATTTATTGGTCGGTAATAAAAAGTGAAACAGATGCAACAAGTAAGGGAAATTATAATAGCAGAGATAATTAGGGCAAATGAAAGAATAACAGACGGATTAGGTATAGCTAATAACTTTAATGAATTCTTCATAACTTCAACAAATGTTACAAATAGCTCAATTCATAACACATGCACTAAAAATAACCAGCTTAAATCCATATTTCTGTCTCCAGTTGCCGAGTCATATGTTTATGGAACCTTAATGTCTCTCACCAATACCGTATCCGAGGGTTATGATGATATTTGCACAGAAATCGTCAAAAGGTATAGCAGGCAATTAACACCCATATTGACTCATTTGGTGAATCTCTCATTGGAAACGGGCACATTTCCTGAAAAACTTAAATACTCTGTTATTAAGCCTCTGCATAAAAAAGGAGATAAAAAGAACATGAACAACTATCGGCCCGTTGCCTTATTGCCCATATTTTCAAAAGTTTTTGAAAAAATAAAGCATGACAAACTCACTTCATTTTTTACTGTCAACAATACTATTGTTGAAAACCAATATGGTTTTCAAAGAAACAAATCGACCAGGGAGGCAGCTTTCTTTTTAATAAATGATGTCCTTCGGAACGTCAATGACAAAATGTACACGACCGTGCTGTTCCTTGATATGTCAAAAGCGTTCGATTTTGTTTCACACAAACAGTTACTAGCTAAGCTTGAACATTATGGCATTAGAGGACCAGCTTTAAAGTGGATAGAAACATACTTAACGGACAGGTACCAATGTGTCGATGTAACACAACTCAACTCAAGGAACTGTGCAGAAACAAAGAGGTCAAAATACATTAAAAACAAATTTGGGGTTCCTCAGGGCAGTGTGCTGGTTCCGCTGCTCTTTCTGGTTTACGTCAATGACCTACCTTTCAGTACACCTTATAAAACTATATTGTTTGCTGACGACGTATCTGTAATAGTTACTACAAGAAAAAATCTGACATCTATTACTCAACACGAAATTGACATAAACAATACTTTGACATCAATAATTGACTGGATGAATAATAATAATTTACAAATAAATTTTTCAAAGACACACATAATTAATTTTAATAACCTAATTACTCATAAAATTGGTGTAACATTTAACGGACAAAATCTATTACTGGTTAATCATACTGTATTTCTTGGTATCAATATTAATAGTAAACTTAACTGGAAAGAACACATTGATAGAGTCGCCAACAAAATTAATGGATTTTCATTTGCGTTGTATAAACTGTCAAGAGTATCTAACCTGGGAACGGCACGCATAGCTTACTCTGCATATGTAGAATCCGTGCTAAGGTATGGATTGCTTATATGGGGTAATGGAACCGATATAGATAAGGTATTTGTTGCACAAAAGCGGTGCATAAGATCTTTATGTAACATTGCTCCAGATGTGTCAAAATCAGAATCAGAATCAGAATCAGAATTGAATTTATTTGCCTACTTGTGTGTTACAAAGTGTCTCTGTAGCCGGTGGGCTGTGCAGAGGTGAGTCAGCTATCTTATGTCCTAATGGATCTGTGTTTGCTGTGTTCCATTTGTTCGCAATAAGTGAGATTCTACAAACAGATTGCGTATTTTATTTATAATGTGTGCTTATGTTTTTCGCATTTTATTTTATTTTATTTTATTTTATTTTATTTTATTTTATTTTAAGAGGACGCGGAGCTTTCGTTTTATCAGTTGGCCACCGCCTGTTTCCTGTTTTAGTAGGGTCATACAATATTTCGCCTATTCTGTGGTTAATCCTGAGAGGGTTGAAGTCACGATGCGCTTGGTAAGCCTCCCCAGGGAATTCAAGGTCTTCTATTTGAAGTTTTGCGATGTTTTCCAACATTTTGGCGTTCAGGTCCTCAGCGCGTAGGTGCCATGCTTCTATATCAGCCATCTCCCAGATTAATTCTGTGGGTGTTCGTCTTGGTAGTTGTGCAGCGTTCTTAAGTGCCTGTCTGTATTGACGTTCGATTTTGCTTAGATTTGTTGCGCTATATCTTGATAGTAGTTGCACTACTCCGTAGTCCATTAGTGGCAAAAGGCATGCTTGAATGATGGCTAGTTTCATTACTAGTTCTGTCTTCGCATTGTATTCTATTATTGGACCGAGGGCTCCTCTAACCTGTTTCAGTTTTTTAATAACCTTCTCGGTGTGCGGATTCATCAGATGTGTCATGTAAACCATACTTTAAAAAGCTAAAACTCCTTACACTACCTTGCCTGTATATACTTGAGGTCAATAAGTTTGTGAAACAACATCCTTCAGCATTTAAGCAGGCAAAGGATATTACAAAACGTACTAATATGAGAAACCCTGAAAGACTAGTATTGGATGTCATACCTAAAACGACCAGAATGCTCAAAAACAGTCACTCAATGTGCGTAAAGATCTTTAATAAAACTCCCAAACACTTGAAAGCTCTTCCGTTAAACAATTGTATTTCGGCTTTAGGGGAGTGGTTAATGGATAAGGTGTATTATTCTATTGACGAATTTTTGAATGAGTGAATTGGTTCATTTTAATTTTAATGTATTTAAATTTGTTCTAAGAATGAGTTAAATTGAGTAATTGATTATGAAACATGTTGTAAAGAACCTGTATGTCCTAATTTTATGAAAATATTGATTGGTATTGTTAAGTAATTTTAGTTAAATTGTACAAAATTTGCATGCTATTTAATTATGGCTAAGTGGGCTTGCTCTGTTAACATATTATATAATTCTAAGTAAATTATGTAACACATTATGTATCACCCCATTTAAGGTAAATAAAGAATTATGAATTATGAATTTAAAAGAGGTAAATACTAGCGGACGTCACGCGGTTTCACCGGCGTAGCTCCCGTTCCCGTGGGAATATGCTTTTATTTATTGCTTTATCTTTATTTTGTTTTTATTGTTGAATTTTTATTCACTTTGCTATTCACAATTAATCCGTTTGAAAATATTGGAAATAACTAATTCCAATTGATTAGCGTTACTTCGATTAGCGTTAAAAAAATCTGAGTTACTCCTAGTCGCGCCCAAAGAAGTATTACTACAAAAGAGCATAAAAATACTGTTTTTTCGGAAGAGTCGGGTATTGGGTCCCCGTCGGCTATTGGGTTCGTAACCTAACAGTTTATACCACAAAATGGTGCCAAAATCGAATCCTACCATCTTCTCCTACCGTTAAACTCGTTCGTAACGTAAATCTCATTCTGATGCTCGAGGGATTTTAGCTGGCTAAATATGGAGTATTATGGCTATTAGCAGAGATTTTTTCTCTGTTTACTTGCTCCATTACTAAAGATAACCGGTGAAGTTCGTTGGGATTCAAAGATTACAATACGGCTATTTCGCACTTTTTTTACTAGTACCTACTCAGTAAAGGGAAAAGAGAAAATGTACCTAAGTTAGGCAAGCTACTGCCTGCTTACAATAAAGTAAAAAATCGTAAATAAAATACATAGCTCCAAAGACTAAGTATTACAAAAAAGCCTGTCTCCTTTTTGTCACGTAAGTACCCACTCAAGCAAACGCCTACAGCTAATGTATATTTTCAGGATTGTATTGATGGCAAACTTTGTTGACAAGGGACTTTCAGCTCAACGGCGGTGACATGAAAAAGCTATGTATGCGAAGTGTTATGAATAGACATTTGTTGACGTGTATGTGGTCTAACGAGCAAAGTTCTGGCGTGATTGAAACCGTTGCCTTCCGATAGTCATCGCACCCTTTCATTCAATGCTGACCCTCGGGTCTTACCCTTACAACATAATATAAACCACCGCCTTCATATTTGCTGCTTCAAAACGGCTTAATTAAAACTTTACATGTTCTGACCGGACGATGAAGTTGTCATTTTATACCATTTTCATATAGTAGATTCTATACAACTTGGAGCTACATGAAATGAGTAAAACATTGTAGGACATAATTTGTTCAGTGTCGTCCAGTTCCATCTAAACTAAGATAAGCTTGTGTTATGAAATCTAAACAACTGATAAAATTACAAAAAATATTCATTTGTGAATCACAGGATTCAAAATAGAGACCTCAGCGCAGGCGACAGTGTAGTTACATTTACTATCCAATGCACCACCAAGGTAATTAAGTTTTTTAAGATGTTCTTTAGTTACCCCCCAAAGACGCGGGATAGCACCCGAACCACCCCCTAGGCGAGGCCGCAGTGGTAGCCGTAGGTCTGTTGGGAGTCCTGGGACATCCTTCCGAGGGCTTTTCCGGGGCTCCCAACCATATATGCTGGGCGTTACGTGAGGTCTTTTAGTCGGTAGGAGTAAAGTATCCATGATGGATTTTCCCCCAAGTTAAAAAAAACGTCCTTTTTATTTGATTTGATAATTTGCTATTTAGTACCCTAGTAAGGTTTTATAGATTTCGATTGCAGAACCAAGCTAAGCGAGTTGACCCGGTCGACCGTAGTCCGCAGGGAGATGTCATGCGGTGTCCCACAGGGGTCGGTTCTTGGTCCGCTCCTGTGGAACATCGCATACGACTGGGTCTTGCGCGGTGCCACTCTTCGGGGGGTCGGCGTACTCTGCTACGCCGACGACACCCTGGTTACCGCGCGGGGCCCAGACTTTCGAGACGCGAAGGTCCTGGCCACCGCGGGCGTTGCCCAGGTGGTCAGCCGCATCAGGGCGCTGGGACTCCAGGTGGCCCTCGAAAAGTCCGAGGCCGTCTTCTTCTACGGGCCTCGGCGGAGGGCCCCTCGAGATTCGGTGATTGTGGTGAGCGGCACCCCCATCGCTGTCGGGGAGACCATTAAATATCTTGGACTGGTCCTCGACAGCCGATGGGGTTTCGTCGAGCACTTCCGGCGTTTAGCGCCTAAATTGATGTCTTACGCCGGAAGACTGGCGAGGCTGCTCCCCAATCGGGGGGGGCCTGGAAGTGCGTGTCGCCGTCTTTACGACGGTGTAGTACGCTCCAAGGCGCTCTACGGAGCGCCAATCTGGTCGGACGCCCTCTGCGCCAAAAACATCCCATTGCTGCGGAGACCGCAGCGAGTGATTGCGCAGAGGGCGGCGCGGGCGTACTGCACCGTCTCTTACGAGGCGGCGTGCCTAATTGGCGGGAGCCCCCCCTGGGATCTCGAGGCTGGAGTCCTTAAAATTGTATATGAGGAAAGCGCCCTGATGCGTAGGAATGGTGGTCGCCCACTTCCGGACGAGATCGATCGCTTGAGACAGTTGGCTCGCGATGATCTCTTCCGGAAGTGGGCCGTTCGATTGGAGGAGCCCTCTGCGAGCGTGCGGCTCGTGGGGGCTGTCCGGCCCGTCCTTCGGCCTTGGGTAGAGAGGGCGCACGGCGCCGACGTACCACCTCACCCAGCTCCTCACAGGTCATGGCTGCTTCGCGAAATACCTGTGGGAGGTGGCAGGGGTGGAGTCTAACCCCGTGTGTCACCACTGCCCAAGTGGCGCCGTGGACTCGGCGGAGCACACACTCGCCGAGTGCGCGGCGTGGGACGGGCCGCGGGTCGCCCTCACGGGCCAAATTGGTACAGATTTGTCGCTGCCGGCCGTGGTGCGAGCCATGGCCGGCAGCCAAGAGTGTTGGGCCGCTGTCACCTCGTTTGCTTGCGAGGTGATGGCGGCCAAAAGAGAGGAGTTGCGGGTGCGGGAGCGTGCTGGTGAGACGCTCCCGCCCCGCCGTCCGGTCCGAGGGCGCCGCATGGCGGCTTTTATGCGCGCCCCGGACTAATTGTCGTACCGGTGGACGGAGGTCGGGGGACCCCGTCCACCGATGATCGTTTGGCGGAAGGCACCTCCCCGTGTTCCGGAGGTGCCGTCAGAGCCGCCCGCTCGGCTGCTCTCCACACCGTCCCGGTGCCTAAATGAATTCCCCGCGTCAACAAAAAAAAAAAAAAAAAAAAAAAAAAAGCTAAGCGAGTCGAACAAGCAGTAAGGTAGCCATCTCAATTGGCAAGCAAACTTGTAGTACGTGAGGTACATAAACTTGTAGCTCAAGCCACTGTAACCTCCCAAGACATATTGGTCACGTATTTTCGCCAACTTCTTTTATTATTTCTCTTCTGTCGTCGCTATTAATTTTCTACCAAAGTTATTTAGTCTTCAGGCAACTAACTGTCGATTTCTTTATTTGGTTTTGTTTCGCTATTAAAGTTTCGAACATCTGCTTGTTTGATAATCATCAAGTTAATAACGAGTTGTTTGCTGATCATCTATGTAGTGTAAGTTGCGATCTAATACATAGAAAAGATTTATCAATGCCGCATGAACCATTCCATTCATGGATAAGTTTGTGGAGGCAGGGTGGAAATAGTAATTATCATTTTCTTTTTGTTTTTTAATTAATATTTTAACAGACAAATCATTTTTTAATTATACTTATATGCAAAATGTTAATAAAAGTTTCTATTTAATCACATTTGACTAAATTAATGAATCTGAATGAAATTTAGTATTTACTGCTATCACTGTAATTCCATGAGTAATATCACATAGGCTACTTTAGCCACATGGGCGAAGCAAAATCTAATGGTGAAATGTAGACATAAACTATGGCTACCCCGTCAAATGTACGACCTTACTCAGATAATATATCTCTAAAACAAGAGATTTTTATAAGATACTAGAGGACGTCACGCGGTTTCACAATATTTTTTCTTCCATGAACCTTCTCCTGACAATACCTTACACAACAAAAAAAGAATTAGTGAAATCGGTCCACCCGTTCTGAAGTTATGCGCTTACCAACACATTTTGCGATTCATTTTTAACACGCTTTTATTAGCTTCACTTGTAACTATGTATGTAAGAAAATCTTGGAATGTTAATTCGACCCACTTCCCGTCCTTCGATCAGGCTGAAATTTTGCACACGGTCTGAGTTCTGATGACAATACATGGCTAGCTAAAAAACGTCATTACAAATCCAATATGGCGGCCTCCCCAAAATGGCGGACTGGCTGTTTGAAATCCACCTCCATGATATGGGTATCGAATGAAAGGGTTTGCTGTCAGGAATTCGAGAAAAATAGTCACGTGACTTAAATCCAATATGACGCACGTCCAAGATGGCGGACAGGCTATTTGAAATGCACCTCCATGATATGGGTATCAAATGAAAGGGTTTGCTGTTAGGAATACGAAAAAAATTGTCACGTGACTTAAATCCAACATGGCGGACATCCAAGATGGCGGATTGGCTATTTGAAATGGGTATTAAATAAAAGGGTTTGAAGCGTGTTTTTTTAGTTTTTTAAAACTATTTTACAATTATTATGTTGTGATTTTGCTAAAACCATTCAGTTTTAGGTAGTAATAAGTTATTTTTGTGATGTCAACACCGCCTCATAGTAGAATGCTTAGCCTGTACATAAAACATTTATTGATTATTCGAAAATAGTGGGTAGTTGAGTTGACATAAATGTTCAGTATGAAGTGGGAGTTGGTGAGAGGCGATAAAAAGTGAATATTCTGGAAAAAGAACACATTCTGTTTCCTGATCGAGATCAGTAAAGTGCTAATTAGTTAAAGTAGAATATTTGTATTAATTAATAGTTAGTTGTGCAAGTATTAGATAAATTGTGAAAATAAAAATGTAACGAATCTACAATCATTGTATTGTTATTTATTTTATCATACCATTAAGTGGAAATATAGGAGTAGTATCTATTATACGAAGAGCAGAAGAATAAATGGCTATGTACATCATTGGAGTATCATTTCCTCATCAATTCAGAAGTGGGATAACCTGCGAGCCAAGCCGTGACAAGTTAAAACTGTAAGTAAAAGTTTATTCGAATTCTAATCATGGTTCGTGATTATTCCTATTAGCATGTATTATATTCGTAGCATTTTCTACTGTAGTCAAGAAGGTATTTGACTTTAACGAATTGCTGCAAACTGGGGTTACATAACTCTATTGACTGCGGTGTCCATTTAACGAAGTTTTTTTTTTTAACACCGGTAAGGGTTTTAGGAAATATTCTCTACCGGAACAGTGAATACATTTGTTTTAGATTGAACACAGAAATGTGATAAAAAGGTCCTTATCATTTTATTGTAGTTGCATAGAGCTATATTTTTATTCTGGTAATACCCACTATTATGCCCATAATTATGTACCTATTAGTTACCTTGAAACAAAAGTAGGTACATATTTAAGTTACATAGCCACTTCTCAAGGGCTAGGACTTCATTTTAATTCGTGGATCCTCAGTTAATAAGACGTCCTATTAGACATTTTGGACATAACTACAGTTAGTTATTTTAATTTATTTTGTGAAGACCCTCTACCGGTACGGTGAATAAATTTATTTTTACATAGGACAAATAAATGTGACCAAATATGATAGGTACGCACCGTTCTTATTGCAGTTACATAGATCAATTATGTGTAATATAATATTTTGTGTTAAGACCGACTATACTTGCAGTCTTTGCTATTTACTTTTAAAAGTATCTGGTTAAGATACTTAACGACTTCTCAAAGGCAAAGACTGTATTTAGTGCGTGGATCTCCAATCAACGAGACGTACTATGACAAATTTAGACATTATTTTATTAATTTAAGTATGAATGCTGCTGTGCAACACTGAGCGTTGCAAGTGATTGTCCAACCATGCAGGTATTATGTGTGTTAGTCCCATTGCCGTGCAAGGTGTGTTGTTGGCAGCCATTCAGGTGAGCTGTAAGGTGAAACCATGCAGGTATGTTGAGACTCAGTTCCATTAGCCGTGCAGGTGTGCTGTTTGCAGCCATGTGGGTGCGCTGTAGAAGCACAACCATGCAGATATGATGTGAGTTAGTGCCATAGCCGTGCAGGTGTGCTGTCTGCAGTCATGTAGGTGTGCTGCAGAAGCGCAACCATGCAGGAGTCAAAATTATTGAAGATTAACTCTTTTAAAAAAAAACGAATTTAATTTACTGAAATAATTTAGTACTTTTATTACTTTATAGATACCAATACTTAAGACTAGTTAACTCTACTGTGAGCGAGCTGGTAGTGACCACTTCTTCCACTGAAGGTGGGCTTTTATACCATAACAGCTGGTAATGGTCTTTTGTCTGAAATATTCTGTTCTGTCTTCGTTGTCCAAGGATTATTGGGGATCGATATCAAATCGTCTTTTGTTCGACGACATTCCATAACATTCTTTGTGATACCATTCCTCATATCTTCCTCGAAGTTAGTAATTATGTTTTTAATGTGTTCATTGTTTGGTGGAGCTACTTGACTGTTCTCCCTTAATTTTGAAGTCCAAGGTTGCCAGACATTGGATCGAAAAAATTTCAATATAGCTATTAGGACAATTATTATTGTCATAGCTAAGATCCAGACATACTGAATTAAATTGTCTCTTCCTTGAAGTTTCAATTCTTCCAACTGTTTTAGTTCCTTTAGTTTGGCTGATATTGTCATTGAATCATAATTTAATTCTATTTCAGGTATATTTTTTGTTTCGTTGATTTCTAAGTTTGTTATAATAATCTTTTCATGTGATTCTTCAGTATGAAATCTTGTAATGCCTGAAATATTAATTTCACAATTTTCTCCTGACAACAAATAAGGTCCCTTTATCCAAGACGCTTCTTCATTATTACCACAGTTAATATTTACTTCTGTAGTATTATTGAAGTACATATATACTGCTTTCGGCGATATTTCTAAAATTTCTTCTGCTGGACATATTATTGGAACTGTGGTGCAATTCTCTGTAGATTTATTCTTTAAGAAATTAGTTTCACAGGTAGATATAAGTCGTATATTTCCTTTGCAAATTAGATGTGTTAATAAGGTACAGTCTTCTACTTCATATATTTCTTTTCCTTTGTAGTCTAAAGTTACCTTTCGCATTATGGGATAGGTACAGGATGGGGTACTTTGTATAATAGGAACAATTTTTCTTGTATAATAAATCTGTGGCTTAACTAAAGGTATTTCTAATATAAAGTATACACTGCGATTAATAATTTTACATTTTACACTAATAAATGGTTCAATAATATTAATATTACTTGATATCATTACGTTTACATTAATTTTATCAAGAGTCTCTTGTAATATATGAGACTGAATTATACTATAGTGATACATGTGATGTTCAGCAAACGAAATTGCTGTTGATAATCTCTCAGCTATTTCTTGTAAAGTTTGAGCTTGTAATAAAATTTCTAAGGCAATCTTTTGATGGGCTTTATTATTATTTATTTCAACAAATTGTTTATCTATTCTATCTTGAATTTGAATAATTTTCTTAATTTGACTATTATATTCTTCTAAAACCTCATTTGTGACAGATATTTGCTTGTTATAGGCTATTCTTACAGTTTCTAAATCTTTTTGAATACTATTTAAATCATCATCATCTAAATTACCAGTAATCGCTTTAATTACAGAACCTAGTCCATTTATCAAACCTCTTTTTGAACGGCTTTGTAAATCTAAATGATTACATATTTCGGTTACATGATCTAAAATTATATTAATGCGATTATATATATGTCTAACATCATTAAGGTTAAAATTTGAGAGTGATATAACATTATTAATGGTATCTCTCAATTTGTTTTTCTGTTCCAATATAGGTTTTATTTCTAAGATGTGGATAATTGTCCACTTTCCTTCAATGATACGAGTGGGTTGCATTTCCACAAGTATGACATGTTCGTTAGGGTCTAATTTTCGGAACTTGTAAGTGAAGATAGGGATGATTCTGCAACAAGGAGTTCTTCTTTATGATAAATTCGATTGTTACTTAATTTATACTTATTGTGTGGTTCACAACTTGTTATTGTATAAGGACCTAAAAATCGAGCATTAGTTTTATGTCTTTCTGCTCTACTATTTTTTAAATACACTTTATCTCCTATTTTAAAATCTGCTGATTGTTTTACCTTTTTATTTATTCGTTCATTACGCTGCTGTTTTTGCTTTTCTAATAAATCATGAACATTTTTATTTAAATGATTAACAAATTCTCTTTGTTGGACTGTATAGTTTTGAATTACAACTCTAAGATTGTCAAAATTTTGTAACTTAGGTTTTCTGCCAAAATGAACTTCAAATGGAGACATGTTTATAGCACTATGTAATGTGTTATTATAAGCATGTGTAATGTAAAATATTTTTTGATTTTTATCCATATCAGTCTCTCGCTGTAGCCTAAATAATTCCTGAAGTGTAGTATGTAATCTTTCTACATCTGAATTTGATTTATGATGCTGTGGTGAAGTGGTGTGATTTTCAATATTATAAGTTTGAAACAATTCATTTATTATTTCACTGCAAAAAGATTGTTCTCCGTCATGTATAACCTTTTTCGGTGTTCCAATTAATGCAAAAATTTCTGCTAATGTCTCACAAACTTTGGTTTTTTCTGTTGGTTTTACAATGGCATATTTGGAAAATTTATCTATAACAGTTAAATACCATTGTCGTTCTAAAGACATAAAATCTATGTGCCAAATGTTCATTGGTTCATAGGGGGTCTCGGTTTCATTGGCTAATGTAACATTTGGGTGTCTATCATATTTTTCTTTTTTACAAGGGTCACATTTCAGAACAAAATGTTTAATTTGTTTTCTCATTTTGTCCCAGTAATATTTTTCTTTTAATTGTTTGTATAAACTTTCTATACCAGGGTGCCTATTATCTTTTAAATGATATTCTTTAATTATCCTTAATTGCTCTTCTTTTTCATGTATTTCAATTAGATTTTTTGTATATCTAACAGGTTTAAATTTCGAATGGTCAAAATATTTCCTGTAGGTTTCGGAGACTTTATAATATAATTCGTCATTTGGAATAATAAAAGCATATCTTTCTTGCAATAAATATTCTAACATAAAATCTCTAATGACACTTTCTTCTTCATTTGGAGGAATATAAAAATACCAAATACCGTTTTCTCTGACTGCTTTTTTATATGGAGCATATTCAAAAATAACTCGCCTTAATCTTTTTTGTGGATATGCATCTATTATTGGAATACCTTCATCACTATCCTCTTGATTAGAATGAATGGTACCCTGTTGACTTAAATTCTCAAAACGTTCGGGATTTTCTACAGAAATAGTTCTAGAAGAATTATTGGAAATAGTAATTGTCTCGGAATTGTTATGTAACGAATTAATATCTGTATGATGAATTTCTACACGACTTAAAGCGTCTGCTACGTAATTATCTTTACCCTTAACATGTTCTATTGAAAAATCGTAATCTTGTAATTTTAATTTCCATCTTGTTAATCTTTGATTCGGTTCTTTTAATTTAGCTCACCATATTAACGCTTTATGATCGGTACGCAATATAAACTTTCTACCATAAATATAAGGTCGAAATTGAGTTACAGCCCAAAGGATTCCTAATAATTCTTTCTCTGTTGTATTGTATTTTTGCTCTGTACTATTTAATGTTCTAGATGCATATGCTATTGGGTGGTTATCTTGACTAATTACGGCTCCTAATGCTATATCAGATGCATCAGTAGTTATAATAAAAGTTTTATCAAAATCGGGAAATGCTAAAATAGGTGCATTAGTTAATAAATATTTACATGTCTGTACAGCTTCAATGTAACTTTTCTGATGTATATCTATTACAGCATCTTTTTTTGTAGCTTCTGTAAGGGGTTTTACTATTTTACTTAAATTAGGTACAAATTTTCTATAATATCCTATAAGTCCGAGAAATGCTCTAATTTCTTTTAGAGTTTTTGGAATAGGAAATTTTTGAATAGCTTCTATTTTCTTTTGATTTGGTTTTAAACCATCTTTATTTAATATATGACCTAAAAATTCTATTTCTTCTTCCATAAATACACATTTATTTTTATTTACTTTTAGATTAGCTTTTCTTAATGCCTCAAAAACTTGTTGTAACCTATTTATATGATCTTGTTTATTTCTTGAATAGACAATAATATCGTCTAAATAAACTAGACATATTCCCCTAGCTATTTCCTGGCTTAATACATTATTCATCATCCTCTGGAACGTTGCAGGAGCGTTTTTTAGACCAAAGGGCATTCTCAAAAATTCGTAATGGGAATCGGATGTGCTAAAAGCTGTTTTTTCAATAGACTCATCATCCATTTTTATTTGATGATATCCTGAAGTTAAGTCTAACGTGGTGAAAAAATTGTTACCCTGTAATTTTGAAAATAGCTCATCTATATTAGGTAATGGAAATTTATCAGATTAAGTTTTTTCATTTAATTTCCTATAATCTATAACCATTCGCCATTTTTGAACTCCTGACTGATCTAATTTTTTTGGTATAATATGAACAGGTGAAGCCCACGGTGATTCAGAGGGTCGAATAATATTTTCACTTAATAAAATATTAATTTGTTTTTTTATTTCTTGTTGCTGTATTTGGGGTAGTCTAAATGGCCTCTGATAAATCGGTTCTTCATTAATTAAATTAATTCGATGTTCAACTTTCGTTGTTGCACTATTAGTTACGCTCTCTGTAAATAAATCTTGATAAGTTTTACATAATTCTTTTATATTTAAATTGTCATCTTCTGTCATATGAAAAATAAGCAGCTCTTTTTCAGGCATACTTAATTTTCTTTCCTTTAAATCTATTGTCGCGCTTATTTGTTCAATCATATCTGTACCCATTAATATATCATATTTATCGCTAAAATGGTAAATGTAAAATTTCATTGGCCCTTTATCATGTCCAAAGTATTTACACCAAAATGGGGTTTCTATTACTCCATTGTGAGTAGTCATTCCGTGTGAGGTCCTAACTGTAAATTTTTCGGGTTGCCAAAACTTTGAAAAATATAAATTTTGAGCATCAGGCGTTATAAATGAACGTTGACTACCTGTGTCAATTAAAACTTTTAATTTTGGATTTTCTGTTTCAAAATATGGGAGATATGATTTAACATGGTTAAATTCTATAATGTTTTGTCTGTTTCGGTATCCTCGCAAAAATTTTTGATTTTCTTGATAGAATTCCTGAGTTTCTTCAGGGGTATAATTATAAAAATAATCATCAGGATTTTGGAATTCATTTTCCTCAATTTGATTTGGTTCCTCCTGATGGTAAAATACTTCCTCTGCTACCATACCTCTGCCTAAATTAATTTGGTTAGGTTTTAATTGAGGGGCGGTTTGCATAGTCACATCGCCTGTATTTAATGTAGGTCTTTGTTGGGGTGATTGCAAATTATTAAATGGTCTATTATTATTTCTATACTGTTGAAATTGTGGATGTGGTGGTCTTTGGAATACGTTATTTACATTTGGTGACCAAGGGTATCTAGTATGAAAAGGAATATTTGGTTTATTTGCTATTGGAGCATTACCTAATTTTTGCTGTTGAGGTTTCGACTGTTGGTTAAAATTTTCGTTATTATAATAAATTTGTTTGAAGTGAGGAGTACCTTGCGGTTGCATTTGATTAATTACTCGCGGAGCAGGTAAATAATTTGAAAATTTTTGTTTAATATTATCAAATCTGCCTTCAGCTTCTAATTGCAGTACTTTCGCAACAGTGTCATTAAAATTGCAATTGCTTACATAAATTTGGTCATGAAATGGTAAGCTATTTCTCAAAGTGTTTTGAGCCGTATTAATATAGGGTTCCATTATTTCCTCTATCAACTCCTGTTTTGCAAGACCATGCTTATCAGTTAACTTACTTTTTATAAAAAATAATTTCTGCTTAATTTCAAAAATTAAATCCTTATAACTACTTTTTCTTTTCACATTCGCTAACTCTACTAAAAGAGTGTTAAGCTCTCTATTATCAGCACATTCTAATTTTAAAGTACTTTCTATGCAATCCCAATTAAAAGCATGATTAATCATAGAGATAATAACTGCAGCTCTACCTTCTAATTTAGTCAATAACAACATAACATTTTGAGGAGAATTTCCTCCAACCGCTTGCAGCCATTGCCTTGCATTATTTAAATAATTATAAATAGTAAATGGATCTCCATTATAAGTTGGTACAAAACCAATTAATTTTTTTGGGTCGATTGTAAATTGCACTGGACTAGGATGTACCAGTGGCTGCGACAATGGACCATGTGATACACTAGGTACACTTGAAGGTACGTAGGTTGATTTGCCCTCCATACTAGTAACAGAACTAGGGCCTGGTTCACTACCTAAACTAGTCTTAGGTGTATATACAAACTTCGGGGGTTTTAGGAGCGGAATTTTGAAAGGAATAATGCTACTTGGTACTTACAAAATGCAGATGACGACTGTTCTGTACAAAATGCAGATGACGACTGTTCTGAGTATCAGCATTCCCTTCGTTAATCTTGACTTATTTATTTGCAGGTTGCCCAGTATTCAAAGACTTAGAAGTCACGTGCCTTTACCTGGCGAATTTGGAGACTTTTATCTCGAAAATTCTTGAACGAGATAAATACACTTTATTAGCTGGGCCCCACGTTGGGCGCCAGTCAAAATTATTGAAGATTAACTCTTTTAAAAAAAAACGAATTTAATTTACTGAAATAATTTAGTACTTTTATTACTTTATAGAGATTACACCAATACTTAAGACTAGTTAACTCTACTGTGAGCGAGCTAGTAGTGACCACTTCTTCCACTGAAGGTGGGCTTTTATACCATAACAGCTGGTAATGGTCTTTTGTCTGAAATATTCTGTTCTGTCTTCGTTGTCCAAGGATTATTGGGGATCGATATCAAATCGTCTTTTGTTCGACGACATTCCATAACATTCTTTGTGATACCATTCCTCATATCTTCCTCGAAGTTAGTAATTATGTTTTTAATGTGTTCATTGTTTGGTGGAGCTACTTGACTCAGGTATGATGTGAGTTATTTCCATAGCCGTGCAGGTGTGCTGTCTACAGTCGTGTAGGTGTGCTGTAGAAGCGCAACCATGCAGGTATGATGTGAGTTATTTCCATAGCCGTGCAGGTGTGCTGTTTACAGCCATGTAGGTTTGCTGTAGAAGCGCAACCATGCAGGTATGATGTGAGTCAGTGCCATAGCCGTGCAGGTGTGCTGTCTGCGGTCATGTAGGTGTGCTGCAGAAGCGCAACCATGCAGGTATGATGTGAGTTATTTCCACAGCCGTGCAGGTGTGCTGTATACAGTCGTGTAGGTGTGCTGTAGAAGCGCAACCATGCAGGTATGATGTGAGTTATTTCCATAGCCGTGCAGGTGTGCTGTCTACAGCCATGTAGGGGCACTGTAGAAGCGCAACCATTCAGGTATGATGTGAGTTATTTCCATAGCCGTGCAGGAGTGCTGTCTGCAGTCATGTAGGTGAGCTGTAAAAGCGCAACCATGCAGGTAGGTTGAGAGTTAGTTTCATAGCCATGTAGGTGTGCTGCTGAAGTGCAATCATGTAGGTGCGGCAAATGATTTCTATAAGCTATGTAAGTAGACTGCCAGTGCACAACCATGTAAGTATGTTGAGATTGATCTGTTTAGTCATGAAGCGATGCTACATGCAGCCGTGTTAGTGTGCAGCCAGTATGCAACCGAATATGTGTGCTGTCAATTTCAACCAGGCGAGTATAGGGAGAATGATTCACATTATCATGTGTGCTTTATGCAGTCATATTGTTGTGCTGCTATTATGGTGGCGATCATAACAACATAGAAGTTTTTTCAATGATTTAGACTGACATTAGGCTTACTTGGATTGGTATGTGTGGAGCGTTTAGCTTACACACACATGAATGCATAACAAATTTTGTTGCCCAATAGTAAATGGAGCGTATGTGAAACAGTATTGATATTTTTGATTTACTTAACACCTCCAGTCTTGTTTATGCCTATAGTGTTATTTAGATTCCATACCAGCGGCTTAGTGAGCTTTCCCAATCACGGAATCGCTCAAGAAAGATTACTACACAAACTGTACCCTTTTCATAACTAGCCGTATGCATAGTAAGGCATAGAGATTTTTTTTGGGGACGCCAAGCAGGCGAGATATAAGCGCCTTGGGCGTAATAAACGCCTTAGATGAGATGATAGATGGGAAATTGTTAGCTTGAAAGAGCAGTAACTGCGTTTAAAATTACAATTCCAGGTGACTGAAGTGAAAGATTCACGCCCAAGCAGAAAGACAGGTGAACTGTCGTGTTGGAATACAGTGCGGCGCGGCGGCGCGGTGTGACCGCCAGAAGGCTGAATCTAACCAGTGGCGGCGATACTGAAGGCAATGGTGAGGATCGGGCCGAGCGATAGGTGAAATTAAGACTTTGATTCGGATAATTGCTAACGACCTTGAGCAACCGCGACACGAGTCCTCCAGACAAGGAATTGTGGTCTTTTATAACTTATTTTAGTTGTACCTTATTGATAAGAACTCATAGTGCATTATTTATGGAATTATAATTATATAGATATAGATATAATGTATCACGTTTTAAAAATGTGATATGGCTGAATATTTTTACCTTCATAACAATCTATATGTGTTATAGTGTGGGTTTTCTCAAGAGTTATCCGTGTCAAATACACGTCGGAAGTTTGAGGCGGAAACACATTGTTAAAACGCGACGCAACGCGTGTTGAGTAGAATCAATTTGTGTTGTTTTCTATGACCAGAGTCACACTATCAATATCCAATGCGCCACCATACGCAGTACATTCTATCTACACATACTCACGTTGTGTTTTTAGTGTGTCGCGCACATTAAAAATCCCTGGCGACCATTTTAGGCATGGACTCTATTATTGGGGAATATAATATAATTTCTAATTGTAATAGACGGTGACCTTTTTGACCAATTGTACCAAATCATATCATATCATATCAGGTGTTCAAAATATCCCGGGAGATACCGTGCAATGCACATGGGTAGACAATTTTAGGATTTCTTATCTAATTTCGACGTTTTGTGAAAAGACTTTGTGAGACAGCTAGCAATATCTATTATAAAGACCTTTTTTTTAATTGAAAGAGCTATACAACGGCAGTGGACTGTATGAGTTAAGCTAAATATTACACTTGGATCCTTGTAAAAAGACCTAGTTGACGGACCTCTACTGGTCGAAGACAATACTAGCGGTTGCCGCATGGTTTTCCCTGCGTAGTCCCATGCCTGTGGATATACGGGAACGTTACTCGGGGAGGGTGTGCCTTCGCAGTAGTGGAAGAGTTTTTCAAATTGATTCAGTGGTTTTGGAGACTATTCAACGCAAAGAAACAACCATACAGGCAATCGAATCTTCCCTTCTTATAATATTAATATAGATAATCCTGATTGAAACACTGAGGCACGGAATAACTTTTAGTAGTACGTACACAAGTTTTACTTCCTTGATCTTGATTAAAGCCAGTGCTAGAGAGTAATAACTATTTTGTGCTATCTTATAGGTATTTCTAAACACACCTACAAATCGCAAAAAAATATATATATACAGAGAAATTTAAGTAAAGATAGAAACATTTTGCGTGCCGCCATACGCGGTTTAGAAGTCTCCGTTCGGGCGTTAATTATTGCTGTAGGTGTAGGCGAGTTTCAGAAGCCTGACCGAAGTGCATACGGTTGCAGTTCACCAGGGTTAGGTGGTATTCTCTGACTAGTTTAGTTTATCAGATTATACTAGTTGCGTATTTCAGTCGACAAACTACACTACAAGAACGCCCTGTAAACTGTTAAAAAAAAGGGCACGTAGGTGTCTATTAGGCCTTAATTTTACGCTGTACACCGGCTGTAACATACTCCGTACCAGCAGTCCTAATACTGTAGTACCACTATGACAAGGAGGGATTTAGTAGGTACCACAAATAGCGTCAGGTTGTTGATTTCTTTTAAGCCCGCTTCAACATGGACTATTGTCCAGTCAAATGAGTATACTAAGACATAATGCCCAATAGGGATAATTTAGGACCAAGTAAACTAAGTATAATTCTGATGCTTATTATGGTTACGCTAGAACAGATTCAGTCTTACTGGTTTACTAATGCAATATTTATAATTCCGCTAAGACTGAAGAGAAGGTAAAACTGCCTTTTAACAGTATATTTATGCACTTAGACCACTTAGGGCCATTTTGTTAGAGGTAAAGGCTAGAATTAAATGTATATCCTATATTCTAACAAAAGTTGACTGGTTCGCAAAATGAAAAAAAGAACCCTGAACAGCTTACGTTATCAGAGTTCCTTGTAGAATTTTATCAGATCGTGGGACTGCTGCATAGAAAGTATTGTAGCATCTGACAGAATGAGACTTGCTACATATTTATTTACCAAAATAATCCAATGTAACATTATCTATTTACATTATAACTATCTAAACTAACCTAAATCTAAATAATGACATTGTACCCAAAGACTGGCAGCATTTCCCCTTTAAATAGTTATACCCATTGGTTTAGATAGATGACTGCAGTCTGCCAGTCGACTCGACTAGGAGTTTTCTTTTTCATATTTTTTAACAAATATCGTTAATATTCTTATTCTGATAAAAATAGAAAAAGCAAAACCTTCTAAAGTCTTAAATTCACCGTGACTATTGTAACACATAGAAACCAATGCTTAACTAAATGGTCGAGAGTTGGAACTTGTGGGGTTAGCCGCTCCTAGTAGTTTATTTTAGATAATTTGATTCAATTTAAAACTAGCTAAAGGTTAAGTTAACCAGCTTTTGCTGTGCAAAAGATGAGGCATTAACAGATGTAGATGGAATTGTAAATTTGAGTTACTTTAACAGTGTATTCAAATTTAACCTGTATCCTCCTGCGGAGTACCTAATCTTGTATCTTACAAAATATCCATAAAAGCGAAAATCTATAATTTAGATTACGTACAAGAGTCTCTTTGCAAAAAGAGTTGGTACATAACATTATGAGAATAAGAAATTCATCAGAATCTTGTGGCTGCACCACACAAGAAATATAGGTATCGTACCTTGCAGTTTCTTTTATTCAAATACCATTTCTAAAGTAATACCATACTATTTCTAAGTAAGTAGTAGTCTAATAATTATATGTCTAGTTTTTATCCTGTATTTGTGAAATAGGGAGGTTTTACTAACCAAAAAGTTCCCAATAAATCTTGCGAATTTATATCATGTACATCAACCATAAAAAAAAAGTCTTTCTTGTTATCATAGTAGACTGCATAAGGTCAATGACACTTTATGGGTAGTTACCCAGTTAAACAGTGGTAGGTATACGCTCTTGCGACAGGCTACCAACCGAATTTGAAGGTATTGGTATGGTTAGATTAATCAGAGTATCTCAGTGATTGACTTAAGAATGCTTATACATTTTGCATTGACACATTTTATGCGCATACCATGATTATTTTATATTATTATTATTATTTGACATAATTCGTACCTACCTATTTCAGATTTATGTTTGCAAACGTTTGACACAATTTATTATAGTATGATATGAAATTATTAATTATTGACATTATTACACGAATGAAACTATTATTACATTATAAGACACCAATATTTTTGTTATTATCATCTGAGATTTTTATTAATATTTAAAATGATTATCTAAAGTCATTATTATTTGCATGACAATTTATTAAAGTTAGTTTACAGTATCGGAATTTAATCTATTGATGTATTTATGACCTAAGTTACAATTCATTGATTAAAATTGTCGGCAATAATAAACACATTGTAACATTATCGAATTAGGGAAACCTGTAAGGATAGATGTTGATATAAAAAAAAAGTAACTTCGAGAATGCCACAAGAGCTGCCTTAAATACTATATTTATGTGTCCTTAGGGTTAAGGTATATAGGTATATTGTGGCTTCATCACGTTGCCTGAAACTAGACGATTATTAAGGTTAAAAGAACTTTATTTCTCATAAGGACAGTAGTTCGCTTAAAATGAGATTAACAATTTAATTTACAAATATTATTTAAGTAATATTATTATGATGGTAATATTAGATACCTAATGAATTTTTTATGAAAAATCACTCGCTTTTACTAGTTGTATTCCACTATTAAATATATTTTACACTAATTGCTGACACATGTAATGATTTCCTTTGCTGGAAAAGGAAACCTGGAAGTGATGTGCAGACTCTGCTGGGTTTTAAAAAAAAGATCACTTTTTAGATTTTACATTTGTAAATAGTTTCAGCAGGCGGTCTGCTCTGTGAACTGGTTACTTGTTTTGTATTCTTGACGTTTCGCCAGACTCAAGTTCTCACTTATAGTTTTACAAACTAAATAATGATTGAGTTAATATTATAAGCCTATAGAAGTATAGACTATAGATAGAGTAGATAGAACATAATGAGAAGGTTTAGGTTTAATTTAACTTTAAGATTTTGATTTAGCATATTATAAAAAGCCGCATAAAGGTATTATTGTTATGTACGTTATGTATAAAAATATGTGATTAGTTCAATAAACAGGTCCGAATGTTGTGATTACTGCGTGCTCCGGAGATAGCACGCTGTCTGATGGCCGAATGTTGTGATTTTGCTAAAACCATTCAGTTTCAGGTAGTAATAAGTTATTTTTGTGATGTCAACACCGCCTCATAGTAGAATGCTTAGCCTGTACATAAAACATTTATTGATTATTCGAAAATAGTGGGTAGTTGAGTTGACATAAATGTTCAGTATGAAGTGGGAGTTGGTGAGAGGCGATAAAAAGTGAATATTCTGGAAAAAGAACACATTCTGTTTCCTGATCGAGATCAGTAAAGTGCTAATTAGTTAAAGTAGAATATTTGTATTAATTAATATAGTTAGTTGTGCAAGTATTAGATAAATTGTGAAAATAAAAATGTAACGAATCTACAATCATTGTATTGTTATTTATTTTATCATACCATTAAGTGGAAATATAGGAGTAGTATCTATTATACGAAGAGCAGAAGAATAAATGGCTATGTACATCATTGGAGTATCATTTCCTCATCAATTATACATATATAAGATTAATGCTTTAAATAATCTGCAGTATAATCAAAATATGATAGCAGTAAGTTTATTATGTTAATGAGTGTAAGTAGGTAGACAGTTTTATGTTTGCCATTACGAGTACATCTTAATGTTACACAAATAAATAAATCAAATGAGGCCGTATAATAGGGTTACACACAACTACCAAAACGAAGTAAATGGCCATCGTAACATGCTCAGGGTTGTAAAATTGCACCATAAAATAAATTTAATATAAATCCAGAGTATCTAGTAGAGGCGACACATAAAATTGAAGTAAATCACCGAAAGTCAGGCGTTGGAGACGTTTACAGCTTCGAGAGGCTGTTTAGCTCCGGAAGTGTGTCGGCATCGCGGGCACCACTCAAAACGCGTAATAACCAAGAAATTTATGTCCACACTGCACTCAAATTAAATGTAACGTAATATTTGTGTTTTACTTACTGAAGTAAAGTAAATTTTATTGTACGTCACTGTGATTTCTTACAATAGGTAAATAATTCGTAGTGGCGTCCACGAGCTATATTATAATTTTATAGTATTAGGACTTCTACAATGTTTTTTCTATTGCTGAATACGTTTTAATAGCTAAGTACTCATATATTACTAATAACCTGGTTCTGTTCAATATTTGAAAGCTAATGAGGAATAAGTAAAATACGAGTATACAGTGACCTTAGTGGTACAAAAAATGTATGTCTGAATCTTTTCAGTAGTAGTACGTTATGATGGTAGTAGATTGTAGTAGAAAAGAGCTAGTTCAAGATAAACAACTTTTTTTCTACTACGAACAACCGCTACATTCATAAAGTCCAACTATTGCTCTAACGTACTGTTAATAATCACCAGAAGTCATAAAAGTCTTTCTAACTATAAAACAGTAGAAATTCCGGCTAGTGCACTTAAAAATCGCATATCTCAATCCCTTTGTCAGCCCCAACAATAGGTAACTGAACCAGTTGGCTGTTGAAAAAGAAACAATAGAATACAAATTTATAATGCAGTCTGAAAATGAATCACGTCATGCTTGGGTCCTTTGGGGCCCGCCCTGAATGAAAATGAACAACAACGCTGATTCAACGTGGACATGAATGTAAAATATTTTTCAAATAATCCATTATAGAAAGCGCCCTTGGATTATTTTCACGGGAATACACTCGTTTTGGAAATATAACAGTTCTGTTTATTTATACGGAGCTTTCTCTGGATTGATTTGTTATACTTATAAGATTGTGTTACATTACGTTTGTATAGTATCTCTTGAAAAGAGTACACCTCTTTTCAATAGATACCATAATCGAAGTATTTAGTATCTTTTGCGTAAATATTTGTGAAGTACCGGCGAAAAATGGCGATCAATATAGATGTGTGACCGCAATTTAAAAAAGAAATCTTACTAGTTGTAACGCGATTTGTAAGGGAGAATTTTTTTTTCTTACTTTAATTATTCTTGTGGGCTATAGATGAGAACTCATTTAAACCTATTTACGTATACTTAGGTAAATTTTTATGCTAAATTTTCCTTTCAAGATACTTTTACAAAAATCCGGGGTTTACAAACGAGAACACGTGCTTTATATATTGTGGAAATCTATTTATTCGATAAGCTATTGAAATGTATTTCCTATGCACTCCATCAAACAAACATTAGGGGTTGAGCCTTCTCGGACCCTTTAAATCCCTCTCTTGTAGCGAAAAACATTCGAAAACAATTCAAGAACATATCATAAAATCGTCGTGCTATTGTTATTCAATGGATAAAAAGCAGTAGTAAATTCATGATTTATGATACCGTGCCTTGAAGTAATTAAAGTTTGATTAAACATTTTGAATTTTATAGTTTTGCAAGGCAGGGATTTTCCTTGTTTATGGTGTTTCATTTACTGCAACGTTTAACCAAACAGCAATATCTCTTCGTGAGTTTAAGAGCTGCTTTGGAAAATTCATGATTTACAATACATAAATCGAACGAGGAAGGCGACTAAGAGTTAGTTTACAATTTTTACAGCCTACGTTGCCCACTTATGTGAAATTGTACTAACTTGAGATTTTTTTTAACGTGAGGGAAAATCCTCATGTATGCTATGCCGGACTCCTACCAACTAAAAAACCTCACGTAACACAACAACAGCCTATGGTTGAGAGCCCCGGGTAAGCCCTCGGAAGGATGTCCCTTAAATAATAGTTTTCAACTTTGCTTGGTCAGATTCACAATAGGAATGTATTTGTAGATGAAGTACTACATTCCTACAGATGGCAGAAGTATGTATGTGTTAGAACTTAATAGGCATAATGTATGCGTAGTTACTCATATTATAATGATTGTTATGCTATACATCTTGAGCTGTCAAGCATTATTCCCACTTGCTACCAAAGCCTCAATGTACGGTGTTTCAGACCGTGAGAGCATTGGTACATTAGTTATCCCTGCGAAGTCTAGTCTTCAATTTTTTAATTTGCTAGCTTTGGTTCGAATCTACCATAATATCATCTAAAATGTATGGTAAATCAAATATGTTGTACTATTTTTGTAACGATTTATATCCATTTTAAGATGAGGCATAAACTTTGAACGCAATTGGAATGACCTTCGAAAATATTGTAGAGGAAAGTTCCGCCTGTTAAATACACAACGTCTGAAAACAACAAGAGCTTCCGAACCCAGCAAGCCACAATTCACAGAAATTCCACACAATTTTCGAATAATGCGATTAGCAATCCACTTACTATAATGAAGACAACGATTGCAAGTAGAAGCCGTCAAATCCAACTGATCAAAATGAGAAATTCTAAACAGTACAATTTCATTACAGTTCTTCAATTTTATTTAATCCCAAGAAACTTGCCACGACCTACGGACTCGAGTAATTTCCTGAAGGGGGTTGAGGGAGGGGGTGGATCTTGAGCTCGTCTGATGGGAGTCGCTTGAAAAACGAGAATTACACCATTCGCTAATTGCTGCAATCAGTTTAATGTAGTCGACGAGACCGAACTGAATAGGTCTTACCAATGACCATCGTATAAACAACCGAATGTCGCTTTAAACCAAATAAAAATTTCAAGATTGCATTGTATTTTTTTTTCATTTTGCTTCCATCCTCTAAAGTACTAAGTAATGAATATATTTTTAGTGCCGCGTTTATTTAGAAATGTGCTTCTTAATCCCAATACACTTTAAAAATGGTAGAAAATTAATCTGGGTTCTTAGTCGACCTGATAATATAAGTTACAAATAAATCTATTGGTAGTTATTTTGACATTGGGAAATTTCGTGGCAAATAGAAAGAGTATTCTTAAGAACTTTCACGGTCATAAAATATAAGCCACTTACATTAATATTATAAATAGGATAGATTTGATTGTTGATTTGTTTCCGTCCAATAGGTTCCAATACTACCTACTCAACTGATTTAAAAAATTATTTCACTGCTGGGAAGCTACATTATCCCCGGGTGATACCTATAGGCTATTATTATATTTTATTCCCGTATTTCCACGGGAATTTTCAATCCTGTGACAATGGTTGCAGAGAGGATACTAAAGGCGCAGTAACGTTTACGGCGGCGCGGCGGCGTAATTTGGGAGGGGCCAATGTTCGTAAAGCAGTGGACTGCCAAAGGCAGGCACAATTTGAGTGCAGTAGAAATTACCTAAAGCTTCAACCTGTCAACGACTGCTAAACATCATAATGGGAAAGCTATTTTTTAAACATTTTACTTACTTTACTTCAAAGGTCTTAAATTTTGTGATTTCGACAAATTCCAAAGAGATTTAACCTCGCAAAATTAAAATCCCATTCATTGAATTATATAAAAATGCACGGTTGTTGTGCAGAGGCAATTTACGTACCTACTCATAGAACGGTGTGATAGACGTGTTTTATCCGCTCCATTTTGCACAGCCCCAGTGACGTTATTTGTTCCGAGTCTGATCTGAATCTCAGCGGGTAGCGTCCATATAATACGGCCTTTTTCACAATTTTAATATTTTATTTCGCTAGCTGACGTCATTTATGTGTAGCCGTTTTTTGTCGCACGGCTTAATGGCAATGATTGTTAGCGCGTCAGGCTGATAGCTATTCTTTTCGTTTTGTTAAAAAAGTTGATTTTATCACGCTTTTTGTTCCCATATTTGTATTATTTTATTTATAATGGACTTAGAGTATTACTAAGTTATAAGAAAGGCTGTCTTCTTGGATTTAATAATGACAAATAAAAAAGAAAACAGATTGATGAATGATCTGTAAGATAAAAATCATAGATTTTTATTTAAGTCCTTTGTTCCCGATCATGTCAAAAATTATTAAGTTTTAGAAAAAAACTAGTGTACAAAAATCTTTATGTATGTATAATAGAACAACATTTATTTGTTTGTAGGTTAAAGTTGTAACAATCAAGCTGAAACCCAATATTTAAAAAGCAAAATGAACACTTTATCTGCACCATGTTTTAAGATATAAAAATACTAAAACTAGATGAGCTCATTGAGACTCTCATGGAGTATAGTTCAAGCCAAATGAGAACAATATCATTTTTATTTTTAAGACTGTACGAGTACAAATTGCGAGTCCAAACAGATACTAGAAGCTTATAGCACACCATATCTCGAAACGTTTTACACACGTCATAAAAGAAGCACTGCCTCAAATTTTGATAAAAATATCACGTAGTATATTAAAATATAAAAAAAAAACACATGATACAAGTAGTAAAACGTCGGGAAAACGAGAACTTATTTTGCACCTATTTTTTAGCAGAAGAGTACTTCTGCTCAAAAATAGGGCTCTACGTAGGGTATTAGCAGCATTGCTCAAAGCCTTTTTTTACGTGAGGGAAAACCCTTCATGGATGCTATGCCGAACCTACCGACTAGAAAACCTCACGTAAAGCTCAACAGCCTACGGTTGGGAGCCCCGGGTAAGCCCTCGGAAGGATGTTCCAGGACTTTGCTCAGAGCCTACACTTACGTACATTAACGGTGCGTAGTATAAATTATATTATAATAATAATATTTTTGATAACTACTTACACAATTATAATAAACTCACTCACACAGACCGACTTATTTTAAAGTTTTAGTCTGATGGCGATAAACTGAAAAAATAGTTTAAGTTTTTACACAGGGTTTGCACTAGTACCTATGTATGGAGGGTTTTAAGAGTAAAGTTTATGTGCATAACTTCACCCGGTTGAAGCTGAGAGCATCCAGTAGTAATATATAAAAGTTGATAGCAGAGGCCAGCCGGTTCATCCTTCTGTGAAGATTTGTTAGCGAGCTTTAATTTGAGATATGGTCTTGACCACACTCCTTGCCAACTTTTCCTTGCTATTCACAGAATTAGCTACCATTGTATTACTTTAATACTGCTTTCGGCACATTTTGCGGTTCAACGTACACTTGATAAATGGGAGCAAAAACTAGTGAGATGTTTTTTTGTTAAGGCAATGTCATAAAAAGAATGTAATGTTACACGCATGAAATATTGAGGTAGCGATTCTGAAAAATAGATTTGCCACTCTGCAAGTACTTTATGTTCCAGTGATAAAAAAGAAATATTGGCAAAACTTTTATTGCTCTTGTTTCAGAATACTGCTCTACTAGCTCATAAAGGTAGGGAAAGATGATCGTAAGCAAATCTGTAGATTCCTATAATGAAAGTATTTTTGCAGAACTCAGTTTTCTGAATAGCTGCAAATAACGCTTACTGGTAAGTATATTTATATACTTATATTCATTATTTATTATATTGAAAAATCTTTGCTATTTAAGCTATACGCCACAACTAAAACGGAAGGCAAAGCTATAGATAGTTAAAAATATTTTGGAGCTGGAATCAGTGGTTCGTCCATACTTAAAATAAAATAAAAAATAAATATATTATTGTGATAGGTACCTATATCAAATCGTTTAAAGCAAACCTTACTGTGGATATGACAGGAAAAATAAATTTATTTCACATGAATATTTTCATACATTCCGATGAACTAAAATTTTCACCAAGAAGTTTAGAAATTATGCAACGCGCTCGAGTTACGAGTGGTTCGATCGCGTTTGCAGCTTGAAAACGTGCCCGGTATGATGTATCATTCATAAGCAAACACAGCGTCTGGCTTAGGCTACGAATATTCCACAGTCGGTTTATCGAAAGAGCTGAGACGCGTTTAAACCCTCATAGAGTACGAGCACAGGTGGCTCGAATTTCCTCACCAATAGTATGAAGACGTGATAGGAAAACCAAATTGCAATTGGCAACTCGCTGCTTCCTCTTCAAATAATAAAATTTTCAATTTATTGTACTGATCGAGGTGTTCCAATAACTTAGGATACAGATAGAAAACTATCTCAACGTGTAAGAAATTTAAAACGGATTTGCTTGCAAAGCCTAACTAGGCTATTGTCTTTCACCATTCATAGTATAAATATGCAACAATAATATCCAAAACTTTGAATTAATGCACTTTTTTTTTGTTTAACGTGAGGGAAAATCCTCATGGATGTTATACCGGATTCCTATGGACTAGAAAACCTCACGTAACGCCCAACAGCCTATGGTTGGGAGCCCCGGGTAAGCCCTCGGAAGGATGTCCCAGGACTCCCAACAGACCCACGGCCGCCACTGCGACCTTGCCCATCGCCCAGGGGGTGGTTCGGGTGCTATCCCGCGTCTCTGAGGGGTTTCAGGTGTGATCCCGCTTCTATGGGGGGGGGGGGGTTGCGTGAAATTAATGCACTTTCGTAAGGCGTCATGACCCTGCTGATTCAGTGTTCTGTTAAAATTATAACTGTAGTAAGCAACATTCGGCATTTATGTTGAAGTCGTTGGTCCCTGTGGTCAGTAAAATGGCAGTCTTAAAGCCAAGTTAAAGGTGTGTAGCGGCTCTGGTGTTGCAAGTGCCCATAGGCTACGCGCAGCTACGGTAACTACTTTCCATCAGGTAGGCCGTAAGCTTGGTTGCCATTTCAGTACCTGGTATAAAAAAAAACTTTAGATGCGAAGATATAATGAGACAAGTTTAAATCGTAGTTTATCTTTGCAGAATCTCTATGGCAAACAACGTTGTACCTTGTACCCTTTGAATGCAAAGCAACAGCAATTCTTATTTTATTTTTTTAATGAGGACCTCGTAGTAGAGACTTGTGCTCGACGCTCAGTACTCAGTGTTCACTGAAGTAGTATAATAATGAAGTAACTATCAATGATGCTATGTAGTATCTAGATTTTCTGGAAAAGCTTTTTTTATTAATTTAACTGACTACCCAGCACAATTGGAACTTACTGCTTTATAAAAAGTGAAGTATAATAGTTTGTTAAGTGCCAAAATTAAGCGTCAGCATCTTTACATTACAGTTTTAAACTAACGGGATATTAACCATGTTTTATTGTTTGATTGAGCATCTTTACGAACCATTCCTTTTTTTTTACGTGAGGGTAAATCCTCATGGATGTTATGCCGGACTCCTACCGACTAAAAAACCTCACGTAACGCCGAACAGCCTGTGGTTATGAGCCCCGGGTAGGCCCTCGGAAGGATGTCCCAGGACTCCTAACAGACCTACGGCCGCCACTGCTGCCTCGCCTAGGGGGTGGTTTGGGTGCTATCCCGCTTCTTTGGGGGGTTTCGGGTGTGATGCTGCTTCTAAGGGGGGACGTGCGTGAGTTCCTAACGTCACGCTGCCGTCATGGGCCTGCTTCTGTAAGGACGGTGAGCGACCCTCTCACCGTCCTCAGACCCTCGGTCATGAAGGCCGATAGTCCTCGGCGAAGACACGTCGGCGGCGCCCAGGCCGTCGACTGCGGAACTCGGGTGAGTTCTCTCCCGTACGCGCCACGCCACCTTCTCCTGGAGCATGACCTGCTCGCAGAAACAGGCGGCGCAGTCCCACTTACACCCGCTGGAGATCATAGCTAGCACCATAGTCTCGAGCGAGAGAGTGTCCACGTCCAGACCCACTACGAGGACTTGGCGCTGTTGCGCCCACGCCATGCACTCCACTAGCGTACGGAGCGCTGTTTCATCGCTGCGGTCGTCGCAGTGCTGACACTCAGCCGTGATTCTTTACGAACCATACGATGACGACGCAGGGGAGTGGACTTATTATTCTTAGATGAAGGAAGGTAAGTACTTAGCTTACCGAACTGGAGTGTGCTGATCGCTTGTCGATTGAAAGCTGATGCACTGAGAGTTTTATACTATTTATCACTTTCACACAAATAATATAAATTGGAAAATATGTGAAGTGCTCGTGGCCCAGTGGACTCAGTGTTCTGTAAACGATCACTGCAGTAAGCAACTTTCACTATGGCCTGTCTGTGGATGGGTGACCATCCATGTGACCCTTTTGTGACATTTATTTGAGCGTTTCAGTGCTTTGGAAGGCACATTAAGCCGTTGGTCCCAGTTGCCAGTAATATAGCTGTCGTTAAGTCAAGCTAAAGGCCTTTTTAAGCGGCTTGAAAAATTTCGACAGAAGGCAATCACAACCTGCGCCTGTCCATCTCAACACGGCATTTCGGCTCACCGCCTATTACGTGGTACAAATTCTGAAATGTGGGCATATAATATGCCTCTGACTACCCCTTAGAGGAAAAGGCGTGACCATATGTATGTATGTACTACCCCACCAAGTGAAGTTGACGATTGAAATGTTACGAAAAATCTCTATACTTAATCGAAAGATTTTTTTTTTCTGAACTAAATTTACGAAAAAGGATACCTACATGAGCGTGGTCTGCATTCTTGCGGACGGTACTAAGGTGATTCCGGTACCTGATGTAGGTGAAGGCGGTAAGGGATCATTCCACGCGTTCGTACGCGTTCGTCAAGAACGCTAAGTGCTCGTTTAAGGAGACGCGGCGCTTCGAGCGGTGCACAAACATATGGAAATGTTCAGAGCGTTCAAGGAGAAGCGTTTTTGTAGGCGTTTGTTTGAGTTGTAGCTGCCCCAGCGGCGAGTGTTGTCGCGTCGGACGCGGCAAATGAAGCGACAGGTGACGCCGCGGAGGACGCGGCGGGTAAACCAGCGAGTCTCGCAATGGAGGAACGCGGCGGATGAAGCTGCGGGTGACGCCGCAAAGGCCGCGCCAAGGAAGGGGTGGGAGAGGTGCGGGGTATGCGTTAGGAATGTCGGGCAATTAAGTTCCTAGAAAATATGGATATTAAAATAAAAATATTTTTCAAAATAAAATATCGATATTTTATTTAAAAAAATGTAATCGATGTTTATAACCCTCTGGAGCAGAACGTCATGAAAGCAAAATGTCATGTACGCAAAATAAACGAAACATCGATATTTTTTTTTTTTTTTTTTTGTTTAACGTGAGGGAAAATCCTCATAGGATGTTATGCCGGACTCTTACCGACTAAAAAACCTCACGCCACGCCTAACAGCCTATGGTTGAGAGCCCCGGGTAAGCCCTCAGGAAGGATGTCCCGTGACTCCCAACAGACCTACGGCCGCCAATGCGGCCTCGCCCAGGGGGTGGTTCGGGTGCAATCCCGCGTCTATGGGGGGTTTCGGGTGTGACCCCGCTTCTAAGGGGGGGCGTGCGTGAGTGCTCACGTCACGCTGCCGTCATGGGTCTGCTTCTGTAAGGACGGTGAGCGGCCCTCTCACCGTCCTCAGACCCCCGGTCATGGAGGCCGATAGTCCTCGGCGAAGACACGTCGGCGGCGCCCGGGGCGCCGACTGCGGAACTCGGGTGGGAGAGTTCTCTCCCGTACCCGGCCCGCCGCTTCCTTCGCGAGCATAACCTGCTCGCAGAAAGAGGCGGCGCAGTCCCACTTACTCCCGCTGGAGAGCATGGCTCGCACCATGGCCTCGAGCGAGAGAGTGTCCACGCCCAGACCCACTACGAGGACCTGTCGCTGTTGTGCCCACGCCGTGCACTCCACCAGCGTGTGGAGCGCTGTGTCATCGCTGCGGTCCTCGCAGTGCTGACACTCGGCCGTGGTTTCCCGGTGTTTTTGCCACAGATACCTACCGAAGCTACCGTGCCCGGCAAGCATCTGTGTCAACCGGTAGGAGAGAGCACCGTGTCTTCTCTCCAGCCACTCGTCCATGACCGGTCTGACGGCCGCGATTGTGGCGAATCCCCCCTTTGGTTGCTCAAGTCGCACCTTCCATGTCTCCACGGTTTCCTGGTGGAGCAGGGTCCGCTGGGCCTCGATTTCTCAAGACGCAGGCCTTTGGCCCCGCTCCAGCGCCTCTTTGCGCCATCTGAACAGTGACGCAAGGGCTCTCGCTTCCAGGTCCCATGGAGGGGTCCCGGCTAGGAGACATGCCGCCTCACCGGAGATCGTGCGGTATCCTCTTATCACCCTGACGGCCATCATTCTCTGCGGGCTCAGCAGTCTAGCCTCATTGCTGGCCGTCAGGGTCTCCGCCCATACGGGAGCCCCGTACAGGGCCATGCTTCGCACGATCCCCAAGTACAGCCTCCTATAGGGAGCGTTGGGTCCCCTGATGTTGGGCATCAGCCGCGCAAGTGCGGCCGATGCTCCCCTCAGTTTTGGGACCAAACTTCGGAAGTGATGTCCGAAGTTCCACCGGCCATCGAGTACGAGCCCCAGATACTTCATCGAGGGCTCGATGCCGATGCTGACGCCCCCTACCTGTAGGCTGGATCCCGCAGGTGGCCCCATCCGAGGTCCGTGGAAGCACAGAGCCTCGGATTTGTGAAGGGCGACCTCGAGACCCAGCCGCCGAATCCGACCCACGACCTGAGCAACCCCTGCCGTGGCCTTAAGTGCTGCGGCACGGTGCGTTGCTCCCCGCGCCGTAACGAGGGTGTCGTCGGCGTAACTTGTTACGCCGACCCCTCTGAGCAACGGACCACGCAGCACCCAGTCGTAACCGATGTTCCACAGGAGCGGCCCTAAAAGCGATCCCTGTGGAACACCGCACGACACATCTCGCCGACCCGGCCCTAGCCAGCTCGGGTAAGTTATGGCTCTCTCGGAGAGATAAGCCCCGACAATTCGACGAAGGTAGGGAGGCACTCCATGATAGATAAGCGCCTCCCTGACGCAGCTCCAGGGCAAGGTGTTGAATGCGTTGGCGATGTCAAGAGACACCGCCACCACCACCTCACCCTGTGAGACTGCTTCCTCCGTCAGGCCTCTAATGCGCATGATCGCGTCCACGGTGGAGCGTCCCTGACGGAAGCCAAACTGGCTATCCGCCAGATCAGGCCCCACGCGTGTGAGGTGCCCGACGAGGCGTTGTGCAATAATGCGCTCAAAGAGCTTGCACACCTCGTCGAGCAACACGATCGGCCGGTACCCTGATGGGGAATTTGCCGGCCGCCCCGCCTTTCGAATCAAGACCAGTTTCCCTGTCTTCCAGACCTTGGGAAACTGGCCTTTCTTGAGGCATGCGCTAAAGAGCCCAATTAGTCGAGGCCCAAGCTCTTCGAGAGCCAGGACCCACGCTCGGCCTGGAATGCCGTCGGGTCCAGGGGCGGTGTTTCTGCGGGATTTAAGCCGCAGTACAGCCGCCCCTAACTCACCCTCGGTGACTACGGGCACGTCGTTCTCGCTGCCTTCCGCGTTGGGCGCCTGAGACGGAGCCATGCGCGGAGAAATATGTTCCTCCGCTCTCGACGGGAAACATCGATATTTATGAAAGATATACAGGGTGTCCCACGGCTATGCCACATGGAGGAAAAGTACCTTAAATATTGTAGATGGAACATTTTACTGAAAGAAGACATTATTTCAATTTAAAAAACAATTTAATCTATATTCATAGATTTTTAAAAACTTACATGGTTGAGCCGGGAATCAAACCCGCTACACGAGAAAAAATAATCATTTCGTAGGTTTATTATACCGATCGAAGGGCTTCATCATAAGGATTATTTTTTGCTAAGTAACATAGCGTCAAAAATAAAAGGAAGAGCATGTATTTTAACATTTGATGTGAAACTTTGTTCACAAAAATGAAAAGCTGGCATCGCCGGTGATCTCAATGAAGACTTTCGTTCCTGGATCGGGACAAATACGATGGCCGCCGAGATCCACAGATCTAACAACGTTAGATTTTTTATGGGGTTATGACATGTAATTTTTTTTATACCACTAAGGTGGCAGACAAGCATACGACCCACCAGAAGGTCACCGCAGCCTATATTAAATGTAGTTTACAAGAAATGCAAATGTCCACGAGCTACAAACAGAACTTGGACGTATTATTTGTCTGTCTGTCTGCCTCTGTGGCGCAGTCGGTAGTGATACCGCCTGCGGTGCTGGAGGTCGTGGGTTCGATTCCCACCGGAGACAAATATTTGTGTGACCCATAAATGTCTGTCTCAAGAGACTGGGTGTTTCTATGTATAATATGTATGTATTTAAAAAGTATATAAGTATTAATATCCGCGGTCTGATACCCATAACATAAGCAGGTTATTCCTAGCTTACTATGGGATCAGATAGCGTTGTGTGAAATGTCCGTGAATATTTATTATTTATTATTATTATTATTATAAATATACACCACACCAAGATCAAAAGATCGACAAGGAGTAAAATAATCAAAAGTGTGCGACTTTGTATTCAACAGTATGGGACTTTTGCATTAAAAATGTTAAAATTCATGGTCTTCCGTTTATTTCTGACACAATGTTACTTAGCAAAAAATAATCCTTATGATGAAGCCTTTCGATTGGTATGATTAACCTGATTGATTGTTGCGGTGATTATTTTTTCTCGTGTATCGGGTTCGATTCCCGGCTCAACCATGTAATTATTTAAAAATCTATGAATGCAGTTTAAGAAGTTTTTTAAATTAAAATAATGTTTTCTTTCAGTAAAATGTTCCTTCTACAATATTTAAGGTACTTTCCCTCCGTGTAGCATAGCCATATCTCTGTTGTACAGACACGACAACTTCAATTTTTTTAATACGAGTAGTACATGTAGATGGAAAACACCCAAACTTGGAAAAATTTTTTTTTTTTCGATCAGCCGATCGGTTTGAACCCCAGATCAGACTCGGGAATCAAACCCAAGACCTCAGTGTGGCAGTCGCATGCACTTTCACTCCGCCACCGTGGCGGTGGCAGCCAAGTGTTAACTTTATATTTTACATTTTAATAGTTTTGGTAATTCAAATTAGATAGCCAAAATCAATCAAATCTGGACGTAGGCCTCTCCAAATTTACACCACAATAAATCCCTCCGGAGCAGAACACTCCGAATCAATACATATAATAAAATCGTAACAGGTCGCTGTCTGTACATGGGAGATAATTAAGAAAAAATATTATACGGGGGGTTTTATGAACGCAATACAACCCAAAACAATGATTTTATTTTTTTATGATTTTATGATATTTTGGGTTACAATATCGTTACTAAAATATCGATATTTATAAACGATAAATTGATATTTTTGAAATATTGATATACATATCATTATCATTTATAAATAAAGTTTACATCCCTAGTCGAGACGAGACGCAGCGGGTGTCGCAGCGGGTGACGCAGCGGGTGACGCAGCGGGTGACGCAGCGGGTGTCGCTGCGTACCACGCGGCGGATGCAGCCTCGAGGGAAGCCACGCCGCACGCGTCGCTCGACGCCCCGCGTTTCCTTAAACGAGCTCTTACATTTCTATATGTTTGAGTTTGCGCGTGACGCTACGCGGGCCGCTTCACGCGCCGCCTGACTATAAACGGTCAAATCGCTTTACGCGCCGCTGCAAGCCACGCCCTACGCGGCGCTTGACGCCCCGCGTCTCCTTAAACGAGCCCTTAGTCGAGTAGTGTGTATAAAATCTATACTAATATTATAAATGTATGTGAACTGTACATGGACAGTTGTTTGAAAGAATTGCAAGAGAGTGCGTGTGGTATAAAACTGAACGAGCTGACCATCAAATGCCTCCTATATGCTGACGATCAGGTGATCTTAGCTGCATCGGCGGAGGAGTTGCAGTTGATGGTTAATATTATGCATGAGGCGCTGAAAGGTAGAGGAATAAAAGTGAATGTAAGTAAGACTAAAGTAATGGTGTTTGAAAGAGAGAATTGTATGACGAATTGCCCTATTATTATCGAAGGGCAAAGAGTGGAACAGGTGAAAGAATTTGTATACCTGGGTTCAAAATTTACGAGGGATGGAAAGTGTGACCAGGATATTGAGAGAAGGGTTTTGGCAGGAAATCAAGTGAATGGGGCGATGCATACCTTTATGAGCAGTCAAAACGTGTCTAAGAAGGCAAGAGTGGCTGTGCATAGGGGTGTGCTTATCCCCACACTTATGTATGGTAGTGAAAGTTGGGTGTGGCAGAAGAAGCATGAAAGTAAAATTAATGCAGTGGAAATGAGAAGTCTGCGAAGTATAGCTGGAGTGAAATTGATGGACAAAAAAAGGAATAGCGTGATTAGAAAACAATGTGGTATAACTGAAGATGTAGTGACAAAGATAGAAAAAGGGATGCTTAGATGGTTTGGACATGTTGAGAGGATGGATGAAAATAGACTGACTAAACAGATCTATAAGGCGAGAATGAATGGGCAAGCTGGTAGGGGTCATCCTCGGCGTACGCATGGTAACCAAATTGATGACCTGCTGGAAAAAGGCCAGGTCAAGAGTACCCTTAACCGGCGAGCGTGTATGAAAGCACTTATGAAAGTAGAAGAAGCGAAAGTGGTATGCCAGGATCGTAGCAAGTGGAAAGCCATAGTCTCTGCCTACCCCGATGGGAAACAGGCGTGATGATATGTATGTATGTATGTATGTAATATTATAAAGAGGAAAGATTTGTTTTTTTGTTTGTTTGTTTGTTTGTTTGTAACGAATAGGCTCCGGAACTACTGGACCGATTTGAAAAATTCTTTCACTGTTGGGAAGCTACACTCTTTGCGGTGAACATAGGCTATATTTTATTCCCGTATTCCCACGGGAACGGGAACTACGCGGGTAAAACCGCGTGACGTCCGCTAGTATATAAATAAATGAATAGGCACTTGGGAGTCAGTAACAAGAACATTATTCTATTCCAATGAAACTGCGGGCATCAGCTAGTTATAATACTCGGTTTACCTGCAAATTTTGCGGTATTCGAAATCCTTTGTGGACCAAAATTTAGTGTTTGTAGCGAGACTGAGATTACAAACAATGATATGCGGGTAGTTGAGTAATAATTTAAACAGAAAAATATACTGAAATGGTTCTCGGTTTCAGCAGTTCCACTGAACTGATAAAGAACGCTTTTCATTCCATTAATATTAAATAACCGAATGTAAAGCGAATTATACAGGGTATCCCACGGCTATGCCACATGGAGGGAAAGTACCTTAAATATTGTAGTGGAACATTTTACTGAAAGAAGACATTATTTTAATTTAAAAAACAACTTGATCTGCATTCATAGATTTTTAAATAATTACATAATTGAGCCGGAAATCGAACCCGCTACACGAGAAAAAAAATTACCTTGTAGCTTTATCATACCGATCGAAAGGCTTCATCATAAAGAGAATTTTTTGCTAAGTAGCATAGTGTCAGAAATAAAATGAAGACTATGAATTTTAACATTTTTAATACAAAAGTTCCATACTGTTGAATACAAAGTCGCTTTTTTTTTATTATTTTACTCCTTGTCGATCTTTTATCTTGCTGTGGTGGATATTTATAATATTAAGTCCAGTCGTCCAAGTTCTGTTTAATAAAAATCTATAAATGCAGTTTAAATTGTCTTTTAAATTAAAATAATGTCTTCTGTCAGTAAATTTGTCCATCTACAATATTTAAGGTACTTTCCCTCCATAAGGCATAGCCGTGGGACGCCCTGTATAAATTCAACCACACGTGCATTATGTAAAAATTTTAAAAACAAAACAAATATTTTATTAATTTTACTGCAGGAACTAAGACAAACACATGTAGGTACTGAGTGAGATTTACTTGTGTAAACCTTCACCACTTTTTGAGTTTATCATGGACATACAGAGACTCAGAGAAAAAAAATGTAATAAAAATTTCGCATCTGTTTATACCAACATCTTTCAGCAGATCTTGAAGAAATATACATACTTTTTATTCAATATTTTATTAAATAAATGTATTTTCAGAAGACCAATGTAATAAGATCTATTCAAAATCTTCGAGGTGCTTTAAAAATCATTACTGAGAAGAATAATAAATTTGGATTACTTTTTCACGTCCGCAACCGTGATTTGAATACAAACCGTTATCATGATTAAAATGGAAAACGTTATTACATTCAATCATGTATTTTTCCTTCCCCATTTTCAATAGCGATTAGAGACCATTTACAGCCCTTCAAGGAATATTACTTATTGAATTGATGATAATTTTTTGTAAGTATCGATATTTTGCCAACTTTCACTATTTTTCCGAGAGAAACTTTATTTTATCTATAAAATTTTATTAGAGAATATTGAATCACTCAATCCAATGAAAATCATCCAATACCAAGCCCCTATTGGATGAAGGCTTCTCTCAATATTCGTCATTTTGGTATCTCCAATATACCTATATATAATGGTACATGTATTTCTTCTAACTTTCTTTCTCTTCACCATAATATCTTTCCTTAGCTACTTTAGGCTATTATAGGGTTCAAGTCAGATTCATTTGGAAGGTGCAAATGAATGTGACTTGAACCCTAGAGACCTTGATAGGTACTTATTCTTATGCCCATCAAATAGGTATGGTGTTGTCGTTGACAATTTACAACGTTGGAAATACATATCTCTTTTAAAATCCACTCACGTAGTACATAGAAGGAACCTCTCTAGTGCCGTGTTTAGCAGTTACCAAGTTAGAAAAGTTTGTTCTATATCAGATTAGAAACAACATTAAAAAAACTAGTTTGAAATGAAGATTACGTGACTAAATAAATCTGATTCGATTTCAAACCAACTACAAAGTTTTGTAGAATGTATTGAGACCATACCTACGTTGTGGAACATTCGAACTTTTTTTTTTTTTTTTTTTTTTTTTATATTCAGCTCGCCAAATTGACGTCGCCACCAGCCTGATGGTAAGAAAGCAGTGGCGCATCTAGCGATTGGGGGCCACTTCTTAGAGTGGTCCTCAAGTTGGCGGCCCTGTGATTGGAGGACTGATTAACTTTATTGAATGTTGATACAGGTTTGAAACCCTTATCAAAACTCCATAAAATTAATTAAAAGGGTGGATATCGACTACCATCTCGGCAATATAATATTTCAGTGATGGCACTGAAAAGCTGTTAACCCTTTATCGCATACGAAACCACATATGGTTTGGCATTTTTACAGCTTATTTATTGTAAAACTATTAAAAAACTGCGTTAAAACTTTATTGAGGTCTGTTTGTCATATAATTAACAATAACAAAACGCAACTATTTTGTCTATGGTCCCATGCCACTTGGATATAATCTCAACTTTCCACACATTGTCAGTGGATGTTTACATGCGTGTACGACTCTCAACTTCGTAAAAAGAAATAAAAATGAAAAGGTGAGTTTTCTGAGCTAATAAAAATGTTTTACTGTGTGTCATAGCCTCTAGTTTATATGCACTGTAATAGATTTTCAGTATCTATTCGATTTCACCCATTTTCAACACTTATTGTTTCAGAACCATATCTGGGATCGTATGCATTCTTTGCTTTTTTCGCTTGGACATATATGGTTTCGTATGCGCTCATGCATTATTATTAATTTTGCACTAGGATATGGTTTTGTTTCAATTTCCTATACGTTTTCTTTACGCTAAGCTATTTTTTTCTTTCTTGGTGGTAGAATGGACCCTGGACGTTTTTATGGGCATAACAAAGCATACTAACGCAATCTCCGAGCATGGCTTTAGCGATGATGACATGTAAGTATCGAAATTGTAAGCTATCCGATTCCGATACTGACATGCCAATGATATAAAAACTATAGATACGTTATAGACACTGGAAAATGGCAACACGTAAAGCAGGTAATTACCTGAAAAGTCAGTGACGCGACATCAGGCTTAGCGGAAGTACTATTAGCACTGTTTTAAATTCTTTTAATAAAGAAAACTTGAAAAAAACATGCCTTCATGTATATTCAGAGGATGTACAAACTACACAGCAACTGTTCAATATAAAAACGTGTCGTTTCATTCAGTAGTACAACAGAAATAATAAAATTATTTTATTTTCTCGCGCCTAAAATGGCGCCTAGCATAATTATTAATGCACAAGGAAAATGTAGGCTTAACTTTAGATTGTCCTCCCACGAGTTTGGGGTTCATATTTTTTTTACACAAAGCTAATATTATTAGAAGCCTCCACACGAAGTTTTAACTTGCGGAGATTAATGGTTAACGAGAAAAAAAATTATGAAAATCATAAAAATTTACCAAAAATTGTCACTTTTGACCACAGAATACCTACACTCTCAATGCTCTTGACATTCGGCTCGGCATTAAACGTTTCGTTTTACATATGGTTTACGCACTAAAATGTTTAACTTAATTTAATAATGAAATAAATAGGTATATTCAGTGACTAGGTATGTAATATTTTATGCATATTTTATTATAATACATATATTTCGTTGACATAAATGAATGCTATTACTTAAATGTATTCTCACAATAATTTACCGACTATTGCCGCTATGTAAAACTAAACGTAAAACGCCGTCGACGCGCTGTCACTGTTACTGTCTGACAGTTATATTTTTTTTTGTAATACTTATTTTATGGCCTTTAACTTCAGCCTTTCAGCCAAACTATTGTTGATTATCCAACTATTGTTGGTTAGGTTAGGTTGGAACTGTGACCATTGACGCGCGACGGCGAGCGAGCGAAGCGAGCGTGCCGCGGCAGCGGCCGCCGAGCGCCAGAGGTGTCCTTTATAATATTATTATAACAATTTCAGACCAAGAAAATGCGAAAGTTAGGTTATAATATAAAAAAAATCGTAACTCAAAAAGGGGGGGCGTCCGCAAATTTTCCTTCAAGGGGGGGGTTCTACACCCCCTCCCCCCTCCCCCCCACCACCTCCCAGCCCTTAAATCGTGGGAGGACAATCCGAAGTCCTACCAAAATGTACTCTGTAGTCTGTGGTTTGGCGCGACGCATAAGGGGATGTTGGGGAGTATTTGTACTAATTTTTATTTTGCCATTATATTTTTTTATTTATGTAATTATATTTATTAAATAAATTGGTTTAATGACTTAAATTACGATAATATTAACTAATTCGTTAAACTACATTAACACTTTGTAAATTACAATATTACTTACTTTACCCGTAAATAATTTAATCATGTGTCTCAATGAGGGAAATTCAATTGACCTTTTTTCACCACATTTAATTCCTCTGTCTGATAGTGACTTCATGCATGATACCACAGATAATTTATGAAATTCTTTTTTCAAATTTGTAAAAGTTTAGCTGTTTTTGAAAGCCGTAATGTTCGAGTATAACGTGTCTATATATGATACGTCTTTGTGACATGCCTACATCCTCCATACCATTTAGACGTCCTGTTATTGTACCGGAGACGAACGATGACTTTTCAGGCGAAGACGACGTTCCTGTAGCAAATTTACCCTCAACTTCAAAGACCAAGAAAAGCAATCGTCGTAAAGAACCTACCGTTTAGAATGAACTGGTCAACAAAATATTTGCCTCCTTATAACCCGGATCATTACATCTTCACTGGAGATGTTGAACTTCCTAATGATATAAAAGAGCTAAAGTCTCCAGCCCATTTCTTCTTGTATCTATTTACTGACGAATTGATAACCTTTCTTATTTTAATCTTTCTCGTAAACGGGGTCGTCCATTGACCAATTTAGGGACTGGTTCGCCACGAGCTGCCATGGAAGTCCATCAATTTGTGCAAGTCCTGGACCTCAGAGGAAGAAAAGCATCAGGTTCAGGAAAGCCCCAGAAAAGCATCAGGTTCTACCCTTGACCTCTGTACGGACCAATAATTTTGGACATTTGCCAGAGTTGCAGAAAATGGTCAAATTTGTCAAGTATGCTCTATGAAAACCTACACAAAGTGTCCCATATGTAAGGTATATTTATGTTATAATGATAAGAGAAATTGTTTGATTAAGTTTCATCAATAATTTTGTATAACTTTCTTTGTTATATATATATAAATAGATAATGCGGTATGGATGTAATTTATTATATTTGGTTGTTTTGATGCATACAAACCCATATGTGTCCAAGGGGATTTAGGTTTTGATGCATACGAACCCAAATATGGTTCTGTAAAAAAAAATTAAAAGGGGGGTACTTTTTGGTGAAAAAATAATTTGTAATTATATTTAGAGCTGTAATAAAACCATTAACGTGAAAAAACTATTTTTTTCCCTTTATTTAATATATCATGCAGTAAAGGGTTAAGAGAATCATTTCAGGCTTTTTTAATAGGTAGTGATTTAGGGATAAAGGCATACATATATGGTATTGAATGCGAAAATGAAAACACAAATCAATAGCGAGATTTCTATTTTTTACAATGTGACAATTATTGAATTTCTTTTATTTGACACATTTAATCACTACGTACCTACTTTAGAGGACGACACTTACTCTTAAACCTGTAGGTTACCTACTACTTCATGATATTTTTTCCTCATCCGTGACAATTGGTTGAGCAGTTTACATACTAAGGTGGAACATACATACATAAAATACAAATACGAAGACTTCTAGTTCAGTACCCTAAATTTTGGCCGTGCTTTATCTGAGTAAAAAGTTTGTCAAAATTAGCCAGGCTGATAGAGTAGCAGAAAACCTCCATAAGTAAACAGAGAAACTGAAATCTTAAACTGTCACAAGTACATTTAATAACAATAATAAAATTTAATAAAAACTAATTATGTTAACACTCCACGATTTCGTAATTGAATTCCAATTGTAACTATGTATTTGTTGCTCCGCTAGGAACTCATCCAATGAACTGATATGAATGTTACGAATAAAGTAGGAGTAAACAGGACTAGCCATGTACTGTGAACGTAAACTCCAGATTAGTTGGCCAAACTTAATAATAAAAATATGAAGCTAACCATGTTTAGCCGGATAATCTTATATTTATGTTCATGATTGCCTTTAACACTTAATAAGTACGTGAAAAGCGGGAAATTTTTGTTGTAACCTAAATGTTACATTGTTACGAGTAAATAATGTTGTGAATTTTTTTTTGTACCCTATCCACCAAATTTGTGCAAAGACATAAAAAAGTGCTGAAGTTTGTACTTAGTTTTTACGGTTCCGTACCTAAAAGGCAAAAACGAAACGCTATTACTGAGACACTGTCCATGCCGGAAGTTAAATTTACACAGCGGAATGTCCGGCGGGAGCTTCAATCCCTGGACGTTCATAAGTCGAGTGGGCCAGACGGCATTCCCGCGGTGGTACTAAAGCATTGTGGTCCAGAGTTGTGTCCGGTACTTACACGTCTTTTCGCACTTTCCTATTCCATGCGACAAGTCCCGGCGTCGTGGAAGATCGCGTATGTACATCCTGTACCCAAGAAGGGTGACAGGACCGACCCGGCCAATTACAGGCCTATAGCCGTCACCTCCCTTTTATCCAAGGTGATGGAGCGTGTAATTAATACACAGCTCCTGGGGTACCTTGAGGAACACGACCTGCTCAGCGACCGGCAGTACGGTTTCCGTCACGGTCGCTCGACGGGCGATCTTCTTGTGTACCTAACACACCGATGGGCGGCGGCTATCGAGAGTAAGGGTGAGGCTCTAGCAGTGAGCCTCGACATCTCTAAAGCCTTTGACCGGGTCTGGCACCGTGGTCTTCTTACGAAATTGCCCTCATATGGACTACCTGAGAGATTATGCGGATGGGTGTCCAGCTTCTTGGCCGGTAGAAGCATCAGGGCCGTCGTTGACGGCAGCTGTTCAGACTGCATGGCCATAAACGCTGGAGTCCCGCAAGGCTCAGTGTTGTCCCCTACTCTGTTTCTGCTGCATATCAATGACATGTTGTCTATTGATGGCATTCATTGTTATGCGGACGACAGTACGGGGGACACTTGTTACACGGGCCGCCCCGGTATCTCTCGGGACACAGTAGAGGAAAATCGTGAACAGCTTGTGTCTGAAATCGAGGCTACTCTTACTAGAGTGTCCGATTGGGGTGGACAAAATCTTGTCCAGTTCAACCCTTCCAAGACACAAGCGTGTTTTTTCACCGCTAAGCAAACCCCAATTACTGTAGCGCCGCAATTTCAGGGCACATCTCTTTCCATCGCCAAAAGTATAGGGATCCTTGGCGTTGACATCTCCAGTGACGTTCAGTTCCGTAGTCATTTGGAGGACAAGGCTAAGCTGGCGTCCAAGAAGCTAGGTGTGCTCAACAGGGCGCGGCGGTACTTCACTGCGGCGCAAACACTGCTTCTCTATAAATCGCAAGTGCGGCCGCATATGGATTACTGCTGTCACCTCTGGGCGGGAGCACCTGAATATCAGCTTCGTCCATTTGGCTCGGTGCAAAGACGAGCTGTAAGAATTGTCAACGATCCTGTACTTACAGCTGGTGTGGAACCTCTTCGCGACAGGAGAGACTTTGCCTCCTTATGCGTGTTCTACCGCCTGTACAATGGTATGTGCTCTGAGGAATTGTTTGATATGATGCCCACGGCTACGTTCTATCATCGCACCGCTCGCCACAGACAGGGAGTTCATCCTCACACTCTGCGTCCGGTGCGTTCCAGCACGGTTAGATCCGATAGGTGTTTTCTTCCACGCACGCTTAGGTTGTGGAATGACCTCCCTGCCTCGGTTTTCCCAAACGCCTACAGTATGGGGTTCTTCAAAAGGGGTCTTAGAAGGTTTTTACAGGGTCGGCAGCGCGAGTGTGGCACCTCTGGTGTTGCAAACGTTCATAGGCTGCGGTGACCACCGGTCCTTCTGGTCGGCCGTATGCTTGTCTGCCACCTTAGTGGTATAAAAAAAAAAAAAAAAAAAAAACTGTTGTCTGTCTGTCTGTCACCAGTTTGTATCTCATGAACACGATAGCTAGACAGTTGAAATTTTCACTGTTCATGTATTTCTATTGACCCTACAACAACCGGGGAACGGGAACTACGCGGGTGAAACCGCGTGCCGTCCGCTAGTAAATTATATTTGAACATTGGTCATTATTTTCGTGTATTCCAATATGTTCTACTATTTTTGTTCAACTAATAGAACTTTTGCTTGAACGTCATATGGAAATATTGTTTATCGCATATCCATATTATTTATGTAAGTAATAATACAATCAAGTAATAAATCTTACAAGTTTGTTGTCAACATTCATCTCATTTCATATCCACGTCCACGAGCACAGCCGTCAGCTATTTGTCATTTTATTAGATGCGGGCTTCATAATATTGTGCAAAATAAGTCTAGTCAGAGTACGCTGAAATTGCTTCTCAGTTTACTGCCCCAAGTTGGAACAGGAAAGTGAGAAAAGTTGTAAATTTACTCGAATTGAACATTTATACAACTCAACTGACCTCAAGTGTCTTCATCGCTGTTCTAATCTAAATACGAGAAATTTCACATTACTTTATTTAGTTTTAACAACATTTTATTGAGCTTCAAAGGAACTAACAATAGGAAAGTGAGATTTTACTGCAAATAGGATTTGATACAGCGAACTCTTAGGCGTAAAACAGACGACGGGGCGGGCCGGGCCGGTCAATTTCGCCGCGAACGATAGCGCTAAAGGAATCCTATACTACCAACGCACACGAAGGGCAAAAAGACCGCGCCGCCGCTGTCCGCCGGGCACTGGCGGCGCGGCATGTCCGTGGCTCGCCGCCATGAATCACACAAACCAGTTTGTATGAAGTAACGCAGACGGGGCGGCGCGGGGCGGCGCGGGCCGGCCAGGCTCAGTCCTCGCCGCACGTTTTCTAGTGATGGACGCCTTCGACGTCGAAAATTTAATTTCTAAAGTCGAAAAAAGATCGCCGATTTATAATACGGCATTAAAAGAATATTACGATGTAAATGAAAAGATGAAGCTATGGAACCAAATATGCCAGGCAATATATATACGCCTGCAGTATGGGATGAGTTGTCATCGAGTACCCAGTAGGTACTCCCTATTAGTCCATTGAAATGTTACAATTTTAGGACCGAATATTACATTTGTTAGAGGACGCAATTTTATTTTTGGGACATGTGTGGGGGGTCAATAGAAGCTTAAACTCATGTTTGTGGGGTTGCCACCCTTGTCCCCCGGCCGCAATCTTAAAAAGGGGTGAAAACACTTTTTCCTCAATATCTCGGAAACTATGAGTCTTACAAAAAAATTGTGAAAACTTAATTTGTAGCAAATTGTTTTGCCTACAAATATGTCAAACAAATTTTTGTCCTAAATTAAAAATTATAAACAAAAAATTGAAAATAAAATTATAAAAATTTTCTTTTTTGCTCTGTGGCATTTATTTTTTAATTTCTCTTTAAAGATCATCTACAAGATTAGTCTGAGGTATTATTTTTGTAAAATGTATAAAAAAGTTAAAGAGCAAAAAAGAAATTTTTTATAAAAAAATTCAAAATTTTTTGTTAAGTTATATACACATTTGTAGGCAACACAATATGCTACAAATTATGCTTCTACAATTTTTTTGTAAGACTCATAGTTTCCGACATGTTGCGAAAAAAGTGTTTTTTTCCCCACTCTTTTCAAGATGGCGGCCGGGGGACAAGGGTGGCGACCCCACAAACTTGAGGTTAAGCTTCTATTGACCCCCCACATATGTCCCGAAAATAAAATTGCGTCCTCTAATAAATGCAAAGCTCATGTAACATTTCAATGGACTAAATTACGATTGCGTCTCTTTCTTTTTTTGTACATTAAATAAGCAACTACTCGAATTCTCTGGGTATCCTTTCACTGACGCGCTCTTCACTAGAACGAACGTAGTGAACTAACTGCCCGCCCGTCGCCGTCGTGTGCGTTGCGTTCGCGGGGCGGGCAGTCGCGGACATCGGCGGACAGACGCGGTCTTTATTACGTCGCGGGCAAAAAGCCCGGCCCGCCCCGTCGTCTGTCTAGCGCCTTAATAGGAAACCTTATTATAATACACAGAAATAACAAAATTATTTCCTCGACTAAATGTTTCTTCAATTTTGGAAACAAAGACATTTGTACAATCCAACAAGCTCAGTTATTTACATAATTTTCTTTAAATATCTACTTACAATATTATAAACGGTCGGTGTTATGATCTCGAGATGGTCATTGAAATAGTCTTATTTAGCCAGTCAATTGATAGTCAGAGACACAGATTAATCCTTGTTAACAGTGTACTGTACTAAATCGTACTGTTACATGCTAATTATAATCTACATAATTATAAAATCTTTTAAAACTCAAAATCTGGAATAGGAAATTCACGAAGTCCGTTTGCAAAGCTAACCAAATATCTACATATAATAATTATTTCTCACGTTAGAAATACTGAAAGTGGAAATAATCCGACGTCCTGTTAATAACTTTTGTATACTAACTTATCCAACATAAACTTTAAAATATAAAAAAAAAGTTATCCAAGAAGCCCATTACTTGTTGCGGTGCTGGTAGAATATGATTAAAAACCGACGCAATTGGACTGCCGCCAGAGGATAACGCTCATCTATCTTTCTTTGGAACCCATCGAAACTTTTCAAAATTTTCATTACTAATAGCTATTGACATTAGATACTATTCATAGACGGAATATGTGCTGCGTAAAACACAAGAAGTTTCCTAGTCATGGACACTGCTTACACAAACATTCATTCGTAGTTAAAGAGCTAATTACTGACATTGCAAAAGGTCTTAAGGGCTTAAATCTGTACCAAACAGGAAAATAAATACGGCCGCAAGTTTGATATCGATGATAATATAGGTATATGTCTGTATAACTTCTATATTATTAATACAAATTCTTTTATACAAATTTTCATCAACATACACCCCGTTTTTTTTCAAATTGTGTACATAAGTACAAATATAACCTAATGTAACATTCGACAGCATTGTTTCAAAAAAGGCAAGAGCACTTTATCAATAGATTTAAAAGAATTCATGTTAACTGCTGTTCACTCCCACTGGCACAAAAATTTAAATGAAGATAGTAACAAAACTTTTTACCGGTTATATTTAAACCTGCTTACAAAGGTGTACAAGAGATTATACACGGTTTAGTATTAGTATGTTCGTTGGCTTAACATTTTTGGTTAATTAGATTTCATTAGAAGTAATTTAAAAAAGCAAGAATTACCTCGAGAAAATTTCACCCTCGAACAAGACTTGAACCTCCCTTCTGTCATGGCCGGACAGATGCTCACCAAATTAGGTATCAAGACTTACTCGTAACCTGAAATACGTTCTCTTGGAATGTGGCGACGAAATAAATTCATGCGGGTATTTGTTTAATATAATCCATCAAGCAATCAGTCAATCAAATCCGCCTATGGCAATGCACTGCTGGACGTCGAACTTCATTTAAGAAAAAATATTTTTTTCCTAAATTATACAAATAAGATCAACTGTTTACTAAACACTGGAAAGAGAGATACTCATATGTGTGTTTCTTTATAATAGAGATCTATGTAGTACAGTTAAGCTTTCACGGACAAATTGCTTCGTAATAGAGCAGACTCTTATCTCAAAGGCTATGGGCTTGTTTATCATCCGACTGTCATTTATGCGTTCGTTATTTCCCTATTCTTGTGACATAAAAATGGCGTCCCCAAGAATAACTTTGAGCTTTCATCTGTAAACGTACGTAAGGGGAAATAATGAGAAGGCTTTATTAGGTCGATGGCGATAAATTTGTTATTGTTGTGGTCGAGTTAATAAAGTGTGTACTTAGTATCACTAAATTATTTAAAATCTTGATTGCAACAGCTCTTGAATGGATAGGTCTGATAAGTCAGCACAGCATGGTCTGTCCGTTTAGTATATCAGATAAATACCGTAGTTTCACTAGTAGCTAGTAGACGTAAATAGTTTAGGCATGTCCAAACGGCTGGACCGATTTTCATTTTTAATGAGAACGAAGTCACGTACTGCTAGAAAAAAATAAAATAAATGATGTAGAAGGAAAACAATATATTTGGAATCTAATTTCGTTGGAAATATAAAAAAATATTGTCCTCATCTAGGAAAATGGCCTACCTCTCGTTGTTCAGTCCAGTGACCCGTTTTACCAGGTCACGCGAGTAGTCTTATTATATTTTATGAAGCTCCCCATTCATACCGGAGGGATTTGTAATGTTCGCCACTCAGCGATAATGTCGCTGGGCCTTATTACCACCTTACTACATTACCCTGGCATGTAAGTAGGTATTTATATTCACATATGACACGATTTCTCGAATATATGACAGTGTAAATGGGTTTTATTTGTTACAATTACAACGAATTGCGTTTATAGCAAGCAAAATCGTCTTTGTAATATTTTCTCTATGGTTTGATTATAATATGAACCTCGTTTCTTAAAACGATGATTGATATCCGAGTCAAACAGTAGCCTAGTACTTTCAGAACCTAAGTTCATATAAATTCATGGTAATCCACTACTTCCTAGCAAAGTATCAAAAAACCCATGACACTGTCGCATAACTGTCCCACGGTTTTATACATAAAATACGAATATTCCAATCTTTTTCTCCAACCTCTTAGGGCAGTAGTTTGATATACCTGCGTTACTTCAAAATAATTTGGTTGCCGACAAAATAAAAAAAAATCGACTCTGTAGTTTCAGCGAACTTTGACCGCCATCGCAGCCTTTCTCTAGGAATTGGGATTTAGCAACCTTCTTTTGCTATAACGCTTCTTTAGGTGTTGGTGGGAGGGGGAGTTGGATTCTATCCCAATACTATGAGGGGTGAAGACGTACACCAAGACGAACACGGTGAGCAGCCAACTCATCTTTCTCGGGCCATTGGTCATGTTATCCTGAGCATATAGGCTGCTATATGCCCTATCGCAGTCAATGACGACGGTCGATGCATATAGCATACTTGAAACTTGGGAGTAATTGCAACATAAACACAACCTGCACCCGGGTCGGCGTGTGTACACTACGCACACCTGGTTCTGATGCTGCAAACGTCCATAGGCTACGGTGATCAACCATTAGGTAGGCAGTAAGTTTGTCTGCCACCTTAGTAGTATAAAAAACTACACAGATGAGGATTGTACCTATTAGAAACATTCTTTTATATAAATAGTAGCAAAATGCGAAAATGGGGAAAAAATTTGGAATCATTTTACGAGTACTTATCTCAAATGAAATCTCCTCTGGCGATTTTGAGACGCAATTGCCAGTCGTCAACGTCATTAAAAATATATGAAAATTTGCTTTTTAACCTTTTTTGGAGCTTTCATTATGAACCACTGTACCTACACAAAATAATTGTTAATACTTTTGCTGATAACACAATAAGCTTTTGAAAAAAAAAGTGGTAATTATTTAAAAGGATATTATATAATACTAGCTGTTCCCCGCGGCTTCGACCGCGTAGAAGTCGTTATCGCGTTAAATCATAATCCTCATTTTGGTTAAAAAGTATTGTCCTTCCCAGGGCCTCGAGCTATCTCTATACCGTATTTAAGCCCAATTGCTCCAGCTGTTTAGGCGTGAAAGGGTAACAGACAGACAGATAGAGATACTTTCGCATTTTTAATATTAGAAGGAATTGTGAAATTTCATGACCTAATCGTAGTACTAAATAACTGCTCTTTTTTAATGTAATTTCTTTTGTTCAAGTAATTTGCGTGCATAAAATTATTACATAATTAAATAAAATTTATTGTCATTATATTAGTAACGAAATTACTTAAAAACTTCATTAGTATCAACTAAGTTATGTTCATCTCAACACAGCAATAGCAGGAGAAGGAGAACACCCGCACCAACCCCCAAAGACGCGGGTTTGGGTTCCATATTTCAAAAGAACAATCGGACCCCTTTTAGGATTACTTTGTTGTCCGTCCGGTCGTCTGTCTGTCAAGAACTTCTGTGTCTTGAACGCGTAAAGGTATCGAGTTGAAATGAATACCAATTAAGGTCCATGCTCCCTTGAAGCTCTAAATTAATCAAACTTTTAAGTTGACGCAAAAAAGTTACGGCTGTTAATGTCGTTGATTAAGCACGTATTTTAAGGACCGTTCTTTATGACGGACGGACGGAACCCTCAGTGGGCGAGTCCGACTCGCACTTGTCAGGTTTATTGTCTGGGTATTTGCGAGGTCTACTCTTCGCAGAAGTACTAGTGTTTTACTATCGAAGATACAACCCAGAGGGTAGACAGAGAACAATTTTATCGCTTTATCAAGAATTTTTGTCGGCCACGTAATACGGATTATGCCTGTTGTAAATACAGATTTTGACAAAATTTGGTAATTTTAAAATGTCAGATCACATCTTGTATACAAAGTATGACGACGTGGAGTCGTCGTTAAAATAAAATAAAAGACGTAAACGTAACCCAGGAGCTTTAGCACCCACACATTGGCGACGCAGTAAATTGTATCTGTTAGTGTGTGCGTAGTATCAAAAGCATGAGAGCAACGAAAATAGAGCTTTATCGCTTCTAAAAATATTATAAATGTCCATTGAAACGGAATATGTAAAAAATTTGCACTCGTACATACAAAAAAATAATGTCGATTTGCCACCATTATACGAGAGTGGGTACATCGTGAGTCAGCCTCCATGACATTCCAGCCACGTTGTTTTTTTAAATGCACGCGCGCGCGTACTCATAAATTGACCGATGTTATTATTCTTGTTTCACCCATGATAAGTCGAGAATATGTAGATAATATTTAAAAAAAAAGAAAACAAACCCCTACTTTTTAACAATACAATAGAGTAAAATACAACAGTAAAAGGTAACTAAAAATAACAATCAAAGCTGAAATAGCTGCTATGAATAATGGCACAGAGTAATGATATTGTATTGACTTTCAGTAAATTAAAAAAGTTCACAGTGAATTCTCGACTAAAACCAACTGAAATGTCATGAAGCTTAAAATGGCGAGACAAGCCGGCGGTGCTTGGTAAAGTTTCGTTCAACGTAACCGAACTAAAGCATACTGCACTCCGCAGTAGTATTTTTGCGCATATTCAAAATAACATACGAGGTGGTTATCGTCATTACAACTTTGAACAAAGTTGCGATATAGCAACTCATTCAATAAAAATTTGTAACGAAGGTAGTCGTGAAAGTATGCATGGTCAAAAGCAGTAAGTGTGATTATCCTTTTGAGTATTAATATTAATGAACTGTGACACGCCCTTCAACCAAACACCCGCCACGCGCCTTGTTACTTTTGATTCTTAATTAAGGCCGCGTGGGTCAGATTTTGAGTTTTTTGAAACAATCCTAGTCGAAAAGTAAAGGGTTTTTAAATCTGAAAAATATATATATAATAGTTAAGGATATAAGCTAAACATATTCCGAGCCCGTTACACGATCCAATAAATTTCACTAGATAGAAAAAAATCCCAAAGTTGACTCTCTCAGAAAAGTTTTTTCAAAACTGTGGCTAAACTATTAATATTTTATATATTTTTTTTGCACTCAATTAAAGGTATTAAGTTTTTATACACATTTTCCGAGCGTTTTTCTATAAACAACTATTTACATAGTCATCATGTACGAATATCTACCAAACGCAATAGAATTGCGCCGCTGACGGCCGATCAGTCTCGCCCTGGCGCTTGTGGAGGCAGGACCTGTGTCAGTTTTTTTTGCAACTATTTCGTAATTATTATGCCAAATTACGTTGAAATCGCGCCACAGTATAAAAATATCAGTAATGGGCAAAATGTAATTAGATTAACCGTTACAAATACATACGCGACTCATGGTAAAAATGTGGTGATCTTTTACTTTTTAAGTGTTTTTACGACATGGTAACCAGCTACCTAATGCATTAAAATGTCTACGAATTACATGATAATTTTGCAATCCAACATGGCGGCCACGCCGTAATCACAAAATTTCATGATGGGTATCGTTTAAGGGGTTTTTTGGTATGCTGAGTACGAAGTACGTGATAATTTTGCAATCCAATATGGCCGCCGCGCCGTAATCACAAAATTTCATGATGGTTATCGTTTAAGGGGTTTGTTCGTATGCTGAGTACGAATCACGTGATAATTTTGCAATCGAATATAGCCGCCGCGCCGTAATCACAAAATTTCATGATGGGTATCGTTTAAGGGGTTTTTTGGTATGCTGAGTACGAATCGCGTACTAATTTTGCAATACAAGATGGCCGCCGCGCCGTAGTCACAAAATTTCATGATGGGTATCGTTTAAGGGGTTTTTTGGTATACTGAGTACGAATCACGTGATAATTTTGCAATCCAATATGGCCGCCGTGCCATAATCACAAAATTTCATGATTGTACCGTTTAAGGGGTTTTTTGGTATGCTGAGTACGAATCACGTGATAATTTTGCAATCCAATATGCCCGCCGCGCTGTAATCACAAAATTTCATGATGGGCATCGTTTAAGGGGTTTTTTGGTATGCTGAGTACGAATCGCGTACTAATTTTGCAATACAAGATGGCCGCCGCGCCGTAATCACAAAATTTCATGATGGGTATCGTTTAAGGGGTTTTTTGGTATGCTGAGTACGAATCGCGTACTAATTTTGCAATACAAGATGGCCGCCGCGCCGTAATCACAAAATTTCATGATGGGTATCGTTTAAGGGGTTTTTTGGTATGCTAAATACGAATCACGTGATAATTTTGCAATCGAATATAGCCGCCGCGCCGTAATCACAAAATTTCATGATGGGTATCATTTAAGGGGTTTTTTGGTATGCTGAGTACGAATCGCGTACTAATTTTGCAATACAAGATGGCCGCCGCGCCGTAATCACAAAATTTCATGATGGGTATCGTTTAAGGGGTTTTTTGGTATGCTGAGTACGAATCACGTGATAATTTTGCAATCCAATATGCCCGCCGCGCCGTAATCACAAAATTTTATGATTGGTATCGTAAATGGTAGTATCGTAAGTATGCATCATACGTAGCAGACTGTAGTGTAAAAGAGATAGAGACACATGTTCTATTCTTCGTTCTAACATTTGTGTGTGGTTGGATTGCATGGAACGACACAGACTAAAAAAACTTGTTCGGTTTACTGTAAGTTAGTTAACCGCGTGCCAATTTGCAACTGTGCAAGACGTGGTCAGAGTTAAGAAGTTATTTATTTAACTCAGAGCTTACTAACTCTATATTTAAATATTTAACCCGACTCTCCACGCAAGTGGGCCTAAATAGCTTAGGCGGCCAAATTGAATTCCAAAATGATCATGTTATTCGTACTCAGCATTCGAAAAAACCCATTAAACGATATTCATTACGAAATTATGTGATTACGGCGCGTTGGCCATTTTGGATTGCAAAATTATCATGTGATTCGTCCTCAGCATACCAAAAAACCCCTTAAACGATAACCATCATAGATTTTTGCGATTACGGCGCGGTGGCCATATTGCATATCAAAATTATCACGTAATTCGTACTCAGCATACCAAAAACCCTTTAAACGATACCCATCATGAAATTTTGTAATTACACTGAGGCGGCCATTTTGGATTGCGAAATTATCACGTGATTCGTACTCAGCATATCAAGAAACCCCTTAAACGATACCCATCATAAAATTTTGTGATTACGGCGCGGCGCCCATATTGGATTGCAAAATTATCATGTGATTCGTACTCAGCATACCAAAAAAACCCTTAAACGATACCCATCATGAAATTTTGTGATTACGGCGCGGCGGCTATATTCGATTGCAAAATTATCACGTGATTCGTACTCAGCATACGAACAAACCCCTTAAACGATAACCATCATGAAATTTTGTGATTACGGCGCGGCGGCCATATTGGATTGCAAAATTAGTACGTAATTCGTACTCAGCATACCAAAAACCCTTTAAACGATACCCATCATGAATTTTTGTGATTACACCGCGGCCGCCATTTTGGATTGCAAAATTATCACGTGATTCGTACTCAGCATACCAAGAAACCCCTTAAACGATACCCATCATGAATTTTTGTGATTACGGCGCGGCGCCCATATTGGATTGCAAAATTATCACGTGATTCGTACTCAGCATACCAAGAAACCCCTTAAACGATACCCCTCATGACATTTTGTGATTACGGCGCGGCGTCCATATTGGATTGCAAAATTAGTACGTGATTCGTACTCAGCATACCAAAAAACCCTTTAAACGACACCCATCATGAAATTTTGTGATTACACCGCGGCGGCCATTTTGGATTGCACAATGATCCCGTGATTCATACTTAGCATACCAACTTTAGAAAACTTTAGAAATTTTTATGACCAGCTATTATGTAATTTACATTTTTTACGCAACTGTAGCAAACGTACGCAACGGAAACTCTCAAAAAAAATGAAATATCCTAGTTGTCGAAAAATGTTTCGTTGCTGCTAAGCTCTTATTCGCCTTAGCGTGATGTTATATATTTTGGTATTTTTCAAAAATGGACATTCTGTTAAGAAACTCTTGAAATTCAACTAGCAGTCTCTTAGGCTCTAGAGTTAGAACAACTTAACAAACAAACAAACTCTTTAGCTTAAAAATAATAGTATAATATACATAATTTATTTACGATTAACTCATTTATTTTTATTTACGAAACTAATAAATCACTACACTTAATAAAGTTAGATGCATTTACTACGTCAAACAAAGTTAGCATGCTGTTTCTTTCTACTATACTGTATACTGTGGCATGAGAGTTCACTGCCGCTGCCGGCGCGCGGTGTGTCTTGCGCCCGGGGCGAGGGGAGCGCCAAATGCCTACTTGTGCGCTATAACCGCCCCTTAAAATGTTTGTTACGTTTATAAAGTACTTGTAACATTTTGATGCTTTTTTCTTTTTTAAATTATTTTTGAAACTCAAAATAAATATTTTTTTTATGATTCCCTACAGTTTTTAAGTATTGTGTATTAGAAACGAACAAAATCTAGCTTTGTAACAATTTATAGGACTTCTGTACTTTTTATCATTTAAACGATCTAGTGTACCTACTTTTACATTTATTTTGAATTTTCAGGTATATTTTGCATCAATCATTTCTAAATTTATTTACACACACCCATTTTAAAGCATTGTTTAAAATGTGAGTATAATAACGGATTTTAAAGTGCAAAAGCTGCTATTACTAAATACAGTTACCCGCTCAATCCCGCCGGTGGCGTGGTCACGCCGTCGTATCCATAGGCGGTGCCCACGCCCTTGGCGGGAACGGCGGCTGCACGCCGGACGTCACACAATATATCCTTATTTCTTTTACAGGAGTCGTACTACATAAATACTTACTGTTTCATCATGCTAGATAACTGACGAAAATAACTACACTAAATCCGAGAACACCCCATGTGTAATGGATTTATGATATTTGGCCGAAAATTAGGATGGGGAAAATGAAGGAGTACTCTCAGATTCTACCATGTAATTCAAAATAAAAAGCAGTTTTCTAACATAAATTATTTTATTTACAAAATATACACATCAACAATTCACTTTCACCAAAAAAATAATAATCTGTAGATATAAAATCTCCGAAAATAAAATAAAATATTACTGCCTATTTATTTGTTTATTTTTTTGTTTATTTTGGGGATATCGAGGCTATGTAATCTTAAATTATTAAAAAAAAAACCCCTCCATTTTTATTATTGATTTTCACATAAATTATTCATATGTTAAATGTTAAATGGTATTTTGACAAAAGATTATAGTTTCTATTGAGAAAATCTCAACAAATATCAGTTAAATACGAGCACTGCACAACAAAAACAACAACAAAAAATAATGGTGACCTTCGCGTGTTATTTTATCAAATTTTACAAATTTAACTTCGAATTACACTGAAAATATTTATCACAGCTGTTAAACAACATGACAGGATACTTTTAAATGCAAAACAACAATATTTGAAACAGAATAAACAAAAATGTTCAAAATTAATCGTATTAATACTTTCTAGGAACGGCGCCAAACAAACAATAAATAATGACAGCGATCAAATCGTGATTTCGACTTTTTTTTTCATTACATTCACTCGGCAAGCTATCTCATTCAGTAGCATAACCAATTCTACACATTAATTTACACAGAAAGACTTAGACCCGCGACCATACAGCCATAGATATCGAAAAATGTGCGAGGAGAACCAAACGAAAAAAGTTGGCCGCCTTGGTTGCCAAAGCAATCGACTGTGCGGGAGATTGGCAACTCGGGTTTCATGCGGCATTCAACGGTTACCCAGCACAGTACAGTGTGTCGGTTAGCGCCCCACTGGGTACATCCGACCACTGTGTTGTGCGTGCCAGCCTGCAGGTGTCATCTCCTGCAAGGGCAGTAGAGGTGACGCGGTGACTGTGGCACTACTCGTCAGCAGACTGGGACGGACTACGAGAATACTTTGCAGCCGTCCCGTGGAGTCAGCGCTGCTTTGCAGGGAGGGCTTCATCGGAAAGCGCCTCTGCGGTTGCTGGTGAGATAGCTTTAGGTATGTAATACTATATTCCATACACTGATGTTGCCAGCATCCGCAAAGCCCGCCCCTGGTTCGGGCGTGAGTGCGCCGTAGCTGTTCAACAAAAACAGACGGCTTACCGCGCCTGGATCAGGGCTCGGGTTGTGCGCGACCCGAATGTGGCCCAACTCAAGGCAGCGTACAACAGAGCCACTAGGTCCAGCAAGAGGGCCTTCAAGAGAGCGGACGCCCAGCGCGTCACGCGGCTTGGTCAGGAGCTCACGTCTCATCCGACGGGCAGCCGTGGATACTGGCAACTGGCCAAAGCCGTGCAGACCAACTTTTGCAAGCCCTCGCTGCCGCCGCTACGCTATCCTGAAGGATCACTGGCTCACAAGGCCCAAGAGAAAGCGGAAATGCTGGCCAATCTCTTTGCGGCTAATTCCCGGGTTGATGACTGTGGCAAGCAACCTCTCACTATCGCCAACTGTGGAACCACGATGCCGGATATTAAAATCCGGCAGTGCGATGTGCGAGCGGTGCTACAGTCACTCGACACGCGGAAAGCCAGTGGTCCTGATGGCATTCCGGCAGTGGTGCTGAAGAATTGTGCAGCTGAATTATCTCCAACGCTAACACGCCTGTATCGCCTTTCCTATTCCTCGGGAGAAGTGCCGGAGGCTTGGAAGGAGGCGAACGTCCAGCCGATCCCCAAGAAAGGGGATCGGTCGGATCCGGCCAACTATCGACCCATAGCCGTAACCACCGTCATCTGCAAGGTGTTCGAGCTAATCATCAACAAACAGCTCATGCGCTATCTGGAGGATCACTCGTTAATTAACGATCGCCAATATGGCTTTAGGCCGAAACGATCAACGGGTGACCTCCTAGCGTACGTAACGCTGTTCCCCACCGATGCGGTTTCACGCACGGTCAGGCCGTAACAGACGATGGGTTATGTACTTACCAACATACGACATACGTGTTTCAATTAAAAACATTAAATAGCGAGCGAGCATATTTTATCATTCTTCTTCATTATTTGAAACTTATGCTCATCTTACAAATTTAAAAACTAAAGTCTGGAATCTTGATAAATTGCAGTTTCCTCGGGAGTTGCATTTGAACGTCTTCCTTATCAACGCGGTGAGCACAAGTGAAATTTTGTTCGACAGAAATTGACTGCATTTCATAAAGAGGCAGAAGAGCAATGGTTGTCATTACTTACAAACGTTTTTTGAGCATACTATAAAATTTTGGCTACGAAGTAAATTTTCATGATACGTTATTATATAGATCCTAGCTGTGCCTCCCGGCTTCGCCCGGGATATTCCCTATTTTACACCCTTAAGGGGGAGTTCCGAAAAATTCCGAAACACGTGTTAATTTAATTTTCTTTGAAAATAAAGATATCTCATAATCTTAACTTTCAGCCTATGTCTAACCTCCTTAGTGGTGAAATTTTGCATATCTGTGGAAACATAAGTTTTAACATATTTATGTTTTTATATCCGTATTATAATATCCGTTTACAGAAACGGGCCGTGTGTGCGGCCAATTGTTATGATTTTCATTTATGAAATAAATATGATTTCAAAAGGCATGTATTATATTTCATATCGATATTTGCTAATTGTTTTTACTGGCGTATAAGTATATTAACTCTTATTCAAATTAACAAAAATTTTATCTGTTCATCTTTGTTTGGGCTTTCGTATTTTGATACTCCTAGCTCATAAGTATGACATAGAAAAGTGATCCATGTAAGTGGGAAGCCTGGTAATCTGTCTGACAGGATTATTCCTAGTTCAGATACCAGTCTCTCACAAGGGTTATAGCTGTATTTTATGTCCTGATAACATAGACCTGTATCAACCTTTGTGAAAGAGAAATAAAGAAATATTTATTTATTATTTATTTATAATAAAAAAAAAAAAAAAAAAAAAAAAAATTCTGATCAAAACATGTCAGGCAATAAATAAGTATGATACCTAACTATATTTAGGTTCCTCCGAAAACACAAGAATTACTTATTAGTTACAATGCGAGAGTTATGATAATATTATAATGGTTAGTAAAACATAAAAACTTACATAAAAATAAACCCGTCTACATTCCCGGGGGTGTTAGCAGAGGCAATTGAGAGACACACCCGATTCTTGCCGGTCGCCGATTTTTGATCTGCGCGTGAAAGACTTGAATGCGTGGACGGAAATGTACGAGTAAAATGCCTTTTGCTTCATTTTTACCGGTTCTAAATATGAGACAGAATTATGACGTTTCACCATTACATTTCCGTTGTATTCACATCGTACGATTAAGAGCTGTCCTGAAGTTTTGTTGATACCACACATACTAGGCCTGACGTTTCATACCTATAAAAGAATCTTCGTAAATCTTGTAGGAAAAAAAAAGATAAACTGTACTTAACCACGCACTACGAGTTCCGACAGGATACTCAATCATACTCTTTTAGTATGACACCGCACGCTCTCTGTCGTCATATTTACCAAACTTTGTTGGTCAGTCGTTATCTATCTAACCGTCGCCGCGTCGTTTCCACGTTTAAAATTTTCAGATTTTGGACGTAAACAGAATTTGCACTCAATAACGTTCACCGAGGGAATATTGCATCTGACTTACAATAAAACTGTGGAGCTGAAAACTAGTACTTTCAGTTTACGTTCCGGTTTTACTTAGAACAAAATAAAACGAGGCGTTTATGTTTCATAATGATTAGTCACGTTTGATGCCTTTATGCATTCAAAAGACATTAAATTATAATGTATTATATTCTATGCTTTCATCCCCCTAAGGATATATATATACCAAACACCGACATTTCACCATTTCTGTTTTTCCACTACATATTATTAGGTGATGAGCCTATTGCTGTATTGTAATAGATAGATGTGTGACGTGTCTACTTGTTGTTGAAGCTATCAATCAGCCTATAAGGCCTTTAACTTTGCTTAAAAACTATCATGCTACTGGCAAACGGGACCAACATAACTTAGTTTCTGAAACACGGATACACTCGCAAATAGTAAGTAAGGCTTGAAAGCGGTCACCCATCTTAAGCTCAGCTATACCTAGCCAAAAGCTTAACACAATGATAATTTATGATAAGTTACTGTACCACGCTGTTCAAACGATTTTCTGCAAGATTTTGTTAATCAGCAGGTGCACCACTCGCAGATGAAGCTGACTTGGATCACCACGCCATTGGTAGGGTTCCATTACCGCCTTCGCTCACCTTCGATAAAAATCTATAGAGGATAGTTTATGTGTATTCATAAATTGAAGTTAAAATCTAAACACCATAAATATACATTAAACAACTAAAGGGGTTACCAAATAGATAGCAAAGTAATACATTTATAGTGTTTTCTTAACCTTTTCACCAAAATGCGTTAAATTAAAATAAAAATTATGCTCTAAGTCTAAAGCTATGCATGTATTTAACGCGGCGACAAACTAATCTTATTTAGGATTTTAAAAATAATTAAAACGGGTAGCAAAAATAATGGGTTGGCAGCTACAGTGAAACAGCATTTTAAGCATAAAGTAGCAGCTTTATATTGAGATATTCGCTTTATTTAAATTTAAATTGGCAGTGATTTTTTGGTGAAGCAACTGAATTTATTGTTAGGCGACAACTTGGTGGCGAATATAAAGTAAAAAATAGGCTTTTATATATTATACAATGAGGTAGTTTATAAAATTAACTGAGATGAGAATAAAATAAACACATGGTCATAAAAAACATACTCTTTGCGACATTTAATAAGGTATAAATAAAGCAATTTGCGGCATGTAAAAAATATTATTAGTCTATTACTATTATTATTATTCGGTTTATTAATAATTAGTTTCCTACCATTTTCAATAAACTGACGGTGGTCTCATTGTTTTTTCATATTTCATTTTTTGTCTGGCACTCGGCGGCCGCTGCCGCGGCTCGCTCGCCTCGTGCTTGTTGTGGTCACCGTTTTAACCTAACCTAAGCCTGCCCTTCTACACAACATTAGAAAGAAAGAAAGAAAGAAAGAAATTTATTCAGGCACAAACAATTAGAAAAAGAAAAATAATAAATAGAAGAAGAAGGTTAGTTAGTTTGGGGTCTTAGAAGGTTTTACAGGGTCGGCAGCGCGAGTGTGGCACCTCTGGTGTTGCAAATAGGCTGCGGTGACCACCGGTCCTTCTGGTGGGCCGTATGCTTGTCTGCCACCTTAGTGGTATAAAAAAAAAAATAAATAACAATAATCATGCACCCGAAAAGGAAGCCATCTCAGCCAATAGCTACATACCATTTCAAATATTGAAAGGTATGCAGCGCTGATTTTCAGATGGCCCCTACTCGTAAGTTATGTGACATCACGAACAATTTTAAAAAAATAAATGAAATAAAAACAGCTAATTATTAATTTACACATTATCCAACTAACATATGCAAAACAAACTTAGCAAGTAGATTACACATGATTATAATAAACAATAACAATAAATTTATAATCCATTAATTAAATAAATTATTATTAACAATTCATCATGTACATCATAAATAATCATCATAATATCAATAAATTACAAATTATAAAAATAAAAGCATTAAAATTACCTACCATTCGCGTAAATAAAATAATACATACTAACCTAAAATGAACTTAAATAAATTAATTTGTACTGATTTAAACAGATATAATATATTAAAATAATTAAAACATAGCAAAATAACATAATGAACACTTAACCAAATTCATCACTAAAAATTCTTTTTTTTTTTTAAATACGTTCTCACGACATCGACATAGATATACAGATTCTTTTCGTTTACTACTAATTGTCAGCTGTCATTAAGCAGTCAGCTGTCACTGAGTTGTCAGGCACAAGCACAACCGGCTCATCACAACGTGTTTACGTGTGATTATGTGTGTATATTACATTACATTATACCAATTGAATATTCGATGAAATACATATTATACCAACTGAATATTCATGAGTTAAGTATTATACTTTTTGATCAATAGCGCAAATGTTGTTATCGCAAATAAATATTCGATGAAATGAAAATTATGCTTTTGCTCCACCTCCCACGCCGCGGCCACCGCTCTGCTTCTATGCAACCAACGCATTTGTCGCTTTTTTCAATACTTTATGATTCTACAAACAAAAATTCTGATACCTTAATACTTAAAATTTGGACCCGTTTTAATTTTTATAGCTGCTTACAAATCACTACCCGAAAGTGTATTTTTATATGGAAGCCAATAGTTGCTAACAATACAATATTTGATATCTCACTGTTAATATTAGCTGGCAAGTCATTATTTTTAATACCCAGCATATTATTTAATTTTTCCTGTTTAAAATATTTGCTATCTTATAGTGGCAGCCGTTATTTAGTTTTTATAAATCCTACGTTTTGTAGCTTATTATAATATAGATAATTGTTGCTAAAATATTTAATCACTACCAAGTTTTTTTTTGTAACCATGTAGTTAGTCGCCTAATAAGTTGTTAGTCGCCTCATTAATAATTTGCCCTAAAGATATAACCAACTAGGTATAAATAAAACTTTAATGTGAAAGATAGATCTCATTTTATGATCACTATAAATAATTAAATTTAAAGTTCCACTGTATTAGAAACTTTTGAGATTAATTTACATCTATCTGATTTCAACGACATTATTTATGTGTCTGCTTCATAACTGATATGCAAAGGATTCAGAGAAACTTTAAAACTACTTGAACAACAATGATAAGTTTAAAATTATGAGATGCACAGGTAAAAGGTAAAATGCACATATATAGTAACCTTCGTTATTCCATCAGGGGATCAAAATTGCAAGCATCATTGTTATCAGTTAGCAATGTGTTGCCAACACTAATGTCACCTCGTAATAATATCGAGGCACTGCAGGTGGATTGGCGTCGGCGGCTACAAAGGTGGTTGACGAGATAAGAGCTCTCACATAAGTGCCACCATTGTTGTATCGAACAATAACCTCACGTTGAACCATTATCTGTAACGCACCGGTCGGTCTCTTCCGATGTAACAACCTAATGGATACCCTATCTTAATTTTCACCTAATAGACGGTTAAGTACTTTGAATCCTTTTCCCCTAAAATTTTAAACAAGTATTGGAATAATTAGGAAAGTTGTTTGAGATTTTCCTCTCAGCAATATTTGAGTGAAAGGGCTACGGATGTGTCTATTTGAAGCAGTAAAAATTTTGTTTTGTTTTCATATTTTCTGTATATTTGAGGTTGTAGATTTTATATAAAAGGAGCAAGCACATTTTAGAAATTAACCCGTAGGCGTGCAACCTTTTCACTCTTTGATAATAGCATACCTGCCTAGATTTTGATCGAGCCGACAAGATTTTCATCTTTCATATTTTTTTATAATAAAGATGCTACAATGAGATATCTTGTAACTCAAAACAATGTTAGTAAATCAATCTTGAAACACGTCATAGTAATCTGAAGGAGCTGGTTGTAAAATTTCAAGCACCTACTTCATGTTTATGGTTACACGATGAAATGGTTTTGATGATTTGAAAATTGTAACGTTTGTAAGTATAGGGTTATAAGGTTATAAATTGTTAACACATTATGTGCATCTCTTTAATTTTTCAAATAAATTATGTGTGGTATTTTTATTACCAATTTTACGTCCCGTAAGAAAAAAAAACATTACAATGTATGGTAATATTGAAGATACAAATTGATGTCATTAACCTTTCAAAGAGTCCCTCCCGGTTTTGACTAGAATACAACATGTTTACTTCCTTTTTTTACGTGAGAGAAAATCCTCATGGATGTTATGCCGTACTCCTACCAACTAAAAAACCTTACGTAACGCCCAGCAGCCTTTGGTTATCGGAAGGATGTACCAGATTGGGTAGGGAGGTACATGCAAACCAAAGATAAAATAAAAGTATTACATATTATTAACGGCTATTATAAATATAATCAAAGATACAAACAAAGCAAGTCAATAACAAACAGTCATGTAAAAAGTACCTTCCTTTTGGTAAAACTCATTCGTACTCGAATATTCTACCTTGCTTCGGATCATTTACCTACGTCCATTACAGAGTACTTTGTACGAACTTTTGTCGATCCCAGGTGTCTTCTGTAACTTTTATAGTAATGATCCTCCAGAGTCGAAACGGATGCAATTTTAATCTTTTTCAGTGTGTGTTCTCGATTCTTAAGTTGCGTTGTTTGTCGAGATTCTCCTCTTGAAATCTATTAAAACTTAATCTATGTATCCTACTGCATAGAAATCACGAGTTTGTTGACAATTTTGACTAATAGTATGTTAATAAAATTTAACAAATGTAAAATAAAGCCGTTAATAAAACGAGTGTTTCAAGAAGAATGTCCTGTACACGTGTGTGTTCCACTGCTGTGCGAGGCATTTCTTACTAGCCCTGGATGAATAGAATATTTTTTTAGGGTAAGGCTTTTTTGTCTATGATGTGTCTGACAGAAAGCATGCTGTGTAATTATTCCTCAAGGTATATTTGACAGAGTCGAGAAAGCCCTTTGAAAGAAGTCCAAGGCACCTAAACTAGGGTAATCATTAATCTTTATACAGAGAATCTATGTGTTACAACTGGTTTAGTAGATTCCGTTAAGAAATTAATCTTGTAACCATGCTCACTGTGATTAGTTCATGAAGTCGATTTATATTCCTATCTGGTAATGAAAAATAATGACTCCTAGGTAATTAAATTTCAGCGAAATAGGAAAGTGAATTAAAAATATTCATATTTCAGGGTTAGGTAAGAGAAGTACCTACTTTCCAGAGTCATCACTCATTTTCCTCGCTATTGCTATGGATATTGCTAAAATCACGATGAATCTTTTTATTAAATCAATAACTGCTAACCATAAAGGTGGGTTTAATAATAAATATTTTACACAACATCATCCCGCCCAAATTAAGCTAATATTCATAAGTTGTGCTATGGAATCTAGATGACTGATAAACATAATTAATAACATATTTCCAAACATATTTTAAATTTCGTAAAATAATGCATTTTTAGGCATGAATTCGCAATAGGCAGACTTTTGCATTTATGTATTGGTAAGTAGAGAGGATAGAAATATTTAACACATAGTGGATTTTCGGAATTTATTTGAAGTAAAAATAGGCTTTTGTTATCAATGTAAAATTTATTCACAGATATTATCATAAGTCTCAATCTTTGCGTATAATGTTATTTTAGGATAGCTTGCCTAGAAAGGGTAGCTATGAAAGGGAATTAAATTACATAAATCCGAAACGGCGATTTCACATCGGTTTTTTATAGGATTGTCTCGGAATGTTGGTAATGGTATTCAAGCGGTGAGGGGTTATATAGTTTCTGTTGGGAGTTCTGAGACATCCTTCCGAGGGCTTCCCCGGGGCTCCCAACCACAGGCTGTTGGGCGTGACGTGAGGTTTTTTAGTCGGTAGGAGTCCGGCATAACATCCATGAGGATTTTCGCTCACGTTAAACAAAAAAAAAAGAGGTTATATAGTTTTTGACTTACTAATAAGCCTATACAGGTTGATGAATGAGTGTCAGCATTTTCTTTTTCTTGACATGTTGAGGATTTTTTTCCTTAGAAACTTTGCAGTCCATACGGATTCCTAAGGTCTGTATTATTATAGTTCGTGACCGTATCACGACTTCTATTGTTCGAACAGCAAATGGTGACAACGCTAGCTACACTGTTGAAGTACACTATACATTTTTATCCTCAGACCACAGATAGCGTCCTTCATTCCTACTTTGAGTGAACTCGTCAAGGCCAAGTGTGCCGCTACATTTAGCTTAACCCAATCTTTTGTATGACCAAGAACCGAATAACGACCACCAATAACGCAGATAAGATCATCATTATCTTTTGTACTTGGAATCCTTAGGTCAGTCTCGGGAGAGGAAACTTTTAATAAGAAGTTAATTTTTAGAAGCAACTTTGCCAATATCATTTGGAGATGCTCTTAGAGATGATAACAGTAAGATTTCTCCAGAAATATTCTCTGCTTAGTCACGTGACTTAATATCTTAACCCTTATAGCACCCAGGGGAAATGTTGAAATGGTCGATTATACCCTCTACCATTTCGAATATTGACAATATTATATTAAAGTCTGTTAAGAAGCACGGCGGGTTTTGGAACGTTGAGTGTCCATTTATTCTTAATTGAACATTACGGTAAGTAACTCTTACATTTTCTAAGATTCCTTTTCAGGTCGGAAGTCTATTATACATGCTAATGAAAGTTATTACCTGCTTCAAAATTTTACTTAAAGCAATTTTAATAATGCTTTTGTCTGTTAATACAGACAGATTTTACCTGTTCACAAGCAAAATCAAATAGCAAAACTGATCGCTTTAAATTAATAATTGTCAAATATATTATAGATATATAATTAAGGTTACGTTCTACTCTACAAGAATAAACACATTAAAAAAAATTGCCCTTCTATTCCCTCGAATTTATAAAACGCCAAAAATTTTTTTTTATATACCACTAGAGTGGCAGACAAGCATACGGCCCCACCAGATGTACCGGTGGTCACCGCAGCCTATGGACGTTTGCAACACCAGAGTCGCCACAATCGCGCTGCCGACCCTTTAAAAACCTTCTAATATATAATTGAAGGGCTTTTATACAGGCCTAGAATAGGTAACTGCAGATATAGGCTAGTTGAACATTATGTTAATTTTTAAATAAGTAAAATAAAATGTAAACATCAAGTTGTTTCAAGTTAGGATTCGACTTTTAATTTAATATTCGTTACTTCTAATTTTGCCTAAGCTATTATTGAATATTGATTTATAGAGCCTCAAGATTAGGAAGTAGTCTTGTTACATATTTGCAAAGCATAACTATGGTTTGATTTTAAACTTCAAATCAACCGCAAATTGCATAATCTAGAATTAATTAAACCCTCGCCTAGTATTAAACACGTTACTAAAAGTTAGATTATTTCGTTGGCGAGTGGTAGAGTGTGTGATTCCCGTAGCCGATGTTTCAGGTTCAAATCTCGTTGTACGAATTGCAACAATTTTCATTATGTCAATCGCTACATTTCATTCACAGACATTCATTATGTCAACATTATACACAGTGTCTGTGTATAATGTCGGTTATTTATTCTTCATTCTAGCTACGTAATAAAAACTATGCAAACTGGTGGTAGGTACCTAAATATACCACCAGTTTGCAGAGTGTTTTTATGTATATTATGTTATTTATAAAATGTGTACCTATGCTGTATAAAACGCAGATTCTCTCGTATACGTAGTGTAACTTTCTAACAGCTGTAGGATCTGGTAGACGCTATGTACAAATTGCCTCTGATACAAAAATAGCTTCTTTTTCACATACTAAGTATGTATTTGCATTTCTGCATAAATATAAATTTTGTGATGAAAATTCCCTAAAGCTTACATAAAAGCTTGTCTATACTTATACCATAAAGAGGAAAGATTCGATTGTTTGTGTGTATGTTTGCTTGTTTGTTTGCATTGAATAGGCTCCGAAACTACTAAACCGATTTGAAAAATTCTTTCACTGTTGGGAAGCCATACTATCATATAGTAAACTATGTATGAAATATTATCTAATATAATATCTGCAACCAGCCCGCGAAGTAATTCTCTTTAGATTTCCTCGTTTCAGTCAGTAACATGACATGCCAAGATTGTATCCTGCATACTTCAGCTGAGATATGTTTGCAAGTATGAAGATGAGAAGATGGAAAAATGTTTCACATATTATTAACTAGATGGCGCCCGCGGCTCCGCCAGAGGGCAATTTTGCTTTTCGTGGGAATTTATTCCCGAGATAAAACGTAGCATAAAGTCATTAAACACTAAAATTGTCCCTGCACTAAATTTCCGCCAGATTCGACTAGCCCCATCATACACGCGTTTTATTATTACAATTGTATTAATGTGTCGCAGTTTATATAGAATTATTTAGGTAGGTACTTATACAAGCTGTTGATTTGGTCGTGCACAAGCCTCCTTCAGTGCGTAGTGTACTATAGGTATTATCGATTGAAAGCAACACAAACATACGTAGATAACAAAACCCCAAAAATCCTGTTTTTAGTGAAATATGATTTACGAAGAAAAAATCTTCACCCGTGTATTTAATGTTTACGTCGCCGAGCCAACGCTAAAGCGCAAGTCACACTGCCAGCGGGCGGGTGAGCGAGCTAGGCACACTGCGAGCTGCCGAATAACCAACGTGGCTGATGCGAGTGAAGCTACTCGTTTTCGTCGTTAGGCGCGCCCGCTTCGTTAGCTTAACTACCGTCCTCCCCGTTTCGGGTACTCAGACTAGTCGTCGCTTGTCATTCGAATAGCAGTGTCCACGTGTCTAGTCTCATCCGCACTACCCGGTTCGCCCTTCCGTATGTAGTTTTTGGTGTAAACCCCATAGTTTAGCTCGGCAATGTCGCGTAGTTTGCATAACTTCAATATCTCACTTCACCCGCCCGCCTAGCTCGCTCGCCCGCCCGCTGGCGGTGTGGCCTGGGCTTTAAGCTAGACAATAGTAGGTACCTAGATAATGCGGCTACGTATCGCATCTCATGGCTCCTCTACACTGCCCGCGAAGTTGAACGAAGTTAAATGAATACGATAGTGTAAAGAGGCACTTCGGCTTACCTCGTCAAAAACTATACCTCCCCTCAGGCGACTTTATTTGCTGTCGATTTTTGCGCCTCAGTCAATGGGCCCAAAGATGCGGGAAGTGCGTTCACGAAGTACCTCTCTACACTACTTGGCCGGCATCGTGTGTGCCGGTGCTTTGCCGGCGCGTGATTTAAGCTATAATTAGTGCTTTGGTGTATGTGATCCAATTATCAGCGTCAAACAGTGGTCAGGAGCAAATTATGTTGTTCCTGGAACCTCTGCCACACAAATTTCTTTGTTCATTACAAACGGCGGCAATGTGCGTGCGCAGGCTACTGACACCACTGAGTGTGTAGTGACGCACTTTTTTCGAACTTAGACAAAGTTTCTAGAGTACTTCGCCTATGAACTTTGCGGGCAGTGTAGAGGAGCCATTAGTTATTAGGTTTCATGAGTTTTTAGTTCCAGCTGACAAGTTCGGTGACCTTTATGTACTTTTTTGATTTGATATTAATGATTTGATGATGAGTTTATGTTGATTTAAAAGATTCCTTCCTACTTCAAGGGCTTAGGACCGGCAGAAACACGCTATTTATCATGCAATTGCAAACAAAAACATTAAGTACTGTTACTAAACATTAGGTATGAGAAAAGTATTCTGAAATGAAGCATTTCTGGCGTAGTTAAAAATTTTAAATCAACTTATTTACAGAATTAATTGAGAATCAAAGCTTAAATACCTATTTACAAAATCATGTAACACGCAATAATTGTTCAAAATGCTCACCCCCAGTGTCTATGCACAGATTGGCGCGGCGCACTAAGTTGCGTTTTAAGCTGCGAAGCACTAGCACATTTGTTTTTATTTGTTCAAATGCCAAAACAATTCTTTCGCGTAATTGTGTAACACTCACAATGTCTTCATTGTAAACAAGTCTTTTAATATCTCCCCACAAATAAAAGTCTAAGGGCGTTAGGTCGGGTGAACGCGGCGGCCATGCTACCGGTCCACCACGGCCTATCCACTGCGTACCAAACATTTCACTTAAATATTCGCGCACTTGGCGTCCATAGTGAGGTGGCGCACCGTCCTGTTGGAAGTACAAGTCCCTATGAAATGCGAGTGGAATGTCATCGAGCATCTCATTAACCACATGTCGGAGTAGCACCAAGTATGTAGCACTGTTCAAACGACCGTCAATAAAATATGGGCCAAGTAGATGATCACCGATGATACCAGCCCACACATTCAGACTAAACCGGACCTGAAACGAGTCCCGCGTAGTAACATGTGGGTTGTGTTGTCGGTGAGCCCACCAATGTTCATTGTGGACGTTATAAACGCCCACGCGCGTAAACAATGATTCGTCGGACCACAAAATGTTCACGTCCTGATGTTCAAGGAGCCAGTGACAAAAAACTGTCCGAGCGTTATTGTCCTGCGGATGCAACTCTTGAACACGTCGGAAATGGAACGGATGCATTAGTTCGCGATTCAGCAGCTTCCACACTGTGGTATGATGAACACCGAAACGGCGACCGGCTTCACGCGTACTGGCTCGAGGTTCTTCCTCAAAATAATTGAGAATCTGCTCTTGCCGATCAGCTGATAGACCTTGTGTACCACGACCTTGTGCTTGTCGAGGAACCTCGAACTGTCGGTGATCCCTTAAGTGCTGTGTGGCGGCAAGCATCATGCGACGAGATGGTATTGGTCGGTCTGGAAACATTTCCCTGAACATGCGAATTGCATCAACAACGTTATTATTAGAAATAGCGTAAAGGCGCACCATTTCCACTAACTCAACGTTACTGTAACGCTCTGACATCGTTACCGGTGTTGTTACGGACGTTACGTAGATATCGGCGCGTGCGGTTATACTCACGCTGAACGCGGGCGAGCGACTAATTAATTCAAAATTTCAAATTCACTGATCAAAGGCGCCGCCTGAGCCGCTCGCTCCTGCGCGGGGGTTGGAGGGGTAACTTACACGCGCCGCGCCGCCACCGCAGGCCTCCTTTGCCTATGCCTACACATTTGTATGTGCCTACTAAACTGTAGGCAAAGAAGAAACGGTTTTGAATGAACGGTGAAAATGTACCTATGTAGGTAATAGTATTATTAGAATATTTAGAACCGATTCATACGAGTTGCTTTTTAAATTTATTTTATTTAATAATTATTAAGAACTTAATTTTACTGCCCCATTTTTTCACTTAATATTGGTTTAGTATAAGCAGTAGAGTTCCCGTAGCAAATAGAAAAGAATTTAAGCAGAAAAAAAAAGTGTAAAAAAAGGTGTCTCGTTTTATCCCGAAATATCAACGAGTGTAGGCAGTACAGTCATGTGTGCAAGTAATGCACAAATGCAGATCAACATCCTGTATATTTATTTCAATCAAAATGAGAAGCGCAGGTCAAGTTATTTTTAGACCTCTAATAAAACATTTTAGATACTTTTAAAAGGAAATTTGCATATTATATTACGTAGGTAACGTAAAAATAAAATTTGTATTTTTTAGTACATCAAACACGTAAGTAGATGAAAAATCCATAAACTATTGCGCGTTATCGAAAAAAAAATGCCTCACTGGATTTCCTATTGTGAACAAGTTTGTTCTTCGTCTTATGGGTCCAAACCCATAAGACGACAATTGAGGTTAAAGGTCAATCCCTTTAATCTCAATTGTCGTCGACAGCAAAAGATTTCCAACTCTCATTAACAAATTAACATATCTACTCAAGCAACACTTTAGCTAGGTACTAAGCCCATTAATAACTTGTAATGTTATTTACATCACGTTTTACATTTTGAGTCAATGTTTGAATAATAAGTGTAAAACTCCAGAGTTTGACGCGTAATGAAGTAGACAAGTTAATTAATGAAAAATCAAATAAGTACCTAATGTATAGTTATGAGGTTCCGGCCGGGTTGCGCTCACGGGCTCTTAAGCCCTAGGCTTATTAAAAGTTGTCACAAAATTACTGGCTTCATCGGTGAGAACTCCCATAAGAGTGTATCCGATCTGAGCTCTAATAACGTTATTGAGTAAATAAATAAAGCTATGCTTTTTCTTAGAAAAATGAAACGGCAGTCAGTTTTGTTAAGGCAAGAGTATGGTTAGGCTTGTTGTTAGGTCCATGACGGCAGCGTGTCGTGAGCAATTCACGCACGCCCCACCTTAGAAGCGGGATCACACCCAATATCCCCCAAAGATGCGGGAACACCACCCGAACCACCCCCTGGACGAGGCCGCAGTGGCGGCCGTGGGTCTGTTGGGAGTTCTGGGACATCCTTCCGAGGGCTTCCCCGGGGCTCCCAACCACAGGCTGTTGGGCGTGACGTGAGGTTTTTTAGTCGGTAGGAGTCCGGCATAACATCCATGAGGATTTTCCCTCACGTTAAACAAAAAAAAACGGCTTGTCGTTAGGTTTTATTAAATATTAGTGGATGCTCGCGGCTCCGCCTACTAAATATAGAACCGTCTCACTCCTTTAGTAATGGAATTTTCAAAAACTCTTTTTAAGTACGTGCCTAGACTATTATATCCTATCCTAGGTGCAAAATTTTAACTAGGCATCGGTAGGTGACTGAGTCACTATGTAATTTTATTGGTAGGTTATTTGTGTACTAAAAGTAAATTGTAGGGGACCCAGCACTGATAGAAAATGCGACAGATCCTACTCTTCCCTTTAAAGGTTCTATATTATATCAAGACCTTAAAAGTCGTGGTACGGGTCTTTATCTGAAAGAACACTATATTGCTACAAAATAATACAGACTGTACTTTGTAGAACTGTATTGTCTAGATCAATTTTAAAATCTAGTTACGAATTGTGTCCCCAGTTTAGAACTTCACAGAGACATAAAGAGGTAGCTGTGTTCCAGGTAAAAGTTTTTACGACAGAAATATTTTACACAAAGTTGCCAATATTGGCACGGCACGCCTACACTGCAGAGACTTGTACCTATACTTGAGAAGTGCCGTATGGTATAAATAAAATGTATTAAGTATAGACTGGAGAAGAAGCAGCAGCGGTATTTTTATCGTTATGTCATGTTAATTGACAGTTTGATTGTCATCAAAGTGTCTCTAAAGTTGTTTTTATGTATACCTATGCAAGATATATTCTTTAGGAACGTAATCTATAAATACTAAGCCTACCTAGCCCCAAATCCTTAATATACGACAGTGTAATTTCTGTAGAGCATTGTCTTAGTTTCATAGAAAAGTCACCTAACTCTGCAATGCACGTGATACGATGAGCTCTAATGTCCAGCTTTTTAGGGTTACGTACACAAAGGATAAAAACATGACCCTATTACTCAGACTCGCTGTCTGTATGTTTTTCACTAGGCTGTTTCTCAAGAACCGTGATATCTACAGATTTATTTCTATTTTCACTGTATCAATAAATATAAACATCATAAAAATATGACATTAAAGGTCCAAGGCTCCGTTTAATATTTTTTTTTTAATGATTCTCTTTCTCATGTATGAGAAGAGCCCCTTCCCAATTATCAATCAATCAAAGGAAGGTTAGGTACCAAAACACGCCAAAAATATCAGGTTTATTATAAAAATAACGTGATGTTTTTGCCGTGCACGACACACCCATGCATTGGCCCTTTTATTAAAAAATATTTTATCCTCTCGTCACACAACTCTTACTAATTGCAAAAATGCCTCATATTTTCATCACAAACGCGGATCGTCTATGTCAATACTTTGGTTTGAGTTCGTTTCAAGTCTATTTTAACATGTACATGATTACAGAAATGCCTTAAACATACCAGTATACAACTGCAGCATTCGCTCTTAATCCAAACAGCTACAATCTCATTCAAAGCTACAAGATATTGACGGCTGGTGTCTTATTTCAAATTAGATTCATGTTGAACGAGCCTTCATCCTATTACTCATGTGATGCTGCTGCGTGCAACCGAATATCATCGACTAATATTTCTGACGTTCCTGTCTAGGCCTTTTCAGATATAACACCATCTTGTAGTTTGTCTGTAAATTTTTAGTTTAAAATTATTCATAACTGAAGAAAATTATGTGTTACTTGTTAACTCTTAAACGAAATTCGCTCCTAGTTTTATATTGAATCTCATTTTAACACCGCGCCACAGCCTCGAGGTCTATTCATTTCCCAACTTTTGGAGCAATTACCAAAGTAGTTGTAAAGTTTCCCATCGGCCTCTCAAGATTTCATTTACGAGAATGAGTTTTCAAATTACAAACCAGCGTTTTAAATATCCACGCTATACTTTTGTTGTACAATATTTTAACAAAAATATTGAAGAGAAAATTTTGCTTTCGTGTTCAAAGATTTGAAATTCAAAGTAATATTTACTGTTTATACCTTGTAGCTACGTGTTTTGCTGGTAGACATTGTTAGTGGTTTGTATCCTGAAATAGCAGGCTCACAATTGATAATGAATACATTGAAAAAGAATATAAACATGATAGACACAAGCGTACCTACCGTACTACCTAACAAGTGCATTTATAGATATGAGATAACTACAATAAAGTGAGTCCGGCCTACCGTACTAAATAAATAATTAAATAAATATTCACGGACATTTCACACAACGCTATCTGATCCCAAAGTAAGCTAGGAGTAACCTGCTTGTGTTATGGGTATCAGACCACGGATATTAATACTTATATACTTTTAAATATATACATATTATACATAGAAACACCCAGACTCTTGAGACAAACATTTATGGGTCACACAAATATTTGTCTCCGGTGGGAATCGAACCCACGACCTCCAGCGCCGCAGGCGGTATCACTACCGACTGCGCCACAGAGGCAGTCAAATTACTACCTAACAAGTGCATTTATAGATATGAGATAACTACAATGAAATGAATCCGGCATAGCATCCATCCCATAGGGATGCTTTACTTGTTAACTCCTATTCCACACGTAAAACAATGAACGCGAATCCAACAACCAACTTGCGAAAATGTATTTCGATGCACGTCCACTTTAGTGGTGTTGATTGTGGAAAGGAATGGACTGTCCGGTTGTCACTCTCCACCAAAAGCTAGAAAACCATACATGTATACCAATACGAGTATACTTACCCATATGGTAAAATTCAATAAAAACCTGTGTACCCGCCATCTTACAACACCATTCCACAAAACAAGACATTGCTTTACATTTTATTAAATATTTTTTTCTTACTACTTAGAAATTCTCTTATCCAAACCTCAACGACTGAAAAACAAAAGCGCTTTTATAAAACATGATGATGCGTAAAGTGATTATATTTTTTGCGCGTTTGCATTCCGCGATATTTTTTGCTTCTCCCCTGTTTGTAACTCATCACTGGAAGAAAAGGCGCGTTCAATAAGTTGGAAAAACGACACTTAGCTTACATACTCGCGTCTTTTCTATGTATGATAGAGCAGCCCCTAAGCTCCGCAGTAATTTTCCTCGAAGAGATGACCATCAACTTGGCTTAACGAATGCCATTTTACTGGCAACCGGGACCAACGGCTTAAAGTGCCTTCTAAATTGAAAATTTCAACAGCAGGCAGTCACAACCGGCGCCTGTCCATATCAACACGGCAATAGGGCTCACCACCTATTACGTGGGTGGGACAAATTCTAAAAAGGTAAAATGTGGGCACATAACATGCTTCTGCCTACCCCTTCGGGGATAAAGGCGTGACCATATGACCGCCACTTTGCATCGCGGTAAAAAGTAATACTTTACTCCTTCGGACGAGAAAATCAGATATGTTTCAGGAACTTTTTAGTGGCGGTATACCATTTTAGAGAGCCTGCATCGCAATTCCTCGTCCTGCCCTTACACATACAGTGACTTCCAGCGAACTTTTCAGGTCGTCAGTCCATCTAGCGAGAGATTATTCTACCTCTCGTTTAACAATTCGCGGTCTCCACTCCATTATAAATACTTGTAATAAAGTATTACCTTTCATTTTGTTGAAAGATGGAAATATCGTGTTAAATTATCGTGACGACAATATTTCGTTCTATCAATATACGTAAAAGCAGCTCGCTAATTTCTAAGAAAATATTACTTTTATTGAATCAAAATACTGAGCGTCAAAGCAAAATAGAAAAGAAAGGAATTGCGAATGGTAATAATGGTCTTGGGGTGAGCGTGAGGCATGGAAAATAATCTCTTCGAGGAAAATTACTGCGGAGCTTAGGGGCTGCTCTATCATACATAGAAAAGACGCGAGTATGTAAGCTAAGTGTCGTTTTTCCAACTTATTGAACGCGCCTTTTCTTCCAGTGATGAGTTACAAACAGGGGAGAAGCAAAAAATATCGCGGAAACCAAACGCGCAAAAAATATAATCACTTTACGCATCATCATGTTTTATAAAAGCGCTTTTGTTTTTCAGTCGTTGAGGTTTGGATAAGAGAATTTCTAAGTAGTAAGAAAAAAATATTTAATAAAATGTAAAGCAATGTCTTGTTTTGTGGAATGGTGTTGTAAGATGGCGGGTACACAGGTTTTTATTGAATTTTACCATATGGGTAAGTATACTCGTATTGGTATACATGTATGGTTTTCTAGCTTTTGGTGGAGAGTGACAACCGGACAGTCCATTCCTTTCCACAATCAACACCACTAAAGTGGACGTGCATCGAAATACATTTTCGCAAGTTGGTTGTTGGATTCGCGTTCATTGTTTTACGTGTGGAATAGGAGTTAACAAGTAAAGCATCCCTATGGGATGGATGCTATGCCGGATTCATTTCATTGTAGTTATCTCATATCTATAAATGCACTTGTTAGGTAGTAATTTGACTGCCTCTGTGGCGCAGTCGGTAGTGATACCGCCTGCGGCGCTGGAGGTCGTGGGTTCGATTCCCACCGGAGACAAATATTTGTGTGACCCATAAATGTTTGTCTCAAGAGTCTGGGTGTTTCTATGTATAATATGTATATATTTAAAAGTATATAAGTATTAATATCCGTGGTCTGATACCCATAACACAAGCAGGTTACTCCTAGCTTACTTTGGGATCAGATAGCGTTGTGTGAAATGTCCGTGAATATTTATTTAATTATTTATTTAGTACGGTAGGCCGGACTCACTTTATTGTAGTTATCTCATATCTATAAATGCACTTGTTAGGTAGTACGGTAGGTACGCTTGTGTCTATCATGTTTATATTCTTTTTCAATGTATTCATTATCAATTGTGAGCCTGCTATTTCAGGATACAAACCACTAACAATGTCTACCAGCAAAACACGTAGCTACAAGGTATAAACAGTAAATATTACTTTGAATTTCAAATCTTTGAACACGAAAGCAAAATTTTCTCTTCAATATTTTTGTTAAAATATTGTACAACAAAAGTATAGCGTGGATATTTAAAACGCTGGTTTGTAATTTGAAAACTCATTCTCGTAAATGAAATCTTGAGAGGCCGATGGGAAACTTTACAACTACTTTGGTAATTGCTCCAAAAGTTGGGAAATGAATAGACCTCGAGGCTGTGGCGCGGTGTTAAAATGAGATTCAATATAAAACTAGGAGCGAATTTCGTTTAAGAGTTAACAAGTAACACATAATTTTCTTCAGTTATGAATAATTTTAAACTAAAAATTTACAGACAAACTACAAGATGGTGTTATATCTGAAAAGGCCTAGACAGGAACGTCAGAAATATTAGTCGATGATATTCGGTTGCACGCAGCAGCATCACATGAGTAATAGGATGAAGGCTCGTTCAACATGAATCTAATTTGAAATAAGACACCAGCCGTCAATATCTTGTAGCTTTGAATGAGATTGTAGCTGTTTGGATTAAGAGCGAATGCTGCAGTTGTATACTGGTATGTTTAAGGCATTTCTGTAATCATGTACATGTTAAAATAGACTTGAAACGAACTCAAACCAAAGTATTGACATAGACGATCCGCGTTTGTGATGAAAATATGAGGCATTTTTGCAATTAGTAAGAGTTGTGTGACGAGAGGATAAAATATTTTTTAATAAAAGGGCCAATGCATGGGTGTGTCGTGCACGGCAAAAACATCACGTTATTTTTATAATAAACCTGATATTTTTGGCGTGTTTTGGTACCTAACCTTCCTTTGATTGATTGATAATTGGGAAGGGGCTCTTCTCATACATGAGAAAGAGAATCATTAAAAAAAAAATATTAAACGGAGCCTTGGACCTTTAATGTCATATTTTTATGATGTTTATATTTATTGATACAGTGAAAATAGAAATAAATCTGTAGATATCACGGTTCTTGAGAAACAGCCTAGTGAAAAACATACAGACAGCGAGTCTGAGTAATAGGGTCATGTTTTTATCCTTTGTGTACGTAACCCTAAAAAGCTGGACATTAGAGCTCATCGTATCACGTGCATTGCAGAGTTAGGTGACTTTTCTATGAAACTAAGACAATGCTCTACAGAAATTACACTGTCGTATATTAAGGATTTGGGGCTAGGTAGGCTTAGTATTTATAGATTACGTTCCTAAAGAATATATCTTGCATAGGTATACATAAAAACAACTTTAGAGACACTTTGATGACAATCAAACTGTCAATTAACATGACATAACGATAAAAATACCGCTGCTGCTTCTTCTCCAGTCTATACTTAATACATTTTATTTATACCATACGGCACTTCTCAAGTATAGGTACAAGTCTCTGCAGTGTAGGCGTGCCGTGCCAATATTGGCAACTTTGTGTAAAATATTTCTGTCGTAAAAACTTTTACCTGGAACACAGCTACCTCTTTATGTCTCTGTGAAGTTCTAAACTGGGGACACAATTCGTAACTAGATTTTAAAATTGATCTAGACAATACAGTTCTACAAAGTACAGTCTGTATTATTTTGTAGCAATATAGTGTTCTTTCAGATAAAGACCCGTACCACGACTTTTAAGGTCTTGATATAATATAGAACCTTTAAAGGGAAGAGTAGGATCTGTCGCATTTTCTATCAGTGCTGGGTCCCCTACAATTTACTTTTAGTACACAAATAACCTACCAATAAAATTACATAGTGACTCAGTCACCTACCGATGCCTAGTTAAAATTTTGCACCTAGGATAGGATATAATAGTCTAGGCACGTACTTAAAAAGAGTTTTTGAAAATTCCATTACTAAAGGAGTGAGACGGTTCTATATTTAGTAGGCGGAGCCGCGAGCATCCACTAATATTTAATAAAACCTAACGACAAGCCGTTTTTTTTTGTTTAACGTGAGGGAAAATCCTCATGGATGTTATGCCGGACTCCTACCGACTAAAAAACCTCACGTCACGCCCAACAGCCTGTGGTTGGGAGCCCCGGGGAAGCCCTCGGAAGGATGTCCCAGAACTCCCAACAGACCCACGGCCGCCACTGCGGCCTCGTCCAGGGGGTGGTTCGGGTGGTGTTCCCGCATCTTTGGGGGATATTGGGTGTGATCCCGCTTCTAAGGTGGGGCGTGCGTGAATTGCTCACGACACGCTGCCGTCATGGACCTAACAACAAGCCTAACCATACTCTTGCCTTAACAAAACTGACTGCCGTTTCATTTTTCTAAGAAAAAGCATAGCTTTATTTATTTACTCAATAACGTTATTAGAGCTCAGATCGGATACACTCTTATGGGAGTTCTCACCGATGAAGCCAGTAATTTTGTGACAACTTTTAATAAGCCTAGGGCTTAAGAGCCCGTGAGCGCAACCCGGCCGGAACCTCATAACTATACATTAGGTACTTATTTGATTTTTCATTAATTAACTTGTCTACTTCATTACGCGTCAAACTCTGGAGTTTTACACTTATTATTCAAACATTGACTCAAAATGTAAAACGTGATGTAAATAACATTACAAGTTATTAATGGGCTTAGTACCTAGCTAAAGTGTTGCTTGAGTAGATATGTTAATTTGTTAATGAGAGTTGGAAATCTTTTGCTGACGACGACAATTGAGATTAAAGGGATTGACCTTTAACCTCAATTGTCGTCTTATGGGTTTGGACCCATAAGACGAAGAACAAACTTGTTCACAATAGGAAATCCAGTGAGGCATTTTTTTTTCGATAACGCGCAATAGTTTATGGATTTTTCATCTACTTACGTGTTTGATGTACTAAAAAATACAAATTTTATTTTTACGTTACCTACGTAATATAATATGCAAATTTCCTTTTAAAAGTATCTAAAATGTTTTATTAGAGGTCTAAAAATAACTTGACCTGCGCTTCTCATTTTGATTGAAATAAATATACAGGATGTTGATCTGCATTTGTGCATTACTTGCACACATGACTGTACTGCCTACACTCGTTGATATTTCGGGATAAAACGAGACACCTTTTTTTACACTTTTTTTTTCTGCTTAAATTCTTTTCTATTTGCTACGGGAACTCTACTGCTTATACTAAACCAATATTAAGTGAAAAAATGGGGCAGTAAAATTAAGTTCTTAATAATTATTAAATAAAATAAATTTAAAAAGCAACTCGTATGAATCGGTTCTAAATATTCTAATAATACTATTACCTACATAGGTACATTTTCACCGTTCATTCAAAACCGTTTCTTCTTTGCCTACAGTTTAGTAGGCACATACAAATGTGTAGGCATAGGCAAAGGAGGCCTGCGGTGGCGGCGCGGCGCGTGTAAGTTACCCCTCCAACCCCCGCGCAGGAGCGAGCGGCTCAGGCGGCGCCTTTGATCAGTGAATTTGAAATTTTGAATTAATTAGTCGCTCGCCCGCGTTCAGCGTGAGTATAACCGCACGCGCCGATATCTACGTAACGTCCGTAACAACACCGGTAACGATGTCAGAGCGTTACAGTAACGTTGAGTTAGTGGAAATGGTGCGCCTTTACGCTATTTCTAATAATAACGTTGTTGATGCAATTCGCATGTTCAGGGAAATGTTTCCAGACCGACCAATACCATCTCGTCGCATGATGCTTGCCGCCACACAGCACTTAAGGGATCACCGACAGTTCGAGGTTCCTCGACAAGCACAAGGTCGTGGTACACAAGGTCTATCAGCTGATCGGCAAGAGCAGATTCTCAATTATTTTGAGGAAGAACCTCGAGCCAGTACGCGTGAAGCCGGTCGCCGTTTCGGTGTTCATCATACCACAGTGTGGAAGCTGCTGAATCGCGAACTAATGCATCCGTTCCATTTCCGACGTGTTCAAGAGTTGCATCCGCAGGACAATAACGCTCGGACAGTTTTTTGTCACTGGCTCCTTGAACATCAGGACGTGAACATTTTGTGGTCCGACGAATCATTGTTTACGCGCGTGGGCGTTTATAACGTCCACAATGAACATTGGTGGGCTCACCGACAACACAACCCACATGTTACTACGCGGGACTCGTTTCAGGTCCGGTTTAGTCTGAATGTGTGGGCTGGTATCATCGGTGATCATCTACTTGGCCCATATTTTATTGACGGTCGTTTGAACAGTGCTACATACTTGGTGCTACTCCGACATGTGGTTAATGAGATGCTCGATGACATTCCACTCGCATTTCATAGGGACTTGTACTTCCAACAGGACGGTGCGCCACCTCACTATGGACGCCAAGTGCGCGAATATTTAAGTGAAATGTTTGGTACGCAGTGGATAGGCCGTGGTGGACCGGTAGCATGGCCGCCGCGTTCACCCGACCTAACGCCCTTAGACTTTTATTTGTGGGGAGATATTAAAAGACTTGTTTACAATGAAGACATTGTGAGTGTTACACAATTACGCGAAAGAATTGTTTTGGCATTTGAACAAATAAAAACAAATGTGCTAGTGCTTCGCAGCTTAAAACGCAACTTAGTGCGCCGCGCCAATCTGTGCATAGACACTGGGGGTGAGCATTTTGAACAATTATTGCGTGTTACATGATTTTGTAAATAGGTATTTAAGCTTTGATTCTCAATTAATTCTGTAAATAAGTTGATTTAAAATTTTTAACTACGCCAGAAATGCTTCATTTCAGAATACTTTTCTCATACCTAATGTTTAGTAACAGTACTTAATGTTTTTGTTTGCAATTGCATGATAAATAGCGTGTTTCTGCCGGTCCTAAGCCCTTGAAGTAGGAAGGAATCTTTTAAATCAACATAAACTCATCATCAAATCATTAATATCAAATCAAAAAAGTACATAAAGGTCACCGAACTTGTCAGCTGGAACTAAAAACTCATGAAACCTAATAACTAATGGCTCCTCTACACTGCCCGCAAAGTTCATAGGCGAAGTACTCTAGAAACTTTGTCTAAGTTCGAAAAAAGTGCGTCACTACACACTCAGTGGTGTCAGTAGCCTGCGCACGCACATTGCCGCCGTTTGTAATGAACAAAGAAATTTGTGTGGCAGAGGTTCCAGGAACAACATAATTTGCTCCTGACCACTGTTTGACGCTGATAATTGGATCACATACACCAAAGCACTAATTATAGCTTAAATCACGCGCCGGCAAAGCACCGGCACACACGATGCCGGCCAAGTAGTGTAGAGAGGTACTTCGTGAACGCACTTCCCGCATCTTTGGGCCCATTGACTGAGGCGCAAAAATCGACAGCAAATAAAGTCGCCTGAGGGGAGGTATAGTTTTTGACGAGGTAAGCCGAAGTGCCTCTTTACACTATCGTATTCATTTAACTTCGTTCAACTTCGCGGGCAGTGTAGAGGAGCCATGAGATGCGATACGTAGCCGCATTATCTAGGTACCTACTATTGTCTAGCTTAAAGCCCAGGCCACACCGCCAGCGGGCGGGCGAGCGAGCTAGGCGGGCGGGTGAAGTGAGATATTGAAGTTATGCAAACTACGCGACATTGCCGAGCTAAACTATGGGGTTTACACCAAAAACTACATACGGAAGGGCGAACCGGGTAGTGCGGATGAGACTAGACACGTGGACACTGCTATTCGAATGACAAGCGACGACTAGTCTGAGTACCCGAAACGGGGAGGACGGTAGTTAAGCTAACGAAGCGGGCGCGCCTAACGACGAAAACGAGTAGCTTCACTCGCATCAGCCACGTTGGTTATTCGGCAGCTCGCAGTGTGCCTAGCTCGCTCACCCGCCCGCTGGCAGTGTGACTTGCGCTTTAGCGTTGGCTCGGCGACGTAAACATTAAATACACGGGTGAAGATTTTTTCTTCGTAAATCATATTTCACTAAAAACAGGATTTTTGGGGTTTTGTTATCTACGTATGTTTGTGTTGCTTTCAATCGATAATACCTATAGTACACTACGCACTGAAGGAGGCTTGTGCACGACCAAATCAACAGCTTGTATAAGTACCTACCTAAATAATTCTATATAAACTGCGACACATTAATACAATTGTAATAATAAAACGCGTGTATGATGGGGCTAGTCGAATCTGGCGGAAATTTAGTGCAGGGACAATTTTAGTGTTTAACAGCTTCGCTGCCATTTGGAAAGTTGGAAACTCACCTTAGGGGCCAAGGGTGCTTTTTTGTTTGATTGACTTTAAAAGTGATTGGTTAAGCTTATTATGATATTTATTTAATATATTATAATATTTTAGTCTATTTTGAGCGAGATAGAAAACAGCACGCACCGGTGCGTGCTCGGCACCGGTAATGGAATGAGCGTTCCCAGTGCTGAAGAACGCATGGGTGCATTGTCAGTCTTAGTAATGGTTTATGGTTTATTAGGAATAAAATACAGTTATTTGTTATATAAGTCAAATATAATAAAAAACTTGCATTACTCGTACAAAATAAACAATTTGAAACATAACTACAATTCTTTGTAATTGGACCCTAGCTAGACATAACATTGCCCATTGGCATAGAAAAAAATCATACATAATTAAAAACGTATATTATTCTTAGAAAACTAGACATAGAATTACACTTTGGCATGGAAATAAATCAAATATAATAAAAACTTGCATTATTCTTAGAGATCTAAACATGGCATCACCGGGATCCATTTTTATTGTTTTTTATTTTGTCCACACAAACACAACCGTCCAACTTATCAAAAAACCAAAAACACAATACGAAAGTTCGGAATTTCAAGCGCAGTGCCATAACAAACAAAACATCTCTCGCCCGATGCCGGCGGCGTACTGAGGGTAGGAAAGTTCTGAGTCGCTAGCACGCACGGGTGCGTGGCCGGCACCCCGCGCAAAACCCTCTTCAACGCACCGGTGCGGGCTTGGCAGTGAAGCTGTTAATGACTTTATGCTACGTTTTATCTCGGGAATAAATTCCCACGAAAAGCAAAATTGCCCTCTGGCGGAGCCGCGGGCGCCATCTAGTTAATAATATGTGAAACATTTTTCCATCTTCTCATCTTCATACTTGCAAACATATCTCAGCTGAAGTATGCAGGATACAATCTTGGCATGTCATGTTACTGACTGAAACGAGGAAATCTAAAGAGAATTACTTCGCGGGCTGGTTGCAGATATTATATTAGATAATATTTCATACATAGTTTACTATATGATAGTATGGCTTCCCAACAGTGAAAGAATTTTTCAAATCGGTTTAGTAGTTTCGGAGCCTATTCAATGCAAACAAACAAGCAAACATACACACAAACAATCGAATCTTTCCTCTTTATGGTATAAGTATAGACAAGCTTTTATGTAAGCTTTAGGGAATTTTCATCACAAAATTTATATTTATGCAGAAATGCAAATACATACTTAGTATGTGAAAAAGAAGCTATTTTTGTATCAGAGGCAATTTGTACATAGCGTCTACCAGATCCTACAGCTGTTAGAAAGTTACACTACGTATACGAGAGAATCTGCGTTTTATACAGCATAGGTACACATTTTATAAATAACATAATATACATAAAAACACTCTGCAAACTGGTGGTATATTTAGGTACCTACCACCAGTTTGCATAGTTTTTATTACGTAGCTAGAATGAAGAATAAATAACCGACATTATACACAGACACTGTGTATAATGTTGACATAATGAATGTCTGTGAATGAAATGTAGCGATTGACATAATGAAAATTGTTGCAATTCGTACAACGAGATTTGAACCTGAAACATCGGCTACGGGAATCACACACTCTACCACTCGCCAACGAAATAATCTAACTTTTAGTAACGTGTTTAATACTAGGCGAGGGTTTAATTAATTCTAGATTATGCAATTTGCGGTTGATTTGAAGTTTAAAATCAAACCATAGTTATGCTTTGCAAATATGTAACAAGACTACTTCCTAATCTTGAGGCTCTATAAATCAATATTCAATAATAGCTTAGGCAAAATTAGAAGTAACGAATATTAAATTAAAAGTCGAATCCTAACTTGAAACAACTTGATGTTTACATTTTATTTTACTTATTTAAAAATTAACATAATGTTCAACTAGCCTATATCTGCAGTTACCTATTCTAGGCCTGTATAAAAGCCCTTCAATTATATATTAGAAGGTTTTTAAAGGGTCGGCAGCGCGATTGTGGCGACTCTGGTGTTGCAAACGTCCATAGGCTGCGGTGACCACCGGTACATCTGGTGGGGCCGTATGCTTGTCTGCCACTCTAGTGGTATATAAAAAAAAATTTTTGGCGTTTTATAAATTCGAGGGAATAGAAGGGCAATTTTTTTTAATGTGTTTATTCTTGTAGAGTAGAACGTAACCTTAATTATATATCTATAATATATTTGACAATTATTAATTTAAAGCGATCAGTTTTGCTATTTGATTTTGCTTGTGAACAGGTAAAATCTGTCTGTATTAACAGACAAAAGCATTATTAAAATTGCTTTAAGTAAAATTTTGAAGCAGGTAATAACTTTCATTAGCATGTATAATAGACTTCCGACCTGAAAAGGAATCTTAGAAAATGTAAGAGTTACTTACCGTAATGTTCAATTAAGAATAAATGGACACTCAACGTTCCAAAACCCGCCGTGCTTCTTAACAGACTTTAATATAATATTGTCAATATTCGAAATGGTAGAGGGTATAATCGACCATTTCAACATTTCCCCTGGGTGCTATAAGGGTTAAGATATTAAGTCACGTGACTAAGCAGAGAATATTTCTGGAGAAATCTTACTGTTATCATCTCTAAGAGCATCTCCAAATGATATTGGCAAAGTTGCTTCTAAAAATTAACTTCTTATTAAAAGTTTCCTCTCCCGAGACTGACCTAAGGATTCCAAGTACAAAAGATAATGATGATCTTATCTGCGTTATTGGTGGTCGTTATTCGGTTCTTGGTCATACAAAAGATTGGGTTAAGCTAAATGTAGCGGCACACTTGGCCTTGACGAGTTCACTCAAAGTAGGAATGAAGGACGCTATCTGTGGTCTGAGGATAAAAATGTATAGTGTACTTCAACAGTGTAGCTAGCGTTGTCACCATTTGCTGTTCGAACAATAGAAGTCGTGATACGGTCACGAACTATAATAATACAGACCTTAGGAATCCGTATGGACTGCAAAGTTTCTAAGGAAAAAAATCCTCAACATGTCAAGAAAAAGAAAATGCTGACACTCATTCATCAACCTGTATAGGCTTATTAGTAAGTCAAAAACTATATAACCTCTTTTTTTTTTGTTTAACGTGAGCGAAAATCCTCATGGATGTTATGCCGGACTCCTACCGACTAAAAAACCTCACGTCACGCCCAACAGCCTGTGGTTGGGAGCCCCGGGGAAGCCCTCGGAAGGATGTCTCAGAACTCCCAACAGAAACTATATAACCCCTCACCGCTTGAATACCATTACCAACATTCCGAGACAATCCTATAAAAAACCGATGTGAAATCGCCGTTTCGGATTTATGTAATTTAATTCCCTTTCATAGCTACCCTTTCTAGGCAAGCTATCCTAAAATAACATTATACGCAAAGATTGAGACTTATGATAATATCTGTGAATAAATTTTACATTGATAACAAAAGCCTATTTTTACTTCAAATAAATTCCGAAAATCCACTATGTGTTAAATATTTCTATCCTCTCTACTTACCAATACATAAATGCAAAAGTCTGCCTATTGCGAATTCATGCCTAAAAATGCATTATTTTACGAAATTTAAAATATGTTTGGAAATATGTTATTAATTATGTTTATCAGTCATCTAGATTCCATAGCACAACTTATGAATATTAGCTTAATTTGGGCGGGATGATGTTGTGTAAAATATTTATTATTAAACCCACCTTTATGGTTAGCAGTTATTGATTTAATAAAAAGATTCATCGTGATTTTAGCAATATCCATAGCAATAGCGAGGAAAATGAGTGATGACTCTGGAAAGTAGGTACTTCTCTTACCTAACCCTGAAATATGAATATTTTTAATTCACTTTCCTATTTCGCTGAAATTTAATTACCTAGGAGTCATTATTTTTCATTACCAGATAGGAATATAAATCGACTTCATGAACTAATCACAGTGAGCATGGTTACAAGATTAATTTCTTAACGGAATCTACTAAACCAGTTGTAACACATAGATTCTCTGTATAAAGATTAATGATTACCCTAGTTTAGGTGCCTTGGACTTCTTTCAAAGGGCTTTCTCGACTCTGTCAAATATACCTTGAGGAATAATTACACAGCATGCTTTCTGTCAGACACATCATAGACAAAAAAGCCTTACCCTAAAAAAATATTCTATTCATCCAGGGCTAGTAAGAAATGCCTCGCACAGCAGTGGAACACACACGTGTACAGGACATTCTTCTTGAAACACTCGTTTTATTAACGGCTTTATTTTACATTTGTTAAATTTTATTAACATACTATTAGTCAAAATTGTCAACAAACTCGTGATTTCTATGCAGTAGGATACATAGATTAAGTTTTAATAGATTTCAAGAGGAGAATCTCGACAAACAACGCAACTTAAGAATCGAGAACACACACTGAAAAAGATTAAAATTGCATCCGTTTCGACTCTGGAGGATCATTACTATAAAAGTTACAGAAGACACCTGGGATCGACAAAAGTTCGTACAAAGTACTCTGTAATGGACGTAGGTAAATGATCCGAAGCAAGGTAGAATATTCGAGTACGAATGAGTTTTACCAAAAGGAAGGTACTTTTTACATGACTGTTTGTTATTGACTTGCTTTGTTTGTATCTTTGATTATATTTATAATAGCCGTTAATAATATGTAATACTTTTATTTTATCTTTGGTTTGCATGTACCTCCCTACCCAATCTGGTACATCCTTCCGATAACCAAAGGCTGCTGGGCGTTACGTAAGGTTTTTTAGTTGGTAGGAGTACGGCATAACATCCATGAGGATTTTCTCTCACGTAAAAAAAGGAAGTAAACATGTTGTATTCTAGTCAAAACCGGGAGGGACTCTTTGAAAGGTTAATGACATCAATTTGTATCTTCAATATTACCATACATTGTAATGTTTTTTTTTCTTACGGGACGTAAAATTGGTAATAAAAATACCACACATAATTTATTTGAAAAATTAAAGAGATGCACATAATGTGTTAACAATTTATAACCTTATAACCCTATACTTACAAACGTTACAATTTTCAAATCATCAAAACCATTTCATCGTGTAACCATAAACATGAAGTAGGTGCTTGAAATTTTACAACCAGCTCCTTCAGATTACTATGACGTGTTTCAAGATTGATTTACTAACATTGTTTTGAGTTACAAGATATCTCATTGTAGCATCTTTATTATAAAAAAATATGAAAGATGAAAATCTTGTCGGCTCGATCAAAATCTAGGCAGGTATGCTATTATCAAAGAGTGAAAAGGTTGCACGCCTACGGGTTAATTTCTAAAATGTGCTTGCTCCTTTTATATAAAATCTACAACCTCAAATATACAGAAAATATGAAAACAAAACAAAATTTTTACTGCTTCAAATAGACACATCCGTAGCCCTTTCACTCAAATATTGCTGAGAGGAAAATCTCAAACAACTTTCCTAATTATTCCAATACTTGTTTAAAATTTTAGGGGAAAAGGATTCAAAGTACTTAACCGTCTATTAGGTGAAAATTAAGATAGGGTATCCATTAGGTTGTTACATCGGAAGAGACCGACCGGTGCGTTACAGATAATGGTTCAACGTGAGGTTATTGTTCGATACAACAATGGTGGCACTTATGTGAGAGCTCTTATCTCGTCAACCACCTTTGTAGCCGCCGACGCCAATCCACCTGCAGTGCCTCGATATTATTACGAGGTGACATTAGTGTTGGCAACACATTGCTAACTGATAACAATGATGCTTGCAATTTTGATCCCCTGATGGAATAACGAAGGTTACTATATATGTGCATTTTACCTTTTACCTGTGCATCTCATAATTTTAAACTTATCATTGTTGTTCAAGTAGTTTTAAAGTTTCTCTGAATCCTTTGCATATCAGTTATGAAGCAGACACATAAATAATGTCGTTGAAATCAGATAGATGTAAATTAATCTCAAAAGTTTCTAATACAGTGGAACTTTAAATTTAATTATTTATAGTGATCATAAAATGAGATCTATCTTTCACATTAAAGTTTTATTTATACCTAGTTGGTTATATCTTTAGGGCAAATTATTAATGAGGCGACTAACAACTTATTAGGCGACTAACTACATGGTTACAAAAAAAAACTTGGTAGTGATTAAATATTTTAGCAACAATTATCTATATTATAATAAGCTACAAAACGTAGGATTTATAAAAACTAAATAACGGCTGCCACTATAAGATAGCAAATATTTTAAACAGGAAAAATTAAATAATATGCTGGGTATTAAAAATAATGACTTGCCAGCTAATATTAACAGTGAGATATCAAATATTGTATTGTTAGCAACTATTGGCTTCCATATAAAAATACACTTTCGGGTAGTGATTTGTAAGCAGCTATAAAAATTAAAACGGGTCCAAATTTTAAGTATTAAGGTATCAGAATTTTTGTTTGTAGAATCATAAAGTATTGAAAAAAGCGACAAATGCGTTGGTTGCATAGAAGCAGAGCGGTGGCCGCGGCGTGGGAGGTGGAGCAAAAGCATAATTTTCATTTCATCGAATATTTATTTGCGATAACAACATTTGCGCTATTGATCAAAAAGTATAATACTTAACTCATGAATATTCAGTTGGTATAATATGTATTTCATCGAATATTCAATTGGTATAATGTAATGTAATATACACACATAATCACACGTAAACACGTTGTGATGAGCCGGTTGTGCTTGTGCCTGACAACTCAGTGACAGCTGACTGCTTAATGACAGCTGACAATTAGTAGTAAACGAAAAGAATCTGTATATCTATGTCGATGTCGTGAGAACGTATTTAAAAAAAAAAAAGAATTTTTAGTGATGAATTTGGTTAAGTGTTCATTATGTTATTTTGCTATGTTTTAATTATTTTAATATATTATATCTGTTTAAATCAGTACAAATTAATTTATTTAAGTTCATTTTAGGTTAGTATGTATTATTTTATTTACGCGAATGGTAGGTAATTTTAATGCTTTTATTTTTATAATTTGTAATTTATTGATATTATGATGATTATTTATGATGTACATGATGAATTGTTAATAATAATTTATTTAATTAATGGATTATAAATTTATTGTTATTGTTTATTATAATCATGTGTAATCTACTTGCTAAGTTTGTTTTGCATATGTTAGTTGGATAATGTGTAAATTAATAATTAGCTGTTTTTATTTCATTTATTTTTTTAAAATTGTTCGTGATGTCACATAACTTACGAGTAGGGGCCATCTGAAAATCAGCGCTGCATACCTTTCAATATTTGAAATGGTATGTAGCTATTGGCTGAGATGGCTTCCTTTTCGGGTGCATGATTATTGTTATTTTTTTTTTTTTTTATACCACTAAGGTGGCAGACAAGCATACGGCCCACCAGAAGGACCGGTGGTCACCGCAGCCTATTTGCAACACCAGAGGTGCCACACTCGCGCTGCCGACCCTGTAAAACCTTCTAAGACCCCAAACTAACTAACCTTCTTCTTCTATTTATTATTTTTCTTTTTCTAATTGTTTGTGCCTGAATAAATTTCTTTCTTTCTTTCTTTCTTTCTAATGTTGTGTAGAAGGGCAGGCTTAGGTTAGGTTAAAACGGTGACCACAACAAGCACGAGGCGAGCGAGCCGCGGCAGCGGCCGCCGAGTGCCAGACAAAAAATGAAATATGAAAAAACAATGAGACCACCGTCAGTTTATTGAAAATGGTAGGAAACTAATTATTAATAAACCGAATAATAATAATAGTAATAGACTAATAATATTTTTTACATGCCGCAAATTGCTTTATTTATACCTTATTAAATGTCGCAAAGAGTATGTTTTTTATGACCATGTGTTTATTTTATTCTCATCTCAGTTAATTTTATAAACTACCTCATTGTATAATATATAAAAGCCTATTTTTTACTTTATATTCGCCACCAAGTTGTCGCCTAACAATAAATTCAGTTGCTTCACCAAAAAATCACTGCCAATTTAAATTTAAATAAAGCGAATATCTCAATATAAAGCTGCTACTTTATGCTTAAAATGCTGTTTCACTGTAGCTGCCAACCCATTATTTTTGCTACCCGTTTTAATTATTTTTAAAATCCTAAATAAGATTAGTTTGTCGCCGCGTTAAATACATGCATAGCTTTAGACTTAGAGCATAATTTTTATTTTAATTTAACGCATTTTGGTGAAAAGGTTAAGAAAACACTATAAATGTATTACTTTGCTATCTATTTGGTAACCCCTTTAGTTGTTTAATGTATATTTATGGTGTTTAGATTTTAACTTCAATTTATGAATACACATAAACTATCCTCTATAGATTTTTATCGAAGGTGAGCGAAGGCGGTAATGGAACCCTACCAATGGCGTGGTGATCCAAGTCAGCTTCATCTGCGAGTGGTGCACCTGCTGATTAACAAAATCTTGCAGAAAATCGTTTGAACAGCGTGGTACAGTAACTTATCATAAATTATCATTGTGTTAAGCTTTTGGCTAGGTATAGCTGAGCTTAAGATGGGTGACCGCTTTCAAGCCTTACTTACTATTTGCGAGTGTATCCGTGTTTCAGAAACTAAGTTATGTTGGTCCCGTTTGCCAGTAGCATGATAGTTTTTAAGCAAAGTTAAAGGCCTTATAGGCTGATTGATAGCTTCAACAACAAGTAGACACGTCACACATCTATCTATTACAATACAGCAATAGGCTCATCACCTAATAATATGTAGTGGAAAAACAGAAATGGTGAAATGTCGGTGTTTGGTATATATATATCCTTAGGGGGATGAAAGCATAGAATATAATACATTATAATTTAATGTCTTTTGAATGCATAAAGGCATCAAACGTGACTAATCATTATGAAACATAAACGCCTCGTTTTATTTTGTTCTAAGTAAAACCGGAACGTAAACTGAAAGTACTAGTTTTCAGCTCCACAGTTTTATTGTAAGTCAGATGCAATATTCCCTCGGTGAACGTTATTGAGTGCAAATTCTGTTTACGTCCAAAATCTGAAAATTTTAAACGTGGAAACGACGCGGCGACGGTTAGATAGATAACGACTGACCAACAAAGTTTGGTAAATATGACGACAGAGAGCGTGCGGTGTCATACTAAAAGAGTATGATTGAGTATCCTGTCGGAACTCGTAGTGCGTGGTTAAGTACAGTTTATCTTTTTTTTTCCTACAAGATTTACGAAGATTCTTTTATAGGTATGAAACGTCAGGCCTAGTATGTGTGGTATCAACAAAACTTCAGGACAGCTCTTAATCGTACGATGTGAATACAACGGAAATGTAATGGTGAAACGTCATAATTCTGTCTCATATTTAGAACCGGTAAAAATGAAGCAAAAGGCATTTTACTCGTACATTTCCGTCCACGCATTCAAGTCTTTCACGCGCAGATCAAAAATCGGCGACCGGCAAGAATCGGGTGTGTCTCTCAATTGCCTCTGCTAACACCCCCGGGAATGTAGACGGGTTTATTTTTATGTAAGTTTTTATGTTTTACTAACCATTATAATATTATCATAACTCTCGCATTGTAACTAATAAGTAATTCTTGTGTTTTCGGAGGAACCTAAATATAGTTAGGTATCATACTTATTTATTGCCTGACATGTTTGATCAGAATTTTTTTATTTATTATAAATAAATAATAAATAAATATTTCTTTATTTCTCTTTCACAAAGGTTGATACAGGTCTATGTTATCAGGACATAAAATACAGCTATAACCCTTGTGAGAGACTGGTATCTGAACTAGGAATAATCCTGTCAGACAGATTACCAGGCTTCCCACTTACATGGATCACTTTTCTATGTCATACTTATGAGCTAGGAGTATCAAAATACGAAAGCCCAAACAAAGATGAACAGATAAAATTTTTGTTAATTTGAATAAGAGTTAATATACTTATACGCCAGTAAAAACAATTAGCAAATATCGATATGAAATATAATACATGCCTTTTGAAATCATATTTATTTCATAAATGAAAATCATAACAATTGGCCGCACACACGGCCCGTTTCTGTAAACGGATATTATAATACGGATATAAAAACATAAATATGTTAAAACTTATGTTTTCACAGATATGCAAAATTTCACCACTAAGGAGGTTAGACATAGGCTGAAAGTTAAGATTATGAGATATCTTTATTTTCAAAGAAAATTAAATTAACACGTGTTTCGGAATTTTTCGGAACTCCCCCTTAAGGGTGTAAAATAGGGAATATCCCGGGCGAAGCCGGGAGGCACAGCTAGGATCTATATAATAACGTATCATGAAAATTTACTTCGTAGCCAAAATTTTATAGTATGCTCAAAAAACGTTTGTAAGTAATGACAACCATTGCTCTTCTGCCTCTTTATGAAATGCAGTCAATTTCTGTCGAACAAAATTTCACTTGTGCTCACCGCGTTGATAAGGAAGACGTTCAAATGCAACTCCCGAGGAAACTGCAATTTATCAAGATTCCAGACTTTAGTTTTTAAATTTGTAAGATGAGCATAAGTTTCAAATAATGAAGAAGAATGATAAAATATGCTCGCTCGCTATTTAATGTTTTTAATTGAAACACGTATGTCGTATGTTGGTAAGTACATAACCCATCGTCTGTTACGGCCTGACCGTGCGTGAAACCGCATCGGTGGGGAACATCGCGGGAACTCGCGGCGGGTGTTTTTAAAACGACCATACCTCATAACTTTTGTATGGCAGCAACATACAAAAGTTATTTCACTGGAATCGTTATGAAACAAGCTAATAATTTCAAGCTAATAATAATTTAATTTTAAAATAATTAATTCTAGTTCAAATAATTAATTCTATCTGGTAGAAAAGTATCTCGTCACTATACCATATTTCAACAGTTATTAAAGTATAAGTAAGGAGCGGACAAAACCTAAATAATTACCTTCGTCACCCTGCAAGAACATTGAAAAAACGAATGCATTAAGTAACACCTACTCTGAATGTGAACATTTGTTTCATAAAATATTTCAGAACCAAATCACGGACAAAGTAAGCGATACAGTTCTGGCTGGAACTCTATGAATAAAATTATCATTTTGCAGAATCAATTCTAGAGTATAAATACACGTAGTATACTGCCTGTTTATTACTACCACTCTATCAATTTAGCTGCTATTATTATTTCATGTAACTGGTACATCAACAAACTGATATTGCAATGCGACATGGTACCTATCATATTAATTTTGATCGTGTTGCAGGTAGTTAATTATATTTGCCAGATGATTTATCCACACTATTTGTTATTTAGGTACGTATATTACTAGAATGACGTAAATTTCTAATAGATTATTTATTTTAGGCGAGTTTTCGTTAGGTGGTGATTTAGATACTTACTTTTAAATTTTGAATGAGTTTAAATTCGAAATTTACGCAAAACTAGTGTTTGACAATGGTACCCGTCTTCCTTGATCAAAGAGCAACTACGTATTACTTTTAAAACTTACTTGATATCATAACACCTACCTACTTATAAACAAACTATCGAAATGCAAAACAACTTTCAACTTTCAAAGAATAGTATCGAAACTGATAAATTCTACTATACTCTGTTAAAACTAGGATGATAATTTTGACAGCTCACGCCTATGAAGTATCGGATTTGTTTATGTCAAGTATACTTCAAAAAATTAACGTAGCACATAGACGAGTACCGCCCACTTATCCTAGTGAAGCGTATTCCAACAATACCGCACAATCGATCACAAACAAATAATTCGGATAAATCGAATTCATGTATATTTATTTAAATGCAAGTAATGTTAATAAGTAGGTATCCACAGTATTTTTTTGTAATATGATTAGCTAAGTATAATACAAACAATAATAATGCAATTATATTTACCTAATTACCCAAAATAATAAAAAACCGTTTTTTTGTAACTATCGATTTAATTTTTACGCAATCGATAATCGAATAGATTCATTAACGATTGGACACTATGGGGTGCCCTATTTAGAGTTGTCAAAATTATCATCCTAGTTTTAACAGAGTGTAGACTATAATTTTATTATCTACGAACTCTATGGAATCTGTCACTTTTGATGAAATTGCCGTATTTTTGGCAAGGTACATCATCAAATGTGAAATATAAATCAAAGTAAATTAAAGTATTTAATACAGATATAGGGTCAAAATAGCACATAAATTTTGCTACCTTATTCATTGATTAGTTTCATTATATCATTTTAATTTATCATAACAGTAAAGTACCCCCTATTCCCAGTAGTACTACTGTATAGTCTTACCAGTAGTACTATTGTGAATATTTATCCCATTACACTTACCGATAGTTAGACTTGCCTTCAGTTCAGTTTTGATACTTTTCGAAGTCACGGTCGAAATAAGCGTGACGTCAATATTTCGTTTCATCAATATACGTGAAAGCTGCTCACTAATTTCTAAGAAAATATTACTTTTATTAAATCAAAATACTAAGCGTCAAAGCAAAATAGAAAAGAAAGGAATAGCGAATGGTAATGGCCTTGGGGTGAGCGTGAGGCATGGAAAATAATGTCTTCGAGGAAAATTACTGCGGAGCTTAGGGGCTGCTCTATCATACATAGAAAAGACGCGAGTATGTAAGCTAAGTGTCGTTTTTCCAACTTATTTAACGCGCCTTTTCTTCCAGTGATGAGTTACAAACAGGGGAGAAGCAAAAAATACCGCGGAGTGCAAACGCGCAAAAAATATAATCACTTTACGCATCATCGTGTTTTATAAAAGCGCTTTTGTTTTTCAGTTGTTGAGGTTCGGGCTTGGTTAAGAAAATTTCTAAGTAGTAAGGAAAAAATATTAAATAAAATGTAAAGCAATGTCTTGTTTTGTGGAATGGTGTTGTAAGATGACGGGTACATAGGTTTTTATTGAATTTTGCCATATGGGTAGTTATACTCGTATTGGTATACATGATGGCTTTCTAGCTTTTGGTGGGGAGTGACAACCGGACAGTCCATTCCTTTCCTCAATTGGCACCACTAAAGTGAACGTGCACCGAAACACATTTTCGCAAGTTGGTTGTTGGATTCGCGCCCATTTTTTTACGTGTGGAATAGGAATTAACAAGTAAAGCATCCATAAGGGATGGATGCTATGCCGGACTCACTTTATTGTAGTTATCTCATATCTATAAATGCACTTGTTAGGTAGTACGGTAGGTACGCTTGTGTCTATCATGTTTATAATTTTTTTTTCAATGTATTTATTATCAATTGTAAACCTGCACTTCAGGATACAAACCACTAACAATGTGTACCAGCAAAACACGTAGCTACAAGGTATGCACAGAAAATATTACTTTGAATTTCAAATCTTTGAACACTTTCGTGTTTCTTTTCAATATTTTTGTTAAAATATTGTACAACAAAAGTATAGCGTGGATATTTAAAACGCTGATTTGTAATTTGAAAACTCATTCTCGTAAATGAAAATCTTGAGAGGCCGATGGGAAACTTTACAACTACTTTGGTAATTGCTCCAAAAGTTGGGAAATGAATAGACCTCGAGGCTGTGGCGCGGCGTCAAAATGAGATTCAATATAAAACTAGGAGCGAATTGCGTTTAGAAGTTAACAAGTAACACATAATTTTCTTCAGTTATGAATAATTTTAAACAAAATATTTTATAGACTCAAGGTGATGTATATCCGAAAAGGCCTTGACAGGAACGTTAGGAATATTAGTCTATGATATTCGGTTGCGCGCAGCATCACATGCCTAATAGGTTGAAGCCTCGTTCAACATGAATCTACCTAATTTGAAATAAGACACCAGCCGTCAATATCTTGTAGCTTTGGATGAAATTGTAGCTGTTTGTGAGTTAGAGCGAATGGTCCAATGTAATGCTATACTTGTATGTTTAAGGCATTTGTGTAAAAATGTACATGTAAAAATAGACTTGCAACAAACTCAAACCAAATTCTTGACATAGATGGCCACTGACCAGCTATTGTACTAGAGTTGTGTGACTAGAGGATAAAATATTGTTTTAATAAAAGGGCCGATTGCGTGCTTGTGTCGTGCACGGAGGGTTAGGAACCAATACATAGCAAAAATATCACGTTTTTTATAATTAACGTAATATTTTTGCCGTATTTTGGTACCTAACCTTCCTTTCATTGATTGACAAAAGGGAGGGGCTCTCTTTATACATGAGAAAAAGAATCGCTATAAAAATAATAATAAAAGGGCATCCCGTTTTTTCATTTTTTTATGATTTTAATATTTATTGAAACAGTGATAACATAAATACATCAGTAAAAAAAATATCTGTACGCGTACGGTATCGCGGTTCTTGACATACAGCCTAGTGTAAAACAGACAGAGATACGGACAGAGATATGGACAGCGAGTCTCAATAATAGCCTAATAGGGTCACGCTTTTATTCTTTGCGTAAGTAACCCTAAAAAGCTGAACATGGGAGCTCATCGGGCCACGCGCATTGTAGTGTTAGATAAATTTATTCTATAAAACTAAGTGCTCGTTTAAGGAGACGCGGCGCTTCGAGCGGCGCGGCCCGCCGAGCGGGCCGCCAGAAACACAAACGTATGGAAATGTTCAGAGCGTTCAAGGAGAAGCGTTTTTGCAAGCGTTTGCTGCCGCAGCGGCGAGTGTCGTCGCGTCGGACGCGGCAATTGAAGCGACGGGTGACGCTGCGGAGGACGCGGCGGGTAAACCAGCGAGTCTCGCAATGGAGGAACGCGGCGGATGAAGCTGCGGGTGACGCCGCGAAGGACGCTTCAAGGAAGGGGTGGGAGAGGTGCGGGGTATGCGTTAGGTAGGAATGTCGGGCAATATCGTTCATAGAAAATATCGATATTAAAATAAAAATATTTATCAAAATAAAATATCGATATTTTATTTTGAAAATGTAATCGATGTTTATAACCCTCTGGAGCAGAACGTCATGAAAGCAAAATATCACGTACGCAAAATAAACGATACATCGATACCTACTTATGAAAGATTGGCGTTCAATTCCATACGTCGAACTCGAACATTTCCATACGTTTCAGGGTGGCGTTCTATCTCCTCTTTTATTCTGTATCTTCATCAACTCGGCTACGAGTCTTATTTCCAGTAACTTCCATCTCTACGCTGTAGACTTGCAGCTGTACCGATATATTTCGGCCACTGACGCCCCATTTGGAATATCGTGCATTAACCGCGACTTAGTTAGACTAAGCGACTGGGCTAATTCGGTCGGACTGCGCATCAACCCTCTGAAGTCGCAAGCCATCGTCATTAGCAGTAAGTATCAAACTGACAATCTGCCGGTGTCTGAACTGGATCCAGTTCTTTTGGCCGGTATTCAGATACCCTACGCAGACACTGTGAAGGACCTGGGAGTGATCATGGACACCACGCTATCCTGGAGTGCCCATATTAGTGACGTCAGCAAGAAAGTGCACTTCTCCTTTCATTCGTTGAAGTGCCTTCAGAGCCTCTTACCCTTGAGGACGAAAATTAGTCTTGCTCTAACTATTATTCAGCCCATTATTGACTACGCCGACGCCTGCTATTTAGACGCCACTGAGGAGCTTCTGGATAAACTTGAGAGGTTGCAAAATTTGTGTATACGCTTTATATTCAATCTTAGAAAGTTCGATCATGTTTCTCACTTTCGCAAAGAACTTAAGTGGCTCCCAATCCGCCTTCGCCGTAACACTCGAATCCTCTGCCTCCTTTACAATATCCTTTATAATCCATCTTCACCTCCCTATCTAAAGGAAAGGTTCTCTTTTGTTCGTTCTCCTGATGCTCCCTGCAGATCTCACCTACGCTCAAATCTTAAATTTCCTTCTCACAAAACCGGTTTTTATTCATCCTCTTTCACCGTGCATGCAGTCAGACTATGGAACTCACTTCCGCCTGGTATCAGAGACAGTAAAACTATCACCACTTTTAAAAAGCAAGTCCGTGGACACTATTTCTCTACAGTGTAATCCTATTTATTTATATATGTAATTTTTATTTAAATATACATTATTATATTTACTTATTTATATATGTATTATATACAGTTAATAATATTTATCTTTTATTTTGTGTGTTATGTTAGTTCTATTCTGTTTTGTAAACACACTTTTTCTTGATCTTTACCTGTTTCTTCACGTTCTCCTCTCGCCGGTCTGCTGGTAGATATTTCTTACAGAAATAAGCAGTACCATTGTACCTATTTATCCTTTTATTATTGTTATTTTACTTTCCTAGTGTGTACATAAATGAATAAATAAATAAATAAAGATTTCTAACTGGTTTTTTGACTATGCTTGTTGTTTTTTTTTTTAAGAATAAAGATCGCACGGAAACACAACCGTGATTATTCAACTTGTGTTCATGACTCCGCTTTTTTCAACCGATTGCCATTAAACAAAGCTCAGGTTTAAGCCTTACCAAGATCTATTTAATATAAAAAACTTATAAACATCCGTTCAGTACCTAGTATTTGCGTCCGTCGCGAACAAACAGGCATAAGGACAAACAGACAAGAATTAATAAAAAAAAGTTGTGTGCTGTATCGGTTAACATAACATTACTTAACACGTAGTTCTGTTACTATAAGATATTTCTTAAGATTCACTTATATTTACATAAAATGGATATGTAATTCAAAAAAGACACTCATTACCATCGAGGGCAAAGGTGCTGCCTCCACATCTCAAATAATTTCCACGCCCGGAAAAACGGTAGCAAAAGAAGAAAATAAGTTGCGACTTAAGGTTGGAGTACAAGAGAGAAAAAAAACTTAGTATGGTAACACGAAAATCAGAAAAACCAACCTTTCAGCTAGAGGTAAATTAAACGGACTATATGGAAGCTGCGCCCCCTTTTTTTTTTAATCACAAATATACTTATGCAAACTCGTTGCCTACGGACTTTTAGTTTTTGAATAATTTAATTTACTTTTTATTTATTTGAATATTTTGTTGATTCAATGTGAAAAACATTTAAATTTCAACCTTATTGTTCTAAAACTTTAATTTGAGTTGATTATTAAGAATATTTCTATTGTTTATTTTAATATTTTGAACCTGTTATAATTTGATTGTTCTAAAACTTTAATTTGTGTTGATTATGTAAGAACTTACTATTTCTGTTGTTTATTATTAATGAATAAAACTTGATATGGTATTTATTTTATAAAAAATTAAATGTCAAATTAGGAAAAAATCGATTAATTTAAAAAAATCGATTATTTTCTTGAGAAAAATCGATAATTTACTAATCGATTTTTCATGCTAAACATGCTAAAGAAAAAATCGATTAACTAAAAATCGATTTTTTACGTACAATGTCACATCCCTATGTCGCACTGAATGACGCCGTATATGAAGCTGCGTGCAACGCGGCGGATGCAGCGCCGAGTAAAGCTGCGTGCCACGCGGCGGACGCAGCGCCGAGAGAAGCCACGCCACTCGCGTCGCTCGATGCCCCGCGTGTCCTTAAACGAGCTCCTACATTTCCATATGTTTGAGTTTGGGCGTGACGCGACGCGGGCCGCTTTACGCGCCGCCTCACCATAAACGGTCAAATCGCTTGACGCGCCGCTGCAAGCCACGCCGTACGCGACGCTTGACGCCCCGCGTCTCCTTAAACGAGCCCTAAGACAACGCTCTACAGAAATTACACTTTTTAAGTATTAAACTATTAAAGATTTGGGGCTTCTGATCGAAATTCTGAATAGACAGTTTCATTAAGATTACGGTCATAAAAAAAATACTTCTTGCATAGTAAATATAAATACAACTTTAGATACACTATGGTGACAATAAAGTTGTAAATTAACATAAAATAACGATGAAAATACCACTGCTGCTTCTTCTCCAGTCTATACTTAATACATTTTATTTATACCATACGGCAGTTCTCAAGTATAGGGACAAGTCTCTGCAGTGTAGGCGTGCCGTGCCAACATTGGCAACTTTGTGAAAAATATTTCTGTCGTAAAAACTTTTACCTGGAACACAGCTACCTCTTTATGTCTCTGTGAAGTTCTAAACTGAGCACACAATTTGTAACTAGATTTTAAAATTGATCTAGGCAACACATTTTACAAAGTACATTCTGTATTTGTAGAAATATAGTGTAAACACCTTTACCACGACTTAAGATCTACACGACTAGGCAGGTGGCCCTACGGGACCTTAAGAACCAAAAATGGAAGTCTGCCTGCTGTAGCAAATTTTTCGATAACGTGCAATAGCTTATAGATTTTTTACTACTGTTTGATGTACTGAAAAAATACAAATTTCTTTCTAAACTCAATCCTAAACAGGAAACCGAAGTTTGTTTTTCACGTTACCTACTTAATATCATACGCAAATTCCCTTTCTTTCAATGTATCTAAGATGTTTTATTGGAGGTCTAAAAATAACTTGATCTGCGCTTCTCATTTTGATTGAAATAAATAAGTAAGTAAATAATAAAATGCGAGACAGTAATAAAATTGTTATAATAAAACGCGTGTATGATGGGGCTAGTCCAATCTGGCTGAAATTTAGTGCAAGGACAATATTAGTGTTTAATGACTTTATGCTCGTTTTATCTCGGGAATAAATTCCCACGAAAAGCAGGATCAGGAACAAAATTGCCCTCTGGTGGTACCGCGGACGCCATCTAGTTAATAATATGTGAACCATTTTTCCATCTTCTCATTTTCATACTTGCAAACATATCTCAGCTGAAGTATGCGGGATACAATCTTGGCATGTCATGTTACCGACTGAAACGAGGAAATCTAATGAGAATTCCTTCGCGGGCTGGTTGCAAATATTATATTAATATGATTTAATATGTTTACTTGGTTTAAAGTAAAGTGCTAAAAATTTGAACCAATCCCATATAGAATGGTCGGAGGAATACTAGTTATATATTTTAAACTAGCGGACTCACGCGGTTTCACCCGCATAGCTTCCGTTCCCATGGGAATATGGAAATATAGCCTATGTCACCCGCAGATAGTATAGCTTCCCAACAGTGAAAGAATTTTTCAAATCGGTTTAGTAGTTTCGGAGCCTATTCAATGCAAACAAACATACAAACAAACAATCAAATCTTTCCTCTTCATGGTATAAGTATAGACAAGCTTTTATGTAAGCTTTTAGGAATTTCCATCACAAAATTTATATTTATGCAGAAATGCAAATACATACGTAGTATGTGAAAAAGAAGCTATTTTTGTATCAGATGCAATTTGTACATAGCGTCTACCAGATCCTACAGCTGTTAGAAATTTATACACCTTATACGTGAGAATCTGCGATTTATACAGCATAGGTACACATTTTATGAATAACATAATATACATAAAAACACTCTGCAAACTGGTGGTATATTTAAGTACCTACCACCAGTTTGCATAGATTTTATTATTGAGCTAGAATTAAGAATAAATAACAGACATTATACGCAGACACTGTGTATAATGTTGACATAATGAATGTCTGTCAATGAAATGTAGCGATTGACATAATGGAAATTGTTGCAATACGAGATTCGAACCTAAAACATCTGCTACAGGAATCACACACTCTACCACTGCGTCAACGAAATAATCTAACTTTTAGCAGTTTCAATGTTGTTACGTGTATAATACTAGGCGAGGGTTTAATTAATTCTAGATTATGCAATTCGCGGTTGCTTTGAAGTTTCAAATCAAGCCATAGTTATGCTTCGCAAATATGTAACAAGACTAATTCCTAATCTTAAGGCTCTATAAATCAATATTCCATAATAGCTTAGGCAAAGTTATTGGCAACAAATATTAAATTAAAAGTCGAGCAACAAATATTAAATTAAAAGTCGAATCCTAACTTGAAACAACTTGATGTTCACATTTTGTTTTAGTCATTTATAAAATAACATAATGTTCAACATGTTTACATTTTATTTTACTCATTTTAAAAATAACATAATGTCCAACTAGCCTATATCTGCAGTTACCTATTCTATGCCTGTATAAAAGCCCCCTTAATTACATATTGGGCGTTTTATAAATTCGAGGGAATAGAAGGTAGATTTTTTTACATGTGTCTATTCTAGTAGAGTAGAACGTAACCTTAATAATACATCTATAATATATTTGACAATTAGTAATTTAAAGCGATCAGTTTTGCTATTTTATTTTGCTTGTGAACAGGTAAAATCTATCTGTATTAACAGACAAAAGCATTATTAAAATTGCTTTAAGTAAAATTTGAAGTAGGTAATAACTTTTCATTAGCGTGTATAATAGACTTCCGACCTGAAAAGGAATATTAAAAAATGAAAGAGTTACTTACCGTAATGTTCAATTAAGAATAAATGGACACTACCAAAACCCGCCTTGCTTCTTAACAGACTTTAATATAATTTTGTCAATATTCGAAATGGTAGAGGGTATAATCGACCATTTCAACATTTCCCCTTGGTGCTATAAGGGTTAAGAGATTAAGTCACGTGACTAAGCAGAGAACATTTCTGGGGAAATCTTATTGTTATCATCTCTATGAGCAGCTCCAAATGATTTTGGTACAGTTGCTTCTAAAAATTAACTTCATAATAAAAGTTTTCTCTCCCGAGTCTGACCTAAGGATTCCAAGTACAAAAGATAATGATGATCTTATCTGCGTTATTGGTGGTCGTTATTTGGTTATTGGTCATACAAAAGATTGGATAAAGCTAAATGTAGCAGCTCACTTGGCCTTGACGAGTCCGCTCAAAGAAGCGATCAAGGACGCCATCTTTGGTCTGAGGATAAAAATGTATGGTGAATTTAACAGTGTAGCTAGCTAGCGTTGTCACCATTTGCTGTTTGAACTATAGAAGTCGTGATATGGGCAAGAACTGTGATAATACAGAGCTTGGGATCTATATGTCAAGAAATAGGAAGTGCAGGCACTCATTCATCAACCTGTATTTGCTTACTAGTAACTCAAAAACTAAATTTACCCTTTACCGCTTCAATACCATCACCAACATTCCGAGACAATCATATAAAACACATAACATTATAAACTGATGTGAAATCGCCGTTTCGGATTTATGGAATTCGTTTTCCCTTTCATGGCTACCCTTTCTAGACAAGCTATCCTAAAATAACATTATACGCAAAGATTGAGACTTATGATAATATCTGTGAATAAATTTTACATTGATAACAAAAGCCTATGTTTTCTTCAAATAAAATTCGAAAATCCACTATGTGTTAAATATTGCTATCCTTGCTTCTTACCAATACATAAATGCAGAAGTCTGTCTATTACGAATTCATTCCTAAAAATGCATTATTTTACGAAATTCAAAATATGTTTAGAAAAATATACATATAAGTATGTTTATCAGTCGTCTAGATCCTATAGCATAAACTTATGAATATTAGCTTAATTTGGGCTGGATGATGTTGTGTAAGAATATTCAAAAAATATTTATTATTAAACCCATCTTTATGGTTAGCAGTTACTTTTGTACAATAAATCAATAAAAAGATTCATCGTGATTTTAGCAACATTCCTCGCAATAGCGAGGAAAATGGATGATGACTCTTGAAAGTAGGTAATTCTCTTATCTAACCCTGAAATATGAATTTTATTAATTCACTTTCCTATTTCTCTGAAATTTAATTACCTAGGCGTCATTATTTTTATTACCAGATAGGAATATAAATCGACTTCATGAACTAATCACAGTGAGCATGATTATTAAACAAGATTAATTTCTTAACGGAATCTACCAAACCAGTTGTAACACATAGATTCTCTGTATAAAGATAAATGATTACCCTAGTTGAGGTGTCTTTACTTCTTTCAAAGAGCTTTCTGGATTCTGTCAAATTAACCTTGAGGAATGATTATACAGCATGCTTTCTGTCAGACACATCATACGAAAAGGCCTTCTCCTAAAGATTTATTCTATTCACCCAGGGCTAGTTAGAAATGCCTCGCACAACAGTGGAACACACACATGTACAGGACATGCTTCTTGATACATTCGTTTTTTTAACGTTTTTATGCATATTTTTTTAATATTGTTAATATACTATTTGTCAAAAGTGTCTACTAACGCGTTATTTCTACGCAGTACGATACATAGGTTAAGTTTTAAAAGATTTCAAAAGGAAAATCTCGACAAACAACACAACTTAAGAATCAAGAACACACACAGAAAAAGATTAAAATTGCATCCGTTTCGACTCTGGAGGATCATTACTATAAAAGTTACAGAAGACACCTGGGATCGACAAAAGTTCGTACAAAGTACTCTGTAATGGACGTAGGTAAATGATCCGAAGCAAGGTAGAATATTCTAGTACGAATGAGTTTTACCAAAAGGAAGGTACTTTTTACATGCTTGTTACTGACTTGCTATGTTTGTATCTTTGATTATATTAGTATATATAGTCGTTTATATTATGTAATACTATTATATAATTATCTTTGGTTTATAATTATGTACTTATCTGGTACATCCTTCCGAGAGCTTGCCCGGGGCTCCCAGTCGTAGGCAATGGTAGAGCACCGTGTGGTTTTAGTCGGTAAGAGTCCGGCATAGCATTCATGAAGGCGCTGGAGGTCGTGGGTTCGATTCCCACCGGAGACAAATATTTGTGTGACCCATAAATGTTTGTCTCAAGAGTCTGGGTGTTTCTATGTATAACATGTATGTATTTAAAAATGTATATAAGTATTAATTAATATCCGTGATCTGATACCCATAACACAAGCAGGTTATTCCTAGCTTACTTTGGGAACAGATAGCGTTGTGTGAAATGTCCGTTAATATTTATTTATTTTATTTATTTATTTCTACACGTAAACAAATGTTGGTATGTAACAATTTAACACAATTTCCGTTAGTAATGTATCTATGTAGCTTGGATGATTATAGGAACTTAAATTAGGTACCAAGAAGGTGATATGAAGGAAAAGGTGCTCTGTAGAAGAGAAAACTAATCAGTGCAATGATATAGTCCCATGTAATTCTGATCTGATTGGGTTCATGAAATCGTCTTGACAAATTCTACACAAATATGTTATTCAAGGAACTAAACATGGGACTGGGACATCCGTCCGAGGGCTTACCCGGGGCTCCCAACCATAGGCTGCTGGGCGTTACGTGAAGTTTTTTAGTTGGTAGGAGTCCGGCATAGCATCCATGAGGATTTTCTCTCACTTAAAAAAAAAGGAAGTAAACATGTTGTATTCTAGTCAAAACCGGGGGGAATCTTTGAAAGGTTAATGACATCAACTTGTATCTTCAGTATTACCATCATTATAATGTTTCTTTTTTCTTACGGGACGTAAAATTGGGAATCAAAATACCACACATAATTTAATTGAAAATATTAAAGAGATGCACATAATGTGTTAACAATTTATAACCTTATAACCCTATACTAACAAACGTTACAATTTTCAAATCATCAAAACCATTTCATCGTGTAACCATAAACATGAAGTAGGTGCTTGAAACTTTACAACCAGCTCCTTCAGATTACTATGACGTGTTTCAAGATTGGTTTACTAACATTGTTTTGAGTTACAAGATATCTCATTGTAGCATTTTTATTATAAAAAAATATGAAATATGAAAATCTTGTCGGTTCGATCAAAATCTGGGCAGGTACGTATTATCGAAGAGTGAAAAGGTTTCACGCCTACGGGTTAATTTCTAAAATGTGCTTGCTCCTTTTATACAAAATCTACAACCTCAAATATACAGAAAATATGAAAACAAAACAAAATTTTTACCGCTTCAAATAGACATATCCGTAGCCTTTTCACTCAAATATTGCTGAGAGGAAAATCTCAAACAACTTTCCTAATTCCAATACTTGTTTAAAATTTTAAGGGTAAAAGGATTCAAAGTACTTAACCGTCTATTAGGTGAAAATAAGATAGGGTATCCATTAGGTTGTTACACATCGGAAGAGACCGACCGGTGCGTTACAGATAATGGTTCAATGTGAGGTTATTGTTCGATACAACAATGGTGCCACTTATGTGAGAGCTCTTATCTCGGCAACCACCTTTGTAGCCGCCGACGCCAATCCACCTGCAGTGCTCGATATTATTACGAGGTGACATTAGTGTTGGCAACACATTGCTAACTGATAACAACAATGCTTGCAATTTTGATACCCTTGATGGAATAATGAACGTGACTATACATTTTAACTGTCCATCTCATAATTTTAAACTTATCATTGTTGTTTAAGTAGTTTTAAAGTTTATCTGAATCGTTGTCGTTTTATTAATGAAGCAGACACATAAATAATGACGCTGAAATCAGATAGATGTAAATTAATCTCAAAACTTTCTAATTCATTAGAAATTTAAATTTTATTAATTTATAGTGATCATAAAATAATATCTATCTTTCACAGTTTAATTTTATTTATACCTAGTTGGTTATCTTTAGAACATTTTTTTTTATTTTAATTTAACTCGTTTAGGTGAAAAGGTTAAAAACACTATAAATTTATTACTGTTTTTATCTATTTGGTAACCCCTTTAGTTGTTCAATATATATTTAAGATGTTAAGGTTTTAACTTCAATTTATGAACACATAAAAGGGCATACCCGGACTCCCGGCCATAGGTAGACGGCAGTGCATCGTGTGGTTTTAGTCGGTAGAAGAGCGGCATGACATCCTTGACACGTAAAAAAAAATCTCTATAGATTTTTATCGAAGGTGAGCAAAGGCAGTAATGGAACCCTACCAATGACGTGGTGATCCAAGTCAGCTTCATCTGCGAATGGTGCACCTGCTGATTAACAAAATCTTGCAACAAACCGTCTGAACAGCGTGGTACAGTAACTTATCATAAATTATCATTGTGTTAAGCTTTTCGTTATAGCTGAGCTTGGGAAAGGGTGTCGAAAAAAGAAAGAGAAAAGAAAAATGGATGATTTGTGGGTTCTTTTATTGGATTCATATTAATTCCGATAAATTCATAAAATGCTGTGCTGTTTACGTCCAGAGATGTTCTTGCTTGCTTTATCTGTAAGAAATAAAAATAAACGTTATTCTCATGAAGAGAATTGCTTGCATTCCTATACATATCATAAAAGTACAATAGTATTGGATATCCAACACCTAGATGCTGTAAATCTCATGTTCACATCCATAGACATATAACACGTTATATAACACACAGGTAGGCCGCCGGGTGATACGATAACTACATTGACTCCCAACTATAGGATCATCAAACATCAGTGGCCCACACAGAGCATCGCAGCTCTAGTAACATCAAATATCATTGACTCATTATATCAAGTATCATTGACTCCAGTTCTAGGACCATCAAATGTAGGTATACAGGGTCGGCTCACTTACTCATGCGTGACACTCATGACAACACAATAGTTTTATCTATTACACGGGTGAAAAATAACATGTAAAAGGAATACAAGCCTTCGTCGTAGATGTGCTATCAGACTTCGCACACGCGGTACAGGATAAACTTGACCGTACACATAAACCTTGCGTCTTGCGTTGTTCGACTTTAACTAAATGACGTGCAAAGAAAATTATCCATTTGACATTAGAAACGGAATCATATTCAAATTTAGATAAAAAACAAATAGACCGACGCGATAATTACCATGGAGGTAGCAATCTCCATGGAGTATAACTTCAGAACTTCGCAAGATTATCAGATCTTCGCGACATTCCCCACAAAGGAAAAAGAGAATGAAAAGCTAGAATTTAGTATTCGCAAGATTGGCAAATCGTCGCGACATTCCCCACAAAGGAAAAAAGAATGAAAAGAGAATTTAGTACCTATGTGCATAGTGCATTACTTACATTCGTATTTCGCGAAGAAATCGAATTATCCATTTGACATTAGAAACGGAATCATATTCAAATTTAGATAAAAAACAAATAGACCGACGCGATAATTACCATGGAGGTAGCAATCTCCATGGAGTATAACTTCAGAACTTCGCAAGATTATCAGATCTTCGCGACAAAGGGTGACCACTTTCCAGCCTTCCCTACCATTATTTTGTGAGTGTATCCGTGTCTCAGAAACTAAGTTATGTTGGTCCCGTGTACCAGTAGCATGATCTTATCTTATCTTACATCGGGGGCTGACGAAGTCAGCAACACTTCGACCCAGTGGGATCTTTTGTGTTAGCCCCTACCTTAATGTTTCTTACTCTTTGAAGAAGTGGTCTATTAACGCGGTGATCCCACTAAGAGGAAGAAACCTGTATTCTTCCGGTTTGGGATAAGCATTCCCAAGGAGGCTCATACGCTTCGCTGCTAAGACGTCGCATTCGCACAAGATGTGCTCCATAGTTTCCTTGACATCACCGCAGGCTCTGCAGTCGTTATTTGAAGTGATCTTCATTTTAAAAAGCATGTCGTTGGTTCCGTAATGCCCTGTAAGGGCACCAACCACAGCTCGAGCTTTGCTTCTTCCATTATTCAATATAAATTTAGAAGCCTCATTGGTTCTGCTACTTATGAATTTCTTCGAATGTAGTAACCCTTGACTGATATCCCACTCTTGCATGTGTTTATTATCAGCGTAATCCTTAGCGGCCTTTATGAATGTACATGCTGGTAGGCCCATACATGGTTCAGGTCCAAGCATGGCATTTGCCGATCCTGTCCTAGCTAGCTCATCGGCCTTCTCATTTCCTTTTATTCCTACATGGCCTGGGACCCAGAGCAGTCGCAGCTTGTTCCTGCGGCCCAGCTTGTTTAGGGTTTTCACCGCATTCAGGACAAGTTTTGAGTTGACCTTGTAGGAATTTAAGGCCTTTAGTGACGCTTGACTGTCGCTAAGAATGTAGATGGCCTTGTTCTCTACACTCCTTTTCAGATTTTCCTCTGCGCATGCTATGATGGCATACATCTCGGCCTGGAAGACCGTGGTGTACTGACCCAGGCTACTCCAAAGTTGTGAAGATTCTGAGTAAATACCTGCTCCTGTACCAGATTCCGTTTTTGAACCGTCTGTGTACCAGATGAGGCAGTCTGCATCTGGTGAGCGCAGTTCCTGCTTCCAGTCTTCCCTTGTGGGGACATGTATTTTGAAGCTTCTTTTGAAGATTTTTATGCACGGCATAGCGTCGCTAATCATATGCATCTTCCTTTGAATCTCATCATTAAGCTCCATTTTTGTATGCCGCGTTGTTGGCCTATTGCAGTTAAAAGCGCCTGCCGTTTTTAGTCTGTATAAGGTTTTGATTGCCTCCTGTTGTATGAAGATGTGAAGAGGGGTTAAGTTTAGTATTATATCTAACGCCTTTGTAGGCGTGGACTTAAACGCTCCTGTGATAGCCATAGTGGCCATCCTCTGTAGTTTGCCCAATTCTTCCACGCACGATGTTAGTTTGGTTCTTGTCCACCATACAACACTGCCGTAGCTTAAAATTGGGCGAACCATAGTGGTGTAAATGAAGTACAGTACCTTGGGCTTCAGGCCCCAGGTTTTGCCATACGCCGATCTACACATATTGAAGGCTCTCATGGCTTTTTCTGTCACCTTCTTGGCATGCAGATTCCATGTGAGCTCCTTGTCTAAGGTCATACCAAGGTATTTCACGTTGGTGGACCATTCTAACTCTGTGTCAAATAAAAGCAATTTCTTTAATTTGCTCAACCTCTTCTTTCTTGTAAAAGGAAGAATTGTAGTTTTGCTGGGATTTATGGTTAGATGATTTTCAGCACACCATTCCTCCACATCCTTCAAAGCCTGTTGCAGAAGTTCCGAGACAATTTCCGGAAATCTACCATTGATCATGACAACTATGTCATCTGCATATCCCACAGCGAAGCATGCCCCTCTATTCAGTTTGGTTAAGAGGGAGTCTGCTACCAGACACCACAGTGTGGGGGACAATACCCCTCCTTGAGGGCATCCCTTAGTCGTTGTGGCGTGAATTTCATCTCCTAATAGAGATGACCTTACTCTCCTGCCCCTCAGCATGAAGTCAATCCATTTGCAGAGGGTGGGGTCAATGCCGTGTTCTTTTGCGGCTTTCATAATCGATTCGAATGTTGTGCGGTCAAATGCTCCCTCAATGTCCAGAAACGCAGCCGCACAAATCTCTTGACCATCAATAGCGTTCTCTGCTCTCTCGACTACATGGTGCAACGCAGTTTCGGTTGATTTTCCGGTTTGGTAGGCACATTGTAGCTTATGAAATGGTTTCTTTGTGAGAGGCCCATCCCTTATGTATTGATCTACCAATTTCTCCAGGGTTTTTAATAAGAAAGACGAGAGACTTATCGGACGAAACGACTTTGCCTCTTCATAGCTATCCTTCCCTGGTTTCGGAATGTAAGTTACCTTCACTTCCCTCCATATCTTTGGAATGAATCCAAAGGCTATGCAGGCCTTAAAAAGCCGCATCAAGTGCGGGCCTAGTATAGGAAGACCTTTTTGTAGTAGTATCGGGTATATGCCGTCCGGACCTGGTGATTTATATGGTTGAAAGTTTTTCAATACCCAACTGAGTTTTCTTTCTTCTACTACCTTCTTTGCAACATCCCAGTCTGCTTTCGTAGTTCGCATGTTTTGCTCTTCTACGGGCATGGGATCATCTGTGCCAGAATTATCATGAGTCTTACAGTCCGGAAAATGTGTTTTCATCATGATCTTTAGGGTTTCTTTACCAGATTCAGTTAGTCTCCCTTCATGGGTTCTAACTGCATTAAGGGTATTACTTCTACTCACAGACATAGCCTTTACCAATCTTGAACTTTCAGGAACAGTATTGATGTCCTGGCAGTGAGATTGCCATGATTTCCTTCGTTCCTTGCGAACTGCCAGATTGTACTCGGTAAGCGCTCGGGAGTACTCTTTAAAACATCTCTTGGACTTAGCGTCGTTGAAGATGCGGCGAATTGCCTGTCTTTTCTTTTCTAATTCTGGCGTCCACCACGGAACCTTAGTTCCTTTCGCTTCTTTCTCTGGGCAGTTTGTGTACCATGCCGTTTTAATGGCTCTGTCAAGCCGCTCAGCCTCAAGTTCAATGTCAACCGTAGAGTTCAATTTACCTTTAACTGATTCTAACTCGTTTTTTTAGTTCCTTAGTGTACGCCTCCCAGTTAGTGTTCCTGGGATTTCTTCTCCGTACTCCTGGAAAGGAGTCCTCTGTATCGTATCTAAAACAGATATACCTGTGATCAGAACCACTAGCTTCGTTAGACACTCGCCAGTTAGTAATTCTCTTATAAGTATTATTAGTAGCTATAGTTACATCAATAACTTCCGAACGCCTAGCATCCACAAAGGTGGGAGCATTGCCTTTATTTAGTGTATGAAGTGAAGAGCTTACCAAATATTCGAAAAGTTCCTCCCCTCTATCATTGATGTCCGAGCTCCCCCAGGTGATGTGGTGGGCATTCGCATCGCAGCCCATCACTAACTCCAGGTTCTCCCGGCCGCAGAACTCGACAAGTTCCTTCATCTCCCTCATGTTGGTGGGTCTTTCTATCTTTGGGTAGGCGAGGTACACAGAGGCCAGCACAACCGCCCTCCGTCTTCGCCCTGCCCCCGTATAGACCTTGACTGCTGTAAGGTCCCTGGAACAAAGATCGTGTAAGGGCATAGCGTCTATGCCATTTCTGACATATACGCACGCCCTCACACCCTCATTAGTACAGTGGAAAATAGATCCCTCTCTACCTAAGCCTGAGACAACACCCGCAGAGCTTATATAAGGGTCCTGTATCAAGGCAATATCGAATTTATGTCCTTTAAGGTGACGTCCCAAGAGGGACATCGCCGCTTTACAGTGATGTAAGTTAATTTGTACACACCTTAGTCCCGCCATTTTTTGTTCTTTGCAAATGGGGGGGTATCGGCAGTCTAGTGACTGCCGCCTGCGTCTACAGCCTCCTCCATAGTCTCCGTCTGCGAGAGTGGAGACGACAGGTTGAGGTCGTCCAAATCGCCCAACACATCATCGGTGCGATGAGAAGTGGCCGGTGACTAGCATGATAGTTTTTAAGCAAAGTTAAAGGCCTTATAAGCTGATTAATAATTTCAACATCAAGTTGACACGTCACACATCTGTCTGTTTCAATACGGCAATAGGCTCATTACCTAATAATATGTGGGGGAAAAACACAATTGGTGAAATGTCGGTGTTTGGTATATACAGGCTGGAATTTAAAGACGGTTGTTGGAGGGAAAGTACCCTTAATATTGATTATGGTAAGTTTTGCTGAAAGGAAACATTCCTTTATTTTCAAAAGTAAGTAAAACTGCATTTAAAGATTTTAGAAAAATCACCTGCTTGAGCCGGGAATCGAACCTAGGAGATGTGAAAAAAAAACATCCTGTATTTTATGATACCAACCGCAACAGTCTTTAAAAAGGATCAATTTCTTTTAAACAACATAGTATCTTAAAATAAAGGAAGACCTATTATTATTATTCGAAGGAGAGTGGCTTTTCTAGCCCTTAAAGCTAGTCTCACTGCGACCATTACTGATCTATTGTGATCGCCACTGCTTACAGTTCTTGGCTGAGTCCTGCAAATTCCAGGAATTGCAGTGTCTTCATAGCTCCGATTCGTTTGATCTCACTTGGATCCAATATGTGGCCTCCAAGTAGAAAATTGCGACTGCGCATCAAGGCTGGGCATTCTGTCAGGATGTGCACAGGTGTTTCATCGGCCTCTAAACACAGCCTACACTGTCGTGTGTCACTAATCCCCAGATTGTGCATGTGTTTGTTCAACCCACAATGCCCAGTAAGTGCCCTAACCAGGATGCGCAAGTTATTCCTGCTCAACGCCAAGATTTCCGAGGAAGTCTTTTTGCGAAAGGCAGGAATTAGTTTCTTTGAGTGTTCCATTCCTGGGGTATTCCTCCAGAGTTGGATAGCTGCAAAGAGACAGTAGGTGTCCAGGGTGAGCTTAACAAGACCCTTTGGTATGCCGCAGATCGGTTCTGGACCAAAGCTCTTCTGCTCGGCTCCTGCTTTTGCGAGTTCGTCGGCAATCTCATTGCCTTCGTGCCCCGCATGACCTGGCACCCATCTTAAAATCACCCTGTTCTTCTCTCCCAGGGTGTTTAGTAATTGCATGCAATTTTCGGCCAGTCTCGAGGTGAGAACATCCGAGGCCACGGCCAATAGTGCTGCTTGACTATCTGAATGTATATAGATAGTTTTGTTAAGGTAGTTGCTTTGCAGATTCATTGCTGCACATTCAATGATGGCGCAAACCTCTGCCTGGAATATGGAGGAGTACCTTCCAAGATTGACACTCAGTCTTCTTTTTGGTTCCTCCCCATAAACTCCGCATCCTGCCTTAGAACCGGATTTTGATCCATCTGTGTACCATCTGAGACTGCCTGGTTTCCAGGTAATATTACCCTCGTTCCAGTCTTCTCTAGATGGAATTTCCACTGAATATAGTTTCTGTGTATGAATTTTTGGGTGCATTGTGTCCATTGGCATGCCCAAAACTGGGATATCATTAACAGCGTCCTGTAAAGATCTCACGTTTTGTGAGAGCCATGCCACCTTCTCCGAGCTGCAGACCCTGTGCATGCTGGCCTTTGCCTCTCTCTCCAAATAGATATGTAATGGAGGAAGGTTTAGCAGTGCCTCTAGTGCCCTGATCGGCGATGTTGACATGGCCCCTGTTGTGATAATGCAAGCCGCCCTTTGTAGGCTGCTAAGCTTTGTGATTATTGTTTTCTGCTCCAGTTTTCTCCACCATACCACTGAGGCGTAGGACACCATCGGCCTCACAATGGCCTTATAGAGCCAGAGGATTATATGGGGTTTTAGTCCCCATCTCCCTCCTGCTAGCCTGTTGCAGATCATCAGGGCAGATTTCGCCTTCTGTACGATACCGTCCACATGCGTGTTCCAAGTTAGTTTGTGGTCGAGCGTGACCCCTAGGTATTTGACTTCACATGTGAACGGAATAATTTTTCCATTTAGTGCCAAGGGCTTTAGGTTTTCTAGCCTTGTCTTCCTTGTAAATGGAATTATGTTGGTTTTATCAGCATTGATACTGAGTTCATTGTCCTTACACCACTGGTTAATTGTGTTGAGGGCCCTCTGCACTTGATATGATAACATATCTTGGCAGGTTCCCCGCACCGTTACCACAAGGTCATCAGCGTATCCTTGGGCATCGATGCGTAGTCCTGCCAGTTTATACAGAAGGCCGTCCACCGCCAGAGTCCACAGCAGAGGAGACAAAACACCTCCCTGTGGGCATCCTCTGACAGTTGCCAATTCCAGTGTGTAATTGTGTAGTTCAAGATGAACTATTCTTTTAGAGAGCATTTCATTTACCCATCTAACCGTTGTAGAGTCTACTTCTTTTTCACGCAGTCCTCTAATCAATGTACCAGTGGGCGTATTATCAAACGCACCCTGTATGTCAAGAAATGCTGCAACAGCAATTTCTTTATCATCCAGCGCCTTTTCCAGTCTATCTACTAGACATAGCAGGGCTGTTTCCGTAGATCTGCCTCTGCGATAGGCATGCTGGCTATAGTGGATGGGCTTGTCCTTAAGATAGCCCTCCCTGATGTGATTGTCTAATACCTTCTCCATAGTTTTCAGTAGAAACGAGGATAGGCTAATGGGTCTGTAGGATTTCACCTCAGTGTAGTCCTTCTTCCCAGCCTTAGGTATAAATTGAACTTTTACGTAGTTCCATGGTTCTGGCAGATATCCCCAGGCAAAGCTAGCTCTGAAGATCCTGACCAGATGAGGAATTAGGATATTTGCACCACGCTGCAGTAAGAGCGGTGTTATCCCATCTAATCCACCTGTTTTATTAGGTTTAAATGAGTTGATGGCCCATCTCACCTTACCAGGTCTGATCACAGTAGCTGCCCTTCTCCAGTCCTCATTATGGGGTCTGGAGAGATTGGGCGCGTCTGAGGGCAGTTGCACCTCGTGAGCTCCTGGAAAGTGAGTAAGGGCCAGCAATTCTAGTGTTTCCTTTTCATCTACCGTAAAGGATCCGCTTGGCTTTTTCAAAAGACCAATTTGGTTAGTTCTGGCTTTGGCAATTAACTTGTGGAGTCTTGCACTTTGAGGCGTGTTGTTAATTTCCCCACAGAACTTTCTCCATGATGCCCTTTTAGCCTTCCTAATTTCCTTGCTGTAGTCATTTAGAGCTTGTCTGTATGAGTCCCATTCTCCGGTCCTCTTAGCCCTATTGAAAAGCTTCCGTGTTTTGGTTCGGAGTTTCATCAGCTCAGAGTTCCACCACGGCACTTGTCGTTTTGAAGTTTTTGTTTTTAGTGGACAATTACTTTCAAAGGCCCTTGTTATGCCCCTGGAGAAAATGTTCGCAGCTACTTCAATACATTCTTTTGATCTGATACTTTTTGGCATTGATTCTAGTTCTCGATCTAGAGAGCTGCAATAGCCCTCCCAGTCAGTGCACCTAGGATCCCTAAAAGTTTGTGTTACATTGCGTAATTCTGTTGTCAGTCCGAAGATTATGTGCCTATGATCTGACAAAGAGGTTTCCCTACTAACTTCCCAGTTTACAATTAGTCTAGCTAGGTTTTTAGTAGCGAATGTTAAATCTAATACTTCCCGTCTTGTCCTGGTCACAAAGGTTGGCTCACATCCTTTGTTCAGGATTTCAAGACAGTTAGTAAGAAGAAAATCAAAAAGTAACTCACCTCTTTCGTTGATGTCCGTGCTTCCCCAGCTTGAGTGGTGGGCATTGGCGTCACAGCCCACCAGTAGCTCCGCCTTGTGCTTCCGGGCATATTCCACTACTGCTCTTAGTTCTTCTGAGGGGTCCTTCTTCTCCCCAGGGAGGTAAGCCGAGCAAACGATTACATTCGCTCTCTGCCATCCCTGAAGGTTTACATACGCTGCCACCAGGTCATCCGTGCACAACTCTGGGACAGGTAGAAATTCAACATCCTTGTTGAAAACGATACATGATCTAGGCCTTGTTCCGCCAGTGTTGTATAAAACATTACCAGCTGAGTCCAGGCCTTGTATAGTACCTTCGCGGATCCAAGGCTCCTGTAAAAGGGCGAGGTCAGCCCTTTGGTTTGCCAGTTGGGCTTCCAAAACGCCTGTAGCTGCGGTCGCGTGATGTAGGTTGGCCTGCAGTATCCTCGCCCGTGCGCCTGTGGTGTCCGCCATTTATTTGGCGCGCTTAACCGGTGGGGCCGTCACCTTCCTCTCCGGTGCCAGTGACATCTGACTGCCATCTGCAACCGTTGATGAGCTTTCGGCCCTACCGCCCGCCAATCCACCTCTGCTACCTCCGCCCCTGCCTCCCCGGCCGCGCACTCCCCTCCCTCCACGAACTTTCGCTCCTTGAGGTCTAGGGAATGCTGCAACCAGCGGGACAACGGCCTCCTCTCTAGAGGTAGAGGGTACTGGTTCAGGAGTCGGGGCGGTTATACCTTCCCCTTTTACCTTAATAAGGATCCTCCTGAAACCTATGTTGGCCTCAAAACCTTCAGCCCTTAGGTACTCAACAGAGGGGTCGTCGATGGCTATGGTTACCAACCTGCCACCACTTTCCTCTCTCTGGTTGAGCACCCTCCAAGCTGAGGTGTTGAGCCCGTTGTTTTGCCTCTTGAGTAGAGCAAAGGCTTCCTCTATCGAGGCCGCCTCTGTAAGAGGAATGTAAATGAAGGCCGTGGCTTGCTTGGGCAAATCCGCCTCCGGAATTATGGAGAGGTTCGCCTGCGGCCACGGCTTCAGTTTTGGTACTTCCCTCACAAGCCAGTCTTGACTGTACTGGTCCTTGCAGGTTACCAGTACCCAGCCTGTCTTGTGGGAGAAGTTTGTAAAACTTGGTGCTTTGCCGTCCGACTCCTCTGGCGCTAATAAAGCAAGGATCAGATGTCGGTGCACCAAGTTCATCTGATCTTCACTCATGGGTTCCGAATTCCGGATTCCCACTCGTGAAGATCCTACCACTTCTCTGAAACTGGGGGGTCTTCCGACGCCCACAGTCCCAGATAGTTTGGGGGCCTTCTTCGGATTTCCCCCGGGGGATTCACCCTCGGATCGCCCCCTTTTGAGGGAGGGCTTTACCAAGGCCGGCGGCTCCATGGGAAGTTCGTTCCAGGGCTTGACACACAATTCGCGGGCCTGCTCTTTGGCCAGCCCCGATTCTGCGACAAGCTTCCGGTACCTCTTCTTGGCAGCCCCCGAAATTCGTCTTCTTTTCGCAGTCTTGGAAGTTACATTGGGTACTACGGAGCTGCTCGAGGCACCTCCGTCGGCCACAATCTCCTCCCTCGACTGCGAGCTCTGCTCTGGTTCGGAGTCCTTTTCAGGCCTTCTCACCAGCGCAACATCCTCGTTCTGGATTTCGTCCAGAGCCTTTTTTAATGTTTTTAAGTTTGTTTGGTCCATTCAGGTCCCACGAGAAGCTAGGGAAAAAACGGTCACAGTCAACAGAGCCCCGCTTGCTGCCTGAAGGGCTTAAATACATCGTGATTCGCCCCGGTTTCACGAGACACCGTTCATGGCTGGGCACGCCCCCAGTCACGCATCCATCGGCACGGTTGTACACACCATATGTGGGTTGGCTTGTTGGGGATAGGAGAGGATATGGGATTTGGATAGGTACAGGGATTGAGAGAGTCGACCGAAGGTTTTTGCTACGTCTGTATCAGACCTATACAGACCAAAAGTAGGCGACAACCTCGAACAGGCTAGTCCTTCAGTCTTGCCATAGGGATCATCACGACCTGCGCTACCCCTATGACCAATCGTCAGACAGATCATCGGACTGATGATCTGAATAGGTGTAGCCCCATCCCACTGCTGATTACTTAGCCTAGGAGGGTTTTCACCTTTCCTAGAGTGGAATGGCCCTACCCCCGCCCTAAAGGAAGACCTAGTAAAATATGTTATTATTGTAAAGCTTATTCTCTATCTGAAGAAGAAATAAAACCGGCCAAGTGCGAGTTGGACTCGCCCATGAAGGGTTTCGTAGCAGCAAGTAACATAGTATAAAAGTTCTTGTCGTTCGTTGTAACTTTGATTGATGTTTTAACACTTTCGCAGTGGTAGTGATTTTTCTAACTGAAAATTGCTGTTTACGACGTATTATAAAAAAACTACCAGCTCTATCTCGTTCAAACCAATTTTCGTTGGTAGTTTTTATGGCAATGTACATCATTTATGCTTTTTAGATTTATCATTCTCTTAGTTTAGAAGTTAGAAGGGGGGGGGGGGGGACACTTTTTCCACCTTAGAAAAAAATGATGTTAGAAACCTCAATAGCATTTTTGAAGACCTATCTATAGAAACCCCACACGTATGGGATTGATAAAAAAAAATTATAGTTTCAGTTCTGAGTATGGGGACCCCCAAAATATACTGCGTTTTTTCTACTTTTGTATAAGAATCTTAATGCGGTTCACAGAATACATCTTGTTACCAAGTTTCAATAGCATAGGTCTAATAGTTTTGGAGAAAAGTGGCTGTGACACACGGACGGACAGACAGACGGACAGACAGACAGACAGACATGACGAATCTATAAGGATTCCGTTTTTGCCATTTGGCTACGAAACCCTAAAAACAGTCTTATTGAGAAACTTCTATTTTTTTTGAAGTTGGTTGGTTAAGTGACCAGAACGAATATCCCATTCACAGAAAAAAGAACATTTTTTAAACTAACTTCAAAAAAAAGGAGAAGAATCTCAACAAGACTGTTTTTTTCTTCTTCTGATGGTGAGTAGGTACCTAAGCTTTACAATAAAAACATATTTTACTTGGTCTTCCTTTATTTTAAGATACTATGTTGTTTAAAAGAAATTTATCCTTATTGAAGACTGTTGCGGTTGGTATCATAAAATACAGGATGTTTTTTTTCACATCTCCTAGGTTCGATTCCCCGGCTCAAGCAAGTGATTTTTCAGAAATCTATAAATGCAGTTTTACTTACTTTTGAAAATAAAGGAATGTTTCCTTTCAGCAAACTTACCATTATCAATATTAAGGGTACTTTCCCTCCAACTACCGTCTTTAAATTCCACCCTGTATATCCTTAGGGAGATGAAAGCATAGAATATAATACATTATAATATAATGTATTTTGAATGCATAAAAGCATAAAACGTGACTAATCATTATGAAATATAAATGCCTCTTTTATTTTGTTCTAAGTAAAACCGGAGCGTAAACTGAAAAGACTAGTTTTCAGCTCCACAGTTTTATTGTAGTCAGATGCAATATTCCCTCGGTGAACGTTCCTGAGTGCAAATTCTGTTTACGTCCAAAATCTGAAAATTTTAAACGTGGAAACGACGCGGCTACCTTTAGATAGATAACGACTGACCAACAGAGTTTGGTAAATACGACGACAGAGAGCATGCGGTGTCATACTAAAAGAGTATGATTGAGTATCCTATCGGAACTCGTAGTGCATGGTTAAGGGTCGGTTATAGCGCACAAGTAGGCATTTGGCGCTCCCCTCGCCCCGGACGCGAGACACACCGCGCGCCGGCAGCGGCAGTGAACTCTCATGCCACAGTATACAGTAGAGTAGAAAGAAACAGCATGCTAACTTTGTTTGACGTAGTAAATGCATCTAACTTTAATATGTGTAGTGATTTATTATATTAGAGTTTCGTAAATAAATGAGTTAATTATATATATCATACTATTATTTTTAAGCTAAAGAGTTTGTTTGTTTGTTTAGTTGTTTGAACTATAGAGTCTAAGAGACTGCTAGTTGAATTTCAAAAGTTCCTTAACAGAATGTCTATTTTTCAAAAATATCAAAATATATAACATCACGCTAAGGCGAATGAGAGCTGAGCAGCAACGAAACATTTTTCGAAAACTAGGATATTTCATTTTTATTGAGAGTTTCCGTTGCGTACGTTTGCTAGATGGTTACAGTTGCGTAAAAAATGAAAATTACATAATAGCTGGTCATAAAAATTTCAAAAGTTTTCTAAAGTTGGTATGCTAAGTATGAATCACGTGATCATTTTGCAATTCAATATGGGCGCCGCGCCGTAATCACAAAATTTCATGATGGGTATCGTTTAAGCTCGGCGCCCGTGGCCCCGCGGACTCAGTGTTCTGTAAACGATCACTGCAGTAAGCAACTTTCACTATGGCCAGTCCATGGATGGGTGACCATCCATGTGATCACTTCGTGATATTTATTTGAGCGTTTCCGTGCTTCGGAAGGCGCGTTAAGTCGTTGGTCCCGGTTGCCAGTAAAATGGCAGTCGTTGAGCTTTATTTCTACAGCAGGCAGTCACAAGCTGCGCCTGTCCATTTAAACACGGCAATACGGCTCACCACCTATTACGTGGAACAAATTATACAAAGGTAAAATGTGGGCATATAATATGCCTCTGCCTACTCCTTCGGGGATAAAGGCGTGACCATATGTATCGTTTAAGGGGTTTCTTGGTGTGCTGAGTACAAATCACGTGATAATTTCGCAATCCAAAATGGCCACCGCGGTGTAATCACAAAATTTCATGATGGGTATCGTTTAAAGGGGTTTTTGGTATGCTGAGTACGAATTACGTGATAATTTTGCAATCCAATATGGTCGCCTCGCCGTAATCACAAAATTTTATGATGGGTATCGTTTAAGGGGTGTTTGGTATGCTGAGTACGAATCACGTGATAATTTTACAATTTAATATGGTCGCCGCGCCTAAATCGCAAAATTCCATGATGGGTATCGTTTAAGTGGTTTTTCGGTATGCTGAGTACGAATCACGGGATAATTTTGCAATCCAATATGGCCGCCGTGCCGTAATCGCAAAACTCCATGATGGGTATCGTTTAAGTGGTTTTTTGGTATGCTGAGTACGAATCACGGGATAATTTTGCAATCCAAAATGGCCACCGCGCCGTAATCATATAATTTCGTGATGGATATCTTTTAATGGGTTTTTTCGAATGCTGAGTACAAATAACATGATAATTTTGGAATTCAATTTGGCCGCCTAAGCTATTTACAGTAGTAAATTAAAAAGATTTGCTTATTAAGTTTAGGCCTAGCAATGCGAAAATACTATGACAACAGGTTTTTTGTAAAATTAAGGCCAATGACATTAAATTAGTACCTAGCATACGAAAGAATCCCTTAATCGGTACCCATCATGAAATTTTGTGATTACGCCGCGGCGGCCATATTGGATTGCAAAATTATCACGTGATTCGTACTCAGCATTCCAAAAAAACCACTTAAACGATACCCATTATGAAATTTTGTGATTACGGCGCGGCGGGCATATTGGATTGCAAAATTATCACGTGATTCGTACTCAGCATGCCAAAAAACCCCTTAATCGATACCCAACATGATATTTTATGATTATGGCGCAGCAGCCATATTGGATTGCAAAATTATCACGTGATTCGTACTCAGCACAACAAAAAACCCCTTAATCGATACCCAAAATGAAATTTTATGATTATGGCGCAGCAGCCATATTGGATTGCAAAATTATCACGTGATTCGTACTCAGCATACAAAAAAACCCCTTAAACGATACCCATCATGAAATTTTGTGATAACGGCGCGGCGGCCATCTTGTATTGCAAAATTAGTACGTGATTCGTACTCAGCATACCAAAAAACCGCTTAAACGATACTCATCATGATTTTTTGAGATTACGGTGCGGCGGTCATATTGGATTGCAAAATTAACACGTGATTCGTACTCAGCATACCAAAAAACCGCTTAAACGATACCCATCATGATTTTTTGAGATTACGGCGCGGCGGTCATATTGGATTGCAAAATTAACACGTAATTCGTACTCAGCATACCAAAAAACCCCTTAAACGATACCCATCATGAAATTTTGTGATAACGGTGCGGCGGCCATCTTGTATTGCAAAATTAGTACGTGATTCGTACTCAGCATACTAAAAAACCGCTTAAACGATACCCATAATGATTTTTTGAGATTACGGCGCGGCGGTCATATTGGATTGCAAAATTAACACGTAATTCGTACTCAGCATACCAAAAAACCCCTTAAACGATACCCATCATGAAATTTTGTGATTACGGCGTGGCCGCCATGTTGGATTGCGAAATTATCATGTAATTCGTAGACATTTTAATGCATTAGGTAGCTGGTTACCATGTCGTGAAAACACTTAAAAAGTAAAAGATCACCACATTTTTACCATGAGTCGCGTATGTATTTGTAACGGTTAATCTAATTACATTTTGCCCATTACTGATATTTTTATACTGTGGCGCGATTTCAACGTAATTTGGCATAATAATTACGAAATAGTTGCGAAAAAAACTGACACAGGTCCTGCCTCCACAAGCGCCAGGGCGAGACTGATCGGCCGTCAGCGGCGCAATTCTATTGCGTTTGGTAGATATTCGTACATGATAACTATGTAAATAGTTGTTTATAGAAAAACGCTCGGAAAATGTGTATAAAAACTTAATACCTTTAATTGAGTGCAAAAAAAATACATAAAATGTTAATAGTTTAGCCACAGTTTTGAAAAAACTTTTCTGAGAGAGTCAACTTTGGGATTTTTTTCTATCTAGTGAAATTTATTGGATCGTGTAACGGGCTCGGAATATGTTTAGCTTATATCCTTAACTATTATATATATATATTTTTCAGATTTAAAAACCCTTTACTTTTTGACTAGGATTGTTTCAAAAAACTCAAAATCTGACCCACGCGGCCTTAAGTAAAGTTTATCTTTTTTGTTTCCACAAGATTTACGAAGATTCTTTTATAGGTATGAAACGTCAGGCCTAGTAGTTTGTTTTCTGGTCCAATAATGATTTTCTCCTCTAGGAAGTAGTAGGTAGGTGTATATTGTGTGGAAACAACAAAACTTCAGGGCAGCTCTCAATCGTACGATGTGAATACAACAGAAATTTACTGGTGTTACGTCATAATTCTGTCTCATATTAGGAACCGGTAAAAAATGAAGCGAAAGACATTTCACTCGTACCTCGTTCCGTCCACGCATTCAAGTTTTTCATGCGCAGATCAAAAATCAGCGACCGGCAAGATTTGGGTGTGTCTCTCAATGCCTCTGCCTCTGCCTCGGAAATATAGACGGGTTTATTTTTATGTAAGTTTTTATGTTTTTCTAACCATTATAATATTATCCTAACTCTCGCATTGTAACTAATTAGTAATTCTTATATTTTCGGAGGAACCTAAGTATAGTTAGGTATCATACGTTTTTGTTGCCTGACGTTTTGAACAGAATAAGAGTAAATATATTTATACGCCAGTAAAAACAATAAGCAAATATCGATATAAAATATAATACATGCCTTTTAAAATCATATATATTTCATAAATGAAAATCATAACAATTGGCCGCACACACGGCCCGTTTCTGTAAACGGATATTATAATACGGATATAAAAACATAAATATGTTCGAACTTATGTTTCCACAGATAAGCAAAATTTCACCACTAAGGAGGTAAGACAGGGGCTGAAAGTTAAGATTATGAGACATCTTTAATTTCAAAGAAAATTAAATTAACACGTGTTTCGGGATTTTTCGGAACTCCACCCTAAGGGTGTTAAATAGAGAATATCCCGGGCGAAGCCGGGAGGCACAGCTAGAATCTATATAATAACGTATCGTGAAAATTTATTTCGTAGCCAAATATTATCTTTTGATTGCGAAGTTAGTTCCAAAATTTTATAGTATGCTCAAAAGACGTTTGTAAGTAATGACAACCATTGCTCTTCTGCCTCTTTATGAAATGCAGTCAATTTCTGTCGAACAAAATTTCACTTGTACTCACCGCGTTGATAAGGAAGACGTTCAAATGCAACTCGCGAGGAAACTGCAATTTCCGGTATAATAAACAGTTTCCTCGCGATTCCAGACTTTAGTTTTCAAATTTGTAAGATGAGCATAACTTTCAAATGATGAAGAAGAATCATAAAAAATGCTCGCTCGCTATTTAATGTTTTTAAATGAAACACGTATGTCGTATGTAGGTAGGTACATACTTAGAAATTACGGGTATAATTACATTTTTAAGAAAATGTATTTACTGTTACTCGACAATATTTACCAAAGCATTTGAAGAACGAACGATCAGCGACATTCCATGCATTATTTTTTGCAACTGGCATATTAATATCTTTTTTATCATGTTAATAATGAATTGCTGCATACTCTCGTCACTGTTACATATTATTATTTCAACAGTTATTAAAGTATAAGTGAGGAGCGGACTAAACCTCGATAATAACCTTCGTCACCCTGCAAGAACATTGAAGAAACGAATGCATTAAGTAACACCTACACTGAATGTGAACGTTTGTTTCATAAAATATTTCAGAACCAAATCACGGACCAAGTAAGCAATACGGTTCTGGCTGGAACTCTATGAATAAAATTATCATTTTGCAGAATTGATTCTAGAGCACAAATACACGTAGTATACTGCCTGTTTATTACAACCACTCTATCAATTTAGCTGCTATTATTATATAATGTAACTGGTACATCAACAAACTGATATTGCAATGCGACATGGTATCATATTAATTTTGATCGTGTTGTAGGTAGTTAATTATATTTGCCAGATGATTTATCCACACTATTTGTTATTTAGGTACGTGTAATACTGGGATGACGTAAATTTGTTACAGATTATTACAGATCAGGCGAGTTTTTGTTAGTCGGTTAACTCGTCTGTAACTGACCACTTAGTACGACTTTATAATCTTAAAGCTATTTATTATATTAATTTTTGTTAGACTACAGATTTAAATAAATATTTTTCACAGGATTGGTATTTTTATCTATCTATCCTTAATGAGTTTTAGAAATAAGATGCTTTTTCTGTGAATTTATTTAAATATATTTTACATTAGTGTATTCCTTTACATGTTTAACATAGTTCATTTCATTTAGACCATCAAAATTAAATTTTCCATATCAAATACATTAAACATAATAACCAAATTAGATTTCAAATTAGTAGCATTTTATATCACGAAGGTGGCAAACAAGCTTATGGCCCTACCTGATGTTCTGTGGTCACCGCTGCATATGAACGTTTGCAACACCAGAGACGCTGCACTTGCGCTGCTGACCTTGCAAGAACCTTTTATGACCCTTTTTGAATAACCCCACACTGTAGACGGTTGAAAAACCTAAAAATATGTATAATTTTGTATCAGGGCAAAATTAATAAAAAAAATTTATTGAGACAAAATCGTCATAATTTATAGTATTACTAGCTGACCCGCGCAACTTTGTATGCGTCACATAAGAGAGTAAATCACCCGTTCCCGTCGCATTTACTCCCGTCAGAATAATTTCGTTAACGATAGATGTTTTCCGTCGCATTATTGTAGAAATTGCGCATATTCATGCATAGAACGTGGACTACCGGTGTACGTCGCCAGCAGAATAGTGAATCGACCAAAAAAAGCGAAAAAAAAAGCGAGGTCAAACGGGATAAAAAAGTATCCAATGTCCGCGTCTCCTGGTTCAAAGCTACCTCCCCACCGATTTTCAGCCAAATCGGTACGGCCGTTCTTGAGTTATAAATGTTGTAACAAACCAGTCTTTGTTTTATATATGAAGATATACCCACAAAAATACTGCAAATTACATTGTTTACAAGATTTGTTGGTCGTAACGAAAATCAATAAAAGACGGTTGTAACTATGTTAACTAGTGCAGTTGAAATGACAAGTGGCTAATTATTGAAAGTGGGCAATTACACTTCAGTGCCGTTTACGCATTACAATTAAAATAATAAACTAGTTATTGTTCGATCAATTTCTTTTCTATAGATGAAATTAATACCATATTTAAAGTAATTAGTATGCAAACCTTTCTTTCCTCTTTACTTTTTCACTTTATAACTTTCACTTTATCTTAAAACATTATCACTTTTCTATGTTGTTAAGCCAAAATAAGGCAGTTTGTGAATCTTCCAAGACTATCGGCCACCGTGACTGGGGGCCTAAGGACGGTGAGGGGGCTCTGCTAAACGTCCTTACAGAAGCAGGCCCTAGACGGTAGCGTGACGTGAGAGATTCAAGCACGCCTGCCCTAAAACCCCCAAAGACGTGGGATAGTACTCGAACCATCCCGTAAGTGAGTCCGCAGTGGTAGCCGTAGGGCTGTTGGGAGTTCTGGGACATCCTTCCGAGGGCTTACCCGGGGCTCCCAACCGTAGGCTGTTGGGCGTTACATGAGGTTTTTTTAGTCGGTAAGAGTCCGGCATAGCATCCATGAAGGATTTTCCCTTACGTTAAATAAAGAAAAAAAAAAGGCTGTTTGTGCAGATGAATTCAAACCCGACCACAGAAATAAGACAGCGAGCGTCAGATGCAAATCACAGTTTTTACGGCCACAATAACTTCTAAAGTCAGAATCAAATAACGTTTTCAATTTCACCGGATACGATGCGTGTTGATCGACAAACAGTAGGATTGACTGAGTTTCGCCCGTACTCAATAGGTAGGTATATTCGGCAGCTTGAAAATTGCCATCATATTTCAATGCCAAACGTGCCGAGGCGAATAACTTCCTAAGGTATTCACTCAAACTTTATGCGAGGAAATCAGTTATCGATATGAACAACAAGTATCAACTAAGACTTGGCTTTAAAGATTGATGGAGTGAGTTACCAACTTAATTTAGTAGCATAAATTTTGGAAAAAAATACTGGATGATTGTTATATTAGACGAAGCTCGTGAAATATGATAGTTTGTTCTATATATATGATCTAGTATAGTATTTTTATTTATTAAAAAAAATTTTTTCAGTAAACATCAGGCAGTCATGCAACTTGAACGACAAATGTGTAGGTATTTTAGTATGCATATTACAAAATGTGCATCCCGAAATACACATTTGTCGTTCAGTGGTACGTGATTAAGTAGGTGTGTAGTGACTCTGGCAATAGAAATAAACAGCAAAAAGATTTCTAACTAGTACTTGTTTCTAGTCCGAAAATGTAATTCTTTATTACAGCAGTACCTATCAACTTTATTAGTTTTGAATGATATTCGTTGCTAAAAACGTGATATTTTACTATACATGACAATGATTATGATAGTGACAAATTGTTGAGAAAAGCCTTTTGAAAAGGTTCGTTAAAATATTAGATTTATTATGTAGTTAGCCTTTGTTTCAAAGTAAAATTTAAATGATAATTAGAATTCATAGCCCAAAGCAAGTAGGTTTAGGATCTTAAGCATTGAAGTGAATATTTAGATAGCAGTGACAATAAAGGGCTTTAACAGAATTATTATCTGAATAGCGAAACTATGAGTTTACTGAAACATGAATTTCTAAATATCTTAGATAATATAATAAATCTTAGATAATATAAGACAAAATAACTTAGACAACGTAGGTGGTAATAGATGCAAAATAATGTAAGTATTACAGATTTGAATTTTGACAGGTTTTAGCGGCGGATAACTTAGAAAAGCACTACTACTAAAAACACAGTCAAAATAATATTTTAGGGGGGCTCCCACACAACAAACGTATTTGTTTGTGATAGCCTAGTAATTAACTGTGTTGACATTTAAAACAATTTTCAGGATTTGTAATAAAATTTTTAGTCCGCGTCATTCAGATTGTCAAAATTTTTAAAACGCGGTTTTATCGGGTGATCTAATATTGATTTTTTCTTCTTTTATAAATGCAAATTATTAATTTGCCAAGACCCCGAAATGAACTTGTACAACAGTAATACAATTTCGACTTGATATTGGCATAGCTATCGAGTTTCCAATCTAGATGGAGAACCCTCTAGTGCCCCATTCATACAATCGACGCATATGCAGCGTTGGTGAAAGTAGAGTAATATTGAGAGTTCTAACTCACTCCGTTCGTTGAACTCTCAATATTACTGATCTATAACTCTCAATCGCACATGTACGATTGAGAGTTCTAACTCACTTCGTTATTACAGGTGGTGGTGCAATATAATAACTCTTTGTAAAATCATTTACCTAAGCCAACGTTCGACATTTTAATGCTGTTCAATACACTACCGTTCAATCGGCTCTCTGCGATCCCCTGCGTCGTAATTGTGAAGAAAGATGCTCTGTTAGTTAGCGATAGAGTTATTACATAAACAGTACAGTCTTACGTTTACCTATTGCGTTGTCTGTAAGCAGTTTTGGTATAACTATTTACGGTTATAAATACATAATGTCATAATTACATCTGTTCATAACCAACCCGTCAGCATTGCATCAAACATGAAATTCATTAAACAAGCACAATCGTTACAGATTAGTATAATCTGTAATGATTTACCAAAAATCGAGTTACGACATGGAGAACTATTGCCGAATACAGTACGTTGCATCATTTGCGGACCATCAAATTGTGGAAAAACCAATTTGTTAATTGGTCTCCTTTTGCACGAAAATGGACTGACATTTCAAAATGTTTATGTATATTCTAAAACTCTATATCAACCAAAGTACATTTTTTTAGAAAAGGTTTTACGAGGAGTACCAGGAGTCAGTTTTCAGAAATATCAGGCAAATGATGACGTTATGAAAGTTTCAGATGCAAAACCTAATTCAGTGATTATTTTTGACGATGTAGCATGTGAAAATCAAAGTAATATGCGTGATTATTTTGCCATGGGAAGACATAAATTGATTGACAGTTTTTATTTAAATCAAACTTATAGCAAAATACCTAAACAACTAATAAGAGATAACGCTAACTTAATTGTGCTTTTTAAGCAAGATGAAGTTAATTTGAAACATGTTTATGAAGAACATGTTAACACTGACATGACGTGGTTGGAATTTCGTAACATATTGTGTTCTCAAATATGGAAAGAGCCTTGTGACTATGTTGTGATTAATAAAGACTGTCCTAAAAACAACGGGTGCTATAGAAAAAAGTTTGACACTTTTGTAGAATTAGATAAAATTTGATTATTTAAATAGACAGCTTTCAGTTTCTTGTTATTCTTTAATCGGCTCTTATTGGATTACCATCTATTTTACATAATGGAAAAATCATTGAAAAAACAAATTGTAGATGCAACACAAGCTGTAAGGAAAAAAATACGTACCATGAAGGATTTTGAAGAAAATAACAGACAAGTGCTTGATACAGTTTTTAAGCCTGTTACAGAATCTCTCAATTTAATAGCCAACACTAATAACCACTTAGCTCTAACAAAAAAGGAGGAAAAAGTAGAACCCCAAGAACCACAAGACCAAGATATGAAAGAAACAGATGATAGCAGTATTGCTAGTAACGAATCGGAACCCTCATCGGACTCTTCATTTCAGTCATTAGTCGGTACTAATCCAGATGCATCATCTTGGTCGTTATCTTCACAAGTACTATCAGATGTACCATTTGGTATAAGAAAAGAACGTGGAAAGTTAATGTTAGGTTCCGCTAACATAACAATTGCTGATAAAGTTATTACTGTAGCCGGACACAAGTACGAAAGTACACCTGGGTTGCGAGAGTTACTGTTAAAAAAAGACATTGATCTGAGCTTGGTTAATGACCATGACAAACAAAATTATAAGGCAATGTTACTTGTAACGACTGCACATCGTCGTGATTTCGATTCAAAAAAACCAATTAAAAGTAATAAAGGACAAAAATATTTGCAAGTTATTAAACCACTTTTCGATCAAGAAAGTAGAAGTCCCAGCTGTAGACAGAAAGTAGGAAAAGGATTACCCTTAACAAAAATGTGGAAAAAAAATACAGATTTTGTATATTGGGATGATCCCAATGAATTGTTTGATAGATTAAAGTTATTAATTGCTTCTCGAGATGCTGGTAACACAGGACTAGACAATGAAATAATATCTATCATTGAAGAACTGCGTGAAAGCAAAATCATTAAATAAATAAATCTACTAATATTATATGTGTGTCATTTTACTATATACCGTTCAACATAATACACCTATAAATTATGAATGTAGACAAATTTGGTCATTATATTCATAAGCGAATGCGTATATCGGAAATACTTGATTTTAATGATAACGCATTAATAAAATCTGATAATGGAGATTTAGCTTGAAGACATCAAGGTTAAAAGGCGTCAAACCTCCTCAAGACGCAGATGATGCAGTAAATAAAGCTTATGTAGATGAATTGAAAGGTGTACTAATGAATGACTTACAAAAATTACAAAGTTCTATTCCAAATAGTGTTCAAAACCACATTGAGAAAGCTTTAAAAACAATAATGTCTGAGATAATGACTCATTTGGAAAATACATTTTATACAAGAAAAGCAGTTGATAGACTAATTCAAGACGCAATTCAATCTATATTAAAAGATCGAAAAATATAGGCCTTAAAATTTGTTAAAATGACGAAACAACAAATCGTTAATGAAATACATAAAGCAGCACGAAAAAATTTTCCTCGAAGATCTGTAATTTTAAAAGGTGTTGATGATTTGTGGCAAGCAGATTTAGTTGATATGCAAAATCTAAAAACCTTTAATAAAGGATATAATTATATTTTAATTGTTATTGACTGCTTCTCAAAGTACGTTTGGGTGGAACCGTTAAAAACTAAAACCAAACATGATGTCTCTCATGCATTTGAAAAATTACTTTTTACTAATCACAGGAAACCAACTCATCTGCAAACTGATATGGGTACAGAGTTCTATAATTCTACATTTCAAAAGCTTTTACAGAACTATAATATTAATCACTATTCTACATTTTCAACCAAAAAGGCTTCAATTGTAGAACGAGTTATTAAAACAATTAAAAATAAATTGTACAAATACTTTAGCTTGAACGGTCACTATAAGTGGATAGATGGTGGCTTGAACGGTGTTGTGAAGACATATAACAACACAAAACATCGTACTATTAAATTGGCACTGTTAATGTCAATAAGTTTAATGAAACGGACATTAAAAATAATATTATGAACTCCGTGATAAAGGTAACCCGAAAATGTCGTCCAAAGTTTATAATTGGTGATAAAGTTCGAATTAGTAAGTACAAACATATATTTGAGAAAGGATACACTCCTAACTGGTCAACAGAATTATTTACTATAAAAAAGATAAATAACACTGTACCAATAACATATCACATTGAAGATAATCAAAAACAACTCATATTGGGAACTTTTTAAGAACAAGAGCTTCAAAAGTCGTCCTGCCCTGGTGTCTATTTGATAGAAAAGGTATTAAAAAAAGAAAGGGAACAAGCTGTTTGTAAAATGGTTGGGTTTAAATAACAAAGAGAACAGTTGGATTGATAAGACTGCAATAGTGGAATAAGTTAATTATATAAGAGATACATAATTTTAAAGTATATTCATTAGTCTTTGGACGATGCAAGGTGGTGGACTAATAAACAGTATCATTAATCATTTACCATTCGAACTACACATACCCGGTTATAACTATTGTGGACCAGGAACAAAGCTTTCAAAACGATTACTACGTGGTGATAAAGGTGTAAACAAGTTAGACGAAGCTTGTATGCATCACGATATCGCATACGCAAACTACACGGACCTACCTAACCGTCAAAAAGCTGACTTACGTCTTATAGATATGGCTAAACAAAGACTTAAAGCAAAAGATGCTCGAACAGGGGAAAAGATTAGTTCGTGGATAGTAAACAAAGTTATGAAAGCTAAATTGAAGTCTGGTGCTGGTGTTAAGACCTTTAATAACTTTGTTAAAAAAATAAAAAGAAAAATCAAAAAACTCTCACCTAAAGATGATAAGTCATTAATAAATATGGCTTATATGGTTGCTCGAAAATTAGTTCCATGCCTTCCAAAAGTTCGAGTACCTCGAATGATACCTATACCAAAAACTGGAGGCATTCTACCTTTAATCCCAATTTTTGCTGGTTTGTCTGCTTTAGGAGCATTAGCCGGTGGTGCAGCTGGTATTGCAAAAACAGTGAATGATTATAAACACGGTCAGAAAAAATTGCAAGAAACTGAACGTCATAATAAAACTATGGAGGCTATAGCAATAGGCAAAGGTTTATACATTAAACCACATAAGCAAGGTCAGGGATTGTTTATAAATCCTTCAAAAAACTAATTGATCAGCTACCTAATCGCGCTTTAACTGATATCGATATTCAGAAGTATGGCTATTGTATTCCCTACTTTCGAGGAGTTTATATGAAGGATCAATTACCAAAAACACCAAAACGAATTGAATGTGCTATAGTTAACCTAGATAATTCGAGAAATGATGGAACGCATTGGGTAGCTTATGTTAAAATAAACAATTATTGTGAATATTTTGATAGCTATGGTGATTTAAAACCGCCAAGAGAATTAATGCTATATTTTAAGAACTGTGATGTTCATTATAACTATGATAGATATCAACAATTTAACACAATAGTTTGTGGACATATGTGTTTAAGTTATTTGCAAACTTTTTGGATTAAATACTATAAATCTTTATTATAATTATAATACTTTAAATAAAAATACTATAAATCTTACATCACTCTTTCATTTCCATCATTTGCAAGATGTCACTCACCTTATCGATAACTGGAAACTCATCGGTATTATCTACCTATTATCCAAACACGTTGCCATTAGTTGGGGAGTATGAATGTGCATTATTACATTTTTCTACGTATAATTCTATTCCAAATTTTGATAATACAAACAATAAATTATACTATGGTTCTAAAAATGTTATTGAGATACCTGAAGGAACTTATGAATTACAAGATATTGGTGACTATTTAAAAACTGAGATAAAAGATGCATCCCTAAAACTCCATTGTAATAACAACACCTTAAAAACTATTTTATTTTGTACATCAACTATAGATTTTACTAAAGAAGGTACATTTGGAAGTTTATTGGGATTTAAAAAACAGATCTTAGAAGCAAATAAATATCATGTATCAGAGTTTCCAGTTAACATTTTACCTACGACTGTCATAAGGATTGAATGTGACATAGTTAGCGGTTCTTATATAAACGGTCAATCCAGTCACATCTTGCACGAATTTGCACTTAATGTTCCACCTGGATACAGGATTATAGAAATTCCGAAAAACGCAATCTACTTTCCAATAAACCAAACCAATATAAGCTGCATACAGATAAGGCTGTTAGATATAAATAATAACTTAATAAATTTGCGAGGTGAAGAAGTGCAGTTGTATCTACATATCAGAAGAAAACAATGATAGATTATAATAAATATGTGGTTCGTCCAACTAAAAATAACAGTCCTACTAAAACTATCAAACCAATAAGAGCTCGCTCCAAAAAGGTCATAAAATTGAATAACAATAATAAAGCATTTCTTAAAGCGATTGGTTTGTTAAAATGAATATACTAGATGTTTTATCCGCTCCTGTATACAACAACTCTGTGGAAGGAATTGAATTTCACTCTTACAAGCCTTACGTAACAAGTTTCAATAGAAGCGATGAAATCAGGATACCTATTAATCAACAAGACTTGTATATATTACCATCAGCAAGCACTTTGTTTTTGGAAGGAACTGTTGTTGTAAACAAGGGTGGAAATTCGAAAGAGAGAGTCAGTAGCGTTCATTTCACAAACAATAGTTTACTTTACTTGTTTCAAGATATAAGGTATGAGATAAATGGAGTGGAAATAGATAAAATAAAAAACGCTGGTATAACTACCACAATGAAATCATTAATATCAATGAACGAAAACGAGGCTAAAGTATCTAATGCTTGGGGTTGGAATATCGATGGCATAAATAGCACAAATGGGGGTAGCTTTTCTGCTTCTATACCCCTCTGTAACATTCTTGGTTTTGCAGAAGATTTCAAGAAAGTAGTGATAAACAGCAAACATGAATTAATATTGTTGCGAAGTAATACTAATCTGAACGCCCTAAAACTTAACGATGGTGAAACGGTAGAAGATATTATTATAAATAAAATAATATGGCGCGTACCACATGTCAAAGTATCCGATAAAGAAAAAATAAATATGTTAAAACTGTTAGAAAAAGATCGACCACTCCAGATGATATTCAGGAATTGGGATTTATATGAATATCCGGCTCTACCAAAAACTACTAAACATACTTGGTCCATAAAAACATCATCGCAAATAGAGAAACCAAGATTTGTTATTATTGGTCTGCAAACAAATAGAAAAAATAATTCAAAATTGGATATGTCTCGGTTTGATCACTGTGACGTTCGTGATGTTAGAGTATACCTAAATTCAACCTACTTCCCTTACGAAAATTTAAATTCAAGTTTCTCGAATAGCAGAATTGCTTTAATATATGAACAATACACCAGATTCCAACACTCATATTACGGAGGTCTTCGCGGTGAACCGTTATTAAGTGAGAAACAATTTAAAAACATTGCTCCGTTATTTGTCGTAGATTGTTCTAGACAACCAGATAATCTTAAATCAGGTCCTGTTGTGGATGTTAGAGTGGAAATTGAAAGTGATATTGATATACCAGATCAAACTTCCGCATATTGTCTTATATTGAACGATTGTATAATCGAGTATAAGCCGTTAAGTAGCACCGTGAGAAAGATATCATGAACAAAAATACTATTATAGTAGATGTTCAGGGTTTTAAAGACACTTGTAATAACTTTATAGTCAAAGAATTAGCTCTGGCCACCTGTGTTTATACCCAAACATTCTTAATAAAGCCCCCATACTTATTTAAATACTTAACTACGAATGAAAAAAAAACAAGTTACGTGGTTGGAGAGAAACAGAGGGATTTACTGAAATGAAGGTTATATCGACTATAGAGAATTTCGACGCATAATTGTTCCTTATCTAGAAAATAAAGAAATTTTTGTGAAGGGCTTAGAAAAAGTTAAGTGGATTCAAGATCTTTGTATGAATTGTATTTGTATAGATCTTGGTGAAGACAAGTGCCCAAATTTATCACTGTTGCATAACAAATATTCAAATAATGAGACAAGTTTTAATTGTATTAATCATACTAAACAATGTGCACTTAAAAATGTTTTATGTATAAAGAACTATTTAATAGAGCAAGAAAGGTAATTTGTCTTCCTATACACAGTTTTAATAAATAAAACAATTTTTTAAAGCAAATGGTTTTTATTTTTTATCCCACATTTTAAATACCTATCTATAATTATTTAACACATTATTTTCACAGTACACACAATAAAATTTTAATAAAACAAATGGTATAATGATAATCATCATGGTTGTTTATCATCTGAAAGCTGTATACAGCCTAGACTCAGCCATTTTTGTGTGGCTCGAGTCTAAAAGACAGCCCGAAATGCGGCAATGGGCTCACCATCTATTACGTAGGGCTCAAATATTCGGTGAAACGTGGGTGTTTACTCATCTCTGCCTAACCCTCCGGGGATAAAGGCGTGATTATATGTATTTATGTACATTTTACTGATAAATATTTCAATAAAACAAACTTAAAATCTTCATTAATTTTTATTTCTTAATATAACTTTTAATGCATATTATCATTTTTACACTAAATAATATTAAAACAAAAATTATTTATAAAATATTAATTTCAATACAAATGACGAACACATTTATTTACAAACTTACACAAAATTAATCTAGTAAGGAATATTTTAAAACAAGAACTATTATTAATAAATGTTAGGGAAAGAATAGCCGCATATTTTTTTTGATATATTATGTATTAAATTTTCGGCTTGATCAGAAATTTCATCAACTGGATCTTTGACAATATATTGTGCCTTTATTATCTCCTCTTCACTCTCACTTGATCCGCCCAGGTCCGTAATCTCAATTTTGATCAAACGCCGTCCTTTTGTTGGTTCACAGTTTATGATGTATGAAGGTTGTCTATGTTTCTTTAATATTTTACTCACTATTTTTGATTCAGACTTGCGCGTGGATTTTTTTCTCTCGGTGTTTTTTTTAGGCGTTTCACGGTGTGTACTTTGAGCTGCGATCCATAATCGTTCAGTTTCTTCGTCAAATGCATATGGATCTTGCGCATTTGGAAGCGATTCTGGTGAATACAATCCATTTGGCAAACCGTTTCTTTCTTCAGTGTCTTCTGTGGTTTCTATCGTGAATATATTCTTATTTGTGTTCTGAAAATAAAAAAAACGTTAGTATGTTATCTACGTTACGTGACGTGTTACCTTTTCTATAAACACAATATTATATAAGTTTATCAAATAAAATATCTTACCATGTTGTATGTCGATTTGTAAACTAATATATAAATTTAAAGTTGCTCGTATAATGTATGTCCTCGTCGTTAGTGATAAATTCAGAATGAAACAATGAACTTATAAAATTAACAACGGGATTATATACCCACAGTTACTGAAATAGATACTATTTCTAATACATATTTCTTTAAACAACAAAATACTTACGACATACAAGTTGAAACATGAAAGTCCTATCATGTAAAAACACGTATTGTGCATAGCAAAGCAAAAAAAAATAATTCTATGACGTGTTACCTCACTACTGCAATAATTATTATATAGATGGTTGTGCGGATGTTGATGCCCCTTCGTTTCAAGAACAGGTTGATACATGAAAATTTTAACAAACCTGATTCGGGTACAGTTTACCCTTTACTTATGTGTGTCGCAAAAGTATTCTATAATGTATGTCACTAGTTGAGAATGAAGTAAAATAAAACGAAAATATGATTACAACATTATGTAGGCATTTATTTATAAATAAGAGTAAAAGACATAGGTAGGTAGGTACATTCTTATGAGATAAAAACTTAAAGTACTTAAATACATTTTTAAACATCACAATGTCATACTTATGAAAAAATAAAACCCATCATAAATTTCAATTAAACGTCCTAAAATTCAACCAAAAATTGAGCAATTACCCCAGGAAACAGTGTGATCCTTTAATATATACCGCTTATCATCATTGGATGATAATACAACTTTGTTGACACTACGGGTTACTAACTCGTGTTTCAAGGATTTAAATAATAAATTTTGTTTACGAGTTATTTCATTATTGGTTAACGTTTTTTTATAATCTGCTTTTACTAAGTCTCTCACTACGCATTTCTTAACACCTTTAGCTTTTTTTAAAGTACATTGCTCAGATTGAATACAATATAATTTGGGACGTAGACCAATGAATTCCGTGATTATTTTACCTCCCATTTCGTCTTTAAATAGACCTGGCACCTTTTTATTCAAAATCGGTAAACTAAACGGATTACTTTTATTATAATTACTAGTATCAAAATAACTAATAAAGTAGTTTTTCATATCATTGTAAAAGTCGTTAGTTTTAATTTTATAAAAAAAACTGTCTGTGTCCGTATAGCATAACTTGATAAGTTCTCTATAATGTGGGCGCATAATAGAATAGTGAAAATCGTACATATGTTTTTTTGATAGTTCTAATACAGAGAAACCTATATATAGGGATTTATCCATAACAATTTTTTCGGGTTTCATTTGAATCGCAACCAAATTCTCAGAAAATATAGAAGCACTATGGAAGTTAGGCCTGGCAACCAAGGTATCTGCACTTAATCTCTTTTTTGTTTTATTATCGCTATCACTCCACTGATTTACTAAATGAACTTTTACACGATTGTCATTATTTTCTAGCGTTTTACCGAATATACTGTTATTAAGCAATTTAAAAAAGTCTTGTTCAAATTCGGTCACTGCTTTTTGTCTAAGCTCGGTATTGAGGTCTATATATTGTTTTAAAAAAGCTTTCTGCCTAAAAGTTATAACGCGATGCACTTTGTTTAATATTAATCCATGCTTAATACAATTTTTCAAATGTACGTAATGTATTACGTATTTATATTTATCATATAAAGTTGTGACAAGTTTAGAAATTTTACCTCCAGGAGGCACACATTTCTCAGGACAAAATGGCAAGTCATTATGCAAACAGTGTAAATATTTAGGATAAAGTAAATCTACCTCTAATATGAACCCATAATCTGCATCATCTTTTATATTCTTGATGTTTAGATTTTCTATCTCATTTTTATCAAGAAACCTGAAGTTGGATAAAGGTAAAGGTTGGCACATAGCATACCCATATAAATTATTGCAATCTAAGTATACAATAAATATATCATCTTGTTGAGGGTCATAATCTTCCATATATTTATTATTACTTTTTACATAACGATGGGAACTCATACAAAGACCTCCTCTTATACCCTCTTGTATTAACCTTATTATTGCTAAATCATCAATAAGTTCTAACTTAATTCCCGTTTTGAGAAGCATCGCGTCCCATGATAAGCTAGGAGCTGTTACATAAAAAGCTGGATCTAATTGATAAAATCGCTTAGAAGTATTTCTAAAGTTTTCAAAAACGTCAGTCAACAAAAGTACGTCAGTTTTGAGGTAAAGATCAGTATAATCACCTAGATTTTTTATTTTAAATTCAGACCATACCAATTTAGCATGCTGGTAATCTGCTAATGAAATGTGTTGATTATTTAGGGAATTATAAAAATAACATTTTTCAGGCAGAACTGTCTCCTTATAACGATTTATGTTGATCATATAATCATAAGGATATACACCTTTTCGCGTAAGTAATTTAAATTGTTTTGGACAAGAGAAATGTATAAATAATTTCAGACAAGAGAAATTGTTTTTTAAGTGTATAAACTGTTCTGGTTTCAAACTTTTTACTAATTTGTCTAAACTAGTAGATAAAAATTTAAAGGAGTCCACAAACCGAAGTTGTACATATTCATCTCTAGAAACTTGTATAAATTTTGTAAAAGAAATATTTGACTCTTTATTTTTAGCTATGATTTTAAGTGAACCGCGAGCTTCTCCTAATTTTTTAATAAAAAAATGGCAATCGTAACCTGAAAGATTATGAAAGAAAATTGGTATAAATTTTGGAAGTTTATACATCAAATTACAGTAGTTATGTGCGGCTCCTCGATATTGACCTGTCATATGACAGTGATCTCTTACTCGGTCTGTGATTAGTAAGTTTTGACAAATATGACAACGAGTGCTTTCATTGAATTTAACGGAATCTTCGTTGTTAAATATACTTGGTACACTATTCGACAGATTGTTGTTAATCAATTGAACATCCCTGTAAATATTCTCAACAAATTTATCTACACAATCTTCCCCACGGTAAGATACAAAACGATTTCTACTTTCATCAAACGAACAAACTATATAATAAGCGAATGCTATAGGTATATGTACCTGACATACTGAGGTACTCGCAACAGAGGGATCCTGGTTGCACCCTTGCACTGGAACCAACACGGCTTCAAAATCTGCGTAAATTACATATGGCACATTTTGTTTCCTTTCGTAGTTTTTAAACTCAATCACTGAACCTTTTTGCGGTAGCTGAGTCATTACACCGGCACATACATGAGAATCAATTTCCATACTTGATCTAAAAAATAGCAAACACTCATCACAAAAAAATAATTTCCCGTTATGGTTAGTTATTTGTTTTCTCACCAAACGCGATAAATCTTTGATCAGACAGTAATGTGAATATCTGCTCTTTTCTAATAATAGTAAATTAACCGTTTTTTTGTTATCGCTATTAAACCCAGATTTGTATAAAGGTCCTATGATCTGTCTATTATTTTCTAAGCCATATACATTTATTCGTAATCTTGGATTATTTTTTTCAAACATTTGTATATCGGTAAACGTTACTGGAAATGACATTCCTTCTATGTTAAACAGATTGAAAAAATTTGGATATGAAGAAACTCTCTGAATGTTCCTATTTGCTGGGTAAAGAGCTGCCGTGACCGACCACAGGAAACAATATACATCATTGTTACGAATATTTACACATGCCTTTTTATTTTTAATGATCGGAGGTAAATCAATAAATCTTGAACCACAGAGCGGTTGATACCTATTTATATTTACCTCCATGTAACAGTTATTAAGGAAAGTCCAACCAGAATCCCGCTCTTCAAATTCGTCTATCTTTTTCAGTAATTGATTAGCAACATCTGTAAAGAGCTTTGTAAAATCATAGTTCATACATATAATAATATTTTTGGTTTCAAATGATTTAACTTCTGGTATGTCATGTTTAAGTAGTACAAACTTTGAGTATATATGAAAGTTAACCTTAAGGGAAGTGTGAGCTGCAAGAGATTGATCAATTAAAGATTTGACCCTACTGTGAAGGTGTCTGAAGAAAACAGGTAAAGATGTCTGTTCGTTCGTGTCAAGAGTATGTAATCTATATGTTGCTAATCGATTTTTAAAAGCAGAGTTCACTTTCTCCACGCCATGATCTAAAGTAATTACGTTATCTGACTTTCGGTGTATTTTACTCTTTAAATGTCCTATCCATTTCTTACCATTTACCTCAACACCACAGCTATCACAGAAGGGCATATTAATTGGTGAAACACACAGACAGATTTGGATGGAATTTTTAATTGAAATTTATGATCGTCAATGAATTAATCAAATTTATTTAATATTTTTATGTATTACATACAAATAGACAATTATATTAAGTTTAGTAGGTACGGACTTATTTAAAATTAATTTTATTAGAAAAGAAAGTGGCTTCAGAATCTGCGAACAACTCGCTGGCTTGTCTAACAAATTTTTGTAGATGAGCCCAGTGAGGAGATTCCTCGTCAGTCCGAAGCTTCAACCACAGCAGATATTTTTTCCAAAGGTCGTCGCCACCTTCTTGGACGTCAACCGCGTTGTACACCTTCAACTCAATATGGAAGGGACCCTCGGTAGACACCGTACGCCTCGTTTGACCGTTAGCCACCCGATTGTAAAGCACCGATGTGGATGGAGCTCTGCCGGTGTTGACGGTGGGAGTTTTACTGTCAAGGTGGAAGATGTCGTATCCCTTTTGCGCAGCCTTTTTCTTTGAAGCTCTGAAACAGGGAAATTTTCTATATTATAATATTGTACCTTAATATAATGTTCATTACATAAATAATAAATGATCATTATGAATTGGATGTTATGAATCGTTATGTTATGATAAGATTGTTATGAACTGGACAACATCAGTTTTGCTTCAGTTAGGAATATTACGTGAACAGATTAATAGATGATTGTCATGAACGACACACAAAGTTGGATACTAATGGAACTCGAACCCTAGACTTCTGGATTTGCAACTACGGTCACTCATTACTACTTAGCCAGAAAAATAAATAAATCGCTCATAATAATATTGTATTAATAAAAATAACAAAACTACCATTATTTAGCACGTAACCTCGCTCACTCATATATTGCGTAATGTAATTGATTATACGTATTTTAATTGGTAGTAATTGGTATGTTATCATCACTTTACATCAGCTGGGTATAAGAGTACTAATGAGTAATAATTACCTTGAATATTCGCTTGAGGTACTTCTAGCAGATGACTTGCGTTTGACGGGAGCCTTTTTCAACGTCCCAGCCTCGCTCCTTACCACTTTGTCACAATCGAACTCTTGGTCCGCTCTGAAAACATAATACCTATTATAAGTTACAAATAGTAAATAAATACACAGAAACCTACTCAGAAAACTATCACATTATCTCCACAAAAACTTCCTCATCGTAAAAAACTGTTTTTAACAGCACTAGATTTTTTACTCGTAAATTATAATATAACCAGCTTTTGCCCGCGGCTTCCCCCGTGAGGATGTCGACATAGCTTTAGTCTTTTCTCATGGTCTGATCTACCCCACATCTAATTTCATCAATAGGTAAAGCGGTTTAGGAGGTGTAAAAGCGTTGTTACGCTTTACCTTGTTACAGACAGACAGAAAGTGTTACTTTCACATATTTTATGATATTAGTATAGATAACTAATGAACATGTACGTACTGGTACATACGGACGTACCTTATATGATCGCTTGCAACGCTTTTGACAGCTGGTGACGATTTGCGCTTTCCACCCCCCTTAGCTGCCTTCGAATTTGACTTGGCGGCTTCGATCGACGTCGCACTGTTGCCACTATCGTACTCTGAATCCGACCTGTAAATATTATGAACAGAATAGTTATTAATTGCGACTAGTAACTCAGAAAACGAAGTGTTTAGTCTGTCAATTGCAACAATTCGGTAGTCACTCGAAACTAATAAAATTTGACAAGACTAATACGCTATCACTTGTTAGTATCACTCGTCGTCACCGTGCACAAAATAACGATAGGTTTAGTTCTGGCAAATTTGTTTAAAGGTTAAAAAGATTTCTCACTTAAAAACAATAGAACATGGGATAGAATATTTTATAACTTAGGAACTCACATTTTTAGGTAGGTACAATGACGATTAAACTCACAAAAATCTGGAGCCAGGTGTTTAGTCTTCAAGGTGAAAGGTCTTGGTCTTCAAGGTGGAAGGTCTTCAAGATGGTGGTTGCTCCAATGGATTCGTTCAACGGTATAACGAAGTCAGAATAAAGCACTGACTGAATGATTCCGGATTTTATAAGAAAATTAATGATAATTTAGCAAAATACGTTAGGGTTGTCACTACGCTTAGGAAAAAATATCTCGTCACGTTACGTAATGGAAATAATCAAATAAAGATAAAAGTAATGTAAATTCTTCATGAAAATATTAATAAGTTATACATATCTAATAATAATGTAAATATTTATGAAAATATTTTGTATGATGTAAAGTTTACTTAATATTTACATTTCCCTATTATGTTTGTATACAGTAAATACAGGAAATGGAAATAAAAATTAAACTTAACATTATACATATAAAAAATTGTCTTTCTTATAATTTCATTCTTTAATAATAACTCAAATTGTAATCGCTCAATAGCTCAGTTGGCTGAGCATTCCTTGTAAGGGAAAGGTCATGGTTTCGAGTCCTACTTGAGCATTTCATTTTTCCAGATGTATTTGAAATAAAAAATTGCATTAATAAATGCTGTCAGTATTAATTAAAATATAAACATTTAATTTATTTTATTTTTAATAATATTCAAATATTCATTATGTTCAAAGAGTAGGTAATCTCAATTAATTATTTGACACCAGTGTAAATACCTATTAAATCCTTCATACAATATTTTATTGTATCGAAAAATAAAATGTATTAATTTTAATTTATAGATTATAAACTAATAGTGGCAGCCCTAATGTAATTCGTGTAAGCATTTTCGACCCACATAACTTCAAAGAATCACATTGAGTAAATTTACATACTCCACGTGTAAAAATCCTACAACTTGTACAATCCTGTCATCATCATCCGAGCCAATTCCCAACATTTTTTTTTTAGTTGGGGTCGGCTTTCTAGTCGTAACTATGATGCGGCTGAAATTCGGTATTTTTCCGTGGAGCGACTACCATCTGACCTCCACAACCAAATTGACGATATCGAAGTTCTATAGTTAGACTAGTTGGACTTTTGAGGGCTCCAACTAACCGTAACGACTGCCATAGATGTTAGTATGGCAACCGGGACCGACGGCTTAACGTGCTCTCCGAGGCACCCAGACTCCGAAACAAACATTTGTGATTGATCACACAAAGTATTTGGTCCGACCCGGGATTCGAACCCGAGACCATCTGCGCGTCAGTCGGTTACACTACCGACCGCGCCACAGAGGCAGTCGCAAACTTGTACAATCCTGTATTAATATAAATTTGTATTATTATTATTATTATAATTTTAACGAATAACTTAATTTTTGATCCCACTAATTATTATATTTAAACATAAAAGTTTTTTAAAGATATTCTTCTTAATATGTAGGTGTATCAATTTGTAATGCATTTGCTGTGGATAAGCCTATAAACAAAATAAAAACAAATTATGTTATATTCAATCACACTATAACGGCTAAACGGATCTGGCTAAAATTTGTTCAAGGAAAATGTCAGCCTCCATGGCGTGATGGATTCGATTCCCGCACGTTGCAATAATTTGTTTGCATGAATATGACTATTTGCATTGGTCTGGGTGTTTATATGTATAATAATTATACAGTAAATTATATACAATTTAGGTACAAGATATGCATAAATGGAGGCTTTATTGCTAAAAACAGTATCTTACACGCGACCTACATCAACACCTTTGGACCTCAGGCCATCCGATCCTGCTAGGCAGTGCATCCGCTAAATAACAAGCTAGGGTTTAGTACAGGTTTTCGTTTCAAGGTAGAAAGTTGGGCAACAGTCGATCTCGATAAAGTCAAAGTGCTAATATATAATACGAATATAATACGGTCTTACAATATAGTTTTTATCTAACTATTTACTTTAAATAAGTAGATATCTATTATAATAAAAATAGGTAAAAAAAACTTTTTAAGTTAAACGGTTTTATGTTAAACATACATTGCAATGTTTAAGATAAATGTACTAAAAACCAAAAAATAATTAAATAGATACAGTCGTGGGAATTATAAACATATGCATAGACTAGACTAAAATAAAACCGTGGGGCACGTCAATTGTCTACAATCGTTGATTAAAATGTTTATTTTGTAATGTTACACTATAATTAGACAGTTGTTCAACCGATAACGATGGGCGTGTGATAAGTACGGCTAGAATGTGGAAACAAGCTAGCAAGCTCGATTATAAGCGAGTTTTCGCGGTTTCATAGTGGTGAGCGAGTAGTACTTTTATCATATGTTTTGTCGATTAAAGACAAACTACGAGCAGTGAAACGATTCCTCGCCAGTCAGCAGTGTGAATGTCCAACGATAAACTAGTTGAAACATTTCTTTTATTTACATGGAGTGTATAACTATTGGAATTTCCATGAGCAAGAAAATAGTGAGTAATTTCCTCACCGTCTGCGGGCCAACTGCCTAACGACGAATTAAACGATTCTTCTATCGCACATTAAGTCGATAATTTGTAGACAATTGACGTGCCCCACGGTTTTATTTTAGTCTAGTCTATGCATATGTTTATAATTCCCACGACTGTATCTATTTAATTATTTTTTGGTTTTTAGTACATTTATCTTAAACATTGCAATGTATGTTTAACATAAAACCGTTTAACTTAAAAAGTTTTTTTACCTATTTTTATTTTCTAGTTTTTAGTTTTTATTTCGCATTCTGTTTAATTCATTTAGTGCTTCATTATTGCAAGGTTTCTTGCCCGTTAGTTTATTGCAGTCCAACTTCTCTATACGTAGTCCCTGCAAAGATCTTACTCTACTAAGAGCCACGTAGGCTTGACCGTCTTCAAACAGTTTCGCACCTAAGTATACGACTGCGTGATCCACAGTGCTGCCCTGCATTTTATGTATTGTAGAAGCCCATGATAGTATATTAAAGGCAACATTCTTCTTTCAGCCGTCCCGTAATTGTACTTAGCTGGAAACGAGCGCCATCTACCCCATACATAGGTACTATATACGTGTCATAAAAGTCACAACAATACCATAAATGCACATTTCAAAGAATGTCTATTATTACCATAAAAATTGTAAAAATAGTTTCTAAGTAGGTAAGAAGAAACCTATTGTTTTATTTTTTAACTAGCTTATTATATATTTTTTTTACCATTTTGTTCCCACGAGTAATGAACATTTAAACGGTCGACCCCCCCAGAGGTCCAATAAAGGGGCAAGGCTATGTACAACAAGATGCGCCTGAGTCTTGAGGGGAAAACGCTAACGACATATCATTTTTATCCACCCTAATGCCATACAGTTCTCGGCGCGTTTTAACCTTTCACCTTAACTTGGGTGGTGTACCGCTAACGACGTATCATTTTTAGCCACACTAACGAAACACAGTCCTCAACACGATACAAAATCTTGACTTGGGTGGTGGATTCAGGCTGGATTAATCAGATACCTAAATTACAGATTCAATTTCTAAATTTAAATCTTATTATTATGCGCCATTTAGTGGCTGCGCCCATCTTAAATATTGAGGTTGTATGGTGCATTGTATTCTTCTTGTCAAGCCCTTTTATTTGATACCCATATTGGTGGGATTGTTAAAAATTGTTATCAGCCATTTGGTAGCGGCAGCCATCTTAGATTTCAATTTTGCATAGTAAATTGTATTCTACTTGTTGAGACCTTTCATTTGATACCCATGTTGATGGGATTGATAAAACCTAAATTATCCGCCATTTTTTAGAGGCCGCCATCTTGGATTTCAATTTTTTATAGTATATTGTATTCTGCTTGTTGAGACCTTTCATTTGATACCCATATTGATAAAACCTACGTTGTCCGCCATTTTGTAGCGGCCGCCATCTTGGATTTCAATTTTTTATAGTATATTGTATTTTGCTTGTTGAGCCCTTTCATTTGATACCCATATTGATGTGATTAATAATAAATAAATTATACGCCATTTTTGTAGCGGCGGCCATCTTGAATTTATAAAGATAATGAATAAACATAATTGTATTGTCATCAAAATCCAAAGTGTATACAAAATTTCAGATTAATCGGTTGACAGGAAGAGGGTGAAATTTGAATTACTAAATTTGACCCAAGAAATAATAAATAAAACAAACGGGGTGAGCTAAATAAAACCGTTTAAAAAACCGTTTAAAAATATGTTTTTATGTAAAATTGATCGTAGATAAAATATTAAATAGTGAAGTCGTAGGTAAAACTAGTCAAGTAATTTCATTCATGGAATATTATTAGCGGTCAGTAGCAGGTGCATTTATGTATGAGAATTGTATACAATAACATTTCTCATACCTAAATATGCACATGCATCATTATCATATTGCATTCGGCGAAGCTCGACAGCCGCGCGCGACGCGCGTAACAAGACCTCACTGGGAGTGATGTGCCGACAAAGGCTTAGCGACGCGACGATCGTTTCATACGTGCTATGTAGGTTGCTATACTTAGGTTATGTAATATTTACTATATTGCACCACCACCTGTAATATTGACCAAGTGAGTTAGAACTCTCAATCATACATGTGCGATTGAGAGTTATAGATCAGTAATATTGAGAGTTCTAACGCACGGAAGTGAGTTAGAACTCTCAATTCTTATCTACTGGTGAAATAGCGACACAATTATCCGCGAGGCTGCAACTGTGGGTATACAATGTGCGTTGTACAAGAGTGAAATATTACAACTGCATCGGACCAATTAATAATGTTAACCTAAAGGAAAGGAAATTTTAATTGGATTCTCTATATAAAAAAAATCTCTACTTTTCTTCCAATATTCTATGTAAAACTTTGCGAAAGCAGATGTCATGATATTTGTTACTCTTTCACGCTCTAATGATGAACGTATCTAGCTGAAATTTGCTACAGATATAGATTTTTTGGCGTTGCAGCAATTAAAGTATGAAATCTCATGTTGCAGCAGCCAAAGAACATGTAATTTCCCAATTATTCTGCAAAATGGGCAAATGATGCGGCAAAAAAGTTATCGTGACATGGGTGTCCTTTAAGCAAAAGGTGTAAAAAATTCTAGAGTACTTTTCGTCCTATATTAGCACTGGCCTATAGCGATTTATGATTTGCAGTAACCGTAGGAAACAAAAGCCCTAAGTAAGTGGCAGTTCTCTTAACAGCAGATGTACCACACCACAGGTTTGAAAAAATCAAAGTAATTTAACAAATTCTGCTCACTTAATGAACCATTCGCTTAAAACTATTCCTTTTAACACTACCGGTAGTGTGATTTGGAAGTGTACAAGCACAAATTAGAGATCGTACAGATGACCAAGAGATGGCGCTAGTGTGCCAATGTGTAAACATCGTCTCCCTATATAATTTTGTTTTAAAAATAAAAAAAGTGCTAATGAGTGTAAATCAAATCAAAAATAAATGTTAAATTATGATTTCAACAAACACAAATGTTATCTCAGTGTAAGGTTTTGAAAGAATTACAGAAACTCCAATTCCTTTCCATGAGTACTGAACAGTCAACAAGTGAATAAAAGTTAATAATTTATGTAAACAAACCGCAAATTGCCATTGAATAGTCGAGGTACCAGTGATTATAGTTATTCATATCATCTGCAAAGTGTACTAATATTGTTTTCATCGTAAATTAAAAAGTGCGTACAGAAAAAGTCATATTTTAAATCGTGCGGGTGAACGGTGAAATATGTACTAAGATTGTTAAGTACCACAAAATAACAATATGACACATGAAGAATAGGAACAATTATTTCAATCAATTACGTAACGACAGTTTGGTCTCGAGGATAAAAAGTGCATTGTCGCTTCACTGTACCCAAGTTCGAATCTCACCGAACTGATTGTCTTTTTGGAATTTAATCTTGATTGATGCTCAAATAAATACACAGTTTCCTCCAAAATGACCTGCCAAAAAGTATAAGGCAAAAAATGATCCTCTTTGCAGATGATTGCACTGCTGTAATTAAATGCTTTGACCTGAACCAATACGAAAATAATATTAATAGGACCCTATGTGATATAATTGACTGGTTAAATCTGAATAATTTAGTAATTAATTTAAATAAAACAAAGATAATGCATTTTCACCAAAGATGTGAAATTCCTAATGTTAAGGCCATTTACAATAACTGCAAAGTGGGGGAGGTGAATAGTATTAAGTTTCTGGGTATTACGATAGATAATAAACTCACGTGGAAACCACATATAGAGGATATATGTGTGCGTCTAAATAAATCAGCTTATGCATTAAGACAACTTTCAAAAAAAGTAAACAGAGAGGCTCTAGTGATAGCATATCATGGACTAGTCGCTTCCACACTAAGATATGGCATTATTTTTTGAGGAAACTCAACAGAACGCGAAACCATTTTCAAAATTCAAAAAAGGTGCATTAGGTCTATGTGTACTTTGAAAGTAACTGATAGCTGTGTTCCACACTTTAAAAACCTAAAGATTCTTACTGTACCTTCTTTATACATTATAGAAACTGCAATGTTCGTACGTAGGAACATAAATTTGTTTGATATGGTATCTTCTATGCGGCGAGGTCCAATACGAGCTCAATATAAAAATAAGCTATGTAATCCTAGGTGCAATACGGCACTATTTAAAAAAAGCTTTTTCGGTATGGCCACAACCGTATATAACAAAATACCGGACACAATCAAGGACCAGTCGATTAACAAGTTCAAAAGTACACTATTAAAAATTTTAATTACTAAATGTTACTATACGATAGAGGACTTTATTAATGATAATGACATAAAAGAATGAAATTATAATGTAATTAATTGTGATTTGATTGTATTTTTTGTATTTTTTTTTTTTTGGACGATGACTGTGACCGATTTAATTTAATTTTGCAATGTAACAATTTTATTTATTGATTACTTATTAATTAGATTGGACATGATAGATTATATGTAATTGTATTATTTCTCTTAAAATAGCAGTAATTTATTTAATTTGTACCTGTAAAAAAAAAATTAATTGTATGCATGTTTTTTTTATATTCAAATTTATATTTGTACGTCTTTGGGACAAAACATAGCGGACTTGTGAATTTAAGACCTTTTATATAATGTATTACCTATGTTTTACAAATAAACGATTCTGATTCTGATTCTGATTCTGACAACCTCATGTATGTACTTTTTTTCACACCTGCTACGCAAACTCGCTCACAAATCAGTATCGAAAACTACTATGAAAATCTCCTAACCTCGTGTCTGTGAACTTTGTGAGCTGTGTCTATGCGTGTGCTCGACGAATTCAGTATGTAGGTTTCCAACTGTACTATCGCTAATATGTGGTTTAAAGCTCTAAAAAATTTGATGTGTTGTTCTTATCTTACCGTTTAGAACACAAGAACAAAGTGTACATATCCTAATTTATCAGACTCTTAGATTAATCAATGGATTTTTTTCTAAGAATAAGTATTTTAGAAGTTTAAGTTTAGTAGATTGTAATAGTCTAAACTGCCGTGCCATGACAATACACTGTATCTTCAGATACAGTGTTTTGTGGTAACATGACTAAATCGCTTATTTACACTCGTTTATATAGGGATGACTTTATTTTTTTCTTAAATGTCTTATAAATACTGAGAAAATTAAAGGCAATACTGACTGTATCTCAAAAATAATAAAGATCAGTTTTGATAAAACACTGTAACATTAAGTACAGTGTTATGTCATAACACAGCTTACACTTTAGTAGCTCGTTATCTATAGATGCAGTGTTTTGATATAACAATCTCAGGTCTAGTAGAGGAACTACACTGAGGTGAAATCCTACAGACGCATTAGCCTCTTCTCGTTACTCTGAAAATCGATGGAGAAGGTATAAGATAATCACATCAGGGAGGGCTATCTTAAGGACAAGCCCATCCACTATAGCCAGCATGCCTATCGCAGAGGCAGATCTATGGCCACAGCCCTGCTTAGTCTAGTAGATAGACTGAAAAGGCACTGGATCATAAAGAAATAAAATAGCTGTCAGTATTGCTTGACATACGGAGTGCGTTCGATAATACGCTCACTGGTACTTTGATTAGAGGACTGCGCGAAAAAGACGTAGACTCTACAACGCTTAGATGGTTAATCGAAATGCTCTCTAAGAGAATAGTTCATCTTGAACTATACAATTACACACTAGAATCGGCTACTGTCAGAGGCTGCCCGCAGGTAGGTGTTCTGTCAACTCCTGTATAAACTGGCGGAACTACTCATCGATGCCCAAGGATACTTGAACAACTTTGTGGTCACGGTGCAGGGAAACTGCCAAGATATGTTGTCATATCAAGTGCAAGTGGTGTAAGGACAATCAAGGGAGCTCTTCCGTTTTGCTCAAAACCGTGAACAATTTCAAAAGTTAACTGCCAACCTCCGGTAGCGGAGTGGCACTAAAAGAAGAAGAAGTAAGGACAATGAACTCAGCCTTAATGCTGATAAAACCACTATAATTCAATTTACACGGAAGATAATGCTGGAAAACCTAAAAAGCTTAGCACTAAATGGAAAAATAATTCCGTTCTCATGTAAAGTTATATACCTGGGGGTCAACGCATGCTCGACCACAATCTAGCTTGGAACACTCATGTAGACGGTATCGTACAAAAGGCGAAATCTGCCCTGACGATATGCAACAGGTTTGCAGTAGGGAGGTGGAGACTAAAACCCCATATAGCCCTCTGGCTCTATAAGACCATTGTGAGGCCAATGGTGTTAGAACACCATGCCTTAGTAGTATGGTGGAAAAAACTAGAGCAGAAAACCATAATCACAAAGCTTGGCAGCCTACAACGGGCTGCTTGTATTATCACAACAGGGGCCATGTCAACCTCGCTGATCAAGGCACTAGAAGCACTGCTAAATCTTCCTCCTTTACATATTTACTTGGACAGAGAGGCAAAGGCCAACATCCACAGAGTCTGCAACTCGGAGAATATGACACGGCTCTCACAAAACGTGAGATCCCACAGGACGCTGTTAATGACAATTATCCCAGTTTTGGGCATGCCACTGGATACAATGCACCCAAAAATCCATACACAGAAACTATATTCTGGAAAAATTCTGTCTAGAGACGACTCGAGCGAGGGTAATATTACCTGGAAATCCAGTGCAGACGGATCAAAATCCGGTACCTACTAAGGTAGGATGCGGAGTTTGTGGGGAGGAACCTAAAAGAAGACTGAGTGTCAATCTTGGAAGGTACTCCTCAATATTCCAGGCAGAGGTTAACGCCATCCTTGAATGTGCAGCAATGAATCTGCAAAGCAACTACTTTAACAGAGTTATCTATATGATACATTCAGATAGACAGGCAGCATTATTGGCCGTGACCTCAGATGTTTTCACCACGAGACTGGTCGAAATTTGCATGCAATTACTAAACACCCCGTGAGAGAAGAACAGGGTGATTTTAGGATGGGTGCCAGGTCATGCGGGGTACGAGGGCAATGAGATCGATAGAGCAATAGCCGAGCAGAAGAGCATTGGTCCAGAACCGATCTGCGGTATACCTACCAAAGGGTTTTAATGTTAAGCTCACCCTGGACACCTACTGTCTCTTTGCAGCTTTCGAACTCTGAAGAAATACACCAGGAATGGAACACTTAAAGAAACTAATTCCTGCCTTCCACAAAAAGGCTTCCTCGGAAGGCTTGCCGTTGAGCAGAAATAACTTGCGTTTCCTGGTTAGGGCACTTACTGGGCATTGTGGATTAAACAAACACATGCACAATTTGGGGATTAGTGACACACGACAGTGTAGGTTATGTCTGGAGGCCGATGGAGGATGGAGACCTGTGCACATCCTGATAAAATGCCCAGCCTTGATGCGTAGTCGCAGTTTTCTACTTGGAGGCTACATATTGGATCCAAGTGAGATCAAACGAATCGGGGCTATGAAGATACTGCACGTCCTAGAAATTGCAGGACTCAGGCAAGAACTTTAAGCAGTGGCGTTCATAATAATTGTGTGTCGATGAGGCTAATTATTATGGATGTTGAAGTTACATTTAAAAAAAATCGTCTAAGTTTAAGCATATTTTGTTATGACATAACACTGCAATTATAATTACAGTGTTCTGTAATAACAATGTTCTCTGTACATTAATTCATTAAGGTTGACAGAACACACTTGTGGGCGTTAACTTACGAAATTACCTAAAAACTAGATTTATTTTGTAATAACAATGTTCTCTGTACATTAATTCATTAAGGTTGACAGAACACGTTTGTGGGCGTAAACTTACGAAATTACCTAAAAACTAGATTTATTTTTACATCGCTAACTAGAAGCTGATCTGATGATTGAGATATCCGAAATTCAAAGGAATCCGACAAATATTGAGGATTTTATAGCCAATTTTCCAAAAAAAACAGAAAATCTCGATTTCTGAAAACTGACCAGTTTTTAGTTACAGTGTATTGTCTTGGCACGGCAGTAAAGTGTACCTAACTAAGCTAGCGTACACTGTACAAACAAAAAAAAAGATATTAATATCATAGCAAAATGTTTTTACAAGATACATGTTTCAAAACTAAAACATGTTTACTCTCTTAAAATTAAGCTGTAAGAAGTATGAAATCGAGCAAAAACACAATAAATTTAGTACAAATTCGCAATTTGCCTAACGTTACAAAATTGTGTTTTGCAAATTTAGCTAAAACACATTTTTTTAAGGCAACTAAGCCCTACAGAATCGTTACATTTTTTCTTTTGTATAGGTGTACATTGACGGAAATTAGGCTTGCCAAGTATTACGCTGTACTAACAATATTTCTCCCAAAGTGTTGGTGTATACTTTCCGTATAACCTACCCCTTAATTTTATAGACGTGATTTTAATATTTATTTAATTAAAAAAACTCCCTTGCTTATAATCTTTTGGTATGAAATGATATTCTTCACGCTATTATTAATTTAAATGTTTGACTCAATATATCTCAATCGTATTTATTTGCCCTGCAAAGCTCAATCATTGCCTGAAATCTGTCGATGCACATTAAATTATTAAATCATTGAATGACTACAGCTCTGCAGCTTAACCACAGCGCTAATAATAGATAAGCTAGCCCCAATCGCCAATTAATGAATAACTGAAGCTTTGAAACTACTCGTCCAGTAATCATCAATTCAACTATTGTAAATATTGCAAAATATTGAAAAACTGAACTTCTTAGCAAATTTATGTACGTAACCAAAAGGAATGCTAAACTTGACATAGGTAAAGTTTGAAATGATCAAGAAATAAGTAAAGATGTTTTTTTTACTGAATTACGGTAAAATTTCGACGGTCAAGGGGTCTTTAGTACCTAAATCTATACTAATTATAATAAAGAGTTAAGATTCCTATTTTTAAATATAACGAAAAAACTCAAAAAACGACTGGATGGATTACAAAAAATCTTTTGCTGTTTTTATAAAGCTACATTTCTAGTGACTAATTTACTACTCTAAATACACCTGTTTTCCTACAGGAATGGAAACTAAACAGGTGAAGCCGCGTGATGTCCGCTACTGTTTACATACTTAGGCACATACCACGATTGCTAAGAATGAATATTCTAAAGTTTTTGTCCCAAGAATTTAGGTACAGGTAGATTCTAATCGATAGAATCGAAAACAAAGGCATTATTTATTTCAATTTCAGGTAGACACTGGCTTCTTAAAAATTTATGTGCATGCAGATAGTTTGTAGAGTACTTTTTTTTATTTGACGATAGGGAAAATTCTTCAAGGATGCTATGCCGGACTCCTACCGACAAAAAAACCTCACGTAGCCTACGGTTGGGAGCCCCGGGTAAGCCCTCGGAAGGATGTCCCAGGACTCCCAACAGACCTACAGCTACCACTGCGGCCTCGCCTAGGATTTTGTAGAGTACTTACCATTGAATTAACTGTGACTTAAAATTGGGTTTCTTTCTCATTCTACTTTTTACATTTCTTGTGATTCTTGAATACTGAAGAAATTGAGGATAAACTTTTTGTTCTACGTTTATATTTAAGTATCAATCGTATATGTTTTCGCTAACCGTTTCAAAAACTTTATTCTCAATTTCATTCTAATCAAGTAAGTATGCATAGTTTATTGTGACAAAATAATTGTTTACAATATCCTAACTTCAGCTTTGTTGTAACTAGAGCCGTCTAGGGAAGGAGATTCACACTAATTGTGAAACAATGTATCTTCACCAGGCCGTATGTATGATAGAAAGAACCTCTATTCTTTTTTGTAGGTTCTGTCACTCACATCCTTTTTTTTTGACTCCGGTGTAAAAAAACCATAAGTGATGTCATGCTGGACCGGGACCAACTAAATCACGTGGACGACTAGTACTAGGCGTCTCGGGTACTCCTCGGAAGAACATCCCACAATATCACTTTAAATATTATTTTAAGAGGTATTTAACTCTATTAAACCTATTAGATAAGCCCGAAATGAATCTACGTGGCTGACGAAAATTTAGATTACTAATTTGTTTTGGGTTTTGCATTTTGTGTGATTAGGTATTCCAAAATACACCCGTACTTCGCATAAATCGAAATAATGGACTATTTAAATTTAAGCCAATATACATATACAAATCTGCGCCAGTTTCAACCTAGTAGAGGTGTAAATTTTAAAATTTAAACTAATTCGTTGTTTATGTTGTAGGAAAGTAAGTATATGTGGTACCTACGTTACCAATCGTTCGTCGATCCTCTTCGGCAGCCAGGTAAGAAGAAGTTGTAGCAGGAAGCAGTAGAAGAAAGCGGTAGCAGCACTGGTAGGTATAGATGAAGTAAGGCGGTGAAGTATGAAGTGAAAGCACAAGACGAAATGAAGATATTATTATTTAAGAATTTACTATAGTTTATTGACAACGAATTTAACACTTATTAAACATTCACAATTAATTAAATTAGTAGATTATTATAAAGCACTGAATTAAGTAAATTAGCTGAGAGCGCGAGATACGTGTTACCCGAACTTGTAGGATCTGAGCACTGGAATGTTCTAGCGTGCGCCCGCGCAGATATCGTGGGGGCGTAAGGCTGCGGTGTCGTCGTCATAAGCGGAGCGGTTTAGTGGTGGCGAGTAGATCGCCACATTACTCCCCCGGCCAGACCGTAACTACGGTCGATAATATTCTGGCAGCTTCACTCTTCGGCCGCTTCTGGTTTTCTTTTCTTCCTCATTCCGTGTTTCAGTCCCGGTAGCATTGGTGGTTTTAGTAGGAAGATAAGTTTCTTTTACTATGTAGGCTGGCTTCAGTCTGTCAACAGAGACGTTGATCGACTTGCCTTTTATTTGGATGTTGAAGTATTTGGCCTGTCTCTGGAGGACTTTGTATGGGCCAGCATAGGGAGGTTCGAGTGCACCACGTACATGATCTTGACGCAGAAAAACATGTGAGGTTGAGTTAAGATCACGTGGTATGTAAAATGGCATTGTGGTGTGCCAAGAAGTGGGTTTAGGGGTCATCTTCGCCATGTACGCTCGGAGACGTGTCACGTACTGGGTGATGTCTTCAGTGCTGTAGTGGTCATTGGGAGCAAGAAACTGACCAGGTAGTTGGAGTGGCTCGCCATACACGAGCTCTGCTGGGCTGGCTTGTAGATCTTCCTTCCAAGAATTTCTGATCCCTAGGAGCACCAGTGGTAGTGATTCGGTCCACTGTGAGGAATCGTGACACATTATGGCAGCCTTCAGCTGGCGGTGGAAGCGCTCCAGAATGCCGTTTGATGCCGGGTGGTATGCTGTAGTTCGAAGGTGACGCGCGCCGATCATGTTGGTGAGGGCCTTGAAGAGGTGGCTCTCGAACTGGCGACCACGGTCGGTAGTCACTCGTGAGGGGCAGCCGAATCTGGCTATCCAACCAGACACGAGGGCTGCTGCGCACGTCTCAGCTGTGATGTCCTGCAGTGGAAAAGCCTCAGGCCATCGCGTGAATCTGTCGATGACAGTGAGGCAGTATCTGTAACCACAAGACAACGGTAAAGGTCCCACGAGGTCAAGGTGGATATGGGAGAACCTCGCAGAAGGGGTAAGGAAAGAGGAAAGAGGATAGCGTGTGTGTCGGGAAACTTTGCTTTTCTGGCATTGTAAGCATTGCCTAGACCACTCTCTACAATCACTACGTATCCCTGGCCACACAAATTTTTGTGCGACCAGTCGCACTGTAGCTGAACTTCCAGGGTGATTCCAGTTATGCACCGTGTCGTAAGCTTGCCGCCTGAATCTGGGTGTTATGTACGGCCTAGGCGGATCCACAGACTTATCGCAAAAGACAGGTAAGTCGCTGTGTACCGTTCGCATCTTCTTCAGTCTTAGAGAGGAACCATTTCGAAGTAGGTCTTGCAGTTCAGGATCGTCCTCCTGAGATTGTGCAAGCTCCTTGTAATCAATGGTGGTAGAAATTTCGTCTACACGTGAGAGGGCGTCAGCAACAACGTTTTCAGGTCCAGGTATGTATCTAATGTCTGTGGTAAATTGCGATATAAAATCTAGATACCTGAATTGCCTTGGAGAGCAGTCATGCTTGCTGGATGAAAATGCGAACGTCAGTGGTTTATGGTCGGTGTAGATAGTGAATGTAGTACTTTCAACCATGTGCCGGAAATACTTTATGGCTTCGTAAATGGCTAAAAGCTCTCTGTCATAGGGACTGTACTTCTTCTGGCTCGTTGACAGCTTGTGTGAGAAGAACGCTAAGGGTTGCCAAACCTTGCATTTGCGCTGCTGAAGTACCGCGCCGATTGCAGTGTCCGAAGCATCGGTGACAATCGCAAGTTCTGCAGAGTAGTCCGGGTGAGCAAGAAGTGTAGCTTCTGACAGCGACGTCTTACAGGCTTCAAACGATTTGACTAACTCTGGAGTCATGTCTACTGGGTGAGAACCTTTGATTTTGGGTCCCTGTAGTAAGGAGTTCAGCGGCGCCTGGAGTTGAGCGGCGTGAGGGATGAATCTTCGATAGAAATTTAACATCCCCAAGTACCGTCGGAGTTCTTTGACTGTCTTCGGGACAGGAAACTCCCTAACAGCTTGAACCTTTTCATCCAGGGGTTTAGATCCAGCTGCAGACACGCTGTACCTAAATATTTGACAGTATCTCGTCCAAATACGCACTTGGAAGTATTGATGAGCACGCCGTACTGCTTGAGTCGTTCGAACAGCTGCCTCAGGTGCTTTTTGTGCTCTGTTTTGCTAGGGGAAAAAATGAGTATGTCGTCAATGTACCCGTATCAAAAGTCCAGGCCTGCGAGAACCTCGTCGATGAACCTTTGAAAGGTTTGTGCTGAATTTCTCATTCCAAAGGCCATAAAATTAAATTCAAACATTCCGAAGCACGTCGTGATAGCAGTCTTCGGTATGTCTTCCGGGTTGACAGCTATCTGGTTGTAGGCCTTCACTAAGTCAATAGTTGAAAAAATTGAGCATCCGGACAGCTGGTGAGAAAAGTCCTGAATGTGGCGGATAGGGTAGCGGTCAGGAATCGTCCTCGCGTTGAGTGCTCGGTAGTCACCACAGGGTCTCCAGCTGTCATCTTTCTTCTTGACCAGGTGAAGAGCAGAAGACCAAGGGCTGTCGGAGCGTCGAGCTATACCTGAAGCAAGCATGTCCTCAAATTCCTTTTGAGCTGCTCGTGCACGGACTGGATCGAGTCGACGTGGCTTACAGGAGACTGGTTGGCCTGGTGTGGTCTTAATGTAGTGTAGAGTGGAGTGCTTAGATGGTAAACGCGTACCTGCAGGTCTGGTGATCTCTGGATACTCACGCAGAATCTCGTGGAACTCGGTTTCGCCTGAGACTGATTTGACTGACGCGATGTCGTCAGAAGTACCTGCTAGCTCTGCGATAGCTGCCACATGCAGAGTTGTAGTGCCGTCGACCAGCCGTTGGTTTCTGCAATCTACCAACAAGTTATAGTGGCTGAGCAGGTCCACACCTATAATGGGTTTAGACACGTCAGCTATGGTGAAGCTCCATGAAAAATCACGCCTAAGTCCAAGGTTGAGGTGCAGCTGTGTAGGCCCGTAGGTATGTATGATGGTGCCATTTGCTGCGACGAGATCATACTTTGATTTAGTACAGGGCGTCCTAACTGCTGATCGTGGGAAAACGCACAAGTCAGAACCAGTGTCCACCAGGAACTGCATTTTCGAGACACGGTCGGTAACAAAAAGACGGCCTGTAGATGGAGGGCAGTCGTTGGCCGCTACTTCCGACCGCCCTGAGCGTTTTCCGAATTAAAAGTGCATGGCTGTCTACACTTGTTCGCCTTTACTCCGTAGGTGAAGTGGTAAAAACAGTGCGGGTGGTCTGGCGGTGGCTGTCTAGGTCTTGAGCGGCTGCGAGAGTGGCTGGACCTTCGAAATCTGGGCTTGGAACGTGAGCGACCCCTGTCGTACATGTTAGCGCTAAGGGCTGCTACTTGCTTAGTAAGTTCGCTTACCTGCCTAGTAAGGTCATCCAAGGTCGAGGAGTTCGTGGCAGAGGTTTTTACCATGGAGACTTGAGGTGTAGCAGGGGCAATCTCGTGCACCTTATCAGCCAACTCTCCCAGCTTATCTAAAGGAAGGTCCATCTGTGAAGCAACAACAGTTTGAATATTTTGAGGCAAACGGCTTGTCCAGATAGTGGTTAAAAAATCCTTGGGCACTGATGGACCTGCTAGGCCTTCTAGGTGGCGTAAAAATTGCGAAGGCTTCCTATCGCCTAGTTCCTCGTGAACCAACAGCTGTTTCACGCGCTTTTCTTGTGAAGCGGACAAACGCCTTATGAGCTCGGTTTTCAATTTAGCGTATTTATCTTTCTCCGGAGGCCTAGTGATAATGTCTTTCACTTCGATAGCGTACTGATGATCAAGCTGTGCTACTAGATAACTAAATTTAGTATCATCAGAAGTTATTCTGGAGAGCTCAAACTGGCACTCTAATTGTGCGAACCATAGCACTGGCTCTTCGGGCCAAAATGGAGGAACCCGTACGCCTACGCGTAGCACTTCGTCTAGCCTAACAGCTCCTCCCGGTTCACTCATAATGAGAAGGCAAAGTAAATCAAATTCGCTTACCGCTAGTACAGTCGGACCACAGCCGATTTTTATTTTCTATAAGTGGGTATCGGCAATTTCTTGTGAAAATTTTTTCTCACCAATGCAACAATATGCCTTAGCACTGCTTTTCGATGCTCCAATCTTCAGAAGAATACTCAGAAGGTGCCAAGAATACGATCTTCTTTGTTCTTCGTCGGGTCACCAGTGTAGGAAAGTGAGTATATGTGGTACCTACGTTACCAATCGTTCGTCGATCCTCTTCGGCAGCCAGGTAAGAAGAAGTTGTAGCAGGAAGCAGTAGAAGAAAGCGGTAGCAGCACTGGTAGGTATAGATGAAGTAAGGCGGTGAAGTATGAAGTGAAAGCACAAGACGAAATGAAGATATTATTATTTAAGAATTTACTATAGTTTATTGACAACGAATTTAACACTTATTAAACATTCACAATTAATTAAATTAGTAGATTATTATAAAGCACTGAATTAAGTAAATTAGCTGAGAGCGCGAGATACGTGTTACCCGAACTTGTAGGATCTGAGCACTGGAATGTTCTAGCGTGCGCCCGCGCAGATATCGTGGGGGCGTAAGGCTGCGGTGTCGTCGTCATAAGCGGAGCGGTTTAGTGGTGGCGAGTAGATGGCCACAATGTCACTACTAAATTTCTTTAAGTTCTATACATTGTTTACATTTCACGCTCGCTATGCAATACAAGAGAGAAAATTTTACCTTAACGACGGCAATAAACGCCGTGCCGGTGCTCGTTTACACCTCCGCGTAATATTTTCACCGGCGCGTGAACAGAAGCAAGGAGTAAAGAGAACGTATCTTCTTTTACCGACCGCATTTTTATCCTGACCTTTATATACGCAAAACTAAACTGTATTTTGTTTGATAAAAGCATCCATTATATATATTTTGGGGTTAGGTATTGTCATTGTTGAAAATTTTTACTTATATTGCCATCAAATAAATCATTACTTGTAATGGGATTTCTTTTCAGTATGTAATTATAAACACTGCACTAAACTCTCTCCTAATTTTAATGAAATGTTTCTTTTCAGATGCGCCTTTCGGAAAATAGATTGGGAATGTAGTCGCTACATTGCAGCAATGTAAATAGTATAACTTATAAAACGTCCAAAAATTGTAATTTGAATACATTTTTTTTCAGGGCATTTCAAAATTACATTGCTGCAAAGTTGACGATAAACTTTGCTCAAGTCTTTTTTTGTCACTTTTTATGATGCATATCACTTTTTGAGTTTCTTCTTGCAGATGGTATCCGGATACTATTTTGAGATCTCGATCTTTGCCGTGCGTTTCGTTTGCCATTACTTATTTCATACTTCTGCAGTATAATCGAAGAGTACCCTCCTGTCTGAAATTTGACGTCCTGGCCGTTCCAGGTCGCCAACTCTCGATCGTATGACTTGAAAGCAAAAACTTAACAGTGGTCTTTTGTCTCTTATTTTGTCACTTCTAATGAGACAAAATGACATCGTCTACGTGTTCGAGTTGTATGAATGTAGCTGCCCATATGTGGCTTACGATCCTTTTACACACGTCACTTGAAACTGCTGAACAGATTTGAAAAATTATTTCACTGTTGGAAAGCTATACTTTATTTTATTTCCATATTTCCGCGAAAACGAAATATATAAGTAAAACTATAGTCTTTTTCTGGACAGCTCAGCAATCATGTAAACATGTCATGTGTTGACAGAAGTTGTCTATGATCATAGTGTTGTAACTATACTGATTCTATGTATGTAAATAATCATTGAGTTATATCTAGTTCACCGTACATTCATTTACTTCGGTATATCAATCGCCAAATTCATCAAATCATGAAATTCGGTATATCAATATAATATATTATGTGCAATAATTTTTTTATATTAATTTAATTAAAGGATCTTTAAAAAAAAGAATTTTTAGAAAATTTAATAGTACATATAATCATTTATTTACAATAATATATTACTTTAGGACTGAATATTTTAACCATCCACCGTCAACCGTACCCAGTCTACCCTAAAGAATCATTTTTTTTCTTTTTATTCATATTTAAATGTTTATGGCGTTCGAAACATTAGATTATCTTTTTGGCAGCTCGCTGATGAACGTTAGCCTCTTTAAATTTACTCCTCCACACGGTACTAAGCCTAACCGGATCCTTCTGACGATTTCTGGGTCGCACAAATACTTATTTAGTCCCAATTTTTTAAAAGTATTTCTGCGAAGAGTAGGCCTCGCGAGCGCCCAGGAAAAAACAACCTGTGAGGAATTATATCCCTTATGATCCCATCATATATAACGGGGACCTTTTTCTCCCTTATTTTCCGCCCTATTAAAAAAACTTTCGACAAAAGTTGTATTTTTATCTTTTCGTAGATCAATGATTTTAAATCAAAGAACATGTGTGCCAAGTTTGGAGAAAATTGGTTAACAAATGCGTCTTCTAGACCGAAACTGACATGTACACACACATACGGACGAAAGCAAAATCGTCTATACTGTAGAATCGAAGACCCAAACTCAAAGTGCCTTTTCACACGTACCGGTTGCCGGGTAGCCGGTGCCGGGTAACCGGCGCGGCGGCGGCGGTGAATGCAAGCGGTTGGCGGGCAAATCACGCCGGTACGTGTGAAAGCTATAGTACACGGCCATATACCCACCCTACCCGGCACCCGACAACCGGTACTTGTGAAAAGGTGCAAAGACTCGCATCTCCATATATTCAATATACTCTGTGGACTAGCACTCTTCGCTCTCTGGGTCAATAAGTTATATTATTAGAGTAAGTACATTTTTTCGAACTGACAGATTGATAAAACAATGACCTCCTTTTAAAATCAATTGGCCAGTACAACAGTTTTACAACACTATGGCAAAGACAAACAAGTCTGAGAAAAAATAATTTAATGACAAGCAAAAATGACAGTCTTATATTTTTACCATCCGAGTATTTTTCATGAAATTATTCTATAATCTAAAGGTTTATTAGTGTCGAAATGTCCGCATAAATCTAACTAGAGTTCCTTGAAACGACTATGATCAGGATTGATAATTAAATGTAAGTAATTATGGAGTAGTCAAGATCCAATTTCTTTGTTTACTATATTTTTTAAGTCTGTTGAATTCCACTATACCTGTACATGACGTGCTACAAATCATTTATTCAAAAGAACACAATCCTGTTCTCTTGTTTTCAAAACTTTATGTAGAGTAGTAAGTATATAAATAATTCAGAATACAATTGAGTGGCTAAGGGAACTCGCGGCACAGTTTGGTGGTTACGACAAGTAGAAAAGTGGCAACATTAATCTGATCTCCGGCAGCAAATAGCTCTCGAATGCGGTGGACGTGGGTAATGCACCGTGGTAGGACTAGTTGGAGTAGAAACTGAGCGGTTGCCACCGATTTGTTCCACACTGAACCTTTTATGCCTCTCTATTCTGTAGCTTTGAATGCGACTGATATAATTTTTGTAACTATTATTTTGTGTGTTGAGAATCTGAGGCTTATTTATTTGCATAACCCAGAGTCTCTTTAAACTTTTTGCACTAATTGCAGCTATTATATTATTATTATTGGTTTATACAGAAGTAAGCTTCTCTTCTTTATAATTGTTTATTCAGCATGAACTTTTGCTTGATTGATGGATACACTATTGAGCGTCATTAAGAAAATAGTTTTTTCAGCGTTTTTCATACCAATAGGGTAAATAGGCATTCCCGTTTAGTGAAAACTGGCGACTGGTGGTCATTGAACTATTGCCTTTTTTTAATTGCATGTTATTATTACATACATATGATCACGCCTATTATCCCCCCGAAGGGGTAGCCGGAGGCATATTATTATGCCCATATTTCACATTTTAGATTTTTGTCCAACGTCCCAGGTGGTGAGCTGTATAATTGCCGTGTTAATATGGTCAGGCGCAGGTTGTGACGACAGCCCGCTTAAAAATATTTCAAGCCGCCCATGAAGGCCTTCTACTTGGCCTAAGAACTGCTATTTTATGTAGTGTGGTGGTCACCCATCGATAACCGGCCATAGTAAATGTTGCTTACTACAGTGATCGTTTACAGAACACTGTAGTAAGCGGGCCCACGAGCGCTTACACGAAACGATATTATTATTAAATTAAAGTTATATGTGGAGTAAACCAAATGTTGCACAGGCTGACTTATCTAAACACTATGTGCCAACCTCCGAGTTTGTTTGAGTTACTCACTGGACGTCCGAGCAGATCCAATTATATTATAAACTAGCTGATGCCCGCAGCTTCGCCCGCGATGGCGCTGTATGTGAAATTTTGCTGAATTTTCTTTGCTATAAACCTCACGGAGCCCGAGACCTTTCCAACGAATGCAAAACCGTGGAAATCGGTTCGTGCGTTCTAAAGTTATAGCGTCAGGAAGGAAAACCCGACTTATTTTTATATAATAGATTAAAGTTATATGTGGAGTAAACCAAATGTTGCACAGGCTGACTTATCTAAACACTATGTGCCAACCTCCGAGTTTGTTTGAGTTACTCACTGGACGTCCGAGCAGATCCAATTATATTATAAACTAGCTGATGCCCGCAGCTTCGCCCGCGATGGCGCTGTATGTGAAATTTTGCTGAATTTTCTTTGCTATAAACCTCACGGAGCCCGAGACCTTTCCAACGAATGCAAAACCGTGGAAATCGGTTCGTGCGTTCTAAAGTTATAGCGTCAGGAAGGAAAACCCGACTTATTTTTATATAATAGATATCTTATACACTAAAGTACTTCTACAGCTATAATATTATATCCCCAGGCATAGCAAGCATACCTGCTGTATAAATATTTGCTTGTTCTTGTTACTTGGAAGTTTTCTGTTATTTGGCCAGTAGGTAAACATTATGTGCCCATAGTTGTTTTCTATTAAAATATAATTTTCTTTTTGATTAGGAATATAAAATACTGTTTATCATTATATAAAATTAATAAATAAATAATTTATTCAATAAAATATTAAACAATAAATGGTATGGTATGTACATTAAAGCGTAATAACTATTTACAAAATAAATAAAACTAAACTAAATCTAAATAGGGCCCCCGTGGCATTGTGCCCAAAAGACTGGCAGCATTCCCCCTTTGAACGGCAATGCCTATTCGTTGGGAGAAATAACTGCCAGCCCTTAGGTCACCAGTAGACTCCACAAGACGCTTCTTCAAAATTTTGAAGAATTTATGCGCCTTGGGACAAGCACAAGCATTAATCTTGTAAATTCAGTTTTTGAATAAATAGTAAGTACTACAACAATTTACGATTTTTTTTAAACAGACAGATACCTGTGTTCTTTTTTCATGATACATCTATTTGGTTTACTACTAACACTAAGAGGTACTGGAAATTACAGCAACGATAATGAAATAAGACCTTCCTTTAAAACTTGATATATAATTCCTCGCTGATTACATACTTATCTACTTTTAGCCCCTCTCTATAAAATATATTGCAGAGGGGCTTATGGCGAGACTTATGTCTGTAGTCTGTGACTCTTTTGCATTAAATTACGTCACTAGGTGACGTGGATCATCTGTTCAAAGTTTGAAATAAAACAAAAATGACAACGTCAATCGGATTGAACTTTCACTTTCACAATAAACGTTTCGGAGAGGGGCAGTCGGGTGAGACCTGTCTCACGGCTTCTTGTTAAGTACGTCATCAAAAGGTCTTTGACCATTTAATTATAATCATCATGATTGACCACACGTGTAACCGAGTTCTAGAACAATCATTCAATCAAATCAGCATATGGCAGTCCTTTGCTGGACGTAGGCCTCTCCTAATATACAAAACAACAAACGTTCCTGCGCATTTCCGCATTCAGTCCCAGCCGTTGACGTTTTCTATGCCTGCGGTCCATCTGGCGGGTGGACGTCCTAGTCCTACTCTACGTTTGCCAAATCGCGGTCCACTCCAAGATCTTGTATGCTCGATACTGATGTGGCCGGCCTACTGCCACTTTAATGTGCCTTAGTTACAAAACGGCAATTAAAAAGAACCCAATGAACTGAAGTGACCTGATATAATTAATAGTTTATTGAAATTAAAACGGCTTCAAAGAAAACTCGCAAATTATTTTAATTTCTACCTCAAAGTTATGCTAAGCGAAGAATTATTGAAGGTCAAAATTCATTTATAATGACTCCGTTAGTCCGAAACGTACAGTACCTACCAGTGACCTAGCTAGGCGATTGGGGTCATAAATACCAGGGCAATTTTGTTAAAAAAACTTGGCTTAGCGTGTCGGTTGGGTAATGTTGCTATGTGACCCTTATCAATTACTTTATATCTATCCAGGCCTTTCATACAATGTCGTCCTCTACAAATACTCGTACAAAAAAACATAATTATGATTGTTTGTATCTGCAGGCAGTTAAAAATTTCCATCATAAGGCTTTCAACTTGGCTTAACGATTGCCATTTTAGTGACAACCGGGTTTCAGTTCGAGTTTTCTTTCTCTACGCAATAGATAGATTGGCAAAGGGGTCCCTTAGTTGCTTCTTACGACACCCTCGGGATGAATTTGGGTGGCGACATTTTGTGCTCTTTTCTGTTGCCACACGGGGCCACGTGTGGCGACGAGTTTGACGGACCAGAAAGACGTTAAATAGAAATTTTATTCTTGTGATACGGTCGAGTACCTACTAAGATATTTTACTTAGAATACAAAAAAATATCGAAAATCACTTTAATTTGTAGTTATTAAAAATACAAATAGTTCACAGACACCTCATTTATGTAAATGATTTATTAGACTTTCAAAGGCTTAAAAAGCAGCTGTCTCTTTCAGTGATTTATTATACCTACTGCTTTTAAGTATCCACAGAATAAAACAGTAAGGTATTGAAACTGCCGACAATCAATATCTGTCAAAGCGAAAAAAATCAATTAAACGGCTTTCAGAATTCTTTAGCTTTGAAAAGGAAAGTGTGTGGAACTAACAATACCGTATAAAGAAATTTATGTACGTACCTACATAAAGATGTCTATTTTAATTTAAGGTGATATATATTTTAAAACTAAACCAAAATGTAGGTACGTGAACGATTACGATGATTATTGATGTGTTATGATAGTTGATTGGAAGAAATAAATATTTTATGATGCTTTAAATGTATACCTAAGTATGTTATGATTTTATGTAGTAAACATAAATTCATAAGATTTGCACGCCTCTCTACGACACAATTATGTAAGAACTTTTTAAGATGACAACAACAATGTGCACACAATATTCAAGCAAATAAAGAACCTAAGTGACTGAGAGAAGTTTGTGGTTTTTGAGAAGTAGGAATTGTTTGTTTTTTTATTTATATTTTGAACAAACACACAAGATACGGAAACGTTCGTGCAGTCAGGGTGCAAATTTAAAAGTTTGCCCGTGCTCACACTCAAGAAAAAAATAGTTTCAGATGCATGCCAAATTGGGTACCTAGTTACTCGTTTTAGGGCACTGGAGGAAATGGCACCTGAGGTATTCCAGATCGGCATGTCACCTACCATGTTATTTTTTTTAACATGAGGGAAATTCCTTATGGATGCAATGCCGGACTCCTACCTACTAAAAACCTTACGTAACGCCTAACAGCCTATGGTTGGGAGCCCCGGGTAAGCCCTCGGAAGGATGTCACAGGACTCCCAATAGAGCCATGGCCGCCACTGCGGCTTCGCCTAGGGGGCGGTTCGGGTGCTATCCCGCGTGTTTGGGGGGTTTCGGGCGCGATCCCGCTTCTAAGGGGGGGCGTGCGTGAATCCCTCACGTCACGCTGCCGTCATGGACCTGCTTCTGTAAGGACGGTGAGCAGGAGCAGCCCTCTCACCGTCCTCAGGCCCTCGGTCATAATCTTCGGCGAAGACGCGTCGGCAGCGCCCAAGCCGCCGACTGCGAAACTCGGGTGGGAGAGTTCTCTCCCGTTTCCGCCTCGCTGCCTCTTTCACGAGCATGACCTGCCCGCAGAAAGAGGCGGCACGATCCCACTTACTCCTGCTGGAGATCATGGCTCGTACCATGGGCTCGAGCGAGAGAGTGTCCACGTTCAGACTATGTCACCTATCATTGTTCTTCGGCAGGTGCCATTAGTGGAACAATTTATTATTACATACTTTATTTCACTCATGGAACCTACAAATTCCCAAAAATCAATAGACCTTTACTCCAGAAACATTTTTGGGGTATAAAAGAAATTTACTCGTGCTGTGATGTCCACTTGTTCCTACCTATTAAGACTAATATTATAAAGAGGAAAGATTTGATTGTTTGTATGTGTGTTTGCATCGAATAGGCTCCGAAACTACTCAACTGATTTTTACTTTTACTGTCGGCAAGCTACACCATCCCCGATGAACATAGGCTATATTTTATTCCCTATTCCCACAGGAACCGGAGCTACGCGGGTGAAACCGCGTGACATCAGCTAGTTAGAAAAAGTCACTTGAAAAATGACACAGTACACAGTCAATTGAAAAAAACACTGACACGGTGAAGATTTTGATTACACGCTGACCTAACGAAGTTGAAAATGTAAAGATCGGCTTTCTATCTTTTTTCGATTATTGAATACTTGTAATAATATATGACACACAATTGTTAAATAATGAACAACTTCTTTTCCAATACAAAATAAAAAAGAAAAAGAAAATAACATCACCACATCACAAGGTCCAATCTTTTCGTAACCATTAATTTATAAACAGTCGAACAGTATTCGAAGTAATTTGATGACTTAATTGGTTGAAATTTCCATTAATTTACAGTTGAAACTTCGTCAACGCGTTTAATTATAATTTGAACTTTGTATAAATAATCTAATTGATGAAGTGGAACAAACGAATTGAATGAACGGAATAATTGGTAAAGTATAGAATAACAGTTTAAAATAATTATTATTATTATTATTATACACTTTATTGTACGCCAAGATAGTATTGTAATACAGAAATTTGATACAAAATAGCAATACAATGGGCGGCAATACAATTAATTATTAATTCTCTCAACAGCCGAAAGTAAATTAGAACAAAAGACTTCCTACTATTATTATAGTAGGTAATTTAGAGTAGTATCGAGTGGAGCTAAGATGTGTAATTTATTCGTTTTGCCAATTTTCATGTAAAAATTTCTACAAAAATATGTAAAATTAATATAAAGAACTTTTTTAAAGATTTCTGCAAATAGTTAATAATCAAAATACTGATTTAGAACAGTATACGCCTGTGTTAAAATATACTAGCTGTCCCCCGCGGTTTCAACCGTGTAGAAGTCCTTATCATAACCTGCTTTAGCGCTGTCGGTTAAAAAGTAGCCTATGCCCTTCCCAGGGCCTCAAACTATCCCTAGACCAAATTTCATCTCAATCGCTTCAGCCGCTTAGGCGTAAAAGCGTAACAGACAGATAGAGTTACTTTCGCATTTTTTTAAAATTAGTAAGAACGTAGGGATGTGTATAGACACTTCATGTATCTTACTAATATTTTTAACAAAATTTGTGACTTTGTTACTAATATTTTTGGCAAAATTTGTGACTTTGGATTTCTGGATGTCACTAAAAACTGCATGGAAGGCACAGGCATAGATAATAATAAATAGCCTGGAATAGCATAATTATAGGTTTCATCCCGGGAATAAGTTTCCATCGTAAGCGGGAACGAAATTAAAATTAAACATGGGCATGATCCACGGACGCCTTCTAGTTTTATATAAAACAGACAAAAATAAATCAGAGAAGTACAGGTCTAAACCCTAGTCTTACTTATCTAACAGAAATAAAAATCAATTCCACCTTTACTGTGAAAACATACTCCCATGGAAAATCAAAAATTCTTTGAAGAAAATGTAAAAGTCAGAATCACATTAATATTGTAAAAATATTGGATGATTCAATTAATGGTCTAGTGGGAAATTGGTGTGATTAATGAAGAAAATCTAGAGAACAATAGTAGATTGTACAACAAGGGAGCAAAATAGTATTTTTGCGGCGAGGGTACTTTTAATCACGAGTGAAGCGAAGGATTCTAACGTAGAATTCTGAGTGCAGTGGGGGGAGTACACCGCCCGAGGGAAAAATAATTTGCTCCCGAGTAACTCTATTTTTCAACCCCTTTCTTTGAGAAAAAAATAAGTTTTGAACGACATACCTAAAATATGTTTACTGATTACAAAAATGGAGAGATAAATCGCATTCTTAAGTTTTTTTTAGTTAACACAGGTCACGGCGCTGGCTGTGCAGCCCATACGTGCCAGCCAGTAATCCATACAATTTGCGTTTGATTTCTATGAATGTTTGTAGTTCTAATTTCAAATCACTTTGCCGCCTGCTAAAAAGCTCTTAGCAGAAAAGAGCTATTTGGCGCCCCGTTATAGTGGAACAAAGTGATACTTTTCGAATAGAAGGGATGAAAAATTGTCTTTACAGGGAAGTCGATGAGACCTTCTGTGTATATCATATCATATTTAAATTCTACTTTCAAATTTACTACGGGGTACCTATAGAATTTATATCGTACCACTTATTGTATAGAACAAAATTTGTGAGAGTGTGTGTGTGTTTTATTTTTTGAAAATTCTAGATTTTTATACAAGACTACAGGAAGGTCTTTCACCGCATTAAAAAAAAACTAGATTAAAAAAAAAAGAATCAAGAGGGGTCGTAGAAGGTTTTTACAGGGTCGCCAGCGCGAGTGTATGCAGCACCTCCAGTGTTGAAAACGTCCATAGGCTGCGGTGATCACCAGTACATCTGGCGGGTCGTAAGCTTGTCTGCCACCTTAGTGGTATAAAAAAAATGGGATATTTTTAAATACACCTCTGTTTAATTTTTCTGCACACTAGGTAACTCCACTAATTTACTAAATGCAAACCAGGAAATTGAATGCTGTGCAAAAAAAAAACAATTGATTAACTAAACATGTCCTACTTAAAAAAAATAAATATTACTCAGAACGAGATGACCTTTTTAATCAAATTCACACCAAAAATGTGGTTCGTACATCGTATATGTGATTTGTGAAACAGAAATACGAATTGCATATCAAAAATACTAACTTGCACTCTAAATAGTACTATCTTTTTTTTTTTTTTTTTTTTTTTTATTTTGTTGACGCGGGGAATGCGTTTACGCACCGTCATCCCAGCTACGGGGGTAGCTGGGACGGTGTGTGGGACTCACCGGTCCCAGACAGGGACCGTCCTACCCACTAAACCCCGCGGTGTTCCGACTCACCCTATAGCCGGGCCGAGGGATATGAAAATGTAGATTCAACGTCGACCCGGCTAGGGATGCCCCGTAAGGTTGGGGCTCTCCTCGGGGGACCAGATGGTCGGCCCCCTACCCTAGCTCCCTAAGGAGCTGAAGAAAACAAGCCCGCATCGCACCACTCTCGAGCGCCCTTCTGCAAGCAGAGGGGGTAGAGAGCGGCCGAGCGGGCGGGCACTAAGGGCACCTCCGGAACACGGGGAGGTGCCTTCCGCCATATGGCCGTCAATGGGCGGGGTCCCCCGACCTTACGCCCACGGCCAACAAGTATTCAGGGGGGGCGCGCAGTGACTCCTTACCGCGGCGCCCCCGAACTGCACGGCGAAGCGGGAGTATTTTTCATTACTCCCGCTCCCCTGCGCAGTGTGCCTCCCGCCGAATCGATTGCGAATCGGCACGCCTGACTGCCGACCATGACTTGCACCACGATCGGCAGTGACAGGCCCCTACTGATGCTGTACGGAGCGGCCGCACAGGCGGAAGGGCCGCACAGTCGGAACAGCCGCACAGACGGACCAGCCGTACAGGCGGAGCAGAAGCTCACACTCAAGCAGCCGCCCAAGCTGCTGTGTGCCGAGGGGCTTAACTGCCGCACAGACAGGCTGCCGTACAGGCGGAAACAGCCGCACAGGCGGAACAGCCGCATATGCGGCCACTGCCGCACAGCACCTCGCTCAAACCGGCCGCAGCCGGGAGCATACCTCGCGTGTACACCGCAGGCCTTGAAGGCCCGCCATACTACGACCCCCTCGTGCAATGGGGTCAACTCCGTCAAATGACGGCCAGAACCGCCGCAGATGCGCGGTAACACCATGGGCCTAGCAGGCCCACCGAACTTCGACCCCCTCGTGCAATGGGGTCAGCTTGCCAAGATCTGGAAGGATGGCACACCCCTACTTCTGCTGTACGGAGCGGCCGCACAGGCGGAAGGGCCGCACAGGCGGAACGGCCGCACAGACGGACCAGTCGTACAGGCAGGCAGAAGCCCACACGCAGCATCTCAAGCTGCCGCGTGCCGAGGGGCTTAACTGCCGCACATACATACGACTGCCGTACAGGCGAAATCAGCCGCACAGGCGGAATAGCCGCATATGCGGCCGCAGCCGGACAGCAAACTGGCTCCAACCGGCCGCAGCCGGGAGCAAACCTCGCCAACAAAGTTGCGACGCTTCCACCGGGTATCCGGGAGCTGTCGCAACACCGCGGGTCTTGCAGGCCCGCCATACCACGACCCCCTCGTGCAATGGGGTCGGCTTCGGTCGGAAAGACCGACGAACAAAAGCGCTTCTACCGGCCGTAGCCGGGAGCGGACGCCATTTGTTACGGCGGTGAACGCCGCAACCGCAGGCCTAGCAGGCCCACCATACCACGACCCCCTTCGCCATGGGGTCGGTTGTCGGGATATTGGTTCATCGACTTACAGGGGCAGCAGACTCCAGCGCTGCGCCTGTTAGCCGACTATCCAGGATGCACCGTCTTGGTCCAGTTGCCACTCCCCCCGGGCATATAGCCCGAAGGGATAGGAAACCGGTCCAAGCTCACGAGGAGGTTTCCCGACCTAGCACCCCAAATAGTACTATCTTATTACGGAATAGGTTAGGTTAGGTTAGCTTTTATGTTTTAATCAATAAAATTTAATTTTGTAGAGGTGACTGATTAAATTGAGGTTTTACTTAGAATAAACGATGTTCCTAAAAGTAAATTAGGCGATAGATTTTCTTAAAAAGTTTTAATACTTTTGTTGAACAATGGAATTTTTAGATATACTTATAACACTAAGATGATCAGTGTTACTCACCAACTAGCGCGAGGTAGCTATGCAGAGAACTCTTTCCCAGGGCGCCTTACTACAGAGATTCCAGTGTGCGTGCAAGGGTAGGCCAGGGCTCTGACGAAAACAGTCAGGTAGGGTGTACACACATATATTTATATAACACAGAGATACACAGAGACACACAGAGAGCTTATTCACTGATAGACACAAATATCACAGGTACACAGAAGTATAGTCAGTGCTTAGGTACTTATGCTACTAAGCTACACATAAGTAGTGGATTTACTGGCCTGCAGAGTGAGCTGAGTGAGAGTGACTGCCTGTTGTTACTGCCAGGTGATGACGGCAGATACCTCTCACATGAGAAGCTCGTGTAGTCCGCACTTCCACGTTGTCGTACCACGTGCAGCCCACTAACTTATAGGTGCGGCACCAAATATCTCATCCGGCAACTAGCCGTAGTAAAAAAACCAGTTTTCTGGGTAAAATGTAGCAAGATGCAATGCAGCAACCCAATCACAGCCCGTTAGGCCACGCGAGGTAACAAATAATCGCGCTTGAGCGAAAAACTGATTCGCGGCACAGTCTCAGAGCAAAAGCCAAAGGACCTCCAACTACCCCAAAGCAGGTCTCGGTCAAAAGTCCTGTCTTTCACGAAAAATCTTAACAAAAACCCGTTCCTTTAAATGCGAAACGCTTCGTCACCCTACTTATGACATCCTGTCATTCTGACAGCAGAAATGTCACCACTGACAACCGATTAAAAAAAGATAACTCGATAAGGCTGCTTTCACATCCTAAATACTGCATCTATAGAAAATAAATGCTACAACCACCCCCCCTTTAATAGTATTTCCTGCGGATATGACACGCTGGAAATACACAATAAAGAAAACAGAAAAGTACTGACTAATAAACAAAGACAACCAGCTAGGTCCTTCAAACACCAGCTGACTACGACCATTACAATACCAAAGAAAGATCCTCCTATGTACCTAACTAGACACTGACTCGTGTACCGGTTAGGATAAGTAACTAGAGTCTAATGCCCTTCATAGAAAACGAATGCTCCCTTTACTCACTGCCGATACCCTAACACTACCCAAGCTCTCAGGATAATGCAGAGTACTAAGAAGCGAATGAGAGAAAAACGCTCGGTGCGGTGCATAGAAGAAACTACAACGTGACAATTTAAAGTCACGTACACATATAGAAATACAAACAAAAGATTAAAATAGTCTTACATAATGATCACATAGCACTGGTTTAATAAACTAGAGAAACAGTGCTATGTAGTTACGTTAGGTATTGGAGACTGCTCCTCCTGATACTTCAGGATGTCCTTGATATGGTACTCCCCAAGATCCTTACCGTCCAGATCTGACAGCCTATATACTAAAGGGGATCGTTTAGCAGTCACCACACATTTAAGGAACTTAGGAGCTAGCTTAGCAGTAAAATTCTTGGCCTTGTTGGACAGGTAGAACGTGCGTTTATAAACTATCTGTCCCACTTTCAGCTCTACATGCCTTTTTCTGAGGTTGTAATACTTTTCATTACGCTGGTGGGCAACGTTCAAATGTTTCCTCACCTGGTCGTAAATGCGTTGTATTTCTCTCAGCTTGACACCGAAGGCTGATGGATCGTCTACAGAGACTGAAGTAGGATGGCACGCGATATCTGTCTGCCTGTATAACACTCCATCCCCAATAAATTCCCTACCATGTACCAAGAAGTAAGGGGTGAAACGAGTTGCTTCGTTAACTGCAGTGTTTAAAGCACACTGTATCTCAACCAAGAACTGATCCCAAGACTTGTGTTGTGACTTCACATAGCATGAGATCGCTTGAACCACATTGCGAATAGCTCGTTCCGCCTGATTAGTTTGGGCATGATACCTAGGGTTATAATATATATTAGGTACATTGTATTTAGCCAACAGATCCTTAAATGGCTTACTCACAAACTGAGGGCCATTATCCATGTAAATAGTCTTGCAGACTCCGTGCACGAGAAACACACTCTTCTCTATGAACCTCGCGACTACAGCGCCTGTGGCAACCCGAACAGGGCACAACATGACGTATTTGCTAAAGTAGTCGGAGACCACGATCAGATGTACGTTTCTATTGCTCGAAGTGGGAAAGGGACCAAGCAGATCGACAGAGATAGCTTCGAATGGCTTCGAAACCCGCTTCGGGCTACCCATTAGGCCGGGACGAGACGTATTTACGGGTTTGTACTGCTTGCATGTTTCGCAATTCCCAACATATTCTTTGACGTCCTCGTACATCTTGGGCCAGTAATAATTTAGGGCTAACCTTTTATGCGTCTTCCAAACGCCACCATGGGCACTAAGTGTGTCATCGTGGTACTTAGAGAGCAGGGGCAAGCGATCCTCCTGAGGTACCACCAGCTTCCAGTCAAAGTCTGAAGTCAAAGAATATTTATTTTTAGTTAACCTATATAGAAGGTTGTCACGAATGTCATAATTTGGTGACTTCCTAGGGTTCTTCCGAACACTATTCATGGTGTGGTCATACCACGGGTCTTTAGTGGGTACTGCATCGAGGGAATCAATTTTGATACGAGACAGAGCATCAGGTACAACGTGGTCTTTACCTTTTCGATGCTCTATGTCAAAATCGAATTGACTGAGCCTCATGCTCCAACGTGCTAGACGACCCGTGGGATTTTTTAGCTTATGGAACCACAGAAGAGATGAATGATCCGTGACGACCGTACATTTTTGGCCTTCGACGTACTGTCGAAATTGTTCCAAAGCGAAAATCACGGCCAGAAGTTCTCGCTCAGTTGTGCTGTAGTTCACTTCGTTCTTGTTGAGAGAACGGCTACAGTAGGCGATAGGGTGCTCAACACCATCGTGAGTTTGTGTCAGTACAGCAGCAACTGAGTAAGCTGACGCGTCACTAAGAATGCGGAAGGGCATCTCAAAGTTAGGCATTTTTAATATAGGGGCAGAAACCAAGGCTGACTTTAGCAGGTTAAAGGACTGTTCAGCCTCAGGGGTCCATTCGAACTTAAGGTTCGTAGAAGTGAGTTTGCACAGAGGTTTACTAATCTTCGAGAAGTTGTTAACAAAGCGACGATACCAGCCGGCCATTCCCAGAAATCTCTTAACCTCCTTAGGGTTAGAAGGGGTGGGATAGTTGAGGATAACCTCAACTTTACCCGGGTCTGTCCGTAAGCCATGTTTGTCCACATAATACCCCAGGTATTTGAGTTCACTCCGACAAAAGTGGGATTTTTTCATATTAATAGTTAGGCCAGCATCCTTGAGTTGCTGATAGACTCTATGTAAGAGCTCTACATGCTCCTCAAAGGTGCTGGACACACAGACTATGTCATCCTGAAACGCAAATACCTTGTTGTCGAACTCGGGACCAAACAGACGGTCCATGAGGCGTTGCATCGTGGCACTGGCACCGACAAGACCGAAGCACATGGAATTGTAATGGAACAATCCTCTCCGGGGAACCGTAAAAGCAGTCTTCTCAGCAGACTGGAGTGAGTCGAATGGAATCTGCCAGTAGGCCGCACTCAGATCTACAGAGGTTAAATACTTAGCATTATTAAGATGGTCTAAGATTTGATTGATATAGGGTAAGGGGTAGGCGTCACTCTTAGACACAGAGTTCAGCTTGCGAGAGTCCAAGCACAATCTGAGGTCGCCGTTCGCCTTCTCCACCATGACCACTGGAGAGTTCCAGGCGGACTGAGACGGGGACACTACTCCCATCTCCAGCATTCGGTCCAGCTCGGCTTCCAGGGCCTTCTGCTTAAGGGGAGAGAGCGGATAATAACGCTGCTTGATCGGCTTGCTGTCACCAGTGTCAATGACATGGTGCACAAGTGAGGTCCGACCTAAACCCACCTTATCAGTGTTCAACGAGTCGAACTTTTCAATGACCTCGTTGATTACACACCTTTGTTTAGTTGTCAGGTTGTCGTAATCCTCGAGGCCACCGTTAAGGGACACAGACTCTATAGGATTATTATCACTAAAGCTATCAAGACTAATATTTTGTAAAATTAACTTATCACTTAACTTAAATTGTTGCCAGAAATCCACTCCAAATATCATGGAGGTGGTTATACCTGGGACAACATAGAACTTGACAACTCGGATAACCGAATTGTACTCAATTGGCAAAGAGATACAACCCAGACATTGCAAGTGAGTGCTGTCTGCAGTTGTAATACGAAAAGTAGGATTGATACTCACAAGATCAAAACCCAGTTCCAAGAAGATGCGGTGCGCTCCCTTACCTAGTATAGAGCAGGAGGCACCGGAATCTAGAAGGCCTAAGACATTTAAATTTAAAACCTTAACAACTAGATACGGTCTAATGTCACTATCCCGTTTAGGAAACAGGACCTTATCAGAAATAGACTCAGATACAGAGTGATGCACAGAGTTCCTAATAAGGCCCTGGCCTACGCGTTTTTTGACTTGCTAGTACAGTGTGAGCAGTCTGGGGTCTTGACTCCTTTGAGACCACACCGGAAACACACCAGCTCCCTTGACTGTGTGCAGCTGTATGCAGTGTGACCGCCCCCGCCGCAACGAAAGCATTTGCGATCGTGGGGGGTAACCGGCGTCTCCACTGCAGACACCTGCTTAGCGGGCTTTTGTACACCTTTGTTCTTAAGCTGGTGTAAGTCAGATGTAATCTCAAACTTGTCAAGAGCAGGCTCATGGAAAGCGTCTGCCCTAGTACGCGCAAGCTCCAAGCGCTTACCCAAACGTCTCAAGTCATCTACAGAGTTGACATCATGCAAGGCCAGTTCCTTCATGTAGTCAGGTCTAATGTTGTGCATGAGAATGTCCAGCTGTTCCTCACTGGGCATCTTACATGACAACCTTGAGAACATGGCTTGCATTGTACATATATAGTTAACCAAGGACTCAGAGCGGGCTTGTGTACGCTGTCTTATCTCGTTCCTGAGGCGGTAATCATAATCAGGAATATCGAAGGTATCTCTAAGCTCACTAATAAGATCCTCATATGAGATGAAGTTAGCTTTGTTTGTACGGAACCAAGACAAAGCCGGTCCATCCAACAGGTCGGAGAAAGCCATAAGGAGTCTAGGCTTAGTAACCTCCCGAGCACATCTAAGTTCCTCTAATCTCTCTAAAAACACACGTACACAAGTAGAACCATCATATTTTAAGTTAAATGAACATAAGTTAAGGGGACGTTCTTTATACACTATGTTACATGTAGAACTATTCCTACTTGAACTAGCTCGCACCGAGCGGTCCTCTCTCACTACTGGTGAAGTATATTCCACCTGGTCACGACCCGAAGGATCATCACCATCATCATCCGAACCTTCGGATTCAGAATCACTACTGGGTTCAGCCCTAGCGATGATCTTCACTAGCCTACCACGAATATCCACCAGGTCGGGGCAATCCAGACCACAACGAGCTAACCTACTCAATAAGTAGTTGGCCCTGAGGGACACCCTAAGACGACTACCCTTATTAATGAAGATGTCACCTGACTGAATAGCCTCCTCCAGCTCGGACACCTTCGGGAGGCAGATCGAGAGCTCAGCCGATGCATCAGCGGGTACCGGAGCACTCGCTTTGATGCTACCTCGACGGACGAGTCGGTGTGCCGCTCTTAGCTCACTCCGAAGGCCAGACACTGTCGTTTCCGGTTCCACTGAAATACCCATGTGGGACAGCTCGTTAGCAAGTTCATCCTTTCTTAAATAATTAATATGTTTTTTCATCTGTGCCATTATGTAAAAATTTACTTACAACAATTATAAAGATAAAATGGCACAGATAGGGATCAATTACAAAGTAAAAATGTAAATTGAGTTACAACAAAGTGTACTAAGTTAGGTAATTATGTTTCAAATTGACTTTTAGAATTTAACAAAGATTAAGGGTATATTAAGAGAGAAAAGTTTCTAAATTTTCTGATAACACAGTTCAGGTTAACATTCAAAATTACAAGGTATGTACACACCTTATAAAAAAGTTTTAAGTTACACAGAGAAATTCACTAAGTTAACACAGAGAGATTCACTAAGTTTACCTTACAAGGTGAAACTATAGGATAATATATATTATATATTAATCTACACTAATAATATAATAAATATATGTGTGCACCATAAAAAAAGAACATAAAGAAGAAAAAAAACACAATAAGAAAAGAAGTGGGTACTCCAACTAAAATCAAAAAGTTTTTCCAAAATCACAGCTATTTTTAAATTTTAGAATTTAGAATTTTGTGTCTTTTCCAGCCAAAGATGTAGGGAGCTGGAAGAAGACGAAAGGGAAGGTTTTGTGCTTAGCTGCTAGCACCACCAATTAACGTCCTGGAGCGTCTCGGACGATTCACCAGGATGGTTTCGCCAGAGGTAACCACCTATGCACACACACTAGACTGAGGCTACCGCAGAGTAGACCCAGAGATTTGCCACTACGTTGGGAGCCAATTTATAACACTAAGATGATCAGTGTTACTCACCAACTAGCGCGAGGTAGCTATGCAGAGAACTCTTTCCCAGGGCGCCTTACTACAGAGATTCCAGTGTGCGTGCAAGGGTAGGCCAGGGCTCTGACGAAAACAGTCAGGTAGGGTGTACACACATATATTTATATAACACAGAGATACACAGAGACACACAGAGAGCTTATTCACTGATAGACACAAATATCACAGGTACACAGAAGTATAGTCAGTGCTTAGGTACTTATGCTACTAAGCTACACATAAGTAGTGGATTTACTGGCCTGCAGAGTGAGCTGAGTGAGAGTGACTGCCTGTTGTTACTGCCAGGTGATGACGGCAGATACCTCTCACATGAGAAGCTCGTGTAGTCCGCACTTCCACGTTGTCGTACCACGTGCAGCCCACTAACTTATAGGTGCGGCACCAAATATCTCATCCGGCAACTAGCCGTAGTAAAAAAACCAGTTTTCTGGGTAAAATGTAGCAAGATGCAATGCAGCAACCCAATCACAGCCCGTTAGGCCACGCGAGGTAACAAATAATCGCGCTTGAGCGAAAAACTGATTCGCGGCACAGTCTCAGAGCAAAAGCCAAAGGACCTCCAACTACCCCAAAGCAGGTCTCGGTCAAAAGTCCTGTCTTTCACGAAAAATCTTAACAAAAACCCGTTCCTTTAAATGCGAAACGCTTCGTCACCCTACTTATGACATCCTGTCATTCTGACAGCAGAAATGTCACCACTGACAACCGATTAAAAAAAGATAACTCGATAAGGCTGCTTTCACATCCTAAATACTGCATCTATAGAAAATAAATGCTACATACTATTCTGATAATAGTTATTCATTCAGTAAAACAGTTCTGCAAAAACCATTAAACAGTATAATGAATTTGGTTTATTTAGTGAGCATAATTAGTGTGCTAGTCTGTATTTTTGGATTCACTTTGAAATATATTGTTCGGAAAAAGAGAATAAACAGATATCGATTTAAATACATGCCAAAGAGAATTAGATCTCTAAGTTTTTATCCTTCGTCGGTATTTTCTGTTGCTCTTAAGGTCTTTACTTCAAAACGTAGGCTGCAAAGGCAGGGCGCTACTACCATACTATCGCCAATAATATAAGCATTGATAATGTAAATCATCATCTACGACGTTATGCCAAGGTCTTGATTTTCTATCTTGCCCTTAGATAAGTCTAAATTCTTTTTTTCTAATACACTACCTTCGAGTACACTAAAAGTTTTAAAGAAATGGCTTTCTTAGACTAAACTGCTAATCCATTTAAAAATTAAACATAACTGAATCTAAATAAGGTCTCCGTGGCAGTGTGCCCAAATTACTGAGCCTAAATTATGGAAATTACTTTCTATAAAATCGAAACCATTTCACAGACGTATAAGCAATATAAATATAGTTCCAGCTTTATTATTTTCAGTTAGAAAAACATTGGTCACTTAAATTATGACAATGAAAGGGCGTGAAAGGTTTCTAAGATGGAAGATCATTCGATAAGGGCTTATGCAAAAAACTACGATACGAGTGGGTACACAATCCTATACAAATATTTGAAGAACCAAGCAAGCCATAGGGGAAATTTGAGAAAACATCGGGTACCTACTGGACCTTTATTTCATTTTTATATCAAATAATGTCAAAATATTTCCCAAGTGTATTCACAAAACATCAACCAACCAATGTGTTAGAAATATGCCATTGTGAGGATAAAATTTTCATGTTCAGTTCATGATTACAATTATTTTTGTATAGTAAGTGTAAATGTTAGATAGTGGCCGCGACTCTGCACGCGTGGAATTTTGGTCTGGTTTCGCTATACTACAATACATTAAGCTACTTTAATCCCTGGAATACGGTCCCATGGGATATGGATAGGATATGAGAAGAGGAACAGAATTCCACGTGGTCAGTGCCGCGTGCAATCTAATAACACATTGATCATTCTAAGTAACAGATTTAATTACATACGGCAATAAGAAAAAAAAAGCAACAAGAAAAGCTTCGCATGCTTATCAGCACCGATACCAACATAACAGAAAGAAACACGAGAACCATACGTGTTGCCCGTGCTAATTATATCGTTGAAAACTTTAATGGCTAAGTAGCCAGATATCAATACGTTTTCATCTTTAACTGTTTATTTTAAATACTACACCGTGAGAACGTGGATGGTGAGTGTATTGATAACGTAATGGTTATTTATGATCGGCGTTCATTCGTCAAACTTCATATATAGACGTCGTAATTAACACACTATTATTATAGGTACTCAAAAAATTACTGTTCTAGTAAAGTGACATATTTTGACGATATTACATCATCAATTTTTGGAAAATGTATAATAGTTGAGTTCTCACGGTATCTATAGTACCATTCAAAGAGAGTATTTTGTAACAAAATGAAAATCAATGAACCGTGGAATTCGATTTGATATTGAAAGCCATCTCTCACGTAACCCGCGCTGGGTGGTGTAAGGCGTAACTGAGCACTTTCCGATATCTTTCTCTTTGACTCAGTTTCACATATAAAGCCCAATAGTCTAAATTTAAAGGTATTGAATACATCTATTTTCCTCTACAATGGTAAGGGTTAGACATTAAAAAACTATATTCATATAAACTGAATTAAATAAAAAGCAAAAATTAACAATCCGTCAATTGGTCTACCTGTTCATCTGTTTAAATGTTACTTTATACGTGAAAATAACAAAATGTACGTTTTTAGGGTTTCGTAGCCAAATGGCAAAAACGGAACCCTTATAGATTGTGTCACAGCCACTTTTCTCCGAAACTATAAGGCCTATGATATTAAAACTTGGAAACTAGATGTATTCTGTAAACCGCATTAAGATTCTTATGTGAAACTAGAAAAAAAGCAGTAAATTTTGGGGGTCTCCATACTCAGAACTGAAACTCAAAATTTTTTTTTTCATCAAAACCATACGTGTAGGGTATCTATAGACAGGTCTTCAAAAATGCTATTGAGGTATCTAATATCATATTTTTCTAAACTGAATAGTTTGTGCAAGAGACACTTCCAAAGTGGAAAAATGTGTCCCCCCCCCCCCTCTAACTTCTAAACTAAGAGAATGATAAATCTAAAAAGAAGATATGATGTACATTGCCATAAAAACTACCAACGAAAATTGGTTTAAACGAGATAGAGCTGGTAGTTTTTTTTTAATACGTCATAAACCGCAATTTTCGGTTAGAAAAATCACTACCACTGCGAACGTGTTAAAACATCAATCAAAGTTACAACGAACTATAAGAACTTTTATATTATGTTACTTGCTGCTACGAAACTCTTCATGGGCGAGTCCAACTCGCACTTGACCGGTTTTTTTTTAATTTGGGCCAACTACTCTGATATTTACGGTGTTTGAGGTAGCTGACTTTCAATAATCCAGTTATTCGCTGCCGATATTCTTATAAACTGAATACACACTATGAAAAGAAATAAAAAGCGCTTCCCTCTCGATCTTTTGCTGTGCCAATAATCTCAAAGCACGAACAACATTGGGTCGTTATAAACTCTTCTTATAGACGCAACATTCACGAAAGTATCGCTTTAAGTGTCCATAAACTACAGACTCCATAAAAAGGAAATGGATTTTCAATTAGACTGCTCTAGATTTTTATTTCTTATAGTTATTAGTTTATGTCGAGGAATGTGGTGTGATAGTTTTAAGATACTGAGGTATTAAAGCTCCCACGAGGTATGGTAACCAGACGACACAGGATTTAGAGGTAATATTGTTCGTGGGAACTTTATAGAATCAGGATATCAGAGGGAGATTCAGGATAACTCTTTTTTTTAATACATCGCAGATCGCTAAATAACTGTTTACTTACTATTAGAATGCTAGTAAGTATTTAAAACTCGTAACTTTTTTAGGTTTATACTGTGTTTACTTTCGCAGCAAACAACACAATTTATTTTAGTCTACGGAAAAATGGTTTAGATGCAGAAGATACGAGGTATATAGATAGTTTATTTACTTGGGAACTTTCTTAATACCTTGCATTTTACGTTAATGCTAAGGTTATGGTAATGGAATGAAAACAGTACCTTGCAAAGGTAATGAAATGGTAAAATATAAAAAAAGATTGTTAGGTTATCATTCTGAGGAGCTTTCCGCGGGGCGCAAGACGGGTAAGTAACCGTGTGAAGTCGGTTCGAGTACAACATGCCATTATGCACGGGTAAAATTTAATGAAAATAATACATACATACATACATACATACATATAGTTACGCCTTTATCCCCAAAGGGGTAGGCAGAGCCCATAGTATACGCCCATATTTCACCTTATAGTTTTATGTCCCACGAAATTGGTGGTGATCCTATGGCCGTGTTGAATTAGACAGGCGCAGGTCGCCGCGACCCGCAGCAACTTGGTTTAACGATTATCATTTACTGATAACCGGGTTTCATTGCGAGTTTTCCTTCTCTACTCAATGGATTTATTTGCGAAATTGTTCCCTTGGTCGCCTCTTACGACACCCTCGGGATATATTGAGGTGGCGACATTTTATACTCTGACCCGTCGCAACACGGGACCTCGTCGCCACATGGCCAATAATTTAAGAATCTATATTATCCCTACCACGGAAATACATTCACAGGAACAATCAAACGCAATCCTGATTGCAACACTAATTGCACTCTGATGGGTTCTGCGCCATTTTATACTATAAATTCAGACTTTTGGTTACTGATACAGCAATAAATCCGATAACTGCAGCGTGCTAAATTAAATTGTCAACGTAATGCTCGTAACAATATTTTATGAAAGGTGTTACGGGAACAGCTACATATTACATTTACATTGGGATTTTTTAATGATTTATATTATTTATTACCTGTGGCTCTGTGCTATAATTTACATACGTAGCCTTAAATTAATATTAAACATTATCAATGTCTATAAGTAGACGTTTGCCCTGGGCGCAACAGCGCCAGGTCCTCGTAGTGGGTCTGGGCACTCTCTCGCTCGAGACTATGGTGCGAGCCATGCTCTCCGGCGGGAGTAAGTGGGACTGCGCCGCCTCTTTCTGCGAGCAGGTCATGCTCGTGATGGACGCCCCCCCTTAGAAGTGGGATCACACCCGAAACCCCCCAAAGACGCGGGATAGCACCCGAACCACCCCCTGGGCGAGGCCGCAGTGGCGGCCGTAGGTCTGTTGGGAGTCCCGGGACATCCGAGGGCTTACCCGGGGCTCCCAACCACAGGCTGTTGGGCGTTACGTGAGGTTTTTTAATCGGTAAGAGTCCGGCATAACATCCTCTGAGGATTTTCCCTCAGGTAAAAAAAAAAGCAGACGTTTGCCCAAAGATAGATCCTTTTCGATCACGAGCAACGCGTGCCAGGCAGAGGTACCACTCCGTACCACTCATACACAGTGGGAGAATCTTCGCCAGAATTGAGCATAGCGAACTATAAAAACTTAGAACGACCTGCCAGTTCACGTGTTTCCCTCGTCTTACAATCCCAAGTTCTTCATGTGGAGCGTGAATAGGGTAGGTAAGTAAGTAAAGTAATTTTTTCAGTTTTTAGTTTTTGTTGGATCTCGGTTTTGTTTATGTAACATTTTTTTATAAGTATAAGCCCACAAAAATTTAGGTATGTTACTTTAGTTTTTTTCTCACGATATCTTTAATTATTCAACTAAATTGCGTAACTGCGTAACAGTCCAAAAAACAAGATCGAAAACCGCATAAAACAGAAATCAAGGTTCTAGTGAAGATTTTCTTGGCAACGTCAGCCGAGGTGTTACATTAAAGTTTCAAGAACAAAATCGCACTGGGATACTTCAGATGGCTCGGCTCTTGTAAAGAACATTTTAGTCTGTTTAATTTCACACTACATATTTTCAGATACCTAAGGATGTAATAAAACTAGCTTTATAGCCTATACAACTAATATAGGTACGCACCCCGGTAGTAAATATTTATTCCACAATTCGACCCTTTGCAGGTTAATAAAATTTTATGCACACACTATACTCACACAACAATGTTCTTAAAATAAAAAGTTTACCTTTGTAAGTTGAATAGATTGCTTCTATAAAACGATATTATGTCTTGCCTTACCCTGGTTGGTTCATCATTTCGACGCAGATGAATTAATTGTTGTGATATGTCACCTGTTCATTTATTATTTAATTTGTTAGTTATACTTTTTCGATAGGATTTCTTATGTAGAAAATTAAACACATCTCTTTTTAAATGGCGTACTAGCATAATAAATTGCTGTGGCACCAGTTATAAAATTTTGAGAAACTTTATTTAAATATGGCCAAAAGATTTAAGTGAAGCAGAAGAAGCCTTTTTTATGGTTACTGAATCTTACTAATATTATAAATGCGAAAGTTTGTGAGTGTGGATGTTTGTTACTCTTTCACGCTCGAAAAGCTGAACAGATTACGCTGAAATTTGGTGCAGGAATACATTATAGTCTGGAATAACACATAGGCTACTTTTAATTCCGTGAATAGGTTCCTACGGAAAACGGAAACGAGAAAAAACTTTACGCGGGCGAAGCTGCGGGAATCAGCTAGTAAAATTATAAAATAATAATATTATGAAACTATTAATTTGACGTTTAGTATTCTAACCTTTTAACATAAAAGTGTCGAGTACTTGAGAAACTCTTTTTCTTAAAGTCGTTTGAGAATAGTTCATATTTTCTTAGTAGGCATATTTTAAGAACGTAAGTGTTCTTCAAAAATTTTAATACCTACATTCGACTCGCCAAATGAAACTATAAAGCATTTCATTACCGCATCTCTCTCCATAGAAAGGTAAGTGTTTTATCCCCACATTTTATATTCGGGGCGGTCAAGAACAGTATTGTCGGATAGGTCGGGTCCGCGTACGCTCAGATTTTTAACTAAGCTTCATCGTAAGTCGTGGTGTTGGAAACGTTAAAGTAATGGTAGCTACCTACTTTTCATCAGGTAGTTTGTTTTTTTTTTTTTTTTTTAATATATATAATAAATAAATATTCACGGACATCTCACACAACGCTATCTGATTCCAAAGTAAGCTAGGAATAACCTGCTTGTGTTATGGGTATCAGACCACGGATATTAATACTTATATACTTTTAAATACATACATATTATACATAGAAACACCCAGACTCTTGAGACAAACATTTATGGGTCACACAAATATTTGTCTCCGGTGGGAATCGAACCCACGACCTCCAGCGCCGCAGGCGGTATCACTACCGACTGCGCCACAGAGGCAGTTTGTATTAATATTGTCACCTTGCTATTATTATAAAAATGTTTTACTTGCAGAAATTCTCTCATATGTCATACTAGGACGAAAACCACATGCTCTATACCTATCCTTCTATAGTAGCGCCTGGAATAAATTCTTTAAAAAGATGCCCCAAGGTATATTATTTTAAGGTTCAAAGTCTTACTCCATCTAGATATTCTACGATGTATTTTGAGCATCTATAAACGCGTGTACTTGGTAGGTATAAGACCGCCTTTTCTAGTGTTTGATTAAAATTTCAACACTATATATGTATACAGCAAGGTATTCTTGTATTAATTTACTGGATTTTGTTAGTTAAGCTTAATGTTAGTAAGGATTGCACCATAAAGACGATTTGTTACGAGCCGCAACTGCACACAATGAAATAGTCACAATTGTTTGTTGTTACCTAGTTTACAGCTGTAACAATAGAAACTTTACTCATTCGGTATCATATTCTATGTCCTAAAGCCTTTACAGTACTTTATGATTTTACATAACAATATGAAACAACTTAAAATAGTGTTATAAAATTATTATTAAGGTGCCAATGTATTTAATATAATAGTTAATTATTCATCTGAAAGTGAAACTTTAGCAACGAGAAGTAATAGTTTCAAAACTTTCAGAAAGTTATGAATTCAAATGAAACCAGACCAGACAGTTCAATGGTGTAAAGACACTGAAGAAACTAAATTCAATATAATCAGTATTTTTCCCAATTACCTGTTCTATGTTAAACTAACATCAACCTCGACAGCGCAATAAAAGTCTATGCAACTACCGTTATTGGGGACTCGGGTTTCAATTTTGGTTTGAAGCAAAATTAAATATTGGTTTAATCCATAAGACTTGTTTGTTTCAGAGTTTGGGTGTTATGGGCTTAGAATTTGTATACGTATGTGAAAACCCACGTAATGGTTTAGCGCTTAGTAAAAATATAAAAATCTTGTGTTAGGTCTTTCTCAGTTTTATTATAAACTAGCTGACCCGCGCAATTCGTTTGCGTCACATGAGTGAGAAAGAGAGTGGTATAGTATTAATATTTTAAGTAATATATTCCCGTCGCGCTTACTCCCGTCGCGTCTCTTATATTTATAAGAGAGGTGTGGTAGGTATTAATATTTAAAGTGATATAATTTTTCCGTCGCGTCACGTCGTCGCTTATATTCATTACCATTAGAGTTGACCCGCACAACTTTGTTGAAGTGATATAATGTTTCCCGTCGCATTTATTTTTGTCCGGTTTTTGGTACGGAACTCATCGTGTGCGAGTCCAACTCGCACTTGGCCGGTATTATTTACGCAACGTACGCAATGGAAGCTCTCAAAAGAAATAAATTTTCCCCGTTCTCAAAACATTATTCATGGCTGCTCCGCTCCTATTTGTCTTAGCGTGATGTTATATAGCCATTAGCCATTCTCAATAAATGGACTATAAAACTGTGAAATTATTTTTGAAATGCAACCAGTAGTTTCTGAGATCCTAGCACAAACCAACTCTTCAGTTTGATAATATTGTAAGCTAACCTTAAAAGAAAGACAAATTAGGTTATTGTGAGCGAACCTTTGAAGATAGACATATGCTGTCGCGGACTTTTTTATAGAACTCTTTAAGAGCAAAAATTTTTTAGTACATAACTTTTACGTAACTTTAACCACTTAGGCAGCGTACGACTCGGAAGCTCTCAGACCGTAAAAATAATTCCCCGTTTTCGAAACATTCTTCGTTGCTGCTCCGCTCCTATTCACCTTAGCGTGGTGTTACATAGCCTATAGCCATCCTCAATAAATGGACTATCAAACTGTAAAAGAAGTTTTCAAATCGAACCAGTAGTTCCTGAGATCCTAGCGTTCAAACAAACAAACAAACAAACAAACTCTTTAGCTTTATAATATTAGTATGGATTTATAACATACTGTAAGCTAAATGCGGGCGAAGTGAAAAATAAATTGAAATTAAAAGCTATTTTAAAAGCTCGCATTTAAACTACATTTTTTACGCTAGACAGGTTTCTAAGGATTTTTTTTGGTTTTTATTCGAATTCTTAGCAAGTCTTTTCATTTGAAACACATAAATCAATAATATCGTACAAAAGCATTAAAAATTAAGACCGCCATTTGACATGTCTTCATTTTATTTTTTTAGTTACCTATTCTTAGCAGGTCCTTTCGTTATAATATTTATTTGTATGCAGGAGTCTAATGAATATAACTAGTCCGCCGTTTTGGGTGTGGAACAATGAACGGCCTTTCCGTTTGAAGCGATTTCTAAAGAATGGATTATTTTTGTTTACATTTTCTATTACCATTCCTCCTTGATGAGTGACCAATTCTCTTCTTTCTTATTTTATTTATCTAAAAGTTATTGTAACGAACTGCTCTAAATAAAATTTTGAATCATACAATGGATTTTACTATATTTCTATCTCTAGTTTTTTGAAATGTTAAGTAATAGATACTTAACATTTCAAAAAACTGCGATTATATAAATTCTCGAAACAGTTTAGACGGGTTACAGCGACGTTTGATAGAACACAAAAGTACAGAAAGTGCTCAGAATAATGAAATAAAGTTGTTTGTAACATCTGGCGCCTCGTGGACAGTTGTAACGGTAATACAATTCAACGATTATAGCAGGGTCCAATAATGCTCCTATTTGTAGATGTTTGGAATAACGAAAATCACAAATTACTTGTGTATATTACAACACAAAAATGTTTAATACAAGGATAAGAGTATACGATTGGAATTATTAGCAACAGAAGGTTTTATTTTCAAAAGATAATGGATTACTTTACATTATAATTCATAAATATTACATAGAATAAAGATAACTATACTACTTTTGAAATAAATACCGAGGACATATTGTTTATTTTTTCAGGACAAAACTGCTTTTCCGAGCTTAAAAAACCTTATTGTTTAGAGGTCAATTCCCCCTGAAGGGAGGGCACGTGCGGAAAAATGTCACGCCGCACGCCACAGAAATTGTCTAGAGAGTTGAATTTTTGTGGAAATTTCGAAACTGTGAGCGTCAGAATTATTGAACGAACTAAACACTCTGGAGACGACTGAAGTTCAATTCTTTATCAAATGCTTAGGCACGCAGTACCGCTACCCGCAACAGAATTTATCGCTAATCGTTTTTCTTTTTTATTCCCATGTTCGCAAGTAAGGCATGGCACCTATTGTGTAATACACCAGCACCAAGCGCGGTATCGGGGGTAATCGCTGGCGAACGTTCCCTCGAACAAATTGAAAAGCAATGAACCGCGGAATTCAATTTCATATTGAAAGCCATTCATCTTTGCCGCTTCTTCGAGACCGTCTGAAAGCGTTACATCTCGACTTTCCTACTCTGCTTTATCCCTTAAAGTTCGCCTTTTTCGAATGTATTGAGTAACCAATGTGCTTCAAATATTTTTGGCGGAAGGGTAGGTAGTTCGTTATATTTATTTGATAGATTATAAAAAGTATGATTATTGTGTGATCGCTATTACTATAAAAAAGTGGTAATGTCATAGTAACTGATTAAAGGCAGTTGCATTAAGGCAACTACAACCTTTTCCTCCGTATATAGATACGGAGGAAAAGGTTGTAGTTTTGACATAGATAGGTCCAAATTAGGTACTATTTTCTAATGTAATTTCTTATACCTAACCGTTCATATTCTTATTCCAATTGTTCAGATAGGTTTAGTTTGACCCCGAAATACTACAAGATGCTAGAGCATCTTGTAGTATTTCGGGGTCAAAAAGAGATAGATCTCTCATTGCCTTTTTAGGGTTCCGTAGCCAAATGGCAAAAACAGAACTCTTATAGATTCGTCATGTCTGTCTGTCTGTCTGTCTGTCTGTCCGTCCGTGTGTCACAGCCACTTTTCTCCGAAACTATATGGCCTATGCTATTGAAACTAGGTAAGTAGGTAGATGTATTCTGTGAACGGCATCAAGATTTTTATATAAATTAGAAAAAAGCAGTTAATTTTGGGGGTCCCCATACTCAGAACTGAAACTCAAAATTTTTTTTTTATCAGACCCATACGTGTGGGGTTGTAGTTCTTTGTAACTTTCATTGATGTTTTAACGCGTTCGCAGTGACATTTTTCAAGGTGACAATATCTATCTACATATAGACAGGTCTTTAAAAATGCTATTGTGGTTTCTAGCATATTTTTTTTCTGAAGTGAATAGTTTGCGCAAGAGACACTTCCAAAGTGGAAAAATGAGTGTGTCCCCCCTCTAACTTCTAAACTAAGAGAATGATAAATCTAAAAAAAAAATATGACGTACATTGCCATAAAATCTACCAACGAAAATTGGTTTGAACGAGATCGAATTGGTAGTTTTTTTTAATACGTCATAAACCGCAATTTTCGCCTAGAGAAATCACTACCACTGCGAACACGTTAAAACATTAATGAAAGTTACAACGAACTACAAGAACTTTTATATTATGTTACTTGCTGCTATGGAACCCTTCATGGGCGAGTCCAACTCGCACTTGGCTGGTTTATTTTTTATTTTCATTTCTCATTTTACATCAACTACAAATATGGGAACACCATCAACGTAATTTATTAAAAAAAGAAAGGCTACATGTTTCAAACAGATAAAAACCAGCCAAGTGCTGGTTGGGTTCAAACTGGAGAGTTTCGATTATTCCGAACCAGAAAAGAGCATAGAACCGCGTGAGTTAAATGAAAGTCCTCTTATTTCTTCCGTTTTAGTAGGTATTTTTTGATAAAACGGCAACAGAAATACATAATCTGTAAATATTTCAACTGTCTAGCTATTATGGTTCAAGCGATACAGCCTGTGAACTACTGTGAAGTCTCAGTAATTTTCCCGTTTTCACCGTTTGGTTACGGAACCTAATCAAATATCAGTTAACCCAGAAAAAATAATTGAGATGGATAAAAAACATACAACACGCTAACCGGATAGCAAAACATGATTATTTTCGTCATTACCTACGAGTTGCACGAAAGTCCAGTTCCTCTCAGCTAAGTTTTCAAGTACACTGCGCAACAAACACGGGCAGACCTTTTTGTTCCACTTTTTGCACAGAACTAGTACTAGCTTTTTGTCTCTTTTTAATTTCCTTTATGAGCTCACAATTGCCTTCATAATGGTATCGTACCTTTCATTAAGACTCATTTGAGCCCCTGAATGGTGGTTGCTCATAATGGGCGGAAACGTTAGATGTTTTACCCTTAAGCTTTTGTGTACGCATTATAACGTTCACTAGCTCCTCTTTTCACGGGTCATTCGTGTTTGTGCGCTGCTTTCTATGGAGCTTTATTAATAAGCACCCCGAGGGAGGTAATAGTGATTATGTGGCTTAACCCGAGTTTTCTATTCATTTCTGGATGCTATTCACTAGGTTATCTT